>CM032355.1:111578548-113020895 GCA_019023105.1 Diglossa brunneiventris | reverse complement strand
AGCCCAAGCCCTCAGTTTGTGAGATGCTCCTGGGGTTTTCCAAGATGTCCCACCAGGACTGTGGGAGGCACTAAGGGATTGGTGTTGGATCTGGTGCAAATAAGAGGATAAATGTGTGGAGGGTGGAAAAGCAAAACAGAGATAAATGGAAGAACATTCTAAATCCGGTTAATCACTTCTGAAATAATTTCTTACAATAAAACTTATGGCACCAGCTTTTTAGTGGGAATACAATAAAAAACCCTTTGTCTTACCATTAATTTTTATTTCCTGCTTGTGTTATAACAATGCTTGTGTTTTAGGCCCATCCAGTTTGCTATAAAACCTAAAATAAGAGCTTTTCTCACTCACTAAAACTTTCATTAAATTCTGCAAAGCAACAAAACTGCCAAATTCATGTGATGGGTACCATGACAGAGAAAAATATCCCACAAATCTCAGTTTGCCTCTGTTCACTCCACTACTGGTCCATCTATTACTTAAAAAAAATCTTTTTATAGTCCTAAACAAAATAGCTTTCTAGCTCACTTTAAAAGTTTATTGAAAGCCTAGAATTTAATAAATCAAATATTTTGAGTAGGTTTTTGCCATCTGTTAATGGAAATTCTGTTAATTTCTTTATTAATTCAAAGGAAATTCTGTTAATTTCCTTCTTTACTTTTCTATTCTCTTTCCCCCTGATCTTATACAAGTAGGAAAAATAAGTGAGGATAAAAAAGAAGAAAGAGAAAGGAAAAAATAGGAAGGGAAAAAAAAAAAGAAAAATAGACAGGAAACATGTTCTGTCCATAAAGTAAAAGAATCTGTTTCAAGCCCCACTAAGTTTAGGAACTGCTCTGTTTGTAAAGGACATTTTTTTCAGTGAAAGCTATTTTTTGCCCCCATTTTCTCACGTGGCTCTGTGTCTGGGTGTAGATATTTCAATCACACTCATCACTGCTGTGCTGTGTGTGCAGAAAATAGATGGTGCCAATGACAGAGAGTCAGGGATCCATGGAGCTCAGCCAGCTGAGTTAGGGAATTTATACATTCTTTTATATGGAATACACTTGTGTTATGTCACTTCAAATAGTCTGTATTTGTAGTATGGGCTGTTTCTGACATCAGCAGCACTTTAGCTCTGTTTGTGTCTATAATGTAAATTTTCTTCCAATGTCTTGCAAGATTAATCTCGTTAAATTCATAATTCCAGAGATTCATCTTTGTCATGCTTCCAAACTACCAAAAAGCATTTTGGTAGTTTGAAAAACTGAATGTTTTCTGAAGGTTAAATAAATCCCATTTCTCACATTGATTTAATACAGCATCCACTGGTTTCAGGGCAGTGCAGGGTTGGGATAACCGTTCATTCCATCTGCTCCATACAGAGCCTTCCCATGCTGCTGCAGGAATTCCATCCTCTCAACACACTGCCTGGGATTTCCAGAGAACATCTGTTTTCAGAGTCATCAATAGGACATCTTTTGTGCTGAATTGTCACTGAACAGCACATCCCCTCTTGTGTGTTTAACAACTTGCAGCTCACTCGGTGTGTCCTGGGTGAGGCCCATGCAATTCTATGATTTTAAAGCAATTGTAAAACCTCAGATTTTTTCTGGTAAACAGATTCCTCACTTCCATCAGGCTGCCACAGCAAGATTCCTGAGCAGCCATGCTAGAATATTCAGAGAAAGCAGTGTTAAATCCCACCACAATTTATCTAAAATACACCCAGAGGCAATGGATTGGAAATCCTTAAAATCTGGTGATCGCCTGAAGAAGATGTGATGGAGAATGCCCTGCTCTAATATTTCTCCATTAATTCATCACACAGGATTGTAACCCATCATCTACAATCAAGGCTTCTTGGTGAAGAGCAGCCAATATTTTTGGGAGATGGGTAATTTCACCTGATGCAGGTCAACATCCCCCCTTGGACACGCCTGATTCTCACTGATGACATAGTCAATCATCTCAGTTGTCTAAATGTAGATTCACAGAACAATTTGAGATATTCCAGAGTATCCAATATGTGTCTGAGGATGGCTGACAGGATAAAAGATAAATATGAGACCAGAAAGGTCAGCAGGATACATCAACCACATTCATAAAGTTAGAAAATGAGGTATCTTCATTTGCAAGCGGAGTCCCAAAATATGGGAACCTGAAGAATATTTTAATTATAAGTGAACAATTAGGAATAAAATGGAAGAGAAATAATGGCTTATGATAAAGGTGTTTGATGGGTTAGCAAAGAGTTCCCTTGGATCACTCAGGATCCATTCAAGTTCCCTTGATGTAACTCAGTCACAGTTAAGGCTATGGATTATCAGAGACAAAAATCCACAATTCATGGGATCAGTCTCTATAAATTGGCACTTGGTGGGCTGAAATAAACTCCCATAGAAGTTTTATTATTGAAAATTAAATCAAGTTTCTCAATCTGACTGTAAAACCTGATCCAAGTCCCACTGTAATAGATGGAGAGAAACTTGGTGAGCTCCACAGACTCTGGATCAGGATCCAAGAGGATTATGGATGCTGTGAGTGAAGGTCTGGACAAGAGCCCAGATTGGATGAGTCTTACAGCAGCCTGGTCTAGTGGAAGGTGTCCCTGTCCATGGCACGCGGTTGGAGCAAGATGATCTTTAAGATCCTTTCCAACTCAAACCATCCTATGGTTTATGATTCATTATCCCCCACCAGAGGAACTCCCTGCCCCATGGGACATGGCATTTATGGATTGGTTCAAAAAAGCTTGACATTCTTTCCAAGAAAAATTATTTACAGTCATTAAGGTCCACTGGGAAGGTCACCACAAGTGAGGTGTAAATGAAAACACATCCTCTCTTCTGAAATACCCCTTTTTTTTTGGCAGTCTGGCTGCTATCCATTAAGGATGGATTGTCTCCATGAATTTTGCTGTACAGGACCCACCAACTGCTGTGATCTCAGCAAGGACCTCTAGGTGCTACTGCAACACAACTAAGAATAAAATGCCATCAATATCTATACAGAAGCAAGACAAACACAACACCTCTAAAATACAGAAGCAGCTGGTTGTTGTGGAGAACCTGCCACCCTCTGGCTCTTCCCAGAGAAAGAAGAACCACTCAGCCTTGCTCACCGCAGAAGCTGAGCACAGATAGCAGCTTCTGATGAGGGCCGAGTGAAGGAGACACCCCTGCTCTGCCTCTGCTGGCTGCCAGCCAGCCAAAGACATCTGAGGCTTAGACAGAATGTGGAAATAATGCAAGACACGGTTCAGAGGACAAATCTATAAACTAATCCACCTTCCAAAGGAGTGCAGAGATGCATGGGAGAAACAGGAAAAGCTGGAAACAGAGGAACAGGCTAATGGGCTGAGTCCCCATGCCCTGTGCTCTCTCACTGCCTCCTTTCCTAGAGCTCTTCCATCCGCTCCATTTTGTCTTCAGTTCCCATTTACACCTCCTTGGAGTGTGAACAGCCCAGTTGTTTTGTGGATGTGCCACATCCAATCTGGAGGCATCCAGGCTCTGAACTGATGTATTGCGGTTTAACGATAATGAATTTTGCACTTTATTCATGCAAAGAATCCATTTGCCCTTCCCTTCCCCAAACTTTGCACCAGACGAATTAGAGAGTGGTTCTTCTGGGGAGTGGCTGGGTAATCTGTGGTCAGAAGGTGAATCATGGGGTGTTGCCACTCCATGCCCACATACAAATTAGCAAAGTAGTGGAAGAAAAGGAGGAGGAAGAGATCAGGAAGTGCATGATTTGTTCTCTCTATCTCTTACTTTAGCAGGGGTCAGAAGACTCTTCCCTGTCATCAGGAGGAACACAGAACAAGAGACAATACTGAACTTGGAGTGAGGAAATACTGCATGCAAATGGATCTAATCCTCTGGAAATGGTAGCACCCAAATTGATGGTCAAGAAAAGAGCACACAGCATCCCTTGCATCTCCCAGATCAAAACTCACATGGTTTCTTAAACTTAATTAAATATCAAGTCTCCAGATCCACACAGAATCATGGAATGGTTTGGGTGGGAAGGGGCTTCACAGATCATCCAGTTCTACCCCTGCCATGGGCAGGGACACCTTCCACCATCCCAGGTTGCTCCAAGCCCCATCTAACCTGGCCTTGGACATTTCCAAGGATCCAGGGGCAACCACAGCTTCTCTGGGAAACCTATGCCAGGGCCTGCCCACCCTCTCAGGGAACAATTCCCTCCCAATAGCCCATCTAACCCTGCCCTCTGTCATTCTAAGCCATTCCCCCTTGTCCTGTCACTCCATGTCCTTGTCCAAAGTCTCTCTCCATCTTTCTTGCAGGCTCCTTTCATGTACTGGAAGGCTCATCCCAAAACCTTTTACCAAAGAAAGGTGCATAAATCAGGACAGATTCCAGTGTCCAAGGCTCTTGAAATTACAAGCTGCCACCTTTATTTGATGCTGATTTAATGAGAATATGGGTAAGTCCAGTGCTCCATGTGCTGAAATGCATCAATGTAAGATAATTTGCCATTCCAACATTTCTCCAAACATCAGCATCCTCTAGATTTTTGCAGACATGACCTGTTCAGCTTTCAGGTTTGCCCACAGTGTAAAAGCACATGAAAAAATGAGAGTTTTGGAAGGCCATGAAGCACTCAATGAGCCAAGTAAAACGCGTGAAAGAGAGAGGAAAAATGCAATAATTCCCTGCTCTGCTTTCTCTGTCAAGCACAGGCAAAGATCATGTGTAGCTATTGCTCTGCTGGCAGCTTTTCCTGGAGTACTCATGGATGCTTTTTCCCTGTGTGTGACACTTTGCATACATATAAAATAAACATTCTGGGTTTTGCCCTGAAAATACTTTGGATGAGCAACTCTTTCATCATTCCAAGAGAAATACTGCAATCAGGAAATCAGTGGCTGTTGGAAATCACTTGGGTAGCAGCAGAAGAGAAACACTTCATGGGAAAAGGGAAAAGGGGAAGGGAAGAGGATTGATGGGGAAATTAAAGACATGGAGAAAGCATGTTTTTAAGAAACAGGTGAAGAGGATATAAACGGGAAGAAAAGTGATTTCTAGCCTGTTTCAGTTTGGAAGTTTTGATTGTGTGAGGGGTGGCAGCAGTCCTGCCCCTGTCCATGTTGCACTGGCCCTATATGCAAGTTTTGATGGCCTTTTCTGTCCCCACCCACCCTGCCAGCTCAAAATTAGGTCTGACAGTGTTCAAGCTGTGAAGCAGCCAGAGAAAGAGCAAACTGCTGTTAAAGGTGCAAATTTCAACTGAGAAGAGAGGACAGTCTCTCTAGAAAAGTTTCACTGCTGATGTTTTTCACCTTCTGACTGAAATCAGAGTCCCCCACCTGCCCCTTTGGCATTGGGTTCATTAAATCTGGTCCATCCAACACCAGCCTTTGAAAATGATGAGTCAGAGTAACATCCACTCCACCCCAAAATCCTGCCCTGATCCTCTCCTGGGGCAGGATTAGCTTAAAAATTGACGTGCCCTGAAAAATGTGAAACATTTGGTTCTTGTGCTCAGCCTTGTGGTGGCTGAGTCAGTGGGAAGGTTCCAGTTTGGGAGTTCAAGCTTTTCCCCACGACCAGAAGTTGTCAAAACTCACTCCTTGCATATGGAGAATATTTACATTGTGGATGAGCAGGTATTCCAGTTGGAAATTGTGGGACAAGGAGGGAAGGACAATATAGTTGTGCTCCAATTGTCTCTAGGAGTTGAGATTGAGGATGTAAACCCTCCTGGATCAACCTCACAGATCCACAGGAAATTGATCCATGGTCTTGCCACCTTGGATGTCTCTTAGCAAAAACACTGTGGGTAAAATCTGTGGGCTCCAGAAGCTCTGGGCACAAAGAGAGACACATTCAGCTGAAAATTTTGGTTTATTTGAGTATTTTTTTGTTATTGAGTCCAGGTTTCACTCTCATTTTGCTAAGTCCATGGTACGAATGGGAAAAGTGGGAAGGTTTTTACTTCTACTTCCAGACCTTGCTAAGAGTTGCAGCAGAATCCTTTGAATTCCATGTTCAAGGCCCGAAAGAAAGAAGAAAATTGATGCAAATGTAAAAATCCTATCTTTTGCTCTCCTTTTACTGGCTAAAGGCTCCCAAGTCTGCATTTGTAAAATGTAATTTCCCTAAAAAAAAAAACCCACAGTCTTTCCTGTGAAAATTCTTTAAAGAAACAGTGATTTCTACTGGAAGTACTCACAGAAAATTCACAGTTTTTCCAGGAGAGGGTGGAATTCTGCTATTTTTTGTACTCTCAGCAAATGAACAAATAGAGAGATGCTGACAAATCTTAACTGTCTTGAAGTCCACTTTTATTTAGTGCTCCTTTTCTGGACTATAAAGAGAGCCATCAACAGGAAAAGCTTCATATTTCTCATAAAATATTTTGTAACACAATTTTTTCTAATGAACCCTGATTTTTCCCAGCAATTTACCTGTTACTGATATAGAGCTGTTTTTATTGGCTCAATACATTTTTTTCATAAACAAAACCCCTATACAGGATTTAATATCAACTTTAAATTACTGTTATGCACTTTTGTGCCCTTTGTTGCATTGACAAATCTGCATTTTTTTAAGTCTGGGGTGTTATGTTTCTTCATTAACTGTCTGTAATCTTTCCAGAGTTCTAAGCTTCTATATGTTGGTAAGCATATAAGTAATTTTCCTCTAAGTACTTTATAAAATTTGTTTCAGATGGAAAAAAACCTAAATGTGACAAAATTGTACCTACAAAAAATTCAATTCCTTTTTTTTCAAAACCACTTCCATTCAAAACCAAAATCATTTGTTCTGGGGAAAACCCAGAAATGCCAAAAATAGTTGTAGGAGGTACCTGTAGCATGGCAGAAGCTTTTGGCTGTATAATTGAAGTCCACAATGAGAAGTTAAATGAGTGGTAGAATTTCCTATATTGCTATTAGGAAAAACTAGGAAATATTAGTGGTCATACTACCAAGGCTGCCAGGGCTCCAGAAGGGTTTGGACAACACTCTTAGGCTTACTGTGGGATTTTTGGGATATCTTGTGCAGGGCCAGGAGTTGGACTGCGTGATCCTTGGGAGTCCCTTCCAGCTCAGGATATTCCATGATTCCATGAGTATTGCATATGCTCAATAACATTATTTGAAATGTATTTGTAATTTGGATAAAATTCAAAAGGATTAGAAAGCAATTACACTTTACTCCATTATTACTGAAAGAACAAAACCTCCTCAGGCTAAAGGAATCATCTGCATTTGGTGTATGGTAGATAAGAATGGATCAGATTTGCTGCACGTTAGATAAGAAAGCCGCTAAACACGGGGTCCCTTTAACTCCACCTTGTAAGGCACCTGGCCAGATGATCTCAGGGCATCTCAAAGGTTCACAGAACACACCTGGATATGAATCTTCTTGTGGATGAGGTTCATGGAAAGTTTTGCTGAGGTTTACAGATCGCTTGTGTAAATCTCGTTGCAGTCATTGTGGTTTTGGCATGGAATCAGAGAATATTGAACCTGAAACCTGTGGTTTGTTTTTAGACCATGAGTCACACACGTGGTGGGTGGAAAAGTGGCACAGCTCACTTGATAACAACAGTTTGCTCCAGATCAGGGGCTGGAATTCACTGCAATCCTTCATACCTGAGCACAGACATCGAGTGTCACAGCCAATACGTCAACGTGCAACCAGAAAATTAACGATCCCACAGAGGCAAATTATCACCTCTCTTCTCCCACTGTTTATATACACACCACATTTTAAACCAGCTTATCTGCCTCCATGTATCCCGTTTTCCTCCTGCACTTCCATCAGCATCTTGATGACACCTGTCATTAAGACAGATGATCTTGGTAGAAAGCCACATGAGTGGCCAAGAGGATGCCTGTGGGCAGCCTACAGATGTCCCAGGAATGGCTCTATGGATGTGTAAATCTGAGTCAGGAAATATGTCAGACAAGCCTGTTTCCTGGCCTTGCACCCCTAGGTCGCTGTAAATACAGTCATTATCAAGAGCTACTCAGCAATAATAGTTAGGCCACCAGCTTGGCTAGTAACATCTAAAAATAAAAGTTTTGTCTCTACTGCTAAATTAAATCAGTTCTGGATCCCGGGCACTGGAACAGAGTTGCCTCTACCACTCTTTTTAGAGTGGTTTCTAGAGCATTTTAATCCTGGATCAACTGGCACTCTCCCAAGTAATTCCTGGGCAGATCTGGGAGTTAGCACATGCCAGGGAGCTTTTCTAAGAAGTGGCTTGAATGTGGCCACCCCTGTGGGAATTATATCCTATTTTGTGTGCTACAAAGTGTGATTATCCACAGATGGTGCCATTTGGTGCCAGAGTCTGTGCTCTGGTATTCTCCTGGCTACTGGAATAGCTGTGAGGGCTCATTGTGCTGTTTTGGGCTGAAGATCTTATCCTAGAGGTTACTGGAGACTGGAAAGATGCACCAGGGAAGGAGTCACTTCATTTGGGCCATTCTGTCTTTCTCCAAGACTGGGATGTGGTCAAAGATGTCTTGATTTGCCCCGGAATGGTTGGTCTTGCCTAAGTGCAGCCCATGCCAAATTTCACAAAAACACAAGAGAAAACTGAGGGTTCTTACCCCAAGGAGTTTCTAATAACTAATTCTTTACAGTCCCAGTTCGTGGTGCCTGAGGAAATATTCCTTAACTCGTGATTGCCCCCTGATTAACCCGCACGGCAATTCTCTGATCCCTCAAGGAAATTCAGTGGCACACAGTGCTCCTTCTGCAATGCTCTCACTTGTAGAATCTGAGGCAAAATTGAGTGTTTCTGGTCTTCAGCTCAACATTTCCACACAAGAAAACAGGATCAGATTCACTCATTTAATGTAACAACTTACGGTCAGCCTTGAGTGCACCCAAACAAAAAAAACATCTCAGCCTTGGCCTTACTCCAACAAACATAAAACTGGCCACATCCCCTGGAAAACTCTTCTGAGGGCCGATAAATCCCATTTGAGCTGCTCTTGGTAATTGCCACCAGCAGCCATAAACTATGTAGAGTATTTGCCATCTCACAGTGTGGTTTCAAACGCCATGTGAGGAGGAACACTGGCTTTTAACGACGAGTTTGGTTTGGTTTTTGTTTTAATTCAGGACAGCCAGTAAAAGGAAGGCCTAGTGATTCAGGAGTCAGGACATCTGTGCCTGGACACAGTCATGGTGCTGGGTTCCCGTGACTTAACAAAGTCTTAATGACTGTTCAGCTGGTGGGCCCTGGATAATTGCCATTTGTAAGGGAAATCCTCTGTTGCTGCCTCATTATCCTATACGTCATTTCTTACAGCCTGGGAGGATTTCTGCCCTTTCTGTGATCTCTGTCTCTTTGCCCCCAGAGACATCCTTCCCTCTCCAGAGGCGGGTGGTGGGGATCTGAAGAGAGGTGCATTCCTGTGGTTTAGACCACGAGGAAGAAAACCCACTATGTGCTACAAAAACTTCCCAGAATGGAGTCAAAAGGTCATTTGATGGAGAAGATAACCTACAATTATTCTTTTTAGTGAGATATCTGCACACCTGGTTCTTTTTTTAGTGTAGAACTGATGTTCTCAGTATAAACTAGGAAATATGTGATTTCCAGCCATCTCATCAGCTAACGGATGTAAAGCCCCATACTTGTGTTTGCCAATATCTAAATATCTGTAGTACTTTGCAACTAGTATATGAGAACTTAGGCCCAGCTTAATTTACTAGTGTCAGTCAGTCATTTTTTTGTTCTATAATTAGTAAAGAGGGTCCAAAAGGCAAAATGTCCCCCCCCCCATCCCAAATGCCTCGTAAGACAATCAGATTTAGATGAATTAATGAATTACATCCAGGATTGTCTATATTTTAGTGGGAAAATGTGCACAGAGTTTCACTGGCCACTTGGTTGCGTGTCAATGTTAACCTAAATAACAAATTTCTGTATTTGGGCAGTTAATCCAATTATTTCCAGTTAATCACCTGAAAAACACCAAAGAGTGGCTTGACCTGAAAAAAAACTTTATGATTTACACTTCTTTTCTTGCTGAAAATTTAACTGATTTTGCTTACCTAAAACTGAATTAATTTTTTCTCCAATCCCATAGTCATCAAATTTCTAGGCAAGAAAAATCTTGGTTAATTTGGAAAAATGGGCTATTTGCCCTGATGAATTGACTGTTCAAACACTTCACACCTACTTTCTTCAGTGGGACTGGGATTTCCTAGTAGGAAATCTGCTTGATGTTTAGGAATTCAAAATACTGGCTTCCCCTCACTCAAGTCTTCAAGAGTTAGAATGAAAATACAAATATGCAAATACCAATAGAACCAAACTGGATGTACTTCCATGGAAATCAGGGCTTTGAAATTCTCAGATTCTATGATTTAAGTCTGAGTTATGATTGAATTAAACTTAGATGTGTACTGGAAAAATTTGTGGACTACAAAAGGAAGAAATCCCTTTTCTCTGCTTTCTCAAATCAATACTCCATGAAAGGAACACAAAACAAGCCTGTTCCATCATGTATCTCCTAATTATGTGGAAGATGATGATGTTGCTGAGGTTGGACCCCTTGTCACCTATCATTGTGATATTCTGCACAGGAATTAAAAGGAGTGAAAATAGAATTATTAAGGTATAAAAATCAGCTTCTTATTGACAAAACAGCAATGAAAATTTTCATATTAAAAAAATAGAATCTGAAAAGACTGTGGAGAAATTAAGTGATGGTGTTTGACCCACACCCACATTTCTGCTGATGGAAAACATGGTTGGAAATGGTTGGAAAAGACCTCCGAGATCAGTGAGTTGGAGATACTGTGTTTAGAGAGTGCATATTTAACATATATCCCGCCTAAAATATTGGTGTTTATAATAACTGGAAGGAAAATTGTGGGCAATTCATTTAGGAATTACAAGGGGACAGAAGTACTAAGAAGCAGAAAGCAAAACATTTCTTTAGAGGCATCAGTGAAAATTCTCAAAAAGTGAAGAAGAGGAAGTTGCTATCAGTTCACAAGATTATTACGTTCATCTGGACTGAGCTGGAGTCCAAGTCTTGAAAACTGGGGAAATCAGTGGCAAAATAAGCTAGTTTTCCATAGATTATAAATAATAATCCTGGCAGCAGGATTTGGTTTGGTTGGAAGATCTTTCCAGATTGGTGAGAATAACAGAAAACTCTGTGGTAAGACACAGGGCTTCCAGCAGGAAGCATGGCTTAAATTATCCCCTCCTCTATCCTTCCTACTGCACATTCCTCTCCCTGTGCCAGGTAAAAATTAGTTTATTGCAAAATATTCCTGCATTTTTCCCTTCCTGGATAATGGGCCGTTTGAACCCAGGTCATTTCAGTCACCTGGCTCAGAAAGTGACACCACAAGTGGTTGTGTTTTTACCACTGAGGAGCTGGCACTCAGCCCTGTAAAGGTGGGAAAAGTGGCAAAGGAGCTGGGAATCTCCATGTACTGCAGGGACAGGGACAAGTCAGGATAACTTGTGAGATCCCTTCAAAAAAAATGGAGGTAAATGTTAGTTAGCTAAAAAGAGACGGAGAGGAAGTCAAGAGAATCTCAGGTTTGTCCAGAAATTCCTTGGGAACAAAAGAATGAAGGGATTGCCATGCCTTGAATTTATCATAAGAATTTCCCCACAGCAGATTCACTAATTCATCAGTAGGAAAGTGTCTCTTGATCCCACTCAAACCTTAATTTTTTCTGCATTAGTTGGTTATCTCATCAACTGTCATGCTTATTTTCTGCCCAGTTTTGAACTGAAACCGCTGCATCATCTTATTTTATCTTATCATCATTGGTTATCTTATCTTGTCTCTGTTGAGGATCCCATGTCATGAGCAGGATCCTGTTCTGTGGGGAGCTGTGCAACCACAAGGTGCTGCCTAAGGGCCTCCTTATTCTGTTGAATTCCCAGTGGTCAGGTGTGGAAAAGCTGAGCCTGGGCTGGGACATGCCACCCAAAAAAAGGTGAGAAACACTATAACTAGAAGTTGTGTCTGACTTATGTCTGACTGCAAAACTTTAAACCTCCTATTGACCCCAAACAATATTTGTCACGAAGATCTTGAGTGGCTGAACAAGATCCCTCTACATCAAACTATTGTGTAATTAATGGGCAAGTGATTGATGTGACAAAGCCCGACGGATTAAGGTAAGGTGGATAAACTTTTGGACCCATGAGCTAAAGGATTTACATCACAAGGAACATGATGACTCCTGTTTGAGCAATTGACCAGCTCCAGAGATATTTACCTTCTTCCCATCGATCGTGTAGAGCTTCTTCACCGGGAACTGCAGGATCTCCGTGATCTCATCCAGGAGTGTTTTGAAACTCCGGGCATTTCTACGGTTCAAGATGATGGAACGCCGAAATCCACTTTCCCCGTTCTTAACCAGAGTGATTTTCTTGGGTATTCTGGGACCATGATGAGTGAAAGATGTGGAATAATCTTCCAGCTTGCCCTCCTGAGCTGCTCTCCTCATGGTGCTGGAGGGGCGACTGTTCCGTGGCGGGGCCGGCCGGTGTCCCCCGGAGGTGATGCTGATGGGCTTCACATATTTCTTGTCGGAGCACAGGTAGCAACCTCCATCCTCCAGCTGGTCCAGCTCACTGATGCAGTGTATTCCTCGTGGGGTGGTGATGGTCCGGACCCCGAAGGGCAGCGGGACCCGATGGGAGAGGTCATCCATGAGCGCGTTGAAGCTCTTGAAGCTCCGCTGGTTGATGGCCATCTTGACTCCTGCAAACTGAGGGTCTCCACTCTTGAAGAAGGTTATTTTTTTGGCTGGAGGGACCTTGGTGAGGGTGCTGGCCCGAGCCACGGAGGGGAGGGGTGGCTCATAGTTGTAGGAGCTGGTGGTTGACAGGTAGTCAGCAGGCACCTGGGTCATCCCTCTTGCTTAAAGGTAACTACAAAGAGAAGGAAAAAACAGAGCAGGGTTTGTTTGAGTTAGGAAGGATCAGAGCCTGACTGCTGTGGGAGAAAGGTTTGTGCTCCTCACAACAGCTCCATCATGAGCAGATTGTACCAAGGGCTCTTAGGAATCCATGGATCAGGCTGGTACAGGGAAGCACAGCAGGGAGAGCATCCATAACCCTGCTCCTCAGAGTCAAACCCTCCTGGTCCTGCAGATTCCAGTGGGAACCCAGTCACTGTCAGTCATCCCTGGGGCACAAAAAGCATGAGTCAGACCCCAAGCAAAACCCACAAAAAGTGCATTGTTGTCCTTTGGAGTTTTGTGTCTTCCTTGCTTATATTTTTGAGGTTTTGTCTGAAATTATCAGAGCCAGTGATTACTTTGAATTTATTTTTATAACCACAGCACTGAGATTCTCATGTAAGCCTTTAACCCCGTGGACTGGAGCATAACAAAAACCAAAACAAAGCTGAATTTCTTCATGTTGTGATTATATTTTGTAGCACACAATCAGTCCTGAGCTCACTGAGGGGCAGAGCAGTCTGGTTTTTGAACAGGCCATGCCATAACATGCTGAGTTCTGGATGAAAAATTTCTGGCAGTCTATGCAAACAAGTAACAAATAGCACAAGGCATCAAATAGAACTACAAAACTTGGTTCTGCTAAAGGGTGGAAAAATTGGAGATTGGTTGGGATCATCTGCCCAATTTTTGTTGGTATACTTCACTTTGAAAGATAAACTAATTTTGGTGTTTCAGTCTGGTGGTTGCATGCCACATTTTGAACACAAGTGGTTTTAATGTCACTGTCCTGATGAAGACAAGACTCCTTACTACTTGCCCTTATAAAATCCATTGCCATGGAAGCCAGTTACTAAAAAATTCATACCTCACATGGATGGAAATTATTATGCCCAAAAAAGAAGACAACTTGATTTTGACATGAAAAAAAATAAAAGAATTAACACTATTTTTACAACCGCTAAAATATTGGCTGCAAAGAGCACAATACATTTATTTCATGAATACAAGCAGTGATTCTCCAGTTTATTCTCAGTTAATTACTCAGACTTCAATGGAGACTCTAAAAATGGCACTTAGATGTGTCATCTTCAGATCATTTATCTGCTCACAGATAGGAAATAATTTGAATTGTTAGTAAGGAATCAGTAGAATTGCAACTTGCAAAAGCGGATTCTGGCCACAAACATCTACATTAAATTTATTTTCCAAATTCTGTTCTTAGTTGGTATCAGTTTTCTATGGTAACTTTCAAAAAATAGGAAAGGAAATATTTTTAGTGCTCACAAATTAATTAGAAAACAGTAAATGTATTTATAATTGAATGGTTCATTCAGTTTGCTCCTGGGTACCTCTCTTGCAGCAGCTGAATGAAGTTCTAGTTTGAATAATTGTAATAATCACAATTTATCCTTTGGAGAATCACTTTGGTGCCCACTGCCATTAATGGGAATTTCATCGCTGTTGGAGCATTCAAAAAACTGTAAATGCTGAATTTCTCTGCATTTTAGAACAAAACCATTATATTCTTACCACAGTGCCCTCAAGTAAAATATTTGTGCACGTTGTACTATGGCAAATGCTGCAATAAATGGAAGTTTGAGCTCAGCAAGGTGAGAAAAGACATTAGGCATCATTTGAAAAACCATTATAGTGACAAATCCCTGCTTTTTTTTACATCCAGGCACACCCCAAAGATTTCAGTATGATTCATTCTTTCCATGTACACATTTCACCAAGCAATTATTCACTTATTTATTTCCCAGTTAAAGGTCAATCCATTACTCCAACTCATCATTTCCAGGGAAAAAAGATCTCATTTCTCTATTTTCCAACAGCTTCCAGAAAGGTGGGTTCAAATTTTCTCTATAAGCCCCACATTGGAGCTTTTAAACAGTGACAGCATCATTTCCAAAAAAAACCATTATCCAAATTGCAGTCACTGGACAAATGGTGATCCACAATATGCTGACTGCATTCCCAGAAACCTAAACTGCTTCCCAAGGATTTATTGTACATTTTCCAAGTTTTTAAATAATATTGTCAGAATATACTATAAAAATATTGTCAGAAGCACAGAAAAAAAATTAAATACAGGACAAACCTTAACATGCTTTCCCAATACTATTTTTCTTGGGGAATAATTTCATATGATTGTTATGGGATTACTAATTTAAAGGAATATTATTCCTTGAGTTTTGGGTGACAGAACTGATTACCCACCCCAGCCTAGAGGGTCTGTCAGATCTGCTCTTACAAAGCCATATATCCACCAAAAAAAAAAGAAAATATCAACAGTTCCCATACAGAGGAGTTTAATATTATCCATTTGAAGGGTCAGAGTTGGAAGAGAATGCTACTGTTAATCTGCAAAGGAAAATGCTCATCTCACCCAAATACATCTTTTTAGAGAAAAAAGAAAACTCTCAATCCATGTTCTTGTACTTACATTGAAATACTTCATCCCTCTGGCTCAAGATGACTTTTTCTTACGGAATATCCAAGGGATTAAAAATAAAATCAACCAAATAACAATAATTTAGAAAAACAACACATCCAACCAGCCACCTGCAGGATCAAACACACTGGAAAAGGGAGGGAAAAATGTTAACAGGTTACCTGCTGTCAATCAAACTGGCCTCAAAAATGACTGACCACAGCTTGGAGGGTTAAGCAGGGCTGTGTTGCTAAGGATAGAAAGAAAAGCTACCTAAGCTGCTGGAGAAGGCTCTCAAATCCACTGGGGCTTTAGCCACAATTTGTCCAATCCCTCTTTTCCTTGTGGCCATGTAACTCCAGCATAAATCTGATTCTGTTGTGAAATCACACCAGTACAACTGGAAATGCAATTCCTCTCTTAAATAAAGGCCTGCAGAGACCTGGAAAACTTTCCTGATCCTACCCACTCATTAAAATGCTTTGGAATCTTATTTCTCTTTTGGACTCCAGGGAAATCAGTGGGACTGGAGTAAGGATGATGGCTCTGAAGGATTTGTGTGGATCTGTCACTTCTCACTTGGCTGAAAGCCCCTTACTCAGGACAGAGATGGGTGAGATCCACAAAAACTTTTTCAGGGGAATATTAACAAGAAAGTCTGGAGAGCCCCAAACCCAAAATTTTCAAGGTCATGGCAGATGCAAAGTCACAGTTTCAGAATGATGCTTAGCAGCTGGATCACTGAGATTTGAGCATGAAATACAGTCAGACAAGCACGTGAATGACAAATAATTGGAAATTACTTCTTCTGTCATAATTCACCTGTAAGAACCTTCCTGTTTTGTGTCTCGGTTCCTGCTTGCAAAAAAAAGTCACATATGAAAACAACAACAAAAAATTCGGTTGGATTTAGGTGCAAAATCAGTGAGAAATCTCACTCCTGCATGGATTGGAATTCTTGAAGATTGGACCTGATGATCTTGGAGGTCTTTTCCAACCTTTGTGACTGTGATTCTGTGATTCCACTACTTACACAGCCTGTGCACCTCTCTCACTCCCAGCACTGAGCACATTCTTTTGTAGGAACAAATTACATGCAGAGAGATCAGGGTCATAAAGGGCTTCTATTACAAGGGCAGGGATTTGGGGATCCTGCAAGAATAAACAGCAAGGTTTACATCTCAGATCCTTAACAGGAATCTTCTAAATGCAATGTCAGTGTAGGAGCTGTTACAGTCCTCTTTGTACAGCACTGCTTTCCCAGCTGTGGACACATCTTTGAGGGTCCAGAGGCCAATCCTGTGGGATCCTTCAGCCAGAGGACCAAGGTCATCTCTTTGTAGGCTTGCATTGGGTATAAGAGGTCACAGCTCTACAGGAAAATTTGTAGGAGTCCATCCATGGGAAGGACTGAACCCCTCATGGAGGTCTTTCTACACACTCAGGGCTGTGCCAGGGAGGCTGGTCCCCGTTTTTCAATTTCCCATCACAGTTTGAAATTAAATCTTTGAGAAGACTAAGGTATAACAGGCAGGGAAGGCCTGGACTTCTCAACATTTCAAACCTCGGTTGTTGGAATTCCCGCAGAGGAAGCTGTGTGACCCCTTAGCTAAAACCTAATGGAATGGTTTGGGTTGCAAGGGGCATTAAAGATCTTCTCATTCCACCCTCTGCCATAGACAGAGACACCTTCCACTATCCCAGGTTGCTCCAACCTGGCCTTGGACATTTCCAGGGATCCAGGGGTGGCCAAAGCTTCTCTGGGCAACCTGTGCCAGGGCCTTCCCATCCTCACAGTCAAAAATTCCTGTCCAATATCCCATCTAACCCTGCCCTCTAGCACTGGGAAGCCATTCCCCGTGTCCTGTCCCTCCTGTTCCTTGTCCAGAGTCCCTCTCCACTCTCCTGGAGAGCCCCCTCACTTGCAGCATTAACATCTGCTCACATCAGCCTTCACCTTCTGTCCCTTGCACTGCTCTTATCTTGGAAAGTCTTTTTCCTCCTTCTCTCTGCTGAGGATGTAGAAAAAGTAGAGGAATCCAGAAGTCACCCAGAAGGTGCCTGAGCCAAGGCAGGAGAGCTGTCAGGGAATGAGACTCCATGAACTGAGCACCACTGGTCAAGACCTTTATGAGGAACTTCCAGACTTGACTTAAATACTTTAAATTATCAAGAATCCACTCCATCCAGCACTGACAGCTCATTAATCTCACTTAATACTAAAATCTGTGTCTTTCCTCTCACATGAACAGTCCCAGTGTCAATTTTTTATGACTTTTTTTGATTTATCAGGGTGCAGAATTTTGCTGGAAATTTCTCTTCCCATACAAGTAATTGCAAAGTCATTTCTTTCAGACAGAAGAAAAATTTACAGACCACCAAAACATTTGGAATGCAGCTGTTGAAAACTCCAGGTTGCCTTCCAGGGAAATAATAAACAAAATTATTTCATGTGGAATTTTTCCCAGAGTAGGTGAGTGTTTCTAGCTAGGAAGATGAATCAGTTTGAAGATTAAACCATGGTTTTTTTTTTCTAAAAAAAGCTCATTTCAATTTGTTCCATGCTCTTTTTGATGAAGAAAAATATTTTTTATACATCAAAGTGATCTTAATTAACAAGGAGTATTTATGGTCTGACCAAGACAAAGTCATGTAAGGAAAATTACAAACTTTGAGAAATTTGATTCATAAAAAGATAAAAGCGTTGAATTGGAAAGCAGATTACCCATTTCCCTATGAATATTTAATAATTATCTGAAAAAAAAAAAGGAGACCAAAATGGATAGAATGTATCTCCTCAATGTTTTCTTCTCAAATAATTTGTTACTTGAATTACTTGGAAAGAGTTATCAAAAGGACTTTAAGTTTTTCATTGTTTAGGAAGGAGATTTCTGATATCAAATGTGTAATTCTATTCCATGGATGAATGAGCCTAAACCATTCCTCACTTTTCTTCACCCAGGTCCTTGTCAGAGCTGGCCTTAAACCCATGGGAAATCACCTCCAGTTAGGAACAGTGTTGGAGATTTCAGGGATTGACACCATTCCTTAAACCTCACTTCTGGATCAGAAAGGAAGCTGGAGATGCAAACTCTGCCTTCTGTGCCAAAAAATCTTCTTGATTTCACAGCGCCTACAGCTTAGAACATTTTCATCAACTATTTCCTAGGAGGGTTTGGATTCACTGCATCTAAAATAATGAATTTCTTTTCCTTCTCTTCTGGGATTTTGTTTGGAATTTGCAGGGTAGATGGATGGGTAAAAGCTCCATCTCTGGAAACTTTCATGGACAGGTTGGATGGAGCTCTTAGCAACCTGGTCTCGTGGAAGGTTCCCTGCCCAGGGCAGAGGGGTGGAATTAAGTGGTCTTTACGGTCCCATCCATGATTCTAGGAGTGCATGATGTGGATAGAAATGACAAGGACACTGGAACTGTTGAACCTGGAGAAGGACTTGGAAACATCCCTTCTTATCTGTAACTGCCTAGGGCATGGTGTAGGTTTGGGATAGACTCTTCCCAGAAGAGGAAAGCATTGGGACATGGCAGACACAAGTGGCAACAGGAAAAAGTTGATTTTGGTAGCAGAAAGAAATAAATTGTGCTGATGATCAGAGGCTGGGGCCTCAGAGGTAGAGCCAAGTCTGAGGATACTCAAAGCTCATCTGATCTACTGAGACTGGGAGTGTAGAACCTCTGAAATATCTTCCAGCCTAATTTATTCTGTGATTTAGCAAAGGCAAGGCAGTTCTACAAAGGTTGCCTGCACTGGGTCAGGCTCCTGTGGCAGTTGGGATTCACCTAAATGCCACTTTAATGTGATCCATCCTTTACTGCCACCTGAACTGTTCTGTGATCTGATGGAATATTCCACCTCAAATTTCTTTATTTGCTCTTCCCTTTTGTGATCACTGGATTTCCTTCTAGAAATTCAAATATTCATTTACCCATGTGATTTTTTTGTTGTTCTGGGTTTTGGTGGGGGGTGGGGGGTGAATTGGCACAATTTTTTAACAGGGTACGTAGGGGTTTTTTTAGTTTGGGGTTTTTTTAAAAGAATGTACTTATTTTTCTTTACTTGAGTCCATATCATTTTGAAACAAGTCAAATCTCAAAGTACAGCAATCCAAGTTGCATTTCCAAGTGCAACCTCCAATGCAAAGGATTACAGTGCACTTAGCCCAGGTAATAAAGAAGCCCAGGCTTCTGGAGGATAAGAATTAGTCTCAGGGATCAGATTAATCTACAGAAAATCTCCTTGCTGTTCTAGATGTATTATCTAGTTCATTTTTCAGCCATCAGCCAAAGGTGCAAAGAAAATCTACTGAAATTGCTGAAAAATCAGGGTTTTTTTTCCCCAATGTTCCTTATTTTTAAAGCATTTATTCCGTTACAAAGTCTCTACAGTTGATACATAATTTTCCATGGGTTTAAATCATGAAACTGAGTGCCTTCAACATTCAATAAATACAAGAGTTGAGAAACTTTGGAGGTTGGGTTTTGGAACTAGCTGGTGTTTCCCTTCCAACCCAAAACATTCTGTGGTTATTCCTTTGGCTAGAGGAGCCTTCACTATGCAAATAAAAGGTGTATTCAGGAAGCTGAGGACCAAACTCCTGGTATCAGTTCAGAGAGTAGGGACTGAGCCCTAAAGGTCTGGTTCCAGGATCAGGAGCTCAGACAGGACAGACCTTACCACGACTGGCTCTAAACCAAGACTGGGTTCAAACTCCTCAGTGGTGAGTTTTGCTTTCTGCTTAGGTTGCCTGTGGGAATAATGGAGTAAGCATCCCTCAAAATGTTCAGGAGGCACAAAGATGTGTGGGGCCGTGGGTTAGTGACAGTGCTGGGTTAAGGGTTGGACTTGGTGGTCTTTAGAGAGCTTTTCCAACCTCAAAAACTCTGTGATTTTTGTTGAGCAGGGACAGGGAACCGTGATTCCTGTTTGTCACCCCTTTCCTACGTGACCTGTTGTTCCCATCTCAGAGTCTCTCTGTTCATTCACACTGTGACATCTCCCCCAGGATGCTGATAGGCACAGTCCACTGTGAGATTAAAACACCCTCCCACCAAACGAGACCTAACTCAAAGAGAACTGTTTTCTTTTCCTAAAGAAATGTAGGATTTGTCTTTCCTAAAATGAAAACCAGGGTTTTATAAACTAGAGGCAGACAGGCCAGTTCTGCCACTTGCTGTTCAACACCCAGCTGTGGTCTATTGAAACAACAGCCCTCAATCATAGAATGGTTGAACTGGAAAAGACCTCCAAGACCATCAAGTCCAACTTGTGACTGATCCCCACCTTGTCACCAGCCCAGAGCACTGAGTGCCACATCCAATCATTCCTTAGACACCTCCAGGAACTGGGACTCCAACACCTCCCTGAGTGGCAGCCCATTTGGCTGGTCACAGCCACATCTGGGTGTTTCAGGGTCTGCATTGTTTAGTTCCAGCAACAGGGCAGAAATACCTCTAGAATTGGGAACAAAGCTTTTGTTTCAGAGGGTGTTTCTAGTGCTGATCCAGGCACTTCCCAGCAATATTGTTATAGGTAATCAGCACTGCCCTTTACTCACATTTCTGGCAATATTGGGGAAAATAACTTGGCATTTCCTTCTGAGGTGAAGTTTGATGTCCAACTTGCTCCGCATGTTTGTAGCAGGAAATTGATAAACAGAGGTGCAATTTCTCTCCTCTCTAATAACGAGGGATAAGACCAGTGGGAATGGTTGGGGCTCTGTCAGGAGGAAGTTTAGGCTGGATATCAGGAAAAGGTTCTTCCCCAAGAGAGTGTTGGGCACTGGAACAGCCCCAAGGCTGCCAGAGCTCCAGGAGCATTTGGACAATGCTCTCAGGCACAGGATGGCATTGTTGAGGTGTCCTGGGCAGGTCTAGGAGTTCAATCAAAGACTTTTGTGGGTCCCTTCCATCTCAGGAGAATCTCTGATTCCATGATTCCATTCATCACATCAGGCAGAGGATAGAGCGTGGCAAAACTGGAGCAGCTTGCCCAACTCAAACCTGAAATTGTACAATTAATTACATGAAAGGAACACGATCCCCAAAACACACATGGATCACAAAGATCAGGAATGGGCTGAGCAGATGTTAGCAGATCTTCTTCCTCTCCATGGAGACTGTCTGGTAGGGATATCCCTTAATTACAGCCACATAAGGTGGCTCCTGTACCTCCCACCTCTCATCCCAGGGCTGTTTCCAGCTCAGAGGAGGAAGCTCAGGCACACAAGGAGTTTACAGAGAAGGAACTGAGATCTCCTAAGCTGGTGAGCTCCTCTGTAACAGGGAATTCCTCTCTGTAACAGGGAATGATGGAAGAGGCTGAGAAAGTTCAGCATCCAGGAAAGCAAACCAGGTGATTGGAGTGAGAAGCTGAAGAACCAGGAATATGCACAAAACCCAGGACCTGAGGCAAGCCCTGCCTAAAAACTGCCACCCAGAAGCTGATTTCTGAGAGAGTCCCCATGAGCTTTGGAGAGGTTCCAATCTGCACCGGGGTCTGGCCTGGCAGCTCAAGGCTGTACATCAGGAAAAGGAACTCACCACAGGTTCCAGAAACTGCAGGGGTTGGAAGGTTTTTTTCCCCAGTTTCCTCAAAAAACACTCCTTCCTCAGGACAGCAGGCAACCTTTGAAATGCAGAGACATTTTATTGCCCAGGCCTCTGGAGTTCAGCATGTGGTTCTCCATATGTCCAACAACCATTTGCATCCCAGAGTTTCCATCTCCATAAGGCACAAGTCGATTTCCTCTACACCACCATAATTTCCCTATTTTCCATTTCCAATAAGACATTTACCTGAGATTATTAAACCTTTGAATGAAACATTGGCTTTTTTTTCCTCAGTACAGATCTCATTTTTCTGACTATTGTTAACATTTCCAGGCCCCTTTATATGATTTCTCTTTCCTTTCTTATACCCTCAGTTCCTTCCAAATAATTATCAATTTTGATTTTTATTAATGTGTCTTTTACATTCTTAAAAGGCGTTATTTTAAAATATATTAAATCAAATCATCTCCCTCCACAATCCAACATCTATATCCTTTCTGTCTCACTTTTTCAATGTGTATTATTGAATCCATGGACAGCATTTATTCATCCAACAATATCTTTTTCTAAAAATGCTTTTAAATAATTTTCCAAGCCAAATCCAGCACTGTGTAAAATCTTATAAACAGTAGAAAGAGTCAAATTTCTCTAGAATCATGTGTTTATCTGGCCTTTTGCCTGGAATTCTTCTGCCATACAGCTGTACTCTTTTCTGGGCCTCAACATTTGCTCCATTGTATTAGAAGACACAATTTCTCACCTGGAGTGACTCCTTTTGGTTTTGAGCAATAGGAAGAAAGAAATTATCAGGGATATTATCCCAGTTTTTTCTCCTTTATTCATCCCAGTTCACATCAGCTGCCTTTGAGAAGTGACAGAGTTGGTTTCTCAGTTCATTCTCTCACATCCAACTTGTCAAGATCAGCAAAGCTGATCTGTGTTCTCTCAATTTTTTTTTTCAAGGATTCCTCAATTTGTTCATTACCAATTGCATTTTTTTATAGTGACTTCCTTCCTCACTTCAAATCCTGTCCAAATCACTCTCTTATAGTCTTCTTCTTCAGGAGATTTTTTAAGGTGTTCAGTAACTGAGCCAGTTTTGAATTATTGTCCTCCTTATTAATTTATTATTAGTCCTGCTTTTTCTGCTACTTTTCCTCTACCCCCAAGATTTATATCCTTCCAGTTCTTACTTATCCTCGATTTTAGTTCATGTCAGCAAAACTCTGACCTCTCATGCAGAGTAATGTTGCTAATACTGGCACCCTGGCCAAAGTCTAAATTTGGTGTTTTCTGTGATTTTTGCTTGCCTACACTTTCAGCACAATTAAACTGTTCCTAATTTCCCCCATCCATTGAATCCCAGTGCCAGACCCTCTGATCAGATGAGCCAGCAAGAGCTCACGGGATCCCTTGGGATTGAACACCTGCTCTGCTCGGGCACTGTGCAGGAGCAGAAGGGACAATGCTTCCCCTCCCCTGCCAGCTGTGGGACAATGGGGGGTATTTCTGACACAAACACTCCTTCCCAGATGTTTTGGAGAGAACAAAGTGTCCTGGTGGGGTTGTCCTCTTCTGGGAGAACAAAGTGTCCTGGTGGGGTCATACAGTCAGGTGGTCCCATGTCACAGACATCTTTTATGAAAAATCCTTTCCTTAGGATTTTTTCTCCTGAGAAGCTGAGAGGCCTCAGGAACAAAATGTAAACAATGATTATCTGCTGCTGTGGAATGCAGCAGGTGGATCTGTGATTGGTCTCATGTGGTTATTTCTAATTAATGGCCAATCACAGTCAGCTGTCCGAGAGACAAGCCTCTGTTATCATTCTTTCTTTTGGTATTCTTAGCCAGCCTTCTGATGAAATCCTTTCTTCTATTCTTTTAGTATAGTTTTAATATAATATATATCATAAAATAATAAATCAAGCCTTCTGAAACATGGAGTCAGCTCCTTGTCTCTTCCCTCATCCTAAGACCCCTGTGAACACTGTCACAATCCCACAACTGCTCAAACTCTAAACAGGATCAGGGAGCTCCTATGCAGCCAGGGAACTGGGACAAAGATCAGCCTGTGCATGGATAACGTGAGGCAAATAAATCCTGCTGGGCAGGGTACTCGAGGCTGGATGTGGATGTGACTGAGAATGTCACTGCAGCTCTCCTTCAGAGCCACCAGAAGGATAGGATGTCCTTCAGGCTGTGTTCAACCCATGGAATGGTTTGGAAGGGATCTTGAAGCTCATCCAGTTCTACCCCCTGCCATGGGCAGGGACACCTTCCACTATCCCAGGCTGCTCCAAGCCCTGTCCAGCCTGGCCTCGGACACTTCCAGGGATTCAGGGGCAGCCACAGCTTCTGTGGGCACCCTGTGCCAGGGCCTCCCCATCCTCACAGGGAACAATTCCTTCCCAATATCCCATCCATCCCTGCCCTCTGGCAGTGGGAAGCCATTCCCTGTGTCCTGCCCCTCCATCTCTTGTCCCCCAGTCCCTCTCCAGCTCTCCTGGAGCCCCTTTAGGCCCTGGAAGGGGCTCTGAGCTCTCCCTGGAGCCTTCTCTTCTCCAGGGGAGCACCCCCAGCTCTCAGCCTGGCTCCACCCCCTGGAGCATCTCCATGGGCTCCTCTGGACTCATTCCAGCAGCTCCACATCCTTAATCCTTCACTGGAAGTTTCAAATTAACTCTATCTTGGAACTGTTGTTTCTCTCTACTGTCTGGAAAAGAAGCTCAAGGTGATGAACACAGAAGGTTACAATAAGGTTGTTTCATCCTTTTTGTCTCGTTTCTTGTGTCCTGGATCTAAATTATGAGAAATGAGTGCTTGAAGGGCTCCTTGCTAACCCTTCAAAGACCATGGTTAAAACATTTTTTAATTGAATTGAAAAGGACTACTGAGAATGAACACCTGAAGTACTGAGAAGGAAGGGGAAAAAAGCCCCCCAACAGCACTGCATTTCCTCCTGAGCTGACCCTCCAAATAGCATTCCTTTGATATTCTTGAGAGATGAGAAAGTAAAAATAATTTACATTACATTGAATTAAAAGTTTTGCTTCACCTTAATTACTCTTTGAAAGCATTTGAAAGAATGCTTGAAAAAGAATAGAAATGTCATACTGATACATGGTTTGGGGTCTTTAAAAGATTCCACATTTGAACTTGTGATTTAAACCAAAACAGTTTAAAAAGTCACCTCCTGCTCTTCCTCCTCCATGGTAGCTGTAGTTGAGATCCAGTTCTCCTCCACAGCAATGGACACCATGTTTTTGACACTTGTTCTGTGTAGCCATGATATTTTCTGAAACATCCCTTTGCCAGGATTTTTCTCCTGAGAAGCTGAGAGGCCTCAGGAACAACATGTAAACATTGATTATCTGCTGCTGTGGAATGGAACAGGTGGATCTGTGATTGGTCTCATGTGGTTGTTTCTAATTAATGGCCAGTCACAGCCCAGCTGTCTCAGACTGTCTGGTCAGTCACAAGATTTTATTATAATTTCATTCCATTCTTTTCCATTCCTTTCCTTGCTAGGCTTCTGATGAAATAGTTTCTTCTATTCTTTTAGTATGGTTTTAATATATTACATATCATAAAATAATAAATCAGCCTTCAGAAACATGGAGTCAACATTCTCATCTCTTCCCTCCTCCTGGGACCCCTGTGAACACCACCAGAGTTCTGCTTGGCTGCCTTCAGCCCAGGGTAGGATCTGAATGTCCTGGTGCTTCTTCCTCATCCTCATTCCCTCTTTGCTGACATCGTGATCCCTGTGATGTCATCTGGTGACCACAGCCTTGATATTCATGGTGTCAGGAGCAACTCTCCACTGCTGGGTCTCTCCTTTCCTTCCTGAGCTTCCCCAGACATGGCTCTGTCAACACTTCTCACAGAATCATGGAATAGTATGAGTTGGAAGGGACCTCTGGAGATGCTCCAGTGCAACCACACCGCCAGTGCAGGGTCACCTGGAGCAGGTGACACAGGAACGCATCCAGGTGGGTTTGGAGTGCCTCTAGAGAGACTCCATGAAATCCCTGGGCATCCTTTTATCACAGCTAAAAGAACACCTCCTTATCTCCCAGCACAGCCCCTCTCTCCCTGCTGGAACAACCCTCACTCACACAACACCCAAGCTCACGACCTCTGTGTCATGCTCAGCACCTTCATCTCCTTCACACCAAACACCTCCATCTGGAATGTTGCCAAATCTTACAGATTCCTGGCTGAAATTGCTCCCAAACCTCCTGCCATCTCTTCTTGTAAAGCACCTGTTTCTGACTGACCTTATCTCAGCCTACATAAACTTCTTATCAGTTTTCACAATATTATAGAAGATCCATTCAAAATCCTGCCTATAAAATTCTTCACTTCTGCAGTCACAGAATCCCAGAGTCATTTAGGTTGGAAAAGACCTCTCCAAGATCATTAAGTCCAACCTGTCACCAAACACCATCTCATCAAGGCGACCACAGCACTGGGTGTCACATCCAGTGGTTCATTGAACATTATCAGGGTTGGGGACTTCACCACCTCCCTGGGCAGCCCCTTCCAGTGCTTAACTTCCTGCTTTTTTCCATGTTTTCACCTTTGCCCTTACCACACTCAGCTGATCTGAAGATTTTTCTTTCTCCTGCCTGTCCTGACAACTGCAAGGTTTGGCTAATCCAGCTCAAACCTCTCAATCCATGGAGCAGGAATTGTTTTCATACTATGGGAATGGGCAGCAAGTGAAGGTTTAGGGACACATACAGTCCTTGCTGCCACTCACCTCCTTTCCCTGGTCCCAAACTCATCCCAAAACCACAATCTTCTAAAACATGTTGGAGTTACAGTAAAGCTTATATAACACTGCAGTGATCTCTCAGCTCCTCAACTCCACCATTTCCCAGCTTATATCTGATCCTGACCTGGATTCAGATGGGAACGCTGTTCTGTTTGTCCTGCCTCTCAGACAAAAGCAGATGTGATAAGGAATAGCAAGATTCTTTATTAAGAGGTTTTACACGCCTTTGAGGAAGCTTGAAACTGATAGTGCGTTGAAATGGGTGAGTGGATTGCGAGCAGTATGGGAACAGATCTGGAAAAGTACAGCAAAAAAATACCTGGGATTATCTGTGCTGACTTTTTTTTTCCATGGGTTGGCCAAGGGCCACGTTTTTCTGACTTCAGTGTTCACTTTGCCTGAACTTTAAATGGCAAGGGCACCTGCCAAATGTGCTCGTGGGCTCGCTGAGGTGTTCGTGGAGGGCAAGTCAGAACTCCCTCCCTGCCAGGCCTCGTGGCCACATCTCAGTGACACGAGATTGGCTTGTGCAGTCAAGAATCCAGGATGACACCTGGTGAATAAGTCTGGTCCTCTAATGCAGAAAGAATGTGAAATGCAAGAGAAACCTGGGAGTAGTTGGTATGGGACAACTTTAAACAAACTTTGATGCAGCTGGGAATGTTCCCAGAAGTAGGACAAAAAGTTCTACCAGACTGTTGTAACTTATTGAAGCAGCTGTGGTGGCCTCATTATTCTTAGGTGCAGTTTTAGCACCAAAAGTTGCTGCAAATGTGTTTCTTCCAAGTAACTCTTGATCAAATATTCTACATTTAGGTCACAGAATCGTTTAGGTTGGAAAAAGGCCTCAAATATCATCCAGTCCAACCTTTCCTCCAGCACTGCCAAGGCCACCATTGACCCACGTCCCCAAGTGCCACAGCCACACAGCTTTAAGTCCCTGCAGGGATGGGGCCTCCAGCACTGCCCTGGGCAGCTGTCCCAGGGCTGGACAACCCTGTGGGGAGAAGAAATTGTTCCTATTCTCTGATCTAAACCTTTCCTGGCACAGCTTGAAGCCTCTCCCTCTCATCCAGGAACAGAGCCTGACCCCCACCTGGCTACAATCTGTTTCAGGGCATTGTGCAGAGCCACAAGGTGCCCCCTGAGCCTCCTTTTCCCCAGATTTAGCCTTTCCCAGCTCCCACAGCCACTCCTGGGGCTGCAGCCCCTTCCCCAGTTTACAACTTTGCAGGTTATTTTTGTTACCTGCCAGAGCCCCACTGCTCTCTGAGCTCTGAGGCAGGGTCTCCCCTGCTGTCACTCCCAGAATCACCCAGTGTCACGGACATACCTTATGAAAAATCCTTTTGCTAAGATCTTTTCTCCTGAGAAGCTGAGAGGCCTCAGGAACAAAATGTAAACAATAATTATCTGCTGCTGTGGAATGCAATAAGTGCATCTTTGATTAGTTCCATGTAGTTGTTTTTAATTAATAACCAATCACAGTCTAGCTGTTTCAGGCTCTCTGGTCAGTCACAAGATTTTATTATTCCATTCTATTCCTATCTAGCTTTCTAATGAAATCCTTTCTTCTATTCTTTAATATAGTTTTAGTATATTATTTTCTTTTAATATTATATATATAATGAAATAATAAATCAGCCTTCTGAAACATGAATTCAAAATTCTCATCTCTTCCCGTGTCAGAGTGACCTGCAAATTCAACAACCCAGTTCAACACAGCACAGAAACTGGAGGTTAACTGGAATTTTTACACACAATTCCATCAGGCAGCAAAGAGTCCTTTTCTAATTCTGACAGCTTTACTGGCTGCACCTGGGTAAAAAAAAAGTAAAAAAAAATAAAAAAAATAAAAAAAAAAAGAAATAAAAACCCCCATGTTTGTTTAAAGAGAAAATCTGGCACAACGTGGCTCTGGGATGAGCATCATGTCTGTTGAGCAAGCAGGTACAATTTCTACAGATTTATTGGTCGGTTGGGTTCCAGCAGTGCTCCAAGGCTGGATGGGGAAGGCACACGCTGGGACATGGACACAGCCAGGCAGCACAGGCCCAGGCCTGCTGGCAGGAGCAGACTTGCTGTGATCAGGCCTGAGCACACAGAGCGTCACCTCTGCTCCCCATGTGCCACAACGTGAGCCAGCCTCCCTCTGCTGGCTGACATCCAGGTCATGCTCGGAGGGATCCATGCATGGATACAGGGAGAATGGGAACTTGGGGAAGAGAAAGCTCCAGGGAGATCTTAGAGCCCCTTCCCGTACCTAAAGGGGCTCCAGGAGAGCTGGAGAGGGACTTGGGACAAGGGCCTGGATGGACAGCTGAAGGAAAATAGATTTAGATTAGATGTTAGGAAGAAACTTTTGGCTGTGCTGATCAAGAACTGGCTCAGGTTTCTCAGAGAAGCTGTGGCTGCCCCTGGATCCCTGGACGTGTTAAAGGCCAGGTTGGACATGACCTCCGAGGTCATCCAGTCCAACTATCAGCCCAGGGCTGCCACTGTAACACCTAAACCACTAAACCACATCAGTGCCAGGTTCAGATGCCTCTTAAACACCTCCAGTGATGGTGACTCCTTAAACACCTCCCTGGACACCCCTTTCAATGCCTGACCAGCCAAACAGTGAAAATATTTTAATTTTTTTTCTGGTATCTAATCTGAATCTCCCCTGTCTCAGCTTCAGGCCATTTCCTCTGGTCCTCTCAGTGCAGTCATGGTAGGAGAACCTGACCCCACCTCGCTGCAACCTCCTGTCAGGGAGTTGGAGGGAGTAATGAGGTGCCCTCTGAACCTCCTCTTCAGATTGTGGAATCTAAATTGTTTGGGTTGGAAGGGACCTTAAAGCTCACCAGTTCCACCTCCTGCCATGGGCAGGGACACCTCCCACTATCCCAGGGTGCTCCAAGCTCCATCCAGCCTGGCCTTGGGCACTTCCAGGGATCCAGGGGCAGCCACAGCTTCTCTGGGAAACCTGAGCCAGTTCTTGATCAGCACAGCCAAATGATTTTTCCTAACATCTAGTCTAAATCTATTTTCCTTCAGCTGTCCATCCAGGCCCTTGTCCCATGTCCCTCTCCAGCTCTCCTGGAGCCCCTTTAGTTACTGGAAGGGGCTCTAAGATCTCCCTGAAGCTTTCTCTTCTCCAAGTTCTCCATTCTCCCTGTATCCATGCATGGATCCCTCCAAGCACATGGTGGATGCTGAGACCCAGCTGAAATCCAGCACATACCACAGAAAGCTTGGGGAGCCTGAAGGGCTTAGGGTCTCTCCATCTCAGAGCTGTGGAGACAGAAACCTCAGAGATAGTCATAAAATCCTGGAATGGTTTGGGTGGGAAGGGACCTTAAAGCTCATCCCATTCCACCCCCTGCCATGGGCAGAGACACCTTCCACTATCCCAGGTTGATCCAAGCCTGTTAAGCCAGGCCTTGGACACTTCCAGGATTGGTATCCACAATTTCTCAGAGCATGAGACAGAAGACACAGACAGGTTGAAAGGAAAATTGAGGTTCTGGCGGATCAAGTAAGCTGCCCAGTAGCAGTTGCTTGGCCGTTGGGACAGCAATAGGAGCACGACCTTCGTCCCCTTGGCCCCGATATTTTGATTTACATTTCTGCATTAAAGCAAAGAGAGAGACACAAACCCAATACCTGACACAATTCCACTGTTGGAAACAGCCATGGGAATCTGTACAAGGGAAGATTTACTCTTCCTTCCCCATAGCCCACCTGTCCCTCTGAGCACACACAGGATCCTTCTCACACCATCCAGGGCACCAACATCAGTGGAAACACTGAAAAAAGCCAGGCAACAAACTCAATTTCTATGCCCTGCAGGAGGAGGAAGACCGAGGGCAGCACTGGACAACCACAAGCCTGCAGGATGCTGCCAATTTTGGGAGGTTTTGGAGAAAACCAGCAGAGTGATTGTGGGGTTGGTGAGATGAAGGAGGGAGAAAAAAAAATGTTGCAAGAACTAAATATACACTGCCTGGCCAGCTAATGCCCAAGGGAAAATTCTAGAGCTGGCAGGAAGGAGGGAGCCAAGAGCCAAGGAAGAAGTAGGATCTCCATTGTTGAGAGCTCACAGCCCTTGGAAGTGAACAATGAGGAATGACTGGGAGCCAGGAGATAAGTTAGGCTGAGGGGAAGCTGAGGAATGGAGGCACAGAGAGATGAAATCAAGCCTTTTCTGGAACATTTCTGGCAGCAGCCAGGCACCTGGGTCTTGATTTTCTCCTGTATTTTTTTATTCTCTAAGTGGTCAAAAATGTTAAGGCCCTAATTCTTCCTCTTCCCGGGCGTGCAGAGGAACAGCTTAATGTAGAGCAAGAGGGTAAAAATAGATGTGATGGGATAAAACTGAGAAAAGGGCAAGTGAGGTCATTGAGATTGGAATAATCTTCAAATGAAGGAGCGGAAGCCCCTTCCCACAGGTTATTTAAAACTAGACTGAGTGGGGAAAAAAGAGATTGTTTTGTTTTCTGGCAGAGGGGAAAGAATCCCACTGTGAAGGGAAGAGATTAAAAGATGCCTTGTTTATCTGTCAAAAATTATTTTAAATACATTTAAAACACCTAAGACTTACAAATGTCATTTTATACTTAAATGTGCAGTTTGCCCCTCTTCTAAATTAATTGGCACAAATTACAATAACAACTGATAGCAATAAAACTCACCTCTTGACCAATGGTTTGTGTTTCTTCAAAGCAAAATAAGAAGACAGCCATCATTACAGGGAAAAAAATTAAGAGAGAGGAGAAAAAGACCAATTGAAGTTCCAAAGGAGAGCCAAGGGAGATCCAATGAAGCAGGAGGGAAAAAACCCAAAATCAAAAAAGCAGCAAGAGATGGAAATGCTATCTTGTGCCCTCAATTGCTGTAAGGAGCAATTTGGGGGAGTAGATGATGTGGAAGATAAAGAGAAATCAATCACCAGCACAACCAATATTTCATAGTGATTGCAGCCAGGCCAAGAACATACTCAAGTTTCAGATGTTCAAAAGCAAATCTTGATCCAAACCCTAGAAGAGTCACAGAGGTGCAAAAATTCCCAGATGAGGGGTATGGCCACCAGAGAAAACATCCTCCCATAACAGGCAGGTGGAACCAGCTGGGTTTTCAGCAGAGGCAACCTTGGATTGCAAGGCTCTTCTCTTCAAAGGCTCAGTGGGATGCTGACCTGTGGCCTCCTGGTGAATTTATATCAGTTCTCACCTCCCCTTCTGTATTAATTCAGTTTATGTGGTCCTGCCATGAGTTTCTCAACACAGTGTGAAAAGATCAGAAAGCAAAGGAGCTACAGGATGAAATTCAATGCCATTTTCTATACAAATAGTCACATTTGATGATCTAAATTACACTTATGTCACCAACAGTATGAATCTCTCTTCAGCCCAAGAAATCAATTAATTTTTAGTAGTAATTCATTAAAGAACTGTCAAGGGTTAATGACCTGAGACTCACATTAGCCAGAAAAACACAAGGCCCCCCTTTTAGTTTGTGCTTAGAAAAACTGAGGGGCTGCCAAGAAAAGAAAAAGAGAAGAGGGGAAAAAAGGCCTTGTGGTTATTCAGTTCTTACAGAGAAAATCAGAGCAAAAATTCTGGTTTAGACTCCAGCTGGTGGTGACAGTGACATCTCTCCCATCAGGGCCTGGGGCAAACCTGGCTCCCTGCCTGGGCAGCACTGCTTAAAATGGACAGGAGTCCCCTCTTTGTGCACAGGAGCATGGATCTTCTTATGGGATTGATCCACTCAATCTCCTGCTGTCCCTAAATAGCAGCAGAGGCTTTAAATGGCTGCAGCAAGTTTCATCAGGAAAACCAGAACCCAGCTCTGGTCAGAAAGGAGACCTGTTTGCCTGGGAAATGCCTCAAAAAGGATGGACCCAGAGTCCTGCAAAGCCTCCCAGGAAAACACAAACACAGCCCTTGGAGGCCTTCCAGGGATAACATCTGCATTGCTCAACAGAGCAAAGTACAGCCACCAGCTATGGCTTGTTCCCATCAGAACCTTTCCCTGTAAGCAGAATTCCTGTTGATCACAGGCACCTATGTCTCCCACGTAACCAACAACACCTCCATTTCCTAGCAAGAAACAAATGAAGAAGGATGACAGAGCTGCTGATAAAAGACAATCAGTACTAACATCACTCCTCCAGTACCTCCCTTGTCACTCCTTTCCCCAGTGTTGGTTTAAAAGCTTGTAGAGGCACAGAGAGAGGCAGGTTCCACTTACCACAGCGAAGGTAATCCAGGTACATAGCTTTGCTCAGGTCAATAATCCATCCCAGGCCAGGCCTTCCTCGAGCACTGAGATCAAAAGCCAAGCAGAGAATTCTTCTGGCTGCTGCTCCTCTGCAAGTGAAAGGTGGGATGCTTCTGCTCAGTCCCTGCCTGCACAGGGAGATGGGCCCCCACCTCCCTTCCTAAATCTTTACATCTCTCCCCTCCCTGCAGCTCTCCCCACTGCCAGGTGCTCCCATGCTCGGCCACTCCTGCAGATAGCAAAGCCAACAGGCTCCTCTGCCAAGGGGAGCTGCTTGGAATGGGATTAGGATGAGCAGAAAGGAGCTTAGAGCTGGGCACCATCTGTGCTGATGATGATTAGCAAATGAGGTTTTAAAGTTGTGGGGCTTTTTTTCCCTCTTGTTCCCCATGCAGGTTTGGTGACGGAGAATTTTGCATCACTGTGAGCAGCAGCCTGACCCAGTGCCTCCTCCTCCTCCTCCTCTGTCCATGTGTATTCCAGCCAGGAGTAGGAGCACAGGGAAAAGCTGGCTCCTGGGGGCAAAGGCTTTCTTGCCTTCTCTGAGCACCAAGCCCATGTTTTAAGTCTCCAGCCTCTGATATGCAATAATTAAATCAGATTAAGTGAATGCAAAAGCCTCTCCCGACCTGAAAAACTCTCATGGGTGGCAAAAAGAAAAAATCAGTATCCAGGACAAAGTTTCAAATATTTAATAAGGGACTCCTAAATTGTATTATAAGCTATAAGAAATGACAAAAACAACCCCAGAGAGGTGAGGGTGAGTGTTTTTCTTCCTTCATTGGTTTCATCCTTTCAGTGGAGAAAAGGAATCTTCACATTCTGGTGTTTTTCCCCACAGTAAGGCCAAGTGCAGACCCCAATGTCCTAATGCCAAGCTCAACACCCTCACTCCAGATGATGCCTCTATGCCAAAACTCTTGTGTTTTCTTAGGCTTCATTCCCACTTGGGCACTGACCAGGCTCCCCAAGGAATGGTGACATTCCCAAAGCTGTCAGAGCTCCAGGAGTGTTTGGACAACGCTCCCAGGGATGCACAGGGTGGGATTGTTGGGGTGTCTGTGCAGGGCCAGGGGTTGGATCTATGATCCTTGTGGGTCCTGTCCAACTCAGGATATTCTGTGATTCCATGATTCACCCTCAAGAATGACTTCATCACTTCAGGGAATAAGTGACATTTGAGATTTTAGCTCAGATACTGACCTCTGGAATGGACAGCTGGAATTACATGGGATGGGTGCATCCTCTCATCGTGCCCAGTCATTTAGGAGGATAAGCACTTTCCAAAATCTTTCTGCATCCTAGAATGAAAACTGACTGTTGCACAGAACAACTATCACAGAATCCTAGAACAGTTTGGATTGGGAAAGACCTTAAAATTTATCTCATTCCACCCCCTGCTATGGTCAGGGACACCTTCCACTATCCCAGGTTGCTCCAAGCCATGGAATAAGTGGTACTATTCCTTCCAGGGCTGTACAGACACCCATGGAATCTCTGCTTTAGTAGGAGCTGAACCATTTTCCAGGCCCTGTTGACCACATCTCATCCAGGAGGAATATCATCATATACAAAAAACACGCAGTAGAAGCATAAACAGTTCAATGTATGAGTTTATCCAAGGAATCCTATAATCCTAAATGAGGTGTGGCTGTAAATGAAAAGTCCCAGAAGTTCTTACCTACATTCAGGTGCTTCTGTTTTTACTAGGGGGAAACAGGGAAAGCTCAGCCAGCTCTGAATTACCCCTGCAATTGACTCTTGCCCCACTAATGACAGACCAGAGGCTGCTTGCAATTATTCAATGGTTGTAAAAATCTAAATTCAATCACAGAAAAATCTGAAATTCTGCATGATTGGCCCAAAATAACACCCCAAAAGACAAGGCCACAAAAGCTGCGGTGTAAAAAGATCCTCCCTTGGTGCATTGCACTCCCACCTCCTTCCTTACCCCATCCCTTCCAAGACTCAAAAAAAGGAGCTGATTTCAGCCATGTGTGAGGATTCTACACATTGCAGGCTGTAACTGCAGGCAGGTGTCATGTTAAATCTCCCCAGGGATTGGTGGCTGTTTATCATCAGAACAGAGGGAATCTCTCCAGCTTTACCCCGTGCAATGTCTTCATCACCTAAAGCTGCACATGATCAGCTTGACCTCACACTGCTGTGGTTGACTGGGGCTTTTTCCAAAAGGAGATTACACAGAGTTGCTCGGAGTGGGATTTCCAGCACTTTTCTCCCCCGAGACTGTCTCAATAATTAATTGTTTATTATAGTTAATTATGTTTTGGCAGCCTCCCTGGACTATTTTACCTGTAAATCTCTGTGTAACTTCAAGGCATTAATGAAAATAGACTCACCCACGAAGGTGACTGAGGAGCTTTTATTAAGTGTTAAGGGAGAATGCAGGGAGGAAAATGCATTTTGGAAAATGTGTTAGGCTTGAAAAAACTCCTGCTGGGACCACTGCTCAAATTCAAGGCTGAACCCCAGTAAAGTCTGCAGGGGAGAGAAAGCACCAGAGTGGATAACTGCTAACCCAGATTCCAGCCTTTTTAATAAATTAAAGCTGTAGGTCCCAGCTCCTCACCACAGTGGCTGTTCTGACCCTATTTCCTCCTCAGATAAAGAGTTCTGTAACATTTTGAGCTCAATAACCCAATGAACATGACACAGCAGCAACAAACCCAGGGGTCCCCTTTTCTAATCCCCTCCTCCCCTACTAAACACCTCCTGCCCCTCGAGGAGCAATTTAGCAGAAGACAGGAGAAATTTGCTGACTGACATACAGGGAGAACCTAATCCCTTTGACTCCCATAAACCCCTCCTTATGTTTGGATATGATTAGCACCTGTTTCTAATCCATTATTGAAAGGTTTTACACTTAACAGTGAAATTACCAAGGCTGTTGGGTCCCACTCAGAAAAACAGAGTGTGGTACAACTGGGATTATTTTGGGGAAATCACTTAGTCCCTGTTCCCATAGGAATACGAGCCAGCACCTAATTTCCAGGCAATATTTAACCTCCCCCAGTGTTTTCCTGTTCTGAAAGGGCCTCACTTTCTCCCTATGGAGTTATTTTCCATGCAGTGAAAGGACCTCAGCCTCCCAGAGGTGTTCATCAAGAGGTGACTGTGCTGCCCAGGAAAAGGGAACGAGCCTAGACCTCTCTGTGCCAGTTATCAGTTTCTGCTCCCTACCAAAATAATTGCCAGAGAAAATTAAATTCTCACTGTGTGCATGGTGACACATTAGAATTGTACAATTTTAGGCAGACTGCACTTAAGGACTGCTTTGCTCAGATGATCCCAATGGTGTGTGACCAACTCCTAGGAGGTCTAAAAGCCTGGGTGTTACCAAGAGTGTCCTGATCTAGTTGAAAATGTGCCTGTTTGTTGTAGGGGGTTGGACTTGCTGAGCTTTAAAGGTCCCTTCCAACCCAAACCATCCCATGGTTCTGTTCTGTAGGACTGCATGAGGGGAGTCAAGAAACTTGAGAAATGCAGCTGCAGGCAGACTCCTCTTTGCCATTGAGACTGAAGTTATTTCTTTGCCAAATCTCTCCTCTTTCCTCACCAAACACACATCCTGCTTAAGCTTTGCAGGGTCACTTGAGAAAGCTCTTCATTTGCTCTGAAATTTTACAAAAATAGAAACACCTGAAAGCCAAACAAGCCTAAAAACTGTGTTTTGTCCTGAAATGCAGCTGTATGAATGCACTAAGCTATGACAAAAGGGTGGCTGGGCACTGACCAGGCTCCCCAGTGAATGGCCAAGGCCCCAAGGCTGCCAGAGCTCCAGGAGGGTTTGGACAATGCTCTAGGGCACAGGGTGGGATTGTTGGGATGGGTCAGAAGTGAGAGGCCAAAAGCACTGGTCTCAAAACATGGATTTTGTGGAGGTTTGACTGGCAGGACAGTGACATTACCTTGCTTTGGTCCATCACAGATGTAAGAGACAACTGTGGGATGCTCGAGCATCTTCCAGACCTCACCTCCTGCCTGGGCCCCTCTTTAAAACCAGCCCCAGGCTCCCCACAGTGGTCTGAGCAGAACCCTCCATCAGCAACAGCTCTCCTGGGTGAGCCTGAAGGAGATCTGGAGCTTTGCCAGCCTTGGCTACACTCATCTCACCTGGAGAGCAGCATCTGCCATCTCCTCAGGGCTCCATCTCTGGGTGCTGGGACACGAGCAGCAGATGCACAGGGCGACATCCCTGCCCTGACCATGCTCTCAGTGTGGTGGGCTCTGGGATCAGGGTCTCACCTTGCTGTTGGGAGCCATCTGAAGATAAATCCCTGGCCTTGCCACAGTTGCACCTGCAGTGGGCAATGCAGTTCCAGGACTGCATTTTTTCACCCTCCAAGGTGCAGCAGATGCAAGGGTGCGCTGCACAACACAAACACAGGAGATGAGAGACCTTCTGTCCTAATCCCCTTGGGCCCAAAATTGGTCTAAGAGAGAAGTAACTGCTTTATATGCTGAGGCATTAATGGATTAGCACCAAGAGCATTAGGGACTTGATTAATGATGCAACCTCCACGCCCCTGGCCTTTAAAGGGCTCCATCCTTGCCTGCTCCTTGTGCCTTCCAGCGCTCATTTCTCATCTTGTAGAGCCTCAGAATCATGGAATGGTTTGAGTTGGAAGGGATCTTCAAGTTCATCTCTTTCCAAACCCCTGCCATGGGAAGGGACACCTTCCACTATCCTGGGTTGATCCAAGCCCCGTCCAGCCTGGCCTTGGACACTTCCAGGGATCCAGAGGCAGCCACAGCTTCTCTGGGCACCCTTTTCCAGGGCCTCACCACCCTCACAGGGAAGAATTTCTTCCCAATATCCCATCTCTCCCTGCCCTCTGGCAGTTTGAAGCCATTCTTCCTTGCCTGTCACTCCATGCATTGGTAAAAATTCCCTCTCCATCTTTCCTGTTGGCTCCCCTCAGGTTCAGGAAGGCCTCGATTGGATCACCCCCAGTCTGCAGCTGCACTCAAATACAGCCATGGGCCAGCCTGGTATTTCCCATTCTCCTCAGGTGATACAATTTCCCAGCAGGAATCAGCTGCTTTGGCTGATTGCTGTAGTTATAACCCCACATTTCCACTTTGAGGCCTTGCCTTCAGTCCAGAGGGAATTTCTGCAAAGAAGAGCTTTTCGTGGCTCATTTTTTTCCACAATTTCAGCTGCATCAGCCTGAATTCCTCCAACCAAGCTGTAGGTATTACAGAGTAGATAGAGGTCTTCCTTAGGGAAGAAATTTGCTGGGAAAAACTCAGGCCATGCAGGGGAGGTGGAGGTGGGAGAAATGTGGAAATCTCTGTATTCTGAGGAATGATGCAACTTCCTTAAATCTTAAACTGAAGATCTGGCCAGTCATGTCAGCACATGGGAAAACCTCTCCCACTCATCCAGGAGCTGTTTGTTTGAACGCTTTAACATCCAAAATACAGTGATGGAAAGGATGAGTAGGAAGTTTAAAGCTCTGGTGCTCTCGTGGCTGTGCCACAGGCTGGGAATGCTTTAGCAAATCCTCTAAACCTGGGACACAAACTCTTATTTCATCTCACCTGATCAGCAGCCATGGTTAACCAGAAGATGTAGGAGTTGAAGACACCTTTGGGGAATGCTGGAGCATGTCCTGTGCTCTCTGGGATTGTCCCACAAATGACCACGGGAGGCTGGGAAGGGATAGGTGGGTAATAATCTCAGAATTCAGATAAAACCACAACAGATTTTTTGGTTTAGAGAGGATGGGTGATGACAACCAGGATTTGCTCACTCCAGCATTTTCATACCTCGGTTTTTAGGATGAGATGCTGATACAGGACAGGAAAGTGACATCTCCACCAGGAAACCAATCAGTGCTTGGAGAAATTTTCTGGTCCTGACGAAAACTGTCAGGGCTGGCAATGCCCACAGTATTAAACTTCCTCCAAAATGAAGTGAATGCCTCCTGTCCGGGATCAGGGATGGGCTTTGGTACCAGTTTGGGCCAGACCTGGGATTGTGGTCAAAGAGCTTTTACAGACAAGTTAACCCAGTGCTTGTCCCTGACTGCTCTTCTCAGCATCACCACTTTGCTGGACTCAGAGAGCAGAAAAAGCTGGAGACTAAAGGAAAGCCAGGAACATGATGGAGAGGGTGGAGAACCTTGAGGAAAAGGAAATCTGGCTCTGCTCAGGCCCTCAAGTGCTGGAGGGGATGTGAATCAGGGCAGAAACGCTTCCCCAAGGAAATGACACTGTGTGCAAAGAGGAGGTTCCTTCCCTACCTACCACCCAACTCTGGTCCTCTTGGAAAAACTTTCAGGGGATGAGATTTAGAGATTTAATCGCAACTGTGGGATGTGACAACTCCAGGGATAGTGGCTTGAATTTCTCCTGGCTTTGCTGGAAAGGGAAATGTCTTAAAACTTCCTAATATGACAATGTTACAGGATGCACAATGTGTCCTTTTGGGATTCAAAATCCACTCTCCCAGCTGATTCACTCTGCTCTTCCCAGACACTCTCTCCATTTTTTTCCCTCCCTTTTACTTTTCTTTCACCTTCAGGGATGAATTTATTTTCTTTTTCCCTGGAAGTAGCCAAGAGTGGGAGTCAATAATTTTCTAACGGGGCTCCAGATCTCTCCTCTGGCTTCCCAAAAGCCTCTTGCAGAGCCTGAAGACCCCTCCCAAGCACAAAAGGTGCCACTGAAAACAGATTTGGGATTTTCAGTGCTGTCCTCTACAACAGCAGTGAGGAAGATGTAAACCTCCTCAAGGATATAGAGGGCTGATCTTGTGTGGTCCAGCCTGAGCTGTTTGCCCATTGTGTCTCCTGAGGTGAGGGGGAGTGGGGAGAGCAGACAGGAAAGATGCCTCCAGAGAGGCTTTACATAAAGAGTGGGGGGTGTTCAGCCCAAAATCCAGGCCATAGCAGGTGGAGGGGGTTTGGAATGAGATGGTTTTGAGGGCTCCTTCAAATCCAGAATTAACTAGGCTGGAAAACACCTTTGAGATCATTGAGTTCCTCCTGCGACCAAACACCACCCTGTCAACCACATCGTGGCACTGAGTGCCACATCCAGTCTTTTCTTAAACACCTCCAGGGTCTGTGACTCCACCACCTCCCAGGGCAGCCCATTCCAGCCCATTCCAATGCCCAATCACCACTTCCATGAAGAAATTCCTAACATCCAACCTAAACCTCCCCTGGTGCAGCTTAAGGCTGTGTCCTCTTGTCCTAACCCCAAACCATCCAGTGTTGTTTCAGAGAGGAAGTGTAAACACAGGCAGAAAAGCTCCAGGGCAGGCTGAGAGAGGCCCCAGGCTGGGATAAGCCCAAGAGGGAAGGGTTTGTTGGAGCTGTGGTTGCTGGGGACACCAGGAGCAGTCATGCTCTGGGTGAAGTGTCTGGGAGCACAGCCCGGCAGAACGAGTCTGGTGGGGTTGCTGGTGTGTTCACACTGGTATGAAATCCTGCCTGCCCTCACCCTACCTCCCAGTGAGCTGTGAAGAGCTTCCCTGTGTTGTAACAGGGATGACAACATCCATCTGTGCCCTGCCAAGCAGGGATCTGAGAGTGGCAGGGAAAACATCCCTGTGGTGCTGGGCTGGAGGGGTCCTGCCCATGGTCCCTGCACACCTCTGGGTACCTGTGGGGCTCTACTCAGCACACACACACCTCCCATACAGAGCTCTGTGAGGATTCCTGGGTAAACTGGCTCTTCAACTCCAGCTTTGCACTCAGGTCTTGGGTTTTATCCAGCTCCTTTCCTTGTCCCAGCCTTTTCAGAGTGCATTCACAAGGTGCAGCAAATGCAAGGGTGCGCTGCACAACACAAGCACAGGAGATGAGAGCCCTCTGTCCTAATCCCTTTGGGATTAGGACCACATCAGAAATGAAAAATTAATTAAAACCCTGAGACTTCAGCCCCCTGTATGGCAGTAAAACATATTGCTACTGATTTTACTTGTATCCTATATTGCTTGGACTTATAGACCTTCTTGGGCATCAGGTCTGGATACAGATTCTCCATCACAGTAGCATTGATCTGATCAGATTGAAGATGAAGGAGCTACTGTGGCTTTAAAATCATTAAAATAAATCCAGAAATTAAAATAAATCCAGAAATCAAAATAAATCCAGAATTCAACCCCTCACTTGATGCTGATCAATATATTCACGTTGGGCATTACAGTCTGTCCAGAGGAGAGAAACTGGCTTTGCTGCTTAGAGTTTGCAGAAACCTGGCTATGCCATTGCTGCAAATCCCAGTGCAGATGAACTCTTCCCAGAGAACAAGGCTTGCATTTGTTTTTTCTCTCTTCCAAACCCCATGTCTTGATCTGCTGAGCCTCCACCCCTGGTGCTGTACGAATGTCACCACCTTGCCCAGCTCTGACTCTCCACTGAAGTGGTCCCAACTCTTTAATGAGAGGTGGGATGATTCTTAACGGAACATTTTCTACTCCCTTCCAGTGGTGATCCCCTGAGGAATGCACTGGTAATTTTAAGGAATGAATTAGCCCTGGAGTGTGTCCTGACTGTTCATGGATAACCTGACTGCTGACTTGAGTCATGGGAACTTTGGATACCTCTAAACCCAGTGTCAAATCCCTGGCAGGGTTTCAGCATGACCTTGCACCACTCTCAGGAACAAATCCCAGGTGTGGATCAGGAGTCAGCACAGGTCCACCCTGTTTTGAAGGCTGAACTTGACAGGATGGACATGTCCAAACCATGTCAGGTGGATGAAGTCCCAGAGAATGGAAGAGGCACTGCTTGATTTACAGATACTGCAATAAAGGTTTTTTATGTTGCCTCTGTTGGTTTGTGGGTTGTTGAATAAGAATATCTTAGGCACAGACAGATAAGAGTATCCAGAGGGCTTCCCCCTCCAAGAGCCTCAGTTTTCTTGTGTTAACGGCTTCAGGCTGAACACACTCAGTCCTTCAGTGCTTTGAAGTATCTGCATTGTTGGGCCATTTATAATCATCACCAGTTTGATTCTTTCTCTCCTGCACTCTCTGCCAAGAAATAATCCCAAATTAACACTTCCCTTGTTTGCCTGTGAGATAACAGAGCAGCTTCACAGCACAGGGTGTGCCCCATGTGCCCCAATTTGGCTGTCTGTGGTCATGGGGACATCATCCCCTCTGGCCATGGAGCCTGGTGGGAGCTTCCTCAGAGCTTCCCTCATCTGGGAACATCACCTGTGACTCTGGAGCCTGGTGGGAGCTTCCTCAGAGCTTCCCTCACCTGGGAACATCACCTGTGACTGTGGAGCCTGTGAGAGCTTCCTTAGAGCTTCCATCACCTCCAGGGCTGGGCAGGACAGCTGCAGCTGGAGCCATGTCCAGGCTCCTCACAGACAGGAGGTGTCTGATCCAAAACCCAGTTCCAAGTTGGATGCAAGTTCCAATTTACATTGCTCAGGGTCATACTCAGCAATATTTTATCTCCAAGGATGGAGACCCCTCCAGCATCTCTGGGTCACCCCTCCTATTTCTTATTCTCTTCAATCTCCTAATGTCTAACTGAGATTTCTGTTCTTGCTATTAAAGTCAATTGTCTCTTCTCCTTTCACTCTTGGACATCCAAGGAAAGTCTGACTCTACATTCTCTATACCCTCCAATGGCTGAACAAACTCAGATCCCTCAGCCTCTGCTTCTAAATTCTGCTCTTTCTCTCCCTAAACATGTCAATATAAATATAAATATAAATATAAATATAAATATAAATATAAATATAAATATAAATAATCAAATTAATAAATATAAACATAAATATGTGAACACCCTGACCTTCTGCCTGACTCTCCATTTTGTCAATCCCCTCCTTGTGGAAAAGTTCAAAACTGGGAAGCCTCCAACCAGGCACAGTATTCTGGATGTGTCCCACATGTACCAAAGCCTCCCATAAAAAGGAGAAAAGTCCTCTCTGACACACTGATGTTGTTCTGTTACACCCCATTGCACTCCAGAAGGAGTAAAAAGGATTCTCCTCCTCTTGGACTCTTCCATATTCATATTTTGGTGTTTTGAATTTTTTCTTATTTGAATTGAAGCATGTAAGGCAGGAATCAGATCCAAGCTAAGAGAAGGATGAGGATGATCCCTTTTCCCTTTGTGCCTCCATGGAGAGTGAGAAGAGAGCAAGTGATGAGAGGAACCAGTGAGGCTCCATCAATCAATTCAAAAGATTTCCACAAACAGTTGGGTGAGAAAACATCTCCTGCACTGAATGCAGAGAAAAGAGGGAATCATGCTACAGCACCATGGAATTTTGCACAATATTCTGTTTTTCTTCCCACTTCACCCACATCTGGGAGGTGGTCCATGTCCATGGCATGGCTAAAGAGGGATAATAGGGGGTTGTGCTGGTGCTGAGTTGAACCTTTGCTTGCTGGGCTTTTAGGGCTCCTCCAAAATAAAATTAAGATGCCATTCATTTATAACTTGACACAGAATTGGTTCCTCTCCCTAAAAAATGTGCTGGGACCTTCTAAGCCCTAGGGATCAGGCTGGAGGTGCAGAGCAGAGCTGGAGGGAAGATCCTGCCCTGGATCAGACCCTGCTCAGGGAAGCCAGGTGAGATATTTTGATGCTTACAAAGCTGTTTAATCATAAGATAACATACACAGCCTGTTCACACAAATTAGGGTGGGTCCCGTTTGCATAATGTTGATTCCAGAGACAAATTAATCCCACAGACAACTTGTTGCTGCTGCAGATTTTATCCATTCAGCACATTCGATACGGGGATCAGCTCTCAGGCTGAGGAAATGGTCACAGGCTGAATTTTGAGAGGGAGGAAAGAGGAAAAGGGAAAAACAGCTGGATTTCACTGTGGTATTTGCTGAGTTTAGGTGGATTTTATCCCAGGCTTTATAACTTGGAGGGGATCTTTGCTTCTTGGTGATATTCCTAATCAGAAGATGCTAAATAATCATTCATCCCTTGTTTATTTTGCAAATAACATAAATTCAGCCATGGATCAAACATCCAGCTCTCCTCCAGGTGCTTCTTGCCCCACTGATCTCCCAATTCTAATAAAAAAGTGCCCATTCAGTACTTTCCCAGCACTACACAGGATCAGGGCACCAATTCTCAAGCATTCCCTTTGAAATAGAAATCTATTCAGGGCATCCACTGCTTCTTCACAAATTAATAAAATTTTAATTAAACGTCACTAAGAAATTACATCTCCCTCTGCAGCCAGCTGGGTCAGGAAGGGCCATGGGGCATTCTGACAGAGCTGCAGCTTTTCTCAGCTTTCCAAGGGGAGGGATCTATGCTGATTCATTCACAATCAGCCCACTGAATAATGCATGAATTCTAATGACAATCTAAAGTCCTGCAGAGGAGCCAGGATGTACTTCCACAACTCCTTTCTTTTTGAGAGGAGGTGGGGAGATGGCAATTAAAAAAAAAAAAAATTCAGTTTAAGAAACAAGGATGGAAAGCACAGCCTTGAGGACTTTGTGAGTTCCTGATGAATTTCTGGGGTGCATTTTTTGGGGGGTAATTTCAGAAACTGCCTCCTGGGCTCTCACGCTGATCCTGCACTTCCTCTCCTGTAACAGAAGAATTAATACTCAAAAATAAATCCTGAGGCAGCTTTTGTTCTCACACATCCCCACAAACACAGGGACCAGTGGAGGGGGCAATGGGGGAGCGAGAGAAGCTCTGGGGGGTCAGGAGCAATGAAAATTGGGAGTTCGAGGGCTCTGACAGGACTTGCTCGGATATTCCCTCTGCAAGCCTTGAAATTATCCCTTTTTAGAAGGGGTTTTTAACAGAAATCCTGAGGTTAATGGCTGTAACCACAGTGTATGGCTTTGATTATGTGGGAATTTTAAGCCACCCTAAATTACTTCATATTTAGAGAGCACAAAGGCTCTTCCTGCTTTGCTCCAGTGAGGGAAATCTCCAGTGAAAGGCTGGAAGAGCAAAGTCAGCTGGAGAACAAGAAGCTCAAAGCTTCCAGCAGCCAACGTTCAGATGAACTTGGATGAAAAAGGAAATGAGTGAGAAGTAGAAACACACATTTTGGTTCATTCCCTGACCTGAGATGTCTTCCTGCCAGGAAAAGGCAGAGTGATCAGTCTCTGGGATGAGGCTCAGGAAACTGTGTCCAGTTCTGGAGTCCTCAGCACAGGAGAGACGTGGAGCAGCTGGAGAGAGTCCAGAGGAGGCCATGGAGATGCTCCAAGGGCTGGAGCCCCTCTGCTCTGGAGCCAGGCTGGGAGAGCTGGGGGTGTTCACCTGGGGAAGAGAAGGATCCAGGGAGAGCTCAGAGCTCCTGCCAGGGCCTAAAGGGGCTCCAGGAGAGCTGGAGAGGGACTGGGGACAAGGGATGGAGGGACAGGACACAGGGAATGGCCTCCCACTGCCAGAGGGCAGGGATGGGTGGGATATTGGGAAGAAAGGAGGTTTAGGTTGGATATTAGGAAAAGTGTGGCCCCTGAGAGGGTTGTCAAGCCCTGGCACAGGCTGCCAGGCTCTTTGTGTGTTGTTGGGATTGACTGAACTGCAGGAAATACCCTGGAGCTGGAGAAATCCAAGCTCTTGCTTCCCTTTACACCTTCTGGAGAAAAAAATTGAAAAATGGAGTAAGAACAAAGTTCTTAGTTTTTGCTTTTCAAAAGGACAAATTGTCTTATTTTAAAATAGCTGTATAAAACATCCTCACCAAGTCTGGAGGTTGTCAGTCCTCTCTTGGACTAGAGGCAAATTAAATTAGCTGAGACCTGGATTTTTTGCTTATTCATCTTCCAGCAAACCAGGAAGTCCCAAGGCACGAGTGCTGGAGCACTGCTGTCCTGTCTGATAGAGAGCAAAGGCACTGAAATGTTTTTATTTTTTTGGAAAACCAGCATGGCCCCAGTGTATTCCTGTGCAGATTTTGGGAGTTTGCATCTCCTAGGTTGATTCCCAACAGGTAAAATAGGTGTACCATCCTAAAATCTTTAATATTATGATTATTTGGGCAGGAAATAATCATAGTAAGATCATAGAATCATAAAAGGGTTTGGGTTGGAAGAAACTATAAAGACCATAGGCAGGGACACCTTTCCCTAGAATATTTGGACAGTATTGGAGATAGAGCTCTGAGTTTCCATAATTTAGGTGGGATAAACAGCAGCCTCCCTTTTATTCTGTGCTCACAGAATCCACAGAACCCTTAACTTTGGAAAAGACCTCCAAGATCGTGATCAAAAGACAGATGCTGAGGTTTATCCTGCCATTTTCACTACAGGGGAATTCAGCAATTCTGTGCACAAATCAGAAGCAGGGGGTGGCTCTCTGGCCTTCAGTTCCCCAGAAATAATATTGCTCCTTGTCTGCTGGGAGATGTGTTCAAAGCTGCAGGATCTGGGACTTCATTCCTGCAAGTTTTTTCCTGTATCAATGCACAAAAGATGCAGACTCCACTTTTACTCTTTTACACACTTTTACTGAACCTATAATTGCAAAAGGCTGGAGTGTGGTAGCCAGGCACTTTGCACAACAATAACCTGTTCCTCTTCATCCCACAGGATCCCTGAAAGATTTTTCATGCCTAGGCAGGACGAGGCGTACCCAGTCAATTCCTGGTCTCACCCCCTAACCCCATTCCCGGGACATGACTCATTTTTGGACATCCAGCCTGAAAAAAAGTCCAGGAATGAGCTTCCAAGTGAAATCAGTGGGCATCAGGCCCCTCCAGCCTCCTGTAATTAAGCTGTCTCTGATATTCCCCACCAAAAAGGCGTCGAGGGAATGCTGGGCTTAATCACCACATCAGTTTATCCAACACTTCCCCAGTGGGCTGGGCTGGGCTTTTGCCAGGTTTTGTCATGGATTTGCCTTCCCAGACAAATGTTTCCATGCTCAGCCTCATGTCCCAAGTCTCAGCCTATTCCTACAGACATCTCTCCCTTAAGACACCGAGCTCTCTCCAACTCGTTCGTGTCACCTTGGAGCCTCTGCTCACTTTAGGGTCTTGCAGGGAATAAAAGATGTTCCCAGGTCCCTTAAGAGAGGAATTATCATCCCAGCACTGCTCACAGCTTAGACAGAGCTCACTGGGGTTAAGGGATGTGGCAGAGGGTGTGGAATGATTTGCTGGCAGGAGCAAAATCATGTAAATGCAGAGATCTGGTTCCATTACTAATTATTCTCTTCCATTAACATAATGCAGGCTGCAAAGTTAGGAAGCAGATCCCTGTTTCCCTTCAGCTTCCAAACATATTTTTAATGGATATTCCCTACTTTCTAGAAATTTTCATAAAAATATTTTATCCTGTTTGACTGAAGGGACAGGCAAAATCAGCAACAAACCACTGGAAAATGCCAATTGTTCTCCCAGTTGAAGTACTCATTTTTATTTCCTCAGTAAAAAAAATGCCTTTTGGAAAAAAAAAATCTTATTAAAATCTTCTTTTATTTTTTTTAGAGTGAAAATCATCTTCTTTATTTCAGTTTTATCTTTGTGTAATTGAGAGTAGAAATTTATCAATTTTATTGAAAAATCTCTTATTTTTACTCACAGTTATACAGCTGAATATAGTTAATATTAAATAGAAAGGGCTTAAATTTACAGAATCACTGAGCTGCAAGGGATCTTCAGAGATCATCTATTCTGACCCCTAAAACTAAATAGGCCTTCAAACTGGTAGAATCTAGTGATGAGGATGAAGCTTAACTTGACCAAGAAACTGTTAAGGACAGCTAATGGAAAGGGAAAAGCATAGAGCATGAAAACAAAAGTCTGTTTTCTATGGACATTTTGGGGGAGTTTGGATATTGCTATGAAAAACATTAAAAAATATACATCTTGTAATTTTAAAAATATCAAACAATCTGACTCTGACTGGTCCCTCATCACTTTTATTTTTCTTTTCTACGAGAAAAACCTGAAAAGTTGCATAAAATGCGCTTTCTTTTTAAGTGTGCTCAAGGGAAACAAAGCTAAACTCTAAGTTTTCTTTAAGTTACTGGCCCCTTTTTTTTTTTTTTTTTCCTTAGAAGGATGTTTTCTGCAAGGAAATCATCAATGGAAAATGTTTGACCAGCTGTACCCTTATCTGCAGATCTGGAAGCGCAGGCAATACATGGAAATCCCCACCTCACTCCAAGTTTCAAGGGGGTGACTGGGTTTTGTGCTCGTGCCTCTTTCGATATGAATAAGTGCTCCAGTATTTGCTTTTGTTTGCTATCCATCCACTCCAGCCCAAGGAAAAACACAGGGAAATTTCACCTTGTGCAGGATCCCGGCACAGGAACCCGTGGAACCAGTGCTGGGTTGGTTTTGTGCAGCCCCCTGAACGCAGCCTTGGGTTTGGCTCCTTCTGGAGCCTTCAGGGAATTTGAATCTGGAGATCAACTTGCAGCTTGCAGGAAATGACAGAAGACAACCTGGATATGTCTGGATGCGGACTGGATGTCGCTCGTTTGTGCTCCTGGCTGGGGTTTGGGTCTGCTGGAGTGAGCCCAAATGATCCCAGGAGTCAGCAGGGCCCAAGGGCCACTCCTGGGAGTGTTCAGGTGCAGCCACCTTGCTCTGGAAAGAGTTTTGACCAGACCAGGACGATTGGTCATGAAGGCAGAGGATGGGCACAGGTTCATGTGAGAAGCTGTGGCTGCCCCATCCCTGGAAGTGTCCAAGGCCAGGTTGGACGGGGCTTGGAGCAGCCTGGGATAGTGGAAGGTGTCCCTGCCCATGGCAAGGGGTGGAACTGGATGGTATTTAAGGTCCCTTCTAACCCTCACCCCTCTGATCCTAAGACTTGTCATTGATAGAAAGAGATCTAGTTTTGTTTTCCATCCATTTCAAATTTGGAATTCCTTTGTCCCTCTGGTTTTTTGCCAAGCTTTGATTGTGGTAACTGATCTGAGGGTGAATTCTAATTCCTGACCATTCTATCTCCTGTCCATATCCCACAAAGGGACTGCAGCACAAAATCTTCCTGGTCTTCCAGGAGAACAGCAGGGAAAGTTAAAATTGTTCAGCCTGGAGGAGAGAAGCCTGGATACTCTTCTTCAGGACATCAGCACTCAGCAGGAGTGGCAGGAGCAGAATGTCTGCTCAGTTTGGCTTTTCTTCCTAGTCTGACCTGGATTTCCACCTCTGGCCTGCATTTCCACCTCTGGCTTTATTTCATACCCCAGCCATGAAATGCTGATAACATTTTGGGGAAAAAAAGACCAAAAAAGACCCTAAAATCCCAGACACACACACACATGTGCACACACACACAACGACTTGCTTGGGCTTGCCTTGCAGGTTCTCCGCCCGGGAGCAAATCACTTGGGAAATTTAATTAAAGTTTAATGAGGCACTTTGATTGCTGGGCCGTACGCCTGCTGGAATTAATGTACAGTGAAGGGGTGTCTCGTCACGCTGCTGGCAAGAGCTGGCAAAAGCCAGTAAGTTCATGTAGAGCAGAGCATGTCATCCTGAATCACCTTTTGAACCCGGGAAGGCAGCAGGGAAGAGCAGCCTGGAAGGTCTGATGGGTCATTTAGTACAGCAGGTCCATACAGGGGAGCCCCATGCCTTGGGGAAATCCCCTTGGAGTGGCTTTTGGGGCTTTTCAGAAGGTTGGGGATGGAAGGCAGGCAGGGTGGTGTGGGTTTCCTTCTCTTATTTCCCTTGAGTAAAAGAAGGGAAGAGGAGCCTGGATTGGGAAGAGCTCTGGCACGGGAGATCCTGGGAGAGTTGGGACCTCCATGGATCCTCTATGGGACCACAGTGCCGAGATACCCAACCTGTGTGCTGCTAGTGGAGATGTGGGCTCTGTTTCAAGTGAAGGCCCCCAGGCCACCAGGAAAAGGCATTTTGGAATGCCATGCTGGTTTGAAGAGGGACAGCCAGCCCCAGGAGAATCCCACCTCCTTCTCCCTCTAAGCCAGGCCTCCATCTACGAAAAGATCATCACAGATCCCATATGGGATCTTCAGAGGTCTCTGAGAACCTCAGCATTTCTGTGAGAATCATAATCACAGAATATTCTGAGTTGAAAGGGACCCACAAGGATCATCAAGTTCAACTTTTAAGTGAATTTCCACAGAGGGATCACACCCACAACCATGGCATCATTGTCACCATGTTCCAACCAATTGAGATGAAAACTGCAGCAGGATGGATTTGACCTCCAAATCAGAATGGACGCAGCTGGGCACACCTGGGAGTTAAATCCCACCTTTAATCACTGATCAGGCTCACCCAGTGCAGTCACTGAGAAGGGACCTGGCAGGCCTTGTTAAAACTTAAATGTTGAGTGGATGCACCCAAATCTGCCTGAGCTGACAGTGGTCCAAGGGGGGAGAAAAGTTCATTGGGGTCCTGCAACCGCAAGATCCACCAGTGCCTTCCAATGCACTGTCACGTCCTGGGAACTCCTGCAACTCCAGCTCTCCTGCAATTCCTGGCACCTGGAAGGAGCAGGGAGGTTGCACAAAGGGCCTTTCCTAATCCTGGAGCACACAGTTCTGCAACTGCAACACACCTTCCATCTCCCTGGGCATGAGGGAGGGAAGCAGGAATGTTTTCTAACAAATCCACGCTCCAGAAGAACCCATCAAGGAATAGGAGCAGGGTCAGAGCCTTCCAAATGACCTTCCAGTTGTTGTGGGTGATTTTGGCCCAGATCAAGTGGCAGGGATGCAACTGCCCAGGCAAGGTTCAAGGTGAGCAAAGGCCAGGGATCATTCCCAGGACACTTTTTGGGTGCTGTTGTCCTCTTTTGAGAGGCTGAGAGGATGGACCAGTGGGGTTCAGAGCTGATCCCTTCATTTTCCTGCATAGGTGCATCCATGAGAGGCATTGGAGCCTCTGGAACCACCAGGCCACAGAGGCACAGCCAGAGGCTGTCACCTCTCCCAGGCCAGGGGTGAAGAGGATGAGAATCATGGAATCCTGGAATCATAACAGATCCTGATTTGGAAGGGACACACAAGGATCATCAAGTCCAACTCCTGGTCCTGCACAGGCATCCCAGCAATCCCACCCTGTGATGTTGTCCAAATGTTCCTGGAGCTCTGGTAGCCTTGGGGCTGTACCCATTCCCTGGGGAGCCTGGGCAGTGCCCATCACCCTCTGGGGGAGGAACCTTTTCCTGATCTCCACCCTAAAAGGGCATATGAGATATGGACACTGCTGAGAGCTCCATCAGACTGTGCTGAGAGCTGTTGCAAAGGACACCAAGGGATGCTGCTGTCTCTAACACGTGTCCTACATCCTCTGTGTGAACACACACAAATATGTATAAAATCATAAAATCATGGAATGCCAGAATGGCTTGGATTGGAAGAGACCTCAAAACTCCTCTCATTCTACCCCCTGCCATGGGCAGGAACACCTTCCACTAGACCAGGTTTCTTCCTTATTTTTAATCTAAATTTACCCTCTCTTAATTAAGAACAATTACACTTTATCTTATCATGACTGGCCTTGCTAAAAATTTGAACTCGTTTTTCATATATACATATATATAGATATATACAAGGATCCCCTATACATATATATATGTACATGAATGCGTCATATCACCTGTATGTGTGTATCTTTATATTTATATATTTGTACACATTAATATTAATTATATATTTGTATTTATGTTTATATTTATGATTATTTATGTATGCTTATTTATGAGAGGGGTAGAGTTGGGAGTACCCATCTTTCATATATATATAAATATATGTGTGTGTGTGTATTTTTTACATCTTTCATATATATGTATATATAATATATATATGTGTGTGTGTCTGTGTGTGTCTGTGTGTGTGTTATTTTTAATTTTTTTTTTAATCTACGTTAATATGAGGGGGAGAGTTGGAAATGTCGTAGTGGTACCATGATCTAGTTGAGGTGTTAGAACATGGGTTGGACTCGATGATCTTAAAGGTCTCTTCCAACCTAGAACTTCTGTGATTCTGTGATTCTGTGTCAATCACAACCATGTGAAGCTCTAGATAAGAAGTCTGGCCCTGAGAGGAGAAGATCAAGTAGTTGGTCCCAGGTCAGGGGTGCTGAGCAGCCTCTTTAAATTCAGATTTTTGGCAGCCTCCCTGAATTTTGGCCGGGGCCCAAACGGGCAGTGTGGAGATTTTTCCCTCAACAGGGAAGCAAACCCAGCCTTTCCCACTCCAACTTAGTGGAAAAAAAGCCCACAAGCCATGCTTTGTTTATCAAAACAGGCAAAGCAGGGTGGTGGTGATGATGGTGCTGCAGGAGGATTTTTGGTGCCCCAGCCGGTCAGGGGTCGGTGGGACCTGCCATCCCTTGATACCCGATCCCGATCCCGCTCCCTGGGATGCCGGGAGGAGCAGCGGGATCGTGACTCAGCCCCACATGAGCCGGTTTCCTTCCTGCACCGCCAAGCCTGCCCTTCTGATGTTTTGTTTGCCGTGGAGCTCTGGGGGCCAAGTGGGAGCTCCTGGAAATCAAAGGGAAAAGAAACAACATCTCAGCCTGGCTGAGGCGGTGTCCTGGCTGGATGGGACACGGGGGAATTCCAGGGGCTCAGGGAAGAGGGGTGGGAGGCACTGGAGGAGGGCACAGGTCAGGGCTCCAGCACCAAGCTTGTTGTCCCAAAATTCTCCCTGAACGCATCTGATGTGCTCCTTGGATGCCCTTCAGCCGTCAGTGGGCTCCTCAAGCTCAGAGGAGGAAGAACAGGGTTTTCCCTGGGCTCCTCAAGCTCAAAGGAGGAAGAACAGGGCTTTTCCCTCTCTTCCTTCTTCTCAGCTTGTCCTCCAGTCCTCTCTCGGACCCACTGGGTGGGGAATGGGGCCTCCAGCAGTCCCTCTTAGACTGACATGGGAGTGGAAGGCAGCTCAGCTCTTGCTAATCACCCTGGACAGGAGATTGCCAGATTTTGCCTAATTTCAGTTTTCTCCCTGTTGATGGTGGAGACAAAACTCTCCATAAAAAGCTGTTCAATGTCAGGACCCATCCAAATATTGATCACATCCAAACCCGCACCAGGAATGTCCTCATTTCCCCTGTCCTGGGCCTGGGGCAGGATTTGTGGCCTGGGCATGGCTGTGCTGGAATCTGGTGTAATTTCAGCGGGAATGGTAATGCTTGAGAGTTGGGGGTCTTCCCTGTCCTAATTTCTTGATCAGTCTAAGTCTAGTGTGGGTCTTTCCATGTTCCTACCATCATCCAGAGGTGGCCCTGGACATGTACCAGCCCTCAGGTAGTGCACAGTGCACAGGCAGGATAGCACAGTCACAAGGCAAAGAGGAGGCTCTGGCCAGCACTGGATTCCACTTATTCATTGCAAAAAATACGGAGAAAATCTGTATGTTTTCCTCATTCCATCCATACCCACTGCACAACTTCCCCCTCCTCCCCAGGCAGACCCAACTCTGCCACTGTCCTCCCTCTGCCAGCATCTCTGATTCCCTGGATGTCAGAGATGGGCAGGATAACCCTGATCTCCAGCTGTGGGGGCTGCCTTGGCTCTGGCCTCAAAGGGGCTCACCTGAAGGATGAGGAGAAATCCTGACTGGGCCCGGGTCTGCTCCATATGGACACTGGGGTGACACTCTGGGGTCAGCCACGGTGACCCTGGATTGATGATGAGCCTGATCCCGCAGAGCTGAGCATGCACTATCCATCCTCAGGCTCTTCTCCCCAGATCCATCCTCTCTTTGGCACATTCCCAAGCAGGGAGGGACCCACAGCCTGCCCACATCCCTCCTTGTTCCCCATCACCCTCCTCCTCGCCCGTTTTCCTATTCCCAGCATTTACCCTGCCGCACATAGCCCTGGGGGAGCCAGAGGATTGTACACAGAGGGAGAAGTTATTTTTCCTTGACATAAACATCCAAGCCTTTCCTCGGCCCCTTCTCTTGAAACGTGGAGGTAGGACCTGGACTCATAACATCCGGCAGGAGGGGTTGGCCTTATCAGCCAGGAAACACTCAGCTCCGGATACATCCTCCCCTGCTCCCGGCACCCCGAGCAGCTCCCATTGGCAGTGCTGGGCAGGAAACCACTCAGCAGCTTGTCTCATTCCCTCCTCTGGAGAGAGAGACAGGAGGGAGGGTCTGATCCTGCCCTCCCTGTCGTGGGTGCAGCAGGGTTTGGAGTCAGGGTGGGGTTGAGGGGAAAAAAAGGGGATGGAGGGGGAAGGGTGAGCAAAAAAAGGGGGGAATTGGGGATTTAGGATGTGGGGATTTGGGGGAGTTGGCTGTGTTGAGGGTCTCTCTAGGCTCTGTTGCTGATTTGAAGGGTGAGCTCAGTCCAGTCAGCTCACCCCCTTCTCTGCCTCTAGTTCCCTCACCTGGTTCTGCTTTGAAAAATCAGGGAAAATTGTTGTCTCCCAGCTGACTTCGTAACAGGATCCAGATCCCTCAAATAGGGCAGGGACCCCGTGCTAAAGGCAGCACAGGCACTTAGTCCTGTTCAAATTCTGGGGAAGAGACAGGTCATGTCCCAGCACTGGTTGGAAGAAGGGTGGGAGGGAAGAAAGAATTATCTCTGTTTTACAGACAGGGAAACTGAGGCATCGAACATCCACATGGCTGTTTGTCACCAGGGCCCACCCCTGTCCAGTGGCACTGGGACAAGCAGAGGGAGGACAGAGGAGTCACCACCTGCTCGAGGGATGCAAGGGAAATTGCCCAGGGCATGACACACAGGGCAGGCAGCTCCTGGCCAGCCCAAATTCCAGCTATCCAGGAAGGTGACCTCATCCCTGCTCCCCATGCCATGGGGGCCAAGGACTGGCCAAGGCCACTGGAAAGCAGGGGCAGAGGGCTCACACCCTGCTCACCTCGTGGCAAGGAGATACCCCTGTCCTGGTCCAAGCTGACACCCCTGAGCAGGAGCCCAAATGTGGTATGAGGCTGTTTTATCCCTTCCTGCAGCCCTGATTTGATTTTCCTGCTGGTTCCCAGGCTCGGGACAGCAGGCCATAAATCGCATGACTCCTCAGCATGCACAGAGACAGCCACGGGTTCTGGGATTTGGGGTGGGGAGGGAGGAGAAACATGCCCAGGACTGGTGCAGAACAAATCCTGCTTGGGGTCTAGACCCCCTCCGACATCCATAAATGGTGATGGCGAGCAGTGTTTCATATGGATGCCCACTCTCCAAGCAAAACCACTCCTTCCCACCTCTGCCAGCCACTTATTTTCCATCTGCTCCCTGCAGCAACGCCCTGCATCCCAAATCATTGCCCTGTCTAGAGGGGATTGACCCGTAGCATCTCATTTTCCGTCCCCCCAGAGGAGGGAGGGTTGGTGCTCCTGAATCTCATCTCAGCTGCGGTGTCCTGGAGGTGGGAGCCGGCTGCTCCGGGCACTGGGCGTGCGCCCGGATCCGGCCGTGGCTCCCAGGGAAAAAATTGCCATGGCTAGAGGGGATTGACCCATAGCACCTCATTTTCCATCCCCCTAGAGGGATGGAAAGCTCCCGGATCTGATCTCAGCTGCAGTGTCCTGGAGGTGGGAGCTGGCTGCTCCGGGCGCTGGGTGCGTGCCTGGATCCGGCCGTGGCTCCCAGGGAAAAATTTGCTGTGGGTAGAGGGGATTGACCCACAGCATCTCATTTTTCATCCCCCCAGAGGAGGCTTGGTGCTCCTGAATCTCAGCTGCAGCGTCCTGGAGGTGGGAGCTGGCTGCTCCGGGCACTGGGCGTGTGCCCAAATCCAGCCATGGCTCCCAAGGAAAAAATTGCCATGGCTGGAGGGGATTGACCCATAGCACCTCATTTTCCATCCCCCCAGAGGAGGGAGGGGTGGTGCTCCTGAATCTCATCTCAGCTGCAGTGTCCTGGAGGGGGGAGCTGGCTGCTCCGGGCGCTGGGCGTGTGCCCGGATCCGGCCGTGGCTCCCAGGGAGCCGCACCTCGCCTTGGCTGAGGCTCCCAACGCCCTCGGGGGGCCCCAGCTCCCGGTTGGGGCCTGTAGCTGTTCCTGGCGTGCAGAGAGCACAGGGACAAGCTCCCAGCTCTCCTCACGTGGCTCTGGGTTGAGCAAGTGGGGACAGGCTTGGCTGCCGGGGCTCTCCGTTCATCCGGGCACGACGGGTTCCTTGGGGATGGGGTGTGTGGAGAAACCCCTTTTCCTGGGGAAATCAGATTTGTTTCCAGCAGCCCTGCATGGGATGAAAACAAGGAGGGAAAAGGCCCATAGGATGGTGCAGTTGATCCCATTGTTGCTCAGGGCATAGGAATAAGGAGAAGGACCTGTAGGAGCAGCCAATGTCCTGGAAAAAGGATCCTATAGGGTAAGAATGTGACATCCCACATCAGGCTGGTGGCAATACCCAGAGCTGAATTTCTGGGGGTGGGCTGGGACAGCTGAGCCTCCTCCCCAGGGCAGTTTCAGCATTCTCTGCTGTCTCTCAGGCCTGGGGCAGCACAGGGATTGCAGGGACAGATGGAGAAGGGAAAAGCAGCCCCACTCCTGCTCCTGGCATGGTCCCACGTGAGTCAATGCTGCTGGGCAGAGAGGCCAAACAGGATCCCTCCCTCCAGCTCCAAAATCCTCTTGGAAGAGTCACATTTGGGCTAAGCCACCACAGTCAGGGAACCACCACAGTCCTGAGGCAGGACACACTAAGGCATCCATTTCCTTTCTAAAAGGAAAGACCAAGGGTGAATTTGGATGCCCAAGAGATGGAAGAAGGAAGAGGCAGGATGGGAGAGCTGAATCCAGGGGATACAAGTGGAGGATAAAGGAGAACAGGACAGGGTCATGTTGGTGCCTCCCCTGATACTCACCTTCTGGGACCATGGGCTTCGTGGATCAGTGATGTCATTTATAGGAGACAGGGACAAGGTTGTGCTGGGTGACCTCTGAAAACCCCTCCCAGCCACCACACAGAGGTGACATCACAAAGTGCACTAAGAAATGTTCTCCTCCACTTTTTGGGGCCAAGCAGGAGGACCCAGCCTGGGAGACACTGCTTTAGGAGATCTTTACCCTGCCTTGGATCTCCAGAGGTCCCTTCCAGGCCTAAAAACTCTGGGATTCTCTGTGCCTGGCTTAACCTCAAGGACAGCAGGGACACAGCCTGATTTAATGTCTGGCAAGGTCAGGCTGTGAAGCTTTTCCACAACAACATTGATTGAGCTTTTCTCTTTGCTGGCCAGGCCTGAAGACCATCACTCAACAGCACCTTCACATGCCTCCCCAGGTTTGACCCCCACATATTTCTGAGGCCTCATTGCCTTGATCTGCACCTGAAATGAGGACCCTTTTCAAGGTCCCCACACTGTGGAGCACCTTAAAATGTGAATTACCCAAACTGTGAAAGAAAAGAGAACCTTAATGCAACTAAAATTAAATGCAACTAAATGCATTTAAAATGCAACTAAAACCACGCTCCAGGCACTGGCATTCACTCCATAAATTGGCAACATCATCTGTGCTCACCAAGACACCAAAGGCAAAGCTCTTGACTTCACTGTAATATGGGAACAGGATTACAAAGATCATGTCTGAGAGATGGCAAAGGCAGGATCAAGGCCAGCACAGTGACCTGAGCCCCTAGACTCTCTGTGAAAAGTGAGGGTAGGCACTCATCATCCCCTGAGTCTGTTTGTTAGAAAGTAATCCACAATTTGTAAAGATAACCACAGATCTTTGTTTTATTTATAAAAAAATGGAAGTAGAAAAATTTGGCTGAAAATACCAACAACAACGATGACAACAAAAATATAAAAAATAGCACTTGCATGGGAAATGTTTCTGTTTTGAAAACTGTTGTCAATAGTGACAGCAATTTAAATCATTGAACAATCATCATATAAAAACATTTATTTAAATTAAATATTTTATGCAAACTCATATCTACACTCATTCAAAATGCATAGAGTCACACAAAAGAGATGGAATGTATTAGCTTAAAAACCGGCGAACTTTTGGGCGTTTTTAAAAAGTTTTCTTTGCAGTTATTATTTATACATTTTGGGGACTGAAACCAGGAAATCATAACCACGTTACTAACTAATCATTACCAAGTGCCATACAGTAAACACTAAGATTAATCATGTCATATAACTGATTTAAAATAAAGCTTCATTTTTATGGAAAGGAAGAGAACTCGAGCAATACAAAATCCGAGGTGGGGGGGGGGGCGGGAGGAATAATGGAAGGAATAAATCAATGTACAGCTTTATTACAAGCAATAAAACGCCAGAGTTAGGAGAGGCATTGGGCACTGTGGCTCCAAGCACGGAGCCTTCCCCTTCAAAGGATATTTGATAAAAAAAGTGTCTGCTACATCATCACCTCTTGGCCAAAATGTTCATCCCAGGACCTGCTCCCATCTGAGGTGGATGCTGGCTGGATCCTGCCTTTTCAAGCCCTGATCTTACCCCACTCCAGAGCAGGCTCAGCGCTCTCAGGGCTGACTACCCCCTTCCTGGCTGGTGTCCCATCCCCTCTGGGGTTTCCAAAGGGATGAAGCCCCCAATCCATGCTCTGGGGCAGGGGATGGGGGGCTTTAATCACCATTGGAGTGGTCAGGCAGGTCAGGGTGGTCAGGCAGCAATGCCGCTACCAGAACCCAAACACAGCTCATGGACCTTCACCAAAATCTTCCCTTCTCCCATCCCTGCCTTTCCCCCTTCCAGGGGGAAATCAGACCTGACGTTTGCGGGGTGCTGCTGCACTCCTGACTCCAAAGCAGAGCTGGGGATGCCCCAAAATGAAGGGCAGCCTTCCTGTGCTCCCAGGAGCATCCCTGCTTTGGAAGAGGGACTTGGCCAAAGGGCTTTGGTGTCGGGAAGTGCCCCCTGGCCACGGTCGGAGCAGAGCACTCCAGGCTTTGCACGGTGGTGACCCAACAACCCCAATCCTTTACCTACAGCACCGAGGAGACTCCAGGGCCCTGTGGTTCGGGCTCTGTCACCCTGAGGGAGCAACGTCTCGGAACAGTGTCGGGTCCTTCCTGGGCCAGTCCAGGTGGCCCCGGCTGGGCTCCTAAGAGACGCTGTAGTTATTGTAGTAGGTGGCTGTGGCATCGGCCAGGACGGAGATGAGGCTGTTCTCGGAGCTGTGGGAGCTGCCAGAGCCCGGGACGTGCCCGTTGGCCAAGGCCCCTCCGTGGTGGTGGTGGTCACCGTGGCCGGGGTTGTTGAGATATTGGTCAAACTCATTGCGGTCCATCTCCCCCAGCAGCTCTGCTTGGCTCAGCTGGTCCAAGGTGTCGAAGCCGTGGTGGTCGGGTGGCGGAGAGAGCTGGCCAAGGTGGGCATGGAGGTTGGGAGGGGGCAGGGAGGGGAAGGCGGGTGTGTAGTAGCTGGGAGGAGGAGGAGGAGGAAGGGAAGGGCAGCTGGAGGCCGGGGCGATCATGCAGGTGGCCGGCTGTGGTGGCATGGGGCTGAGCGGGTGGTGGCCGCAGGGCAGGGAGCCGCCCGCGTACTCCGGGGAGAAGGTGGCACCGGCGAGGTGGGAGCGGTGATGCTCCTCGGGGCAGGGCGAGGAGAAGAAGCTCTGCTCGGGGTCTATGGCATCCAGAGGGGACATCTCCGGCGGGGTGGGCAGCCCGTAGGGGTAGGTGTCCACGCTGGTGCTGCTGCCGCTGCTGCCTGGAGGCTCCCGGTACGCCCGCACTGCCGGCAGCCCCGGGCGGGGGGGGTACTCACCCGGGCCATCCTTGTCCCCCCCGGCCCGGCTGCAGGTCCGCTTTTCCGGCACAGAGTTCTGGTCCCCCCGTGTCAGGCTGCCCAGCAGAAAGCCGGGATCCACCCGCTTCCCGATGCGCTTGACCTGCTTCTTCCGACGGGGCCGGTACTTGTAGTTGGGATAATCTTGCATGTGCTTCACCCGCAGCCGCTCGGCCTCCTCCACGTAGGGACGCTTCTGCGACAGGCTCAGCGCCTTCCAGGACTTCCCTGAAACGGAGGACACGCTCCCTTAGCGCCCTCAGCCTCCCAAGGATGCCCAATGTCCCACACATCCAAAAAACCCCGCAGGGCTGGGAGAAGAAGGAGGGAATTGAGGTTGCTATAGGGTCTCCCTTCATCTCAAGTCCCCACACAAGGTGGGTTTGGGGTTAGTAAATAAATCCAGGCAGATGAACTCTCCCAGCTCCCCGCGGAGCAGGGACAGCCAAGGCCGTGCCTGGCTGAGCAGAGGTCAGGACGTGCTGTCCTTTAGGGTGCCCCAGTTTGTGCCCTGCCAGGGCTTGCAGCAGGGCACAAGGAGACCTGGGCACTGTGACAGCTGGTCTGGATGGTGGAAGGTGTGTGCTCATGGCAGGGGGATGGATTAGATGGTTTTTAAGGTCCTTTCCAACCCAAATCATTCCATGATTCTGTAATCCTATGACCTCGTGCCTCCCTGTTTGAGATAAAATGTCCCCAAGACACAGCACAGAGAAGCAGCATTGGGCAGGGGGGGTTTTATCCCACAGTGAGGCTGTCCCAGGCTTCTCCTCAGGGTAAGGGGGAGAAATGAGGATACACATCAAAGCCTTTGATGCCTTCCCATGGCCTGAGACAGCAGAAATAACACTAATAAGCTGAGATGCTGCATGGCAAAGCAGCGAGGAGAAAACCCAAACCACCAAAGAAAACACCACAGAACTGTCCAGGGAAACACAAACTTTGGATAAGAGGTTGGGCAGCAAAGCTGTGTTGCAATTCGGGCAGCTCTTTCTCAGGCTGTCTGGGCTGATAATTTTGGTTTGCCCTCTTGGTTTCACATCAAAATGGGGATTGGGAGGAAGGGAGAAATAGTGGATGGGGAGTGGGAAACAAATGTGTGCTCGAAATGGGTTGTGATCCCCCAAAAGTAACAGCAGAAATACACACACAGCCCCCAGACATATAATACTGGCACAAAGTGGCACAGCAAGGACAGGCCAGGAAAACTGGGGGGTTCCCTCCTTGCAGAGCAGGGCAGCACCCTCAGGGTTTGCAGCAGAGGGGTGCCAGGGTGCCTGTCCCCTGGGATGCAGGACGCCATCAGGCTTTGCACCCGAGCAGTGGCTGCACGCCTGGAGTGTGGGACCCCGTGGGTGACAGGGTGGGTGCACGGTGCTGCTGAACCCCACCGGGTATTGCAGCCCCGGGCTGGCTTTGCACCCCAAAACTAGCCAGGTAGGTGTAGGGGTGCCCTCCTGCTGCGTGCCAGACCGGGTCCCCACCTGGGCAGGACCCGGATGGGTCGGTGGCGCTGGCATTCCCAATCCGGGGCGCTGGATCTGGATGGGATTTGCACCCCGGGATGACCGGGTGGGTGCATGGTGCCCAACCCGGGGCGCTGGATCCGAACAGGATTTGCACCCAGGAGAATGCCTGGATACCCCCGCCCCCCACCGATGCACTCAATCCTGACGGGGTTTTCACTCCCGGGACCGCAGGTGAGTGCCTGGGCACCAAGCCCGGAGCGGTGGATCCCAGCAGGGTGTGCATCCCAATCCCGGGTGGGTGCCTCTCCCGGGGCACCGGATCCGGGCAGGGTTTGCACCCCCGGGAATGCCCCGCTGGACTCATGGGCACCAAATCCGGACAAGGTTTGCACCCGCAGGGATCTCCGGTGGCGCCGAATCCCGACAGGATTTGCACCTGGATTGCCAGGTGGGTGCCCGTGTGCCCCCCGGGGCACCGGATCCGGGCAGGGTTTGCACCCCCGGGAATGCCCTGCTGGACTCATGGGTACCGAATCCGGACAAGGTTTGCACCCGCAGGGCTCTCCGATGGGTGCCCCTGGGCACTGAATCCCCCCTGGATTGCCGGCTGGGTGCCCGGGTTCTCCCCGCGGGGCACCGGATCCGGGCAGGGTTTGCACCCCCGGGGATGCCCGGGTGGGTCCCCGATTCCCCCCTATCAAACCCGCGCACCCCGCGCTGCTCACCGAGCATCTTGCTGAGCTCCGCGTTGTGCAGGTCGGGGTTCTGCACCGCCAGCCTCTTCCTCTCGTCCTTCGCCCACACCATGAACGCGTTCATGGGCCGGCGGATGCGGCTCTCGGAGCCCTTCTCGCCCTGCGACGCTCGGGGGGGTGGCCCTGGGGACAGCCCCTCGCCCGCGTCCCCCTCCAGCCGCTCCGGCCAGGGGAATGTGCTGAGCAGCGCAGCCATGGCCCCCCCGGCCCCCCCCGGCCCCGCCGCGCTGCCCTCGGGGTCCCCGCGCAGTCCCAGCCTCCTGCCCGGCCTCTCCCGTATTTATGAGCTCCTTGGAAAAAGCCTCCTCCAATGACACCGAAGGGACTCGCTGCTCCTCCTTGTTTGCAAACTCCTCAGCCCCGGCCGGGATGGTGCTGCGAGGAAACTTCTCCCCACCCCTCTGCCCGGCACCCCCCCGGGGAAGCAGCACCCCCAACACCCCCCCCCCCCTTTTCTCCTTCCCACTCCCCCCTCCCCCTCTTTTATTATTATTTTTCCCTTATTTTGCTCGCTGAAAGGGAGTGAGGAGAGAGCTGGAGATGTCCCGCCCCTAAACAGCCCCGCTGCCCTCCTGCACCTCAGAGACCTTCAAACTTTAAAGGCTGGGGGGTAACACAGAGAGAGGAGATAAAGGCACTGAAAACTGGGAAAAAAAGGAAAATGGCACTGAAAGGAAGATCCCACTGGGGGGCAAAGGGCCCCTCCCCAGGCTTTGACAAGATGCAGGAACCCTGTTTGCCAAGGGAAATCGAGGCACGGATCCCATAGACAGGGACAATTTTTCCCCACTTCTGCTTTAACCACCAGCCCAGGCTGTGCTTTCCCCGCCCCATGTGGGTTTTTCACCCCAAATTTCCAGATCCCTTTGTATGGGATGGAAACTGGGACACAGTGAACCTGCTGGCGGGTGCTTGTCCAGCCTGGTCGGACTCCTAAGGGAGCTTTTAGGGGAAAACAAGGCAGGGATGGAGCTCAGAGAGGATCAAACATCTCCAGTCGGTCCCTGCTGCCCATCCCCGGACACTGGGAGACAAAGGATCTTCTCCTTGCTGCTGCTTTTTATGGAATGTTGCCCCAACCCAAAAAGGCTGGATGGGATGGAAGTCCCAAAGCCACACAATGGTGTTCCCCACTAACCCCAGCTGGGTGGGAAAGTCATCCAAGCAGCATGCCTCTCACTAGGACAAAGGATCTCCAGGAAGGTGGTGGCACTGACAATCCCCTTTCCCGGCTCATCCCTGCAGCCTGCCCTGGGGAATGAATGGATTTGGTGCCTGGATTCCTGTATGATTTTGACCCGCGGACACGGGGCTGCAGGGAAACCGTGGGTTTCCTCTCGGTGCTGCCATAAAAGCAGCGGGACGGGGTTTTGGGATGTGCGGGATGGGGCTGGCCGAGGCTGCCCCATCTGACCCCAGGGCAGGGGGGAAAACCCCGGCGCGGATCCCAGGCCGGGGAGTTCGGGCAGGTTTCCCACGTGCCTGGGTGTTCCTATTGACTCTTGTCAGATTAGGACTGATGGAGAGAGCTCATGTAAATGTGAGCCGGGCAGGATCCGCCTGGGCTTCCTGGTCTCTCCCCTCTGCACAGGAGCGGGATGGCTCTGGTTTCTTGTGGATTGCAGCGATTTTGGGGTCAGGAGAGCTGGAATCCGCCAACTTCTCTTGCAGCAGAAGCAGCGACTGCCCTCCCCGAGCTTTTCCCCGGGACTGAGCTAAAACCCTGCGGAAGCAACAACATTTTCCAAAGGAACTGATTAAATCTATTAAGCTATTTACAAGTGGGCTCCATCAGAGCTGCTTTATCTGGGAATACAACAGGAAGGCAACTTCTCTTAAATCTAAAAGGCGCAGGAGATTTCCTGGTCTTGGGACAGATTTATAAACCTTTTCCACACACACACACATACACACACACGGAGGAGCTGCCTTTTATCTGGGGTTTGGAGCTGGGCACGCTCCTGGGGACAGCTTGTTCTGTCCCAGCAGCTCCAGATCTCTCTTAAAATCCTGTCTCACGCCTTGAAGTGCCGGGATGGGGCAGGGAGGGAGGATGTCAAACTCCCCACCCTGCCCTGCACAGGTCTCCCGGGTGCATTTTGCAGGCTGGAGCTGCTGCAGAGGTTGGCAGTGATATTTTGGGAAGAAAACCTGGAACATCCTTAATTTTGTTTGGTTCCTTTAGGAAGGGTGGAAGTGCCCTGTAAAAGAGGCTGCCCGGGGTTGCAAAGCTTTTATTTTGAACAGGATGGTACTTCGGGTATGGTGAATATGTTGCATGGCTCACTGTTACTTTTTAACCCTCAGGATGCTCAGGACCTGGCTATCAAGAATATAAAAACACCTCTGTGGAGGCCCCAGAGGCCAGGAATTTTTAGTAGCAGCAGCAGAATTTCCCTCTCTAGGAAAAGGAAAGAGATGGATGAATTCCAGTTGATGCCTTTTACAGGACTGCTTCCACCTTGCCCTGTGTTTCCACATTTTGCAGGATGGGTGGATAGGTTTGGGAGAGGAAAAAACCCTGAGCAAGGACAGGACCTGCACCCACCTCCTGCCTCTGCTGCCAAAGCCTGGAAGCTCTCAGAGCACCTCTCTGGGTGTTCCTGATCCTCATTATTCCCTCCACATCCTGGGAGTAACATTTGACCTCCCAAAGGTATCACAGGGGTCAACGCGTGGCTTTTCAGACTCTCCTGAGACCCAATCTGGGGCTCCTGTGTAGTTACAGCACAAAGAAATCCAGCAGAATATTCCTCATTTGGATTTCCTCCCTTCCCAGGGCCCCCACACAGAATTTTAAGTGCAAACACTGCTACTATTATTAATAACCACTTTTTTTTTTCCCCCCTTCTCCCCCTCTCCTGCAGCACCTGGCATTCTGATGGCATTAGTAAGGAGGGTTTCATTCTGCACCCTGCCTAAAATGCTGGTCAAACCTGTCCTGTCGGAAGCTCCCATGTTACATAAAGGAGGCTGGGGCCATGTGAAAATGCCACCTCTTAATTACCACCGGATCGGGGTAATTAGTCTGGAAAAACCTCGGGATTACTTTTTTTTTTTTTTGTGTGTGTGTGTGTGTGTGTGCTCACCTTCCCCTCTCTGCTGTGAGGCTTCACCTGTATCTGGGGCACAGGAAGCAGCAGAGCTCTCCCAGGGCTTTGGGAACAGGGAAATTACGGCGAAAAAGCCGCGAGCGAAAATAGATGGAGCAGACAAAGGGGGGAAGAAAGCTTTGTTCTCCCCCATTTTCATGGATGGGGAACAGTGGCAACAACTCCCATGGGCCAGGCAGAAAATGAGTGGCTGAACCCTATATGGAACGACCACCTCTTTAAAAATATCCCTCTTTTTTTTTTTTTTTTTTTTTTTTTTTTTTTTTTGAGGTGGATCCAACATCTGGAATTTTATCCCTGCCAAGGGAGGGTTTATTTTTACTCCCCCCTCCAGCTCGCACCCCACCAACCTTCAGGGACATTAAAATATCTGAGAAAGTGCAAATCCTAAATTAGCTCAATATTCACATGTTCCTTAATTATTGATGAAATTCTTGGCTCCCAAGGGAAGTTTTTGCAGAGAGAACTGGGAGTTCCCAGCAGAAGATTCCCTCAGTGCTGTAGTTCCCAACTCTGCCCACTGCTTATCCTCCTTGATTCCACCAGGTTTTCTCCAGGGATTGCTACCTGGACCATTTATTCTCTAGGTAAAAAACCCTAGAGCTTTCCCATTATTAAAAAAAAAAAAAGCAGAAAAGCTCCCTCCCCCACCCCTTGAAATGCTAAAATTTTCAGCATTGTGCTGAATAGTTCTGCTCTTACTACTTTTAAAATGCAGTTTAAAGGTTACAAAAATATATATTTTAGTGCCTTTAGGTTAAAAGGAACTAGGAAGAGTTTCCTTCTTACACCTTTAAATTTATGAAGATGGATTAAGATAAGAAAAAAATGTATTTGTGTGATTCAGAAGCAGATTTTGACTTGCTGAGAAATGAAGCTTCAATTTGTTTTACAATATTCCCACTCCTGCTACCACAAATTATTTATTTGTACTGCATTTCCCAGTCCTACATCACTAAAAGTTTGCTGATCCAAGACAAAATCGGTTTATCCTTGGATGGAACAGGTACAAAAACAAAAGTCTTGGTTTTTGTCCCAAGTTCTCTGAGCTCAGATCCTTCCTGGGGGTTCCTGCCCAGGAGTGAGGGGGAATTAGGCAAAGGATGGCTTTGGATGCCCACAATCCTCACCCCGTATCCCATAGGATCCACTATTCCCAGATCTTTTTTTTCCAACCAGGTGTGATGCTGGGCAATGCTTCCAACAGATTTTGTGTGGTTTCCCTCTCTTCTTGGAGCTTCCTTCCTTCCCTTGCTGTTGGCAGGTTCAGAGGTTTCGTAACATAACTTGTGTCTTTTGAAGGTGGATGCTGCAACAGCTTCAGTCTCGTGTGTTTAAACAGGAGAAAATTGGTTAATTACACTGATGAATGCAGCTAATTGTCCTTGCTGAGAGCTGAGAGCACCAGGGCAGCTGAAAGGAGAATTGCAGCCATGGACACGATGCTGAGCTGTCCCCAAACACTCCACAGAGCCACAGAATGGTTTAGGATGGAAAATCCCTCAGAGATCGAGTCCAACCATTCCCCAGCACTGCCAAGGCCACCACTGACCCATGTCCCCAAGCGCCACATCCACATGGCTTTGAAATCCCTGCAGGGATGGGGACTCCAACACTGCCCTGGGAAGCCCCTTCCAAAGAAATTCGTCCTGATGTCCAACCTGAACCTCTCCAGGCACAGCTTGTGGCCATTCCCTCTCATCCTGTCCCTGTTCCCTGGGAGCAGCCCCCTGGCTGTCCCCTCCTGTCAGGGAGTTGTGCAGAGCCACAAGGTCCCCCCTGAACCTCCTTTGCTCCAGGCTGAGCCCCTTTCCCAGCTCCCTCAGCCCCTCCTGGTGCTCCAGCCCCTTCCCCAGCTCCGTTCCCTGCCCTGGACATGCTCCAGCCCCTTCAATTCACAGAAGTCACAAAGCAGCTGCATCCCAATGGACTTAAATTCACTTAAACACAAGCACAGGTGGTTCTGAAATCTTTAATGGTGTCTTGCATTTATGCTTTAAAAAATCCTGGTTGTTACTAAGGGGCACTTGGGGACATGGGTCAGTGGTGGCCTTGGCAGTGCTGAGGGAATAGTTGGACTCGATGGTCTTAGAGGGGTTTTCCAACCTTAATGATTCCACGATTTTACAATTCTACCTCTGCTTTATGCTGGCTGTGTGTGAAGCATCAGAGCTGGAAAATCTTGGGAGGAAATTAAAGGAATTCTGCCTTTACCACATGTCTGAGCTGTCACTTGAGGTGCTCCAGTGCCATCTCCCATCTTTGCACCAAGAAAAACTCCACAGACAGACAAAACTCCAAAAGCCCATGAAGTTCATGCAGATTTGAGTCCAACAGTGGTACCAGGACTATTTTTCCATGGTCTCTCCTTCCCAGGGTAGTTTGATGCCTGCAGGTGCTTACAAGCACAATTCAACTTCCATTATTGCTGCTCTAACACTGCACTTGCCAATCACATCCTTGGCCGTGGATCCCACAGCGAATTCAGAGCCTCAAAGCCAAGAACAGCCCTATCCCTGCAAAGAATGGAAGAGCTCAGGAGAAACCAGCACTGGAACATTCCCAAAGCAAAAAGGAAAATTTCCTTCAGTCACTGCTGACCCAGGGTTACCAAAACTGAAAACATTTTAATATCTGTGCTGCGAGTGCCTCGTTCCCCGTTGTGGAGCGACAGCAGAGCGGGGATTCTCATTTTCCTTGGTGTCCAGGTAATTTCACTGGGAGCCACCTCATTCTGTGAGGACAATGGATGAATTTATAACAAAAGGCCTCGGAGTTTGAAAGTCTGATTTTCGCGGAAATGAAACCAAGTCGCTCCTTTGTGCTCGCATTCTGCTAATTCCACCATCTGGGCACTGACGTAATTCTTTTTCTTGTGCTTTCTAAAAAAGGCCTTCTTGCCAAACCCAGAGTTGGGTTAAAACAGAACTCAAAACCCACTAGAAGCAAACAAATAAAAAATATATATGTAATTTATTACTCTGAGACATGTTTCTCTTGTTCCAATCATCCGTTTCACTGGACAGTATCTGGTACGAAGAGCTTTTCACTGAATAATGTTGACCACAAACACAGAGCAGAGCAGTTAAATCAATTGTTTCTGTCAAATACAAGCAATTTATGATTTATGATTATTTATTTATTATGATTTTCCCCTCCTACAACCACATGCAGAGCTTGGGGCACATTAAAATTCCACATTTCCCAGGATAAAGTGCCGTGTATTTATTGCAGAAATCGAGAATCTTCCATTGGTAGCTGATACTTCCATATGAGCCAGATTTAAGTCTTGGGGATCCAGAATTTAACAGGAGCAACAGCACAAATTCAAAGGTTTATTCCTGGTTTTATTCTTCCTGTAACTGACACTGGAATGTGGCCAAGCACCCACAAGAATCAGCACACATGAAAATTCACAGAGGGAACAAACAAACAAGCCCAGCAGTATTTGGAGAAGGAAACCTTATTCCTTGAGTAGCACCTTTTTAAACTGAAATCCCAGAGAGGCTGTAAAGTTAAGTTGGCTTAAGAGTTAAAAAATAATAATTGGAAACAATCAGGCTTTTGGATTCTAATAACAAAAATTCCAACTTGTGGTGAGGAAGAAGTCAGGAGGGATGCTTCAGTTTAACATAAAACATTATTTTGCTGTCTTCTTTCACTGAGAAGATGATTTTTTCCACCTCAAGCATGGAGTTTCCCCCAGTTTGACAATAACTGATGGTATGTGGTGGTATTTCATTTAAGGAAGCCAGGGACAAGCAGATTATGGTGAATAATAATTGTACAGCCTGAAAAGGAAAAGTAACAAGGGTTAAAACCCCTGGCATGTGAAATCCAGGGAAAGGCATCTTGTTCTCCTATACAAGAAGTGAAACTTCATTTTGCTGCAGTGAACGAGCATGTCCTGAAAGCAAGGGAAAAAAGGTGCTTTGGAAACCAAGAGATCTTAAAAAAAGGAGTTGAGCTGCAACCAAACCATCCATGTGGTCTGGGTGCTGCAGATGGAGCTTCCTCCACTGCACAATAAAGGCAGCTTAAGGAAATTTTTTTCCCAATTAACATCTGCATCTTGACAATGTTCCTCAGACCGTGTTAAGCAACTCCACTGAGCTGAGACAATATAAAAATGTACCCATTTTCTTCAGCAGAGCAGCCAATGGGATGTTTTAGATTTACACTGATGAAACCCAGCCAGGCCTGGATGAAATGAGCAGCTCATGGATTTGGATTCTGGATTCTGCCAGGATAACTCTCTGGTCTTCAGGGCTGTGCTGTCAGTTTGCTGTGGCCAAAGAAATATCAGAACAGGACACCAGGAAGGGGAATCCTTCTTCCCATTCCACCACTTCCAAGCCCACCCATCTCTCATGACAGCTCTAAATGACATTAAAATGCCAAAATTCATGCTGAATGTTTCAGATCTCCCACAAAACTGCTTGTGGCAGTGCCCAGTTCCAGCATTCCTTATTTCCAGGCTTACAATGAGAAACAAGCTCTAGTTTGGTTATAAATCCAAATTGTAAGTTCTCAATGTGAATGGCAACAGCAATCTGACTGTGCTTTTACAATCTATTGGTCTCCCAGTTTCCGGAAAAAAACCTTGCTCTATCCAAGGCAGCTTTCTGGATTCCAGTGGCACCAGTAAAGAGATCCTGAGTATTGCCTAGAAATCAAAGATTTAGGTATGGTTAATAAATGATAAGGTAAATACACATTTTCTTTAGCTTTAGTGCAAAGTTAAAACTGTTTGACAATGGTTTGGAGGCACAGGGAGGTCTTTTTATTTCACCCTTAAGTGCTGACACTTTTCTGAGCAAACTTTAATCAGAGTAAGCATTTTGGGAAGAAACAACATTCATTTTATATATAAAAAGAGATGAATGTAAAAATTAGACACCACTTTTCAAAAATCAATGAAAAAACACAAACAGTTTTGCAAATCCCCTCCTGCTTCCAGCAGCAGAGCTGGGCTCTCACAAGTGAAAACAATTTTAATAAAAAGGCAGTACTAGGGTGATTTTAATTTTTTTTTCCTGGATTGAGAAAAACACAGTCAGGTGAAGCAGCAGAAAGTCATTCCCTGCCTTTCCCAGTCTTGAGGTGTTGATCCTCCCTTTTGAACATGGACTGAAGCTCCTGTTGGCCCATCAGCATGTTTTACCTTGGGAGAGCTGGGTTTAGATAGTCTGAGTTTAGATCCAGTCTGAGTTTAGATCCAGCCTGTGTTTAGATCCAGCTGGAGCTGGAGCCATGTCCAAGCCTGGATTGGTGCTGTGTTTATACAGAGCCTCCTACAACACAGACTCACCACCCCTGAGCCTGAAAGGGTTACATATTCTTGCAGTGCTTCTTTTTCTTTCTGGGTGTTCCTTCCCCACACTCCCCTGTCTCCTCTTTTTGCTTTTTGTGCTTCTTCTTGTGGCGTTTCTTCTGCCTTTCCTCCTGCTCCTCTGTGCTGAGTTCCCCCCCCTCAGACATTCCCACAGAAATTTCTCCATTGACTGTATTTTCATCACAACTGATGTTTTCTCCTTCATTCTCCTCTTTATGTTTCCTCTTTTTTTTCCTTTTGTGACATTCATTTAGTGGATCATCCAGTTCTTTTCCATTCATGCTCCCGGTCTTAGGCTTTTTCCCTGGTTTCTCACAGTCCTCTGTCCTTTCTGCCTCATTATCTCTCTTCTGCTTCTTCTTTTTCTTTTTGACTTTGGTTGCCAGCTCTTCTGAAGGCTCCACAGCTTCATCAGCTGTTGGGCTGGAACGATCCACCTTTGGTTCTATTTCCTGCTGGGATCCCTTCAGCTTTGCCATGCGCTTGGCAAAATATTCCTGGACAGTGAGAGCACTCTTCACTGTGTTGGAACCATCTCCAGGGCTGGAGAGCCACTTGTTCCTCTCCTTCTCTTCCTGGGAGTCAGGATCAGCCTGAATATCCTCCTGAAAGGGAACAGAGAGGAACAGGAGTGAGTCAGGAGTCATGGACTTTAAAAATTTCCATTAAACATAATGCTGTTTTTTTTTTTGCACACTAATAAGGAAAATACTGAAAAGCAACATGGTGCTTTGAAAATTAACCATGAAAGAACAGATATGGGTGGAAGTGAGGCAGCCCTTAATGTGAAAAGATGCTGTAGGTTTAGGGAAAAAAGGTGGAAGGAGGGAAGGCAGCAAGAGAACACAAACCAAGACAATTTTCAGTTGTTTTGAGTTCCTTAGTTTACCTACTCCTATGTAACTCATGTCTACCACTGCCATACTCAGTGCATTACACTGACTTTACAAAGCACATGTCTCTGCAAGACACAAACCAGCATGAAAAATGATCCACTGCAATCCATTAGCCTGTGGCACAAAGGAAATCCCATGCCTGGAATAACTCTTCAGCAAAGAACTTGTAATCCAGGGAGCAATCCAGCATTGAGGCATCTCTTCCATCTTATCTGATCTTTGGAAATGTTTGTTTCAGAGCTGCTCTGCTGTCAGGGTGTCCCAGATGTTGTTATTTAAACAGGCTCCATTTGATCACACGTTATCAGATGGCACAAACAACATCACAGGTTACATCTTACAAGGTTTCTGCAGACATTAAATAAAGAGCTGCTCATCTCCAGCTGCAGGTGAAGAGTCTCCTTTCTAGAAAGGAATTATCAAACTAAGAAATACCAAACTGAAAGCAAAGTACAGCTCTGGAGCTGGATGTTATGGATGGCATGAAGAGAATTGACTGAGAAAGCAACAAATGCCACAAGATGGAAATGTATAATTTGTTAAATTATCTGACATTTACAAAAGAAACAAACCAGAAAGGCAGCTGAAATTAAGGCTTGTTCACATACATACCAAAGCACTCAAAACAAAGCCTTTGTGGTATAGCCTTTTGCTTGGCAAAAGTCACAAATGACTCTTGGAAATGTCCCAAATTTTCATAGAATCACAGAATCATTCAGGTTGCAAAAGAGCTCCAAGACTATAGAGTCCAACCTGTAACTTTATCCCACCTTGTCACCAGCCCAGAGCATGGACTGCCACATCCAGTCACCCCTTGGACACCTCCAGGGGTGGGGATTCCAAACCTCCCTGGGCAGCCCCTTCCAATGCCTGACTGCCCTTTCCATGAAGAAATCCCTCCTGATGTCCAACCCAAACCTCCCCTGGCACAGCTTGAGGCTGTTCCCTCTCCTCCTGTCCCTGTTCCCTGGGAGCAGAGCCTGACCCTCCCAGCTGTCCCCTCCTGTCAGGGAGTTGTGCAGAGCCACAATGTCCCCCCTGAGCCTCCTTTTTCTCCAGGCTCAGCCCCTTTCCCAGCTCCCTCAGCTCATTAATTGTTTTTTTTAAAGCCTTGTACAAACCACAGGGAACCAGGTACCCCCTGTGGATGGCAAAAGCTGAGAAGGATCCTCAAAAGCTGGTGTGACTCCTCACCAACATCTGCTCTACAACCCCTCCTGAAGGAAAGGGGATCCACAGGGATTACAGTCAGAGATAATTCCCTGATTTTCCATTCATAAATGCACAGATGGGTAAGAGCATCCACTCTGCCCACACATCCTGAATCCCACCTGCCCAAATCACAGCAGTCAGATTTCACAGCCACTTTCACTGCCATAACCTGATACTCGGGGAAGGCCAGCAGAGAGCTGGGAGATAAAGCCCCACTTATCTCAACACTTTATAGTTATTGTGTGGTGCTGCAGATAAGGGACCTGGCTCTCTTGAGGGCATCATTAAACTTGCTGGCTGAAGCTGGGTTTATTAGGGTTTGTGAGTAAGGTTTTCCAGATCTGGCTCCTTATGCATCCATAACCTTTACTCCCACGAGCAGGAATGCAAAAATTGGTGTCATTAGTGATGCATTGAGAGTGGTGATTTCCTCATCCATCTGCTTTCAAGAGAGCTATTCCAGTGGAACGAAAGTAAGTCTGCACTTGAGATTCCAGTGATGTTTGTGTGGGCACTTACCAAAATTAGGGACTTTTCTTGTAGGGATATGTTGTAGTGCTCCTGAAGGGTTATGAAGTAACTGAAACTATTTGACTTCTGGCAAAGAAGCCTGAAAAGGGATGTGGAACACGGGGTAAAAACAGGATGTATCCACACAGGTTACATTTGAAAGGGGAGCTGCAGCAGAAGTTTAACAAGACAGAATTCCCAGGATAAATGGGTTGAGCTATATTTATATTAAACCTGGTTTTGGTAAGACCTAACCCAACAAGCAGAGAATCCCATGTCATCACAGGATCATTTAACTTGGAAAAGAGCTCCAACACCATCAAGTCCATCCTGTGACCATCTTTGTCACTCAGCTCAAGGCACTGAGTGCCACATCCAGTCCTTCCTTGGACACCTCCAGGGATAGGGACTCCAAACCTCCCTGGGCAGCCCCTTCCAATGCTTAACAACTCTTTCCATTAAGAAATTCCTCCTGATTTCCAGCCTGAACCTCCCCTGGTGCAATTTGAGATTCTGTCCTCTCATCCTGTCCCTGTTCCCTGGGAGCAGAGCCCGACCCCCCCCTGGCTGTCCCCTCCTGTCAGGAGTTGTGAAGAGCCACAAGGTCCCCCCTGAGCCTCCTTTTCTCCAAGCTGAGCCCCTTTCCAGCTCCCTCAGCCCCTCCTGGTGCTCCAGCCCCTTCCCCAGCTCTGCTCCCTTCCCTTCCAGCCCCTCCAGGTCTCTCTTGTTGGGAGGGTCCCAGAGGTGTCCCCAGCACTGGCGGTGCCCCGGCAGTGCCAGCACAGAGGGACAATCACTTCCCTGGCCCTGCTGAAGCCCAGACAAACAGGGTCATTCTCCTTCTCCCCACAGCAGGATTTTGACACCCTGAATTGCAAAAGGACAAACAGACTCCCAGGTTTTCAGCCAGAACCGTTTCCCTCCCCGCCCCGATGTGTAAAACACACTCAGGCCCAGAACACCCATTGCTCCCCGTCCAACCAGGAAAGGATTTTCTCATTGCCTTGGTGACTTCAAGTCCCGACAACTTAATTACTGTAATTGAAGGCAAATATTACTTGAACTCCACACATTTCTTTCTTTTCATGAAGTACATTAGGCATAAAAACAAATGTTCCTTTGGTTAAGCAGAGGAGTTCCAAAGGTAGGTACGAGTTTAGAAAATAAGAACCTTGCTCAGAAACTCCTTTATTGATAAGAATTTTAATAACCACGGGCCACTGAGCACAGAATTAACAGGGCATGGAGACAAGCAAAGAGGTGCCAACCCTAGAAAACCTCTGAGTTTAGGAAAAGCTTATGTAAAACCATAAATCACCTGGAAGGGCTGTTAAATGCCAAGTATTCCTGCTTCTGTGGTGTACCTATCCCAGTAGCCATGGGAACACTGCTGAACTCTAACCAGGGGTTTTCTCTAACCCCTCACAGATTATGTAATTCTTCCCCTGCTTGATCCAATACAGAGAAAAAAATTCAAAGAAAAATAAGGCAGATATCCCTAAAAGTGGATTGTGCTGCTGAAGCTTCTGAAAGACAAAATTTTCACCAGATAAAAGACAGAAAGAAATACTCTTGCTCCAGAGAACTGATGATTAGGTAAAAGGGAAAGAGCAATTGTGCTGGAAGTAGAGGGAAACCTCAAGACAGAGCTTTGGAAATTATGTTTGTCCATGCCATGAGTTCCAAAATTGCCTGAGATGAAGTTAGAAGGAATTGGGAATAGGGATGGTCCCAAGCAAAACAAAAGGACTGCCTGAAACGTGGTGTTAAATGTGGAATGAGTAAGAGGAAACAATAGGAAAATTCAAGGAGACGTTGGGAAGTGCACAGGAAGAGATGAAGGTCAATTACAGGCAGAAGTTCCCTGTAAATATCATCTGTTTATGTAATTAGTGAAATGTATGGAAAATAATCTAGAGGACATAAAGCACTCCATGTACCACCGTGTTTTTCTCTGCCTTTCTTTGGTTGCTGATTAAATCATTAAGGGAGTGCACTAAACTTACAGAGGGAAATCCTGGTTCCCTTGAATCCTGCAGGATCAGGACTGCATCTCCAGGGCATTCCACCCTCAGAGCACCTTTCAGTTACTTAGTGAAAGGAAAAAACAGGGAGTTATGGTCAATTATCAAAGGAATTCACATCAGTGAAAACATGAAGAGAAGAAGCCAAAAGTGGGAAGGATTTAGGCACATCATGAAATCAAATGGGTCTGAAACCCAACCTGGTCTAGTGGAAGGTGTCCATGGCAGAGGTGGGAATGGGATGAGCTTTAAGGTCTGTTCCAACCCAAACCATTCTGGGATTATTATAATTAATATTCAAAAATAAGAACTGCACCTGTACATTATCCTGGGAGGAAAAGTGAGACAGAACCCATGGGCAAAGCAAAGGGTGCTGGCAACATACAGGAGCAATAGAAGCAGCCTGGATTAATTCAGAGAAGTTTCCCTCCTCTTCAGAATGCAAGTATTTCCTTTTTCAAACTTAAAATCATAAAACAGAGGAACAAAATAATCTCTTATACCATCTCTGTCTGCTACATATGAACTACTATTACTCAAGCCCAGTAATTTCATGTGACTTTGCTCTGTTGGTACTAATTCACAATGATTTTGCGAAATCTGATTCACAAAAATGACATAAAAGGCAAAGTCCAGAAGGGATGAGCAAAAAGGCAGAATAAAGCTAAACTATTTCAGCAGGCTCTCACTTAAATGACAGAAAGTGGGCTGGATGAAGCACATGGAGCCTGAGTTCCATGGAAAACACAGGATCACTCCTAGCTTTAAAATGCAGCCACCGCTGTTCTGCCTTTCTTACCAACTTCCTTGCTGAGAAACTGTAACAATAAGATTAAAATAATCCTGTTCTGTTCCTGCTGCTTCAGATCCTCACTGAGAGGTTGGTAGGACCCCCATGCAGTGCACAAAACTTGAGAGGCAAGAGCTGAGGGCATCCCTGTATCTTTCCATCCCAGGAATGGCTGCAGATGATTCCTGAAGAGTCACTCTGGAGCTTTGCAGACATCAAGGATGACAGAGTCTTGCTTTAAGGAGCTGACAACTTTGAGTTAAGTACAAGCATTAACATTTGGATTGGGATCAAACAGGCGAGAGGGTGAACAAAGACCTGTAGCCTGATGAGTTTAAGCAGGATTAAAATAAATACATGCATAAATAAGGCCACATACCATCAGTTCTGCAGTCAATTCTGGCATCAGAACAGGTACCCAGGAGGCTCTAATGCTTTTAATTTACCTGATTAAAATTGGTTTACTGCAGACAGCATCTTGTGAAGAGGTGATGAGAACAGACTCTCAATACAGAAAGGGATGATGCAAAGGGAAAACAGGACAATTGCTCTGGTGCTCATGAGGAAAAGGACAAGCAGCAGATGGAAATTACCCACAGGAAAACTTTGCCAGTAGGAGAAATCAGTATATTTGTGAAGCCTCAGCAACCACTGGGAGTCTCAACCACTGAAAACAACTCAGCTACCAGGGAAGTGTTAAGGGGAGTTAATCCTTGCGTGGAATGGAAAATGTAAGATCTGGACTCCAGAAGCATCTTTCAGTCCTGTAATGCTTCAAAAACCTAAACAGGGATGCAATTTGACCTCCTGGTGATCACAGAATTGTTAAGGTTGGAAAAGCCTTCTGAGACCATTGAGTGCAAAAATTCCCCAGCACTGCCAAGGCCACCATCAACCCATGTCCCAAGTGCCACATCCACACAGCTTTTAAATCCCTCCCGGGATGAAGTTTCCACCACTTCCATGGGCAGCCTGTTAAAATAAATGAGGGTTTAATGAAAGAGATGAGAAGCAGGGATTCTGGACAAAAGTGGTAAAAATTCAGGTCTCCTGCAACTTCTGTTTTTTGTTGGCCGTGGTGGTGTAATCACCAGGACATGCCACATATCCATAGGAAGGTTTAATTTTACTATGATTTATCCTGAGTACCAACAGAACAATGAATCCACTGATGGGAAATTGAATGAAAATCCTGAACGTCCAATACCTGGGTGACATGACACTTGTTAAAAGGACAAGTTCCAATAACTACAGAGAAGCACTTTCCTGTTTGACTCTGTTAAAATAAATTCTGTGCCAGAATATATTGAAACATCAGCTGTGTTGATATTAACTTGCAGTTGATATTAACTTCTACACTCCACATGAGCCATCAGGTGTCTCTAACACAGCAAGGACAAGAAGAGAGGTAAGGAAGTAATCAATGAATGGAAAGGGGACAAGGAAAAATGTTTTCCATGGAATTATGAAGATTCATTTTTGCTACACTTGCAACTACAAAAGAGCAGATTGTTTCTGTAGCAATCAAAAGGCTGAGGAATTTTATTATAGTAAATTTATGCCTAAAATAATCTGGAGGTTATTAACAGAATCATTTACCTCTGGAGCAGAACTACTGTGAGTGCTAGACCAGCTCCACTTTTTTTAGTGGAGTTAAACCTTTTTTTGGAGTTAAATCTCCAAAGACAGGTTTTACCATCCCTCAGGATATCCCTGTTGTGATTACAGAATCATGGAATGGTTTGGGTGGGAAGGGACCTTAAAGGCCATCCCATTCCACCCCCTGCCAAGGGCAGGGACACCTTCCACTATCCCAGGCTGCTCCAAGCTCCATCCAACCACATCCTAATGAGGAGGTTTTATCACCATTTGATAGCACCCATTTCACCTCACTGCAGCAATCTACAGGTACTTGATTTTAATTTACGTTGTATTTGCTGATTCCATTCTTATTTCAGTTTTAAATTCCATGGTGATGCGTTTCTATTAAAATCATATGCAAATTCTCCCAGCCTGTCTCGTCCTTCTGTTTTATATTTTTGTCAAAAGCTCATCCTGTACCTCACCAAGTGGCCAATTTTAGCAATTTTCATTCATTCTTACAATTCACACAACAGAAAACCCCCATCTCTCTTGCTGAATACTCCTGGTATGCAAAATGCCATTTGCTTGTGATACAAACAATCCATTTCCAGGGGTGCAGGATGAGCTGGAGCCCAGCCTGATCCCATCAGTGAAACAGGAGCTTCATAATAAAGCTGTGACACTCAGCCAGGTTTTGCCTCCAGCCTGCAAACACCAGCAGAACAGGAAACAACAGGGTTGCAAAAGTGCAACGGATTAAATTTTGGCCAGGGACGTGATTGCAGGGATAGTCCTGGGGATTCATTCCAGCTGTCCTGAGCAGATCCTGGTCAGGCCACAGCACCTGTATTTCCAAGGGTAGCTTGGGAATCCTGGCACTGGGTCCCACAGGGCACACACACACACACTTCCTCCTACTGTTCTTACACTTTTCAGGAAAAAGAACACAATTTATTTAAGTTATTGCACAACAAAGGCAGAGAGTAAAGTCCAGGAGCTGAGGCTAAGGGGGAATACACACCATGGGATGATTCCCAAGAGGTGCAGAAGGCTGAAAGCACATAAGGAATGAGTTAAAAAAACTCAGCACATGGCAGAGAAAATAATTTTCATATCTTGAGAGACAATTAGATATTCCTGTGACATCTCATTCCACTCCAGCTCCTCTGCTGAGGCCAGCACAACCTCTCTTCCTTCACATTTCCCTGTAAATTACATCTGTGCCTTAGACTGGATATAAACAAAACTAATAGGAGAGATTTCCCCTAGGATCTCTCTATTGGCACGACGCAGAGATCCAAACACAGTGACTTCATCTTCCCAAAAAGCACCTAAATCACTTCTAACTGTTCTGTTCTCACCTTGAATAACAGAGGAAGTGCAGTCCAGCAAAGCAAGCACAGGACTGGGAAGGTCACGTTTCCCAAGTTCTCTTCCCAGTTGCTGGGAAACCCTGGAGAAGTTATTCTCTCCAGCTCTGGCACAGGTTATCAAAGCACAGAACATGCCTGATCAACTGCATGAAACTCACAGCAGAGCTAGGAGTTTCATAAAGGGTTTGTAAGGTGCTTTGAGATCCTTCACAGAGGTATCCCAGATGAACAAGGATGAAAATAATCCTGGAATTCCACTCATGTGCACCTGGGGCTGGGACACTGAACACACACCTGACCCAGGAGCACTTCTGTGACAGATCTGTGAGGAATCAAACCACCAGGAGTCTCAGGTACTGTATTTTAAAGGAGTGGGCAGGAGAAAAAACGTGGAATGATTTGGGTTGGAAGGGACCTTGCAGCTCATCCAGTTCCACCCCCTGCCACGGGCAGGGATACTTTCCACTATCCCAAGCTGCTCCAAGCCCCATCCAACCTGGCCTTGGACACTTCCAGGGATCCAGGGACAGCCACAGCTTCTCTGGGCAATCTGTGCCAGGACCTCACCACCCTCACAGGGAAAAATTCCATCCCAATATCCCATCTGTCCCTGCCCTCTGGCAGTGGAAAACCATTCCCTGTGTCCCGCCCCTCCATCCCTTGTCCCCAGTCCCTCTCCAGCTCTCCTGGAGCCCCTTTAGGCTCTGGAAGGGGCTCTGAGCTCTCCCTGGATCCTTTTCTTCCCCAGATGAGCACCCCCAGCTCTCAGCCTGGCTCCAGAGCAGAGGGGCTCCAGCTCTTGGAACAGCTCCATGGACTCCTCTGAATCTGCTCCAGCAGCTCCACGTCCTTCTGCTGTTGGCCCCAGGGCTGGAGGCAGCTCTGCAGGTGGGGTCTCACCTGAGCAGGGCAGAGCAGCAGAATCCTCCCCTCCCCTGCTGCCCACACTGGGGATCAGCCCAGGATGCAAATCTGTGCAGATTGTTTTGTTAATCCTGAATCCAGACTCTAAATGTCTAAAAAATCTTCAAGAGTCTAGGACAGTCATCCCTATCCCTGTCCCCAATTCTGTGGGTACTGTGCCATGCTTAGAAGCAATCCAAACCTTCTCCACACGTCCTGGGCACTTTTTATTGTCCCTTTGTAATGTGTGTGGAATGGGCAGCTGCTAAGAATCCAGAGACCAAACCCTTGCTGATTCTCCTGTTCAGGATTTCTTCCTGTGCTCCACAGATAGAGAAGAGCCCCAAAAGAAGTAACAAGTGGGCTTGGCCAGCCAGACTGTGAATACAAGCAAAGGTATCAATGAGGGCTCTGAAGATTTGGGATGCTGAGAGAAAGAATGGAATAAAAACCATTGGAAGCGCCCAGAGGAGAGAAAGGAGTTGTGGCAGCAATTCCAAGAGCAAGCACAGTCACAGCAGCACAGCTTTGGCTTCTGGCAGAGGAAACCACGCATGCTTTGAAATCTGAAAACAACACCTGCCTATGTCAAACTCCTCTTCTGGCTCTTTTCTAATAATAAATGTGGAAAAGCAGATCTGTGTACAAACAAAGTGCTTCCAGGAGCAGGTAATTTAAACCAAAGCTTTGCTCCTTTCCCCTTCCCCTCAGAAAATGCTTCTCAAAAGGAAAATCAACATTTGAGCCTCTTCTGTTCCTCTGATGTGAGAGGGTGATTTTTGGGAGAGCTGATCCATGGATCCAAACCAGCTCAGACCTCTGGGCAAGGGGACAAACATTTCCTGTTTTTCAGCACCAGCAGTGGCCCAGGAGCCTGAGAAATGCCTTGTGTCACTTTGTTGTCACTTTTTAGTGTGCCTTCATCAGGCTTGGTTCCTTTCCTCTAAGCAGGTGTGAAGGGGGACTCAGAGCACAGGGAAATGAATCAGAACTTCCCAATTTGGGGCAGGACAGACCAAAAATACCTTAAATATCAGCAGGGCCCCCCTGTGTAGGATAAAAGAAAGATGCAGAAACACAAACAGCAAGAACGAGACTTAAATTTGATAATACAACAGCAGGGCTGTGTATGCACATTTTTCCCCTTCTCTCCCATCTATAATGGTCTGAAGAAAAGAGCTGGTCTGAGGAATGGGATTTATTTTTTAAGGAAGACCATTCATGCAGTGTGGCTACAGTTCATGAGGATCTTATCCTTGTTTTCAAGGATTCACACAGCACAGCCCAGAGACTACAACCCAGTCAGGTACAACCTCTCTGCAACCTTTTTTTTTTTTTTTTGATAAATTCTTACATTTCTTCTTCACTTCTGCCTTCAGTTTCAGTGCTTCCTTAAACAACTCTTCTGACAATCAGCTCCTCAGATCAATTCCAACTGGGACTCATCCTCCCCTCCAAAAACCAACACAACTCTTCTCCTCTCAGCTTCAAAATGCTGCTCCAAGTGTTTCCCTACCCATCTTGCCCGTGTCCTACCTTACCCTCTCGCTATCTGAGATGTGTAACATCCTGCCCTTGTTCTGTCCATCATTTCCTTGCAAGCTCTCTGGGGAAGCAATTAGCCCACTTGTGAGCACTCTACAACATAATTAACAAATAATAACCACTGAGAAATGTAGGCCAAAAAAGCCAAGTTATCACAGCCCCATTTCTGCAGAGACTTGCATTGTTCCGTGCTTGCTTGCAGCTTCCAAGTTCCTGGAGGCACAAATTCTCCTCCAAGGCAGCACAAAAGCAAAGGTGAACGCTGTGTTTTAAAGGAGATATAAAATGTTCTGACTTTATTTGGATTTCCAGGCTTTGCTGCTTTTCCCTGCTCATTAACACGACCAGTTGTGAATATTCACACAGTTTGGTTCTAAATTAACTCTGGCAACGGGAGCACCGAAGGAAGGAAAGACAGGATGACTGTAACCATGAGCAAGATGCAACACCAACATAATGACATCATTTAGGATGAAAAAAAACTGCTGGAGGAGACAAGGACAGAACCTATTCTTGGGTTTCCATCCACACATCCCACAACAGCCTGTAGGGAATGGTAACAATTATCAGGGAAAGCCTAAAAACTCGCTCTTATTTCAGCAGCAAATAAAATATTTCCAACTCCTGAGGCTTCCTACTGTAAGACAGCTCTTCCAGGCTCCTGCACATTTCCTAGGAAGTGTTATGAATCCTGGGTATCCCTTCAAAACTGAAAAATAAGGCGCCAAAGCAATTAGACAAAAGTTTCTATAAGGCTGAAGCAGAATGCTGCTGGGGAGCCAAGGAAGCATAAAGGAGGATGAAGAAAGGGAAGAAAAGTATAAATGATCAGTTTGGAGTGGTTATTGGGATGGAGAAAGATGGCATTTGGAATGCACAGAGAAGGAATAATGTTGAGGAAAGAGGGGGGAAAAAGTATGTGGTTAAATCTCCACATTTTACAGCCTTGAGTAGGTCAACAATGATGACCACACACTGAAATTCTGATTTTAGATCCACCCAGCACTGATCCTGTCCTGAAACACCAAACTGAGGTGATCCCCACTGAGAACAGGAAAGTGAACAGCACATTTGAGCCACAAAGCAGCTGGAAAACCTGTAATGGAGCAGTTGGCACTAACTAATGGATAATCCCTGGAGCCTGAGAATGCCAGAATGTCTCACCCAGAGAGTGCCAGAATGTCTCACCCAGCCCTGCAGCCTGAGCAAGACAGAGCATGTCTGCTGTGACCTGGGACAAAGGATCCCCATGGTCACTTGGTGAAATCTGCCATCCCTGGCACAGCTTTGGCTCTGTTAACCTGCAGAACAACTCACCTGGCTTAACCTTAGGTCATTTGAGGAGAGAACAGCTCAGATCAGCCCATAAAGGACAGAAATTTCCCAGGTCTGCTTCAGTGGTAAAGGAAGTCTTAAATGTCCAAGAGGAGAGATCTTGTCCTTCAAACTGATAAAAAGCCACAGAATGGCTGGAACTCAGTGATCTTTAGGGACCCTGCCAGACAAGGCCTTCTGTGATTCTCTGATGCTATAATGTTGAGCCACTTTGTAGCCTCACAGTCAGGATCTTATCTCAGCTTTTCTGCTCATGGGCAGTACAGTCCTGAGCTCCCAAGCATTAAAGGGGAAAACATTCGATTTATTCGTTTCACATCCATATCTGTCCAACCTGCTCTTGGGTTTACACTGAATTCCTCTCCTGAGAGTAAGGAGCCTCATTTTTCACCTTCAAACCCATCCTTAAACTTCTTTACCTTTGGGGTGCTTTCCATGGCTGACCTTTGTGTTTCTGCTCTGCTTTTCATGGAATCACAGAATGGGTTGGGTTGGGTGGGAACCTAAAGCTCATCCAGTTCCACCCCCTGCCATGGGCAAGGACACTTTCCACTATCCCAGGCTGCTCCAAGCCCCATCCAACCTGGCCGTGGACACTGCCAGAGATCCAGGGGCAGCCACAGCTTCTCTGGGCAATCTATGCCAGGGCCTCCCCACGCTCACAGGGAACAATTCCTTCCCAATATCCCATCCATCCCTGCCCTCTGGCAGTGGGAAGCCATTCCCTGTGTCCTGTCCCTCCGCCCCTTGTCCCCAGTCCCTCTCCAACTCTCCTGGACCCCTTTAGGCTCTGGAAGGGGCTCTGAGCTCTCCCTGTATCCTTCTCTCTCCAGGTGAGCACCCCCAGCTCTCCCAGCCTGGCTCCAGAGCAGAAGTGTTTTCCCTTTTTTTTTATTTTGGTGATGACTGCATCCCTGGTTTTGACCTGGTTGAGTTTTAAAGGCTCACTTCTCTTCCATTACAGCTTTACGGAACTGCATAAAGATCCTGCAGCAATGCAAAAAAAAAAAAACAACAATGAGAAAATCCCCGTGCCTGCAATTCCAGATAGATTTCCTAGGATTTTATTATTAACACTTGGTGTAATGCCCTGAAGGGAGTGAAGAGCTCTCTGGTTGCCCAGTGAACCACACAAAACACAGAACCTGTGCCCCAAGGGACTTGCAGGTTAAAGGCTCTGAGTGGGTACAAAACAATCCAAATAACGGCCAGGTAGGCGACCCCGCAGGCAGCACTTGTGTTCCAAGCTGGAACGTCTCCTGGCACAGGAGCTCTGGAAAAGGAGTGGGAATGGGATGCTTATCACAGCTCAGCAGCAAACTGCTCCAGGAATAAGCACCAAAATGAAGACTCAAGAGGAAATGTCAGATTAAAGGGAAGAGCAATTTGTTCCCAATGTCTCATTTGCTCCTAATGCTCTGTGGTCTGCAGGTAAGTGAAGAAAAACTGAATTGTGGAACCACTGAGGTTGGAAAAGCCCTCTGAGATATCCAAGTCCAGACATCCCCCAGCACTGCCAAGGCCACCACTGACCCATGTCCCCAAATGCCACATCCACAGGCTTTTAAATCCATGCATGGATTTAAATGGGAATGGGAACTCCACCACTGCCCTAGGAAGCTGTATCAGGGCTGGACAATCCTTTCCATTTTTCCTAATATCCAATCTAAACCTCCCCTGGTGCAGCTTGAGGCCATTTCCTCTGGTCCTGTCACTTGTCACCTGGGAGAAGAACCTGACCCCCACCTGGCTGCACCCTCCTGTCAGGGATGTATCAGCCCAACACGGAGCTGGCTGTCCCCAGCCCCTCCTGTTCCTCAGCTGTGGGAAGCTGTTCTGTTGAGAGGGAAGTGCTGTTGGCTGGGGTCTCAAATCCATAATGGAAGGCTCAGGAGAGCTCAGCAAGAAGTCCTAAGTGTCCTGAAGCAGAGAAAAAAAACAGACACCAGCAAAGAAAGAGAAAAGCAAAGTGGAAAGAAATTCTTGCTCGATGCTGAGTATTAAAATAGTGTAGAGAAAAGGAAAATAAAGAATCACAGAATAGTTTGGGTTGGAAGGGACCTTAAAGATCATGGGCAGGGACACCTTCCACTATCCCAAGTTGCTCCAAGCCCCATCCAACCTGAGCTAGGACACTTCCAGGGATGTGGAGTGTCCCCTCATCCAGCAGACCCGAGTGGCCTCGCATTTAGCAGGAACACAGAAACTTCAAGAGATGTTGCTTACCCCCAGTTACACTCTCAAATCTACCTTAAATCTGCTTGCTAATTTTGCTTTGCCTCCTTCCAGTTAATCCTCCACTGCCCTGTTCTTTCCTTGGGTTTGCTCTCTGCTGATCCCTCCTGCTGCCTCCAGAGCTGGGTGGTCCTTCCACCACCAAGTCATCCCATCTCAGATCCCTGCAGTGACTGAGCAATGCCAGCTCAGGTTCATTCCCTTCATTACCCCACACTTAATGCCCTGAGAAAAGCAGGAGGGTGGAGCCAGGGAGTTCTCCAAGAACTCATTCCAAGCACAGGTGAAGGTCATGGCTGCTCTGAGGTGGGAGCTCTGTTTTTCATTTAGAAAAGGATGGTGGTGGTAACTTTAAGCAAAGCAGCTCCACTCCCTGTGCTTTTGGATATTGTGGCTGGATGACCCTGGACCTGATAAAGCTTCTAACAGGTTCTGACAGAAGCTGTAACTGTGGTTATGGAGTTTTTAACACCTTTTCTCCATGTGGATTCTCTGATGTTGAATGACACAGTTGAACCCAGCTGGGAAAATGATTTCTCTTTCCTTCTCATGTAACCATTTATTTTCACAAAGAGTAGGAACTTCATATTTGTGGGACTGCTGTCTGCCTGTGGATTGTGCCTCAAATCAGTGAGAGAAGATGCAATAAAAAAAAAAAAATCACAGAAACATGGAATCATCAAGGTTGGAAAAGTCAATCCAGCACCGCCACCATGTTCACCCAAAAACCACATCCTCAAGTGCCACATCCATGTCTTCCAAACACTTCCAAGGATGGTGTTAAAAAAAAAAAATTAAAAAAAACCCATCATCTATTCTTTAACTGTCCTGGAAGCCAAACTAAAAATGAAGCAGTCCTTTAAGCAGTTGAAATAAAACCAAAATAATTCTGTGTTGATAAATAAAAAGAAATGCACCTGGGTAAAATAGAACCTAATATGAAATAGTATAAAATTACAAAGTCAGGATGTATTTCAGCAGTTCATCCAGCCTGTTACTGGATGTTATTGATGCTTCTGCATGTCTAAAATACCATATCTAAAATAAGCTGGACAATTTAGAAAGCAATATATCACACAGATAGAGGTCAAAAAGAAATCCCTATAATGCTGATTGGTCCAAAGCTCCCCAAAATCAAGTGTGCCAGAACTATTTACCATTGATTCCAACTACCCTTAATCTGATTTCTCAGACATTTTTCACCTCCTTCATGCAAACACGACTTGTGCTAGGAGGTGTTGATTTAAGGTGGAAGTGAGGCTCAATGAGAAACAGGAAAACAGTAACAACAGTATAAATGACCACTAAAGACCATTTAGAAAAATATTTTGTGCTGAAGCAGACAAGAAGCAGCCACAGACCCTCTTCCAGAGAGGAAATCACCTCTGGAAAAGTGGCAACGACATCCAAATGGAAGCAGTGAGAGTAAGGTGAGGATGGCAACCTTTAACATGACTATTTTTGCAGCAATCAACACCTCCTGAAGAAAAAAAAAGCAAGAATCCATGCTAAGTCATAGGTGGTAAGAAGCCAACACAGCACTGAAGAGGAGGAATTGTTCAATTATTGTCCTGGGTATAAGCACTGCAAATGCAGGCACTGATTTCCCTGTTACAACCTGTTGGGGACCGCAGCATGTTGAAGGGATTAAAAGCTAATGACAGGCCACCATCCTCTTAAAATCCAGTGCCAGGCCAGGGGCTTCCACTTTCTCAGCTGAAATATCCACAGTTGCAACATCAGCCTGTGTTGTTTGCTCCTAATGAAAGAGGTGATTCACTTTCTTTCCAGGAGCTGCACTGTAAAATGTTGATTAGAGTGAGAACCGCCCCCAAAATTTAAAGCAGAGTGGAAAAAGAATATAAAGTGAGGTGTAAAAGGAGATGGGAGTCGAGGGGGAAATCAAAGCAGGGATTCACCAGGAGGTAGAGATTTTATCAAAGTGATTGGTTCATTAGGCAGAAAATTTCACTGTCATTAAGACGGTGCTGCAGTGCTTTTTGTTAGTGAGCTCTTCAGGGCAGACACCTTTGTATTTCTACTTGTAAAACACCAATTAGTACCTCGGGCAGACTACAAACAAACCAACATTAAAACAAAGCAGTGAAACAGAACCATTTGTATCTCCTGCTAAGACTGGAGTCACCAGGGCAGATTAAACTCCCTGGAGAGAGACAACATTCTTCATTCCCTAATAGTCTTCCCCTTGTTTGTTGCATTTCTGCAGGATTTAAAAAGAACAAATTTGGATTTATCTCTCTGCTTGGGCTCAGAGGGAGTTCACCATGGGATGCTGCCCTGGGAATTCTTGTTACAAGTTTTGTGTGTGTGTATTCAAGCTGGTTTTCAATTAATAACAGTGTAATTGTTGCAAAGCCCACCCAACACAGCCAGGCATCAGTGCTTTCCCAACGTGCAAGTGAAGGTACCTGCTCAACATCCTCTGAAAGGCCAAACGTGGGAATTAAAGAACAGCTGGAAGGGTGGAAGGAGCCAGACTTGGTTCAGTCTAGTCCATATGGCTGGAACAGGATGGGTTCCTGACACTGTCTCCAGAAATTCAGAAGGGGTTTCCTCATTCACTTTGGAGCAGAATTTGGGAGGGAATTTACTTCTGTGCAGGATCCATTTCCTCTGATCCTGGTTCTTGTTCCCTGGGAGAAGAGCCTGACCCTCACCTGGCTACAATCTGTTTTCAGGGAGTTGTGCAGAGTCAGAAGGTCCCCCCTGAGCCTCCTTTTCTCCAGGCTGAGTCCCTTTCCCGGCTCCCTCAGCCCCTTCTGGTGCTCCAGCACCTTCATCTTTCAACCTGCCCTACCCACCTTCTCCCCCCTTCCCACACACACTTTCTAAACAATATTAAATGTCTTTTCCGGTTTAACTCCCTAAAATATGTGCAGAGGAAAGGTCAGACACAGCAACAATCTGCTGGTTCAGGGTCACAGTAATGGTTAAGATGCCAGACTACAGATTCAGAGTCTGAGCCTGCCATGATTCACACTGAGGGCTGGTCAGGTTATACTCACTGTAAGGAGAAAAATGGTAATTTAGCCTTGATGATTGAGAAAACCTGAAAATCTGCCAGCCTCATCTGTGCCTGGAGTGCCAGTAGCTATTAAACCCTTAACCAGGGACACAGGCAGGAATGCATGATTTGGGGTTTATGATTCCTGGAGCAACATGAATGTCAAAGGTTGGGAGAGAACGATGGTCTCACCTCCATGTTCTACTCCCTGTGGTAAAGAAATAATGATTGTAAACAGAAGCAACAGAGATGCATTTTTTATAGAGCTGGAGAAGCTTTTCCATGTTTAGTCAGGCACACAACAGCCTGTGCAAAGCCTGTGGGGTTGATGTAAAACAGCATCCATAGTGGGATTTTTGAATACGCCTGTCAAGACTCACATGAGCAGAGCTGATCCCTCTAGGAGAAAGCCTGATGGACTTCATGAGCTCTTAGATCCTTTCCTAAATTACCTCCTATGTAAAGAAACCAGCTTGGAAATGGATTGAGAGCTCTCCTGAAGGAGTTAACCATTCAAACAGGTAATCTCTGAATTTTGAAAGAATTTGGCCACCAGAGCTACTTCTCTGCAACAGTTCCGAGGAGCTGCTGCCAACGTTAACATCGGGAGGCAGCTACTGACAGGTTTCATTTTGCCCAGTCTGATGCTGCTATTGACACTCATGCAGACAAGCCAGCACAAACAGGAATAGAAGGCCACCTTCCATGGCAACACTTCTCCAGCAACTAAGGAATTTACTGACAGCCCTGAAATCCCTGGCAGGTGGTGGGATTTGCTTCCCAAATGTCCCGGGGCACGGAAAAGCTGATGGGACTCACGTAACAACGGCTCCTACCACGCTGCTGGGCAGCTCCAGAGATGACTGACAGCCTCTGCAATATCCAACAGAGGAATTACTGGGTAATGTGGCCTTTCAGGCAGAGGCCAAGTGATGTGGAAGGTTGGGGATAAATTCCAGTTGCAGAGGACAGAAATTTTTGCAGAACCAACAGCTACTCGAATTTTTCTTCAGGCTCGACAGCAAATGGCAAATTTCTTACACAAGTTACTGGATGGTGCTTGGAGCAACCTGGGATAGTGGAAGATGTCTCTGCCCATGGCAGGGATTTGGAATTAGATCATCTTGAAGATCCCTTCCAATCTAAACCATCCATAACTCTAATTTCTGCCTCTGCATCTTTTACCCCAGTTCACCACCTAACCATGCAACTCTGTGCTAGTGCAGAACGTAAAAGTGATTCAGAGGGAGGAAGCTGAGCTCATTTTGCCAAGTCCAGGGGAAGGGTGAGCTGTGTACAAGAATGTTCCCTCCCAGACTGGGATCTTCACACCCTGTGCTCAGACCAGTTCCCAGTTTTCCTGCCTTGGAGAAAAGGGGATGTGGCTGTAAACTGGGAGCTGAACTCCCAGCTCCAGCTCCTCTGCTTCTCAGAAAGCTCAGCATCTCTATATTTGGGTTTTGAATCTAAAATTTAGGCCTTTAGTCCATCACTAGTTTGAAGACTGCAGAAAAACCTTAATCTCAGCAAATTTAACCTGGTCTCAGATTCACAGCACTTTAGGAAAAGCTTTTACAACATTCCCCAGAAGTTGTGCTTTGTCTTTAAAGCAGAACTGACAGTAATGTGAATCCTGGAGAGCAGAAAGTCATGCAAGAACAACAATGTAAAGGTTTGAGGATGATTTTGGAAATATCAAGAGACCTGCAGAGGCAGCTGAGAGCCTGCTATTGATGACAGATTAGCCAACCCCACAGGGTACAATTTGCATCTGATTCACAGGGACTGGAAGAGAACTAGGAAGTTGGGATTATAATGGGATTAATCATATGACTCCAGGGATCCCATTCATCCTGCTGCTGGAGGGTCCTAGAGTTGCTCTGCACTGCCTGAGCTGCATTTGGGAAGTTATTTGAGGTTTGCTGGGACAGGAATATCAGATTGGTAGGAGGGAAGAGATAAAAGTTTACTGGTTTTCCACTCAAAGCCAGCCTTTATCAAAGTTATGTGACCATGAACTGAGATTAAGGACTGTAGTAAACCTCAAATCCCAGCCTAGAGCTGAAAACCTTTGAGATTTAATGGTACTAATTCCTCCAGTCCTCACATTTACTAGAAGTGACTGTTAAAAAAAAAATAAAACAAATCAATCATTCTGTAGGAACTGTTGTGAATCCTGAAACAAAGGGAAAGGATGAGATCATCGCTGTTTCTTCAGCCTTGGTGAGGTCTCCAAGTGAACATATGAAGCAGATGAGACTTGCCTCAGCAAGGCCTGCCAATGTCAGAGCAATAAATAAATGTTCAGAGAATGAGACTGCACCTTCAGCTGATGTGAGCTGCTGTCAGAGCTGGGAAACCTGCAGAGTCCCAGGATTTCTGGAAAAATGAAGATCTGGTGCTGAGCTCCCCTGAAGGAACACTCCAGAGCAAAGCCACTCTGGAAAGGGTCAGGCTGCCAGGCAGGCACTTAATTAAAAGAAAAACACTTCCAAAGATTCTTTCCCATTGTGATCCTCTGTGTTGTACTTGGCATTGCCATGGAGTTCTTGGGCTGTCCTACACCAGGGACACCAAGGCCTGGGAAGCACTGAAGCAGCTTGTCCCAACCTGTTCAGCATCAATATTTGATGTGGGGACTCCTGGTTTTCTTCCTGCATTTCTCTTCCTGGGCTTTGGCCATTGAGGAAGATTTTCACATGGAGCCAGAAGAGCTGGAACTTTCTGTGCCTCTCTTAATGGTGAAAATTAGGAATGAACCCTAACTGTTATTAAATGCAAAAATGAGCTGCTCTAGCCAATTCCTGACTGTGTTTTCCAAGAATTGGTTCCCAACCTGGAGTCACAGCCCAGGCCTTGGCACAGCTCCAGGCACACCGAGGCTCAGGCATTCCTGGTGGAAGGTTCTCTTTGCTCCAATTCCCACTCCTTCTCCCTTAGACCCTTCACTTTTAGGTCTTTGTTGTCATAAAGACAATGCATAAAAGAATGTTCATCTGTAACAACACTGTCCAAATAACCCCTCCTGTGAGGAAAATTTTTGTCTGACCTTTATTCCAAATCTGACAGCAAAATTCTGATTTTATAAAACTCTCTTGGAATACACTTTTTTTCTTTCCCTAGTTTTAAACTTCATTCACCTTCTGGTGAAAGTCTAAACAAACAATTAGAAGTCAGGCTGAATTTATGCCCTTTGGGGGAAAAAAAATCATCACAAAACACCACAATACCTACAGAGATGCCTATTGACCCAGCAGTTATCAGAAATGTGGTGGGGTTTTTTTTATTTTTATTCTTTCTGGCACAAACCCAGCTTTCTAAACAGCCAGTGACCCACTTTCACCTAGCTGGCCTCTGAAGTTGAGAGAAGATTCCTACCCTCTGGACGCTGGAGGCTCTGTTTGAAGTCCCTGCTGTCAGGAGATGGTCAGTTTACGTCTCCTGTCCTAGGACAGGAAAAGGATGCACTCTCAGCTCCATGTGTTGCAGGGAGATAAGCACAAAGATTTCTGTCCTATGCCCTTATCAGCTTTTCCTGCTACTCTCCAGAACAGACACCACCAAGGCTGGCAGTAAAAATCAAACTTAAGCAAGAGGAGGAAAAAAAAAAAAAAAAAAAAAAAAAAAAAAGAAGTATTTCTCATAACTATAATTCAAAAGGTTGAAGTTTTGGGAAAAAAACTGTGTTAGGATTTTTAGGAGTACTGAAAACTACCTAAAATCTTCTGTATTCTCAATGTAAACTGACCTACTCTGACACACCCAGGATGACTTAGGGTTTAAAAGATATCTCACGACTTAAATAATCTTTACTACATGAGAATTCTTCCCCTTGCAAATAAAACCAATTAGCTGGCAAAAGGACATTCCCTGCATATGGAAATGATCATGGAATTACAGAATGGTTTGAGTTGGAAGAGACCTTAAAGACCAACCTGTTCCACCCCTTGCCATGTGCAGGGACACCTTTCACTAGACCAGGTTTCTCCAAGCCCCATTCTATAAATTTAACATTTTTATTTCATGGTTTCTTTTGCTCCAAAGCCCATTCTATAAATTAATAGCTTTATTTCATGGTTTCTTTTGCTTTTCCTTCTCTCTCTACTGCTCCTTCCTTATGTTCCCTCAGTCCTGCCACCTCATTTGCTTAGTGTGCAGAGGACAGGCTCGACAGAGCCTCCAAGGATTTTTGGTTATCTCCCATCTTTCCATCTCCTGCCCACATAGGATTTAATTTATGGGTGCTTCAGCCTCCACCCTCTATAAAACTGGAGTTACTTCTTGTTGAAACATTGTCAGCCATAAGTGAGATGGACTCAACATCATTATAGGAAGCAACTTCAAGTAAGACTTGAACATAAAGGTGATAAATAAATGTTCCAGATGGAAACCAAGCATCCAGCTCTCCACAAAGCCCCACCTGGATCTACTGATGTAGAAAAAACCAAAAATCATCTAGCAAATACCCACATATAATTCCCAAATGGCTGTTTTACAAACCTCAAGAATTGCTTCTGTGCTCCTCCCCAGCCCTCAATATCATTATGAAAATCATGGCTGCACTGTCAACTTATAAATTGAAACAATTTTAGAAAATACCCCTCATGTAATTGCAGCAGCTGTTAAATCCACATCATAGATATCATGGGGTGCCAAAAAATGGGGGGAGAACTTCATGGATGTGACAAGGCAGAAAAAGTCCTTAAGCACTTCAAGATTCCCAAATTCTGTACTTATTTCTGCTACCAGTTCATTCTAGGACAAGGTGTTTGGGGAGACGTTTGAAAGAACAGTCCAGTTTCATTTTTAAAAGCACACAAGATCCTAAAATCTACTAACTTTCCAGGTGATTGAAAGAGATTATTCTGTATCTATACAGAAGAACATGTGGAGACCCAAAATGAACAGAGGTCACTGAAGAAACAATCAATTTATTGGCATTTTAGACAAAGTAGAACTTTCCTCTTAGAAGTTCTTGTTCCTCCTCCTCCTTAAAAGAAGCTTCTAAAGTTTTGCTTTTAAAATAGTTGTGTTGATGATACATTTTTACCCTTAAACATGACTTAGTGTCCCCATTAAATGAAAAACACTGTTCTGTATACATGGCACACCAAAACTTATGTTACTCTTACTGCTATTAAGTAAAAAAATTCAAAAGGCAAATAATGAGATCTCAGCATTTCTCCAACTTTGTTCTGCCATTTCTCTTTAAGTTCTACCACAATAAAGAAAAAATTTCTCACTCAAACCTCCTGCAATAATACAAAAATAAGGAAATTATGATAAAATGCTCTTTGGGCAAGACAGGAATTATAGCGATGGCATCAAAAATGTCAAATATTCCTTCAAACTGGAATGAAAGAAGTATTTTAAGACTCTAATCACATGAAAGCAGCATTGAGTCCAGGATTCAGGATAAACCAGCATGTGTGTGTGTGTGTTTGTGTGTCTGGGTGTGTTTATCCCTGGATATCAGACAGGACAGGAAAGGAAGAGTTGAAACACTTGTCCAGAAAATGCTCAAAAAGAAAACACAGCCAGGACAAATTTAGCAGCTTTAGTTAGCTGGGATATCAAAGGCAGAGCTGACTGGAAAAGCAACCACCTCTCAAGAATGGCAAAATAAACTCAGCAGAGTCTCGGGAGGAAAACCCGGATCAGAGGCTGGATTTTGTTAACTGCTGCTGTTTTGGGTAAGTCAGGTCCTTTCTGACACTGCTGAGATAATCTTGTCGAAGAACAACAAAAATGAAAAGCCAAAAAAAAAAAGGACAAAAAGACAGGCAAGACAGACACCAGCCATTTCAGGGAGAATCTGTTTGGTAAAGTGGCTTTGAGGTGTTGTCTGAAGAAACAAAACTCAGAATGAACTTCCTAAAACATTTTTTTTTCTTTTCTTTTGGTCTCCTTTGGAAAAGTGAATTTCAATAGGCTGATTGGCAAGTTATTTGTTGATCAAAGCAAAAGTCTGAAACACATCTGAAACAGATTTTCTGAATAAAAAAAAAAAGCATTTCATGCTCAATTCAGAAGAAAGCTTCCCCAGCAGAAACTAGGCTATTTGAATTTATTTTTTTTAAAGGAAGCTTCCATCAACTAAAATGAGCCAAAAGTGACATGTTTTAATAAATTCTGTCTTGAAGACATGCAGACCTATTACCTGGATATGATACTGAAATCATGGCTTAGAAATGTGATTTTCTATCCAAAGTTCATTAATTTGCTTGTATTACGCAGAAGAGGATTTACCTCAGACTGGGAAAACCATCTGGATCTTACAGTGACCAGAATCAAAATTTGATGTTCAGAAATAGTCTGGGGTTAGATGGGAGGAGGGGTGGCATCTGCCCACCTCTGGCAAAAAAAAAAAAAAAAAACAAAAACAAAAAAACAGAGGAGGACAAAGGGGGAGAAAAAAGAAAATCCTCAACTTCCAAGCTGCTGCGACTTCACCTGGGGAAGTGTTCCTGGAAGATTTAGTACAAGGAGCAAAGGAAGTGTGTCAACATGATCTGTACCATCCAATGGATAAAACTGGCTTTGGAATTCACCTTCCCAGCGCCAAACTGAGATTCAGAAACTGAAGTGATGTCAAGCAATTTCCCTTGGCTCCCAGTCATGCCAGAGACAGACACTCTGACGCCGAGGGAGGATGATGGGGAGATAGCAGGTCCCTCTCATTTTCACAAGAACTCCAGGGAACTGCTCCCATATCTGCTGCAGAATTAATCAAGATAAGTTAATGTGTGATAACATGTATCTGAAGGGGAGAAAGCCTGGACAGCTCCTGCCTCTCCAGGAGTGAATTTAATGGCTCTCCAAGAAACACAAAGCTGTCCTTTTCTGCCCTGATCCACCCCAAAAGCAGAGCTCAGGCTGGAGAGTTGGAAAAAAGGACAAGGTATGGCACAGGAATGTGATACAGTAGAGAATACTGTATCTCATAATGCTGACAAATCATTGATGCTTTTACTCCCTGGCACAAGAAACTTCCACCTGACCCACAGATATTCCTCCTGCTGCTACTCCTGAAATACTCCACACTAATAACAAGTAAATGGTTTGTGCATCCACAAAAATGGGCATTGTGAGGTATTTCAGTGAGATTTAAACTCTGTATGATTGCTACATTGCCACTGTGACATGTTTCATATTAAATGAGAACATCAGAAATGGGATTGGGACACTTAAATTGTGGAGAAGGTGGGAAATTGGAAAAAGGTTTGGGTTGCAACCATGGAAACCAGAGTAGGAAGAGACCACTGAGCAAACACAGAGAGATGCTTTTCTCTCTGTAACCCAAGAGCATCAAGCAAAGTGCTTTGCTTGATCACAGAATCAATCCCAGAATCCCAAAATCACAGAATGGACTGGGTTGGAAGGGACCTTGAAAACCATTCAGTTCCCCTGTGCCATAGGCAGGGACACCTTCCACCATCCCCAGGTTGCTCCAAGCCCCATCCAACCTGGCCTGGAACATTTTCAGAGATGGGGCAGCCACAGCTTCTCTGGGCAACTTGTGTCAGGCCCTCCCCACCCTCACAGGGAAGAATTCCTTCTCAATATCCCACCTATCCCTGTTCTCTGCTAGTAGAAGCCATTCCCTCTGTCCCATCCCTCCAGGCCATTGTCCAAAGTGTCTCTCCATCATTCCTGTAGCCTCCCTTCAGATACTGGAAGGGGCAACTAGGTGACCCTGAAGCCTTGTCTTCACCTGACCAAGCCCAATTCCCTCAGCCTTTCCCACAGCAGATCTCCTCCATCCCTCTGAACATCTTGGTGTCTCCTCTGGACTTGTTCCAGCAGCTCCAGATCCTTCCTGTGCTGGGCCCCAGGGCTGGAGGCCACTCTGCAGGTGGGGTCTCCCCTGAGTGGGGCAGAGGAGCAGAATCCCTCTGTACCTGTGCACCTTTATCCATCCCAAATGAGGAACTCTGCAGACTCCAGAAGCCTTCAGGCCACACCACCACATGGAATGCGCCAGGAATCACCCACACACAATTCCAGCCTGATGGAAGTATAAGCAATCAAAATCTGTGCATGGAGCACTCTGAAATGTTCACAGTGAATTCCCAGTGAGTGCCATCAATTGGATCTGATTAATAAAACATGCCAGCAAGGCACAAGCTGTGAATTTGTGCTCACAAGCACTTCCAGGCTTGTGTGTATTACACACAAGGACTTATGCTCAGGGAGCCAAAGGCCTCTGAAAATATCACCTGGTATTTTTACAAGAAACTCTGTCTGGAAAGCTCTCATGCTCCATTTTCCCACCTGCATTGTTCACAAGGTGACATCCATCAGCAGCATCCCAGATGGATGGCATGAATTAATAGAGCAACTCCAGAGGCTGAGTTCCCAGCCAGGTATTTGTATCCCTTCCCTTGTGAGTCAGCTGACTCTACTGATCTAAGAAACTGTAACCCCTCCCAAAAAAGGCAGAAGTGTCAATACATAAAAAAATGGAATCCAATAGTGGAAAAAAAATTCCAAATGTGTCTGCTTTCTTTGCAGACATGTCAGATATGCAACAGCCTTCTAAATGGAAGATGATATGACCAGAATATTTCCCTGAGGTATAATTTGCTTCTCTAATAAAACAATAACTTCTCACTGTACTGTCATGAATAATATCACCTGAAATAATGCTTATTCCTTTAATCCAGGAGTATGTGGAAGGATGAGAAAAGCATTCCCATGTATGACAAATGAACAGCAAAGCAGCAGGGCTGACATCAGAAACTGTCTCTTCTTTAGTACTTCAGTTATCTCACCAGAGACTGGTACTGAAAACACAAAATTTTTCAGCTCCAGATGTGTGAATTTGGGCTCAAACTCAACCATCTGAAGCAATATGAAAACAGAAAGAGCTGAGTTCTCAGACATCTCAACCTGCAAACCTAAAATCAGTAAATATCTACATTGCCTTGTGGGGCAGCTGCACCCAAATTCCAGATTTGAATTTGTTCTTCAGCATCTAATAAACTGTCCTCTACAAGTACCTGATACCACCCCCAGACCAGAAAGGATAAAGATAAAACTGCAGTAAACAACACAGAAAGAATATTCCCAAATTCACAGCAAGAATATTCCAAATTCTGTCTTCTAAACAGCACTTGAATTGAATGTAGTAAATAAAGACCAAGGGCACACCCTAAATGAAAAAAAAAACCCCAAAAAACTCAATAGCTGTTCATGATGTGAGTGCCATTTCCAGAGAAATGAACAGCACATAATTATGTAATTAACAATTATGATTGTCTAAATAATCTCATTGTAGGGTTGGACAGAGTCGAGTTACACGATCAAGCTCAGATTCAGCATTTCTAGGGGACTTTTTGTTTGGTGTTTTTTCTTTTTTTTTTTTTTTTTTTTTTACACAAATTGGTATTTGAATGAGGTTCAGTATAATATGTGGAGAAGTGACATTACAGAGAGGAGAAAAAATGATGAAATAAACCTTAAATTCCTGACTGTACAAAAAGGGCATTGTATAAAGGCCTCTAGGAGACATGGCCTGATCCACTCAACCAACTCCAGCACAAGCAGCCCAATATCTCTCTGGGGGAACTTGCAATTCCAGCCTGATGGAAGTACAAGAGCACTGAAATCCTCACAATTCCTTGTATGATATCTTCGTGTGTCTTATGAAAGGAAAATCTCCCAAAATTTTGATGGATTTTATTAATTGGTGTCCAAGGCCCAGCTTGATGAGGCCCTGAGCAACCTGGGATAGCAGAAAGTGTCCCTGTGCACAGCAGAGGGGTGGAACTGGAGGAGCTTTAAGGTCCCTGCAATCCAAACCATTCCAGGACTCCAGAACTGTATTTATTCAAGTATTTTCAAGGCAGCCCAAAGGCCTAAACTTTTTAAAGAGACATGTCTTTTAAAAATTTGCCATAAAAACCCAAGAGCAACAACCTCTTCCTCAAACAAATAATTTTCAAATACAGTGCTTATGACACCAGGCAGAACCTGTGAAACAATCCAGAATTTTGAGTTCAACCAAAACTCAAACATACACTTCACTAAAAATTAGTAATTTTCCAATTAGGAGGAAATTTACATCCAAGGCCAGGTTGGATGGGGCTTGGAACAACCTGGGATAGTGGGAGGTGCCCCAGCCCATGGCAGGGGGTGGCACTGGATTAATTTAAGGTCCCTTCCAACCCAAACCTTCCTGTGATTCCATGATTTTATGTTAAAGCAATAATGGCTTTTTACATTTAACTATTTCATTGTTTGCCTTACAAATGGATTATTTTCTTCAAATGCTCCTTTAAGAACTTTCTGAAGGAAATACCATTTTTACTCTTATGGTTTCAGAGTGGAGAACCCCCAAGTTTTCCTTCAGACAGAGCCCCAGCTATTCCTCCAGGAGATGACATTACCTCTGCCCCAGCCAGGCAGTACTGAAATCAATACTGCAGGGCTTCCAAAAAAAGAGAAAAGAAAAAAAAATAAAGTCCCTTCCCACTCAGATGGTTCAAACCTGTCTGCAGCCTGTTGGACTCCTTGGAGCCACTGGATGCTCCAATAGTTTTGGCAATGCAAGTTCCCATTTACCTGGGGTCAGCCAGAACAAGATCAGACCACATTCCTGGTGGCCAGCAGGTGATCTGTGCTTGTGTAAGCTCAGGCACAAAGGCACAAATTTATCTCTGTGTCCAAATGCAGCCAGCTCGCTCTGCAGAACCACCTGCAGTGAAAAGAGCAGCTCAAGAACAGATTACAAAAACCAGCAGCCCACTGAGACAAGGTTTGTATGGCAGCAAGATCCTGGCAACAGAATTCATCCACCCTGGCTGCAGAGCCAAGAAAATCACTTGCACCTCCAAGGAGCTCAGTGGTTTGATCACAAAGCACCAGGTGAAACAGGAGAGTAAGTTATTCCTTCTCATTTAAAGAGAAAGGATTAAAAAAGTATTAAAACAAAAAAGTGTCCCAAGAATGATTTTAGCAAGAATTAGTGGGAGCACCCCAATTTCTTGGAGCTGATCTGGCCTTCAACCAGAGAACAGCTGCCTGGAAGGTGTCAACCCTAATGATGTTGTGACTAGAAAGTTAACCAGTAACAGAATCCCAGAACGGTTTGGGTTGGAAGGGACTTTAAAAATTATCCAGTTCCAGCCCCATACCATGGGCAGGGACATCTTCCACTATCCCAAGTTGTTCCAAGCCCCATCCAACCTTGGACACTTACATGCAGGGAGCAGCCACAGCTGCTCTGGGCAACCTGTGCCAGGGCCTCACCACCCTCTGAGTGACATTATTAGGTAATCTTGAATAAGATAATAATATTAGAATAAGGTGTAGCAAATCCTTTAAATGCTTTTGAATGTGCCTTTTTGCCTCTGTACTTGAAAGATGACTGACCAGCTCGGGTCTCTCCTAGTCGGCTATAGAGCAGAGGTACAGTATAGAGCAAGGGTCATCAGAAATTAAGTAAAAAAAAAAAAAAAAAGGAAAAGATACTTTGGTTCCAGTTAAAGCCAGAACGACCATCTTTGTAATCAATTAATTTGGTGAGGCTTTTCTTGGTGTAGAAGCCACAGTCTCCTGTTACAAGCTCTGAATCAGTCTCTCTATTCTCTCAAATGCTGTTCAGGAGAGCCTTGGGCAGCCCCAGGGGATTAATCCAGCATTCCTCACTTTCCCTGGTGGAGGGAACTAGCAAGTGTATTCCGGGGCTATTAAAGAGTTAATTAGGTAGTGCTTTGTGCAGCTTCACTGTTTCAGCAAGTCTCGGGTGACACCTAATTAACAAATCTCTGATGAGCTGTTTCTTAGAGAGCTCAGCACAGTGCTCCACGAAAATCTCCTTTATCATTCCAGCCATGAAACCCCAATGTCCTGCTGCCCCTCTACCCCTCAGTGAGGGGATATCTGTGATTCTCCTGGCTGGCTGTAAACTGTCAATCCTGCCCCCTCTCAATAAAAGTTTATTTACTAAACTTGGGAGCATTTCGTACAAAGCAAAAAACAGGCAGCTACATCAAAGCCTCCCTATTATCACTCCCTAGTGAACTGTGAAAATATAAATTCAAAGCTGACAAGCTAGTTAGACTTTTAACTAAAATCTGAGGGCAATTAACTTTAACCATGCCACTCTGCTACTGTACTCCTGGCACCAACTTTGAGAAGTGGCCCAAATTCCTCTGAGGAACAGAAAGACCATTTATCTCCTCTATTTATTCAGGGCAAACCTCCTCCTTCGTGTCAAGCTGGGAATGCAGCGTTGCTGACTGTGACTGGCAGTGATAAAGGAGCTGGTATGATTTTCAAATGAGCAGCATGTCCTGCTTTCCCAAATATTGGAGAAAAGTGAATAATATGCCCTCCTAAATAAGATCCAGATACTGATTTAGAGCTGCACACTGGGGAAAAGGTGCCTATAAATTCCTGGACACATAAAACTCCTGCCTTAAAAAGGATTTCTGCTTGTATCTCCTACAGAAAAGTATTTTTATTTGCAGAACTTGGGAAAGGAAAGCAATCAGAAGTGACAGAAAGATCATTTATCTAAGGATAAGTTAGGAAGTGGCATTAATCTACAGAATAATTTCTGTACATGTGATCCCTTCCAATGTTCCTTGAGGTCCTAGCCATGTACTGGGACTGAATCCTTTTAGAAGCACCAAAAAAGCGAACCCCTGGCTGTGGCAGGGGGTTGGAATGAGATGATTTTTAAGGTCCCTTCTAAACCATTCTGCTCTATGAAAAATATAAGACAGAAACTGTCAAAAGCATATTGCCTTGCTAAGTATCTATATGGAAATGAAAATAATATAAAGCTTTTATATATTTGCAATATATGATTATAAACCAAGAGCTTTGTACCTAAAGCTCAAAACAAATATTTAATATTTAGTGGAAGCTTTACATCTGGAGTCTCAAAATCTGCATATCCAATGGAGAGAGGTGACCCTCAAATGCACAGCTCACACCTTAAGCAGGTTAAATGGCCCTTCACTGGAGCTTTTCTCTTCCCTTGCTTCTTAGATGTTACATCACTGTATTTAACCTCTCAGTTGGGATTAATCTCCCTCTCCTTCAGGCATTTAGCTTAACTCTGAAACGATTGGAGAATATTGCCTCGAATCAATCAGGATCAGCAAATCTCCACAGCAACAAGGTATCCTGAAGGACAAAACAAGAAGCCAAGTGGGCATCTCCTGCATCACCTGAAGGTGATTTTTTTCAGGTCTCTTAAGTGGCGTCAAACTCCACAACTCCCCCTTGGGTGCAATCTCATCTTTTCTTTCAAGGACTTCAGACCCAGGAAAACAGAATCTGACAGCCTGACAATCTAAGTTCCAGAAAAATCAGTTACTAATTAGGACAAAAGAATTTTGCAGCTTTCAGTCCAAAACTTTCAACCACAAAAACTTCTTGGAAAAACAGTACCAAAAGTGCTTTACAGATGTCATGGCAAAAGTCTAATCTCTTGTTGCCTGACATGAACTTGAGATAACTTTTCCTACTTCCCAAGCTTCCTCTGAGAGTGTGAACAGTTCCCATCCCTTCAGCCACTCTGTAAAGGTGAAGAGCATTTTGTTCTGCTGATACAGGAAAAAAAGGAGTTCAAGACTCAAAAATCTCTGATTGGAAGAGGATCTGCCACAGCCCTGCAAGGCTTTAGGTCTGTGGAGGAGGAGAATTTGGGAGCAGAAGAGCCCTACAAAAACCCACTGCGGGTTAAAGCAGAGGGGCAGCATCTCCTCTATCCTGGAAGATTCCCAGAAAGCAAGAGCAAGCCTGGCCTGGGCAGGGAGCCCTTTATTGTTATCAGTGTTTTTGTACAGCCAGTTGCCAGGAGTGACAAAGCTCTGTTTTCCAGGAGCAAGTGCTCAGATCAGAAGCCCCGGGCCGGCGGTGCTGCGGAGCGAGGGCTCAGCACTGGGCGTCTCTTGGAGACGCCCATTTCCCTACGACAACGCCGGAAAAAGGAACGGGCCACGCTCCCTGCCTTTGGACCACATCCATCACAGTTGCTACACACAGCATTCCTTTGCCATTTGGTAACTGACAAACACCAGGCTTATTTAAAAAAAAAAAGGGAAAAAAACCTGACCCTGCTGTTGGGGAAAAAACCCCCGAGCCTGCAGCGCTCCAGGTGGGAAAGCTTGGGCAGAGGGGACTGCTGGAATGAGAGGAGGGCAGGGAATCAGCAGCACAAGGGATGCATAAAGTCCTGGCTGTCAAAAAAAAAGGGCTGCTGCTCCAGTTGACCACTTACACAAACACTTCTGCAGGTGAGATACTCCTGCACTTCTTGCCTGAGCTCAGCTTCCCAAGATCCACAAATCTCCGGGGTTACACACCCCCACCCTCAGCCGTGCCCTCAGGGGATGCTCTGGAGCACAGCACCCCTCTCCCACCCAGATTTTATGTAAACAGCCCTGCTTCTGCAGGGTTTTCAGGAAAGCTGGAGACAGTCACGCTCCAGGACTCTCTGAAAGTTTAATTAAGTTGCAATGTCTTAAAACCACAATATGGGTGCCGTGGCTGTAAAGTTCAAAAGGTAAATAGGGAAGCACAGAACACTTCCAACAGCTCTGCCAGAAATAACCATTGGGAGAAACCTGGGTGATACACTTTGCACTTCAAAATTCTCAATTATCATCTCAGTATTTCAATGCACTTCATGAAGAACCACACACAGCACAAATTAGGCTGATACCATGTGAATAATCCCTGGGTTTAATGGCTGGGAAATTGCAAACTTGACCCAAGGCTGCAGAGCAGGTGGGGAAAGGGAACCAAAGCCTGGCTGTGCCTCACCTGAGCCAGAATCCTGGGATCCACTACAGACAAATCCCATCCTCCAAATCCAGAAGGGCTGGCAGAGAGGAGTTCAAAAGCAGTGATTAATAGGAGGCTTAGCAAGGCAGAATTGAAAATAGGGAACCACAGAACATTTCTAACAGCTCTGCCAGAAATAACCATTGGGAGAAACCTGGGTGATACACTTTACACTTCAAAATTCTCAATTATCATCTCAGTATTTCAATGCACTTCGTGGAGAACCACACACAGCACAAATTAGGCTGATACCATGTGAATAATCCCTGGGTTTAATGGCTGGGAAATTGCAAACTTGACCCAAGGCTGCAGAGCAGGTGGGGAAAGGGAACCAAAGCCTGGCTGTGCCTCACCTGAGCCAGAATCCTGGGATCCACTACAGACAAATCCCATCCTCCAAATCCAGAGGGGCTGGCAGAGAGGAGTTCAAAAGCAGTGATTAATAGGAGGCTTAGCAAGGCAGAATTGAAAATAGGGAAGCACAGAACATTTCTAACAGCTCTGCCAGAAATAACCATTAGGAGAAACCTGGGTGATACACTTTACACTTCAAAATTCTCAATTATGATCTCAGTATTTCAATGCACTTCGTGGAGAACCGCACACAGCACAAATTAGGCTGATACCATGTGAATAATCTTCGGGTTTAATGGCTGGGAAATTGCAAACTTGACCCAAGGCTGCAGAGCAGGTGGGGAAAGGGAACCAAAGCCTGGCTGTGCCTCACCTGAGCCAGAATCCTGGGATCCACTACAGACAAATCCCATCCTCCAAATCCAGAGGGGCTGGCAGAGAGGAGTTCAAAAGCAGTGATTAATAGGAGGCTTAGCAAGGCAGAAGTTAAAACAGGGACATTGTGCCTTCTCAGTGTGTAAGTTCCAACAAAAAACTTCCTCTTCCAGCCGCTTGCTGACGTGTAGGATTACCCAATTTTCTCTCATCACCTCAAAGCTTGGCCCAGCATTCTCACTGCTCTTAAGATGAAATGTAAATGAATGCTTAAGCTCCCAGCATCAGCACAGACACAGATATTAAAAGGCTGAATTTAGGTCACTTTGGCCAAGGCTGAATTGCTCCCCACAGAAGATTCACTCTTTAAGTCAGGAGGAGAAATATTTTAGGGGAAAGCAATTTGAGAGTTGGATAACTTGACAGTCACGTGTTTTGTTATATCACTGCCCCAGACTGGAGCTGAGCAGCACCAGGAGGTTTATATAATTTATATATTAGGGTGGTCTTCATTGAACAAACAGAGTTTTGAGCTGGTGCTATCACTGCACTGAGTCCTTAGGAAAAGGAGGTATTTAGAAAACTTAATAATCCACTGGGGTAAATGTGGTGTTTACAGACTGATTAAGGAGCTGATACTGGGATGAGCTGAGCCAGGCAAGTCAATAAAGATCTGAAGATCTAAAATAATTTGGGAATTGTTGGAGGAACAGCTTTTGCTTGGATGTGACAGCAGGGACATGGAGAGTCAGCTGTCCCCAAAATGCACCAAGACAGAATTTGGGATGTTGTCTTTCACACATTTCATACCAAATTTCTTAGCAGCTTAATCCATTAGTACTTGGAGAGAAATTCCACATCCACTGATACCCAGAGGGCTTTACAAATATTTCATGAAACCTGAGAATTTTTCCAGGCACTTGGAGTGTTTGGTGTTTTTTCAATTTTTTTAAGAGTTTAAGCAGTAGATGAGATTTGGAGAGAAGCAACAAAAACCTTCTGCTTATTTACTTGAACTGTTCCTCTTTTTCTCCACTAAATATAAACCCCATATCCATATTATGAGACATCAAAGAATAAATTTATCAATAAAGGGTTTCCTAAAATAATAAAATTGCTTGATTTTTTTCCTTATCTAAGATTTTTTACTCCCTTATGAGATATAGTGGTTTAATGAATAATAAAAAAGCACCTTCAAGCTTGCACTTGACCACAGCAAGATGTTTGTAGCAATTACTATTTTTGTAACTGTAAATATTCATTGCAAAATACACAAGCTGACAATTTGAAATTAAAATATATTTTTAAGAAATTTTTAGAAAAATAAATTGTATTTTCTGTGAACTAGAAAACATTTCCTAATTAGCATTAGCCTTTGACTACCTTGTACTGCAGAAACTTTCTTCTACTCCCAAGCTCAGATATTTCTTTGTAAAAAATATTGAGAATAAATAATTTTCTTTCAAGTATTGAAACACTGAGTGACATTTAAATTCTTCAATATTCTGGAAAACAGGATTTTAGGGCATGCAATATTTTTGATCTTCCCTTCATTTGTTAAAAAACAACCTGTACCACTCACATGACACAGGATCAGTGTTACCCTGAGCTGGGCTGGATTTTGCTGTCAAAAATACTTCCTAGCACTTGGAAAAAGTCAGCTCCTGGTGAAACAGAGCAGGTTTAAAATAAATCCCAATAAAGAAAAAATTAAAAATTGAATGCTGTGGACAGGCACACTTCTCAGCCTCTGTCCACTCTACTATTTGTGGTGAAATCATCTTTGATCCTGACTTTTTGTGGGAGCTGAAAGTTTATCCAACACACCCTGGATTTTAACTCCAGTTGCACGGTGGCCAACAAACCACCCTGGGAATTCTGGATCCTGAGGGACTCCAGAACTTTCCACCAGGATCATCGAAGCAGAACCTTTTGGAGGTCCATCCCCAGGCTACAACCAAGAATTTCTGAGGAATTAATGATCACAGACAGCAGCACCTCGTGCTCCAAAGCCAGACCAGCCTCCAGCCTCTCCTCCCCACACCCACTGGGTTTGTAGCGCTGTGACTCTGCAAATCCAAACACCCTTGGGCACAACCAACTGTCCCCAAGGAGAGAAGGGACAAACTACACACCACAGATGGATCACATCCCTTAATCCAGTGCAGGGAAGACTTCAGACCATGCTGCATGCATGGAAATTTTGGGATCTTTTCAGCAGAATAGCCAAACTCTGTCCAACTCAGCAAAACTCGAGTTTTCTGTGGCTGATTTCAGTTATTATCATGGAAGGGGTTGGGTGGGAAAGGACCTTGCAGCTCATCCAGTTCCACCCCCTGCCATGGGCAGGACACCTTCCACTGTCCCAGGTTGCTCCAACCTGGCCTTGGACACTGCCAGGGATCCAGGAGCAGCCACAGCTTCTCTGGGCCTCCCCATCCTCACAGGGAAGGATTCCTTCCCAATATCCCATCCATCCCTACCCTCTGGGAAGCCATTCCCTGTGTCCTGTCCCTCCATCCCTTGTCCCAGGTCCCTCTCCAGCTCTCCTGGAGCCCCTTTAGGCCCTGGAAGGGGCTCTGAGCTCTCCCTGGATCCTTCTCTTCTCCAGGTGAGCACCCCCAGCTCTCCCAGCCTGGCTCCAGAGCAGAGGGGCTCCAGCCCTTGGAGCATCTCTGTGATTTTAACATTCTAACAGGTCCACAAGTCCCTCCTCTCTCCTCTCAACAAATCAAAACAGGACAATATTCATCCTTAACTCCAAATCTGACACCTTTCCCACAGCATATTCCATGAGGGAGAACAGCAAGTCCTCATCACCAGGATCCTGACAAGGGACACATCTTTCAAAGCTGAAGCCACCTGAGCACAAAAGGCACCACCTTCCCCCTGCATGATTTGTCTTCCCCATCATCCTCTTCCTCTTTCCTTAGCTGAGGATTATGCACAGTTATTAACAGATGGTCAAATTAATGACATTAATCAACACTTTTGTCACATTTGTCCCTCTCTCTATGGCAACATCATAATTGTTCAAAGGAAACATGCTGGGATTGACGATGGTTTGCAGAGGGAGGCTGCAGATGTAGTGAAAAACAGATACTGGATTTCTTAACCTTGTCTTAATCTTGGGAAAACTCAAATAAACCCAAACTAAATTCAAATGGCCAAGTTTGCAAACGTGCCACGGAGCTGGAGAGAGCTCAGAGAGACAAAGAACCAGTTTGGACACTGGTGGGGAACTTCACCACCAAGTCACTCTCCTGCACCAGATATTTCTCCTAACTGGAGAGCTAAAAAAGCAAATTTTCACAGCTGAAGAAAGAACAATCCAGCAGAGAAGCTGACTGGATTGGAAGTGGAAAAGCTTGTTTCTTTGGATTTTAAGCACTTTCTCAGGCTGAATCATTTCCTTTGCTCCAGCTTCTGGTTTGTTTAAGCCATCTGAACGAACCAGCAGTTTCATAACCAGTTTGATGAGGCAAAAATCAGAAAACACCCTTGGAGGAAGGTTAGACACCCTTTAATGACACTAAGTCAGCAAAAATCAGATTGCTGTAAACACCCAGTCCTTGCAGGCTGCTTGAATAGATGGAGGTAATAAAATGTATCCTAATCCCTGATTTCTGAGAGAGACCAAGCTGCTGTTTCCCTCTCATTCCCACAGCAGCATTATCCCCACAAGTTGTCAGCCCAAATTCCACTCCTCCAGACACAGGAATAAGTAAATTCCTGCCCCAGGGAAAGCTGGGCAGGGAGGGAGACCAACTCATCATCAAGAACTTGCCCACCTGGCTTAAAAATCAACAGGAAGCCACCTGCTTACTTCACACTTCCATATACAAATCCTGTTATGATAGGATCAAAAAAGGTACTTTTCCTTGTTTTGAACTGCTGCACTGCAATTTTTTTTTCGATTTTTTTTTTTTATTTTTAAGGAAAGCTCTTTGATCAGACAAATATTTTTGAAAGGAAAAACAAAACAAAGCTGGTCTATAAAGCTCAGGCCCATAGCAAGGGCTGCTTGGAAGAAAGGGATTTCACAGGACAAAAAATAAGGTGAGGTTTACTCCCTAGAAGCCAGACCCATATTCTTAGGTACTGGTGTGTTACCTTCTCACATAATACACAGTTAAAAAAAGAAAAAAAAAAGAAAAAAAAGAGACAACTGCAAGAAAAAAAGCACAATTAGGATTTGTTTTGAGCACCCAGTTAAGCAGCTAAGCCAAACATTGTTTTGTGGTCCCTTACATGATTCCACTGCTTTAACCCTATTTACCCCATGGATAAAAGTGTTTCTAAATCACATTTTTATGCAATTTAATTTAGAGGTGGATTTCCTTCCTCCCCCTTTAATTTTCTTTTTTTCCCCTGCATTTTTCTCTAAATCTCAGTGAAGAATCCCACTAGAGAACCCCCTTTGCAGGATAAAGTGTTATAAAATATATAGATGACAAGGTCCAGCACAGAAATGCCAAAAGCCAATAGGAAATCAGCTCAGTTAAAGCCTTTTACCAACACAGACCCACCTCTGACACCACAAATTTTCCCCAATTATTTCATCAGATCAATTTATGGATATATTTTTTGTCCATGCAGTGCCTGAGGACTGGATATAACCAACTGAGCAACCTCAGGATATTTAAATGACAAAAGCAAATGAGCCATCCTGATTTCAGACCCACTCAATCTCAACACAAAGCCATGTCAATGATTTCCTCTTTTTGAGAGGGGGGAAAAAATTTCTGAGGTTTTTTTTTTAATTCCAAGAATAAAAAAAAAAAACAGAAGTACTCCAATTGTGACAAAGTTCTGATTGGCCTTTTCCTCTTACAAACTTCCACAGCCTAAAAGCTTCCACGATGCAAAAAAAAGCAAAGGCAGCAAAAATCCACCGCCAAAAAACACACAGCACAGCTTTCATACCAAGTGTAGTTAAAAAATGACTAAGTTTTCTTGATATATGAATTTGTGGGTAAACCATTTATCAATGACCTGTTTACCTGTGCAGCAGAGTCCCTCAAGCAGAGGGCCATGTCATTCCCCTTTGACTGATTAATTAGCCAATCAAGGGATATTTTTCACTGTGAGGCAGGATGGGTTATTCCAGCTAATGCCTGGTCTCTAATGGTAACACATTAAAGCCAACTTGGCTCTTTAAGCCTCTGGAAGTGACCAAAAGGGAAGGAGAGAAGATAAATCAAAAAGAGCTCCCCCCAGGTTTTTTTCTGTTCCTTAACAACCCCCCCAAGGAACAAATGTGGAGGCAAGACTTCTCCAATGGAGAGGAAGAAAAAGCAGCTTTACTTCCAGATTGGGAGATATCTCCTCCTCTCCCTCTCTCCTGGTATCTGGACAGCAATAATTTATCCTCCAGTTGATTAACAAGGTGCTTATAGAATAGGCAACAAAACATCAATACTTTGCTCTTCCTCTTTTTTTTCATCAAAAGCACAACTAGGACAGAATGCTGGGTAAAAGAAATTATTCCTGGTATTCCTGAAACACTCTCATCTGCATGGAGAAATATTAAATATATGGCCCAAATTAACACCTTGAGCCTAATTAATTTTCTGATTTGCTATGTAGGATGTTGCAAGTTACCAGCTCAAAGCAACAGGGCTTTAGATCAGCTTTCCGTGGGTCTGTGCTGCCAGATTTGCTCCACCTGTACCACCTGTGCAGGAAGCTGGAACTGGATGAGCTCTAAGGTCCCATCCAACCCAAACCATTCTGTGATTCTGTGATTTAGTCCTTCAGCTGTACTGTCCTGTTGTCCTCCTTGTCACTTTGAGTCACCAGCCAGTCCTGGTTGCTCCTCAGGCATGGGAAAATGCCTTGCACTGCTCACTGCTGGCAGAATCTGGTTTGGGGTTGTTTTTTTCTCTTCTCTTTGACCCTTTTGGCTGTTAAGAGTCCATGGTGGGGTGCAGAGCAGAACTGGAGAGGCCAAAGAAGTTCCTGCAGTACTACACAAGCTGTAAAAATCCCTTGATAATAATCACAGAATGGTTTGGGTGGGAAGTGACCTTAAACCATCCCACCCTTTTCCATGGGCAGGGACACCTTCCACGATCCCAGACTGCTCCAAGCCCCATTCAACCTGACCTTGGACACTTCAAGGGATCCAGGGGCAGCCACAGCTTCTCTGGGCACCCTGTGCCAGGGCCTCACCACCCTCACAGGGAACAATTTTTCCTCATATCTCATCTGAATCTCCCCTGCCTTGTCTCAAGACTATTTCCTCTCATCCTGCACTTGGGACGAAAATTCTGAGGCAAGTAAAATGTGCTGGTTGAAGCAGCAGAGGTTTCAAAGATATGAAGACTCTGAAATATTTCGTGACTGAACAGGGAAGGCCAAGAGATCCACGTGCACAAGGACAGGGATTCCTGCATGAGCTCATCTCCTTTAGCCACACAGAATCCAAGCACAACACAACCACAGGAATCCAACTTCAGTACTGGAGCTGCTCACAGAACAGTTTCTGGGAGCTGTTTTACTTAAACTGATCCATCTCTGCCCATCCCAACGGGTCTAAAAGTGTTAAATTCATCTTTTTTCTTGGCGTCACTCACTGAGGAGCTGGGATTTCCCTCAGGAGACTCCTCCAGTGCCCTGCTGACATCACTGTGAGGAAGCCTGCTGAAGAGTAAGTCTGAGTCTTCCTTTTTCTAATTGAAGTTCTCACCCCCAGTCCCACTCCTGGCTTTTGCCTACTCTGATTACTGTCCCTTCCCTTCCTCTGCTCCTCCCTCCCCATGACCCCCAGGTATTTATAGGCAGAGAGGTCATCTTTTTTCTGCCTCTTTTCTGAGATGAACGTATCCAGTTCCTCCACTCTCTCCTTCTAGGACATGCCCTCTAACCCTGTCTCCCATTTTACTAAACCTTTTGGACTCTCTCCAGGTTTTTGATGTATTTTTTTTTTCTGTTCTGCTTCTCAGTCCCAAATACCTCATGCTAACTGTGGTCTCCAAAGCAGAACAGTGAAAAATCTGTGTTAATTTGTAACTCGTTTTCCTCTTCTGCAGGTTTTTTTCCCTTCCCTGGCATTGCCAAAGAAGGGTGCAGCAAATTAATTTATGTGCTAACCCTGCAACAAATTTGGTCACAGGTAAAAAAAAAACCCCTAAGATTATTAAACTTGCAACTTGACTAAAAGTCACAATTGTGAAACCCCACAAACACCAATCTCATGATTGGTGTTTTGCAGAGAGAAAGTTGAGGTGCAGGGAATGGTATCAATTCACCCATAACTTCAGGGAGCCCATGGCAAAGCCAGACTTTAATGGATTTTCAGCTATGTCCCTTAAGATTAGCCAACATGCTTTTCTGATAAGTGCTGGGAAATATAAATCAGTTGAGGAAGTTCTGCAAAATGTGTCAGAAGACAATTTCCTGATTAAAAAAAAAAAAAAAAAAAGTGAAAAAGCACCAGGGGTGGACAGTTCCATTTCTAATGCCTAACAAGGAAGAAATCACTGCAAGCCTGAGACTTTCGGGCTACTTGGATTGGGTGGCTTAAGGGAACTTACGCAGGTTTCCATCCAAGTTACACAAACTTGGAGGAAGCAGATTACTCATGGAATGGCCTGAGCCATGCATGTGAGATGGATGCAAAACACTCGGGTTTCTATGCATCTCCAACAGGGTTTGAGCAAATCAGAGCTGCTCCCCCCAGCCCCCAGAGTGAAATCAGTGCCAGAATCATGTTGTTCAGCAACCAAGTTGGGACCGTCTGCAACTCATTCCCAAATCCTCAGCTTCACTCAGGAGCATTTTCTCCAGTGATAAGGCTCCATCAGGAAACACAGCTGGATGGAGGAAGGAAATTCTGAGAAGCAAAAAAAATAGTGGGGGTTCCAGGAAGTTCAACCAGATAGGAACTATTGGAATTTGTTTTTCTGTCTCCCCAGCTCCCTGTTGTTCCTAAGCAAGTGAGAAAATCACGGGGAAAAGTGGTGGCAAAAAACAAGCCTGGCAGATCTTAGCCTGCAAAACAGGTCCTCACCACAGGTCTCCAGAGAGCATCATAATTACAATTCAATATTTTCGATCACTTGCTCTCCCTGGGAAAAACTGCAGACGTTTTCAATTTAGGTCTACTCTGAAGCCCAGCCATTGTTTTCTTCCCCACCTCGTTTTTTTGAGTTGTATTTTTTTTTTTTGTTTTAAACAAAGGTCCCTGTGTAGTTTATTAAGGAGGTTTGAGTTGGACACATGATTTATCAAAAATAATTTTAAAAAAAGGACTGTTATGTTGAACATTCAGGAGAATTAAAGGTTGCAATTGCCTCTGATTAGTAACACATATCCCAGGACCATCAAAACAACAGCACTGTAGTTTTATTACTTCTAGAGAAACTCCTTTTGACCCTCAGGGGCAAACAGCATTTCCTTCCACATCCTTTGCCATTCCCCTCTTTTGCAATCTTTACAGTCCTCTGGCCAACTCCCTCTTCCTTTGATAAGGTAGATAATCCGACTTTCAGCATTCCCCACTTACAGCTGCAGAGCTGGTGTGGAACCAGAGAAAGGATCCATTACCAGACCAATCCTTGGCCACTGAGACAGATAAAAAGGGGGTTTGAGATCAGCCCCACAGTTCAGAGAGCTCAGATTCAGCTCACACAGAGCATCTCCTGCCAAAGACTACTTGCACTGTCAAGATCATAGAATGATTGCTAACGACCACACTGGAAAAGAGTGAGCAGCACTGGCTGGAACAGTGACACATCTGGTTTGTTGAGACCCTGTTTACCACTGCAGCAGTTCAGGTGTGACAGATTTTTGACAAGATTTTCTTCAAAAGAGCCAGGATTATCCTGCTGGTCCAGAAACCATCACTGAGCCTTGAGTTCTCCCACTAATTCCCCTTGGAGCATAAGCACAGATGGAATTCCCTCTGTTTTGCTTTTTTCTTCTCTTTTCCTAACCTCTAAAGGCAGTTTGGTGTGACAACAGCAAACCAGCCAGACCTAGTGCAGCACTGGGGAGGTTTAGACTGGATTTAGGAAAAATTTCTTCATAGAAAAGGTTGTCTAGCACTAGAAAAGGCTGCTTAAGGAAGTGGAGGAGTCACCATCCCTGGAAGCGTTCAAGAAACATGTGGCTATAGCACCTGAAGACACAGCAAAGTGGTGAACAGGGTTGGAATTGAGGATTGTAAAGGTCTTTTCCAGCCTTAACAATTCCATGATCTCTTCTGCCCCTTAAGGGACTTCTTTTATCCACCCACTGAAATTTTGTCATGGGTTTAAACTGGAGGCTTTAGGGAAGGCTGATAATCAAAACTCTGGACAAGCTCCTGAAGATATTGCCATAGCTGATCCTGCTCTGAGCAGGTGACTCCTCTGGAGACCTCCAGGTCTCCTCCAGCCTCAGCAATTCTGTAATTCTATGAAAAGCAGTTCCCGCATCTTCCCATGAAGTTACACTCAAGTTTTTCTGATCCCAGACTGAAACAAATAGAAATAAGGGAAAAATAATTAAGCTTTGTCAAAAGATCAAGAGTGGAATGGTAGCTCTGTTGGGGTCATTCAGTGCACATCAAATGTGTGCTGAATGCTTCTCAAACTGCATCTCTGAGAACAGAGGAGGGAGGTGGTGCCTCAGAAAGAGCCTCAGAGACAGAACTTCAAGATATAAAATCATGGAACGGGTTGGGTTGGAAGGGACCTTGGTGATCATCCAGATCCATGCTCTGCCATGGCAGGGACACCTTCCACTATCCCAGGTTGCTCCAAGCCCCATCCAGCCTGGCCTTGGACACTTCCAGGGATCCAGGGGCAGCCACAGCTTCTCTGGGAAACCTGTGCCAGAGCCTCACCACCCTCTTAGGGAAGAATTTCTCCCCAGTATCCCATCTAACTCTAAGTTTGAAGCCATTCCCTGTGTCCTGTCCCTCCAGGTCCTTGTAAATGGTCTCTCTCCATCTTTCTTGTAGCTCCTTTCAGGTACTGGGAAGCCACAATTAGGTCACCCCAAAGCTTCTCTTCTCCAGGCTGAACAATCCCAGTTCCCTCAGCCTTTCCCACAGCAGAGCTGCTCCATCCCTCTGATCTTCCTGGTGCCTCCTCTGGACTCTCTCCAGCAGCTCCAGGGGTTTCTGGGCTGAGTCAGGTCCAGCTCTCACCCACCAGCACCCCCAATTCCTTTCCCAGGGCTGCTCCATCCCTTCATCCTCAGACTGGATTGATCCCAGGGGTTGCCCTGATCCAGATGCAGCACCAGCACTTGGTCTTTTTAAATTCATGAGATCCCTGTGGCCACTGCTCCAGCTTTTCCAGGATCAACAGGGGAACTTCCATGTATCATCTCCATTGCACCCACAGCTGGGAACCTGCATCAGATTCATGGATAGGAGCAGCTCTGGCTCCTCTGGAAGTATGGAAATCCTTATCCTGTCACCAGGGAAAGCAGCCCAAGGTTGTAGGAGCTGAAATTTGAAGGGAACTGGGGCCTACCACAACCTGCAGGAAAACCCAGGGTTCTGCTGGGCACCAGGGCCCTTTCTACCTCATCTCCATGTAGGAACAACTCATTTCCAGGAGAATGGCAGCACCTTCCTGTGCCTGCAGGGAGCTCTGTGCCACAGCAGAGCTCAGGCATTTCAAACCAGAAGGCAAACACAGAGAATTCCTGCAAAGCCTCACAAGGCACTTCCCTTTGTGCCACCTTAAGGAGCAAGCTCCAGAACATGATGGAAAGGGATCATAAGAGTTCATGGGTGCAGTGCAATGAAACTGCTCAGAGCTGGAGGGCCTGAGCAATGCACTTCTGTTCTGTGCAAACTCCACAGATCTCTGATCCATGAAGAGAAGGAGCAGGGGGAGCTGGGGGAAGCAATTGTGCTGCCTCTGGCTTCCTCCCCCTATGGCTGCTCAGCAGCAGCCAGAAGACAACAATGCAGCTCCAAATTCTGTGCCCTCCTGCCTGGATTTGCATGAGGAAATTTGGGTGCTTAGGAGGGAACAGTCTGTGACTTTTCTGCCAGAATGTTGAACCATTTCAGGAAATCTGCACAGCAGCCATCAGCCAACCACTGCATCTGTCAAGGGATTGGCAAAAACATGCACAAACTTAGACACCCTTCATAAAATCCATGTGATTTGCAGTGTTTATCCACAAAAGAGCAAATGATCTGCAGGAAAAAGTCCCAGAAGAAGCAACTTTCCAACCCTGAATTTCAAAAGATGTAGAACATAGAGAGAAAACAATACCAACTACTTGAGAAAACTCATGAGTGGGTAAAATCTGGTCCCTCAACCCCAGCAGTGCTGAGCTGCTTTAAATCCCAGTTTGTCCCTTTAAATCCCGGTTTTGCTTCCCACTGATCTGAAGCAAGGGAGCCAAGGAGAAGATCCAGGGTGTATTTAGGTGATCAGAACCAACAGGGCTCCCTGGGACAAGTTCACCTACAGGATATGAGAGCTCCAACAGCTCTCACAGACAAGTTCTCAAATCCTTATTTCAGCTCCCAGTGACCTGCAGTGAAGTTCCACAACAACTTCCAAGAGCACAAGGAGCAAGGTGTCAAACACTACAGGGTATTCCAGAAATTTCCACTCCAAGCCCCATCTTTCCCTTAAAACCAGAGATTTCCAAGAACTTGGAACCAACAGGGCAATTCCTGCAATATATTCATTTGTGCTTTTCCAGATGTTATTTTTTCCAAAGAATTTTTCTGGATATGTTGGTCATGTCACCGTTATTTCATCCACTGATAGAGCTGGTCTGTGCTTTGCCAGTGAAAATGCTAATTAACACATAAATAAAATAAAAACTGGTCCAAACCTGGATCTCATTACCCAAAGTCAGGGGAAAGGTCTTCTCATCAAATATTTATCACTGTTCAGGCCACCTCTGAATCTTTTGCAGCTGCTCAGCCTTTCCCAACTTTTGTGAAAACAAGGGCAGTTTGTGGAGATTTCCCAGTTGCTACTGAATGTCCAATTTTATTTTGGATATTCATGGATCTTTCACAGAATCATGCAGGTTGGAAAAGATCTCTGAGAACATCAAGTCCAACCTCTGACCTTTCAGGTCAAGCAAAATTCTTCTTTGTGATGTACATTTCCTACCAAAAAATTAAAATATTGGAGTTCTCTATCTCCAAAGTTGTTATATCACAATAATCCACAAAATCAGGAATTAAATTGACTCTTATTTCCTCAGAATTCAAGCACAGCACTTCAAGCAGAAAAAACAAATTGGCAGAAGACATGTGGATATTTTGTTATAAGGGACAATAAACAAGGAAATAAGAGAAAGGAGAAGATTCTTGTTTACCTGGGTCTTGGCACTCTTCTGCCTTCTCCCAAAAATGCAGGACAGGTCCTGTTCAGTGCGAGATGAAAGATCCTTACCTGGAAGGGGGAAAGAGAGGGAAAAACCCCAAAACCTTCACACCTGAGGATGCATTTTGGTAACAGTGTGACCCATAGACAAAAAGAAATTGCTCTTGGACATAAACAAAAATAAGGAAGTCCAGGTTGGATGGGGCTTGGAGTAACCTGGGATAGTGGAAGGTATCCCTGTCATGGCAGTGGGGTGGAATTAGATGAACTGTAAGGTCCCTTCAATCCCAAACCATGCTGTGGTTCTATGCTAAAGCCACTAAATGAAGGTACACAAGAAGAAATGTGTGCATGCATATGGATTCTCACGAGGATTCCCCATTTCTGACAGAATTAGGGAGTTACAGCTTCTCCACACAATGAAAAAAAAATTTTACTCAGTGGGGACTTTTCTCTAATTTCTGATGTTGCTCCTGAAAAGTAAAACCTCCACCTCTGCCACCCACTGGGTTATTCCAACTCAAAAGTATTTCAAGGGTGAAGCAAAGATTTCCAGGAAGGCCATTATTGCCATCTGATTGTTGTGTGGTGAGCTGGATATCAGACATGGAGCAAGGAGAGGGAAGCAGGAGAGTGTGATGTGATATTCAGAGATACAGGCAAAGGTTTAACCAATCCCACAGCGCAGGAGTTGCTGAGTTGTCCACTGACTCTGTCAGAAAATTCTTTTGGAAAAGATCAGCAAAAGTTAAAGAAACAAAATTAACCCAGACAGGTCAACTTGTTAAGACTCTGCTAGGGTCTCAATCACTTGAAAACCAGTGACCTCAAAATGAATCCTGTAATGGCCAAAAAAAACCACAAACAAAAAAAAATTCCCAAATCTGAGTTCCTCTTTTTCCTGGGATCCTTAACCATCCCTGGAGGGTAAAGAGACACATCAGCCTAGAGGAGCAAGTGTTCCCCAGCTTCCTGCTGCCTCACTGCACTGTCTCAAAATGGCCTTGTCCAAGCAAGCTGGAAGAGACTGGGGCTGTTCTCAGCTTTCTCTTGGCCAAGGCCTGGAATGTGACACCTAAAATCCTCCTGCTCCCGTTTTCAGGCTACGCTTCCTTTCGGTGCCTCCCCCTGGACGTATCCCCCATTTTTCCTCTAACAGAAAATCAGCTCAGCTGACAGCCCCAGTCTCCTGCAGCATCACAGGGGAGCAGCTACTGGAAAAGCAGCTGATTTAATCTGAGCTTGGGGTGTATTTCCCAGACCCAGGGGTGTCTGTTCCTCCAGCAGAGAGGCTCCAAACCAGCCCCGGGAGCGGAAGCCGTGTTTGGTGCCGTCGCTGTTCCCTTCTCCCTCTTTTGTGTGAGCTTGTCTTGTTTAGTCTGAAAGGAAGCAGGACTGGATTTCAACAACAAGGGCCATGACAACACGAGCCTTTCTCAAATAACTTTTCCTCTTTCCCTGAAAAAGGACAATTTCCCTGTGTCAGGCCACAGAAGGTACAAGCAAATGAGGGGCTGACTTGTGGAAATGTGACAAAACAAATTGGGGATATTGTGAATATGAAAGCCTTGAGCTGTATTTTACATGCTCAAAAGGCACTTCTTTTTTTCCTCTATATTTAGTAAAAGGTTAAATCCAAATCAAAATAAATCCTCTTTGCTCACACAGGCCACGGCCTTTGTACTTGCAAGCTCTGAACCAATTTAATTGTTTAATGTCATAAAGTGGCAGGCTCATGTTAACAGCTTGGACTTCAAGGTCGAATTATTTCACCAAAAATCCCAAACCCTGATATGAAAATCTGGCCTCCATTCAGGTATCAATTAGCTCTGTTTTAGCAGAGGCATTTGCTGTCAGAAAACATTACACAGAGCTTTCAGTTTAATAAATCAGCCATTAGTGGAAACTGATCCTACCCATGCCCTGAAACGGGCACACACCGTGTGAAAGGGGAACAGAGCAAAAGGGAAAGGACTCAACAACTGTCAAGGGCCAGAACCTGGGCTAATTGAAATAATCTCATCACTCTAAGAAAGAAAGAAATTACTAAACTTTACAAATTCTTGACAGTTTCTCTGGCTGCCCCAATTTATCCCCTGAAGTACCTGGTTGATGTAAGAGGGCTTTCCTCCTCCTTCATGCACGTTTAATCTGATCCCTGATCTCATCCACATGATCCCTGAGCAGGGGTTACTGGGGATTGCAGGGTTAGTGCCACACAGATGCCCAAGTCACTCCCATCTCACCTTTGCCTTCTGCTCCCATCCCTGCCCACTTGGAATATTTGCTGCTCCTTTATTCAGTTCCTTCACTAGGGGATTGTTTTATTCCCAACATCAGCCTAAGGCCATCCAAAATTGCCCAAAAGAAAGAGGAACAGCAACATTAGAGCTTTAAGCAAGTAGCTGCAGGGGGTGTTTCTAAACCCAGGTTTTACTTGCCAAATTTAGACTCCACAAGGCAACAGATCACCTTGAGCAGGGTTTGTTCTAATCTTGGCCAAGGCTTATGAAACAACAAAACTCCTCTCACCTTTGGCAAACTTCATATAATGGACACGTTTCTTGGAAGATTTGGATTTTTCTTCGAGGCTGAATGTCTTTTTCTGCTTTTTCACTGAGGACTCTAAAAAAAACAAACCCCAAGCAAACAGAGTCCAGTTATGTTAAAGGCACTTAAGCACTAAATTCAAACATCAGTGTAATTAACTTTCTCACAGAATCACAGAATAATGAGGTTGGAAGAGACCTCTAAGATCATCAAGTCCAACCTATGCCCTCTCTCAAAATCCAGTCAACAACATATCATAAAGTATTACTGAAAAAAGCACTCTAAGTTTTGTCTGAATGATGTCAATGCTTGATTTCTTTTTGCCCCATCCCCTTTCTTTCTCATTTCCAATCCAATGTAATTTGAAAAGGCAGATACAGGTACTCCAGGTCAAAGGGAAATCCATCTCTGTGGTAAGAAAATAGTAATAGTGCTGTTTTTCATAGAGTATCTCCAGCACCAGAGTCTGAGAAAGATGTAAGAAATAGTAGGAAATAAAATACTGATCGAGCAGAAAGAAAAAGGGGGGAACTACCTCCTCCCAACAGGATTTTAATTTCTAACCCAACACAAAATACCTTTATTTGGACATAAGCTGATACATCTGTGTAAGGAAACTGAATGGTGACAAAGCTTTTCTGTTCCTAAGGCCAGCTAGAACAAATTGCCACATCCCTATTATCTCATTTTCCAGGCTTCCAGAAGAGGGATTGCATCTAAACTGTCCTCTGGGAATGGTTTCTGGGGCTGGCTCAGTCCCAGAGTCACTCAGCAGTACTTTGGGAGACTGTGAGCAGGTTAAGGCCACGTGAAGGATTAAGCTCACTATTTAACAGCACAGAGATCACGTTCCTCTGCTGTGGCAGGTTATTTTGGGGGTACAAATGTTCTCTTTGCAGCCACAGAACCTGTTCATTTACAAAACATTGCCAGAAAGAGAGAACTAACCTGTTGTACAGTTAATTACTGCCTTACTAGTCCTGAAAAGAGGTACCACAGGAGTCTCTGCTCTGTAACTCCACAGAGGGTTACTATGGTGAGGTGTTTTTTTTCCTGCCTGTTGGATGGGTAGGGAAATCAGCCCATACCCTGAGGGCCAAGTTGAGTCACCTTTTTCACATGATCCCACCTTGGAAAGCTCTGCTGCCCAAGCTTTTCTGACACTGGAGCTCCAGCACTTCCCTGGTTGATAGGCAGTGCCACCTGATCAATCCCTGAACTAAAACTCAAATCCCCAGCCTGCAGTGGGAGAGCTGAGGGCCAGCAGGTTGAAACCCACTCTCCCACACTAATGGGAAGAGAAAGGACCAGCAAATCCAGTTTTTAATAAAAAAATCCTCAATAAAAAGGGTCTGTGGGTAAAGCAAGGATCACAACTAAAATATCCTGATAGCCATGAAGCACTTTGAGCCTGGTTTCCAATCTCCTGGTAGCAAAAGGAGCTTTACACAGCAAAAGGTTTCCACAGAGCCTTCCTCCTCCGCGTTATTCCTACAGGGAAAGGGGCAGCAGCACCGCCTGGTGCCTGCAGGGAGGAATTTCACTACAGAACGTGCTGGCACTTGCAGTGGGCAGGGAAATACATCCCTGCGTCTTTTGGGGACTGGAAAATCCTCTGACAAACTGAGCAAGTGTTGCAGGAGTATTAATGTGCTTTTTAAAGCAATTTATTTGGGGCAGTGAAGCCACCAAAGTGGCATTTCTGCAGGAAATGTGATCGAGGTGGATGTGCCAAAGCACTGCAGGGTGCTGTTCCCACTTTTTATCCATGGGAAAGGGTCAGTCACCATCACTGAGGATCCCAGCAAAAGAGCCAGGAATTATAGAATGGTTTGGGTGGGAGAAGACCATGGGGAGTCCCAACTCTCTTGCACTATCCCAGGCTGCTCCAAGCCCTGTCCTTTGACACTTCCAGGGATCCACAGCTTCTCTGGGTAACCTGTGCCAGGGCCTCACCACCACTGGATGAATTTCTTCCTAATATTTAATCTAATCTAAACCTGCCCTCATTCAGTGCTCAGCTAGGAAAAAAAAAAGGAAAAGACAGCTAAAGCCACCGACACTGAGGGTATCTGAATGTTGGCATCAACCCCCACGGGGCCCTTCCTTTCCAACCTCTAATTGCAATCCAGCTCTGGCAACTGCACCGGTTCTTTAAGAACAATGAAGTTTTTCAGCTGACTTTTAATGCAGTTTGAAACTGGAGGGTGGCCAATAATGTTACATTTGCTCCTGCAGTACAGCTGCAGGCAGAGTCTTTTCCTGGATGAGTTTTGCCAGCTTCAACAATTGCCAAAAAAACAAGTTTTCAGAGCGATGCCTTTCTGTAAATCACCAAATGTGACTCTGACCTGGAATTTCCAAGGTGCACCCAAATTTGTTCTCAGTGATTGAAAACTTGTCCCACCTCCTAAAAGAAACAAAAGAACTGAGTGAAAGAGGGAGAAATTAGAGTTCTCAAAGGTCACTTTGCATGAGGTGACCCAGGGAAGAGAGCAGAGCTTAGGGCCAAGCCTTGCTCCCTAAACCTGCCTCTGCTGACTCACTGTGGCCCTGGGCAAGTCATTTTGGCTCTCTGCTCATCTGCAGGTTTCCCACCAGTTCCACCTCCCTGATCTTCCCAGGGCTCAAGTTGCAACTTGGGCAGGATTTAGTTCTCCAGGGAGACAGGAACTTGTGGAATTTCCCCATGAAATACTCTCCTACCTCTCCAGGAGCTGAGTGACAGCACTGAGTCCTGGGTGGCCTCATGATTTCACAAGGACAGCTTGCACAGCAAGTTAAAGGTGTTTTGAAGCATCAGGCTCAAAATTTTAATCCTATTACTCCAGGATTAGAAAACTTCCTTGCTAACTGGTTTTCCTCTTCTTCTTTCTACATTTTTCTCTCGTAGAAAAGTCAGTGCTCAAAGGTTAAGAATGAATGAATGAAGAGTTGCTAAATTCACTAATCTGGCAATTCTGCCCCAGCAGCACAAGGACAAGCTGTGTCCAAACAGGAGCACTTGGTGTAACAACACTCCAGAGAGGTGTTCAGATACAAAACCAGAGTTTAAACTGCATTTAACTAAAGGAGAGAGGATAAATCACTTGATAAACCAATTCTTTCTCTAAGCTCACACCCACCACAACTTCCCAACTTCACTTTCACAAAGCAAGGTCAGTTTGTGAGAAGCTTTTCAAAAATAGAAGACTTTAAAAATAGCCCTTTTGGGAAAGTTTCCCCACTTGTGTGCTCAACACCAGGGCTACAAAAATCACTTTATGCCGCACTCAAAGCAGAGATGTAGAACTCTGAGGCAAAAGCTACAGAGCAGCTCTCCAAGGACAGGAAAAGGAGGTATTTAAGAAGCCACTGAAGCATGGAAGCAAAGTGTGACAGCTCATCAACAAAAGGAAGGCAAAGCATTGTAGTGCTGAGAGATTGCTGTGAGCCCTCAGACAGATTTTGGGTGCTTTATAAAGAAGAAATGTTCCTCTAGGAACAGGCCAGGGAAAGCATCCCAAATATTGTGATCCTGGATGAAATAAACAGGTTAAACATTTTATGTTTTCTTTCCTCAAGAAAAAGCCTTTCTTTGAGTGCTGAGAGCAAACTGATCCACTGAGATCCACAAATCCATGACCATGGATGGCAACACACCCATTGGCTCCCAGTGATTTTGGGGAAGGAGTTCTTAACCTTATCCAAAATATTATTTGCATCACAAACTTGGCCTCAGGAACTTTTTTAAGACACAAATGGAAACTCTGCTGAGCTTCCAGCATCTGACTGAGCCAAGCATGAACCTACCTGTTTCACCCTGTCCATGGCAGTTATTCAGCTCAGCCAGAAGCTGGTTGAAGTCATCCTGATGAGCAATCCAGTTGTCCTGTAAATATCACCCACATGAATATAAGGTAGAAGCCTTCACAAATAACACAAGTTTTACAAAACAGATATTAAGACTCTCAGAAGTAAATGAATTGGATTATATATCCAATCCTTGTTGGTGGGAGGCATCCCACAGGTGGTCACCCCAAAGTGAAATGAAATTAAAAGGGTTGTCTTGGAAATCTTAAACAATCCTGTTTGGTACATGCTACCAGCAGCTGTGACTACAGATTTCTCTAATATTCCATTCAAATAATTGTGCTTTTGCTGAAATGGGATCCATTCCCTGCCCTGGGTCTAGTGCTCACCTCGTGATTGATGGTAGCTCCCAATCCCAGCACGTCGTTTTTCACCTTAACCCTGATGTGTTCTGGATTTCCTTGCTCCTGAGCCCCGAGACCCTAAGGAGGATTTGAGGGTAAAAATGCAAGGATTTCACAGCAGCAATTACAGCTTTTGGATTGTGAGACAGTTCACAAGGAAATACAGCAAAAAAATAACAACTTCCTGTTAATTTGCCTGCTTGTAGCTGAATTCATTCACAGGCATTACCACACAACTCACAAAGTTTTTTTAAATTTACTACTTAAGCCTCCAGCAAAGCATTATAAACACTAAAATAGCAACAACTAAGGAGTTGGGTGATTAATCAGGAAGCCACCTGACATTCCTAAGCAAGCCCAAATTGTTTACAGTTTTCAAACAAGACTCTACATAAGAAGAACGTGCCTCACCCCAAAAATGTCTCTGTCACTGGGAACGGTAACGGGAACAAGGCAGATCCACACAGAACACACAATCCAAACCAAATTTATATGGAAGGAGAGCAGAGAAGGGCAGGGGAGAAGCAGACTGGAGCCAGCAGGACATTCACAACTCCTTCTACCTCATAAGTGGATGAAAATATTGGAGCAAACAACTTTAGAGTTGTTCAATATGAAGCAATATTCAGGTTCAGAGTTATCTTTCTCAACTCTATGGTCAAGACTAAAAAATTGAAAGGCAAAGCTTTGGGTTTAAGACTTTGCTCCTGGTATTGACCTGCTATTTGCTTCATCTGTCACAAATCATCAGCCAAATGTGTTGGAATTAATAAACATTTATATGCTGCTGCAGTGGAGAGAAGCCCTGCAGACACATCCTGGGATATGGAAGATTGAAGGGATGAGGCCTATTTGGAAAAGGCTGTTGCTGTTACAAACAAAGAAGAGTTTATTTGGCCAATGGGGTGGAAAATTTGCCTTGAAACTTCTGCTGACCAAAAAGTATGGAAGCAAACAGGACCCTTGGCCACACAGCCTTCCCTGACCCAATTCCCCATTTACAGGATTGGTGTTAAGCAGCCTAATTTCACTGCCCAGATGGGCTTTTGCCCCTTAATTAGATCAAGAGAAAGTTCCATTTGTCCAAGTTTGTAATGGAATGGAGACATAAATCCTTCCTGTACAACTTTTGGCCAGGAAGATCCAGTATCTTGAGTGGGAAATGTTGCGAGACAACTGAGGCAACAGTTTAAATCCAAAAATAGATTTTAAGGCATTTACAGAATTGAGAATGATTATAATTTTATGCCTTTTAAGGAAAATCTGGAAGAGGAAATCTAGAAGAATAATTAAAGGTAGCGGGGGTTTTGTGGGGATTCTTGTCACTAAACACCCTGATGTGCAGCCCCAAATCTCAGCTTTGCTGAGGCACCTCTGTGGAATTAAACCTGCAGTTTGCAGGTGTCTGTGCTGAGCTGAAGGTTTTTATTAGTGCCAGAAACCAGTCCCCTCACCCACAGGTCCTGGCTGGAGCTGGGAAGGGACACAGCTCACAGCATTTTGGGGGTTCAAGGAACAGATCAGAAAAAAATCTTAAAACCAGATGAAAGACTTAAGCAGGTCCTGGAGTTGTTTTAAAGAGCATCAAAAGCAGTGAGAGAATTGAGGGTTTAAAGGCAGCTTAAAACCTTTAACCTGATTAAATGTTACAACTCCAGCTGTCACTTGGGAATTTAGATTGTCAAAGAATGGAGAGAAACTGGAAAGCAGGAGAGGCACAAACAAGACTTTGTAACAAAGTGTAGAAATCTATCACTGCTCAAATTCCATGTGCACTTAAGAATATAAATCAAAACTGTCCCCTGGCAGTTTTAGACCCTGCAGCTACAGTGTTCTCCTTTAGATCCTACCTTTCCTTTGGACCAGCCCATCTTTTCCAGCATCTTCTGGCCAAATTTGGAGTCATCGTTGCTCCAAGCGCTGTTCCGTGGATCCACAGACCACTTCTGCTTTCTCCGGGCTGCAGCAGGAAGGGAAAAATCAAACAGGCTTTACTGGCATTCCCAGAGAGTTCTTGGTGTTGAATCAGTCCAAACAAAGCTCCTTATCGCAGAAAAAAACACCCCAGAACTTATGCCAGACTTGATATATTTTGGGGGTTAATTTTACTAAGTGAAAAAACTCAATAAAAACAATAAAAGCCCAGTGAAAATATTAATTATTAATGGAAAGATGACAAAGTGGGATTGCTGTGGGAGTTGCTGTCTCTCAGGATGGGCTGCAGTTCAGGAGAGGCTTTAAGGATTATCATTTAGGTGTGAATTCCATATTGATTCCAATTTTGTTTTACATCTGGCTTCAACATGGAGTCTACAGAGGAGGAGATTATGATGCTGCTTTCCCAGTTCTGGACAAAATCAATTCTCCGGGATTCCCTTTAACCAGAACCCAGAAATTTTAATATTTGGTTTCCTAACAAAAGCCAAATGAAAAATCCAATGTAAGCGACCAGAGAAAGGGAATGACAGAACAGAAACTCGTGGAATTTCAGCTTTTGGATTTCTCAAAAATGGTTTATGAGGAAACTGAAAAGCTGCCAGAAATTACTGCAGGAGTTAAGAGATCCAAAGAAGAATCAAGGCTCCCTTGATCTATGTGGATTCCTAAAGAAATGACAGATTCCCAGACCCACATGTTGCCTTTCCCACCAGGAACAGCTTCCTTGAAATCAAGGAAGAGCAGCCAGCCCAGTTAACCAGTCACTTGAAGTGTGCACCTAAGCCCAGGCAGGAAGAGAACCTAAATAAACAAGACAAACAAAGAATGGGAGACAGGAAGATCACAAACATCATTAAACACCATGGGAAATGCTGGATCAAAAATGACTTTTTAACCCAAGGCCACACAAGGCAGGGAGAAGCCAAATCCAACGAGGTGTTTTCAATGCAATCAGGAAGTCATCGTTCCCTAAAAGACAAGATTTGGGATTTGGGCCAGAGGGATTGAATATTACAGGGATGTTTGACTCATTTTTTGCCCAGTTTTGTTTCATTTTTAAGGAACTGAGACTGTCAGAATTCAAGGTGGGGGCTTTTTTTATCTTTACTTCCGAAACTTTGAAGCTCCAAACAGTCCCTGAACAGTTTTTAACTGGGTTAAAGGCCCAGGGGCTGTGAGGGGAATCCAACTTTTGCCTGGTTCCCTTCTCTACAGGAAACAACTTATTAACCTCAGAGGCTGTGGCTGCCCCTGGATCCTTGGAAGTGTCCAAGGCCAGGCTGGATGGGTTTGGAGCAGCCTGGGATAGTGGAAGGTGTCCCTGCCCATGGCAGGGGGTGGAATGGGATGAGCTTTAAGGTCCCTTCCACCCCAAAGCATCCTGGGATTCTGTGATAATTCCCTCCAGGATACCTTGAGAGCAGCAACTCCTCCAAGCCCTGCCTGTGGTGCCAAGAAAAGATGGGGAACCAGCAGTGTGGTCTGTGATTTTAAACTTCCAACTAAACTGGGATTCCCTGCTGCCCCATGGAGAACCGCAGGGCTCAGCCTGGAGGAAAGGAGGCTCAGGGGGGACCTCGTGGCTCTGCACAACTCCTGACAGGAGGGGACAGCCAGGGGGGTCGGGCTGTGCTCCCAGGGAAAAGGGACAGAAGGAGAAGAAAGGGCCTCAAGTTGTGCCAGGGGAGGTTTAGATTGAACATGAGGGAAAAATCCTTCATGGAAAAGGTGGTCAGGCACTGGAACAGCTGCCCAGGGCAGTGGTGGAGTCCCCATCCCTGGAGGGACTTCAGGGCCCTGTGGATGTGGCACTTGGGGACATGGGGCAGTGGTGGCCTTGGCAGTGCTGGGGGATGCTTGGACTTGGTGGTCTTGGAGATCTTTTCCAACCTTGGTGATTCTGGTTCAAGGGTTCCAGCAGTTCTTACACTCCCAGCTGAGCAGCTGCCCTTCTTTTCAATCACAGCTTCAAAAGGGAATTTCTATGTTTTTTCCTGAATATCTCTCCCCGTGGAGAAGCCCCTGAGATGTTTTGCTCCCAGGAGGTTGTTGGTAACAAAGCACAAGGGCATCAAACACAATTATTTCTTGAAATTAAGAGACATTTACTTTCCCCAGCACTTTCAATCTAAGCTACCTTCTTAGCTACGCTGGGGGATTAATCCTCATGTTTCTGCCAGGTTAACATACTCTGATTTTTAAATAGGGCGAGTTAGATGCAGGAAAAAACTCCAAACAAACTTTCTTTCATCTTTAGAGAAGTATTTAAGAAAGCCAGGAACAGGTCCATTCATTCACAGAAAACATAAAATCATCTTTCCTTTCCAAACAAACAACAAAATCCACTAATTAGTCAATAATTTATCAGAAGTGTAAATTTGTTCACTGATCTCTTTAGCGTGGGAGAGGAAACCAGGTACAAGATTCAGCTCCTAATTTAACACCAATTTTCTGGGCTCCTTCAAAAATGATGCCACAGACAGTGATGGAACTCTGGGAGAGCAGCACCATCCAGTGGAGAAAATCCTCATTTCTTTAGGGAATCACAGAATCACCGAGGTTGGAAAATACCTCCAAGATCACCAGGTCCAACCAGCCTCCAGCACTGCCAAGGCCACCACTGAGCCATGTCCCCAAGTGCCACATCCACATGGCTTTTAAATCCCTCCAGAGATGGGGACTCCAGCACTGCCCTGGGCAGCTGTGCCAGGGCTGGACAACTCAACTCCTTCACTCAGATATTCTGTGATCTGGAAAAGATCCATTACTAATCCCTTTTCCAAGATGAATTCTATGCCTGGAGCATGTTTTTAATTATAATTTATGAAATTTCCCATCCATGCCCCTGCTGTGTGCCCAGAGATGATCTGGGGGGGGCACAAGAAGGACAAAGCTCTGCAGCCAGGCTGGGAGAGCTGGGGGTGCTCACCTGGAGAAGAGAAGGATCCAGGGAGAGCTCAGAGCCCCTTGCAGGGCCTAAAGGGGCTCCAGGAGAGCTGGAGAGGGACTGGGGACATGGGATGGAGGGACAGGACACAGGGAATGGCTTCCCACTGCCAGAGGGCAGGGATGGATGAGATATTGGGAAGGAATTTCTGGCTGTGAGGGTGGTGGGCCCTGGCACAGGGTGCCCAGAGAAGCTGTGGCTGCCCCTGGATCCCTGGAAGTGTCCAAGGCCAGGTTGGACAGGGCTTGGAGCACCCTGGGACAGTGGAAGGTGTTCCTGCCCACGGCAGGGGGTGGAACTGGATGGGCTTTAAGGTCCCTTCCATTCCAAATGGGTCTATTATTGATATGGCCAATTAAAATAATTAACAAATCCTGAAAAAATTACACCAAAGTTTACACCTAAAATACCTAAAAAATTCCATGTGCAAATGCAGATTTGTTTCCCTAAAATCACATCTTTAATTCCCGCTGTACAGCAGATTTGTTATTTGCATTGTCCATATTTCCTGCAGCCCAGTAAAGAAATTCACCAGACCCTGAGCTCTTGGTTAAGGGTGTCCTGTCAGAAATGGGGAGCCCAACTTCCCAATCCCCTCAGAGGCAAAACTGAAGCTCTTTGTTTCCAAGATCAGGGAAATTTCAACAAAATTCATGGAATTATGGAATTTCCTGAGCTGGAAGGGACCCACAAGGACCATCCAGTCCAACTCCTGGCCCTGCACAGACACCTCAATAATCCCCCCTGGGAGTATTGTCCAAACTCTCCTGGAGCTCTGGCAGCCTTGAGAATGTCACCATTCCCTGGAGAGCCTCAGCATCCTCTGGGGAAGAACCTTTCCCTGATCTCCAACCCAAACCTGACACAGCCCCAGCCATTCCTGGCTCCTGTCCCTGTCCCAGGGAACAGAAATTGGAGCTGTCCCTCAGGAGAAGCTGCAGCCCTGGCTCTGAGGCTCAGAGACAGAGATGGACACAGAGTTTGATTTAAGGCCTTGGAGAAGGCCTGAAGCTTTAGAACAGAGTAGTGAAACAGACCCAAAATAAGAACAAAGATTTGTAATTTAAGCAGAAATGTGTTTTAAGCAAGTAGATATAGGATTCATATAAGTGAACAAATATGCTAAGCAGGATAGTAGAAAACAATTCAAATTTAACAATAGAACTTGTTATAGAGTTGATAAAAAGTAGAAGATACAGCAGTAAGTTTCTGTAGTTATATGATAGAAATGATAGATATTTATGATATCTATAATGGTAGATATGATATTTATCTTTTTCTATGGATAGAAAAAGAGAAATTGAGGTAAATCATGTAAAATGTAGCAATTAGCAGTTGGTTATGAAGATGTTAATGAACTTTGTGGAAGCAGCTGACTGGATAAGAAATCAGAAATGTGGATAATAAATGCCTTATAAAAGGCATTATAACTAGAATTATAACAGTTTCTGATGTGATGGGTTTGGATATAAGAACCTCACAGTCTCACCCTTCCACGACTGATTTTGCAATAAATCATCTTTTAAACTCTTCAGTCAACCCCATCTTTCTGCACCCCCAACATCTGACCTTGGTCCCCTCCTGAACAAACCCAGTGTCCTTGGTCACTGCTCATTTGGTCCCTCCAGACCCTTCCCCACCTCCAGATCCTCCTCTGGAGGGTCCCTAAAAGCTGGAGATCGGCAGAGGGTGAGCTCAGCTCCAGCACTGCCCCAGAAATGACACAAGAACTGAACCCAGCACCAACATCCAGCCCTGCCACATCCCTTGGGTGTCCCCAGCACCCATACCTGGCCCTGCTGCATCCCCTCTGTGTCCCCAGCAGCCACACCCGGCCCTGCCAGGTCCCCTGGGTGTCCCCAGCACCCACATCTGGCCCTGCTGCATCCCCTCAGGGTCACCAACATCTGGCCCTGCCACGTCCCCTCAGTGTCCCCAGCACCCCACACCCGGCCCTGTCACATCACCTCAGTGTCCCCAGCACCCACACCCGGCCCTGCCACATCCCCTGACTGTCCCCAGCACCCACACCCCTGTGCTGGAGGTGTCTCCCCTCAAACACATACCCAGAGATGGCCCCAAGCCAGTGACAGGACGAGCTGTCCCTAGAGGTGTCCAGGTGACATTCCCACTGCTCCTGCCCTACGTGGCACACACAGACCCCACAAAGAATCCCCTGCACCCCCTAATTCTGCACCAATGTCGCCCTGGAACCCTTTTCCACCCTCCCAGCCTCCAGACCCCACCTTTTCCCTAACCCTGGGACCCTCTGGATGCCCCTTCCTGCCTTTCCCAGAACCCAGACCCTCCATGTCCCACCCCAGGGAGCCCCGGAGCCCCTCCTCTGCTTCAGTCCCCCTTTTCCCCGGCCCTGGGATCCCCCACACTCCCATCCTGCCTTTCTCAGACCTCAATCCCCTCGTTCTTCAGCATCGGGGACCTTCTGAGCCCCTTTAACCACCCCAGCCCGGGTCTGCCAGCCCCCAGACCCCCCCCCCCCCGTTCTCCCACACCGGGCCCCTCCGGACCCCCATTCCCGCCTTTCCCACCCCCAGCTTTTCAACACCGGGAGCCCCTGAACCCTTTCCCCGGCCATCCCGGGGTCTCCCCCCGCCATGACCCCCCTTCCCCTGGCACAGGGAACCCCATTTCCCGGACAGAGGGACCCCTCATCCCACCTCTCCCAACTCCTGCCCTCCCCTTGCCTTAACTCTGGAACCCCCCGAGCCCCTTTATCCGGCCCTGGGACCCGCCCGCACCCATCGGGAGGGGCAGCGCGGCCCGGAGCCCTCAGGCAGGGCTGCGGGGAGGGGCTGAGGCCGCTCCCGGGGCACCGGCTCGTCCCCATTCCCGCGGCATTCCCGCGGCATTCCCGCCGGGATCGGCACTCACGCTCTGCCAGCATCGCCATCTTGGGGGCCTTCCTCTGTCCAGGGGACTTTCGTGACTGCCGGCGCATAAAAAGGGCGGCGTGGCAAGCGCCTGATTAAAAAAAAGTTTTAAAACAGGCGAGCGCGGCGGCGATCAAAGTGAAAATTACAAAAAAGAAAATAAAGTTTGTAAATTTGCTACAATTCAAATTGTGAAAAATGCGTATTATATGATTGGATTTTCGCAACTATTCAAATGAATATTATATGTGTTATGTTAGAAAGTTATGCTGTATTAATTCTCTTGAGTAGTGTGTTAAATATAGTTTTAGGTTATAACAATGTTAAAATAGAAACTATATATGTGAGATATTTTTTTAAGAAAGGTACTCGCACCAGATAGCAGCCACAGGACACCTAAATATTTCAGAGAAAGAGAATTTATTGCTCTCTTATCAGAAGAAACGAACTTCTTCCCACCTCGCTCAGCCATGAAGATGCCATCAGAATTAAGAGGAAGAAGCTGACATTGACCAGACAGAATCCTTTGTTTGAATGGAATTTATGCAGCATGTATGAGGTGTATGAATATGCAACAGGCTGTTGTTAACATGTGTCCATTTTTGGGTTTATTTTGCCCAGAAAAAGGTACCTGGACTGTCCGTAACTCTTTCTTTCTATTGTCTCATATTGTCCTAATTCAAATTGTCCAATCTAATTGTATTACTATTTTTATAACCATTTTATTACAATTAAAATTTTAAAATTTTAAAAACAAGTGATTGGCGTTTTTCACAAGGGTGATGCTCCAGGCCCTCCACCATCCTTGTTGCCGGGCCTGCTCCAGGAGCTCCGTGTCCCTCCCGCCCTGAGGAGCCCAGAGCTGGACACAGCACCCCAGATGTGCCTCACAGGGCTGAGCAGAGAGGCAGGATCACTCCCTGACCTGATGGAAATGCTCTTCTTGGTGCACCCCTGGATCACTTTGGCCTTCTTTGCCCTCTGGGCACTGCTGGTCAAGGACACCTCCCACTATCCCAGGTTGCTCCAACCTGGTCTTGGACACTTACAGAGATCCAGGGCAGCCACAGCTTCTCTGGGCTCCCTGTGCCAGGGCTTCCCTATCCTTACAGCCAGGAATTCCTTCCCAATATCCCACCTAACCCTGTCCTCTGGCAGTGGGAAGCCATTCCCTGTGTCCTGTCCCTCCATGCCTTGTCCCAAGTCCCTCTCCAGCTCTCCTTCAGGTACTTAGGTCACCCCAAAGCTTCTCTTCTCCAGGCTGAGCAAGTCAAATTCCCTCAGGCTTTCCTCACAGAGAGGATCAGGACAGATTTCCCACTGCTCTTTCTCCATCCACCCTCCCATCTGGGTGGCAGCTGGGTTGCAGCTCCCCAGCTCATCTTTTCCCACTGCTTTGCCTCTGTGCCTTTGGATTTATGTTACAGTTCCCTGTTTGCTTTGGGAGCACTGTGCAAGACTTTTTTTACAAGGTTTTTTGTCCTTTTTTTGTAGACAAAGCAAACAAATATTATATCTGTGTCTGTTCCTCTCTAAGACCCCTTCTGTCTGTCAGCAAAGTTACATTGGTAGGGTGGTGCTTGATCCTGGCAAATCTCTAAATTTATAATTAGCTTTGTAATTTACTTTTAAGAGTTCATATTCAGCTCCTATTAAACTGGCTGCTTTGGCTGCCCCACTTCCTCCTTTAAACAAGGCTATTGAACTGGTCCTTTTATACTTTTCTGAGGCCATATCCCACTGACAGGAACCCTCACAGGGTTTGTTCTCCCTAGACTTTATTGCCATTTATTGCCAGTTCTCTGCACTTTCAGGTCACATTTATCAGGCTTGACTGATGTGAAAACAAGTAAATACTGCCCAGACCTTCACTTTGTGGCATAGAGATATTTTCCTGTTCAAAAGGTTCACTTAACACTTTTCTCCAGGAGGAAATCCTTGGAGATCAGAATCAACCATAGAAGAGTCCTTTTTCTGTGTTCACAGAGTCACAGAGGATCACAGAATTATGGAATTATTAAGACTGGAAAAGGCCTCCAGAATCACTGAGTCCAACCTGTGACTGATCCCCACTTTGTCCCCAGCCCAGAGCGCTGAGTGCCACATCCAGACCTTCCTTGGACACCTCCAGGGATGGGGACTCCAAACCTCCCTGGGCAGCCCCTTCCAATGCCTGACCACCCTTTCCATGAAGATATTCCTCCTGACGTGCAGCCTGGACTGAAATAGGAGTCTCTTTGAGTAAGGTTTTATAAGCTTTTGGAGATTTATTTCACATTTAAGATAGCTTAACTACTTTAGAAGGCATAAAATTAGTAGGATGGCTTTTGTGGTAGTGTTGGAAACAAAATGGTTTTAATAAAAGGCAAAGTAACAAACTCTTTACAGAGCAAAACCGAGTTAGGTGCAAGAGGCCCTCTTGCCCCTAGTAAAGCACCTCACAAAAGTGATTATTTTCTTTGTTCTCTTCTTTTTTTCTAGTAAATTGCCTGGGTGAGACTTTTTGGCTTTTGTCCAGTTAGCTCTCCTTAAGTTTGAGGTGAAGTCTCCCAAGTCCTATGAGGTGTCTTTTCACCTCATAGAGGAGCGAAACTTCTGGGCTTATTTCCTTTTTAAGGGACAAAGGATAGTTTTGTCACTCTGTCAACAAGGAGCACATTCCTATACTGAACCTCCCATGGCTCACCTTGAGCCCCTTCCCTCTCCTCCTGTCCCTGTTCCCTGGGAGCAGAGCCTGACCCCCCTGGCTGTCCCCTCCTGTCAGGAGTTGTGCAGAGCCATAAGATCCCCCCTGAACCTCCTTTTCTCCAGGCTGAGCCCCTTTTCCAGCTCCCTCAGCCACTCCTGGTGCTCCAGCCCCTTCCCCAGCTCTGTGTCACCTCATCTGCTTTCCAGTGCTCACAGGTCACTCACCAGCATCCTCATAGAATCACTCAGGTTGGAAAAAACTTCCAAATCCAGCCATTCCCTCAGCACTGCCGAGGCCACCACTGCTCCATGTCCCCAGGTGCCACATCCACATGGCTTTTAAATCTCTCCAGGGATGGGGACTCCAGCAGTGCCCTGGGCAGCCTGTTCCAATGATTGACCACCCTTTCCATGAAGAAGTGTTCCCTCATATCCAATCTAAACCTCCTCTGGCACAACTTGAGTCCATTTCCTTGTCCATTGAGGGAGTTGTAGGAAGTCTCTTCCTCCCCTTCCACCACTCCCCAGGCATTCTCTGCAGTGGCCACTCTTTGCTGTCATCTGGATCTGAAATAAAAGAATTTATCCCTCCCTTATCCTTCTACCTGTGTTCCCTGATCCAAGTGCTCCTCCTAGCAGCAGCAGCCATTTCCATGAATTACACCTCTAAGATCTCTTTTACATCAATGAAATTGTACTGTGTCGAGTGTTTGGATGGTCACTTGTGTGATCCATTTCACACCAGCCGAATTCTGATCTGGTTTTAGTTTGGAGAGGTTTAAGTCTCCTAGCTGAGAGCTGAGTGCTGTATTTGATTGCTGCAATAGGGAGCAGCATTCCCCACGTTTGGAACAGCCTGGCTGTGGTATAAAGACATCACTGGAGGTGGAAAATATGAAGTAATTTCTGTTAAAGGATGCCTTGAGGTTGAGTTTTTTTCTCTTGTTTGGTTTTGGAACTTAATATTCAGCTGCATCAGAGCACTTCTGCCTCCAGAGCTCTCACTCTTGGCTGGCAAAGAATCTCAACTGCAAACAGAAGGGAGGTCGTACTTGATTTAATTATTATTTAATATTTACTTAACAGGAAGTTTGAGGTCAAGGTCCAAATTATCTGACACGGCTCTTGCAAATTAGGAGTTTATAAAACAATTAAGTCCACTAATATGCATAGGGGCAGTGAAATTAGGCAGAGAAAAGGTTCCATCTGGGGGCAATGTGTGTTTCCCAGTTACATTCCTGACTAAAAGCTGATGTCACAGGAAAGAAAAATATATGAATGTCTGAATATATATTTTCTGCTATGAGTTATTCCAGCCCTCTGAGAAAATAGCCTAAAGTCCTGTTTCCAGTGTGCTTGGGGAGGTTGAGATGTAGCTCTGCTCTGGAAAATAAAAGGATAAAGATGCCTGGTGGGCATTCCATTTGGAGTTCTTCCTTGGAAAGAGCTGTTTCCCGAGAGCCAGCCCTGCAGGGATCACCCAGGGCTCGGAGTCTGAGCAGGGAATTCTCCTCCCAGCACGTCCTTACCCATTGCTGTCAGCTCCAGAGTTCCTTCAGGCTTTGGGGGATTCCTTTGGTGCCACTCCCAGGTGGAGTTGGGGTCACAGGGAAAGATCCAGCTGGGATGAACAGAGTCAGCGACATGGGAATTGGAGCAGCAGCAAAGTGGAGAGGTTGGAAGCACTTCTGAGCCTGATACTCACCTTGCCCTTTCCACCTGGGGGAGACCCTTGGGAGGAGAGAATTACATTTCCCAGAGCTCTGTGCCCTGCAGAAGGACCCCATTCCAATGCCCCATAAACCAGGGAGTTGTGAGGAGGGAGAGGCAGCCGGGAAAAGAAAAGTGGGGGAAAAGGAGGAGGAGGAAAGCCAGGAAAGAAATAGGATGCGAGTCCCGGCTGTGCAACAAGTCCTTTGTGAGGCAAATCAGCCTCTGATGTGAGGAGCGAGAGGAGGCCAGGAAAAGAAAAGTGGAAGGAAAAAGGAGGAGGAAGAGTCCCTTCTGGCTTTGGGGGATTCCTTTGGTGCCACTCCCAGGATGAGTTGGGGTCACAGGGAAAGATCCAGCTGGGATGAACAGAGTCAGCAACACGAGAATTGGAACAGCAGGAAAGTGGAGAGAGGTTGGAAGCACTTCTGAGCCTGATACTCACCTTGCCAACCCCTTTCCACCTGGAGGAGACCCTTGGGAGGAGAGAATTACATTTCCCAGCTAAGGAGCAGCTCCATGCCCTGCAGAAAGGCCCCATTCCAATGCCCCATTGTTACTATGATATTTTCTGAAAAATCCCTTTGCCAGGATTTTTTCTCCTGGGAAATTGGGAAGCTTCAGATTCTCCATGTTTTACTGTTTTGGAATGTGATTTGGAGAATTGTTTATTCAGCATGTGAATTGTTTTAACTTCATGACCAATCAAAGCTAGCTGTGCTGGACTCTCTGAGGAGTCACAGGTTTTTATTATTCATTCTTTTCTAGCCTTCTGATGTATCCTTTTCTCTATTTCTTTAGTATAGTTTTAGTGTAGCATTCTTAATATAATATATATAAAAATAATATACATAAAATATATAATAATAATAATAATTTTTTTTGTGAAAAATGCATGTATTTTATGATTGGCTTTTCGCAAATATTAAAATGAATATTATATGTGTTTTGTTAGAAAGCAATGCTGCATTAATTCTCTTAAGTACTGTGTTAAATATAGGTTAGGTTATAAAAACTGTTAAAATAGAAACTATGCTATGTAAGATGCTTTGTTTAAAAGAAAGGACTTGCAGCGAGATAGCAGCCACAGAACACCTAAATCTTTCAGAGAAAAATAATTTATTACCTTCTTATCAGAAGAAACGAACTCCTTCCCGCCTCGAAGGCGCTGTTGGGATTCAGAGGAAGAAGTTGACACTGACCAGACAGAATCCTGTATTCGAATACAATTTATGCATCATGTATGAGATGTATGAATATGCAACAGGCTATTGTTTTTAAGGGTTAATCCTTTGTTAATGTGTGTCCTTTTTCGGGCTCCTGCTGCCCAGAAAAAGGTACCCGGACGTCTGTAACTCTTTGTCTTTATTGTCTCATATTGTCCTAATTCAAATTGTCCAAATTGTTATTACTCTAAGTGTGTTACTAATTTTTTTAACCATTTTATTACTATTAAACTTTTGACATTTTGAAAACAAGTGATTGGCGTTTTTCACATTTATATATATATATAAAAATATATATCAGCCTTCTGAAGAACATGGAGTCAGATTCCTCATCTCTTCCCTCGTCCTGGGGACCTCCAAACACCACACCCCATAAACCAGGGAGATGTGAGGAGGGGGAGGCAGCCAGGAAAAGAAAAGTGGGGGAAAAAGGAGGAGGAAAGCCAGGAAAGAAATAGGATGTGAGTCCCGGCTGTGCAACAAGTCCTTTGTGAGGCAAATCAGCCTCTGTTGTGCGATAAATGGCCTGAGGCCAGGCTGGAAATGCTTATTGAGGGAGTCCTGGGAGAGGTGTGATGGAAGCACAAGGGACAAGGACTGCCTGGAGACCTTAAAACGACAAGACAGCTTTGATTCCGGACACTGATTCGAGGGAGCACACGGATTAGAGGTGAGCTCTGGTGGGAGAAGCCGCCCATCAAGCGCCAGGCAGGGAGCAGGAGATTAACAACGAGTGACCCACGGAGCAAAGGATGTCACAACGAGTGCCCGCAGCCAGAAGACACGAGTGGTTCAAAGAACAGCTACTGGGGCTCTGAGGAGCACGAACAGGCTCAGGGGGAGGGGATGCTGTTCCTGGAAGTTCTGCCAGCACAGAGCTGGGCAGTGCTGGGCAGTGGCTGGCTGGGAACGCTGGAGGGAGCGTGGCAAAAGAGGCAGCAGAGAGGAATTCTGATGATTTTTCTTCTGTTTCATGAGTGCAGTGTGTTTATATTCTTATTATTGCTCTTGTTGTTTCATCAGCCTGGGCTTTATGGGATCATGGAAACATGGGGTGGTTTGGATTGGAAGGGACCTTAAAGCTCATCCAGTTCCACCCCCTGCCATGGGCAGAGACACCTTCCACTATCCCAGGTTGCTCCAAGCCCCATCCAACCTGACCTTGGTCTCACCTTGATGCAGGTGAGGAGGTGAAAAGCCCATAAGAAGCACTGACAGGAGACTGAAAGCTTTGCAGTTTTCTTGTTTTCAGGTTTTACAGTGAAATCTGGAGTGAATTTAATGGTGAGGGTTTGGGAGTAGGAAGAAAATTGATGGATCCACTTGGAGGTTTGTAACTCAGGGAAAGGTCGGCCTGGAAATTTTGAGAACTGTCATGTAACAGCCTTTGAATCAGTGATGATCATACTGGGAGGAAGGGTGGTGGAGTTCAGGGAATTGTGGAGGAGCCACTTTGCCTCCAGTCCCTGGGGAAACCCTGCAGAAGTTCTTCCATAAATGGTTCAATATTTTTGCTCTGGAGGACAGCAGAGTGATGAAAAAACACCTGAATAGTTCACTGGGGACAACCCTCCACAAACCAACCCAATTTTTGTCTCTGACCATGATGCTGGTTTTGGTGACTAAGGGTCAAAAGGGAGCAAAACTTTTCATGTTGGCACCAGCTGATTTGGGAAAATGGAAATGACCAAGAGGCACCAACACTGGGGGGAAATAAAAAAGGGGAAGCAATAAAGCTAGAAAACAACAAGTGAAATGAAAACTTCCAGTAAAAAACTGGTTCAAAAGAACCAATTCCTTTCTGGACCCATTACCTGTGATGGAAGAGGATAATTGCTCCCAGTCTTGGAGATGGAAGAGCCCCACAGCTGTAACAATGTGCCCATATCTGGCCATTGCACTTCAGGAAATCAGGGGTGAGCCAAGGATGGAGGAGACAGGAGAGGAAGGGACACAAGCAGATGATTGAAAAGGATGGTCTGAGGAAGAGCTTGGATGAACTGGACTTCTTTGGTCAAGAAATGAAAAGCACACAGGTGTTGGAACCCAGGACATCCCTCTGGCTGTCCTGAGCAGCCAAGACCCCTGCCAGGGGGCTCAGAGACCCTGGCATAGAGCCCAAGACACCTGTGGGTTTGATTATGACCCGTGGAGCAAGTTACCAACCTTAGATGAAGATCTGCAAGCCACGACAAATTAAGTAGAATGATAGTGAATTTATCACAGGGTGAAAAAGTAGATTTTGGGGTTTTTTTAGAATGGGGATTCAGGGGGCAAGACGGAGGGATCTGGGCATGTCCAGCCTTTCTCCTTCTTCTTCTTCTTGGCCTCCATCTTCTGCTGTGATGTTGACACTTTTAGATTGGTTTAGAGTAGAAGCTCACTGTCTAACATAGGTGATAGGTATTGGGAAGTAATTGTAAGCATTGTACACGTAGTTTTTAGTATAAAGACATAACACTGCCCCGGGGGCAGGCAGAGTGCCTCTGACTGTCTTGCTGAGGGAACCTCGGCAGGACAGGAGAAAGAATTTTATAGATAAGGAATAATAAACAACCTTGAGACTGAGAAGTGAAGAGTTCTGACTCCTTCTTCAACCACTGGGCTGGGAAAAGAGACTTTCTAACATTTCTTGGGGTCGCTCTGACCAGCTAGAGGCCTCGAGACACACAGGAGCTCCAGCAGTGCAGGCTGCTAGGGTTGGATTGGTTTCCTTGTGCACTGGCACCTGGAAAAGCAGGATCCAACATAACTGAGCATGCTGGAGAACAGGCAGGGTACAGAACACCTGGGAATGGCCAAGGGGTGGTGGGAGTGTCCTTTTTGATGGTCACATTTGTCATGGATGGACTGTTTGACCTGAGCACAGAATGGAGAAGGGAGATAGGTGGATGCCCAAAGGCTCCTCCAGCTCCTGCAGTTCTCCTGATTTTATCACTTTATGAGTTAATTCAGGAGGCCCTCTGAGAAGGCATCTTCCCTCAAGCCTGATGCAATGGCTTAACCACAAAACCAACCCTGTGGTAATTGCTCCTCTGTAAAGTGCAGCTCACTCTGCAAAATAAAGTGTCCCATTTAATCCCATGAAGCACTCACTTGCTTTGCTCTAACTGAGATGGGAAAGGAAGGGAAAAAAAAAGGATTTCCTGCAGATGCTGGTTCAGATTTCAAAATTAATCCCTTTCCACCACCATTGTGTTCTTTTTCTGAGAAGCAACCGGGCAGCAAATTTCATTTGCACAAGACATTTGTTGCCAAGGGTTTGAGTGTTATTTACCACACACATGAGATAAGAAGAAAATGGCACTTTTGTAGAGACAGGAATCATGGCCATGAAGCACAAAAAGAAATATTGAGCAGCACAAAAGCAATGCCAATGGCTCATTTCAACAGGACCCACAAAAAATAGCAGGAAGAAACTGATAAAATTAAATGAACCATCCCTGCCCCAGATATTGTTCTCCTTTTTTTTTTATTTGCAAACAGTTGCAAGGAAAGTTCATTGCTTTCCACAAGGAGGAGGAAATGCCAGGCCCAGCAGAGCGTGTTTGATATATTATTCATAAGGAATTATGTGCTGAAGACTTGTCAGGATCCAGCAGCAGCAAACAGAGGTCAGCAGTGAAGAAAGCAAATAGACCTGCAACGGGTTTTAAAGGGTTTTAATGCAGCCAATTTCCAGCCTCTTTTATTCATTAGCCCTGGTTGTCTGGGATGTTCTTGTGGCAGGATGGAGGTTCCTTCTGAAGGTTTCAGAACCAGCACTGCTCACAGTCCCAGCAGGGCTCAGCTTTGTAAACACAGCAAATTAGATTTAGGGCTTTTGAACAGAAATAAAGAGGGAAACCCTCAAGGACATTGCTCACTTTTCAAAGTGGAGCTGCACTTTCAAGGCTGACCCAGTGCTGTCATTTTGGGGCTGTTTGAGCAACCACCGGAAAATAAAAGAACACTAAAAATAGCCAAGATGGGTTCATTAGCTCTTTAATTACATATTAGTTTTCTTGTCTCTCATCTACACTTTGTCCTGTGAGCTCCCCACTGACAGTGACTGGGGAATGCCAGGTCTGGGGACATCACTGTCATTCACTGCCAGTCCAGGTCCCTGTCCGTACTTTTTCCACACACTGGAAGAACAGGATTCCCTCATGAAGCCCATGGAAGCATCACAAGCATCAAGGAATGATGCTGAATAGGGAAGGGAAACCTTCAGAGAGACCTCAAAGCTCCTTCCAGAGCCTAAAGGGACTCCAAGAAGCTGGAGAGGGACTTGGGACAAAGGATGGAGGGACAGGACACAGGGAATGGCTTCCCACTGCCAGAGAGCAGGGATAGATGGGATATTGGGAAGGAATTCTCCCCTGTAAAGCAGGAGCTGAGCTGGAGCTTCCCTTTGCTCACCCATCGTGGAGTCAATGAGGCAGGGAATTTATTGTGGCACACTTATCCCACAGACACTTCCAAATCCACAGCTAAAGGAAGCAGCAGCACTACCAGTGCCTGTAAATACCATTGTTTGTTTAAGGTTCTCTGGAGCTCTTGGGAAAGTGCTCAGCTTGGGAAGAAAATCTCCACTTTACTGCAGCACTCAGGTCCTGGCTCATTCTAGGGAGAGAGAGATTCACAAACAGGTGAGATGCACATGCACACATGGTCAGAGGTTTTGTAAGGCCAGAGGTTTTGTAAGTTATAGGCAGAGAATTGGAAAAATCAATTTAATCTATTGAGGGGAACCCCTAACAAACCCTGGAGCAGGGTCCCTCTTACTGCTGCCACAGGGCAGGAGAGTGCCACCCACACCAGTCCTGCTGAACCACATCCAACCCCTTCTTCACCTCCACTTGGGAATGCTCAGCTCCCACCCACAGAACCTTCCCAGTGTCCTTTTATCCAACCAGGAGAAAGCTGCTCCTGCTGTCTCACCCCACAATTCTTTTCAACCAATTTCTTGCTCCTTTTCAACCCATTTCTTTGTCCTGACTCCTTTGTTTTCTAGTCCCAGCATGCAGTTTGGGTGTGGCCATGCTGACCCACTCCATGAATTTTCCTACAGAACCAAAGACTGGGAAATTCCCAAATTCCAGGAAATTCCCACTGAATATCTGGTCTAGGTGGAGGCAACTGCTACCTACCTTTTGCTGTAACATGGCAGGAGTTCTCTCCTCAGGCAGGTGAGGGACAGCACAAGAACCAGCCAGGCTGTGCTCTGAGCTGCAGTTGTCCTCTCCAGAAGTTGTTTGTTAGCAGCAAAACAGGGAAAATTATTAGGAAAAGTGCTAAAATGGAAGCTGGCGATTGATGGAACAGGGAACAGGGAGCCTCTTTTGTCAGAAGGTTGTCCTGGGATGGGTGTTAGCAGGAGAGAAGTAATTGCTGTGTGAATTATTTTTTCACTTTTTTTTTTCCCCCACTCAAATAGGTGAAAGTTGTTTTTTCCAGGATTGCTGCTTTGCTCTGGTTCTAGTGCTGGTCAAAATCCCTTGGAATTCTTCCCCTGGCATTTATTTCTGCCTCCCTTCCCACCCTTAAGGAGTTCCTGGCTGTTTCTGTCTTCCCTCAGGTTCCTTCTCAGCTTCTCCCACTGTTCCAGGACCTCTTCAGCCTCATCCCTGTGTCCCACTCCTCATCTCTCCCTTTTCCTCCATGTCCCAGCCTCAAAGACCTCATTGAAAGAGCATTTGGATATGTTTGTGGTCCATAGCTGCCATTTTATGTGGAAAAGTGCAGGAATCTCACCACTCCTGACACACCTGCGGAGTCAAGGGCATGGAGGGGTAAGAATTTTTAATTTCAGGGCTGATCCTTCAGCTACTCCTGGTGCTTCAGATCCTTCCTCAGCTCCATTGCCTTCCCTGCACATGCTCCAGCCCCTTGTTTTCCTTGCCATGAGGGTCCCAGGGCTGTCCCCAGTGCTGGAGGTGCCCCAGCAGTGCCTGCACAGGGGACAGCACTGCCCTGGCCCTGCTGCCACCCCAGAGCTGGCACAGCCCAGGTGCCTTTGGCCTCTTGCCCACCTGGGCACACCTGGCTCATGTCAGCAGCACCCCCAGGGCCTTTTCCAGCTTTCCAACCACTCTGACCCAGTCTGTGTTTATTGTGACATCCCCAGAGAGGGAAATTGGAGTCAGAATAAAGGACACTGTGTGCAGTGAGTGCCCACACTCACCTGGTTTTCTTCTCTCCATAACCCATGAACTCTCTTCTCTGATGGCTCTCAGGTGTGACATTAAGGCTGCACAGCCTCCCACCCCTTCCTCCTTCCTTTCCCATTCAATATCTCCCAGCCCTGCCTTCCAACCAAGCTTTGGTGTGTCCTGAAATCCAGATCCTGCCCAGAGCATCTGGGAAGCACAAAGATGTTTGGTTTAAGCTCTTGTTGTGTATGAGACACCTCTTTTCTACTCTATTCTTTGATATGCAATGAAATACTGGACCTTCACAGCTGTGGGGTCCTGCCTGCAGCAAGCTGGGAGAGTTGTGGTACAAAAAGTTCTTTTAGGGAGTTCTTGAAGATGAAGCTGACAACTTTTGGAGAAAATCCCCAAGATTTTGGGACATCACTGTACCAGAAGTCCTTTTCCCCAATCACCTCCCAGGATCAGATATTTTACAGTGGAACTGGTACCAAACTGGCAAATTTGAGGAGAAAATTTCCTGGAGTCTGTACCTGGCATTCATTCTGCTTTGAAATACAGGGGTGGAGCAATTTCGGGTCCATATTTCCACTGCCACAAAAACCCCCACGAGAGGGAAGAGAACAGCAGTTTCTTGGGGGGAACAGCTTTGTACTTCAGTCATGGATAATATGATCTGCTTTTCCTGAAAATACCCAAAAACTGCCACTAGAAATCAGCACCCAGTGGGGCTCTGCAATGAATGTCCCCCCTCCCTTGTTGTTGTGTGTTTTGGTCCTCACTATTTGTATCTATAGCAAAAAATTAAACAAATGCTGGTTTCCAAGCACACTCCTGAGCAGTTTTGGACCAGGTCACCTGGAAATGTCCCAAATAATCCTTGGACTTGCCTCAGGAGTTAGGACAGACCATTCCCAATAGGTGGTTTGGATGTGACCCCTCCCCTCCTCTGGAGTTTTGGGGGCATGGACCTGGCCAGAGGTGCCTCAGGATGGAATCAGCATTTCCAGCATTTCCCTCGTGGTCACAGAAGGATCACAGAAGCTCTTCCCATGATACCGACCTCCAGCACCACATGGAGCCCTCACCAGCAGGTTCCTGTCCTCACAAGCAGCATGTCCTGGGTGCCTGTGGACAAGAGTTACCAGGATATGGCAGACCCAGGTGTGAGGGAGGACAGCTTGCAGAGACTGCTTAATATGTGGATTTTCCCTATGGAGTGATGGATTGAGGGGTCAGTTATCATCAAATGTGTATTTGGGTTCAGGAGTGGGCTGGGAGAGGGACCCAACAGGAGGCACAAACTGAGGCTGGAAAACTGGAGCAGAAAATCAAGGAATGGTTTGCTTTGGAAGGAACTCTAAAGATTATCTTGTTCCACCATGGACAGAGACACCTTCCACTATCCCAGGTTGCTCCAAGCTCTGTCCAACCTCCAACCTGGTCTCGGACACTTCCAGGGATCCAGGGACAGCCACAGCTGCTCTGGGCACCCTGTGCCAGGGCCCCCCTACCCTCACAGGGAACAATTCCTTCCCAATATCCCATCTAACCTAAATCTCTCCTCTTTTAGTGTCCAACCATTCCTGCTTGTCCAATCACTGTCTGTCTGTGTAATAAGTTGTTAATCTTTTTTACAAGCTCCCTTTTATTACCACAGTGGACTTGACCTGGATCCTTCTCTTCTCCAGGTGAACACCCCCAGCTCTCCCAGCCTGGCTCCAGAGCAGAGGGGCTCCAGCCCTTGAAGCATCCATCCCTGTGGCCTCCTCTGGACTCTCTCCAGCAGCTCCACGTTCTTCTGCTGTTGGATCCTAGATCTGGAGGCAGCTCTGCAGGTGGGGTCTCACCTGAGCAGGGCAGAGGGGCAGAATCCCTCCCTCCCCTGCTGCCCGAGGACTTGGGGGGGTTTCAGGGATGTGTCATGTCCAGCTCTCACCCACCAGCACCCCCAAACCCTCTGCCAGGGCTGCCCTCAGTGAGTTCCTCTCCCAGTGTGTGCTGATGTCTGGGATTGTCCCAACAAAGGACAAAGGATAGAGAATCCAAAGCACAGCTCGTGGGGAGCAATAGAGATGTGTCCCCCTGTGTGTGTGAGGGATTTGTGCACCTCCCTGGGCAGGGGCTGGAGGAGCAGCTGGGGACAAAGGAGGTGAATGAAGAAAATCGGGAATAGGCACTGAATTGGGTGGAGGAAAGGGTCAATCCTTAGGGATTGAGTGGGGATGAAGAGGGCCAGGAAAGGTGTCAGACACTCAGTCCCTGTGGGAGTGGCTCAGTTGGTGTTGCAGTGTGACCGCTTTTCAGTTCAAAGCTTGTTTTATTATTCAAATTGTAATTTTAATGTTTTAAGTTGGTATGTTCCGTTCCCCCCATGTTATGTTACATGGTTCTGCCTTGGGCTCCCTTTCCCGCCATTGTCCCTGTCAATCCTCTGTCCCCTCCCCGGTTGCCTAGGGAACTCCCGCCTTTTTGTATCAATTCCTATGTCTGTCATCAAACCCCTCCTATGTTTCCCCAGCAACCTCCTTGTCCGTCACCCCCTGCCCACTCCCATACCCTAGAAACTTCCAACCTGGACAGGAGGTGATTGGAGCAGAAGTTGTTGTCCCTCCCCAACATGTCCCCCATTTGTCACCTTACTGTGTCAATCATTATGTTCTTTTTTGTGACTGGTCTGGAGGTGGGTTGTTCCTCCCCTCTTGGGCCCCTTAAAAGTTTTGTTCCCCCTGCCCCCAGCGGTGGGCTTTTTCTGGGCAGTTCCTTGCGGCCTTCTTGGCGTCTTCAATAAACCCGTCCCTGCTGCGGAGAGCTGTCTGCCTCCTTTGCCTTTTGTCGTGCCTGTGCTTCGCTGCCGCATCGTCTTACCCATCTACCAAGGTGCTGCATTCCCCACCATGCCGTGAGGGAGAGCGCCTTAGGCAGCCATAGGCCCCGCCTGCCTCCTGCCAGGAGCCAGGGCTGAGCGGCCCCGTGGCTGCCACACCTCGGCTGCTGAGGTGCCTTTCTGTGGGTTAGCTGGGCTTGGACTTCCTGCACTGCAGCAAGTTGGGATCTCAGTGCAGGGACCACACCGCTGCCAGAGGATGGAAATGGGACATGTGGGGTGATGGTGGTGCCATTCTCTGTCTGGGGACTCCACAGGGTGTCACATCACCCAGAGCCAGCAGCAGGCAATTGGATTTCCAGCTGCATGTGGGAACCCTGGACTGTTCTTATGCCCAGGTCCTCTGCTCTCTCAGGAGACCTCATCCCATGGTCTGACCCAGTCCCTGTTTGGTTCTCCTGGAGCATCCTGCTCAAGACACACTTGCGCTCTGGTCTAAAAAAACCTTCAGGATTGCCAGGATCTAAAATATTTCTTTTGGTTTCATAATCTCTCTGTTCAATGTGGAGTGGAAAGGAAAGAATAAGAAGACACAGCACACTGCAAACATGTTATTAAAATGAACTGTTTATATTATCTCGGTTGAGTCAATACATTATAATGTATTAAAATGGAAAGGTACAAAATTGAAATAAATACTTTCTGATTCATGTATAAATCTTTTGTCAAGATGACATTTTGTTTCTTTTTTTTTTCTTTTTTTTTCATCAGTACGTGTTTCAATAAAACATTTAACATGACAAAATATAATTTAAAATATGGTTCATGGAAGAAAAGGTTGAAATCAAACAACTTTTGGCTTGTTTTGGCATGAGATCTTGACACAATCTGGGTTCCCCAAAACCACGTAAATGGTGGTAAAATATAAATGCTCAAACTTATTTAAAAAAATAAACAGGCTTTACAAAACCCTCTGATCCTTGACTTAGCCACTTTTCTGTATAGTCTGCACTTACGATATATACATTCATTATTGTCCAAGGGAAGACAGCCACTGACGTTCACTTAAAGAGCTTGGTGGAGAGGCTTAACAAACATTTTTGCAGCTGACAACAATTAAACACTGGTAAAGAAACTCCTGACAGTGCAAAAAAGGAAAAAACAGCTCAGAAACCAAAGCCTACAAATGGGACAAGGAAGAGGCAAGTGCACATGCCCAGATCTGATGCAAAAGCTCCAGGCCAGGTCTAACAAAACAGCTTCTTCTCCAAAGGGGAATGCAGGCTTGGAGATCAGCCCTGATGATTTTTGAGCTCCACTGCAGCTCCCAGGGGTGTTCATGATGCCAGGAAAATCCCCCCTTGGCACACAGGAACCTTCTGCAGACTCCTTCCTTGCTGGTGGTGAAGCAAGAGCCGAGCTCAGTGGAATATCCCGGAGTAAGCCTGGCCTGGGAGAGGAGCTGGTGTTGAGATGAGAAATCACAGAGTGAGAGGGGCAGAGGGGAAAGTGTGAGTGTGGGCTTGGGACCTTGGAGGAGAGGCAGTGGGGAATTCCCTCCTGGGCAGCAGGTTTTATCAGGATCGTGGAGCAGGCTTGGAGGTGTGCTTAAATCTCAAGTGTGCTTTTTGTCTTTGTCACTGCAGCCAGGGGCTGTCGTGGTCCCTCTAACCTCTACCATGTGCTTATCATTCTGGGCAATGGGCAGGGTCCTGCTGGGGGCTGGGTGTGGGAGAATGGGCTCCCCTGATGGATAATGGTGACTTCTTCCCAATATCAGCATGGCAGGAACTCTTCAAGTTTCATTCAAAAGGGGAAAAGAAACGTGGTTATGTTAAAATGGAATTAAAGAGAATCCTCCTGCCAACCTCTGGATTAACCTTCTCAAGGCTTGGGTTGTTTTGCTGCCAGTCAGTGAAACCACAAAAAGGAGAGGGTGGATTTTCTTCGTTTCCTTGGTTTGAAGGCAGTAGAAGATTTTGCCACCTCAGAAAGGAGGGACAGCCCCATCCTGGCTGGGTTGAAGGGCAGGCAGGACTTGAGAAGGTGCTGCCTGTGCCTTTCTTGGTGCTCCACAGTCTGATGGGGTTTAGATCTTCTTGGAAACCTGGCTGTTCCCATCCTGTGAGGAAGGATCTTGTGGCACCAGCTGTTTGCAGTGCTCTGGATGTTACTGCAAGCTCCCATATCAAAGGCAATCCTGTTGTAAAAAGAACCCTGTAAAGATGTGATAGATGGTCAAGATTTGGGAAGGAAAATTGTTTTCTCTCCCTCCACAAGAAGCCAGTGAGTCACAGTTAAAACTTCCTAGGAAATGCCAACTTCAGGCCTTTTCCTGTTGGAAAATATCACATCCGCTGGGAAAGGAATGACGTGATTTGAAGCTCTTGGAGGTCTTCTTTGACATTTTCCTTCAGTTTGTTTACTTTTCATTTCAGAAAAGCTTTTGTTTCAAAATGCAGGATAATTTATAGATTAAATTAAAAAAAAAAAAGATGCAAACAGGGAAAGATCAAAACAATCTCCATGATAGCCAAACTGTTTTTGTTGGCATATGCATTGTTTTGAATGATTTTGTTTCATGTTTGCTGTTAGCCTTGAGGTTTCCATGTGGGTTAGAAAAATAAATGCACAGAAATTCTTAGGGGATGGAACAGTTCTTTCCTGTCCAACTCCCCTGTGCAGAAGACTTGATTCACCTTGTCTAAACCTCTCCCCTTCTCTCGTTTTGAATTTGTGATTTGGTTTTCAAAGGCAAACAAAGCAGAAGTTCTCTGAGTGCTGCTTTCCAGTGGGAGGGACCCACTCAAAGCTGCTCCAAGAATTTCCACATACCAGTGTGGCTGGAAGGAGGTCATTTGTCCTACTGTTTTCCCTGAATCAAATTCACATGGTACACAAGAAGGGTCTTTTGTGGGCTCTTTTTCCACCCCTGAGAGGGCATTTTGCTCTTTTTTCTTTTTTTTTATATTTTGTTCCCTAATCCAATTTTCTTACGGCTTTCAAAAGTCCACCTCAGTGGAGCTCTTGAAGGAACTAGCAGAAATTCCGAGCAGAAATTCCTGCACTTGAAGAGAATGGTTTTCACCCTGCTAACCATTCATTCTGATTAAGAAAAAAGTTGGGATAAAATAGCTTTTTTTTTTGCTGACTATGGGGTAGGCTAAGATGGTGACAAAGTTTTCCTCTCTAGCACCAGTTGCTTGGATTCATGTCCTAAATCTTATCTGCTGGAGCCCAGATCCTTTGACTGAAGTGTGTACAGTCAAGGAGAGGCCAGCTGAGGGTGCTAAACTCCTGCCAAAGCTGAGAAATCATTTTAAAATTATTTTTCCCTGCACATCCTTTCAAACAGCAACCAGCAAATGTTTCCTGAGCTGCTCCTGCAGTGCTGTAGGACAGCCTGGACTGTGGCACTGAAAGCACTGGCATCATTTATACAGAGAAAATGTGCACTTGCACCATTTTTCAGTGAATTTTGTAATCCAAAGGCTGGGTTTGTGGTGGAAAAGATGATTAGGTGGTTGGTGGTGGCTTGGGAGTGTGGGACAAAACCCCTTTGTCCATGGTTGTGTTGGAAATTTTATGTATTTCAGGAATAAGAGCAGGAATTCCTGTATCTGATCTCATCCACATCTCACACCCAGCCTTGCCTGTGGGATGTCGATACAAATGCCCCAAATTCTGGCATCAGATGAAAGGAATGAATAGAACTCCTGGTCTTTCCAACAAGGATGTGTCAAGACAGAGTCTGGGAATGCTGATGAGCTGATCCATGAATGGTGGGTATTCCTACCCCAGACAAGGGTCTCACAGCAGCCCTGTGAGGTAGATATTGAACCTTGGCTGGGCAAATGGAGTCACACAGAGAAGAGAAAGAGAAGAAGAGGGAGAAAATGGGAGGAAAAACTACAGCAAGGATCCAGGGATCCTGGATACCAGCCTGCTGCTCAGGGAGAAGAATAGATGCGTCTGTCTGCTGGAAGGTGGGAGGGACACCAAAGCAGCTCTTGGTTCATTTTCCTGTTTAGAGTCCAGTTTTTGGCTTGTTAAAGGTCAGAAAAGTACGTTGGGCATAAGACCAGTGAAAGAGAGAATCCACAAGATTTGGGAAGTCAGGCATGGAGTGGGGACATGAAGAAAAGCACTTCCAAAAGGCTGCTCCAAAGGGACATCTGTGGGGTCTTCACAAGCGCATCCTCAAGTGAGCTTTGGAACTATGATGGAAAGAGCAAAGGGATTTGCTTTCACAGATTCCAGTGGCTGCCAGTGGAAGCTCCTCATCTCACAAGAAAGAAAGAGGAGGAAGGAAAGGCAAAGAAAGAGGTTGAGAGAGCAAGACTGGGGAAGATATTTTTTAAAAAAGAGGAAAAGGAAGAAAAATAAAAGAAAGAAGAAAAGAGAAATAGAGAAAAATTAGAGATAAAAGAAAGAGACACAGACAGAAAGACAGAGGAAGAGAATGACAAAAAAAAAGGAGAAAGAAAGAGAAAAAGAGAGAAAGAGAGAAAAAGAGAAAGAAAGAGAGAGAAAGAAAGAGAAAATGAAAGAGAGAGAGAAAGAAAAAGAAAGAGAAAGAGAGAAAAAGAGAAGAGAGAAAGAGAGAAAGAAAGAAAGAAAATGAAAAGAAAGAAAGAAAAAGAGTAAGGAAAGGATTAGGATAAAGAAAATGAAGAAAAAAGTAAAGAGATAGAAAAAGAAAGAAAAAACATAGTTTTCCCTATTTGCAATCTGCAAAGGGGGTGTTTTCCCTTCCAACATTCTGCAAAGTGCTGTGAGGCAGAGAAAAAACAGGGCGACTGTCCCATGCAGAAGGTTTGGGAGATAGCACCTGGCACAAGGCTTGCTACAATAAGTTGGTTATTCTTTATTGCGTTGGAAATAAAACAGTCATGGAAAGTCCTGCATAAATCCACAGCCATGGCCTGCAAAATCCCCACCTCACCTTGACTTTGCTGAATATTTTCAGGGTTTAGGGCCTGAGGGGTTTTGGTTTTTTTTCTTTTAAATTTGGTTTCAAGGATGGAAATTAGAGCTGGTAATGGCATTTGTTCTTCTGAGGGCAGGAAGGGGAAATTCTGTCTATACAGAGAGATTCTTCTGATGTGTTTCTAGTGAGGGTGAGCAAAGCATGTGCCCAGCTTGTAATCCAGGTCAATATTTTTTAAGAGGATTTTTATTTTATCCCAAAACATGTTCCTGTTGAGCAAACCAAAACTTGGTGGACAACTGGAAGATGAACAGCTGGTGGAGAGCTGTGCCATGAGATATTTCTGTGGGATTCTGGTAATTTATGTCAGGTATATGGTTAATTAATCAAATGGAAACATTTTCATGCTGGCCTTGGGACAGGGAAGGAGGATGGACCGTTGGAGACTGACTCTGCAGGAGGCTGCTCTAAACGCCAACTCCTCTTGATATCTGTGGGATCGCAAAGAGGCAGATGGGCCAAGGGCAAGGAGACACTACAGGTCCATAAATCTAGATGGCATCTCTCAAGGAATAAACTTTTTCCTAGCAGGGCACATCTCCTTCTCCCAGATGTGCTGGAGATACAGAAGGCCAGCTCTGCAGAAGAAAACTGATGGGAAATGCTCTTGTAAGGGATTGAGTGCTGATGTTCTCCATCTGAGAATGCTCCACAACCCTGAGGGGTCTGGAGCAGCTGAGCTCACAGCCTTTGAAAGCAAAGCTTGATTCCAGCACCAGCTTTTCTATATAGAGACCTCGGACTTGGGATCAACTGAATTCCTTTTGGGGAGAAAGATCCACCGAGAACCACACCTCGAAACATCAACCAGGAGATCTCCTCCTTTCTCCAGAGAGCCAGTGCTGAGGCATTTCCACTGTTTGACTGCAGTAACTCTGGACCTGGAGCAAAGGAAGAACAAAGCTTACCAAGCTGGGGAGATGAGCACCACGAGCAGCTTTTCAGAGATGCAGCCAATCCTGCAACAAATCACAGGATTTGCAGTCAGCAGCAAGGCCAAAAGCCGGCATCCATCGAGCTGTAGGATTTGGCCACAGGACAGTGCCTATATCTGCATGCCAAGCAAGGATTCCTGCCAGTGCCTAGTGTCAGGCTGTTTATTTCTGTCCGCATTAAAACCAATTTGAACATCAAGCAGCAAAATCAGAGCGCAGCTGTCGTTTAAAAGATGTGGTGGGGATCAGGGAAGACTGGATGTTAATTGGTCAATGACTAGAAGGAAGGTAAGCAAAGAGAGAGGTATGGAGTTCTATTTCTGGAGCTGAGAAAGAAAGATTTGTTCCCTATCCTCCTGTGTGAAAAGAATATTTAAAAAGCTTTCAGGAAGGAAAAAGCTGATGAAAGCAAAGTGGAAAAGTTTAGGTTACTTGGACCGCTTGTGGTGTGAGGAGAGAAAAGAAGAGGGGGACTGACCAGAAAAGGAAAACTAAATGCATCTATCTGTCCTCTTGGGTCTCAGCATGGGTTTAGCTGGGATTTGTGCATGTTATACCTTTGCCAGGTCCCCCCCAAGGGTGTGATCCACACCTCTTGCACCAGAGTGTTGCATAGAGTGGCCGTGAGCTGGCGGGGTCACCCCAGAGGTGGCTGCAGGTCGCTAACAGTGCTCTGCCAAGTTACAGGCTGCACGAGTAAGATCGTGTTATGCTGGAAAAGCCCTTGGAGACCCTCTGGGGTGAAGGACTTGAAGAAGTTGGATAGCTCTATATATTCAAGTCTAGCTCTGTCTTGGTTTTGGGAAAGGCCACCGGAGATTTTTCAGGCATTGAGAGACAAGAAGACCTGTGTCAGCATTGCCCAGCACAGGGAGGGCAGTCACACCAGCCATTAATGGTCAATAGCAAATTCTGTTTTTTCCTGATGGAAGCTTGGAAATGTCCCCATTCTGGTGGTTCAGCGGTAGCAAAGCTTGGAGAGAACTGGGAAGAGGTGTGGTGGGGGCAGGAGATATGAAAACAAACCGTGACCTTTGCCCACGTGGTCGCCTCTTGGACGTTTGGTCCTAACTGTCATGATGCCCATCAGCTCTGCAGGATGCAGAGCCAGCTCCTCTGGAACATGGAATTTGTGCTTCTGGAAGGGAACATGGAGCTTATTGCGAGTGCTGAAAGCTCATTGTGTTTCTCACGGTGGCAAGGGCTGGTTGTCCACACTCTGCTGCTGCCGGTACCCTGTGATTTCAGCAGTGTGGTTGGTGGAACGGCTGCCACAAAAGCCAAATTCATCCATTAGAGAGCTGAGAGAAATCCCAGGGCATGCCTGCTGTGATCCTGATAAAACACGTGCTGCCGAGAGGAAAAACCCAGCCATTGTTGGTTAAGGATGGACCAAATCCTGCCCTCAAACCCCTCCATGGTCAGAGACTGCCAGGCCTGGCGCTGGTGTCCCACTGGAGCCACACCCTCGGATCCTACTGGTCCCAGTGGCAATCGCAGGCCGGCCTGGAGCATCTCCCTGCCATCAGATCCCAAGGGAAAGTCAAACCTGGACTTCACAGCAAATCAAATGGAACGCAACTGAACCACGAGCGTGATGTGAAAGATCATTTTGGCCAGACGGAACGCAGTTTCCACAACCTGGTTTTAAGGAACAGTATCACACAGAAATAGATACACTATGCTAGGTCTGGAGGAAAGAAAAGAAACCAATATGCTAAATAAACTAAGACATACAGTATAGGGGATATTCTGATCAACAAACCAATCACCATTAGAATCAAAAAGTAAACCAGCCTTTCACTTAGGACCCTAACAACATTTCTCAATGCACTAAGTACATTTTAAACCATGCAAGTTTACACAAACATCTTAACTAGGTTTTTTTTTTTTTTTTACTTTTTAAAACACCAACATTATGCATTTCTTTGTTAATTATATTGGTTAAAGTTGCAGCCGTTCACTGCCAAATATCAGATACATCATATACATATTTTTATACAGAATCTGGACAACACAACATTACACAGCCTAAATAGAGAAAAAAAGATTATTTGTTCCTTTGTTTGTTTGTTTTTTTCAGTTTTGTAAAAAATATGAAATGGTGATAGGAAGGAGGGAGAAGGCGTGGGAAATCTTCTACCAAATTAAAGGATTATATCAAAATAATTCCCAAATCACAGTACAACAAGGAAAAAAAATGGTTCAAACTCAGCTCCACATTTAAGATTCTCTTAGCTAAGAAACAAGACTTTGCACACAGAATGTATCAGTATTTAAAAATAGAAAGAATTGCAACACCATGCTGTGATTCCAAATACATCTTAGTTTGGAAAAATGTTCAAAAGGGGAAGGTTAAAAAAAAAAAAAAAAATCAATCAATAAACTCAGTGATTGTAAAGTTATCTGGTTGGTTTGGATTTCCTACCTACTCGCGATGCATTGCCGTGGGATGGAGCTGGACGGCCACGGCGGCCGGAGCAAGGCCAGGATAAAGGAATGACTCGGGAATCGCTCGCTGGGTTCTGTTGGGGCAGCTGGAACTCGGAACGGGATCTGAAACCATCCCAATGGTTTGCGGGGGGGTCTTTGCTTTTCCTTCCACTGAGCTCTGAACAAGAGCGGGGTGGGGACCCATGTGGCTCCCCCACGGCCATACCCTGCCCATCCACACAGAGCAATGCATGTGTTGGATTAGACGGAAAGGAAACGGAACCTGGAAATCAACCGTGGAGGATGCTGTTGTTGACATGGCAAGTATACAAAAATGCTAAAATTTCAGATATAATCAAAGATACAAAATCAGTTCTGACAAGAGGTTTTTTTTTTTGTAGTTTTTTTTTTTTTTTAATAGCAACCATTACAGTGCAAGGTTTTAAAAGTTATTATTACAGTAAAAGGTGTGTATCTGGTTTTACAGTAACTGTAGCACTGATTTTTGTTATGTATAGTAGGTCCCTGATGTAAAGTGTATGCACCAGTTTGAGAGAAAACCCCGCACAATAACGGCTCTTTAGCTTTAAATACATTTTTCTTTTTTTTTTTAACAGATACAAAATAACACATCAAGTTCACAATTTCACAAGCACGGACTTTTGCCTTAATAAAAAGCATGAAAACTTGGTTGAAACCCCGACATTTAAAGAAATGTAAAAACCATTCAATGAGGGACGCGAGTGTGTGTTTGAGTCACGGCTTTCTGCCACCCCAGCTCCTGGATGAGTCTGTGCTGTCCAAACTGCTGCTTCTTGCTCACCCACCAGCTTTTTTTTTTGGCCAGGCAAAATGGTGTTCAGCTTCCCACAGCTGGGATTTGAGTTTGTGCATTTAACATTATCAACAATCTATTTTTTTGGGTGGATGAGTTCTCAAAAAGAAGGATCATCCACAGAGGGTCTGTGACTCCAGGCCCCAGGTTTATTTGGAAAGGGGTCTTTTTTGGAATGATCAGGATGAGATGCAAATGAGTGCAGCCCTGCAATAATCCTTGGAAACTGGTTGGAAAAGACATCTACAATCATCAACCCAGCACCATGTTCACCATTAAACCATGTCCTCAAGTGCCACATCCACTCCGGCCTCACTGAACCCAGCTTTGACTTTTCTGAGTTAAATAAGCTTTAGAATCATAGAATCAGAATATCCTAAGTTGGGAGTGACCCACAAGGATCATCAAAGTCCAGCTCCTGGCCCTGCACAGACAGTTCCAAGAATCCCACCCTGTGCCTGAAGCATCATGGTAACTCGCTGATTTAGTCAAACACATTGATTTTACTTCACAACCAACCTGACTTGTCTGAAAGCTAGAAAACAGTAATCAGAAAATAGCAGGAAAATCTGATGCTGCAGTTTAAATCCCAGCTCCAAGAAGAGGGATCCAGCTGACATCATAACCACCAAAAACACAGGCTTCCAACAGAAATGTTCCTGCCCCTCATCAGTGTTTCAGGAATTTATTTATTGCATGATTTTACAATTTCTACCTTCTCAAGTTGCCTTTACTCAGGTAAATAATGTTTTTCTTCTGAGTTCCAGTTATTGAAAGATCCAGAAAAGTGATGTGGAATTCCTTTCCAAAGCTGCATATCTCCTTCCACTGATGGAGGGAGGGGGAAGCACATGCAAAGAACTCAGACCAGACTCTTTAAGGGAGAGAAAGTTAAGTGGGATGAATCCCTCTTTTGACTTCTCTCCCTACTCCAAATGGGTGGGTAAGTTAATATGCAGTACTCAGGTGGGAAAGGCTGCAGAACTTCTTGAATGTCTTATACAAAAAACACCAAACATATTTTAAAAATTGCATCTACAATCCTTAACAAAATGCAGTCCCAGCCAGAGGCTGGAGGAGGTTTGATGAACATTGTGAGCTCAAAGGAGATAAGGACAAATGTTTTATCAAAGTTCTTCCATCTCTGCCTCCCTTTAGATTTTATAATGGACATTTGAGGGACTTTTAGAAGCAGCAGGAGTCTAACACAAGAGTGGGATGCCCTTGGTTGTGTCAGTCACCGTGTTTTAGTTCTGTCTGACACTAAAGCCTCCCAGCAGATTTCCGCAGGCAGCTTCACCACTGCCCCTCAGCTCCTCCTTGCCAATTCTGTCCATGTAGGAGTCCCTCCTTTTCCACAGCACCTTGTCCTGAGGAGCTTTTCCCCATGGCAAACCTGCACCTGGGTTTCCCAATTTTTAAACACTACCTGTTTTTTAAGGCAAGCCTGGCTCTGCTGATGGGATCTACCCAGCACTGGGGGAGCTCACAGCAGTACAGCTCATGGAAAAGTAAAGAGCTTGATAAAATCCCTGGTCAGGAAAAAATCATCTCTTTAAATAGGAAAGTTCTCATCACAGTGCTCTTCTACCCTAGTCTTTAATTAACAAGACATTCCTCTGGAAGCCTGATGGGCCACTGGAAGAGCAATCCAAGCATCCAGGCCTGTGGTAAGCCAAGAATCCAAGCATGGAGGCCTGTGGTGTTGTGTGGTGGCCCACAGCAGAAGAGATTCCTTTATGATCATCTTTCTAAAGCAGAAATCCCTTTAACAGACTAATTTAACAAAAAAAAAAACCTGCAACCTTGTCAAAGGAAAAGCACCACTCCTCCCAAACTCTGAGCAATAAGGCAGTGAAGCACAAGCCTAACTACAAAAGGCTGTAAAGTCAGGAATTCCATGAAAACTTCATGGTCTGCCCAGAAAATACTTGGACAATTAAAGCACAAGCTTTCAAGCTGGAAAAGAAGTGGTGGAAATCAGATAAGCCAAGTTACTTCTATCAAACTATGTCGAGGTTTGGGATCTGAGACTATGAAGCATTTGAGAGGGGTAGGCTTTGATTATTCCAGGAAACAATGAAGATCTCTACTTTTTACAGTGATTTTGACCCTTGGTGTTAATGTCTGAACTTCTCTGATGAATTGCAGCTGGAAGAAGGACAGCAGGAATGTTGCCTCAGTCCTACACAAAGGAATTTGCTGCATGAGTAGTGAAAATGGCCTGTGATCTCTACATTGTGTTAGAGGATCACCCCTGTCTCCTTCTGTAGTCAGTGGAAGGAAATTGGCATTTCCAGAGCTTGATTGATCTCTCCTGCTTTAGATATCTCTGCTAAGAGGGGTGAGTGTTCTTCTCCAAGGATCAAAGACAAAGTTGAGCAGCACTAGTTTGAGTTTGGGGAGTTAACTTTTAGTTATCTAAGTCAGACAAAGTGAATTTTACCAGCAATATTCAGTCTTAAAGGTTTGTGGAGGTTTGGATTTTTTAAAGTACTAACACATTTCCATGCTGGCTTATTCCATCCTGAATTTCTTCACCCACATTGGAGCAACAGCCATCTTAAATTTGTGTTCCTTCATTTCATGCCAGGGCAACGGAGCTGCTTTTCCCCAGTGTTGTCAGCACAGTTCCTCTCATCCCACTGCCCCTGTAATTGTTTCCCCACTTGGGTCTCCCATCTGCAGCCCTGGCCAGTGGCTTTGGGAGCTGAACACCTCTTGTTCTTTGAGTCAAGCAATGGTTGCTGGAGCATCCCACAGAGTCCAGATTCCAGAGAGATGTTCACAAAGGAATCAGCAGGATCTGTGTTTTTTGGAACATGGGGAATGTCTCAGCACTGGCTCATTGACATTGATCCTCTAAAATCTCTTTGGAAGGTGGAAACAAATGATACCACTTGTTCTGCCAGAGAAAAGATGTCAGCTTTGTGCAAGAGATGTGAGTACACTGAAGGATTCCTTCTTCAAAAACAAGGTACCAGACATGGCAGTTCAAGCCTTTGAATTGTTTTCACATGTTGCAATAAAAATCTAGAAGAGGAGCTGCAGGACCTTGCAGTGTCCCTTTGGAGGGGCTTGGCAAGCTGATCTTGTTCAAATTTATGTGAATTCCTAAAATAAGCAAAATTGGCTGTGGCCAAATGTGGACAGAAGACCAAGACTGAAAGCAGCTTGAGATTTTCAGCAGGTGACACATCTCTACTGATACCCTGAGATGTGGAAGATGAAAATGAGGTTGTTTGGGATGAAAATGAGATTGTTTGGAGGTGCTGCTGTATAATTACGGTGTTAAGTGGCCATTAAGGTTCCAATGAGATCTTTTACAGAAATCAGACTTTTACATATTATCAACTTGAATCGCAGTGTTAAAAGTGAGAAGTTCTTTTCCTCCCATAAAGATTGGAAGAAACAGGAGATCACCTTGACAGGTGAGCAGTCTGCAGGGCACACTTTAAAAATTGATTTGATCTTGGGACACTGGGAGCCTCATTATCTGAACAAACAGAGATCGATGCCTGTGTTTGAGTTGGTATCTCGGACTCCTTCTAAAGTCAAGACAGATGCAGACATTTCTAGGTCGTGATTCACCTGACAAAGTACAGGCAGCTGCTTTACAATGACAGGAATCGCATCCAAGAAAGGCACATTCCTTCCTAAATGTGGCATCCATTCATTAATCTACACAAGTGGGACAACCACGCTGTAAATGTCTAAAATTGGGTGAGTCAAATTTCACCTTCATTGCAAAGTTATTCATTTTCACTTTTTTTTTTTTTTTTTTTTTTTTTTTTTGCCTCCCAAAGCATCCAGGATATCATGGAGCAAACACAAATCTCAAAGACCAATCCTATTTCCAAGGGGACAGTCAGAAACCTTAAAACTTGAGAGATTCCTACTGCAGCTCTGTGGGAGACCTTTTCTGGATAAAGAATAAGGGGAAGAAATAAAATTGCCCTGGAAGAATGACAGGGAATTATTATCTTGCCTCACACACCCATCTAAGTGTACAGGGGTGACAAATGATCATGGGAATATAGATGAAAGATACCTTAATAAAGAACAGAAAACAAACCACGTGCTAAAAACGTCTGTTGTTGCTGCTAAGAGAAATATTCAAAGGACAAAACCAGCTGGGTATTCTCACAGGTTTCTACAATGATCCCAAAATCCTACCATGATAACCAGGTCTGGACACACCTGGGGAAGGACATCTGGCTGCTGAAGCCTGCAGGTTTAAGGGATTTATCTTCTGGAACTCCTCAAGCAGCTAAATAAATTATAAATGTAGCCATGGGATGTGAAATCAACCAGATTTCAATTGTTTAAATATTTTCAGGCTATACCAAAAGACAAATGAGCACAGAATAGTTTCTTTAAATACCTGGTATAGATTTTAATACCAGATTGATTCCAACTCTTTTTGCTTCATGCAAACCAGGTTCTACTTTTCCTGAGAAAAGATCTGAGCTGCTCAAATAAAGGGTTACAGGTGATTTCTGCTGTTTGAATTATCAAAATTTGGCTGATGTGGATGGAGGTTGCTCTTGTCATAAGAAGATGCAAATACATTTGTTTTTTCTGATAAAATGTGACATTTTTATAGAAAAACCTTAATACTGCAAAAGTATCTGATACACTGAAGACAGGAGCTGATGGAGCCAGCATAGAAGTGATCCAGAGAGTTGTGCAGCCAAATCTGATTTACCAAATCTGTGGACTTTTAACCCAATCTGAAGTTGCAAACACCTCCCCAGGCCTCACTTGATGCAAATTGTTTCAGTGCTCTAGGCTGTGAGTTTTAAGAAAGCCCAAGGCTGAGTTCTTAGAGTGAGCATCAGAGCTGGGGAATCAGACCCCCCATCAGATTTGGGGAAGAAAACGAAGAATTATATTTTAAGTCAGTTTTGGACCGTGGGAAAGCCAGAAAAAATAGCCAGAAAAACTTCCCCCAGCCTGAAAAATAAGGAATTATTGCAGGAAAATGCAGCCAGCTCTGAAGGTGCTGAATTCTGCAGAAATATCTCACTTATTGAAGGGAAATGGACATAAGCACAGCACTATTAAAACTCAGGCAGCACTGTGGAGTCATTATTTTTTTTTAAAAAGCAAATGTAACAAGGCCATATGCAGTCCTTGAGGCTCTGCTGGCAGCATAACAAAGGGAAGGCATGGACCAAAAAAATTCTGGGCTCTTCTTGGAACATTCTGATCCCCTCAGCTCCCACAGAAAGCAGGGATGGTATTTTGGGACTTAATATGAAACCTTTGGCACCTTGCAAAGTTGAAGCCTCTTGTTTCGTGTGGGATAAGAACAGGGCACAAGTCAGAAGGATGAAATGGGCCACAAAAGTTTGTTAACAATAGAATGACAACACTGGGATAAAATCCATTTTTAGACATTTCTGAGCACTTTCCAGTCACGTTTTGGGATCTGGCATAGTCTGAGGTGATACAAGAGGCATGGTTTGAAGGGGGAGGTATTTTAATAATAAAATATATATTTCCTGTAAAAGATACGACCTCTTCCCCAAACCTTGTCTCTCTCTTATTAAGCAGGAACTTGTTTTCAGGTTCAGTCTGATATCACCTCCTCTTGACTTTTGCACTGTTGCTTGTCATGACATTGAACCAAAAGCTGATAAGGTTTGTGGTGACTTTATCCATAATAAATTAAAAAATCACTGTGACAGTGGTTCTTTCTCCCTGTGACAGTGTCCCTGAGCCTCCACAAAAGGGTGCCCACAACCAAAATTGTCTCCAGACCTTCTGCTAAATCCTCACATGGGGGAATCTCTGGGTCAATATTCACTGACTGCAGCCAAAACTGTGCCAAGAACTGAAAAACTTTTGACAACTGAGTGCCAGATCCTGCTCTATGTAGTTCATTAGTGTGAGTGGAGACAAGGAATGCAACAGGAATGGGAGAATAATCTGGGTGTCTTATTAAGTTCAGAGTTTTTGCCACTTCAAAGCACATCCAAAATGTTACTCAGCCCCTCATCCTGCATCTCCGGGATGATGAGGAAGAGACCCTAAGCAATTCCACCAGGGAAGGAGTTTGGTTGCTCATCTTGAAGACTGAACTTGGCTGGGCAGTGAAACTCTCATCTGGTGCTCAGGAAGAGCTGTACCAAGTTCCCTGCCAAGTGATGTCATCGGGGCTGAGCTAATGATCCAAAGAGGGACTGGCACCAAGAGCTGAGTGTCCTCACAGCCAATGCCATTAACACCTCACAAAAGTAACTCAGGGTGCATTTTCGAGACTGGAGCCAGCCTCGGAGATGGGGCAGGCCCCCTGAGGAGGAAGAGGAAGATCATCCTTTGAGCTTCCACCAGCCTTACACCTCCTCCTGGCATACCTAGTCTGGGCCAGGCAGGACTGTGTGTTGATGGTGTGACTGCTTTGGTGAGTGCAGGCTTGTTCTCCTCAGGTTCAAGATGATCCATCACTTGTGTGAACAATTAGCTTTTCCTGACAGGAGAATGAACATAATTCACAGTTGGCCCCTCAGTCATTTTGTCCTCAGCCTCCATTGCTGAGTCTGTATTTCAGAGGAGAATTTCACTGGGCTAAAATTACAGCACTTTTTCTATATATTTTAAGCTCTGGTATCTTTTGTAGGATCTTCTGATGGTGCACTGATCTGTCCTTCCTCATGAGAACCTGGGCATGCCCTGATGCCCAACCCTACAGCCATGAAGGGACCCTCAAACCATGGTTTCACTCTCATGCCCTGGACAAAACTCTGTCTCTTGACTTAAGCTGAGGAGTGAGTGAGCCAAATCTGACTCTGTGCAGGGCCTTGTGCCTCCAAACCTCAGGAGTAACAGAGAGAAAATAGAACTGAGTCCCGCAGCCTCTCACTGCTCTGCTGCCTAAAGGATCTCAGGAAAAACCTTGATCCAAATCAAATGATTCTTGGTTTCTGTAAGAGCTCCACAGTCAGAACCTGCTCAACATTTTACCCAAACCTTCTCTTTAGTAGGTGAGACAGCAGAAGACATCCCCAGTGCTGTTACATCCACTTGTTATATCCCATCTGTCATGCAGCAGGCAACGCAGAGGCAATTCCTGCTCAAACAGCACACACTAATGGGGGCTCTGGTCTAGGCCAGGATAAAAGCTGGGTCAGCTCCATGGGAGCTTTCCCACATTTAGCAAGGTGGAATAAGAGGAAAATTTTGCTCAGGAGCCAGCTTCCAAAATAAAGGGATCTTTAGAGAAATTAATAGTCCTGAAACATGGAAAGGAGCAGACAGCCCAGCAGTGAGCATGAGGTTCCTCCGCAAAGATGGAAGAGACACAGGAAGATTCTCAAAAAAGTGAAACTGATGCTCCAGAAGGACCTAAAACCTCAGAGCTGGCATTAGAAAATCATTGCAATATGACCACAGTAACAAACCAACCAACTGGGACAAGGAAATGCTTCCATGACCAAAACCAAAGGCATCCCATTAGCACCAGTGGAAATAATTGTGGAAATAAGGGAAGAAAACCTGAGCTCCCTCCAAAGAGATGAAGAAGAAGGAATGCTGAAGAGTTCCCCAGTTCATCAAACCACCACCAGCCCTCTGAACAGCTGAGGACATTGTTGATGCTGCTTCAGACATGAAGTTCATCCAACACCTGCAGCTCTGGAGGGCAGAGAGGATCCACCAGGAACCTCATTAACATTAATTAGTGTGACCCAGTCAGATCCACCAGTGATTCCATGACCTGGTCCTGCCCAGAGCACATTTCACTGCAGATGAGAGAAAAGCCAGGTTGTCCCTTCCATTTACTGGACAGACTCTTTGCCACTCAATTAAAAGGGGACCTTTTTGACTTCACAGCAGGCATTGAAGGCAATCACAAAGTACAAAATCCAACCCTATTTCTGAAGCAAATAAAAAACAAATAAGGCCAGGAATTCCATGTGGTTTCTGAGCAGAAATGAAACAGCTGCATCTCTCCCTTCTGCCTAATGCAAGATGATTAATGAACAGATTGAAAGGATTGCGTATTTTATGTCATAATTTGGGGATTATAATAGGCAAAGATTGAACTACCATAATGGACCCTCAATCAAATTATAGCAGTTTAACAATAAATTGTGCTTTTTGGTATCTCAAGCTCTTCTCAAACTTCAGAAAGTCTCATTATCTCAAAATAAACCTTTCAAAAAGCTCAGTAGAATGACAAAATGCCCAAATTCAAACACACACATTGGAAGCATACTTTTCATATAGGTATTTTTCTCATTGTTAGATTAATTCTTTTTCCAATTCAACTCCAACCTGTAATTCCATCTGCTATACAACTTCATGAACACATCTGTTTTTCATTCCAGATAGACAAAATACTACACCATAAAAATAGAAATAGGTGGGAACAGGCAACAAAAATAATCAAACCAAACCAAAGAACAAGCCAGATTTGTACAGACACCAGATCAGAATGAGGAAAAAAAATGCTGTTTGTACTGAACAATTGTGCCAGTTTTAGAGAGAGGACTATACAGAAGGGGTCTCCTGAAACCCAGTCTAAATCTGTGCTTTGCAGTCCTGTCTTGTGCTTTAAGTGAAACCCAACAGCATTTTCTCCACAGAGATTTATTCATCTTTGGGTTTCATTTCCTGCTTCTTTCTTTATTTCTTTTTCCTTTCTAAATTTTTAATTTTGTAAAATATTTTTTATTTCCTAATGGAACAGCTGGATTTATATTCAGTAATAATTCTTCTCCTTGCTCTATAAAAAATATGTCATATTCCATTTGTGTCCAATTCTTTCTGGTCACTAATTTTTTGTTTGCTTTGACGAAGCAGTGGGGGAAAATATTACATTCCCCACAGTCTGGTGGAAAGAAAATGGAGAGAATTCCCTCATTTCACTCCCAGTAAAGTGAGTTACCTGTAAATATTTCCTAACCAAACTAAGAATCCCAGTATTTGGGGCTTGGTGCTTTTTTTATTTTCTAATTCCAGCCTGTGGGAGCGGTGGGGGCATTGAAAAGGATTGCTCTGGACAGTTGTTTCCTCACATTTCTGTCAGGAGGATCAAGCTGTGAGGCTCCTAGAAAGGCTTTCCTGGGAATAAACAATTGAGAGGTCCCATCCACCTCAACAGCCCTCTCTAATGCTCCTCCTCACGCTGCAGGACTCAGCCAGAATTTCAGTGCCAGATGTTGGTCATTGTGGTGGTCCTGGATCCAGGGTCCAAGGACATTTTCCACCAGGTAAGCACAGGGCAAAGTCTTCCTCACTTTGCCAGGAGCTCCCACATTCCTTGGGCTTCCCTTGGGCTCCCTTGTGCTTCCATTGCTGGAGCACGAGGAACTGTGTGGCTCAGAATGATGCACGTGACCAAAAAACGAGGGGTTTTTCACTTGCCAGGATATTTGTGCTCTGACCATGGGAATTTGGCTTTAGCCCATCAGGGTGAGATATCCAAGATGAGCCTCAAATCCTCAATTCCAGCCATACTGAAGGGGGTGCATCCCATGTGCCAAGTGGTGATTTGTCGTGGGGAACTCTTTGTCTCTCTCCACTCCCCCAGAAAGGACCTGGATTAGTGACTCTGGGTCAGTGGCTGCCATGAGATGGACAAGTCCTTAATGAATGTGGTCCCATGGCTCAGAAAAGTGCCACATTCCAATTATTTCATAAAATGGACCCCCTCTTCACCCAAATGGAAAGAGATGAACATATTTTTCCTCCATCAGCCCTAAAAGCCCCTCTTTGTCTGCTCCCTCTCTGTCTCCTGCCAAATTCAGTCTTGAGATCAGACAAACCAAAATTGAAAGATCAGGACTGCAAATAAATTTCTTTCAATTTTGCTGTTTGATTCCAGTTACAAACAGTCTGTATTTGGGGAAAAGAAAAAAAAGTAAATTCATGTTTGACAATTCTGGTGTCTATCTCACATCTCAAAAACATCACTTCAATGGAAAAGGAACAGAAATAATAACCATTCACTCATGAACACAATATCAATTCCAGTGTACAGGAAAATAGGATCCAGACAGGATTTTACAACTAAGAAGGAAACATTACAATAAAGATTATGACATTTTATGAATATTCGTGTTATAGCTTTGAGCTTTATTGCAAAGCAAAAAATATATATTTGTATATATATATATATATTTTTATCTACATATCACCTCTGACATTGTATACAACACTAAATCACAAGAAATCAAAGAAATCATAGTGAGGTAGATACAAAACAAAGGGATGGTGAAGAATCCAGCTGCTAAATTTGGCTTAACACAACTGTCATTAACATCTGTATATCCACCACAGCAGTGAGCTTTGATTCACAGCTTGATCAATGGATCCTACTAACATTGATATTGATATTAGAGCCCATTTAGGAATGATGCCATTTGGGGAATGGGGAGGAAAATAAATCAGAAGCGTTTCCTACAAACCAGTCGTCTCCGAGGGAAAATTTTCCATTGATTTTTCATGACTTTTAATGTTGATAAAACAGCTCTGAGAAATAGCCCGTGATCTAGGGGTACTGGTAGTGCCTGAGGGCAAAGAGGGAGGACTCTCCAGCAGGGGAATCTACTGGGGTTGAACATAAGCAAAAGTAAAATTAACCATTCTCCCTTCCTTTCAGCTGGCTGAGAGGAAACAGCACACCCGGGAATGCTGGAGGCTGCATCCACAAAAGTGTGCTTGGGAATATCGGCTTGGACTTGTTGATGATGGCCAACCAAACAAGGCTTCAGCAGAAGGGCAGCCCCTGGATGGATCCTGCTGCTCTTTTCAGGCAGCAGCAGGTACGTGGCAAGAAAATTGGTACCACTGAAGTGACTGGCGCTGGTGGGACCGGTGCTGTCACCTGGTGGGGTCTGGCTGCTTGCTCTGCATTCCTACAAGGAGACGTGTTAAGGCACCTGGATGACTGGGGCTCTATGGGTAATTCTCAGCACAATATCCCAGAATGGATTTGGGACAGCCTTGGGCTTTTAAATTTAGTCTGTCAACCCAGGACAAGATGTACCTGGTGCTTCCTTCCATGAGTGAAAAGACAGATATGAAAAGCTGTGGGTTTAATGTTAGCCAGGGGGAACCAGGCTGGATCCAGGAAAAGATTTCCAATGTGTTTTCAGCACAGGGATGGTTGGTAAAAAGTTCTTTAGGCCATTGGACCACCTTCATCAATGGGGTGGCATGTGCAGCAAAGGATGGATATGGCACCCTCATATCATTCAGGAGCTATGAATTATCAGTAGTGTAAGGAGCTTTCAGTGCTCTATGTCCAACACAGACAAAAGCAAGTTGGATTTTCTGGACTAGGAAGCCCTTTTGCTGCTGCTCAAACATCTCCTAATCTTCTTGCAAAGGGAGGAAGTAACAGCCTGGAAGAAGCACGATTCCCCAGCTCTCCTGCAAACAGTGACAATGAGAGCTTGATTCTTATATCATTTACAATGTCATGGCTGGATTAAAGAAAATGAGGAGAATTGACCAGAACAAATTGCAAATGAGCAGGAGGAGAAGCCAGTGTGACTGCTACCAGCTCTCTGTGTGAACTGAACAAGTCACTGTCAGAGAATGACCTTATCCTTTAGGAAAACACACAGAAGGTTATTGCTTGTGCATTCATTTCCAAGAGATTTTTGGGGAACCCCTACAGTGACCAAAAGATGGTCACAGAAAGTGTGTAGCACTTAAGAAAATCAAATTCCCCCATTTCTTCAATTCCCCCATACCTTTAGTCCTGTCAGGGGAATGCCTGATGTGGATGTGCCACTTTGGCAGGGGCTGCAGAGCCAAATTCCTGACTCCAGAGCTGTGTTGAAGGAGATAATTATGAATGCTCATTAGCAGAATACAAAATTCTTATGAGAAGCTGTGCTGGAGAGTGTCTTGGAAGCATGGCAAATCCTGTCCAGTTTAGATGGGATTCAGCTCACCTAAACATAACCGAATAAAGGCCACACAACAGATCTGAAATCAACTGGGATGAATCCCCACCTGGCAGTCTCCCTTGAGTATGGAATGGATCTTGATAACTCATGGGATACCCAGATCTTCTGGATAAATTACAGGATTGGATCCCCTTCACATAAAGCCAAGGAACTTTGGACAAACCTCCTTATCTGAGGGAATCTGTCAAAAAATGTACCCTAGTCTTAAGCTCTGTAAGCCCAAAGTGGCTTTATACTTGACCACAAAGTAAATTTCTACTGTTCTTTCCTAAAGACACTGCTAAAGATTTGGATTTTCATGTCACCAAAAAAGCAATTTGGAACTGAAACATGGGTGTGCTTTCATTGATACTCTAAAAGGTGCCTTGCTTTGCTTTCAGGAGGCTGGGTAACACAGAAAGAAAAAAGTATTGCCAAGCATCTTCCACTCCAAGCATTTCTTTTCCCTAACAGATTTTCTTGATGAGTCATGGAACAAGCAGCTTTTTGCAAGTTACTTCCTTTAAGAACTGGAGTGTTCTTAAGCATGAACTTAAAATATTTTAGCTGCAGGATTACAGATTGAGTCAAACTTACCTTCCAGGTTCCTCTGCTCACTGAATTTAGTCATTAGGAAAGTATCCTAAATTTTTTCCCTTAAAACTTTAGAAGAAACTGGGGCAGAAGATGACTCCACTTGGCCTCTCAGCACTGCATTTTCAGGAATGGAAATTCTAACTTAAAGTGAGCCGGAGCGAGGGGGGAAGTACTCTCTTTGAAAAATACTGATTAATCATGAAATTAATCATTAATAATCATAACACAGACTGCAGATGCTGGCATCCAGCTTTTCCACTATGCTTGTTTTCAGATAAATGTGGCTGTACCTTGAGCAGGAAGACTCACATCAAGTTCTTGGTGAGGATCCAAATGCAAGAAGATTGGCTTGAAGAAGCACCATTGATAGCACAGAATGGTGTGGACACTTGTGTTCCCACTGATACATGGAAGAAATGCCAGAAATGCATCCCTTCATCCTCCCCACTTTAGAAAGGGCCCTTTCTGTATCTACAGCTGTTCCTTGGTCACATGGAAGAACTTCACTAAGTTAGGTGTCCAATGAGTCAGAAATGGGATTTTGTCTGTCCCACCCCATGAAATTCAAGGTCACAGAATCATTGAACCATTGGGAATTGAGAATATCTCAAGTTGGAAGGCATCAATGAGGATCCAGATCATGGGGTCTGTGTGCAGGGTATGGGATAAGAGCGAGTTGACAGCAGCAATCCAGGATTTTGCCCTCAGCCAAGCTGTGGATGAGGAGAATCCGATAAAGGGATTTGAAGAGTGTACCACGGTGGGCCATGGCTCCCAAGGATGGGGAAGCCTTGAGTGGAAGGAAGAAGCAGCGCAGCCAGAAGATAAAGATGAGGTGATGAGGGAAGCAGCAGTGAGCTTTGTGAACAGAAGAGAGCTGGAGGACAAGGGGCAGGTTGGTGAAGAACTCACTGTAAACTGGCCCAAATCGCCTCCCGCCAGCACGGAGAGGGACCCCGCGGGGCGTGCCCAGGAGGACCAGGAGTGCAAAGTGCTTAAAGGCTTGGTCAGCATTGGCAACCCCCGTGTGACAGGCACAGAGAGGTGGGAGCAACGCGCTCAAAGCTGCAGGGGAGCCGGTGGTGGGCGTGGGGGGACAGGGCAGCCGCCTCTGGGGGCTGCCTGGTTTCCTGAGCTCATCACTGGATGACCCTGTTTCCTCACCAACGCTCTCTCCGTGGCGAATTGGGGTGGGGGAAGAAAAGTTATCAAGACTGAATCACTGAATCCCCCCCCCGCCCCAGGAATATTCACTGTGGATAACGGGTCGATTTTCTGCCTTTCACCTAAGAACAGGGGGAATTTTACCCAGTAGAGCCAGGCTATTTGTTACAGCTTAAAGAACTACAAAACCTCTCTTTGGATGGTGTAGATGGGTATGATCCTGGGTTTGGATGTGTGTCTATATTATACACACCCTCATGTGGACATAGGCTATTATATATTTCTATAATATATAATATAGTATATAATACACACACACACACGCACACGCACGTGAGATACTCAAACACCTGAACTCCTCTTAAGTCATGGAATCAAAAGGCTCTTCTTTGAGGGGGACACTCACTACATTTTCTATATAGACAACTTTGTACATACAAGTCGTAAAGTGCGTTAAAAAGCGCGTAAAATTTTCTATGTAGAAAACTATGTACATATAGCACACACATGTACTAAAACACTTGGAGTTAAGCCAAATTTCACCTTCATCTTCACATCCCCAATACCTACAATACAAAACCAGAATTCAAAAGAAAAAAACAAAACGAACAAAAAAACATAAGGAACCAAGCAAAGAAAAAATTTCTAAAACCCAAGAGAGAGAAATTAATCAAGAAAGGAAACCAAACCCAAAAAACAGTCAACAGAAGCCTGGCACATGTAGAAAACATTGATTCACTTAGAGAACATAAAGAGGGTCATGTCCGAACCTCCTTTTTCTTAAAAACAAAACCAAACCCCTTTTGTTTGTCTGTTTGTTAGCTCTTATTGTTTGAGAAAAGTCACAGTAGCACTCTCACCTTGAACCAGAGTTTGGAACTTTTTGTGTTTCTTTGTACAAAAGAAAAAACGGTTTAAGTTATGGAAAATAGTTGGGAAATTTGAGGTTGGAGAGAGGAGATAGAGAGAGAAACTGGAAGATTGCATAGTTGTGAACAGTGGCTTCTCATCAAGGTGAAAAAGTGCATCATCTGATAAAATAGCATTTGATTATTATTCTTTTTTGTTCGGTTCCATACTTTTTTTTTCCTCAGTCAACTGTACATGTCACACATGAAAAGGTATTTACAGCACACACACATGCTAACATTAAACGTCTGACACTGAAACAGCCATTCTTTAAAGGTTCCATCAGAGTTTGTTCCATGCAAATTTGTATTCTTTTTAAATACATTTTTTGCTACATCCTAAGACCACAGACTTGTCTAAGCCCATCTCATGTAATTGTGATCATTAGCAACACAAAAAGGGGAAAAGCACCAAAATGGCTCGGTTTGATCACCAAACTTCTGCTTTGACTTCTTTCTCTTTTCATTCCTTCATCACTGCTGGTTGTTTGCTTTTTAATTTTTTTTTCTCTTTGTTGTTGTCATTTGTTTACATTAATTTTCCAGAGATGGGAAAAAACAATAGACTTTTTCTTTTTTTTTTTTTAAAGTTTTCTTGAGGTAACAGTTACGTTCAGAACCTGGGGCAGGCAGCAAAGCTTTCAAAAGCATTTGAGAGATGAGGTGTGAGGCCAAACACTGCCACCAACACTGTAAACTAACAATGAAACAAAACAAAACAAATAAAATTGAGATGAATATTCCAGATTTCTGTCCCAGCTAAACCTCCCACCCTCTTTTAACCCTCTGTCCTTTTCCAAAAAATCACAAATGGAATGAAAAGGAAATAAAAGCAACTTGGCACATTCCCTCTTGCACCAGCCAAATGAAAAAAGACAGGTGTTGTACATTAAAAAAGATACTTCAAAAGCTTTTCATGCTTGCTGCCTGTCTCAAGTGCATTTTAATATATGTCTGATCATTTATATTTATCTAGGAAAGTCATATTTGTTACACTTTACACAGGATCACTTCATTTTTGTCCTTTTTAAACCTTTTCACTTTTTTTTTTTTTTGTCTTTTGGATAATGAGTTGGTTATAACAATCTACAGTAAGGCTGCACAGGAAGAATACTGTGTGGTTTATTTTTTTTAATCTCTAAGAACCAAAGTATATAAAATGAGGTTTGATTCTAGCACCTTTTACAGTATTATTGGTGTTGTTCCCTTTAGGAAAAAAATACCTTCACTCCACATCTGTTTTATCATCTCTCTCTAGTTTCAGCTATACTTCAAAGATAACAATAAGGGGATGATTGACCCAAACCAGCAGTCCTTTGACAAAAAAACCTCTCCCCCACTGAAGTCAGGCAGAGCTGCTCATGTGAGCAAAGCCTTAGCCAGCTTCCCTCCTGCCTGCCAGCGAGGGCTGGGGCAGCAGTTTGCTCTGAGCAGCATAGAAAACCAAGCATCCAAAGAGGGAAAAAACCACACCAAGTTGCTGGGGCAGCTGAGATGGAGAGGCTCGACAGCAGATGGTTTTGCTTGGGGTGGAGGCAATAACACTGCTTGCCACAAGGTGCAGAGGATGCTGCCCTGGGATGCTCCCCTGGGATGCTGCCCCACTGACCCCATCGTCCTCCTTCCACAGCAAGGGGAGACCTCCCCATCCCGTGTGAGGAGGAAGATGTGACCTGGCAGCATCCACTGGGGAGATTTGGAGAAATTTTTAGAAATTTCTATGATGTGAAACAGCATCTTTCACTGAGAGCGTTTCTGGGAGTTGGGAGGGGAGAAGGAAGCTGGAAAAATAAAAAACAAACCATGGGAAAGAGAAGCTCCTTGCCAAGGTTGTAATGTTTTACAGGACGTTTGTTGGTTTCACTCGAGCAGTGTTAATCCTGCAGAGGAATGGTTCATTCCCCTGACAGCGGCATCAGAACCTCAATTATATATATATAATTATAACTATAGCAATCTATCTATCTATCTACCTATCAATTTTTATTTATATAAGTATACATTAAAGTCTGTTACTGCACTGGCACCTAATACAGAGGAAAAGTACTGGCGTTGCTGCTGGATGCAAGTGGTTGCCTTGACTGAAGTCCTGTGAAGGGTGAGCACCACAAGGAAAGGCACCACGAGGCTTTGAGAGTTGAAATGTTGCTGCCCTAACATAGCCATCATCAACAAAAATAAAGAGCTTGATGGAGTTCATGAGGGCAGGTGGGGCCAGGCTGAATTCTGGCCTCGCTGATGACAGAAAAAACAGAGTTTTCCCAGAAAAAAAATACCAGGGTTTGCACAGGGTGGCTGATGGTGAAATTGAGACCAGAGTTTGGTCTTTTAAGGGGCACGTTGATTTTGTGAGCTCTTATGTAGCACTTTGGACACTTTTTATCAGCCTTCCTAAATTCAGACAGCCTCTTTGTGCCGTGTTCAACACGCCTGCACCGATGGAAGAAAAGCAGGATGGAACTTTGAGCACTCAGGGAATAATCTAACACAAAGAGGGCCCAGCCTGCCGTGGGCTGCCTCCTGGGATGGGCTGGATGCCTTCAGCTCCCACTAAACCAGGGGAAGTCGAAGGCGCTCAGCGAGTCTGATCTCATCCTTCTGCATAGCCCTGTCCTGAATATCTCAATCCATCATACCCCAGGGGCCCAGAGAATAAATTGTCCTGGACACAGGCAACAATTTTGATGGGTTGGCAGAAGTCCTGCCAGGCTGAGGCAGAGATGAAACCTGCACCTGTCTGGTTTTCCAAAGTCTTAGCTCGTGCTTCTCATTCCCTCCTTACTCGATCAACATTTCTGCTGTGCTAAACTTTTATGTTGGCCCTTGCTCTATTTCTTCTGCTCATAAACTCACACTCAAGCACACTGCCCTCCCAGATGTAGAAAACAGAGGAAGAGCTGGGAATAAACCAGAGCACATCCTCAGAGCCCTCCTGCAAAACGAGAAGTTGCCGCAGACACTGCCCATCCCCAACGGGCTCCCTGTGCATAAGGTCATTGCTTGGTGATTGGAAAAGAAAAAGAAGAGACTCGCAGGCACCCGATGCCAAGTTAAGAGCACAGGTTTTGCATCGTGTTGACACCTGTCAGCCCATCCCATCAGAAAATCCCGAGCTCTCCCGACAGCTGCTGACAAGCAGCCTGCCCCCGCTGTCAGCGGCATCGCGCCGAGTCAAGGACAGCGCCGACGAGCTTGGCAGAAATTCACTCGCTGGACAGAGAGGAGGGGCAGGACTGTCCCCAGGACTGTCCCCGGCCACTTCTGGCCAGCTCAGAGCAAGGGTTGGTGGCAACCCCATGTGAACAAAGCACTGTGTGTGTGGCTTGCTGGCAGAAGCCAAGAATGGTGTTGGGAGACCACTGTGGGGGTCTAATGGAGCTGCCTGTGGCAAGAGGTAACGTGGCTTTCCTTGTTCATTCAGGTCAACTTTTGGGCATTTAATTTGGATCTCAGTCTTTCTAGAATCCCAGGAAGGCTGGCTCAGGTGCAGAAATGACCTAGGAGGAAGCCAACCTCTCCCAGATGAACTGAAAATCCTTGATCCTAACTTGGATGGATGGGCATCTTCACCTGCAAGCCACGCTGAGTCAGAATGGCACTGGAAGGACAACTTCAGATGAAGGACCTGGGTTCAGAATGGGCTGAGTTTGGTTTATAAGGCAAATTCAAGGCATGGGCATGACCAAGTTTCAAGCTTAATTAACAAAAAATGTACTTTTTACTAGGAAAGCTTAGGCCATTATTCCTGACTGATGCACCTGATCAAGAGGGTCTGGGGTGAGGAGAATTCTTCTTTGGAATTTTTTCAGCCAGGCAGGATTTAGGGTGGGAGAATAAGACACAGGGATGCCTGTGGCATGAACTCTTGGGAATGCACCTGAGGACCCATGTGCTCTCTCTACCTCTGCTGTAAACAACCCCATGGCCCAACAGGACTGTGCTAAATCCTTGGTTTCTCAGTTGACTTTCCTGGATGCTTTCCATTGGGAGTGAGGGGCATTTCAGAGGATGGAGAAAAACACCTCCCAAAATCTTATTGCGACGTTTCAGAACAATCTGCCTGTTTGTGTCTGCTGAGCCAAATGGGGACAAAAGGAAGATGATATGATGGATTTGTCCTGCTCTGCTGACCACCACCGTGGTCCCACAACACGTTTGATGTTAAGGTCTGGAAGCACATCACCAACATTGTCTAAATAATCCTCTCATCACCCTTGTGAGGGAACCTTTATCCCTTCCAGTTTGCAGATGAAACACAGAGCAAAAAACCCCCCAAATCCCCAGGTTAACCCTGTAACTCTAACCACTTATTTTTGCCACTTTGTAGTGGCTGTGGAATTTGTTCTCCTTGAATAAGATTTATTTGAGGAATCAAGTGCAAGAGTGTTTTCCAGGTTTTGAGTGTGAACGGGTTCCAGTCGTGATTAGTTGAATTTCAATGTTTATGGGAAAAGTGGCACTTCTGCAATAGAATTATTTAAATTGTGCTATTCTCTGTGGCTGTGCCAATTTTCCAGTACTATCAAAATTCACTAATCAAAAACTCTCCTAGGACGACAGCTCATTTGAGAGGTTTCTGTAGACTTTTAGGATTTCTTTCAATCAGAAGAGCTTTGCAAGAAGTAAGATTGACAAAGATCTTTAAATGCACATTGCAACACCTGGGGTAAATGTGGCAGAGATCCAGGGATGGAGGTGGCATCAGACTGACCATTCCCGTATCACATGCCCTGGAAAACAGGCCAAGGGCACCAGGGAACGTCTTACACCTGCCAGCAGACACAACCATAAAATCCTCTTTCCTTTCCCAACCAACAGCCCATGGCAGAGATGGAGAGAGAACGTGGATCTTCAGGCACCATGATTTTCAAAATAAATCCAAAAATATTCACACCACAGGAAGGGCATTTTGTAGCAATCAGAAAGTCATTCAAAGCCTCCAGAATATAGAGCCTTCCTGTGATAATCCTGGTTTTAGGGGAACAGCTCCAGCATGGAGCATGCTGTCAGATTCCCAGAGACAGATTCCTTGTTCCTATTAGTCTGGAAGAAGGAACACACAGAAAACCAGGCAAGAATGTCACCCCACCTGTTATCTCATGCTCTTTTCATAATGGGTGGCCGCATCAGATTCAGTGGAATGGTCCAAACTTGGCCCAGTGACAAGAGTCACCAAAATGAGATGTGAAATAGTCCTTCCCTGAGTAAATAAAACACTTTTAAAATGAATTCCCATTCCTCATTGGGACAAAAGGTTGGAATGGTAAAAGTTTGCAGAGCAGAAACAGTACCCAGAACCATTTTTTTTTTTTTCTGATAGGAAAACATTTTCCATGGAAACCCCCTCAAGTTTTAGATCCATTTTGGGAAGGGACATATTTTGTAGCTAATGGAAAACTTTGATATTCAAGATAAGATCTCTTCCCTCTCAATCTCCCTACAAAGAAAAGATGGGAGACAAAGGGATTTGGCTGTGATACCTATTTAGACCCTCCTTCAGAAAACATACATCACAGCTCTCCTCCAAATGACTGCAATTACATCCAATTTAAGGCTTGTTTAATTGCTCGAGTAGTTCTGGGAAGTCTATGGATAAGTGCAAACCAGTCCACTTTCCCTACTACTTATCCATCATGAATTTGTTGGCTAATACCGAGACTCCAATAATTATTGTAAAGAAACCAGGTTATAGGGGTATGGTTTGAAATTGAAGTAATTTGAGGGGAGCACTTTGTAGTTTCTCCCACAGTGTCAGCTCGCAGAAACACAGAATATCCTGAGCTGGAAGAGACCCACAAGGATTATGGAAGTCCAACTCCTGCATGGGACAACCCCAAGAATCACCTGGTTGAAGTCAAGAGGTTTCAGCTTCAGGCTGCTGAAATTCCTGCGGGTGTGTGTCCCTGTGTGCACTCGTGTGCCCTCAGAAACTGAAACCAGCCCCTCAAGAGAACAGATTGCAGGTGTAATCAGCTGGCATTTGTCCTGGATTTTCCCTAGTTAGGAAGGAACAGTGTTTGGTTTTAGAGTGGAAGAAGGAGAGGAAAGGCGGGGGCGGCGCGCAGGTGGCGTTCAGCTGGGGCTGAGGGGAGGAGGTTCTGGCACTGGCAGCAAGTTTTATTGGTAAATACAGCTAGAAAGGAAAATATGAGCTGCCTGTCCTTGTGACTGATGAATGGGAATGACATCTGGAGGCAAAACAATAATCATTGCCTTTGAGTGGCATTTGGCATTTGAATTTTAAGGGCTTGAAATCAGATTTGGAGGGTTTACTCCCTGCAAAGGAGGGCCCTGTTTGCTGCGTGTGTTGACAGGGCTGTTCTCATTGCAGTGCTGATACTGGTGAAAGGAGAAACCATCTCTCCCTCAGCTAAAGCCAGGGACTACAAAGCCCCCATAGAGATCAGGGGTAGGCCAGACTTAGATGGCTCCTCTTGGAAAGATACTCCTGCTTTTGCCCAACTTTTGTCTGGGTTTTGACAAACTCTACAAGCTCAAGCACGTAATCTATTGTCACAGTTGAAGGAAAAGACCAATAGGGCCCTGTTTGGGCTCCCCATACCAGTAGAAATTAGTGTTTTTAGCATAGATAGTGTGAGGAGGCACCTGGCCATCAGTGGAGCTCTATTGATTTATCCTGATGCTGTGTTTGGCCCTCATTTTTTGTCAAATTTGGCTTCTAAATTTCTTAAGAAATGGAAGATAGGTGGGACAGCATTTCCTCAGGACCTTAAGCTTCTGATGGTCTTTTAATTAAAAAAAGAAAAAAAAAATCCTACAAGGAATGTTTATTTCAACCCTGCTTGCAAATCCCAAATTGCTAGCACCTCTCACCAGGAATGACCTTCCTCATCTCAAAAAAGCCCTTTGGAATTCACAATGTGTTCATATATATTAAAACATATATACTGCTGCAGTAACATGGCATGTATGCTCACCTATATTTCCATGGGACTGGGGATATAGACTCAGACATACATGTTGATTAATCCCTTTAATCCTGAAAATTCATAGGCACCCACTTCACTTCAGGCTTAATATATAGTAGGAAGAATTCTCTCTCTTCCTGCTGTTTTACTCTCACTGCCAAAGTGGGTCATACCAAAACAACGGGTTGCAAGCACAGCCAGGTGGTTTCCCTGTTAAACGGAGCAATTTCAGGAGAATTAAAGGGTGATTTATCAATAATGTGAACTTGTTGTCTTTTTTTTTTAAATATATATATATATATTATAATGCCCTCAATACCTTATAGGCTATATCCTATTTAATTCCACGAGGTGGGCGACAACGAGCTTTGAAAGCAGTCTGCACCTACATCTTTTTGCTCTACCAGATACACATGAGACTTTAATTGCTTTCAAAACCACACTTGCCCTCTCTCAGCCCTCTCAGTCCATCCCTGTTCAAGACACAGATGTGTGGTGCTTTTTAGGACAAAGAGGGAATATTCGTTTGTTGGCCAGCATTTGGTTGGGTCAAACAAAGCAGTTAGCATAGCACCGAAGGAGTTACATTGCTGTTTTTTTTTTCCCAACATCAATCTATTTTTTTTTTTTTTTTTTGGAACAGAAGCAGTAAAAAGAACCCAGATGCACCAAGCTGAGTGCTAAAAACAGGGCAAAGAAACAGCTGGGGAGAAGGACGGGGAAGAAGCAGACCCAAAGCTGATGCGAATGAGCGACGGCCCATCTGCAGGAGTGGGGCTTCTAAATTTCCTCTGCCCCAACAGGAAGATGTGCAGCTGCCTGGAAATTCAGGTGGAAGAGCCTGGCCCCTGTAGCCAGAAGATTTTGAACTCCCTCCCCATGGTGGATACAGGGAAGGGACAGGGAAGGTACGTGGCAGACCAAGCCAGAGCTTTCTTCTTGCTTCATGCAAGGCAGGTCTTGGGTTAGAGAAGACAACAGCCACCTGAAACACCTCCAGTGATCCCAAACAGACCAGACTCCACAGTCCTTACTCAGGACAGAAAAGGAGACCCAACAACAAAACCCAAGAGTTTTGCCTGAGTAAGGAGTGCGTGAGCAGACTTCACAAAGCTTCTCCAAAAAGGAGCAGGAGTCCTGCCTGGCATTGCATTCCCACAAGAGACATCATACAATGGTCAGGACACTTAGACAATAAAAAGACAAAAAAACCCTAAACCACAGGCTTTCTATCACATGTTTTTCCCTTCTGAATCATCTGACCAGTGGTGACATTTGGAGCAATGAACTGGATCCCTTCCCTCATTCTAAAGAAAGTTGTCTTGGCTTTCACCCACGATGCCTGGGGCTCAACCAGGGATGAATCCACCTCGATGGACACGGAACCAACAGCCAAAACTCCCACAGGTGGCAAGGGAAGTTTTGCCTGCAGGAGGACGGTGAAGGCAGCCTGGTCTGGTCTCTCTAGGTGTGGCACAGGTTTTTTCTCCAGGAAGGCAGGGACTTCGGGAAGAGTTGCACGGGAGCAGCATTGGGTCTATTTTATCCTTTCACATCCCACCTTCGCCCTTTGCGTAAGGAAACAGTTCAAAAACCAAAAAAACCCCAAAAACAAAGCTACTGTACAACCAAGTAAACTGCAATTATTGTGCTGTCTTAGGCAGTCAAGGAACTTAAAAGGCAAAAAACAGAAAGAAAAAAGATATTTTTTCACGTGTTTATCAGTTGAGACACTAGTTTTCCCATGCCTACAAGAGTCCTCAGCAATACCAGCCTCCCAAATAAGGTCCAGGCTATTCCAAAACAGCGTGAGCAAATTTTTCACTGTATTCAGATGGAAGCTGATGACTGAAAGATTAGTGCACATTTAACCGTGGCTGATGAGAGCAACTTTTAAAGAAATTCAAGTATTCATCAGTAATCTGTTCGGTTCAGAAATACTTTTGTCATCTTTAGTTTCAAGTTTTCAGAAACAGCAAGGAAAAGGGAAAGGTCACCTGTTGTGTAAGAAAATAATATTGCAAATAGTGCTGTTACATTTGACCAGGAAAGCAAGGCTGTTCAGTTGGCGCACAACAATTTTCTCCGTTCCTTGCTTTTGGGGAGAGAAAAGACTTCAAATCACTTTCTCAAGACATGCACCAGCAGGTTTTCCTTCTGCATGTTGTAACCCACCCCTTCACTGCTCATCCCCAGCAACAGCACAAACCCAGCAAGAATGAAATTTTCACGGCGCACTTCCAGCACCTCTCACACGCGTTAACTTAAGCCTCACAACACCCCTGTGAGGTAGGTAAATATTATTATACCCATGTACAGATGGGTAAACTGTAGGCACAGAAAGGTTAAATAACTTGCCCAAGGTTACACAGCAACTTTGTGGCAGAGCTGGGGTCGAAACCCAGGAGTACTGTCACCCAAAAATCTGCAATGACTTTTAGACCGTGGCTACTTTCTACGCTCTCTGTAAGAGACCATCTGACAAACACAGCATTGCACAAATCCAATTAACTCCGCGGATTACAAAGTGCCTGGCTTTCAAACAGTTGCCTTGCTGCATGTGTCCCAAAGGAATGAGGAGGGCACAGGAAGGTTTCTGCTCTCAAATAATTTTTTTTTCCATTTGCAGGGCTTGGTTTTGGTTTGGTTTGGTTTTTAATATAGGGCAGGAAAAGGTATCCACATTGTTTTATCAACAACACCATTTTCCAGTTGGGTTCTGTGCATGTCTGAATATACATTGAGGTGGTTTATTCAGATTTATTTTAATAGTCAACAGTTGCCTCCCTCCTCATCAGCAAAGAGCCAATGGAACATATGCAGCGATCTGTCATCTCATTTTCCCATTTTTCTCTTTATCCCACTGTCTGAGCTTCAAGTAAGGAACAAGGGTTGAACACAGGCAATACCCAGCACAGCAGGAAAGCTCCTCCCTTTCTTCACATCACACCTTGACAGGAAAGAGTCACCACACCGTTATTCCCAAGTTCAAACACAACAGAACAATGAAGCGATTCTGAACGTGCTCATGGAGAATTAAGTGGATTGCAACAATCTCTAGCGGTACCCAAAGGTCTGGAAATGCGTTCTGTACACAGTGAAAGGTTTGCCCACGTCTATTTGGGATAGCCTCAAATCTCCTCGTTCAAACCAGGCTGAGATCCTCTGCACCAGAATACACCTGAGCTCCAAGGAAAAATAAAACCAGCAATCATAACCCTGGGAAAGCACCATCCCAAAGCCCCCAGGGCTTGAGACAACTGCCAAAAGAACAGCATGCAAGCTCCAGCAAGCAAAGGGTCCACAACGGAGTTCACATCATCCCTACCGTCCTACATCAGCCACCTCAGCTTCTGTGGGGATTGGCATAGACCTTATTTTGTCATGTTTATTTGGGTTTTTGTTTTCTGGTGGGTTTTCTTTTGCAGGACCACATTCGATCTGAACAGAACCCAGAGAAAAGCAAACCCAGTAAAAGGAGGAAAAATCCTAGGAAAGCCTGTCTCCACAAATTTCCACCGACTCCGGCAGCTTCCAAATTGTCTCCTGCCCAAGCTGCCCAGCAAGCAGGCACTAAAAGGTTTTGCAAATGCACAGTAGTAAGTTTTCCTTTTCAAAGCACCTCTGAGCTTCAATGAAATCAAGCTGGACTAACCTCAGACCACATTTTCTTCAGGAGGTTTAGTCATGCTGCAGGTGTGCGGGTGACAGGTGTGACATGCAGGGCCAGGGGTGGGATAAATTGTGAAGTGAATCTTGTGTGTACAAAAATATATCTATAGAGCACAGGGTGATTGCACTCTGAAAGTCAATAGTGATGCTCCTCACGTGAGCCTGGTTTTAGCAGACAATTCACTAAAGCTTGGAATTAATTTTGCCATTTCATCCAGTCAGCTTGAAATAAAAATACATGCAAATGACTGCTGACTTTCGGCAGATGCACAAAAGGACAGGGTGAAGCAGAGAAGTAGCTCCACTGAAAATATATATTTTTACACTTGAAATGGGTGTCTCACTTGCACTTTGGACTGGTAAATATTCACCATTGGCTCCTCTTCTACAGTTCAGGTCGGATTAGCTGCAGATGAAAAATGCCTCGTGTGGGTGGCAAAGCATGACAAGGGCATGGGCAGGGACCTTGTATTTCCTGTGTTTCCACTGTTGATTTGCTCTGGTCTGAATGATTCCTGTTTCTGAATTAGCTGCCTATGGATGTGTAACACTATCACAGTAAACATGCCATCCATCTGACATGGATGGAGGGATGGATGGGTTGATATCTGAGCCGTAAAAGTGATGCCGTTTACAAAACAACCACAGCAAAGGGAACAAAGTGAACTGAAAAATAACTTGTCCATTGAATCAGGCAGAAAACAGAAAAATGCCAGATCAGAGCTGACGTTCTCCACCACCTCCTGCATCCTGGTCTGTGGCATGGAGTTACATCTTTGTTAGGAAATTAAACACTTCCAGGATCCACTCTGGCCACGAAGCCAACTGAGTAGTGCTGGCCCCATCCTGATTCTGAAAATCTTCCACCCCTGATATGGAGCAGCTGCATCCAAACTGCTGACTGGGGATGGTCTCTGGCCAGTGCCAAAGCCTGGGCAAGCTGTGCCTGAGCCCAGAACTCCTTGGAGTGGATCAAAACCATGCCAGGGAAGGTTTGAGCAATAACAGTCAGGATGGTGGAGCCCTCGTGCCTCAGCACTGCCCCGGCATGGCACAGCTGGCTGGTTTAGGTGATCCCAGGGTGAATCCAGCACCACAAATGTGCCAGAGAACTTGCCCACCAATCTTGTGAATAGATACAGGCTCAACCCTCTCCATGGCAGTTTGAAAAGCTCCTCATGCAGTATCTTCTGGCCAGAAGGTGGGATATGGTATAAAAAAGGTACCAGGGAAAAACTGAGGAGTTAAAACCAAAGTGAAACCAAAACAAGTTGCTGACCATCCTGCAAAAGTCCACACCAAAAAAATCAAAGGGCAGAAAAAATAATAAAACAGGAGGAGAGGACAAGACTCTTAGTGCTGGGATTAGTACCAATAAAGGGCTGGGGTAGTTTTCCACCCTGAGCTTTTGGCTTGGCAAAAGGCATTGTTTGGCAACAAGATCACAGGTAATCCCAAAAGGAAATGGTCACCACCCCAAACTGTCCACCAGGAACATGTTAGGAGTAGTGGCAGAGCACGTGCTTTATGTTAAGGCTGTAATGAAGTCCTGGAAAAAGAAATAGTTCTTCAGGGAGGACACAGGCTCTCCCTGGAAATCCTTTGCTAAATGAAGATGCTGATGGATATCATTCAAAGAAAGGAGAAGCAGAGGCAGAAAGTTTATGCAAGTAGTGAAACAGTCTCAACTCGCAGTGGAGGCACCTGCCTTTGTTGTTATCCGCACTATGAGCCACGAAGGAGGAGGACTTTGGAACAGGGATGTGTCAAGCCCTTGGTTAAGCTGGTTTGGTTGTGAGAAGTTAGCACTGCATTGAGAAGTAAGGACACTTCCAGAGTGTTTTGCCCCTCCACTCCTGGCACGGGGTGGAGGCGACGGCTGTTGGTGTGGTGGTGTGGAGTAAGATCCCGTTCCTGAGGGAAGGCAGGCTGGAGTTGCTCATGAGGGGCAACACTGAAGGGTCTCCTCCTCCTGGCACCTGGTGACTGTGCCTTGGCTCGTTGTCACTGTCCTGGTGTGAAGGGTCTGGCTGTTCAACGGGGTTAGTGATCAGCACCACATTTCCAGACCTCAAGGTTGATGAGTTTGGGGAGCAGGACCTTCTTAGGGTGCTTTCGAAAACAAGAATGCCACCTCCTGGAAAAATGGTCCCTGAGGAACAGCAGGGCTGTTTGCCATCCATTCCTTTCTCATGCTTTTGCCACGGAAATGCAGATGTGAGGAGGAGAGCTCTTCATGCAAGGACCAAGGGGAGCCTTTACGTGGGGAATTAGATCAAGATAAGTCTACACTAACATTAAAGGCAAGTCAAAAGAAAGTTCTGGAAGGAGAAATGCAGGCCTGTAGCTGGAGGATGGGCACCTCTGTGTTTTAAGGATTCAGCAGGTGGGGACAGTGAGTTCACTTCACAAATTACCTCTTTTTATGGAGACAGCACACTGATCAGGGGAGAAAAAGGGTGAAATGTTAGTAGAACACTTGAGAAGGAACTGGCTGTGGGGCACAGACAGTGGAGAAGGGAAATGAAAGCTTTTCACAAATATATATCAGTTCATGTATATATATATACATATATATCTTTATGTGCACAGCAAACAAGGGACTGGGGAGTTAGACAGGGGATGGCAAGACCAAATCCCTCCCTTAGCATGAAAATGTGACCATCACATCGGTTGTAATCAGAGCCCAGAAACATCTGCCTGAAATGGAGTTTGACTGGGAATTACAGTACCACTGACAATTTGGCTTTGTATAAACTTTGCCGTGTGTCTATAGTTTGGCGTGAAGGAGTCCTGCCCTCCTTGAAGGGGACAGACACCAGTTGAAAGTTTCCTTTACAAAACAAAATGAAACAACTGAAGAAACCCCAACGTTTTCTCAGAACACTGCAAAGGATCACTGATTGAAAAAAATGTTTCTCTTCAGGTATATTCAGGCGAAGAAAGCATTCAGCTTCTTTAAACTGTTATATAAAATTGGTACTAGTTTCTTTAAATACTATCATAATTAAAAAAAACCCAACTGATTCCTGAAATTAAAAAAGAAATAATAATCATAATTAAAAAATATCCCTCCATGCTGATCTTCTCTTCAGAATAGGTCAGCATGGGAGTTTTGCACCCTAGACAGTTACAGTATTTCTGGAATAAAAAATTGCAATTACACACAGAAAATACTACAGCATTCACTTAAAAATATCTCATTTTGTTGTTGTTGTTTTCCCCTCCCAAGTAGAGGGATGGTGGGATTGAAAAGATGCCCTGAAACGGGAATATTCCTTTAAAGGAGCAATACTCTCAAAACAGAAAAGGGTGTCGGATAGACGCAAACCCGGTGATTTGACTTGAAAAAAAAAAAAAAACCCAAGATATTCCAGCACAGAAACAGAATCCGAGAGAGATGAGAATGTTCAGACACCGAGTGGGTTATTTGGAAATGTCAAGACAACCCCACAGCTTTGCCAGCATTGGAGGTGGCAGCATCTCCTGGCGGTGGAAGGCTAAGCTAAACCACGGCGCTCTCGCTACGCTCTTGAGTTTCCTCTGGTTGTTGTTTCTCGCCATGTACTTACAGTAGAGGGTGACACGAGACAGTTTTTATCAGCAGTTCCCCACACGTAACCGAGTCGAAGAATTTTTCTCAGCTAAATCACAACAACAACATCAACAGAAATAACAAAGCACCAAATTCATCTCGAGACGTGAGTCAGTTTTACAGGTTATTACCGTTTGAAGAAGTTTTGTTGGTTGTTTTGTTGTTGTTTGTTTTTTGTGTTTTTTTGTGTTTTTTTTTTAATCCCGACTTTTCATGTTTTGTTTTCCTTAAAAACAAAACAGAAACAAAACAGAAAATCAAAACCCAAAAATCCCCAAAATGGAACAAAGGATGCTTTACAATCACTTTAAGGCTCGCACTGAATGAGACATGACAGGTCTTACACAAGATCACAAATAATACATGTATGCCTTTCACAGCCTTAAAATGATACAGTAGGTCAAATTATTTTGCCAGTCACTGATCAAGTATTGTGCCTTTAAATTGACTCGCTTTTTGCTACCATGCTGAGTTTTATTATTACTGAAATAATTATTAGATATGTGGAAATGTACTTTCAGATCATGTTTTTGGTTTGTAATTTTGATAATTTTACATTTTCCAGAAATCAAGGTGGCAGGCCTTATTCTGGGTTCAGACTGTTGGTATTTGCTCCACTGGAGACAGTGGGGCTTTAGCACGAGCAGTTGTTGGGAGCAAGATCAGATCCTGTATTTTCACACTGATCTGGTACAATCCCACCTTTGTACAGGGTCCATTTCCACAAGGAAAACGGTCCCAGGGTGGGGTCACCTTTATAACACGACTCGGTCAATGCTTGGCCCAATGGTGTTATAAATCCCTTGCCAAATTATCTTACAGACCTGATTTTGTCTTTCATCTGTTGGAAAAATCAAACTCCATTGGGGTTGTCTTGGCTTTGCTTTCTTATCTTTTCTTTCTTATCTTTAGACATTTAGACATTTGGAGGTTTTTTTCTGCTAAATACAATATGAGCAACAGGACTTTTTTTTTTCATACATTTTTCTCTTTTTGTTGTTGGTAATTTTTTTTTTCTTTTTTTAAGGTTTGCATTTCAGTCGGATGGTTGGTTTCTCTTTTGTTTTTTTCCTGGCATATAATCATCAAAGAGTTTTGCATGAGAAAGGTGACAGTACTTAATGAAACTCAGCACCTAAGGGCATAAGGCAGTTGTAGGTTTGTTTGTTTGTTTTTTTTTTATTTTTCAATCAGCACCAATCCCATAAATAATGTTCTACACTTGGTGTACGGTATAAAACTGATGTGGAGATGCCTCCTTCTCCACCTGTGAATCCTAGGTGTGGAAGTTGAAATACTGTTTCTTGTGTGTAAAAAACAAAAGAAAAGTTTTTCTTTTTGTTTTTACTTACAAAACATAGAGAATATCTTTTTTTTTTTATACATACAGCAACCAGAAAGAAAGCTTATCTGAAGGTTTGTGTTTGTTTCATGATCTGTGTTTACCGTAAACAAAAATAAGGTCCCCTCTTTTACTTTTGCTTTAAGTAGCTTTAAAGTGAAGATTCATATTGTAGCAACTCATATAAGAGAGGTCCATCTCTATATCTAATACCTACAGCTGTGGGGGTGACATATTGGAGGATGTTGATAGTTCTTCTTAACCTCCTGTCTACAAAATGAGCATCCCAGGCAGGATATCTTTTTCTTGGGATGTCAATCTTAATGAGAGGCCCCTCGGGGGGGTAGGGTCGCCCAGATGGAGTAGATGGTACCATTGCTCTCACCTGGAAAACGGGCAAGCAAGTGTCAGCTGTGAGTTCCTCCTGTTGCTCCGTGACCGCTCTGGTGGGCGTAGCCTGGGCCCCCCGGTACCCAGGGGTTTGGGGCGCCATGGGCTCAACATCGGGGGGCAAAGGAATGCCCCAGAGCAGCTCGGCGCAACAGGAGCTGGCAAAGATCTTAGCTCTTGGCCCCATGGGATGCAGCACACCATAATATAACAGCATCAAAGCTATCCCAGCAGCAAAGCTAAGAAAGACACAACACAGTGCTGGCACGGCATAGGAGTCAGTGGTGTCAGGATCTCTGTAAAAATACCAAAGGAGCGTCAAGGCAGCGTTCTCCGTCAGGACCACCGTGTAATACGCAAACATTCGGTATCGAGTCCGCCCTTCCTTGACATTAAACCAGCAGAAAATGTACACAATCCCTACCACCATGTTGAAGAGGATCTCCTCCCACTTAGACATGCAGAAATCTGTCCCACCATGGATGATCCAGAAAGCCATGGCACACCAATGGACCACTACAAAGATCCCAAAGTAGAGCTGGAAGATGGAAGCAAAGAGAGCAAAAGAAATAACTCGGGATGAGATGGTGAAGAGGCGCCAGAAGAGATGGATGAGGGCCCCTCTGTAGCTCATACTCTTCTTGTCGTCCCTAGAGTCCCGAAGAAGCTTGTGATAGGAGGCTAGCACCCAAGCCAGGGACATCAGGGAGGCCACAGAGGACACACCTGCCGGAAGACACACAGATCCACTGAGTTAGACAGGAGCTTTGGTGGAAAACATCATCTGCTCACTAAATTATTGCATCTGGGGCAGGCTCTGGAGCCTGAAGGTTCAACTCACGTCAGGTTGTCCTTACAGTCTGGAGGAGAGAAATACAGAGATATCAGTGTGGGAATTGGAAATGGTGCTGTATTCAGGAGTTCTCTGACTCCTTGAACTTATCCTCCTGAGCCACTGGATCAGCCACCCCACCCTGGTAGTTCCAGTAGGAAACAGCCTCTGTGCTCATCCTGACTGCATCCGCATTTGAGAGTTTGAAATCCAGCTCCCATCTAAATGCTGAAGCCCAAGGGTGAAAGTTACATTCTTGGAGAGCAGAATCTCTTTTGGAATGCACCACGGCAAGAACAGGACACCTGTATTCCCTGCAGCTGCTTGGATTCTTTTTTATTCTAAAATACTTTTTTTAGGCAACATTCCCATTGATTCTGCCTTACTCAGGAATCCCCATTTGCACTTGCCTTTTGTAAAAACAAGATTGTTGTCCCATGCAGATAAACATGTAAATCCAGGGAGCATCAAGATTCATCAATACCCTTGAAAGAGACCCAAAGCAAAGGATCTGATCTCTCCAGCAAATCCCTGCCGTGTTTCTGCGATGGACCCAAGACCTCTACTGGAGGTAGCTCTTCCCCAGTCTGGCCTCCTGCCTGGAGCACAAATCCAAGTCACAGTCATGTTAGGGAGGGCACAGCCTGCACTGGGGTCACCTTCAGCTCCCAACACATCCTGCTGCACCCTGACATGGGGCAGAACACCCCATGATATTCCAAAGGGACCTGGTCTTATTCTGCACCCCAACCAACACTTAAGCAATTTATTTCCTCCAGAAGATAAAATAGTGGCCCCACTACACTTGTGAGGCTTTAAAAAATATAAGCCCATTGATTATCACAAGGGTAGATTGAATAACTCGTGGAGCAAAGCATCACAATAAAAATTAATTGAGAGATTCCTGGGAAAAGAAAGAGCTGCTGGCATCTTATTCCTTTTCCCACGCTGCTGCTCACTGGGCAACTGTTCTGCAGGTGAGGAAACAGATGATAAACCAAAATCCATCTTTGGGAAGATCAGTAATTTGGTAGGTATGGTTGGATTGGGCCTTAGCCAAAGATTTATCTGGGAACATCATCTTTAAAGTCCAAAGGGAAAACTGCTAATGGTTCCAAGCAAAACAGTGAGAAATGCCCCTCCATCTCTGATGTGTAACTGGGTGATAGGTCCAGATCTTACTTGGCTTTTATTTCTTTAAGAAAATGCAAAGAACATCTTGCTGCAGCTGCTCAGAGTTAAGGTAAAATGCCTGAAAAACCTAAATTTCTTCATCTCCTGTTTCCTTTTCTCTCTGCTCACAGGGGCTTGGCTTCCATGGGAATGCAAATAAGGTCCACTGACTCCTCAGACCTCACTCTGTAGAATTTTTCTTGGTTTTGAGGCATCCACCCCTCCATGTAGCAGTGTTAGATTTCCCTCCTTCCAATCTATTTGTGTCTGGAGGAGAGATGATGGAGAAGAAGGCCAGGAAAGATGGCAGACTCCAACTCTGCCCTCATTGGAATTCTCACAGCCTGCAAAGTCCACCAAAACTACGCCAGAAGAGATGGATCAGCTCTCAGGTTTTCCTCTGAATCCCTTGTCTTTGGGCTCAAATGGACATTTGAATTTCAGACTGAAATTTAAAAAACAGCAAACAGCAAAGCAGTGAGAGCAGTGGCCTTATCCAGGAGGGAAGGTATAAACCACCAGCTTTAAGAAAATCACTATTTCCCCCGAGTTCTAAGTCCTCACTAAGAAACACTTGCACATAGGACTTGGGGATTCCAACCACAGACTCACAGAATGGTTGGAGTTGGAAGGAAGCCCTGGAGATCATCCAATCACTCTGCCAAGGTAGGATCACCTGGACCAGGTGGCACAGGAACGCATCCAGGTGGGTTTGGAACGTCTCCAGAGAGGGAACTCCATGCTCTCCCTGGACAGCTGTTCAGTGCTCTGCCACCCTCAGTGTAAAGAAGTTCTTTCTCGTGTTGAGGTGGAACTTCTTGTGGGTTATTTTATGGCCACTGCTCCTCATCCTGTCACTGGGCACCTCTGCAGAGAGTCTGGCACCATCCTCTGACACCCCTTGAAGGTATTTATATGGATTATTGAGATCCCCTCTCTGTCTTCTCCAGACTGAACAGGCCCAGCTCCCTCAGTCTCTCCCCATAATGGATAGAAACTCCTAAATATGAACAGCTTCATACTCAACAGATGTAGATTAGATTCCTTTTTCACCTCCAAGATGAGTTACATTTTTGGTAGACTTTATCAACAGCTTTGGAAGGATGAGTCATGCCACAAAGTTTTGTTATGTGTATAAGTACTGTTTGTTGCATTACCTCTTGGCTATTCAGTTTGAAAACTTTCCATGATTAGCAGGGAAAAAATATGTCACTTATTGCCTTATTTTAGTGCTGTTTTACTAGAAACTTGTACAGCATTAACTGTACCTGTACAGGGAAACTCAAGCAGAACCAACCCACAGGAGACAGATGTGTCAGGCTGGATTAAAAATGTTTCTATTGGGCTCATTTATTCTAGAAAAGAGAGAGGAATAAAATACACCCAAAACAATCCCCCAGTTTGCACATAAAGGCTTTACCTAATATTTTCAGGGCAGAACCCTCCACTAATCACAGCCTTTGCTGTAAATTGCTCAGAGTGCGTGTGTTGAGTCACTCGCATGGCACCCGGGCTGCTGACAGTCATCTGAACGTCTCCTCCAGCCAGCAGAGAGAGGCAGACACCCCCAGAAAGTGATTCAGCCTGTCCTGACATCGGTGTGTGGGACAGGGAGGGGTTGACTCATGCTCCCAAGGTGTCTGACTCCATCCCTTGCCAGGGGACGTGCGAGCACCAGCAGTCAGGCGGGATGAGCCCCCCCCCGTACAGAACAGCTCATTGTCTCTTCATCTGCGCTGAGATCTGAGGGAGGCAATGAAGGATCTTTGGGCAGTTTGACATATTTTTGCTGTTGTTTAAAAGTTCACAAGCCTTGTGTTGAATGCGAATTTGGGCACCCTGGTGATGAGCAGGATCTGGACCTGGGTGTGAGGGGGGAGATCTGTAGGTGGATGTCAGCAGGAACTATGGAGTAATGTAAAGACTTTTACATCACTCTTACTTACTGCCACAGAAACTATTCCCTAGCTCTTTCATACAGACCTAAATGACACAGCACTTTTGTCATCTTGACCACAAGTTTCCCATTCCCAGCTTTCCCTGTGACTTCTAGCCTGTGACATTTTCACACAATTTACAGTTCTCACAGACTGTGGGATAAACTGTCCCTGTTTTTCCTCTCAGCTTCTCCAGACCTTATTTCTAAGCAACTTTAGAGATCTCTTCAATTATAACTAAAACAAACAGTCCTGAAAAGTTGGATCACATGAGCAGTCATTTTGATTCTGACTCTTGCACGTGGTAACTGATGCACCTTTGTGGAGCACGAGTAGGTTTCAACTCCCTTGCAATGTTTGTTTATCAAAGGGATGAGGTTGGGTAAACACTGAAGTCACTCTGAAAAAAGCTCACTCCCACTCTTCCCACTCTGTTCTCAGCCTTGGGAGTGGAGCATCCCCACCATGCACAACCACAACCCTGCAGGCATTCTCAAGCCAGGAGCAAATCAGCTCCTGTGGGGCTGGAAACGTTGTGGCTGCAGTTCTGGGATCTGTATCCCACCTGCCCACAACGAGGCAGACTGGCACAGACTGGGGTTCTCTTCAAACCTCTCTGCCCTAGGAAGCCATGAGTGACACACAGGCCAAAGTCGGCACCATCAAGGAGTCAAGTCCCTGTGTTTGAATGACACAGCACAAGAAATAATCCCCCAGATTCCTTTAGGGACAAACCCTGAAGTCCTGGCAGTGAGACATCTGCTCACCTACATTCAGCATGAGGAGGCAGAGCTCTATAATGTCCCATTTGACAGATGAAGAGCCAAGATTTGAAGGATTTACCCAAGATCTCATATAAAATCCAAGCTAAACCAGGGAGTAGTTCTCCTTCACATCACAGTGAGCTTGACAAGACAGGATTCAGCTCCTACTGTAGAGACTCACCCCAGGGTGTCCTTGGTTAAATGATGTCTGTTTGCTCAAAGAGGATCAAAGCTTAGTGAAACCATCACAGGTGGGAATCCAGCAATGTTTGAGATGCTTTAGGATATTCCAGACCACCATGTGGAGCTGGCAGATGTGACAAACTTGCATGCAGAGGATGAGAACATTTCTGAACTGGAGCTGAGGTGAAGGAAGGCACTCAGGGCATTTCAAATTACACCTGAGACTCAAAAAAAATCTGCCTTTCTCAGGGGAGCTCATGATCCCTCTTCAATGATAAACACATGTGCAACAGGAAATGGCACAGAGAGATGAGTAAACAGTGGGAAATAAGGCAGGTGTATAAAAGTTAAATTTCTGAGAATGTCAGGCCAATGAATAGATTCTCTGAGAAAGGGAAACAAGAGCTGTTGCTTTGGATCATGAAAACCTGGTGGACTTGAGAACAATGTAGACAGTGATCCGATACTAGAGGAGAAGAGCCTGAACCACTCTGAATTCAAGGGAAACTGCAGAAGCTCACAGGAACACCCTAAATTTCATCCTGGTTTGGTTTTCCTCCTCTGGTTCCTACCCACAGTCCAGAAAAAGAAAAGGACATCTCAGATTTGTAAAAAGGCTCTTTGGGAAAAAAAACCCCATCCACATGAAAGAATCAAAGCAATGACTCCCCTGAAATTGCCATTGCTGCTTTTAAAGCCTGGGAACAAAAACAGTGCAGGGAAAGCCATCCTGTCTATCTGGCCTATTCCTGCTATGCAGGGTTTTACAATCACTCTAATGGAAAAAAATCACACACACACACACACACAAATGAATATTTTAAATGAACAATACACGCATTTTGGCCTTACTCAGTGCTGTCCAGCTGAGGAGAGAGGATTTTCGCTAGGGGTAGGTACAGTTTTCATCACAAATCCAGCTGCAGGTTGTTGGATGCTCATAATTTGGATGCAGTTGCTGTAGCACATTCCCTGAGTATTTCCTGTGGTGCCTGCCCCTTTAACGTTGAAAATGATGCCTGAACAGTGCTCTATTTCTTTTTTGACATTAATTCTCCTTAAGACTCCACTAAAACAAAATGGGAAGATACCAACATTTCTCCCGGGTGTGCGGGATGGCAAATATTGAGCATGACACGAAACCTTCCCTCAGCCCCATGCAGAGGCAGCTCTTGCTTAATGCCAAGTGCCACATTTGAGTTCATCCCCATCCCTCCCTGGCTGCTCAGGCCCCTGTGCTGTGAACCCTGTTATCCTGTTTTTCCCCTTTGGGTGGCACGTTCCTGCCTGAAGCTCTGTAGGAGACGAGGAACAGGCTTTCATTTTGAGGCACACAGAGTGAAAATGCATTTATACATGAAAAGAGATCAAGGCAGATCCTGCTTTTGTAACAATAGGGCCCGAAAGTCACTCTCCCTCATTTTCTAATCTGATTTAATTTGTTTGTGTCAGAGTAAAGGGGGTCAGAATCAGACCCCAGGTCTGATTTTCATTGTTTCCTGATGGATTTTGATGCTTGATCTTTCTTAATTCTTTCCCATCCGAGGAGGGAATGACTTTTGTCTTTTCCCCTTTATTTTCCCCCTTTATTTGTCTCCTTAAACATGGAAAAATATGGAACATTGCTGGTATATAAATAATAAAGGTCTGCACAGACCATTTTGCCTTTCATTTTCCTCACTGGATTTCAGGACACTTCCTTAAACAGTTCCTCCAGTGTGCCACCAATCCAATAGGGCAGATGGGAACTTTTCCACCTATTGTGAACATGATGCAAAAGTCTGACCCAGGAATGGCCTCCTCCCATTTATGTGACACCTCTGTGCTCTACTAAGAGCTGGAATTACCAGGGATGAAAATCCAGATCTTGACACTGGGGAGACTGGGAAGAGATATCACACCAGTGTCCTGCTCTTTGCTCTTTTCTCACGGAAAATATTTTGGTTTCATCAGGTGAGCGGTAACTTTCACATCCTCAGCACCTGCTCCCTTGCTAGGGAGATCCTCTGGGACCTTCCTCCAAGGGGTATCACATCCCCATTCTCCAGGATCCAGCTCACCTGGACACAGCATTACCATTCCATGAGAAACAGAAAACTGCTGATGACTGGCAAAGGCAGGAAACAAAGGTAACTCCTTTCAGGGACAGATTTCCAAGTCGGTCTGGATAACAAGAAAGTCTCCTACCACCAAATCCCACTGGAATGCCACACAAGGCTTGTGCTGAGTTTCTGTACAGGATAGTCCATGTCCAAGCTGGCACACGGAGAGCTCTTCCACATTAGACCAAAGGCACATCCACATTCCCAAACCTTTCTCTATGAGAAAATCCATGCCAAGGCAACTCCACAAAAGCTCACTCACATGGAGAGTTGCCCTCCTGCCCCTCAACAGTTAAAATCTGGCTCATGTCCTGAAATGCTGCTTCCTTTTGCTAAATTAAGATGTCCTTGGTGACCCCAGAAAAGCTGAATCCCTCCTTAGTTCCTCCCCCAGCCCACGCCTCAGCACTGCCTCGAGGAAGCATCCATGGGGTCACCAGGGACTGTGTTTCCAAAGGCCTTGCTTTCCTGCCCTTTCATCCTGCTGCCTCTCAGCTGTCCCCAGTGCCCCTTTTCCCTGCTGCAGGAAGGGGTGACCAGCCACACTCATCTGATTGTGCTCTCATTATCTCGGCTGCTTCTGTCGTGTCTCCTCCTATTCATGTCCTCTGTGAACTCGGGCACTCCAAACCAGCTCCAACCCTGCAGCCATCCAGTCTTGGATCTCCTCCTGGATGCAAGCCAGAGACTGATCCTGCTGTGGGAGGCATGAGCACCCCAGGCCAAGCAGAGATGGGATAATACACCCTCTGTTTGGGATTGTCCTCGAATAACCTCAGTTAAGTGTCAGTCTCCTGTTCGAAATGTTGGCCCACCACATCAGGATTGGCAAAGCTTCCCCGCTGTTCTAAAACCCTCTGTATGAAGATGCCCTGTCCATCATGTGCCTCAGTGTTTATTTCACCCCAGGAATGCTGTCTGAGACATGGCATGAGCTGTCTGGAAATGCCTCTGTCTCTCCATTGACTCTTCCTGGGGAATCATGGAATGGTTTGAGAGGGAAGGGTCCTTAAAGCTCATCTTATTCCAATCCCTTGCCATGGGTACAGACACCTTTCACTCTCCCAGCTGGCTCAACCTGGCCCTGAACACTTCCAGGGCTGGGGTTCAAACTGAAATAACCAAAGAAGAACATGGTAATATGAATAATAAGTAACAGAGGTTTGACATCCAGCAGCTCCCCACAAGAGCTCATGGGGGAGCACTGAGCCTCAGTGAGGTGAAGAGAGGAGAAAGGAGGATTGCTGAGACCTGTTCCTGGCTCCAGGACGAGCAGAAGCCCACAGTGGCTCCTGCAGAGCAGAAGCTGACAGACTCAACATGATAATCAAGTGACACAACACAGTGAATTTACGCCACTGAAGGCCAAGCAGGCAAAACCAGCCCCCAACACCCTCCTGATGTGAGAAGGGTGCCATGGTCAGCCAGAGGACATCCTAGAACAGCCAGACAGAGTTACCAACATCCTCAAGGGGTAGGAGAAAGACAACATCCCTCTATTACATCACTGAGAAGAAGGCTGGTCTCCAACAGGCCTGTGTGTACACAGCCCTCGGCAGCATGAAAATTCACTTTTTGCTTTCCATGACAGCCTTGCCCCTTTCCCAAGATGCTGACTGCAAGTATCTCAGGTGTTACCTATCTATGTAGGGAAAGAAGCTGCTGACACCTGTTCCAGAGCTGGAACATTTCTGGCAGCAACTGGGGGAAATCTCAGTCCCTGTATAAGCAGAGGTCCACAAACAAGCCTCAACTCACTTGGCTAACTGGGGTCTGTGATCCTGTGTGGTGAATTGTCACCACAGACTGGCTCATAAATACCAGCAGAGAGGAGAAGGACACATGGGAAGAGAACCTGGTGGTGGTATCTGAACCCCAAATGAGAAACAGGATTATTTGTAGACCCTGAGCCCAGCTGGCAGAATCTGCCATGCCCATCCTGTTAAAATCCCTCAGGAGTTGTATCCAATGGGAATGGTTCCTGGACTATGTGAATTTGTTTTCTCACGCCTGGGAAAGCTTTGGGAAAGGGCTGGCAGGCAAAACTCTACCAGAGACCAATTCAGCACAAACACCTGAGTGCCAGTGCTTGGGCTCCAACACTGTTTGTGTTACAGGTGTAGACAAAATCTGATCACAGTCCTCTGTTTATCACAACCATGGTCGTATAATCCTTTTCATCATGTTAAAAATAACGTGGAAGACCTTTGGCTCAACTCCTCAATGCCTGGAGATAAAGCTTCTCATATGATCAGATTTTCCAGGCTGGGCAGAGTAAATTAGTCCAGGTGGCTGCTGTGTCTGGACAGCTCTGGGGAGCCCAGGCATGGCAGGTAGAGCTTAGGTAAAGTGTAATACAGATGTGGGGACAGCTTTCTGCCAGAAAAATGTTATTTTAGCAGGACAGGGTAATCCTTCCTGGAATCTGGTGTCAGCTATGCTCCCAAAATTATGCCTGAGGAAAATGTCAGTGTGAGTCCATTGCTAGAGACAAATCCTGCCTTCTGCAGAGCAGCCTCTTCTGCAACAGCTCCATCGGAGCCTCTGATGGGACTCTAATGGTAGAGTTCAAGGAAATGACAACACACAAATTCACTTTTCAGGGGAACAATACATGGCAGATGTCTAAGAAATCCATTCAGGAATTTGGAGTGAGTTTGGTGATTTGGCTCAGTCCTAAAAAAGCTGGAGGCAATCAGGGAACAGAGAGACCCACGGAGTTTTACTTTTGGAGTTCCTGTTGGTGTGGCAAAAATGATATAAAAGTATTTATAACAAAACACTATTTAGTTTGAAGTGGCTCTTCTGTTTTGAAGCTTCCCCTAAATGTTAAGAAAATGAAATGGAAAAGATTTACTGTTTTCCTTTCAGCAAAAGCATATTTTGTTTTTCTCACTGAAAGAACCCCCACTTCATCAGAAGCTCCTTTGAGGGTGTTCATGAAGAACAGTTCTTTCCTTTGTGATTTTTGGAATCAGAGTTCTTACTAATCCTACTGATGCTGTTTTCAGTGTCAGTGTGGGGCTGCATGGATGGTGTTTAGAAGAGCTGCTGTTGTCACATCAATTTGGGTTTGTGTGGACCAGTAACCCACATTGCAGCAGCAAGGACTCAAGTGCCAAAACCTCCCAAGGATCTTCCCACCATGCCCAAGTTCCCAGTGCAGCCTCCAGAGATCATGAATCCCACAAATCCCTGAATCTCAGGTGGGCAGGGATGGCACTGAAGTGATAGAGACACTCAGAACCAACAGCCATGTGCATCTCTGTCTTCTAATGAGCCACAGACACGAAGGAGAGATGGTCTGCCCTGAGCTTGGTCTAAATCCCTCCAGGCACCAATCACCTGGGTTAATTCTGCATTAGAAATGTGCTGGGAAAGCAGCAGCCAGGATTTCCCGGGCACAGATTAGCTTGTTTGGAAATAGAGCATAAGAACTGCTCTTCCTGTCTATTTTTGTCAAAAGCTGAATGAATTGCCACTCTTTTCAGGCTGAGGTGCCCTATGCACAGCCATCACTGTAATTATAAAGACTTTTGAGTTAAATCCACGTTAATCTGAAGCCTTTAAGGGCTGTCTCAGAATGACACTGACAAAGAACCCCACCTGAGCCCCTAAAAGTGAACAGCCACAGATGAGAGAATGCAAAGCTCCTTGAGAGACCCCAAGAGGTTTCACTGGAAATGCTCCACCAGGATGTTCTGACAACACCTCCAGCAAGGACAGGATTTAACTCTGTGCAAACTGAGCAAAATCCCTCTTTGTAGGAAGTGTTAGAAGGCAGGGGAGTCACACAAACCTGGCTCAACCTGACAGGAGCACAACCATCTCTAGAAACTTCCATTGCTATTTCCTGTTGAGAAATTAATTTTCGTCCCTTTGCTAATTAAAATTGTCTTTCTAGAACAACAGGCACAAAACCCCCACCCCAAGCATGGTTACTTCAACTGGTAAGAATAAGATGGCAAAATCCAAGAGGGGTTATTCTTGGAGGAAAAAATCACATTTCACATTCAACAGCTGCTTCTTTGTGAAGGACACTTTAGTTACAACTTCTAGTGGCCAATTGTTTACTAAGATTTTCGAGTGTGCCAAATCCAGCAGAGCTGCTTCCTGTCTGAATCCTGAAAACATCAGAAGGAGCCTCCTACACTGAGATTTTTCAGACCTAATTATATCTGAACTCTACTGTTAGGAACCCTTAGAAGAGAAACACACCTAAAGGAACCACTGGCATGCACTGAAATGGTGAAAAAAACAAACAAACAAACAAACAAACTGTTTTACTAAAAAAACAACACATGGCTCCATTTAGCATAAAATCTTTTCTCAGCCATTTCTATGAGTAGAGATGCTTGTCATGAAACAGCAGGACTCCACAAACATGTACAATATATGTACGTTTCAGCACTGCAATCTGACATCTGTTACAGCACCCCTATCATGTCACTATTTTTTTTTTTTATTTCTGTTTTAATTTGGATGAGGACAGCAGACATTGGGAAAGATGAAAACCTGCCTACCACAAATTGAACGGGTGTTGTAATCCTACAAGTAGGGGTTAAAATAGTCTGAAAAAGAGGGCAGCAGCACCTCAGTGCTGGAAAGGAAAGCCCAAAGAGTTCCACTGTCTGCTTTGGAGAGTGACCACGAGGATCCCTTTTTCCTTAGCACAGATCTGGGACAGCTTTGGACCCTGCACCCAGAAATCAGCAACTAAGCCAAACCTAATTCTGTTGACTGCTAAGTTGTGTCCCAGCCTCCAAAACAGGGTGGCCCAGAGTGCTTGGTGGGAATTGTTCTTGCCATCACCTGCGCCAAGCATGGGAATTGTTTGGGTTGGTGCTGGCTGCCAGGAGCTAAAAATGTGCCAAGGGCTGATAATTGAAGCAGAGGATGAACAAGATCTGGTGGCTGTGCTCATGTTCTGATGTGTTTTGGTTTATCAGCAGGGATGAAACCCAATAGACTTGTCCCAGAATTGGGAAAGCAGCATCTCCTGCCAGGGTTTCGTGAGGGAGCTTCCTGCTGAAAACAGCTCCCACGGGCTGTTCCTTGGAGATGAGAAAACATCAAGGCAATGCTTCAAAGGGTCTGTGACAGCACCAAACAGGGATCCTGCAAACCTCCTCTGGTAGGTGGCTGGGCCTGGATGCAGAATACCTACAGGCAATTAGGGAAATATCTTCATCCCAGCTCTGGGAATGATTTTGGCCCGATGGGAAAGAGGAAGGGACCCAGTTGGGATCACACTCAGTGGCCAAAGAAAGAGGGATCTATCCAGAGACGTGCCAGCAGTGCACACTTTGTAACCTTATGGTTTATAAACCTCTGATGTTGTGCAGGGGGCCTTTGGTGGAAATGCCTCAGCATAATCCCAGCTGAGGGGACTGGTCTCTGGAAAAGAAGGAGCCTCTCAACATTCCTGGAGAGTACTCAGGGCTGACATCAACGAGGCAAGTCTGGCAGAGTGTTCCTGTGAGGGGGAGTGACAAAGTGGCAAAAACGGATGTGGTGCAGCTGGTGCTGTCTCACAGTGGGGTACTGAAGGCACCAGGGACACTGATTTCCAAGGATAACAGCAGGAAACTCTTTCTCCCTCTGCTTCCCACGTTTTGTATGCTCTGCAAAGATCTATGTGACAGGTAGCAGGTCACAGCTTGATGTCCAAGTTCTCCAAGGGCCTGGACTGACAGGACAAGGGGGAATGGCTTCAGATGGAGAGAGAGAAGGTTTAGATTGGATTTTGGGAAGGAATCCTTATTGTGAGGGCGGGGAGGCCCTGGCACAGGTGGTCCATAGAAGTTTTGGATGCTCCTAGGTGCCTGGAAGTGTCCAAGGCCAGGCTGGATGGGACTTGGAGCAGCCTGGGATGGTGGGAGCTGTCTGTGCTCCTTCACACAGTAAGTCATGCTCATCCTGGCTTATCTCCCGGGTCTTTTTGCCTTCTGCAAACATTTTTGGGACCTTGATGTATATCAGATTGTGCCTGGTGGCTGTCCCCCCTCAGTGACCCTCTCTGTGAAGACATGGACGTTCTGAAGGCCCTGAGAGCATGAGGTTGGTCAAATGCCAGCTGGGACAAAAGCCATTTCAGGAGATTTCTACTGACTCAGTAATTTTGCTGCATGCCCAGACTCAGAACTGTCACCCCAAGCTAATCATTAAAAAACAATTAGTAGTTTCTGAAGTGAGACAATTCTTTCCTTTAAAACTCAACAATTTTGTGTTGCATCAACCTGAACTGCTCCACTTCCACTGGGGCTAGAAGCACAGAGTAGTCCCTGCCCAGCAGGGCATCTTTCCATGTTTTTTTGCACATCCAACAATCTATGTGGCATCTTTTCCGTGTTTTTCTGCACATCCCAGAGCTTACGTACTACCTATTTATCCGTGCTCTCCCTAGATGCCTGACAAGAATCCCACACTAGAGCAACCTGAAGCTAAAAAGAATTGTATTTCACTAACCAACAGCAGCTTTTTCTATGGTCTTATCCCAAACCTCCCAGAAAGCCTGCAGCATGGAGTCTCCTAAAAAAAGTCTGAATTTCCTGCCTGGAATCTGCTTGACAAGAACCCAAACTTCTCTCCATGCCTCGCATTCCTGGCTGGCCCCCAGCTCCTGGGAACAGCATGAGCTAATGCTGTTGTAGTGCTCTGATGATGTAACCCCTTCCCAGTGATTACCACAGTCTGACAAAGCCTAAAATTGGCAGCACTGGCCCCCTGCCAGCTCTGTCCCGTGAATGGTGACTCATCTTTCCTGGTTGTGCCGTGTCCTGTGTGTGACGGCGACACGTGGTACGGAACAGACGGGGTTTTATCAGCACTCCAAAAATAAGAGCCAGAGACATGGCAAGGTGGTGGACAGAGAAGCTGCAGGTGGGGATGGGTGAAGGGATGATGTCTTTCTTTGGGCTGGCTCCAAATCCCGCTGGAAAAAGAAAAAATAGCTGTCCCTGGCTCTGAAGGCTCCTGGATCCCACCGCACCGGGACAATACGGCTGATGATGGGACAAGCTGTCCCATGCCAGCGTGCCTCAGGCTTGGCCTGCTCTCAGCATGCCAGAGCAAGGCGTCCTCAGTGCCACTGCCAACTGTGGAGATGGCTTTTTGATGCTGCTGGGAATTGGCCAGGCACCAGAGGCTCCTTTCCAGCAGGGCACCAAATTGCTCCCTGTCATCCGGCTTTGGTGGGAAGGAGGGGAAGGCAGGAGCAGAGCCATATGCCCCAGTCTGGCAGAGCACTGGAGTCATATGAGTGGCCTCCCAGGCGAGCTGCTTATGAGTTCAGAACTATCTGGGCCTCCTTGGGCTGCTGGTGAACATTTAAAGGGAAACTGTGGTGGAGTCAGGACAAATTTTCAGGGCAGATCATCCCAGATCCTCCAGGCCCAGCCAGCACATCCCTTTCCCACATGGCAATGAGCAACTTTTTTTCTCCTTGTGCTTCTTCTCTCACAGGAAACCAGGCCTGGGTGATGAAGACATCTCCCACTTCTTTTAATCCCCAAGGAATGACATGAGAAAAAAGGAAAAAAAGAAAATCTGCCTTTGGGCAAAGTTGTAGCATCTCGTTTTTCCTCATGATCTGTCTCAGAACCTGAGCCAAAGCCCAGAGTGTGGCTCTGGTAGATCTTGTCCCCACCCCATCTCCTGTTACTGAGGACTTTATAAGGCAAAGACTTTTTTAGTTGTACAGTGAAGTTCTCTTGGTGGATCTCATGAAAAACGCACCAGTCAGGAAGAGGATTTCTGCTTTGCAGAAATGGGGCTTTCCCCCACCAAATCTGCAGATGCCATATTGAATTTTGCACTGATCCCCATGGGATCTTGTGCAGAATGAACCCTGGTTTATTTATGAGGTTATTGGACTCTGCATAAATGGGGACAATTTTGTGTTGTGAGGTCACAGAGACTGGGCTTGGGGGAATCCAAAATTCCTTTTTGAACATTGTTGGACACACCTGTTTGGCTCAGGCCAGCATGAAGGGTCTTACACTGACTTTGAGTGCTCCTTCAAGTGGTGAAAAGGATGAAATTTCAAATCTCATGAGTCTTTTTTCATTTTCACTGGAGACCTGTGGATTTTAGTCTCCTCAGTTACATTCAGGCCAGTGTTGATGTCACTTGAAACTCACATTTTTGAACACCTACAGGCTGAAGGTCCCTTTCTAACTCAGTTGACCAGCTGAGGCTTCTAAACTATGTGACAGGGAAAATGATCTTTAATTTTCCCCTGCAAAAAGGAATAATAAATTATTATGAATGCTCCCCAGACATGGCACAGGTGAGGGAGAACATGATAAAAAAAATAGGACTTCACTTTGGGAGGGACAAGATGATTTGCAAACTCCACCAGGATAACTCTGCGGCCAGCACACATCTGTAGCTCAGATGTCTGAAATCCATTTTAATGCCTAATTTGTATCACTCAGCCTAAACAAAATGACCCCCCCAAACCTCGTAAGTTAATGTTTCTTTCCCTTAAATACATGAGCAGCTTCAGCCTGCTTTGAGGGCTGGGGAGAGTAAAAACACCTCCCAAAATCCCAGCAGCACTTTGCAAAAGGAAGGCTTATGCTGCTAATCTCTCTCAGATCAACTGTAGGGTTATCAAGGAGATGGACACAGCATCTGTGGAGAGATGTGGGGTTTTCAGAGGGAGAGACCCTGTGCTGAAAACTGCAGCCTCATACAGGCAGAAATCCCTGTTTAAAGAACTCATTACATAAGTGGAAGGACGTTGGTGCTTCAGCTAAATCTTATTAAGCTTTGAAGAAGCCATGTTAAAAAAATAATTAAAAAAAAAAAAAAAGTGGAAGCAAACCTCTTTAAGAGGAGATTTATGCCAGAAAACCTGGAATCCCTCTCACCTCCCTGTCTGCCTAGAGGTTGGGTGTCTCTTTTAAGCTGGTTTGATCTGGTCCTTCCCCCTTGGCACGGAGGAAGCAACAGCTCTGTTGGGTGAAGGGGTTAAGGATGGTTTGTTCCACAAGGAGCGAGGTGGATTATCTGCTGGGAGTGATTATGGAATGAGGATCTGGGTTGCTGAGCTTTTTCTGTTGTTAATGCTACGTTTTCCCCCGCAAATAGGTGATTTAAATCAGGGGAAGTCCTCTGGCCATTGTTGCCCAGGAGTCTGAGGGATGGACACCCTTTTATCCTCTCCTAAACCTCAGACACAGTTAGGTTGACTGAGAGACAACGCTGCATCCTCTCCAGCCTAACCTCTCCATCTCCTCCTTCAGCCTAACGCCAATGATAGGTATAAATGCATCAGATTCCCTGGAGAGAGGTGCTGCTGCTGGTTGAGCATCTCATCCCACCTCCTTCAGCTCCTTTGGGCACGAGCTGTTCTACGTGTTGGATCCATCCTTATTCCCTCACCTTCTCTTGACTCTGTTTTGGGCCCACCCAGCTGTGGTTGTAGCAGATAAATCCTCCACAGAGGGCCTGCCTACCAACACCAGCTCCTTCCACATGGACATTCAGCAGCTGATGTTGTTCCATTTGCTCCACCAACCAAAGAATTCCAGCTCAGGGTCTCAACATTCACCTTCCACTGCCCACCTCATGGAGTTCACAGAGTTCTCACCTCTTTTCTCTCAGTGCTCTTTTCTGTTGTTCCTCAGAGAAGGGCAGCTAAGCTGCAATCTTCTCTGCCTTGTGCTGGGGATATGATGAAGGAATGAACCCTGACTCGCATGAAATCCCAGCTTGAGTCTTGTCCCAAGCTTTACCGAGGCTGGGTCTTGACCTCAAATTCCAGCTCCAGCACTTCTGCTGGTGGACATTCTCACTTTTAGGTGAAATTCCTCCATTCTCTGAGTGCTGAAGAAACAACAGACACAGGTCCCACCCAACCCTCTCACACAGGTACCTCTCATGGTCACATAGTTCTTGCAAGGCATGATGAGGTTTTTCTTACTTTCACCCACCCAATTGATTGAAACCCAGGAAATTAAGCATTATCCTGGTTGTTTCACTTCCTACTCATCCTTCCAAGATCAGCCCTTTCTACTACCATGCTTTGTGGCAGAAATTCTTTGGAGGAGATGCTCTGGATCTGAATAAAGACTCCCAATGTGTTCACCCTTCTTTCCTCAACAGCTCTCTTAACACAGAAATTAGGAGACAACAGCAAAACCTCCTGATAGCCATTCCAATGACTCCCTTTCTAAAGCTCCTTAAATAGAAGTTGTTTGAGGAGAAGTGAAGCCTGGGCTTGGCATTGCAATCCAAAGAGCAGGGAGGGCTGGGGCTTGGAGGAGGGATGTATGCCACAGGAAGTGGTGAACTGACCTTGTCTGCCACTAAATGAATCCATAGGAGTCTGTGGGGGATGTGTGGAAGCAGCTGGAGTCTGGACATATCAGCAGGGGCTGCACCTGGGCTTTTAAGCCCTTCCCTGGGCTCTTTTTTCATTCCTCGGGGATGCAGCTGATGCTGTCCCTGTTTAAAGGCAGAACTGGCCCCTTCCTGTGACAAGCCACGCTCCCGCAGACTCGATGAGCCAAGAGAGACTCGATTTGATTTTTAAACACACTGCCTTCCTAACAGTATCCATCTCCCTTTGCTTTTCCCCTGCTGGAAGTGAAAATCTTCGATGCTCCCTTTCACAATGGGCTCCTCTCAGCATTTAATTTGCTTTTATATAATTATGGACTGGCTGCGAGGAGAAGGAGAAGGAAGAGGAGGAGGAGGAGGAGGAGGTGGAAGAGAGAAGCACTGAAGGGGCATGGAGGAGCTCTAGGAAACCTTGCACCGGAGGAGTCAAGGAGCGCTGAGCAAGCTCCGCCACTCTCATCCATCAGCGCTCGCATCCCTGGCATGGGCGGGGAGGGAGGCAGGGAGAGGATGCACTGGGGACCTGGTGAGCTCGGCTGCTGGAGCGTGGCGAGCAAAGAGCCCTCCAGGGCTCGAGGAGGCAGGCGGGGACGTGCGCTGCCTTGGAAGAGAGCGCTGCCTTGGAAGAGAGAGCGCAGCCGGCTCGGCGCGCTGGATGGAGGAGCGGAGGAACTGCAAAGCCCAGGAAGGGAGGGGAGGGGGATGCTGGAAAAAAAATGATGCAGCTCGTTCAGTGGATTAGACAGCCGTGCCTGGAAGTGGCAAAGTGGAAGAGCCAGGGATTTGAAAGCCTGGAGGGATTATTCTCCCGCGTTGTCTGACTCGCGGCACAACAGAGGCCAACAAACTTCACCCGGCGCTTTCTGCGGCGAGCCCAGCAATCTGCAGAACGCCCTGGCAAACCTCCTGGGCTGTGATTTCTGCATTTTCAGTCGGGTTAATAACGTTGGAAGCAGCAGGAAAAAGGGGGCTGGCAAATGTGAGCCATTCTAGCAGGAGTTGTAGAAAGGCATATTCATCATGTCAGCACTTTGGAGGCCTGGAGAGCTCGTGATGAGAGGTTTCAAGAAAAGACTGCATAAATAGGAGGAGGGAAGCTTCTATAAACAACTGTGATGGACACGCTGGCAATACAGAGGAAAGGGAGAGTGGCTGGCCTTCCTTGATGCTGTAGATAGTGGTGACCTTGGCAAAACCAGCAAAATTTAACCCCAAAGAAAATTCCAATTCCAGTTCGCACCTCAGCTCCAAAAACTCCCCAGAAATGACAGGCTCCAACCAGGCTGTCTTTGGGGAGCTGAGTGTCACCCACGCTGCACGAACTGAACAGGGACTGAATAACCAAGCAGCTCCACTGTTGGTCCTTAGAAAGGATGGTTGTACCTCAGGCTGGTCACCCCCAGGCTGCCAGCATGGCCATGGGCTGGGACAGGGCCATGTCCCTCTCAGCTGGGACAGATGTCACAGACATCTTTTTATGAAAAATCTTTTCTTTAGGATTTTCCCTTCTGAGAAGCTGAGGCCTTGGAAACAGAATGTAAACAATGGTTATCTGCTGCTGTGGAATGCATCAAGCGTGTCTGTGATTGGGCCATCTTGAATGTTCACAATTAATGGCCAACCACAGACCAGAGAGCTTGGACTCTCTGTCCGTGCTGCAGATCTTTGTCATTCATTATTTTCTATTCTTAGCTTAGCCTTCTGAGGAAACCTTTCCTTCTTTTCTTTTTTAGTTAGTTATAATGTAATATATATATATATCATAAAATAATAAATCAAGCCTTCTGAACATGGAGTCAACATTCTCGTCTCTTCCCTCACCTGACAGCCCCAGTGACCACTGTCACAGACAGATGCCCCATGCTTAGCTCATCACAGTGGTGGACACTGTGGTGGACACCAGAATTGGCAAAATATTCCCCGTGGTGGCTTCCACGCTCATCTCATCATTTAATTGCCTTTCCAACTAAACCACGACTACATCCCTGTCCCTACACAATCCTCTCCACTGCCTTCCCCTTCTCTTTTCCTGGGCTTGGTGAGAACCATGGTACCAATGATAAGACCTTAACTCCTGGGCACTCATCAGAAAAGGCCCCTACAGCATTTAGCTGTTAAAAACCCCCTTTTTTACACTTAACGCCATTTCAGAGCATTGTATAGGCATTGAACCATTTGTACTCACAACACAAACTCAAATCTGGCCAGTTTTATCACCCTACTTATGTAAGGAGGGAAACTGAGGCAGGGAATTGTCGCATTTGCCCAGTGCCAAGTGACAAACGAGCGGTGCCAAAGCAGCAGAGCCTGCTTGCCTCCTCCTGACACCACCATCATTCCTTCAGCCTGGACTGGGTGTGGAAGAGCTGAATCCTATCTTTTCCTTGACACTGACTTTTTTTTCTCCGCAGAGGAGCGAGCAGAAATTTTACCCAGCAAACTCAGCAGAGATTTGTCCCAAAGCGGCAACCCCCAGCCGGGGCGGGAAGTGAGCGGCACATCCATCAGCTGCTGGGCACTGGGAGCAGAAGGGAGAGGCTGGAAAGGTGGGGAAGAGGGGGGCCACTTACATGGTAATGCTTCTGCACGGTTCTTTTGGATCATTATGCAGAGCTGTAGCACCAGTTGAGGGGCGCTCTCGAGGAACGTTTCCAGGAGGCGCAGCATGTTCACGTCTGCATATTCGTACATCATAGCCCAGTAGAAACGCCGCTGGTGTTCCTTCCTCCTCTGGCTCTGGATCCCCAGGTACATTGTTCGGATATACCTGCAGGGAACAGGAGGGAAAAGCTGGGGGTGAGATGCTGGAGTTGCAGCAAAATCTGTTTGTGGGGTTCTGGGGAGGCATTGGGGTTTGCACGGTTCTTCCGCTCCTGTCACTGTCATATTTTGTGAAAAATCCCCTCGCCCAGGATTCTTCTCCTGGGAAGCTGAGAAGCCTCAGAGAAAAAGGAAAACAATAATTATCTCATACATAATATAATATAATATAATATAATATAATATAATATAATATAATATAATATAATAATGTAATATGTAATAATAATAACGTAACGTAACGTAAAACGTAACGTAACGTAACGTAACGTAACGTAACGTAACGTAAAATCATTTCATCATATCATATCATATCATATCATATCATATCATATCATATTATATATAATACCATAAAATAATAAATTTGCCTTCTAAGAACATGGAGTCAGATTCATCCATTCCTCCTTCATCCTGGGGACCCAGCAAATACCACATGCTCCCTCCTGTCAGATCTGAGAAGGACTTTTAGAATCTGACTAGAAAAGACCTCCAAGATCATCAAGCCCAGCCTTAAACTGGATGCCACCCTGAGAACAACACCATATAATGAAGTGCATTTGCTCTTGCAAGGGTGGGAAAACTTTAACTGGTACCACCCAAACGTGAAGCCTGGGAGTAGGAAATGCTTTTGAAACACAAGAAAACAACCCCCTCACCTAATTTTCATCACAAGAAGAGAAGCCACATGAAAAATACTGGTCCTAACACTTGGAAGTGACTTGACAGACCATCTAAACCCCCTCAGCACTCTGGTAAGGAGGTTCTCTCACAGACCCCAGAGCTCAAGAAGTGTTTGGACCACACTCTCAGGCTCATTGTGGGATTCTTGAAGTTGCCTGGGAATTGGAATCTGACAATCCTTGTGGGTCTCTTCCAGCTCAGGATATTCTGTGATTCTATGATTTGACCCTGTTTCATCATAGGTGGAGCAACGAGACACCACCTTCACCTGCAGCATGTGTGTGACCCACAGAGGTGAAAGGCCACAGTTTGTCACTGGTCAGCTTTGAGACTTTGGGCAATTTTGGAGTACAAGGAGGTGTCTTGTGCATGGACAGGCACAGCTCTCCCACTTCCTCTGTCTCAGGACTCATGGCATTCAAGAAAAAACCCTAACAGAGTCCTTTCTAATGCTTGGTATCACAGAATCCCGGAATGGTTTGGGTTGGAAGGGACCTTTAAAATCATCTTGTTCCAGTCCCCTGCCATGAGCAGGGACACCTTCCACTATCCCAGGTTGCTCCAAGCCCTGTCCAGCCCAGCCTTGAACACTTCCAGGGACTGACAATCCAACATTGTGTCTTCTTCTTTCTCATCCTGAGCAGTGGCTGTAACCCCGTTTGGGATGGGAACCATTTCACCTTATGCCGACCCTAAAGCTGCTCATCTGAGCCAGTCAATCGTCGGAAATGTCCCCTCCCGACACAGTTCATCTGTCCCAGCTCGGCTGCCAGCACAGCAGAGGGATGAAACGCCTTCTGGAGGCTCTGGGAGGGGCTCCCGGCACATGCTTTGGGGTTTGGCCAAAACGATTAGATCATCCCCTGCCTCTCGGGCGAGACTGCACAGCCGGGCAGAGCAGAAGGGAAGGACGAGAGCCTGGAGAGCCTCCGGATCTCCGAATTACACCCATGAACAGGGAGCTGGGAGAGAAGCAGAGGCAGCTCTGCGAACCCTGTCCGTCATCCAGCATCTTGTCCTTCCTGACCGGCACAGGAGGCGAAAAAATCCCGAAAGAGGGACCGCAAGGACACCAAAAAAATGACGCAGGGAAGCCACCAGATGGGGCTCGACACTCGAGCAAATGCTGCGCCAGTCATACGACACTGGTGACACTGGTGTGACATCCACAGCAGACCCCGAGTGGGACGGAGATGGCCGTGGGGCACCTGCTCTCCCAAAACGCTCAAATCCACCACCTGCACTTGGAATTTCCATGGAAAACCCCAACCCCAGGAGCTGCAGCATGACACAGGCATCCTGCCTTCCCTTCAGCCAGGAATTAAATAAATGCAGGTTAGCTGGAAAGGCAAAGTCAGGGAGAGTGTAGTGGCTCAAGGAGAAAGCAGAGGAAAGGAGAATGCAATTGGTTTTGTAATGTCAGTGACACAGGGACAGCAAAAGCCAAGTGGTGGTGCCCATAATGTGCTGCCCACTGGCCAAAGCACCATCACCTCTCCCAGATTCCACCAAACCTGTCCTGTAGTCCTGGATGGTCTCCCCCTCCCCAGAAGCTCCCATTCCTGCCAGTACACAAAACCTAAACTCCTTTTCAGAAGGTGGAACCACTCATTTCTCATCACCTCAGCCACAGAGAAGAAGAATTTGTTGGTTTTCACCCTGCAGCAGTCTTTTACCTGTTTGCACATAGTTGCCATGTAAACCTTTCATTTCTCCAGATTAAAAAAATCACAGTTCCATAGAATCATAGAATTATTAAGGTTTGAAAATACCTCTAGAGTTCAGCCATTCACCCAGCACTGCCAAGGCCACCACTAACCCGTGTCCCAAAGTGCCACATCCACATGGCTTTTAAGTCCCTCCAGAGATGATGACTCCACCACCTCCCTGTCCAGCCTCTTCCAATGTCCAATAACCCTTTCCCTGAAGGAATTCCTCCTGATGTCCAACCTGAACCTTCCCTGGTGCAACTTGAGGCTGTTTCCTCTCATCCTGTCCCTTTTTCCCTGGCAGCAGAGCCTGACACCCCCCAGCTGCCCCCTGTCAAGAGGGCAAGAAAGTCCCCCCAAACCTCCTTTTCTCCAGAAAAAAATTATTTCAGTGTCTTCTCACAGTTCACATTTCCTACACCTCTGCTCTTCCACACGGCTGTTCCCAACAGCTGTCTCCACTTTTGGGTTATTTTTAAGACCATCTTTACTTTTCCCAGCCCCCCAGGTTGGCTGAACCAAGCTGCAACAATGACACTGGGCCACTCAAAAAGATCAGGAAGAAATTATCAGAAGGGACACAATGTCCTGCAATGATTTCTCCTGGATCCCTGGCATTACGGTGAATCTCTAGGGATTCACCACCATCCACAGTTTAAGCACAGATTTTTCTTACTGGCCACAGAAAGAGGACATGACACCAACCCATGGAGGCAGAATGCATGGGAAAAATATTCAAATTCATGGGATTGACACAGCATCCTGGTCCTGTCTCCATCAGTGGCAGTGGCACAAACACCAAGCTCTCCCTGAGTGCTGAGCCCACAGCCTTTAGCAAAGGTCATTTGCATTGTGCCTCTTATATGGATGGGGAAATTGAGCCAGAGAGCACCAAAAAGATGCTCTCAAAGCTTTTTTGGCATCAAACCTCAGATCTTTTAGTGCTGTCCCCCTGCTTCTAAACACCATGAGAGGAGCACAGCCCTGCCAGCTGATGCTCCTCCATCCAGGGTGGACATAATTCCTTCACAGCATAAATCCCAGCCCTGCCCAATCTGACCCCAAAGGACAAATCTGTCCCTACCCCATGGGACTGTGACCTCAGGAACCCCTTGGCAAATGTTGGGCAGTGTGAGCAAAGCAGCTCTGAGGACCATTTGCAGCTAAAAGTAAATTAACTTCATTTTTCTTTCTCTTCAGTCCATGAAAAAATGTGATGCTCTGTCTTCAGCATCCTTCAGCCCCAAATCTGGCAAAGAGAGGAAAGGAATTACCAATATCCCATTCCTTCTTGATGCCAGTGGATTGTGATAAAAGTAATAAAGTAATATTTCCACCTTGTAAGCTTTCAGCATATAATAAATATCTACTTCATTTCTACTTAATTAATCAACATAAAATTTCACCCAGCTCCAACACTGATAATTCTTAACCCTATTTCCAAACACCAATGTACAGAACTGGTGTAAACAGTTTTATTCCAGGTCATCAGTTTCCTTGTGTTATTTTATTTACTTTTTGAGGGTCTTTCAAACCTTTCATAACATTGGTTAAGTGTAGACAACTTAAGAAGAATTAAGAAAAAAAAAATAAAAATCAATGTCATTTCACCTGAAATTCATTGTTCCCGGTCAAGCTGGTGGCAAACAGGCTTCTATTATTAGACTTTAAAATCCATATTCAGGCCTGATCTTCAATACTTAGCAACATGATGCTTCCTCTTATGTCAGTGAAAACCATTCACTGCTCCATGCTTTTGAAAATCAGGCTAATTTATTTATTTAAGAGCTTAATTTTGGATACAGGAGCCTAACTTTGGGCTTTTTTTTTCTTTTTTTGAATGCTGGCTATTTTTATATAAGAGTGTGTGTATTTGTGTGTATTTTTAGTTCTAAGTCTCATCACAGCTTCAAGAGATAGAACTAATTTGGGATTGAGAGGGGGATTGGGGTGATGTTTTTTATTTTTTTTTTTTTTTAGTGCACAAAGGATTGTCTGTCCCCTCCCTCCTGGCAGGGCTCCCAGAATTCCTGTTGGTATAATTACCCTCACTCTTATTTACTACACGTGTCACAGCAGCACACGAACTGCTGGGGTCAAAGTCGCTGCTGTCCCTGCTCCAAAGTGCCTTTTTAAGGAGCCAAATCCACCAAATGTGGTCAAATAACCTTTGGAAAGAGCTGCAGGAGCCCCACCAGGAGGAAGAAGAGGATGTTCCTGCTGTAAAAAACACAGCCCACCCTGAGCTCTGTGGAAAAAGCTGCTCCATGGGGATGACAGGGGATGGATTCTGGAGGCTTTGGTTTTGTATCATGAAATGAAGCAGTCCCTGGCCAGCTGGCAAGGCTCAACTCTGCGTGGCTACATCCATCCAGTTGGCCCTGGCCAAAATTTCCAGGGGCTGTGTTGGTAATTTTACAGGGTGAGCTGTTGCAGGGTCGTGCCTGGGCCTTGGCAGGGTTGGATTTGCTGAGGTGGCTCCCAGTGTCACCAGAAAATGTAGGAGGATCCCTCTGGCAAAGGGCTGGTTGAGGGGAGGAGGATGAGTGTCAAAACCCAGGAAATTCCTCTGGGGGGAAATTTCACAGGAAATTCCTGTCCAGGGGCTCAGAGACCCTGGCACAGAGCCCAAGACCCCTGTGCCTTTGATCTTGAACCATGGTAAAAATTACCACCTTTATATGAGGATTTACAAGCCACCAAAGTTTAAGTAGAATGATAGTGAATTTGTCACAGGGTGAAAAATAGATTTTTTTGGTTTTTTTGGAATGGGGGTTCAGGGGGAAAGATGGAGGAATCTGGGCATATCCTGTCTTTTTCCTTCTTCTTCCTAGCCTCCATCTTCTGCTGTGATGGTGGCACTTTAGGATTGGTTTAGAGTAGAAGTTCACTGTCTAACATAGGTGATAGGTATTGGGAAGTTTGTGTAAATAATGTACACGTGGTTTTTAGTATAAAAAGATTCTGAGAGATGAGGATGTGTAAAAAAGTCAGAGCCCTTTTGGGAGCCCAGAAAGACGCATCAGGACAGGCCCTGGGCTGTGCTTTGGGGGCAGGAGAGTCCTGGTGGCCTGTCCCACACAGCCACAAGCTGTCCAAGGGCAGGAATCTCAGGCTGTATCAGCCTGATCACCTTTCCTGAGGCCAACAGGCCAAGATGTAACAAAGAAACTCTCTCATCCTCCAAAACCAGGAAACTTCCTCCATATTCAGCACTGGGAATGAATCCTGGCCCTTGTAGATTGCTGAAACCCGCACAGGTCGTGATGATTTGGGAGAGTCTGAATATGCCTGGACCATTCTAATGATTATATTCAGATTTTGGCACGGAATCACAGAATACCTGAGCTGGGAGGGACCCACAAGGATCATTGAGTCCAACCCCTGGCCCTGTACAGGGTGTGGTGAAGTTGCAGTGCCCATGATCAGGTCTTGAAATACCTGGTTTATCAGTACAGGTACATGGAAAATGGATTTTGCTCATGCCCAGCCCTCTGTTGGGGTGGAATGCTGGAGAGACAGCTCTGATGCTGTGGTAGCCAAAACATTGGGGTGTTACCAACACCTTCCCAGCTCCAAATGCAAAGCACAGCAGTGTGGGGGCTGTTGTGGGGAAAACAAACTCCATCTCAGCCAGACCCAGCCAGAGAATCACACAATCTCTGAGGCTGGAAAATATCTCTAAGATCAAGTCCAACCAGCACGCCAGCCCCATCATGTTCAACACTGACCCATGTCCACAAATGCCATATCCTCACTTCTTGAACACTTCCAGGGATGGTGGTTCCACAATGTGATGGTGATGCCACAACTGATGAACAGCTTGAAGCTGTTCCCTCTTATCCTGTCCCTGTTCCCTGGGAGCAGTGCCCAAACCCCCCTGGCTGTCCCCTCCTGTCAGGGAGTTGTGCAGCGCCACAAGTTCCCCCCTGAGCCTCCTTTTCTCCAGGCTGAGCCCCTTTCCCAGCTCCCTCAGCCCCTCCTGGTGCTCCAGCCCCTTCCCCAGCTCTGTTCCCTTCCCTGGACACTCTCCAGCCCCTCAATGTCCCTTTTATCATGAGGGTCTCAGGGCTGTCCCCAGCACTGGTGTTGGATTAAGCCCTTTTCTGACACAGAGATGGGGCAACTGAGAGGAGTTTTAAAACCTTTTATTCCATTTTCAGTCTCATGTGATGGGTGAGACAATACAGGTGTTATAATTCATGCTATCACAATCTCTGCAAATCCATTTCCCACACACTGGAGGTGCCCTAGCAGTGCCAGCACAGTGGACAGTCACTGTCCTGGCCTTGGTGGCCACACTGTTCCTGGATATTCCAGCCAGGAACCCCTTGGGCTTCTTGGCCACCTGTCACTCTGCTGTTCAGAAATGTCCTGTGGCACTACAGGAGCATGGTTGTGACCTTGGTGACGTGGCAGCAACACCCATCATATGGATGGGCACCATCCCATGGCACCAACCTCCTCCCTGGCGCACCCTCCTGGAGGAAGAGGATGGGAATGAAGGGGTGTCCTTCAGCTGAGGGCTCACCCTCCTGGCACCTCATCTGCCTATCAGGATTTTTTTTTTTATTTTCTCAATGTTTTCCCAGGATTTCCTTGGAATTCAGTGTTTTTCCCCTCAGTGATGACCCCAGCACAGCCCTCAGCCCGTCACCCCTTCATGCTGAGAGCTGGCTCTGTGCTGACTTTCCCTTTGCCCTATCATGATTTTGAGGATTTTCTCAGAATTTTTCTCAGATTTTCTCGGGATTTTCTGGAGATTTCCCATATTTTTCCCTGGAATTCTGTGTGTTTTTTCCCAGTGATGACACAGGGCACGGCCTTCAGCCCCTCGTACCGCTTCATACTGAGTGACAGCTCCCTGCTGATCCTCCCTGGGCCCTATTGGGGTTTTTGGGATTAGATTTTCATTGAATTGAGTTTTTTTGGATTGGATTGGGATTTTTTGGGGGATTTTCTCAGGATTTTTCCCAAGATTTTCCTGGAATTCGGTGTTTTTCCCCTCAGTGATGACCCCAGCGTGGCCTTCAGTCCCTCATCCCCTTCACGCTGCGTGATGGCTCCTTGCTGATCCTGCCTGTGCCCTGTTGGTTTTGAGATTAGATTTCCATTAAATTGCATTTTTGGGATTAGATTAGGATTTTCTCAGGATTTTCTTGAGGTTTTACCATAATTTTCCTGGGATTTAGGTGTTTTTTCCCTCAGTGATGACTCTGGCAGGGCCCTCAGCCCCTTGTCCCCTTCACATTGAGTGACAGCTCCATGCTGGTTCTCCCTGGGCCCATTTGGGTTTTTTTTGGGATCAAATTGGAATTGGATTGGGGTTTTTGGGATTAGGTTGGGATTTTTGGAGGATTTTCTCAGGATTTTCCCAGAATTTTCTTGGGATTTTCCTGGAATTCTGCGCAAGGGGCCTCATGCACTGGAGGGTGTTTCCAGATTAAAATCGCTCTCCTTGGAGGGGACGAAACCAGGCCATGAGTAACTGCTGGGAGCAGAGGCTGCCTGAACATCCCCTTACAATGAGGTTACGTGAGGGCAGATCTCAGCTGGAGCGAGCTGGCATCCACAGGGCTCTGGCAATTTACACCAGCTGCGGCTTTGGCCCACTTTTTTAATTTTAATGAATTATTTTCATTCTAACTGATGTAAAAGGAATAGGAGACGCAGCGCTGGAGCAACAGGGAAGTAGGAAAGTGAAACGCTGTCTATTAAAAAAATCAAACTCAAACTTGGAGTTGCCATCACCATTAACATGCTCAATATCAACATTTTTTAGGTGTTTTTTTTTGTTGTAATGTCACATGCCAATGATGAGGATTCACAGATGGATTGTTATTGTTCCTAGTTCGAGTATCAAAATAGGAATTAGAGGGTCCCATCCAGGCACTGATATTCCACAGCTTTTTCTGGCTGCTCCCACAGCATCAAACTCCTCCTGAACAAGGGCTTGCATCCAAGCTGTCTCTAGGGAGTTGTTCCTGGTTTGGTCTGAGCCTTGAAGGATATGCAGGATTTATTTTCACTGTTCTGGTTGTGTTGGGTCAAAACCACGCTGAAGTGGGAAAGATCCCTTTTCAAAATCAAGAAAGAGATCCTTATTTCTGCACAAACTCTTATCCAGCCTCCTCAGAGGTCATCCTGACCACACACACCTAAATAATCATTTTGATGACCTTCATCCTGGCCCTGATCTTCAGAACTGGGATTCTCAGTGCTTTCTGACAACTTCAGGGGATTTCCTTACATGGTTTATACCTAAAAAATGAATAAAATGGAACAAAAAGTGTGTTCATCAAGGGGTTTAGCCCTTCTGCCTTGCAGTTTCTGATCTAAGTCTTATCTACTTGTTTCTATCAATTCCTGTTAAAGAATTAATAATTTGTACTACAAACTCTTGCTTTTTGCCAAATGTGCAACTGAAATTTGTGTTTGAAGGAATGATTGTCCCAGACTTCTGCTGCACAGGAGAAACTGTTACAATTTCATATTCTAAGCCAGTCCGAAGCTGTTTTAAAGCACAGATGGCTTTACTACACACCAAGCTCAAAAGATGCAACTGATTTATAAAACTTAGGTTGGGAAAGATCATATTGTGGAATCACAGAAGAATTTAGGTTGGAAGGAGATTTTAGAGGTCTGTGGATCAAGGCTCCCATCCAAGTGGGGATAACTTTGAAGTTAGGGAGGTTGGTTACAGTCTGGTGCAGCTGAGTTTTGAAAATCTCCAAGGATGGAGATTCCACAGCCCCTCTGGACAACCTGTTCCAGCATTTAACCCTGATCCATGCAGAATCATGGAATCATTCAGCTTGGAAAAGACCTCTTGAGTTCAACCATCAACCCAGCATTATGGGCATGACCAAACCATGTCCTCAAGTGCCACACGTTTTTTGAACATTCCTGGGGATGGTGAAACGACTTTCAGCCCAAGATCATTTCCACTACTTGAAGAAAGTTTACAAATCAGCGCCTCCTTGGAAAGAGTAAATTCCATCATTTAGATGGAATTTAAATAAAATAAAAGCATGACACTGTAGCATTTTTAGGATCTGGTTCCAATAGCTTTGGTATTTGCAGGCTGATTTAACTCATGGCTGATAATCTGGGGATTCTGATACACAAAACAGGGCTCTGTGATTGATCATTCCTGAGCAATGTCCCCAGCTCCTCTAAAATTATTGCTTTGGTGGCAGTGCCAGGCAAAAGGGACATAAACCTACACCTCCTCCTCTGGGGCAGCACTCCTGGTCTTGGTTCAAATCCCTTTTTACTGATGGTCCAAGTGGGTATTTGGGACTGTGAGAGCACAGGCAGGGCTGCAGGTGTGATTTCATCCTGCTGACAAACACCGGGGTCACAACCTCCAGCAGCTGCCCAGGGCAGGAAAGTGGGGCAAGGGCATCACTGCAGATAAAACTCCAGAGGCCAAAGGTGCAGGAACTGCTCGTGTTGCTCCATCTGGGAGATGTTTCTGGGATTCGTTTCTCTCCTTCCTCAGCTGCAGAGTAATTTTCTCTGACTCACAGGCTGAAAGATCACAACCAGAAGAAGAGAAAGAACTCATAAGGAAGTGCTAGCCCTAAACAGCCCCACTTTTTTGGCACTGATTTATCAATCCTTCCCCAGCTTGGCTGTTACTGAACTATCCTTGCTTAGCCAGAGCCTGTCCAGTGTTTCTATATGTGCAAAAATAGCTATGAATATGTTATTTGACATATTCACCAAAACTCCAGTTTTGGAAGCAGCCAGGCAGCCTCTCCTTGCTGCATCCTCATGGCTGAGGGGTTCCCCTGGATATCCAAGTTGCAGAATCCCCATTTCCAGGTCTCTGCTCAGTAAATCAATACAGAATCAGAGAATAGCTTTGTAGCAGCAGCTACCATTGTTTCAACCCAGACTCCTAGAAATCATGTTTGTGTTTTCATTTGTTAATTATTTCCTGAGATGTAGAGCTCTAAAACAGGAATACAAACCCCTAGACCTCTCTGTCACCATGGCATGAATGCCCTTTGTTAAAATTTCAATGTGGAAACCATCTCCATGCTGCATGAAGGAGGAGGAAGAGCAGCGGGGGCTGCTGGAGAGGGTATCCAAGTGATGGGTGCTACAGAGACATGTCACAGCATCTATCACACGTGGGATGGTCCTAGCACTGAGCCAAATGCTCTCTTTTATCATGGATTCCCCCTCTAAGTTAGTGATGAATTCTTAAACCCCAGTCCCTTCCCTATTTTGCACATGCTTATTTGCTTTAAGGATACTCCAACACTTCATGCTGTTGCCTCTGGCAAAGCCTTCTGTTTTAAATCAAAGTTGTTAAACAGCTTTACACAGGGACCAGGAAGCTGGACTCACACTGAGTTTTTGCTTCAAGTGTGTTTGTGAAAGTAAGGTTTAGTGTCAGGGTTCTCCTTGTGGAAATGAAGATGGTCCCAGTCCAGCCCGTCCTGCAGGAGCAGCTGGAAGCCTTGAAAGAAAGCAGGGGTGTTCTGATTGACTTGTCTTGGCTCCAAGCAAGGGAAATTCCCTGAAATGTCAAAGAAAATCCCAAGCAAATGCCTGAGGACACCCAAAATGTGATCTCAGAGGCACATGGGAACAGTCACCTCACCCTTTGAACAGGATGGGTCACGTTACAGAGTTTTAACCCAGATGGTCTTGAGAAGAGATTTGGCACCACCAGAGCCATGGGGTATCTCAGGGGAGGAGAAGTTGGCATTGCTCTGGGACACCAGTCAGTGACAGGGACACATCTTCATCTCCTCATAGAGATCCCTTGGTGGGGAAGGCAGAGCAGGAGAGGGGAGAGAGATGATTTTTGCTATCAGTGAGTCCCTTGGAGATGGAGACACTTGTGATTTTCCCATCTAAGGTTTTCTCACTTCCTGAGGGCTTTAACAGTTTGGGGTAGTGGGTCCAGAGATCTGAACAGACACTGCAAATCCCCTGTGGTCTGAACCCTCAAAAGGCAATGTGGACCCCAGGATCACAGTAACAAAACTGGGAGTTTGTTCCCTCACTCAGAGGGAGACATTCCCATTCTCACACTCTGGCTGCTGGAAAAGACGAGGGGGTCATCTCTGTGTCTGGGAGATCAGATATGGATTCTAGGAGAGCATTCCCTGAATTTACAGTACTTACTCTCTCCCCAGCCATCAGGGTGACTGATGCTTCAGCAGGACCTGAAATCACCAGACAAGACTTTTCCATGCAGCAAAGCCTCTCCTAACTCCCCTTTGTAGAGCTGAGGAGGTGGACGCTTCAGGATTTTCAAACAGCATGCCAGAAAAACAACAGCCAGGAAGGATTTAGGGGGAAAGGATTCTGCTTAGGAAAAGGAGAGCTGGTTCTTGAGGAGCTGGTGCAGCTGCAAAGAAGCTGCTGCAGAGCTGCCAGGGTCAGAGCTGTGGCTTGCTGCCAGCTGCAGCGCACTCTGCCCGCCGCTTGCATCCAGAGAGCCAGGACTCCCAGAAAATCCTCGGGATGCTGTTCTGCAGCTACCAGGCATTCCTGAGCCCTTCAGAGAGCCGGGACTGTGCCTTCAGCAGCACATCCCCGGCTCCCCTGTGCTGCAGGGGTCAGAGGCATCCCTGGAGCAAAGCTCCTTCGCACGGGGGCTGCGGCTGTCGCCTTGGCTTTGCCATCCCTTTGAGGAGAAGGAGCTAAAAATTGGGTGAGCGCCTGTGAAATCCTGGAAGAACAGCCTCAGATCGTGGCTATTTTTAGTTCCACAGAAGCTGCTGCATACATTAGTGAGGGCCTGCCTTCCTCTCCGGGCTCGGAGAAATCACACGGTGTCCTCCCAGCCTGCCAGGAAAGAGTTTAACCCTTGTTGTCCCACCACAGTCAGCCCCAGACAGCTGCACCTCGGTGTGGATCGTGATGGGGACCAGAACAAGGGGGAGAAAGCTTTTCCTGGGTATTTTGGCTCTTGCAAAGTAAAGGAAGAGTGTCTCTGGCCCATGGACCTTGAACTATCATGTGTGGTGGAAGGAGCAGGGATTGGAAGAAAATTCCAGCACAAAAATGGGATCTGACTGCCACCACTATCAGCCCTGTCTGAGGAACAGCCACACTCCAGGCTGAGAGGGGCAGGGAGCAGCTCAGAGTTTGCAGAACCTGACAGTTCATTCCTCAACTCTGGTGACCTCTCATGGTAGCCAGGACAGGTGACATTCACAAACTGCCACGTGTTGCCTTCAATTCACCCACCACAGCATTGCAGAATCACAGAATGGTTTGGGTTGGAAGGGAATTTAAGGGAATTTAAGCCTCATTTTTTTCCATCCCCTACCACAGGCAGGGACACCTTCCACTAACCCAGCTGGCTCCAAGCCCTGTCCAACCTGGCCTTGGACATTCCAGGGATGGAGAAATTAAACACCATGAGCTACTTAACCCAAATCTCCAATCTTTTAGCCGCGCAACCTCCTGGGAAACAAAACCTCATCACCACACAGGCCCCTCAGATCCTTGGTGTCGCATCTCTCTCCTCGCACTGGCTGTGTCTCCGCTGCTCCAGACCAGGAAAACCATGGCTGGGACACAGAAAGGAAATGAGGCCAGGGATTAGCTCACCAGCCTGCTGGAACCGTGATGCCTTTCAGCGCACAATTAACAAAAAATAATTGCAACGCTTATTCCTACACTTTTTTCTCGGAGGGATGAGGAGCAAAGCCTGATCCCTGCACTTCACACCCACAGTGCCTGTCAGCTCCGCTGCCCGTGCACTTTCACATTTTTCCAGCTCTTTAATATTTATTACCTCTGTTGCTTTGTATTACTCATCAGCTATTCCTGGCCAGAGGAAAGGCACCGGCGGGTTCTGGAGCGTGCACGTTCCCTGTTCCTCAAGGGGGCTGTGAGTACAACAGCACCTCTAAACTCTCACTCACTGCTGGGCCAGTGCAGCCTCCTGTGGCTTTGGAGGGAGGAGACCCACACAAGCCTCACCATCCCATCACAACTGGCTTTCCAAAGGCCACCAGGATGTTTTAGGCCATCAGCAGAGGAGACACAGCCTTTTTGGGAAGTACAGGAACCCTTCCATGGGTGTATCCTGCTGATCCCTGCAGGAACATCCCTCAGGAAGTTCACCTGAGCATCCTTCCCTGCTTCACTCGCTGTCCTTTTCCAAGTCTACTCCCAGCCCTGTGGTTAACCACAGGCCTGCCAGCCCCTTTACCTGCTTGCATGGTTTCTCCCAGCTGCTGGGGGCTCTAAGTAAGGATATATATCATACAACTCAGCCAGTCAGGCTGTGCAGGAGCCTGTGGGTGGCAGCACTTGCAGTTGTTCCATCTAACAGGCAGCTCTGAGTTAAGACTGGTTCTAAACAATATTGCAAAGAGGACCATCTTCTAGCAGTCATGTTCTGGAGAAGAACCAGCCCAGAATAGAATAGAATAGAATAGAATAGAATAAATTCAGTTGCAAGGACTCTGCAATGACCATCAAGTCCAGCTTCCAGTTGGGCAGGCCCTTTTCTCTCTCTCCCTGCTGGATGGGCTCCTTTTGGAAGTGCTTAATCCAAAGAAAAGAAAGCCTTTCATTTTCACACACGTCCTTTCAACCTCCTGCTGCTCCAAGTGCCTCCCCAGCCCATTTGGATGCCTCGCACACACCTGCTCCAACCCAGGCAGCTGCCCTGCCCTGCGTGGAGGATGTTTGCATTAACATTGACTGTTGCAGCTGCTTGGACAAGATCTATCCCAGAAGCACCAATAAATTGCTGAATGCATTGATCCAGATGTGACTCAGGAGCCACCACTGGATAATCTCCCTCTGCACCTTCCCCTGGCTGAGCCTGGGCAGAGTTTCTGCTCCCCTCAGCAAAGCAGTGGAGGACTCTTCCATCTTGCATTTCTCCAGGGGCAGGCCTGCTTCAATGACACGCGGGGGTTATTGATTTCTGTAATGAATGGATGGATTTTCCCCTCCTGCACTCACACCTCCTCCCTCTCTCATGGAATCATTCAGTGCCTCTGTCATTTACTGCCCAAATGCCTCTCCCAAGTGCAAACATGCAGTCTTTCCCTGCTGGAATTGTGTGCTGCCTCCAATGCTTCCACTGTTTTCTCCTGATCTCCTCTGATCTTGCCTCCAGGAGGGATGATTTAAACCAGTGCAGTGAGGCAAGGATCCCAGGCAGGGAGAACAGGAAAGTTTTCCTCTCCAGAGGGAAGGTGTGTGGCCAGAGTGGTTGGGAAAGCTCAAGCTGTTAGTTGGAGGTTGCAGAACTGGCTGGGAAAGGTGGCAGAGATGCCTGTTGGGATGGACCTGGAGGAGATTCCCACACTCCAGGGATCTTAAACAGGAGCACAGCAGATGTTTTAGTTGCTGAGGAGATGAAGGAATTGCAGTTGGGGAAGTTGCAGTTGTGAGTTGAAGAAAAACCCACTGGTGTCACTGGGATCAGCTGAGAAGTTGCCCAGAGAAGTTTTGGATTCCCCATCCCTGGAAGTGTTCAGAACCAGGACAGATGGAGTTTGGAGCAATCTGGGACAGTAGAAGTGTCCCTGTCCATGTCAGGGGTTGGAACTGGATGATCTTTAAGGTTCCTTCCACCCCAAACCACTCTGGGATTCAACGAGGGTCTCACCCCTAGCCCAAAACACCCATTCCCTGCCTCCCTCAGCTCCTCCATGGATATCCCCCTCTCACCACCCAGTTCTCCGCAGCCAGGTCCCTGTAGCTCATTTGAAGTGCCACAGCCCATCTCCTGCTTTTGGGACCCTTCTCTTCTTGCCACCTACCTTCAAGTGACATGTCCTGCACCCTGCTGCTGGTGGCTCTTGGCCACGGCTCAGGGGACAGCTCTGCAGGGGAGGGATGTGCCAGCTCCCTGTGCACATGTTCCAAGGAGCCTGGCACTGCCTGTCAGCCCTCCTGCCCCTACAAATCCTACCTAGCCCTCCACAGGAGTCAGGACCTCAAATATCACAGGATGTGGCATTTGTGACCTCCTACATTTGCAGAGATTTGGAAAGACCGAGAGACCCAACTGGAACGAGGTCCAAGAGATATCCTGCCCATAAAACTGGAATTGCAGAGCAGCCATGGGGAGCTGGGATTTGACACAACTTCTGCATTACAAACTCCCAGTCTGGCTCAGGTTGCCCTTTGCCCCCACAGCCAGGGCCTCACCAGTTAAAAATTTGCACCTGACTCTGAGCATGTCAGCCCAGGACACAAGTCCTTCCAATCCTGGTCTACAACTTCAGGTATTTGAGTCCTTCAGGTATTTGAGCCCTAAAACTGCAAGCTTTTGAGCTCCTTTAGCAGGTAAGCCATGGCAGGCAGGCACAGGAAGGCCTGGCCAACACCAATGACTGTCCTAAACCACTAAAAGATTCATCATTTCATCTTCCATCCTTCCCTGCCTCCAACAGACCATCCACCATCTTGGCCCAGACCACAACACCCAGCTAGGAACGGTGTCTGAGTGCTCGCTCCTGCACTCAGGAGAGTGTCCAGATCAGTTCAGAGCCCTTTGTTTTTAGGTTCAAACTCCTTCCTATGGGTTCAAACTTCTTCTTGTGGATTCAAACCCTTTATTGTAGGTTAAAACCCTTTCTTGTGGGTTTAGATCCCTCCTTGTGTGTTCAAATCCCTTTTTTATTCTTTCAAATCCCACCTTGTGGGTTCAAACCTCTTCCTGTGTGCTCAAATCCATTCTTGTGGGTTCAAATCTGCTCCCTCTGTGTTTGAATCCCTTCTTGCTATTTCAAATCTACTTCCTGCAGATTAAAATCGTTTATTGTAGATTAAAACCCTTTCTTGTGGGTTCAAATCCCTTTTTGTGGGTTCAAATCCCTCCTTGTGTGTTCAAATCCCTTCCTGAGGGTTCAAATCCGTTCTTGTAGTTTCAAACTCCTTCCTGTAGGTTCAAGTATCTTCTTCTAGGTTCAAACCCTTTCTTGTGGGTTCAAATCTTTTTGTAGGTACAAATCCCTCCTTGTGTGCTCAAATCCCTTTTTATTGGTACAAATGCCTTGGTACAGGTTCAAATTCCTTCCTGTGGGTTCAAACCCCTTCCTGTAGGCTCAAATTCCTTCTTGAGGGTTCAAATCCATTCTTATAGTTTCAAACCCAATCCTGTAGGCTCAAGTCGTTTCCTGTAGATTAAAATTCTTTCTTGTGGGTTCAAATCTTTTTTTGTGGGTTCATACCCCTTCTTGTAGGTTCAAATCCCTCCTGCTGTGTTCAAATCCCTTTTTATTGGTACAAATCCCTTCCTGTGAGGTCAAATTCCTTCCTGTAGTTTAAAACCCCTTCCTGTAGGCTCAAATCCTTTCTTGTAGGTTAAAAACCTTGTGGGTTCAAATCCTTCCTGTAGGTGCAAATCCCCCCTTGTGTGTTCAAATCCCTTTTTATTGGTACAGATCCCTTTTTGTGGGTTCAAACCCTTCTCTGTGAGCTCCAAACCCTTCTTTGCTACGCGTGAAGGCAAGAGCTTGACCTTGGCCATCGAACATCCCAGACAAACCCATCAACCCCCCCGAGCCGGCCGAGGAGACAAAGCTCTCAGGTTCCCGTGTTGGGGCTGCTGGGCAGGATATCCAACACTGGAACACCCCCTGGGACACAGCAGAGTGTCAGGAAGGCTCTTCTCTGCTGGCTCCAAGGGTGGCCCGGTCTCGGGTTGCTGTTGATAATTGCTGCCCCGAGATGCGTAGGATGTCTCTGCTTTGGCCCGCGTGTCTGAAGAACGAGTCTGGACTCTTCACTTTTCAGTCTTGAGGTTGTTTATTAATTCTTATCTATAAAATTTTTTTCTGCCCAGCCGAGGTCTGCTCAGCAGGACAGCCACAGGCACTCTGACCGCCCCCGAGGCGTTGACCTTTTATACTACAAACTATGTATAACATATTTACACTTAATTCCCAATACCTATCACCTATGTTAGACAGTGCACTTCTACTCTAAACCAATCCCAAAGTGCCAATATCTCTGCAGAAAACGGAGACCAAGAAGAAGAAGAAGAAAGGCTGGACACCCCAGATCCCTCCATCTTGTCCCCATAACCCCCATACCAAAAATCCTAAAATCTACATTTTCACCCTGTGATTGTTTTATTATTACACTATTCAAACCTGTGTGACTTTCACATCCTCATACAAAGTTGGCAACTTGCTCCAGGGGTCAAAATCAAATCCCCAGGTGTTCTGGGCAGCATGCCAGGGTCCCCGAGCCCCTGGCGGGGTCCTCAGCAACTCTGGACGCCCGGAGGGATGTACTGAGTTCCGATAGCCTGGAGAGGATTTTGCCGGGGCTCGATTCCCTGCCATTGGAAACGCTCCCTCGGCCGGGAGCCAGCAGGCCGGGTTTTCACCCTGGTCTCATGAGGACACTCTGCTGGAAAGAGGATGCTGCAGGCTTGAGTCATCTCCAGGCTCTGGAGGGAATTAAAGTCTCCACCTCCCACCCCCCTGCCTGCGTGTCCTGCCACTTGAGGTGACAGAGCCAAAAGCAGGACACCGAGCCTGCGCGTTTTAAAGTAGCTTTAGGATTGAGTCCCTTTCCCTGTGCTGTCCTGGTGCAGCCTTTCTTCCTGGATTATATGGAATATTTTGTGTCATATGTTTCCCCCTTCTGATACCCCAAACTCCTGGAGTGGCCCTGGATGCTGCAGGTGTTCACAGCTTTTTTGTGAAGCTCAAGCTCACATGATTGGAAATCTTCCTGGAGGCACCGCAGTTGACCCAAGTCCCCTCAGATGAGATTTCCATTCTTCAGCTGTTCAAAAATGGGAAAGCTGATCCAAACTCATCATCTCAGTTCCCTCTTTTATCAACACAGAGAAGGACAGAGATTTCCACTCATCCCATCTCCAGATAAGTGTCTGCAACACCTCCCACGGATTTCCTGTCTCCTTCCCTTGACTACAGAAGGGTCCAGACTACCGATTGAGAGCTGATGGCTGATACCAGATGTCTCCCATCTCCCTGGCATAATTTCCCTATCAGATGCCTCTCACCTCCTTGCTGTCATTTTGAGAAGTCATTTTAAGGATTCACTTTGTACTTCCCCCATGGAAAAGATCTGGGGGACATGGAGGCTGTGGTAGTGCCATGCCAACAGGTAGGAAAGGAATTTTCCTGTGGGAAGCAAAGTCCATGCTAAAATGGAATGCATTCCCATCTGACAGCTGGAATGGGAGCTCCCAGAGCTGGCTGGGATTTCTTTTGTTCCCATAATCTCTTAATTTGGCCTATTTTTCGCCTTGTGGAGCAAATGCACAGCTGTGGGTAGGTGACACATGCTATGAGTAGTTCTTGTCTAGAACAGATTTTATCCCATAGTTTTTATGTCCTTCTCACCTGGAAGAGTGGTACTGCCTTTCAAAGGAATCCCTGTGGAGATCAACCCCGTGCATTATTGTAGAATCATGGAATCTCTGAGCTTGGTAAAGTTCTTAAAGTCATCAAGTCCAACTGTTGACCCAGCAGGGTCAAGTCTGCCACTGCCCCGTGTCCCCAAGTACCACATCCACACATCTGCTAAATCCATCCAGGAATGGAAAATCCATGCAGGGATGGGGAGTCCACCACTGCCCTGGGCAGCTGTGTCAGGGCCGGAGAGCCCTCTCAGTGAATAAATTGTTTCTAATATACAACCTAATCCTTCTATGCCTCAAATTGAGGCCATTTCCCCTTGTCCTGTCCCTGTTCTCTGGGAGCAGAGCCTGACCCCCCTGGCTGTCCCCTCCTGTCAGGGAGTTGTGCAGAGCCACAAGGTCCCCCTGAGCCTCCTTTTCTCCAGGCTGAGCCCCTTTCCCAGCTCCCTCAGCCACTCTTCATCAGAGCTCAGTGCTCCAGACCCTTCCCCAGACCTGTTTCCATACTTTGGAAATGCTCCAGCATCTCCTGCTGGCTTCTCCAAGCCATCCCTGAAGAAGCTGGAGACCAGGGCAAGACCCACAGGCACCTGGCACTGTTTCAGAGGGTATCAAAGACACCCATGGACTGCTGGCAGGTGGGATACAGGACATGAAGAAGACCTCTGCCCTTCTAGACCCACACCTGGGGGTGCACTGAGCTGCCAGAGCATCTTGAACAGTTTGGACAAGGGAATGGAGCTCCTGGGTCTCAGTCCAGAAGGGGAATCTCTACAGCAACAGGCCATGGAGCCAGGCAGGACAACTGCACATTTCCTCCTCTTCCTCATTCCAGTCATTGCTCCATCCACAGGTTTCCCATGGGAATCTTGCCCCTGCTGCCCAAACCAGCTGGAAGAATGCCTTGCTGTGAGACTGACAGCACAGTCTGCATGTCCCTGCAAGCCACAGCTACCGGGACCTTCTGTCCTTGCAGCCTCCAGGGCTGCTGGTCCCCCTGTCACCAGCTCAAAGATGTCACTGCTCAGTGCTTAGAGGAGGGGACAGCACCCAAAGGGGGTTTGGGAGCTCCCTTGGTGGGTTTGTAGCAGCAAAGAGCAGAATATGGACAGAATAAATCTCCCTGGGCAACTTTGCTTGTTATGGGAGTAAATGGAGAAGGCTGGGGAGTGTGAAGGAGCAGGATGACAGTCACAGAGTGGAGCCAACACACTTCCCACAAATCCTTTGCTCTGGTGTTGGAGCAGTTCTATGAGTAAGCGCAAGCCCTACCATTTTTTCCTTTAGGACTTTTTATCAGAAAGCCAAATCTAATTCATATTATTTATTCCCAATTGGCTTTTCAACTCTTGCACCCCATCAACCCCACATTAAAGTTAATAATTAAAGTTTCTTCTCAACCTTCTGACCACTATTTCAGATGGTCTCTGTTTTAGAAACAGGTCAAATAAACTCACCCCAGGTTTCAGTGCAGAGTGGAGAGACCCAGGCAGAGAACCCAGGAGCTCTGGTTCCCAGGTATCACTGATATTTATAGGATAGCAATGTTAAAAGGCTTCTGCTGAGATCAGAGTTGGATTGTGCCGAGTCTGGAGCTCACACATGAAGTAAGAGACAGCTCCTGCCCTAAAGGATTCACAATCTAAACTGACAAGGACAGAACCACAGCAAAGGAAAGGATGTGTTATTAACAGCAGGGGGCCCAGGCACTGAGAGATGCAATAAATTGCCTGCAGTCACATGGGCAGCTTGTGGAGGAGCCAAAACATGACCCTGGTTTCCCACCGACGCTGCCTTGTCTCAGCCATCAGGGAAGGAGCACACTGGGAATTTGGTGAGTTGGGAATTTTGCTGGTGGGTCAGGTGAGGTCAGGAACCCTGCCAAAAAAACACAGCCCCTCATAAAGCCATTCTTGCCCCTGCCCCAGCTTTATTTACGCATGGCTGGGAAGGAGGAGAGAAGCCCTTTCTGACACCACCACCCCCAGTGTCATCATCATCCCAACCAGTTTTGGTTCTCTCAGACAGGTCCCCTCCAAACCCTGTGGAGGGCTCAGGGCTGAGGCTGATAAACCACTCCAGTTACTTTTACAGACAGGCAGGAATCACAGAATCATGGAATCATTAAGGTTGGAAAAGACCTTTAAGGCTGTCAAGTCTAAGTGTTAGCCCAGCCCATGCTCACCACTAAACCATGTCCTCAAGTGCCACATCCACACAATTTTTGAACACTTCCAGGGATGCTGATTCCACCACTTCCCTGGGAAGCCTCTTCCAATGCTTTACAGCACTTTCTCTCAACAAATTTTTCTTAATACCTAATCTAGGAAGGGGAAACTGAAATCACTTTTCCTTAGAGGAAGCTTGCCTGAAAGAGTGGGCTTCAGGGGACACCTGTGTTAAAGAGTGACCCACAGCAAGTCTGCACTTTTGGGCATAAAACTGGACTGAGACTTGTTGGTAATTTCTGGGTCAGGGCATCTCAAAGCAAAATGAGGTTGTCCCACCTGCCCTGCAGCATTCCATCCATCTCCACACACGTGAGAGAAAGCAAGTGAGGAAAAATTAATTACCTCTGTCCACTTATACAGAGGCTTCTACTACATTTGTCATGGTCTCAAGCTGCGCCAGGGGAGGTTCAGGTTGAACATCGGGAGAAATTTCCTCATGGAAAGGGAGGTCAGACATTGGAACTGTCCAGGGAGGTTTGGAGTCCCCATCCCTGGGGGTGTCCAAGGAATGACTGGATGTGGCAGTCAATGCTCTGGTCTGGGTGATAAGGTGGGGATCAGTCACAGGTTGGACTTGATGGTCTTGGAGGTCTTTTCCAACTTGTGTGATCCTGTGATTCCATGACCTTTGAGATTTTGCTCTGACATAATTTCCTGTACCATTACCTAGCCTGCCAAAGCTCCTTAACTCTCAGGGATGGATTTGAACCATAGCAGTGACACAAAGGAAACTTCTACCATTCAGTAGAACCCCCAGATCTGAAGAGTTTAGGATGAGGTATGGCAGGGTTTGGTTTCAGCTGAAAACAATCAGTAAATTTAGGTTCTTGACTCACCACATCCAGCTGTGTCTCATTTAGGTGCTTGTTTTCCATCCCTGGTCCACTCCAGATATTTGGTTGTCATGGAGTCACAGAATCATTTAGGTTGGAAAATACCTCTAAGATCAGCCAGTCCAACCATCCACCCAGCGCCACGTGTTCACCACTGATCCATGTCCCCAAGTGCCACATCTACACAGCTTTTAAGGGATGGAGACTCCAAAAATTCCCTGGGCAGCCTGTACCAAGACCTGACAACCCTTTCAGGGAAGATTTTTTTTCCTAATATCCAATCTAAAAATCTCCCGGTGTGGCTTGAGGCTGCTCCCTCTCCTCCTGTCCCTGTTCCCTGGGAGCAGAGCCCGACCCCCCCGGCTGTCCCCTCCTGTCAGGGAGTTGTGCAGAGCCACAAGGTCCCCCCTGAGCCTCCTTTTCTCCAGGCTGAGCCCCTTTCCAGCTCCCTCAGCCCCTCCTGGTGCTCCAGCCCCTTCCCCAGCTCTGTTCCCTTCCCTGGACATGTCATGACACTGGTTTCTGTCCTGAAGCTGTATCCACCAGGACTCCGCTCCTCAGACATTTAGGAAGGTTTCCCCAAGATTCAGGAAATCAGGGTAAATTGCCCAGGGTCTTGCACAGCAAAACTCACATGTCTGAGATCACCCTACCTTGGTCACAGAGTCATCTTTTTGTGCCACTGCCTCCTTTTCTCCCTTTCCCAAGAAACCAAGCTGGATTAGGAATGGTTTTGATATCAATAAATGCTTTCCTGCTGTGGGTGCTCACAACATCTGTGTGTGAACCCCTGGATGCAGCCACGGCAACAGAGAATTCAAATGTTCTCTGTGATCTCATCCTTCTCCATGGCAAACATTCCCATGGATTACTCGTATCAAATCCTGGAGTTCCCGTGTGCTCCTGAGTGCAAACAGGCCCTCTCCTTACAGGATATTTATGGAGCAGAAGCATCAGGTGAGGAATGAGCAGTTTTAGGGCTCATGTCATTTACTTGGCCAGGAAAAGGAATTGTTTGTAGCATCGAGATTTGTTCCAGTCTCTGGGACTTCATATAAAGTAATTAACTGAGAATTTCAGGGTCAGTGTCTGGCCCTGAGGCCAACAGGAAAAATCTGGCCACATCCATGCTCCAGAACACTCCAAGCCTCCAAAACCAGGTGGGTACATCCAGATCCTGCAGGGAATGGGATGAGCAGGGTGGGTATGGACAGCAGAGCAGCTCCTCCACAGCTCTGCTCTCATCAAACAGGAAGGACAGGATGTTAACGCCTTGTGTTGATTTATTGTAAACATTTCATATTGCCAGTGATCCATGGGAAAGCACCTCTGGTGCCATGAGCTGCAGGCAGTCTGAGAGAGCTGCTGCCTCTACAAAGCCTTAGTCCTGAGCAGGATCCTGTCCCAGGGCACTGAGAACCTTCCCATCCCTGGACAGTCCCTGGAGAAGGGTAAAACCTTCAGGATGTGGCCCCACAACTCATTACTGCAGCTTCAAGAGGTCCTTGGGTCTAGTTTTCATCACAATTAGGCTGATTATTTTGTGTTTTGCTTCTGATCCATCCCAGCACCAAAAAACATCGCCTTAGCTGAAGCAGATTTTTGTGTTTGGGCTTTGCAATCTGCCCCCTCCCTCTCTCCTGGCCTCCCTTGGTGAAAGTTAATTTAGGACAGCAGCCTTTGAGTGAAAAATGGTGTTTTTGGGAAAGCACCAACTGAGGGCAGCTGTCCATGCAGGAAGGGGCAATCCTTGCTTTTAGGAATATCAAGGACAAGTCCCCAGGAGGCAAAGTCATGCCTGAAATTCCTGCTGTTACCCTGATCCAAGTCAGGGAGCTTCTTGGTGATTGCCACAACACCATCCCCACCAGAATAATTTCAAGAAAAAACAATAAATAACCAACAGTAACACAGCTTTTCTTCATGGATCAGGTTGTTCTTAACCAAGAAAACATTCCCTAATAACAGGATTCCACCGTGATGGTGTCACCAAAGCCTGGCAATGCCACTTGAGAGCCCCTGATCTTAAATAAAGTATTTTCCTTCCCAGCACTGAAAACTGCAGTGCCTTCACCCACTCCTTGAATAATGGGAGTGTTTCTGCAAGCTTGCCATGGTAATTTAAAATCAATTTTACTTTGGTTTCCCATTATAACTTTTGCTATAGGAAATTAACACTTTAGTAAATCACCTATTGCCTGCAAAAACAACAGAGTGCAATAAATGGTAGTGCCTGTGAGGTTTGGTTGGATTGCTATGAAAAAAAATTCCCAATGGATATAATAATATAATGATGGGATAATTAAATATGTATTTTGGTAGTGTCAGAGAATAGTTTGGGTTGGAAGGGGCCTTTAAAGGCCATCCAGTGCTATGCTCCTGATGTGGGCAGTGACATCTTCAGCCCAGGTTGCTCAGGGCTCTGTCCAGCTTGGCACTGGGCAGCTGCAGGATGGGCTGTACACTTTGAATCTACCTTTTGGAGGAGCCAGCATGGTGAAAGCATCACTCCTGTGTGTGCAGGGTGGTCACCAGCCCTACAGCCAGTGCTGGGGGGGGGGATATGAAGGTGGTAAATAAAGCTCACTCCAGCCTGTGGCCCAGCAAATCGTTTTGGAGAATATCTGAACCCAGGTCTTCTTGCTGTCTCAGCTGGCTTCACCAAGTCATTACAAGGTACAGCAGAGGATCCTGTTCACCCTCCTGTTTTTGGGAAATGATGCTCAACCCCCCTGGTGATGCTGTTGTGAAAGCAGAGCTGTATCTCCCATGGCAAATAAACTGCTCCGTTGCTCCTGGAGTTATGGGGCTTATTTTCTGATGGTTTCCTGTCTGTTTTCCCAGCAGTGAGCAGGAATTACAGAATATACCAGTTAACTCCAGCTCTTCCCATGACTACCACTTCAATAAAAACCATGCAAAAGAGATTATGAAGGAAAAAAAAAACCCACAATTGTCTCTCAGCTCCCCATTTAAATTGTCACAGCCATTCAAAAGCAGGTGATTCCTGCCATCCAAACCCTCAGATTATCCAGCCCAGCTCTTCAAATGCATAGGACAGGAAAAAGATGTGTTAGGCTGGGCCTTCATCTCCTCTCCTGATGATTCCTGCTTTCAGCCCTTGCTGTCAGCAGTCCCCTCCCAGCACCAGCAGAATCAAAGGTGGAACCATCTCCAACAGGAGGAATAACAAAAGCGCCGGCACCGCTCGCGAGTCATTTGGAAGTTCCTGCCTCTCTCCCAGTTGCACGTTAATGAGCACAGGGAGAGCTGGGGCTGGTTTGGCTCTGTGTTTGAGAGCCTGCTCAGGAGCTGGAGCTCACTGTTCTGTGGCTTTCACAGGAAAAACGCTCCCTTCCCAGGCTCCAAAAATTCTCGTAAAAACCAGCGCATGCCGGTGGATCCAGAGGATGGAGATGGAGGATGGATGGGGATGGATAATGGATGGCTCCTGCAGAGACTGGCTGCAGAAAGCCCCTCTGATCTCTCCATGTGTCTCCCTTCGTTTCCTCTGGGGCATTTTGGGGTGGATGTGTGAATTTTAAGTGTAAAATATCATTGGGATTTACACCAAGGGTGCAGGGCACAAACAACAAATGGACGAGCCAGGGTGGATGTTGAGTGTGGGTTTAAAAAGAGCCTCCTCAAAGGTCTGGAGATCCTGGATGGGATAAAGGGTCTGGTTTTCCTCTCTCAGCTTGGGACTCCTTATAAAATAAGGGTCAGAAGGTAAAATTGAGATAGAATGGCTACACCTACACAGGCAAATCTGCCTTCCAGCTCTTGGTCTCCCCCTTCTCTGGAGATGCCATTGTGGTATGGGAGACACACCTCATCCCTGATGGACATCCCCAGGCTTTGAAGATGGAGTATGGAGACAGAAGACCATCTTGGTCCCAAAATAAAACACTTCCCATGAATCCCAGAATCACAGAATGGGTCAGGTTGGAAGGGACCACAGAGAGTGCTGTGGTCCAACCTCCCTGCTCCAGCAGGGCCATCCCAGAGCACAGGGCACAGGGTTGTGTCCAGACAGTTCTGGAATATCCCCCGTGAGGAGACTCCACAGCCTCTCTGGACAATCTGTTCAGTGCTTGGTCACTTCACTGCACTCCTCACCCAGAGGGACGAGCCAAGCATTCCTACCCGGATATAATCTGGAGATTCTGGAATACCAACACAGCTTCTCCACTGGATTTCCCAGAGGAACAGCAGCTGCCTCTTCCACTGGATCTTCAGAGGAAGACTGCACCCTGTTCTACAGGATCCCTGCTCCAGCAGAACCACACCTGACACTGCAGGAGGGCTGCAGCCACAATTCCAATGGGACTGCTACCAACGCCCTGACCAACAGAGTGTCAGGTTGTGTTCTGACTCTGTCAGTGTTGTTTTAGTTTACTGCATTGTTTATTTTATCCTTTTATTTTCTTCCCTAATAAAGAACTGTTATTCCTCCTCCCATATTTTTGCCTGAGAGCCCCTTAATTTAAAATTTATAGCAATTCAGAGGGAGGTGGTTTACATTTTCCATTTCAGGGGAGGCTCCTGCCTTCCTTAGCTTCTGGACTCCTAGACTCCTGTCTTTTGAAACCAAGATCTTCAAGAAAAGACCTTCACGATCTAAATGCAACTAAAAAGTTAAGACAGCCAGGTCCAGCACTAAACCATGTCCCTAAGCACCACATCTGTGGCACAGTTCTCAGTCCAGCTCATCCACTTTTCCAGTCCACATTTCCTGAGTTTATCCAACAGAAGTTATGGGAGAGAGTGTCACAAGCCCTGCTGAAGTCCAGGTACACAAAACCCACTGCCCTCCTCTCGTCCATCCAGGTGGTTGTCTCATCGTAGAAGGCAACTGGGTTGGTCAAACGTGATTTCCCTTCAGTGAATCCATGCTGACAACTCCTGATTGCCTTTCCTGACACTGGTGTTTCCCCACTTAAAGCATTTCCTTTTGACAAATGGGCATCTCCCTTCAGGGGACAGCAAACAGAGTCGCTGGAAAATGCCTCCCTTGTGTTAATGAGCATTTTGCAGATGTGCAGGGACCCCCACCCTGTGGGGGAGAACACAGTGATGCTCTGAGAGCTCTGCAGAGCCTCCTGGGAGCTGGCAGGATGACTCCCAGACTTCCTGGTGCACAGCAAGTCCTGTGGGATCGCTCGTGCCATTCCACACCACTGTGGAGTTGGATGGACAGGCAGGTGGAGAAGGAAAAGCAGAAATCAATTAAACCTTCCTTGCCCCATCCTCTCTCATCCCGAATCAGTGAGAGGCTGCCAGTGCCTGGGGTGCCACGTCCAAGACAATCACAGCTGACAGTGCCTTCGAGGGACACTGTCAAAGAATTTTAGGCTCATCATTCAGCAATGGGAAGATTTCCTGACCAATTTCGTGGGAAGGAGCCCCTTTGCAGACATGCTGGGAGTGCCACCTGCAGCCGGTGTGGATTCAGCCCTGCTTCCCAGAGCCTGGCACAGCTCCTGGATGGTGCCACCACCCCTGAAGGTGAGGGCTGGGTCACAGGAGCAGGAGGAGAGGCTGGGTGAGGAGCCAGGGATGAGGAGGTCTGCGTGGAACACTTTTGATGGGTGGATGGCAGCAGTACTGTGGTGCAGCCACACTTGGTGGGATGGGGAGATGCTCTTGGCCTCTCCTCCTGGTCCATGTTTTTGTCATGGTTTGAGGAGTGCAGATATTGGCAGCACCCCGGGGTTTCTGGGGAGTTGATGCTCACAGCTCCAGGTAATTCCTGACTCCAACACCAGATGTCTGATGTCAGATGGGAATTCTCTGCAGCCCAGGGAGAGCAAGGGGCAGGTGCAGAGGGTGACTCATGTCACACAGACAGCCTCCCACAATGTCATCCTGTGGAGGAATTGCTCTCTGGGATGGGGAGAAGGAGGATGAGGTCAGACAACTTCCACTATCCCAGGTTGCTCCAAGCCCCATCCAGCCTGGCCTTGGACACTTCCAGGGATCCAGGGGCAGCCACAGCTTCTCTGGGCAACCTGTGCCAGGGCCTGCCCACTCTCACAGGGAACAATTCCATCCCAATATCCCATCTATCCCTGCCCTCTGGCAGTGGGAAGCCATTCCCTGTGTCCTGTCCCTTGTAAATGGTCTTTCTCCATCTTTCTTGTAAGCTTCTTCAGGAACAGGAAAGCCACAATCAGCTCATCCCAAAGACTTCTCCAGGCTGAACAACCCCAATTTTCTCAGCCTTTCCTCCCAGCAGAGCTGCTCCATCCCTCTGCTCATCCTGGTGCCTCCTCTGGACTCTTTTTCCAGCAGCTCCAGGTCCTTCCTGTGCTGGGCCCCAGGGCTGGGGCAGCTCTGCAGGTGGGGTCTCACCTGAGAGGGGCAGAGGGGGCAGAATTCCCCCTGCCCTGCTGCCCACACTGTGGGATCAGCCCAGGGCATGGGGAGGTTGGGATGGGTCATGTCCAGCTCTCAGATCCCTACCTCAAGCTGAGATAAATTATGAATTAATTTATGTTCAATACCTCATTGTGAAATCTTTCCATTGCCAAAGTACCAAGTGGGGTGAACTCCACACTTCTGGTCCAGTAATTCTCCTGTTTATTAAACTGCCTCCATATTCACTCAATTCCTCTTTCCCACACCAGACCCTTGCATCACTTTCATCTTTCCCAGGATTTTGCCCACAAACCTTTCTAACTAATGATTCTGGAATGAATTTAAAACAGTTTTGATTTTTTTTTTTTTTTTTTTTTTACATTTATGAGTGTCACACAGGACAATGCATTCCAAGGAAAAATGTATAGTCAACAAACACACCATGTACATAAATTCATACCTTAAACATAGATATAGGTGCATATCATGTGCAAACCTATATGAATCTATGGCTTATTTATTCATTTGAGGTGCATATACCTGTGTATAAAGAGGTGTCTGGCATATATAAATAAAAGAAAAATATCTGATTTATGAGCTATATATTTATATAAGTAAACCATATATGTTTATATATATCATATGTATGACCATATACATGGTTTATTTATTCATTTCTACATCTATATGGACAATCTCCTGCTGGCAGAGAGCTGAAACCAGGCACTGCTGTCTGATGTAAAGATGGGAATTCGGTTTTGAGGTCAGACTGGAGTAAATAAATGAGTATTTTGATGTTTTCATGTAAAAGACCTTTGGAATTATTTGGAAAAGCCCATTTTCAGAAATGTAGGGAATGTCACTTCTTGGCAAAACTGTTCTTCCTGGTTGTATCTCCTTTTTTTAAACTTTACATTCAGTGCCTGCCATTTGAAGTGACCCACTGCTGTCTGACATACTATCACGGCACAATAAATCATAAAATAAAATAAGTAAAATAAAATTAAATAAAATTAAAATAAAGTAAAATAAAATATAATAAAATAAAATAAAATAAAATAAAATAAAATAAAATAAAATAAAATGAATGCAGCTTCATACAGGTGGCATTATTGTCATTGGAAAGGCAAAGGGTTTGCTCACGGATGATGCAAGGAAGCAGCTGAAGATAAGGAGAAATTTGCTCTCTCAGGTTGCTGCTCCACATGGAGGCATCAGGAGACCATGGCCAAGCTCTCTCTGTCCTTTCCCTGTCCCGACATTCCTGGACACGTTACATGAGCTGAACGTCGCTCAATTCTGGCCTCTCCCTCCGTGCTCCCATTCCCCCCTGCCTTTCTCTGGTTTCCCTCCCGAGCTGCAGACGGCGGGTCTGGGCAGAGTCTCCCCGGAGCCAGGGCAGCAGAGATCTTATCTGTGCTCCTGGATGCTGGGAGAGAGGGAGGGAGGGAGGGATGGAGGAGCCTCTCCTGCCCTGGATGTGAGATGGGATCGGTGCTCAGCCACTCCATCCCCACATCCCATCCCTGCATCCCCTTCTCCGCCACTCCCAACCCCCAGCCTTGGCTCTGGGAGGAGGTGTAGCTTTAAATTTGACCTAAAAAGAGCAATGAAGTGACTCATTGGATTGTAGACAGACCCACACGTGGATCCTGGGCTGAGAGAGGAAGGAATCTCGCTCACATCAATTCATGAATCCAAGCTCAGACGCGGATCTGACAAACTGTGGGTGAGGAGAGGTTCCCCTCCTGCCACCCCAGCCCTGGGATTTAGTTCAGATTTTGATAATCTCAAGACTAACAGGCCGGGGGGGGGAATTTATTAATGCTTTGGTGTTTGGAGAAGGGAGAAAGCAGCCAGAAATCACCTCCCTGGACCGAGTGCAAATCAGGGCAAAGAGGAAACATTCTCCACCATGGAGATGTGCCATCCAGGAGAGCTGGGGGATGATACCATGGGAAGCAGTGAATATCTTGCTGTGGAGGAAAGGGAAAGAGCCAGGATCCAGCCCTTTGCTTCTCCTAGAAAATCACTAAAGCAAGCAATAGTAATTGGAGAGCTACTTGTAAGCCGGGCATCTTCTCCCCTGCTAAAAGCTTTGCCTGTAGCGCCGAAGGAGCGGCTTGTGATAAATATATATATATTAAAAATATCTGCTCTGACAAGCGTGAAGCTGGAGAGGCAGAGAGGCAAGGGAGGAGGTGAGGTGGGTAGGAAGCATAAATCAAAATGTTTTGCTGCTCCTAATTAAATCCATCAACCTGTTTGTAACAAAACCCACTCCTGGTCAACGGGAAGATTGGAGGATGAGGAGCTGATGGTGCTTGATGGCCACGGTAGCCAACAACTCCCTGAGCCTCATGTAGGAACAGGGGGGTGTCCTTACACTGGGATTTGAGCTCCAGGAAAACCTCCAGCCATCTGTGCCAGAGGAGGCAGAGCACTCACAGCCAGGCAGGGAGGAGAGGGGGGAAAAGCAGTGCAGGGAGGGCTGGGAACCTTCTCAGTGCTCCACATCCTCTGCAGCCAGACGGCTGCAATGTGCTGCTGCCAGCCCTGCAGCCACCGCGGCCTCTGCAGCTGGGATTGGGTCAGAAAGAGCAAAATGGGATAAAAGGGAGGGCTGGGGAGGGGAGGGAGTGAACAGGGAGTCATGCTGCTGCTGCTGCTGTGCTGTCCAGGATATGCCTGCAGTGTGCTTGTGGCCTTCACTCCTCTCCCAGTGGAGAAGCAGAGTAAGAAAATACTCAGAGAAGGATGGTGAAGGAGATCAGGGGGATGGAGCGGTTTCTGTACATTCGGGGAATGGTTTGTGTTGGAAGGGACATTCAAGATAATCTCATTCCACCATGGGAATATTCCTGCCATGGGCAAGGATACCTCCCACTATCCCAGGCTGCTCCAAACCTTGTCCAACCTGGCCTTGGACGCTTACAGAATTCCAGGGGCAGCCACAGCTGCTTTGGAAAACCTGTGCCAGGGCCTCCCCATCCTCACAGGGAACAATTCCTTCCTAATAGCCCATCCAACCCTGCCCTCTGGCAGTGGGAAGCCATTCCCTGTGTCCTGTCCCTCCATGCCTTGTCCCTCTCCAGCTGTCTTGGAGCCCCTTTAGGCCCTGGAAGGGGCTCTGAGCTCTCCCTGGATCCCTCTCTTCTCCAGGGGAACACTCCCAGCTCTCCCAGGCTGGCTCCAGAGCAGAGGGGCTCCAGCCCTCAGAGCATCCCCATGGCCTCCTCTAGACTCATTCCAGCAGCTCCACATCCTTCTTATGCTGAGGCCTCCAGAAAAATGTGTCACAGAGACCAAGATTCTTCAGCCCAGAAAAGGGGAGGTGATGTCATTCAAGACAAAAATCTGTAAAATCCAGAGTGCCCTGCCATGAAGGATTTCCCTCTGTATGGGATGGTTGGGTGACAGATCAAACCCAGCAAAAGGAAGGCTCTTTTTTTCTATAAAGCACAGCTAAAGTGGGCAATTCCTTCTCATAATGCCAAGGATTTAGGAAAATGAATAACAGAGAAACTCAACCACCAAGGAACATTCTGTTATTAAATCAACTGCAGCACATCCATCTCAGAAGCATCCTGGGATGCATCCCTGTGTGCTTGCCTTGTTCTTGCACCCACCTGTTACTCAACCTGCTCCTGGTGGACTTCAAACCAGGCCCAGCATAACTGTTGGGTTTTTTTCAGTCCCAAACATGGCCCATTTCAAGTTTCTCAGCAGATTCCACCCAAAAGTTGAGTTGACATCTGCAGGGCAGCCTGTGCTGAGCCTGATGCTTGTGACTGCAGGAAATTACCTAGTTCCCTGAAATTCTGAACAGGGATGGCTTTCCCAGGGCAACATCAAAATCTGCCCCAGCTGCAGCAGTTTTGGCACAGAATTGGTGAGAGTGAAACCGTGTGGGATGATTTGTCCCCCATCCCACATCCTGCTTGCACAGGGCATCACAGACCTGATGTGTTTTGGGGCCACCTGCTGTGATCTCTTCATCAAGGAGTGGTACAGCTGCTCCAAAATCCTATAAACAACCTACAGCCCTTCCCACTGTCCTGACCTTGCCCTGTGCCTTGCAGGGCTGGTTTCCAAATGGATTGGGGAATCTATATGGGGAGTGAATGCCCTTCTAGGGCTCTTATGAACTGTGAGTGGAAATCTGCTGAGATGTTGGGAAGAGAGGGGGTAAAGGAGCAAGCTCTGGAGAAACACAGAGGGTGCTCCTGCTCTTCAATCCAGCCAAAATAAACACTGAAAATCTCACAGGTTGGTGGAGGTGATAAATATTGCTGTGAAGTGGGGAAAGTGAGAGTGACAATTAGATACTTAATAAGGTTTTGTTTTATATTTAAGGGTTTATTTGTTTCTTTGAGGATGCATGGAGTGGGAGGTGATGTAACAGGTCAGGAATGAGCTTTGGAGTGATTTCCCTTAGCACCTGGGATGGGGAATTTCACTTGAGAAATGCCATCAGACCCCTGGATTTGGGTTCCAGAGCTATCCAAGTTTGATTTACCCACACAAATAATGGAGGAAAAAATACCCAGGGTCCCTGCTGGTGATTTGTTCCCATTACTGCCTTCCCACGCTGTTGGAAGACGTGGAGCTTGTTCCAAGCTGGAATTTGACTGACAACCCACTCCAAACACTGGAGCTCACTGGGTGATTTTATCTCCTGCACAGAGCAGAGATTGCCTTGCTGAGGGTGAGTAACCAGTGGTGCCCATGGCAGGAGTGACTGTGCTTTCAGAAATCAAAGTTCACCCACTGGGCCTGTTCTGACTCGGGAGACAGGAGCCATGGGAACCATTGTTAGCATTTCACAGGAGAGTGGGTTGGTATTTTTTAATCAACATTTGCATGCTTTAAACTTCGCTTCTATTTTATTTTTATCCACCTCCTTTCTCCTTGTATGCTTTCCAGCACACAAAAAAGAAAGAGAGGAAGAGAACTTTTTAATTAAACTTTTGAAGAAAACTACAGTACAAAGCTGTACTTTATATTGCAGGAGATAAATCACTGCAAACATTTGGAAAAGCCCAGGCTTTGGTGCATTGTGCCAGTGAAATCACACATCAGGAATTATCTGGGATCCAAGTTTGGCTCCTGGTTGAAGGGGCCACTAAATGAACTTGGTTGTCACTGCTTATCAGGCTAAGGAACCAAGAGAATGTGATGCTGGACACATCTTGGCCAAGCTGGATGGGGCTTGGAACAAGTTGGTCTGGTGGAAGGTGTCCCTGCCCATGGCAGGGGGTGGAACTGGATGAGATCTAAAGATTCCCTTGATTGCAAGGCACCTTTAAATAAGCAAAATGCTAGAGCTGAAAAAGCAGCAAGAAATGAATAATGCCATGAGCTGAGCTGAACTTTAGGTGAGTAAAGCATGTGCCTGGTTCTGAGGTGTTTGCTCCAGCTCCTTCCTGTGACCAGCTGGGATAAATCCATTTGTGCTCCTTCAGGCACAGGTGTCCCTCCATAACTGTGAAGGAACTCAAGGGAATGCTCAGAAATGTGTCTCCATTTTGGAGATTTTCTTCTGCTAAGGTGACTCTTGTTTTTCCTTGAGTCCAACCATTAACCTAGCACTGCTGTGTTCACCACAAGCCATGTCCCCTTTGTGACACCTTCTGGACACTTCCAGGGATTCCAATGGGGATTCCACCACTTCCCTGGGCAGCTGATCCAATGCCTGACTCCTCCCACTACAGTGGGGCTTCTGCCTCTACTCTGCTGTCAGTGATGGACCAACTCCATCCACACAAATCATTGGGAAGCAGGGTTATAACAACATTAAAGAAGGAACTTTTTCAGCAGAAAATGAACAGGGGGAAAAAAATCCCTCCACTCTAGACAATGTTTCCTCAACCCCTCCTCAGCTGGCTCATTTAACACAATGAACTCTCAAAATATCCCTCCACTGGTTCCAGTGAAGCTCTGGTCCTGCTTCCATGGACTTTGGAACAGAATTTTGGTCTCCAGACCCAATTCCCTGAGCAGTTTGGCATCAGTCAGCGCAGCTCATGGGCGAGAGAGGGAGGGATGACTCCCTTGCACACTCTGGCCAGGAATATCCCTGGATTTAATGGCTCATATCCTGGCCTTGTCCCCCTTGTGCAGGGCTGTTTGGCTCTCAGATGGATCACGCAGCCACTGCAGCTTGTCACCATGTGTAAGGTGAGCTGTGATAAGCCCAGCATCCCATAAAAGCTGTCCTCAACACTGACAGCCAGGGTGATTTCCCACCCTGTCAGCAGCAAAGGAAAAGGAAGGAATGTGAGGAAGGGACTTTGCCAAAGAATTCCTTGGGCTGATCCTGCTGGCAGAGGGGTGAGGCAGGCAGGGGAAGGGCAGGATCAGTAACAGGGTGCAGCTTGTGATGGCAGCCCTAAATCCCCACAGCCGAATCCTCACATTTTCCTTGGCTCACACACCAGCTTTGGTTGATAAGGGGACTGCAAAGCTTTTCTGTCACACCCTTGGCTTTGTGCAGTGCAAGATTCAGGTGGAAAAGCAGATACCCTGTCTGGTTGGGGTTGCAGAGAATCAGAGAAGTATTGAGAAATCTGGAGGTCTCTGTCTGACCATCTGTAGTCATCACCTGATCAGGTCAGCCAGGGCTTGGCAACATCCATGATTCCAGAGCCTCCACAAAGATGGAGATTCCCAACTTCCCTGAGTGCCTCTTCCAGTGCTGTACCATCTCCTGTGGAAAAGCCTTTCCTGTTGTTCCATCTGAGCATCCCAGCCTCTTGGAGAAGCAGTCATGGGATCCCAGAATGGTTTGGGATTTGGGTTTGGGTTGGAAGGGACCTTAAAGCTCATCCTGTTTCACCTCCTGCCATGGGCAGGGACACCTTCCACCATCCCAGGCTGCTCCAAGCCCCATCCAGCCTGGCCTTGGACACTTCCAGGGATCCAGGGGCAGCCACAGCTTCTCTGGGCAGCCTGTGCCAGGGCCTCCCCATCCTCACAGGGAAAAATTCCTTCCCAATATCTCATCTAAATATCTCCTCTTTTTAGTATCCCACAATTCTTGACTGAAAAAAAAAATGGCTGAATGGCAAAAGGGAAGAAAAGTGTGAATTTTGGTATCAGTTTTGCATTAGAAATAAAATGACATCAAAGAAAGAGCAGAGAAGTGCAAGAATTTTAGACTGACATTTCACAAATCAAGTGTTTCAATCTCCCATGTCAGCAGTTAGCTCAAAAGAAAATGGAAAAATCCCCCTGAAACAAAGGATTTTTTTTTTTTTTTAAATATCCTAAAGCAGAGTGTGAGCTGCACTGGGAAGGGGAGGGTCTGCCTGCTGAACATGGAGAGAGCAGGAGCACTTACAATAAGCAAAATGCTAAAGCTAAATGTAGTAAAATCAGGGATGGATCCCTCTTCCTCCAGGTTTACTTCTGGATTTCCATCTGTGCCTGAATTCAGCCTTGAGCAAGGTGTGGGTTTGCCTCTCTCCACGCTGCAGCCCAGCAGCAAACCAGGAGTTCAGAGACCACAGCAGGCATTATGTCATCCTGCGAGGAGGAGCTGGGCAATCCTGCAACGACTTCTTTCCAAACCCTTTCATCCAATCCCTCCTCCAGCAGCACTGCTGAAGAACTGGGGGGACAAAAAAAGAGCCTGGCCCCGCGGGATGGGTATGATAAAAGGAGATCCCACACCAGGATGTCCCGATCAGCATCCAGAGGGGGAAGAGCTGCGGTGCCGGGTTGAGAGGGGTGGAAGCGCCTCCCTGGCTGTTGTTCACCTGCCAGATCCCTCCTGCTTGCAAGAAAATCTGTGTGCAGCAAAAGGTGATGTCATCCCTTCCCCGCTCCTGAAATCCAACTCCTTGCTGAAAGTGGCTCAGGGCTGGTGTTGTTAACAGTCTCTTTGACACATCCTGTGCTCTGATTATTTCTTTCTTTCTATTTATTTTATTTTATTTTATATTTTATTTCCATTAATTTAATTTAATTTTATTTTATTTCCATTTAATTTATTTAATTTATTTTATTAATTTATTTTTATTTTTATTTCTATTTATTTTATTCTATTTATTTTGTTTTTATATTTTATTTTTAATTTTATTTTTTATTTTATTTTATTTATTTTATTTTATTTCCATTTAATTTCTTTAATTTATTTTATTTCTATTTATTTCATTTTTATATTTTATTTTTAATTTTATTTCATAATTTATTTTTTATTTTATTTTATTTTTATTCTATATTTTATTTCTAATTTTTTAAAATTTTTTTTTTTTTTTTTTTTTCATTTTCCACCCCTCTTTTCCTCCTCTTGCTGCACACTGACCAGGCTCCTGAGACTCAGGTTGATTAAATTTCTATGCCTCGCAGCTTCCCTGGAGTCCACATAATTTATGTAAATACAAGAGATAAGAAACAAGGGGGAATCACAAGAAAAATGGAGCATTAAGCCGCCAAGATCCATTAAATTCTCCATCACCCTTTTCAGACTCTCAATGCTCAGCCGCACCGCCCCCTTGTTTTCCCCCTGCCACAGCACCATGGATCAAATTGACGCTGTTGGGATGAGGAAATCCACAGGATCATTCCCACCTCCTGCCTGACACCGGGGTTCAGCCCTGCCTGCAGTGGATCCACTCAGGGAACCAGCCCTGCTCCTGTTGCGGTGTGTCCAGGGTGCCCAGAGAAGCTGCGGCTGCCCCATCCCTGGAAGTGTCCAAAGCCAGGTTGGACAGGCCTTGGAATAACCTGGGTTTAGTGGAAGGCATCCCTGCCCATGGCAGAGGGTGGAACTGGCTGAGCTTTAAGGTCCCTTCCCATTCCAGGATTCTATGATTCTTTACCAAAGATTCTCATTTTTAGTGATTTATCCACATTCTCCACTCAGCTGTGCCCAGCATCACACAATTTCAGCCAAAATGGACCACCCTGGTGCTGCTCATTTCCAGCACAAAGTGCCCTCCTGTATTCTGAACCCTCCTCCCCTCCACTCATCTCATTTTATCCCCACTTCTGTTCATCACTGGCCACAACCAAGGATTGAAGGGGCTCCAGAGCCATTATCCCAAACTCCTTATCCTATCCTAAAACTCCTTATCCTTATTATCCCCTCGATGGCAGGGATGCTTGTTGTGTTGTGATTTCAGGGTTTACCTCAGAACCCCGGGTCCCTCCCCTGATAATTCCCTCCCAGGTGTGTCAGTCACCTCTCCTTTCCCCTCCCAGCACTGTCTGTCAATCCTGGAATTCCAGAAGGGCGTGGAGTGATTGGCAGATTCAAAGGATGCCCTCTACCCCTGGAGGGGCGTTGGGCTATCCAGGTGTCCTTTGTCCCTTGAGACCTCCTCTCCTATACCTGGTTGCTGGCTTCCTACCCCTTCCCTGCCCCTCTCCCCGGGTTAAAAGGAACAGCAACCACACAGTTTGGGGAGTTCTGTTGGAGGAGTTGTTGGATTCTGAGGCCTGTGGGCCAGGAATAAAGCTCTGGATCTAAACCCTCCATCAGAATCGACCCCTTTCCTTCACCACCTCCTGTTGGAATTCAGGATATCCCTCTGGCTGTCCTGGACTGCCAAGACCCCTGCCAGGGGGCTCAGAGACCCTGGCACAGAGCCCAAGACACCTGTGGGTTTGATTATGACCCGTGGAGCAAATTACCAACCTTATATGTGGATCTGCAAGCCATGACAAATTAAGTAGAATGACAGTGAATTTATCATGGTGTGAAAAATAGATTTTTGGGGGTTTTAGAATGGGGGTTCAGGGGGCAAGATGGAGGAATCTGGGCATGTCCAGCCTTTCTCCTTCTTCTTCTCAACCTCCATCTTCTGCTGTGATGTTGGCACTTTTAGATTGGTTTAGAGCAGAAGCTCAGTCTAACATGTGTGATAGGTATTGGAAAGCAATTGTTAACATTGTACACGTAGTTTTTAGTATAAAAAGATAACACCGCCACGGGGGCAGGCAGAGTGCCTCTGACTGTCTTGCTGAGTGGACCTCGGCTGGACAGGAGAAAGAATTTTATAGATAAGATACAATAAACAACCTTGAGACTGAGAAATGAAGAGTTCTGACTCCTTCGATTGCTGGGCTGGGAAAAGAGACTTTCTAACTCATCTTGGGGTCACTCTGACCAGCTAAAGCCCCAAAACCACCTTAAAGATTCTCTGCCAGAGGTAAACCTGAGGAGCAGACCCTGTTACAGGGAAAGCTCCATTCCACAGCCACCAGAACTCCTGAAAGCCTGGACTTGTCTCCAAGCACCCAGCTGCAGCATCCAGCCAGCCAAAAGTGTCTCTGGGGTGAAACACCACAGTTGCTGCTATTTGGTTCAGCACCAAGGGCCAGACAAGCCCCAGTACTGCCAGACAGGGACGTCCCTGTCTGGGAATATTGGTAATTATTCCAATATGCTCTGGAGGCAGGTGGAGCAGCAGCCTCCTTGCCCAGCTGTATCCCGAGCAGCTGGAGCTCCCTCCGGGCAGGGATGTCACATCCTGAGGGACAGAGGTATTCCTGGGTAAAGCAAGGTGAGCAGGGTGATGCAGTTTAGGATCCTCAGGAGAGCCTCTGCACTCCCCACACCTTGGGCAGCACAAGAGCCCAGCCAGGGCTGCACCCAAGATGAACCCAAAATGGTCACAAAATGGACAACCGGTCACGGGGTCTCTCACTTTAATAAGTTCTGATCCATTTGCATATTGGAGTTGATTGTCCAATTACAGCTTTAGGTTATGAAGGTCTCTGCACAGGGTGTTCCTGTGCTGTCAGCTGAGCCCATGGGCATGACCTGAACGTGGCCCCGAATCAGCCTTTCAACCCCAATTCTTGGAAAGTTGTATTGGGAAGGAGCAGGAGTTGTGTCAGCAGCCTGCTGTCCTCCTTTGTGCTGCTTCTGCCGTGCCTAAGTCCCTTCCTAACCATCCTGATGGATGAAACCCCCTTCTCCAGCCTGTCCATCACTCAGCAGGGTAGGTCAGGCTTCAGAGCCAGTAAAGATCTCCCTGGAATAATTCCAAGGAAATTGGCACTGTAGTTTGGTGATCTGGCTCATTAAAATGTCCGTGGAATCACGGAATGGGTTGGATTGGAAGGGATTCCTCATTCCACCCCCTGCCATGGGCAGGGACACTTTCCACTAGCCCAGGTTGCTCCAAGCCCTGTCCAACATGGCCTTGGACACTTCCAGGGATCCAGGGGCAGCCATAGCTTCTCTGGTCAACTTGTTCCTGGCAGTGTTTTGGCCCCCAACAAGGAGCAAAAATCAAAAATGAATCCTGGGGTTGGTTTGGGAGGTGGCCTGGAAGGGAGACAGTTCCCAGTTGGCAGAGTGGATGGGAATGCTGTTTTGGGAAGGATGCAAGGACATGAGGGATGGGAATCATGGCAGTCAGAGCATGGCCAGATTGCAGCAATTGGCCTCAGAGCCAGGAAACACATCTGGGAATCTGTTCCAAAGGTGCACAAGCACTTGGCAAACCCTGTCCCAGGCCTGGTGCAGGCACCTATACATGTGATGCCTCAGGTTTTAGCTTTGTATTTTTCAGATTCTGCACTGCTTTAGTGCGTAGTTCTGAGCTTCATAATAGGGAAGGTAAGCTCTCTTCACAGAGTAGGGAGACAAAACAATTTCTTTTCTAGCTGGGGACCAAGGACAACTGATACAAATCTCAGGCACAAGAGCATAAACAACGTGGACTGAAGAGAGAAAAACAAGATGGATGGGACTTCATAACCTAAAGCTGTAATTGGACAATTAACTCCAATATGCAAATGGACCAGAACTGATAAAAGTGAGAGATCCTGTGACTGGTTGCCCATTTTTGTGACCATTTGGGGTTGATCTTGGGTGTAGCCCTGGCTGGGCTCTCGTGCTGCCCAAGGTGGATCTATTGAGGCCTTTTAATAAATCCCTACTTTATTCTTTAGCTCTGTCCAGTCTCTGTTCTTGCTCAGCCTTCACAAGGCACCACGTGGACACACACATGGACACCTCTGCCCACTTCTGAGCCAGCCCCAGCTCACTCACCACAGCCACAACACTCCCAGTCAGCAGCAGGGCTGGAAGGGCACCTGCCCCCACAAGTGACAGCTGAGACCTCCTGTGACAGCACCAGGAGCCTCGGGGCTCTCTGTCTGAGAGTCACTCAGACCCAGAGAGCTCCTCTGAGACACAGCCTCCGGCTTCCCCGGGACTTCCAGTCCTGCACAGAAAGTGCAGTTAACCCCAGCTCCTGGGAAACCTTTCCCTCTGCCAATGGATGGCATTGGCAATAATGCCACAGATTTTTTTTTATTTAACTTTTGAGCTCACATGCACTTCTTGAACTGCTTTTCTTAAGTGTGACGGAGAGAAACATCTCTTTAATGGAAGCAGAGACTCTCCAATAAAAATATGATTTCAGGACGCTGGAGCTTGAGGAAAAAACCACAAATCCTGAGTGGTGATGACATCCCAGGAGCAGAAGTCCCTGGCTGTCACTCAGCCCTGTCCCTAACCTGGATGCTGTAGCAGTACCATGGGTGTTTCTGCCTTCAGTGTTTTGCAGAGTCAATCCTTGGTGCCTGTGCCCAGGGCACAATTAACTACTCCAATAATCTAATATCAACTTATAGATCTTTCAATAGTCATCCAGGATCACGGTCTAATTAAGACTACAAATGAGTTAATCATGTGTGATGAAGTCTTCTAAGAAAATTACACCCAAGACTTCCATTCTGCTGGAGCAGCAGATACTTCTGACAGAGCCCCAAAGCAGAGACTAAAAGAGTGGTGATTAAATGGAGTGATGGGCATGAAAAAAACAAAGCTTTGTAGATTTCAAAGAAGGAGGCTACCTGTAATCTGCAGCTTGGAGTGCTGAATTATTTGAGACAAATTTGATTTGGCAGATTCTCTTGAAATATCTGATAATTTTACAAACCACTCAGTGACCAGCAGTTGAAAGAGGCTTATTGAATCTCTCCCACTGGAGCAAAAGATCTGATTTTGAGCAGTGGGGCAGTGAAACACAGACCAGGACCATCAGGAATCACAACCAAGAAGGGCCAAGAAGTGACAAACTTTTTGAAGCTCCAAACCAGCAAGGGGAGTAAGCCAGCCCCTGTAAATAATGCATGCCTGACATTCCACAGGGTTTGAAAGGTCTGTTCTCATCCCATGCCATGGATGCATCATTTGCGGTGCTCTCACACTAGAAATGACTGCAGTCATTAGGAACAATTTATGCTCAGGGAAATAATTATGGTCATTAATGGGGCTGCAAAGCAGAGGCTCTCAGGGAGCAGGAGTGGAGCGGTGGCACCCACCCGTGCATGCGCCGTGACTGATGGGCACAGCAATTATGGTGTTCCCAGGATTGGGCATCTCAAATAACTCAAATCCAGCCTCAGGAGGCAGCCAATAACTGATAAGTGCAAGGGGTGTTTGGGAAAATCCAGTGGGATCACAAGAAAAGCCACAGCAGAGAGCTGGCTGGACACAGAGCAGGGGTGAGTCCCCAGAAGTCACCACTGACCACAGCTGGCAGTTTTAAATCTGCTGATAGCAATTAGTGAGTGGTGACAGTGGCTATTAATGAGGTCATGTCTGGCTTTTGGACCACAACTTCACAGAAATACAGTCCAATTTGGAATTGGAAATGTTGGCAATTGTCTGCAAAGAGATCCTAAGATGGGTTCCCAAGTCTTTGAGTCAGCTGATGGCATAGGCAGAACCCAGCTGTGTGGAGGAGATGGCTCATCCTCTGGGGTAGCTCTTCCAGTGGAAAATAAAGGTTGAAGGAAATCTGGAAGCATGCAGTGGGAATGACATTTTCAGGTCAGGTCACACAATGTGACCCAGGGAACACTGATCTAAGGAAATCAATGAGAACAGGAGGAGCTGGACTTGATGATCCTTGTGGGTCCCTTCCAACTCAGGATATTCTGTGATTCAGTGTGTGATTTCCAGGAAAGTCCTGCCTGGATTTCCTGTTTCTGTGGAAAGCACAGGATTATTGGCAGTTAGCTAATAAAGCTCATTTGGATTGTCTGGACAGTCTCCTAAAGATTTAATACATTACTTAAAAGAGTGGATTTGGAAAGGACACTGGTCAGTGAAATTGGCCAATGGTTGATTGATAACACAAATATGTTGATTGATAACACAAATATGTGCTGTATTCACTGAGACCAACTAGGAAAGGAAGTTTAACTCAGCCCACAGCAGCTCCTGTTTAAGGCAAATCTCTTCCATCCCCTGAAAAGGAGCCTGAAATCAGCCCTGCTGGGCACTCTGGACACAGCTATGAGTTTCAGACCATCTGCACCCCTTGCTGATCAAGTTACACCCTTGGGAACCAAACTCCCAGCTGCCTTTAGAGGCAGACTGAAAAATATCTTGTTTCTTCAGCAGAGAAATGACTGATCCTGTTTGTGTCCCTGTGTTGCTTGCAAGTTCCTGGTCCTGCATTGACTTCCAGGCTGAATTTTGCCAATTCAGCAGCTGGGATCTTGTTGTGATTGAACTTGATAAATTAAGCAGCCTTTTAGGGCAGGGGATGTCCCTGGTGTTTATTTAGTGAGCCAGACTAAATCAATCCATGCTGTTGTACACAAATGGGGAATTTCACTGTCCCTGCTTGCCTTGGGATTCCCCTTGGTGACAGGCAAGGGAGAAGCACACAAGCAGGGAGTTCTTGGAGAAAGAAGGGGTTAAAATCACCACAAAAGGTTATGTCCTGCCAAACTTCCCACGTGGCTGAATTAAACAAAATTAACAACAAAAATTAACAAAAATTAACAAAATTAACTGGCTTGAGAATGATGGTGTGTAGCCATTTGTCTCCAATGGCTCCTTGGTTGGGAATGAAGGACCAACAATATTGTCCCACCTTCAGTAAGATCCTGAGTGCCAGGAGGATGAATTTATTAATATAAATAATAATAATAATAATATAAATACCATAACAATATATGTATATTGTTATATTAAGTATGCAAAGCGCTCAGATGTTACCAAAATACAAGAGGTGGTTCTTCCAGCTGCAGGATGACCAGAGAGGAGGGGAATTTACCACATTATGGTAAAACAGGACACAGAGGTTATGTGGCTTCTCAGGCCTTGGTGCTGCCTCCCAGGCTTCAGCATTTCTCTAAACAGTTCATTTAATAAATAGATCTTTTGGTTCTGGAGTTCCTCCCTGCTGCATTCCAGCAGGTATTACATGGAACATGGTGGCAGGAGGCAGCATGGCCAGACAGGCAGCATGAAAATGGCTAATTAACAGGGAAACAACCCAGCAGCCAGGAAGGGAATCTGAAGAGGCAGCATGGAGAGATTAAGGCAGCCAGGAGACTGCCAGGGAATCAATCCATACAGGCATGGGAAGAAGAACTGAGGCCAACTGCAGAGATGAACATGGATGGTAACGATCACAGAGTCACAGAGTGGTTACAGTTGGAAGGGACCTTAAAGATCATCTCATTCCAACCCCCCTGCCACAGGCAGGGAAACTTCCACTGATCCACATGCAAGGAAAACACACTTATTTTTATCCCTGCATTGTTGGGGACAAAGTGACACAGGACCTGAGTGGGAGTGGTGCCAATGGCAATTCCCAAGCCACACCTCTTTGGTGATTTTGGGACTGAAATTAAAAATGGGGGAACTGACTGAACAATCTCCTGAGGACCTTTCCAAATGAAATCCTCTGCAACTCTGGGAAATGCCTGGAGTGGGAAAGGCTGTGTCCAGTCAAAGCCATGCAGTCCAAATTCAGATGGGAATGTGGGCTCCAGGAATCTCTTGCAAAGAAAAAGGCAGGCAGCCCTGATTGGAAAGAGTGTCAAAAGTTTGAGAGCAAGGACAAAATGCAGAGAAGTTCCACAAACTTGCTTTCCACGGGGAATTGGGCACCAGCTCAGGAGGAAGGCTGAGAAGTCTCTCTGTCCCCTGGAGGTTGGTCCCTTGCAATGTGGCCACAGAGCATGGACAGTCCCCAGGAGCAGGAAGAGAAAACCAAACCAGCCACGTTGGCATTAACAACTTTGGTCCTTCCAAGCCAGGAAAAATATCCAAACGGGAAGATAAAAATACCAAAGGAAAAAAAAAAAAAATGAAAAGGAGAGGTGTAATAGCCCACATGGAGGAGAGGAAACCAAGCTGCAGATGCACAAAGTATCCTAAGGCTGTTTCCCTGCCCGAGGCAGAGCTGTGCTCACCCTGGCTGCCCTGCAGAGAAAGAGTTTAGGGCTGAAACTGTTCCATTTTAGGAGCATTTTGCTGTGCTGGTGCTCAGGGCAGAGCAGGCACTGGCATTGGCTCTGTTCATGCTCCCAGGGCCAGGTGGAAGCGGCATCTCCACAATCCCTGTGGGCAGCGGGAAGTGGGTGAGGCTCCTTCCCTGTCCCCTCTGCTCCTGCCACCATGCAAGGAGTGGGAGGCAGGATGACCTACTTGTGTCATGCCCTGAAACCTCTTTTTGCTCCAGCCAAGGCATCTCCACACTCTGAGGCTCCTGCTCTGCCTGTTGGAGCTGTCTGAAAGGATTTTGTTACTCCCCTCTTCCCTCCCTCCTGTCCCCCACCCGTCCCCTTGGCTCACCTGGGGCTGGGAGGGCTGCAAAAGCATTTTGAGAGATGCAGTAGGAACAGAAAGCAGAAGCTGGATCGTTTTCATCCCAAGGTTTTGCTGTGGGAGAGGGAGATGTGGTAGAGGAGCATCCCTTGACATTGCATTCCTGAGAAACAGGAATCCAGGTGCTCTCCTTGGTGAGAGATGTAAATCCATTGGTATAATTTGTGTCCCTCCAGGCTGAGGGCAGGATTATGGAAATCATTCTCTCCTCTCTCCCCATGAGAAAGGATGGGAGAATTGGGCTTTTGGGGATATGACTCTCCTTTTTTTGTGAAGATATTTATTTATGTACCTGCTTAGCCAAAAATATGTGAGGGATGAGCATTTCCAAAGCTCTCAGAGTCAGCAACTTTGCTCCATCACTGATTTTGGAGGTATAAACCTTGTTGACTTCTGTGAGAGGTGAGATAGCCCAGCTCTGCAAAATCCAGCCCTGAAAGTATTGTATTCTATATTCTATATTCTATATTATATATTCTATATTCTATATTATATATTCTATATTCTATATTCTATGTATAATATATTATATATGTTATATATTATGAATGATATTGCATAGTATAGTACTGTATTATATACAATATATTATATAAATCCTTATTTTTAAAAATATTTTAATAAAAAATATTACTACACACATTATTACAGGTTTTTGGCACAGCCCCTACAAAACCAAAGACATTTTCACTGCACCTTGTGAAACACTCAAAAAGAACCTACTGCCTGTGTTACTGAGCTCTCAAAGATATTTCTTGGTCCTTTACCGGCAGCTGTGGCCTCAGAGCTGTGACAGATTTCATTTAAGGCCCTTTATTTCCAGCTATGATGTGCTCTCATTTAATCAGCCCCGTCCACCCCATTTCCCACCTTCCATGTAGGAGGAAGCTGCTGCTGGAGCTGGGAGACACAAGGAGCAAACCCCACAATTAGACAGACAGGTAATGACATTTTTCCTTTCCCATGGGTGAAGAGTGGTTGTCATATTGATTCCCTGAGGAACAGGCTGAGGGAGCTGGGGGTGTCCAGCCTGGAGAAGGCTCCAGGAAGACCTTAGGGGCAGTTCCAGTACCCAAAGGGCACTTAGGAAAAGAGGGAGAGGGACTTTTTACATGGGAAGATAGTGATAGGATAAAGGGCAACAATTTTGAACTAAAAAAAGAGATTTAGGTTAGATGTGAGGAATAAATTGTTCCTTGCGAGGCTGGTGAAGCCCTGGCACTGGGTTTCTAGAGGAGCTGTGGCTACCCCTGGATTCCTGGAAGTGTCCAAGGCCAAGGACAGGGCTTGGAGCAACCTGGGATAGTGAAGGTGATGCCTCAGGTTTTAGCTTTTATATTTTTCAGATTCTGCACTGCTTTAGTGTGTAATTTTGAGCTTCATATAAGGGGATGGTGAGCTCTCTTCACAGAGTAGGGAGACAGAACAATTCCTTCTCTAGCTGGGGACCAAGGACAAATGATCCAAATCTCAGGCCAAGAGCATAAACAGTGTGGACTAAAGTGAGAAAAAAAAGAAGGATGGGACTTCATAACCTAAAGCTGTAATTGGACAATTAACTCCAATATGCAAATGGACCAGAACCCATAAAAGTGAAAGACCCCGTGACCTGTTGTCCATTTTTGTGACCATTTTGGGTCCATCTTGGGTGTAGCCCTGGCTGGGCTCTTCTGCTGCCCAAGGTGTATCCATTGAGGCCTTTTAATAAATCCCTACTTTATTCTTTAACTCCTTCTAGTCTCTGTTCTAGCTCAGCCTTCACAAGGCATCAAAGGTGTTGTGGTTGGAATATGTTCTGTAAGTTCCCTTCCAACCCAAACCATCCTGTGATTCTGTGGTTCCCTGCTGTTGAGTTTTCCCTGGACAGAAGGAGTTGAACACACTGCACACCTCCCACTTTCTCTGGAAGCTGCTCTGCCTTGGGATGGGTCAAAATGGAGATGCCATTCAAGTTTTCTCAAAACATTGCCCACTAAGACAGGGCCTTGTGACAAGGTCACCTGTGCTGTCCTTCAGAACATGTGGGAGAGGGGCTCTGCTGCTCAGGATTGTGTCCAGATGGGTTTTAATAATCTCCAGGGAAAGAGACTCCACTGAAAAACACAAGGAAAACCAGTGTGTGGCACTGGGAGCAGGATCAGTCAGATCATCCCTCCTGTCCATGTGGTGCCTTGAGAAGGCTGACCTAGAACAGAGATTGGACAGAGTTAAAGAATAAAGTAGGGATTTATTAAAAGGCCTCAATGGATACACCTTGGGCAGCACAAGAGCCCAGCCAGGGCTACACCCAAGATGAACCAAAATGGTCACAAAATGGACAACAAATCACGGGGTCTTTCACTTTTAGAAGTTCTGGTCCATTTGCATCTTGCAGTTAATTGTCCAGTTACTGCTTTAGGTTATGAAGTCCCATCCTTCTTGTTTTTTCTCTTCAGCCCACATTGTTTGTGCTCTTGTGCCTGAGATTTGGATCATTTGTCCTTGGTCCCCAGCTAGAGAAGGAATTGTTTTGTCTCTCTACTCTGGGAAGAGAGTTCACCATCCCTTATATGAAGCTCAGAATTTCACACTAAAGCAGTGCAGAATCTGAAAAATATAAAAGCTAAAACCTGAGACATCACCGCAATCACCTTGTGCTGTGAGGTGCCCAGAGACCCTCGAGGAAGAGCATCCCTGAGAGGTGGGATCCCAGCACAGAAAGGTAAATCTGCAGTTCCTGGGGGAAGAGCTGTGGCCTTGCCACCACCTTGGGATGCTCCATCCACCAACACCTCCTCCCCCAAAGAGCAGGACCCCTCTCCTCACTGCAGACCTGGCTGAGAAAGCCTGGCCAGTGTCTACACATTAACATCATCACCACAATCATTCCCCCTGGGAGCACATCAAGAGGAAGTTAATGTGAAGGGAAGGGCCTCACCATCATCTGTTCCAGAAGTGACAATGATCCCTGGTCAGCCTGGTCTCGAGGGGACTCAGTCCCACAGCCCAAGGGTGGCTGTGCAGAAGGTCTGACCCTGCTGCACTCCAGGAGCTCACCCCAGGCCACGTTAGTGCCAGCCTCCCTGGGGACCTGAGCTGTCTCACTTGGTCACATCACAGGGGCAGCAGACAGATGATTTACAGAGAGCTCCCCTCCCTAACTTCATTTATTTTGTATTTCCCTAATCCTGGTGCTGCTCCAAAGCTCTCTGGGTAGTGCAGCTCTTGTCATTTCTTAGAGCAAAGCCTGGACTGGGCTTCAAACCATGAAGAAACATTTTCCTCTTGAGTGTCCCACCACTCCATCATTATCCCTGCCCTGTGCTAATTCCAAAAGTGCTCCTGGGAACCACCTGAGCCAATGCTACTGGCCCAAAATCACACCCTGGCACTGCCTAATCCACCCATACAGCTGGAGTCTGCAGGTGGCTCATGGAAATGCTTGAACAGCTGATATCTCAAGCCACTTTCAGGCACTTTTAAGACTTTCCTCTCTCTTTTCTTTCACTTTTTTTCCCCCTAAAAGCAGAGTGATTTTCTTTATGCTGCTCCAGAGCTGGAAACCTCTGGGGCAGAGCAGGGGATCTGTGCTCCAGCACTCCAGATCAGTCACTGATGGGACCTCTCCTTTCTCCGTGAATAAATCAAGACTCTGTTTTCTATCTCCTCTGGGAATGTCCAAAAAGCTCCTTCCCGCACTCAGGCAGGAATTCTGTTTAATTCATGCCAGTGGGGAATTTCCAAAAAACAATATCACAATCCCATCAAGCTGAAGAAAGGAAAAAGAAAGGGAAGACCCCCTCCCCATGATGGAGAGTACGAGGTCTCTTTGACAGGTCCAAGCATACCTGATGCAGCATCAGAGAAAAGAGGGGTTCAGGACTGACATTTTGGGTTCTGTAAGTTAAATATTCCACAGAAAATATCCAGTTATCCCTTGGATACCCAACCTGTGTGCTCCACACTTTGGTCTCTGGAATGATGCCCATATATAAGAAGTGAATTATCACTGACCCAAACAAATCCCCAGATATTCACCATCCCCATCAGAGCTCAGACACCCCAGGGTCCTTGGCTAAGGCAGCTTCCACAAGGAAAATGCATGGAACTGCTGGAGTGAGTCCAGAGGAGGCCACAGAGGGCTGGAGCCCCTCTGCTCTGGAGCCAGGCTGGGAGAGCTGGGGGTGTTCCCCTGGAGGAGAGAAGGATCCAGGAAGAGCTCAGAGCCCCTTCCAGGATCTAATGGGGCTCCAGAAGAGCTGGAGAGGGACTGGGGACAAGGGATGGAGCAACAGGACACAGGGAATGGCTTCCCACTGCCAGAGGGCAGGGCTGGGTGGGATATTGAGAAGGAATTTCTGGCTGTGAGGGTGGGCAGGCCCTGGCACAGAGTGCCCAGAGAAGCTGTGGCTGCTCCTGGATCCCTGGAAGTGTCCAAGTCCAGGTTGGATGGGGCTTGGATCAACCTGAGACAGTGAAAGGTGTCCCTGCCCATGGCAGGGGGTGGAACTGGATGATCTTTAAGGTCCCTTCCAACACAAACTACCAAATCTCTGATTATACCAATTATGCAACATCATTATTAAACAGGCTCCTTTATTGTGTGTGTCTTTTGTTTTTTGTTGTTTGGGTTGTTTTGGTTTTTTTCACTTGTTTGGTTTTGCACTTTTCAGTTTTGTTGGTTCTTAGTGTTCATGGTACCTCAGATGAAGTTTCTTGTTTGTTTCAAATTTAAAAATTCTTCAGGTCTAGAAAAAAAAAAAAAACAGCAAAAATAAAAGGACACTAAATTAGTGATTAGTTAAAATCATGCACCAAGTGGTTAAAAAAATAGATTAACTATCAGCACTGTGCCCAGAACAAAGCTCTCCCAACTCCTTGTCCCAGTCAGGCTGCTCACCTATGAAATCTTCCGTGCAGATTTATTTTCAGGGGGAAAAAATCACTCTGGTTACAGCAGAAATAGAGTTTAGAGTAGAATTGCTATTTCCCAGTGGTGCTGGGGGCTCTTACACTAAATCACATTACTGCAATTTAAAATACAACTGCACATCTGCTGAGGCTTGGGTATTGCTCACATGTGTGTTTTTCAGTCCAAGGCAGGTATTTTTACATGGATTTTTCCTCCTCTCTGGGATGTAAAATGAAGCTGAATTCCTTTGCATTTTCCATGGATTCTCCTGCCTATCCAGTAGGTTACCAAAGCTCAGCTGCTTTGTGCTAATTTCTTAACCTGGTTTTGTGGCAGGGTCCCAGGTGGATTGAACTAATTTGGAATAAGGCGTGTCTGATTCTGGAATAGGAGCATCAACACAGGGAATTAATTATGAACCACTAATGTCAGGTGCACAGTCCAGAATAAGACCTTGGATAGATGAAGCTTAAGGCTATCATTTCTAATTTTTTTCAAAGCAATTTTTTTTTTTTTTCCTTGTCTGTCTCTTGATCTGCCTATCAGGAAATAGGTTCCCTGCCCATGCCAGGGGGGTTGGAACTGGAGAATCTTTAAAGTCCCTTCCAACCCAAATCGTCCTGTGATTTTTTGGCTATGGAATGGTCACACAGATGTTTTGTCCTCACCTCATTCCAACCCCTGATCACTCAAGATCAGCCCTGTGAATGGGGTGCTCAGTGTGTAAAGTCCTTCCTAGACTTAGGCCTTGATCTTGGCCTGGAAGTCACTGGGATTATTTGTCTAAAAACTTATTCAGATCACAGTCTCCACCTTATCAGAGTTCAACCAAATACAGATCATAGAATTCCAGAATGGTTTGGGTTGGAAGGGACCTGAAACATCACCTCATTCCAACTCAAACACCGTCCACTATCCCAGATTGCTCCAAGCCGTGTCCAACCTGGCCTTGGACACTTCCAGAGATCCATGGGCAGCCACAGCTTATCTGTGCCAGGACCTCACACCCTCACAGGGAAGAATTCCTTCCAAATATCCCATCTATCCGGCCCTCTGGCACTGGGAAGTCATTCCCTTCTTGTCCCATTTAAAGCCTTGTTTAGCTCTGGGTGCAAATTACAGCACCTCCTGTGCAGCAGCGTAAGGAGGTCAAATTTAAATCCAAAAAGCTTTCTTCTCATGAAAACCTTGGGTTGTGGGTGTGCTGGCTGACAGAAACTACCCTTTTATCCTGGGACTTCCATGTGCTGCATTTCCAGCAGATTTCCAGAAGTCTTTTCCAACTCCTTCAGTCCCTTCTCAGAGCAACCCTTGTCCTGCAACCTGAAAGGAATTTTCCACTCGGGTTCTCCAAAATCCTCCTTGTTCTCCTTGAGCCACACCTGCAGGTGGCTGCCATGAATGCACAAAGTTGCTTTTCTCAACCTCCTCTCACCATCCCACCTCAGCCCCCAGTGGCTGAAGGACAACAATCCAGGACATGGCTGTGACCTTAATCAACCCCACCAGGCACTTCCACAAAGCTGAGGACAGCAAAAATTCATCAGTCTTAGCTGAAAATTCCTAGAAACAGAGAAATCCTGAATTTGGCTGTGAATTCTCCCACCTTAAGAGCTCTGCAAAGTTTGGATTTTCCTCCTTTGTGTTGACCCCATCTTCTTTTGGGAACAAAAAAACTGATGGAGCTTAAAAAGATGAATTACCTGATCTGCATATTCAACAGAGCTCAAATGCTCCATAAACGCGACATGAGTTTTAACAGTATTTAATGGTTTGCATTAATTAATAAGTATTTAAAGATGTCAGACATTTGTAGGTTTAAAAACTTTATAACTTTCAATAAATTCAGTGGGTCTTAATGAATTCCTGCCAATTTACACAGCTTTGGAAACACACTCCCTCTCAAACAACATCACCAGTGCTTGTGATTTTTAGAAACAGGAAGAAAGACAAGAAAAAAATAAGAAAAAGAGTAGGGAGGAAAAGAAGACAATTTATTATGTTGTGATTTACTATGAAACAGATTTATTTTTCATTTCATTTCAATATTTTGTTGCTTGATTGATTTTTTCAAGCAATTCTCTGAAGAATTGTTGATGCAATGAGGGGTGGGGAGCTCTGCAAACCTCCATGTCTCTGTACACAGACTCAAAGGTTCATTTAGATTGGAAAAGACCTCTGAGACCACCCAGTCCAACCCTGACTGATCCCCACCTTGTCACCAGCCCAGAGCACTGAGTGACACATCAGTCATGAACACCTCCAGGGATGGGGACTCCAACACCTCCCTGGGCAGCCCCTTCCAGTGCTTGGCAACCCTTATCAGGAGGAAATTCCTCCTGATGCTCAACCTGAACCTCCCTTGGGGCAGTTTGAGGTTCTGTCCTCTCCTCCTGTCTCTGTTCCCTGGGAGCAGAGCCTGACTCCCCCGGCTGTCCCCTCCTGTCAGGGAGCTGTGCAGAGCCACAAGGTCCCCCCTGAGCCTCCTTTTCTCCAGGCTGAGCCCCCTTTCCCATCTCCTTCAGCCTCTCCTGGTGCTCCAGCCCCTTCCCCAGCTCTGTTCCCTTCCCTGGACACTCTCCAGCCCCTCAATGTCCTTCTTGTCCCAGAAGTGTCCCCAGCACTGGAGGTGCCCCAGCAGTGCCAGCACAGGGGACAGCACTGCCCTGGTCCTGCTGCCACCCCAGAGCTGGCACAGCCCAGGTGCCTTTGGCCTCTTGCCCACCTGGGCTCATGTTCAGGCACTGTTGACCAGCACCACCAGCACCACTACTGGGCAGTTTTCCAGTCAAACAAATCCATACCAGTATCTGGATTTGTATGCATATCCACACAGCTGTGCACACACATAGACACACACACACACACATTCACAAATATATATTTAATATCTAAATTTTGCTGGCATTATTTCTGAAGGAAACTACTCCAGAAATCCAATTCCACACATGTATCCTAAAGGTCAACTTTTTACATCCATTTGGGATGAACACAAAGACTGGATATTCCAATTCCTCCCCACACCTTTGGTAATTACAGATTTCAGAGAAGCTCATTGCCCAGAGGGGAGCAAAGTGAGAAGCAGGGGCAGGGCTGAAGGCAGAGCAGGGGGAGGAAAGAGAGCATAACTCATCCTCATGGCTGGCATATGTGTATGAGTGGGCTGGGATTTATCCTAAAACAACTTCCCGTGCTCATGACAGAAGAAAGACAAGAGGAATGATAAAAACAATGAGTGCAGAGAGGGGAATGAGCCTTGTACAGGGAATTCTTCTCCCAGGCATCTCACCAGGCTTCTAGTCAGGATCACTCATCCCACTCCTACACACTGGATATACAAATACCAGGAAATGGTCCCTGGAATGCTGTCCCTGCCTTTGTAAAGGCCACTCCATGAGGGATGAGCAGGAAATGCCACAGGACTTGTTGGCTGCTCTCAGGTGATGGGGCTGGGGAACAAATCACAGAGGGGAATCACTGCAGGTTCCAGAGGGTTGGCACTGCCTTTTCTTAGTCATCATCACCACACAAAAATCAGAGCAGAGGCCCCACAAAGAAATGGGATGGTGCCAGTGCACGTCAGGATCTTCCCACAGATTCACCAGCAGGAACATGGAACAGGTTGTCCAGAGAAACTGTGGCTGCCCCATCCCTGGAAGTGTCCAAAGCCAGGTTGGACAGGCCTTGGAATAACCTGGGTTTAGTGGAAGGCATCCCTGCCCATGGCAGAGGGTGGAACTGGCTGAGCTTTAAGGTCCCTTCCCATTCCAGGATTCTATGATTTTTTACCAAAGGTTTCTCATTTTTAGTGATTTATCCACATTCTCCACTCAGCTGTGCCCAGCATCACACAATTTCAGCCAAAATGGACCACCCTGGTGCTGCTCATTTCCAGCACAAAGTGCCCTCCTGGTATTCTGAAACCTCCTCCCCTCCACTCATCCCATTTTATCCCCACTCCTGTTCATCGCCGGCCACAACCAACAAGGATTGAAGGGGCTCCAGAGCCATTATCCCAAATTCCTTATCCTATCCTAAAACTCCTTATCCTCATTATCCCCTCGATGGCAGGGATGCTTGTTGTGTTGTGATTTCAGGGTTTTGTTTGTGTTGTGATCTCAGAACCCCGGGTCCCTCCCCTGATAATTCCCTCCCAGGTGTGTCAGTCACCTCTCCTTTCCCTCCCTGGCCCCTCCCAGCACTGTCTGTCAATCCTGGAATTCCAGAAGGGTGTGGAGTGATTGGCAGATTCAAAGGATGCCCTCTACCCCTGGGGGGGCGTTGGGCCATCCAGGTGTCCTTTGTCCCTTGAGACCTCCTCTCCTGTACCTGGTTGGTGGCTCCCTACCCCTTCCCTGCCCCTCTCTCCGGGTTAAAAGGAACAGCAACCACACAGTTTGGGGAGTTCTGTTGGAGCATGTGAAAAGACTGGCTTTTCACAAATATTAAAATTAATATTATATGTGTTGCATTAGAAAGTTATGCTGTATTAATTCTCTTAAGTAGTGTGGTAAATATAGTTTTAGGTTATAAAAAACGTTAAAATAGAAACTATGCTATATAGAATACTTTTTTTCCAAAGAAAGGACTTGCACTGAGATAGCAGCCACAGGACATCTAAATCTTTCAGAGAAAGAGAATTTATTGCTCTCTTATCAGAAGAAATGAACTTCTTCCCACCTTGCTCAGCCATGAAGACGCCATCAGGCTTATGAGGAAGAAGTTGACACTGACCAGACAGAATCCTGTGTTTGAATGGAATTTATGCATCATGTATGAGATGTATGAATATGCAATAGGTTATTGTTTTTAAGGGTTAATCCTTTGTTAATGTGTGTCCTTTTTTGGGCTTGCACTGCCCAGAAAAAGGTACCTGGACATCCGTAACTCTTTGTCTTTATTGTCTCATACTGTCTTAATTCAAATTGTCCAAATTATTATTACTCTAAATGTATTACTATTTTTATAACCATTTTATTACTATTAAACTTTTAAAATTTTAAAAACATCGGTGTTTTTCACAGAGAAGTTGCTGGATTCAGAGCCCGGTGGGCCAGAATAAAGCTCTGGATGGAAACCCTCCATCAGAACTGACTCCTTTCCTTCACCATCACCTTAAAGCTTCTCTGCCAGAGAGAAACCTGAGGAGCAGACCCTGTTATGGGGAAAGCTCCATCCCACAGCCACCAGAATTCCTGCATGTCTGGACTTCTCTCCACTTGCCCAGCTGCACCACTCAGCCAGCCAAAAGTGTCTCTGGGGTGAAGCATCACAGCCACAAGGGCCAGACAAGCCCTTGGTAAATATTCCAATGGATGCTCTTTCCCCCTCCCCAGCTTTGGCAGGACCCTCTGTCCAGCAGCAGGAGGCTCAGTGCCTGTGATGGATCTCACAGGGATGCTGCCCATCCATATGGAGATTTGGGTACGAGATTTGGGTACAAATTGCTGACGTGCTGCTGCCTCCGCTCATCTGACAGACCCCGGCTGTGCCCCTGGCCCCATCCCGCCCTCGTTTGCTGACAGGGATCGGCTGCTTGGACTGGCAGCATCCCGGGAACTTCCTGGCTGTGGGCTTGGCTGGGCACGCTGAGCTGGGAGACTGACAGAGGAAGAGTGTGTAATTGCAACAGAGGGGAAAGCTGCGGGGGAGTTTGTCTCGGGATGACGAACAGGAGCTGGAAAGGCTGAGGGGAAGGGGGTGAGCAGTCACGAGAGTGGCCTGGCCTGCTTTGAGGCACGGGAGACAGCCAGGAGAAGGGGATGCAGATCTCTCTGCTCGTCCCTGAGCTGATCCAGCAGCACCAAACGCTGCTGTGACCATCAACTCACCACACCTGTGCATTTCAGAGCTGGACTTGTAATGATGTTAAAAAACATCTTGCCAAGACCAGAGCAGCCTGATGGACTCTGGTGGCTTGATAAATAACCACTAATTAATGTCTAATCTGCGGGGCTGTATCAGAGCTGTGCACTCGTGGGCTGCTGGGTCTATGAGCTCTGGGAAACTGAGGCACAGAGCAGTGATCAGTTTGATCATAAAATCACAGGATGATTGTGACCACTGCAGGACCACTGGGACCACTGCAGGTCCTCTAGACCGACATCCCTGCTCAAGCAGGGTTCCCTAGAGCAGGCTACTCAGGGTTATATCCTGACAGTTCTGGAATATCCCCAGTGAGGAGACTCCACAGCCTCTCTGGTCTCTGTTCAGTGCTCAGTCACTGCACAGGAAAGAAGTTCTGCCTCCTGTCCAGGTGGAACTTGCTGGGATCAGTCCCTGCCCGTTCCTCGGGTGCCATTGCTGGGCCCTGGAGCAGAGCCTGGGCCCTGCTCTGCCCCTCCCTGCACACAGGGACACCCAGGGATGAGGGCCCCTCTCAGCTGCGTTTCCTGTCAGCCTTTCCTCATCAGGAAGATGCTCCAGTCCCTTCACCATCTCTGTAGTCCTCCACTGCATCCTCTCCAGGAGCTACATGATGATTCCCTGAAGGAAATCAGCCTTCCAGGGGCATGTGGGAAAGCTCAGCACTCTCCCAATGGAAACACGGAAATCCTGCTCCCTAGAAACACCACAAACTTCATCTGCCAACTGCAGCTGGACACCAGACTGGCTGGTTTGGCATCACTTATCTTGCCTAAATCCAAAGGGAACATCCCAAGGCAACACAGGAGGTTGGAAGCACCAAAAAATGGAGAATTTGAAGAGCTTTTGGGAAAGAGATAAAAATTTTCTTTCAGCGCCGCCTTCTGCCCTGTGTCCCTGGTCCTCCTTGAAGGTTTGGGAACTCGCTGTTCTGAAGCTGGGGTGACAAAAAAAAAAGCCTGTGCCCTTTTTGGATAATGTAATAAAGACTTAGATGCTTTTCGGACGTCAGCTGCTGCCAGTAATCAGCGCTTCGCAGCTGCTGAGTCACAAATAGCTTGAAAAATATTTCCAGTCCTTGCTCTCCTGAGAGCTAATCCCAGAACGGGCAGTCATAAAAAACCATAAATCCCCAAATTACCAGAATGGCCCCAGAAATCTCCTTTAAGGCGATTAGTTCGATGTCGGTTCTGGATTTCTGGATTGTCTTTACCTCGTTGTTTCTCCTCTATGTTCCTCTCTCCTCTCTTTTCCCTGGACATCCCCACATGGCTGGAAAAGGTCATTCCTCTGTCCCTCATTCTCCAAACACTCCCTAACACCTTGGGATCTGTTCTCCTCCTGTCATGGACTCTGTGCCCCCTCCCCACACCTGTCCTGTCCCCTCTGTGTGTGTGTGTCCCTGCCAGAAGATGAGATAAAACACTAAGCACAGAGAGATTATTTTTCCGGGGGTTTTGGGGGGTTGTTTTTTGTCATTTATGGAGAGAACAAAGATGTTCCCTTGTGGGCTTGTCCACAGATTTTTCACCCTTCAAACCAAACATAAATCTTTGCCACAGCTGCTGCAGGAGACCTTACCCTGGTGTCCAAAGGGCTCCTCCAAGTCTGTATTTACATTTCAAAATTGCTTTATCCACTATTATTAAGAAGAAAAAGAAGAAATAACCATGTCCTTCACGACACGTTTTTATAAGGGAATGCCAGGCACGCTGCAAGAGTCGTCACCATCAATTAAGCAGAAGAAAGGGCAGCTGAAGCCCACGTGAGCATGTCCATGCAGCTGTTGGCATCATGTCAAATAAGTAAACATATAAATATAAAAACTACATCAATTCCCTAGAAATTAATTTATGTTTATTTATTTTTTAATATATGTGTTTAATTGGGTTGCAGAGGAGGCCATGGAGATGCTCCAAGGGCTGGAGCTCCTCTGCTCTGGAACCAGGCTGGGAGAGCTGGGGGTGTTCACCTGGACAGGAGAAGGCTCCAGGGAGACCTCAGAGCCCCTTCCAGTGCCTAAAGGGGCTTATGAAAAAGAGGGAAAGGGACTTTTTACACAGGTAATTGGTGATGGGAAAAGGGGGAATGGTTTTAAACTAAAAGAGAGGATATTTAGATTACATGTTAGGAAGAAATTTTTCCCTGTGAGGGTGGTGAGACCCTGGCACAGGGTGCTCAGAGAACCTGTGGCTGCCCCTGGATCCCTGGAAGTGTCCAAGGCCAGGCTGGATGGGCCTTGGAACAACCTGGGCTAGTGGAAGGTGTCCCTGGCCATGGCAGGGGGTGGAATGAGATGATCTTCAGGTCTCTTTCAACCAAATCATTCTCAGGTGTGGCAGAGGATCAGGAAGCATCAGGTAATTCTGGTCAGATAAGTTCTTTTGTAGGGACATGATGTGGTCAGATGTTGATACTGTCAGTTTGAAGCCATTCCCCCTTGTCATTCCATGTCCTTGTCCCCAGTCCCTCTCCAGCTCTCCTGGAGCCTCTTTAGGCCCTGGAAGGGGCTCTGAGCTCTCCCTGGATCCTTCTCTTCTCCAGGTGAGCCACCTATCCCAGCCTGGCTCTGGAGCAGAGGGACTCCAGCCCTTGGAGCATCTCCATGGCCTCCTCTGAAGGGGGTGACTGTACCCAGACACTTTGTGGGAGCAGTCACAGTCCCTGCCCCACGCCTGGGCACTGTGTGGGTCAGGGCTGGTTGGGCCTTGGAAAAGGAGCAGCGCAGGCAGTGCAATGCAGAGCTGTGTCAGGGTCCCAGCACTGCTGCATTTGCTGGTACAGACTTGCTGTGCCTCTCCCTGCTGTACCCTGGGTGCCCCACTGCTCTCCCCCTCTCTGCTTGTTTGGGACATCCTCAGTTCCAGAAATCTCATTCCCCTTCCCTTCCCAAGGACTCAGTGCATTATGTAAGAAGGGGAAGACAGGATCCATCCACACTGAGACAGCCTGAGAGGAGCACAAGTCTCTATCACTCAGCAGAGAATATTTTTAACATTAACAATAATATCCGGGTGGCCTGGCCTACAAAACGCTGCTCCAGGGCATCCATCCCAACGTGGCAGCGTTCCCAACGTGGCTGCTGGGACTCTCTGGACTAAGTTTAGCCCTGAAATGAGCTCAGACCCCTGGCTGAGGTCTCTGACTCGTGCTCCCCTGGCTGGGGAAGCTTTGCTGCTTCCCCTTCCATCCCTTGGCACCGATGATCCTTTGCCACGGGTGGCTCGGCCTGCGCCAGCGGAGAAGACGCAAATGCACCCGTGGGACATGGCAGGGACACGTCACCCCTGTGGTGACAGCACCAGGCTCTTCCTGTGCTGAAGGCTCCAAGGCCTCAGCGGCTGCCCTGGGCTGCTCCCTGCTCTGGTTTTGGGTTTGTTTTCCTCCTTGCTGCTCCCCACCATGAAATAAAACCCCAGGGACAACATGGGAGTGTTCCTGCCTTGCAGGGCCTTGCAGGACCCTGTCCCAGGCAGGAGGAGACAGCCAGGGAAGGGCTCTGAAATTCCCTGGGTGACATCCCAGCATCACCCCGGGTGCCCTGGGTTGCTCCCTGCTCTGGTTTTGGCTTTGTTCTCCTCATTGATCCCTGCTCTGGTTTTGGCTTTGTTCTCCTCCTTGCTGCTCCCCAACGTGGAATAAAACCCCAGGGACAACGTGGGCGTTTTCCTGCAACCAAGACCTGCAGCACAGCATTGCAGGACCCTGCCCCACAGCAGCACCCAGCCAGGAGGAGACAGCCAGGGAAGGGCTCTGAAATTCCCTGGGTGACATCCCAGCATCACCCCAGCTGCCCTGGGTTGCTCCCTGCTCTGGTTTTGGGTTTGTTCTCCTTCTTGCTGCTCCCCAACATGAGATAAAACCCCAGGGACAACATGGGAGTGTTCCTGCCTTGCAGGGCCTTGCAGGACCCTGCCCCAGGGTCACAGCAGCACCCAGGCAGGAGGAGACAGACAGGGAAGGGCTCTGAAATTCCCTGGGTGGCATTCCAGCATCACCCCAGGCGTGGAATCACCCACGCTGTGTTTGTCACCCTGTGGCTGCCCTGACTGATTCTCCCCCAAATCCTTCTCCTGCTACAAATGCAATGGTCAGAGCTGAGCCTGCCCCCTCTGTGAGCTTTGCACAGACCAAGAGGCCTTCAAGGACATTTTTTACCAAGTATGATGTGACGTGGATAATGAGGAAATAAATAAGGAATAAACTGGGGAGGGAAAGCACCCTAGGAATCTCAGAGCCACCACCAGGACTGTGCATGGGCACAGGGGAAGGAGGGGCAGCGAGGAGCCAGCTTGCCATTTTAAGGACAAGCTCCAGTAGTAAAGTAATCATCTCCCCAGCAATGCTATTTTCTGGATCCGTGCCCTCAAGTCAGCACGAAGCCACCGTGCTTTCTATTCCGGTCACACCGAACGCTTCCCACCAATCTATTCATCTTAATCCCGGCAGCCGCACAGCCCCACCGGGGCCGAGGGGGCTTTGGAGCTGGCTGCATCCCTGCCAGCCCATCCCTGGGCACACCGGACCATCCTCTCCATCCTTTCATCTGCATTCTCGCTGCTGCTGCTGCTGCTGCTGCTGCTGGACAAAATGCCTCCCACGTAATCAGTTCCCATCCTCCCTCTCCTCCTCCTCCTCCTCCTCCTCCCCCCTCCGTGGTTCTCCTCGCTCCATCCCCTCCTCTGGCGCACCGCGGATAAAGGGATCGGTCCTGCGGCGCTGGGGTCATTTCAGGAGCTGTCGCCGCTGGGGTGGCGGGGCTTTGCACGCACGGAATTACAGAATTACAGAATTCCCGTCCCCACTGCAGCAGCGGCTGGGCACGGGCAGCCGAGGAGCTGCCAGCATCCTTCACCCGAGTTGTGCACCCGCATCCCTGCTGGGGACACCCCGACCTCTGCTCCGTGCCTGCCCCGTCCCCTCCTCATCCAAAAGGGATGTGCTGGGCACGGAGACACCGCACAAAAGCTCCTTCACCCCCTCCAGGATCACCGCATCCCCTCATCCCATCCCTGCATCCCATCCTTATATCCCATCCCCGCACCCAGGGTATCCAGACCACAGGATCACCTCCCTCTCTTTTTTTTTTTCCCTTTTTTTTAGCCCTGCGATGAGGCAGGAGCTGCACTTCCTGCTGCAAGGATTTCCCTGCGGATTTCACCTTCAAAAGCACCGAGTCCCCAGAGCCCCCGAGGCGCGAGGTTTCCCCTTGCTAAGCGCTAACAAGTGGTCAGGAGCTTGGGGTTTTGGTGCTGTTCCCTAAATAGAACAACTCTTCAGAAGCCCAAAAGATTAAAAGCTCAGCTGACTTCCAGAAAAAAAATGATGTTTATACAGAGCACAACAGGGAGTTTAAATATATATATATTTACACAAACACTTATATAAGGACCCTCCTAGACACAAGTTAACCTCCAGTTATGCTTTGGGAGGAAATTTTCCCCGGGATTTTGCTGTTTTCTCCCTCTATCCAGACAAGTCCCAAATACTGGTCACTGCAATAAAAATGCACTGCATTGTAAAGCCTGAAAATGGCTTGATTTTGGTACTTTTTGCTTGCAAACTTGGATTTTAATTACTTTTTTAAAATCAGAGTGCTCAAAAGCCCTGAGCTGCAAGAGGTGCCTCCCTCTGTGCCTCAGTTTACCCAATTTAGAAACAGTCCTCACACTGGCCAGGTGACACTGAAGTTTATTACATGTCCAAGACTTGTTTCTGATAGAAAAATCTACTACAAATCAAAAGTCAAAGCTGAGAAAATGCTTGGGGCAGGATGGTTGGAGTTTTTGGAGGAGGGAGAACATGTTTTGAGGTTTGGGTTTTTTTGAGAATTTTCTAAAAAATAACACCATCTAAAAAAACCAACCAAAAACAATCACAAGAGACCCAAAGTTTAAAAATGTGACCTCATAATACTTCCCTAAACCACAAACCAGCTCGAATAGGAGCATTAATCAAGTTCCATCACCAAGAGATTTGCAGTCCCCAGATGACTCAGATTTAGTCTTTACTTTGATTTCCTCACTCCCATTTCCCCAGTTTGCATTTTTTTCCCCTTTCCACCCCTTCTGCCTCCAGCTCAGCACAGCATTTAACAGGGCAATGCAATTTAAATATACTGATAAATAAAATATTTATTTCTTTATATGTTCAGTGAGTGAGTTTGGGTGAGTGAAGATGAGGAGGAGGAGAGGATGGGATGGAATGGGATGGGATGGGATGGGATGATAAAGAATGGCCATTTTCAAGGGGCTGCACCAGTGTTGGAGATACACAAATATATAAATTATATCTCTAAAAACATATATCCATAAATCCCCAAACCCAGAATTTGTAAGGGTTTTTCCCTGCCTGTAAAAAGGTAAGGAAAAAAATATAAAGAAGAAGCAAAAAAAGGCAGAACAAGCCCAGTCCTCTAACAAAAATAACAATAGGACCCTGCTAAGGAGTAATTCCAGGTCTCCTGGTCTAAATTGCAGCAGGTTCCCAGGAGTCAGCAGAGAAGAGGCAGAGTGCTGCAAGAGCCAGTCACACACCCTGCAGCTGGCAAAATAATAATAATAGTAATAATAATAATAATAATCAGCCATGTCCAATCAGCCCTAATATCCATTACCACCATCAGGTTCAGTGCAGGATTAAGAGCTGCAAGTGAATAAATATGCCTGTGATTTCCACTGTGTTTAGAGGCTGATTGGAAGTCCCAGTGGAGGGGTGTTTGCAGCCATGGTTGTATTTTCCAAGCTGGGAATGCTGTGGCTCTCTCTTGGCTGCACTCTTGACTCCTGACACCCTGAAATCCCAGAATGGTTTGGGTGGAAAAGGACCTCAAAGATCAGCTGGTTCCACCCCTTGCCATGGGCAGGGATAGCTTCCACTATCCCAGGTTGCTCCAAGCTGGTCTTGGAGACTTCCATGGATGGGGCAGACACAGCTTCTCTGGATAAACTTGTGCCATGGCCTCACCACCCTTGGTGTGGGAACATATATTCCAAACCTGGATAGGGATTAATTCCTCAAGCTGACAAAAATTTTGAGTTGAACCCACAAGTAAGACCTTGTGCTGCTCTTTCTGCACTAAATGTCCCACTGCTAAGGCACATTCTTGTCACTCAGCCCCTGCTGTGAGGACTTTCAACCTCACAGTTAAGGAATAAGATCATAGAACTTCATTTCCTCATGGTGGTCCCATCCACTCTCCTAGGAAATGAAATTCCCTCACTTCACCTTCTGTTACTCACAGACCCACCTGCAGATTTCAGTGCCCTGCCCCCAAAATAGCATGGAAAGTGCTGGGAACATCCTCAGCGAGGCAGTATAGGTGTGGGAAGGTTTGGAGAAGCTGGGCCATGAGGGGAATCTCTCTGAGGACTCTCATCCTCTACCTCAGCTGTGTGGCAAGAGCCAGTCCTGAGTTTCTGCCACGCCTGTAGGATCTGACCATCCCCACCCCAACCGGCTAAAACAGCCCCTGGCAGAGCTCATAGCAGCCCAGACCCAGCCTTGCCTGACCTTGGGGGTGAGGAGAGCCCTGAGGAGGCCCCAGAGTGCTGTTCCCAGGGTCACACCATGGATGCAATGTGGAATTCCCTCCTGATGTCCACATGTGAACCTCTGCTCCATGCCACTGTCACCCCTGAACCACAGCCAGACTCAGCCTTTGGTGACTTCCCCAGGGTCTCCTTGGGGGCAACCAAACATCCCAATGGTCAACAGAGTCCCAGAGAAGGATGGAAAAGGGACAGAGGCCCCCACACCACCACCAGGACTGTGCCCTGCCCACCATGGCCATGGTCCTGTGTCACCTCCGTGGTGTCCCACCTCTCAGAACTCCCTGAGGTGGAGCAAGGAGGGGGACCAGGCTGGTTTTGGGGGAAGGCAGAGGGAGGGGTGGCTGTGTTTGCCTCAGAGCACTCAGGGGATGATGGATGATGCTCCATCATTGGTGCCTTCCAGTGCCACCCTGCACAGAGGAATCACAGGGATGGGCACACTGGGAATTCAAAGTTACTCCTCTTCACACTTCTGGATCCTCTTTCTTTCCTCAATTTTCTTTTAATTCTTCTTTTTCTTTCTTTCCTTCCTGCTCCTAATTCTTCTTTCTTCTTTTCTTTTTTTCTTTCTTTTTCTTTCTTTCTTTCCTTTCTTTCTTTCTTTCTTTCTTTCTTTCTTTCTTTCTTTCCTTTCTCTCTCTTTCTCTTTCTCTTTCTTTCTCTCTCTCTCTCTCTCTCTCTTTCTTTCTCTTTCTTCTTTCTCTCTTTCTCTCTTTCTCTCTTCCTTCCTCCTTCCTCCTTCTTTCTTTTCTTTCTTCTTTCTCTCTTTCTCTCTTTTCTCTCTCCTTTTCCTATTCTTCCTCTCTTTTTTTGGTGGCACAGGCAGGAAGGGTGTGAGAAGGAGCAGTGCAGACAAATCCATCAACTGCAGCAAGGAGTAGCCGAGCCGGCATTCTCCCGAAAGCAGCAGGGAGACGTCTCTTCCTTGGGGGAATCTCTGCATGGAGGGATGATGGAAGAGCCCCTCCGCCCTCCCTGAATCCTCCGCACTCTCGGCATCCCCTCTTCTCTCCTCCTCCTCCTCAACTCTCCGGTTTCCGTGACAACGCTTGGCTCACAGGAGCCTCTCCATTGCAGAGCCCAGCACCACACACAGCTCCTGGTGCCTGTGCAGCCCACGTGGGGTTCAGAGGGTTCAGCAGCAAGCAACAGCCTCGGGTTGAGTGCTGGAGGAAGCTCCAAACACAGATTCTTACAGGAAAAGGCTGCCAGGTTGGGGATTGTCTCTTTGATCCAGCTCCCAGGAATGGTTGTTGCAAGAGGGTGGGTGATGAGAGAGGGTGGGATGCAAAGAGGGAAAACCTCACAGTGCTCAGGCCAGAGCTGGTCATGGAATCAAAGAGTCCCTGAATGGTTTGTTTTGGAAGGGACCTTAAAGCTCAACTTGTTCCAACCCCTGCCATGGGCAGGGACAGCTTCCACTGTCCCAGGGTGCTCCAAGCCCTGTCCAACCGGGCCTTGGACACTGCCAGGGATCCAGGGGCAGCCACAGCTTCTCTGGGTACCCTGTGCCAGGGCCTCCCCACCCTCACAGGGGACAATTCCTTCCCAATATCCCATCCATCCCTGCCCTCTGGCAGTGGGAAGGCATTCCCTGTGCCTGTCCCTCCATGCCTTGTCCCCAGCCCCTCTCCAGCTCTCCTGGAGCCCCTTTAGGCCCTCACAGGGGCTCTGAGGTCTCCCTGGATCCTTCTCTTCTCCAGGTGAACATCTCCAACTCTCTCACCCAGCCTGATGCTGAGGTTACACCTCCACAATAAATCCATGCTGGAGCCTGATCTCCATCCCTGAATCCTGGCCATGTTCACACCATTAACTCTTCCCACCCTCCTAAAGGCAGTGCCTGCACCCCAACCCCCTTTTGGGGATGATCCCTGGCCTGTGCCACCTCCTGAGCTGAGACAGGGATGGTTTGGCTGAATCTGAGTTGGTCAGGGCTGAAAAGGCTCTGGGGATGGCAGAGAAAACACAAAGGTGAAGGTTCAACCCCAGCCCTTGTTTTCTGACTCTGTTCCATTTACCACTCACAAAAATCAATCACCCAGCCCTGGCAGGGCCTGGGCAAACCTGAGTCCATCTGCTGGCAGTGCTCTGAATCCATCTGTGCCCCAGGGATGTCACAGCAAGTGCCCAGAGCAGCAGCAGTGACTTCCACCAAGGACTGGACCCAGAGGGTCACTCACAGAACCGACTCAGGTGATTGTCCCCTGCCCCAGGGGACAGAATCAGACTCTGGTTATTTTGGCTGAACAGTCACCAAGGACATGAAGACACCTTGCAGAGACCCAGACAGTGCTGGGAGTGTTTGCAGAGAGCAAGGGCTGTGCCCAGGAAAGAGCCACAGGGTGGGAATGAAGGGCAGGAACCACTTAGAATCATAAAATCACAGACTGTCCTGAGCTGGAAGGGACTCAGCAGGATCATCCAGTCCAACTCCTGGCCATGCACAGACACCCCGAAATCCCACCCTGTGCATCTTTGAGTGTTGCCCAAATGCTCCTGGAACTCTGGCAGCCTTGGGGCTGTGCCTATTCCCAGGGAAGCCTTTTCAGTGCCCCACAACCCTCTGGGGAAAAACCTTTCCCTGATATCCAACCCAATCCCAAAATAAGCACAACTGCTTTCGTTGTGTTGATAATGGTTGGTAAATAACAATCAAACAAAACATCCAAACTCTTGCAGGTTTTCTCCACACCTCAATGCTTGGCAGGGTGCGGGGAGGACTTTGTTTCCTTGGCACAGCCTTGGCACAGACTAATGAATGCTGTTCCAAATTGTCCCACCATATAAATCCCAAAAAGGACCCAGGACCAGTTGCTGTAGAGAGCTAACACTGATCACAGAATCATGGAGCAGTCTGGGTTGGAAGGGACCTTTAAAGGTTATCTAGTCCAAACCCCTGGAATGAGCAGGGACATCTCCAACCAAGTCCTCTTGTCCAGCTGACAGGCTGTCCCCTTTGGTTCTGATTTTACACCCTCACAAATATCACAATGGGTAGAAAAGAGAGAGGTATGATGATTTCTTTTCCTCATTCCCATGAATCTGGGCAAACCTGATCTGAAAGCAGGATCCCTCTGCTTTCCAGGACTTAGGGCTGGACATGAGCAAGGGGAGAGTTCCATACACTGCTGCCTGCCCTGGCCCATGGAAATAAACCAGTGTAGGTAAAACACAGCCCAGGGTGAACCTCAGACTGTGGGAGAAGGAGCTAATTACCCCTCCACAGTCACTGCTGGATTTTTTTTTTTTTTTTTGCCAGACACTTTTATCAACACCAAAGGAAAGGCAGCTCTGCTCACTAAAAGGCATCTCCTGTGGGGTGAGATCCTCCTGCTTCCAGCTGAAATTCTTCCTTAACAGGACCCAAAGGTGATGGAAATGTTATTTACAGGCAGTCAAATTCCCAGGAAGGGACTGGCAGGGGCAGCTCTTGAGTATCAGGTGGAATAATGTTTTAACTACTGGGAACAGAGCCCACTCCAAACTCTGGACTCTTGGTTTTGGTGGGAATTCTGGCACCAGCTGAATGTGGGGTTGTCCTCTCTGACATTGAGAAGCCAGCTGAGATTCCAGCTGCCAGAACAAAGGCTGAGGAGCTGTGTTTAACAGCACGAGGGTCCAGCTCTACATTACACACACACACAGGCACACGCTGAGCTGTCCCCAGCATTAAAATTTCATTACAAGGAGTGCACCAGGAATAACCATTATCAATTATATATTACACACTGCTTTAGTCTAAAAGAAATCTGATGGCTTGGGGGTTCTGCTGTGAGAAGGAGCCTCTCTTGCAGCCTTTGGAGCTGGTGGTGTGGTGGAGCTTTGTGATTCACCACACAGTTCCCACTCTCCCAGCCCCATGTCCTCATGGTGGGAATATCCACTCCTGGCTGGCTGTTTGTCCCAGTTCCATGCAGGTCATGCTGGGTTATCACAGAATCACAGAATGGTTTGGGTTGGAACAGTTCCAGTCACACTTTCCACTGTCCCAGGTTGCTCCAAGCCCTGTCCAACCCAGCTTTTAACATTCCCAAGGATGAGGCAGCCACAGCTTCTCTGGGAAACCTCTGTGGGATGCCAGGACAGGTCAGGGATTGAGGATTGGATCTTGTGGCTTTTTGTAAAGAGCTGGCTTTGCTATCTGGGTAATGCCACCATGCCAGGAGATGCTTAGGCCACTCACTTGGTCACCTGAGATGGCACCTACAGCCATGGGGCCTCCAAAGGTGGCCGTCCCTGAGTGTCCTGGACACTTCTCATGGGTGGGACGACTGGAGGTGTCCCCACTGCTGACAGAAGGTTCTTTGGTGGCCTCAGTGCCCTCTTTCAGATACTTTGGTCTAAACACCAGAACCTCACACACATCCCAGAGCTGGGGTGTCCATGAACTTGTCCTGTGCCATTTCCCTGGGGCACCAGTGACAGCCACCCCTCCAGTGTCTACAGCACCCAAATCTCCCCTTTCCCCCAGTGCACCAGGCCTGAGGAGCTTTTAAACACCAAGCCCACAAACTCTTCCATTTTAAGTTGCTCCTCATCCCCACCCTGAGCAGCCTTGGCCCTGTGAAAAATCCACTTCCATTTCTTCATGTTGAGGAATAAATGTTGGCATTCTCTGAAGGCTTTCCTGTAAAATGATCCCCCCATAGATGGCAGACAATGAACAACCCCAGATCCTGACAGATGGTAATGACAGGGACACTAAGAAGTGATGGGGTGGAGGGAGGGGATGTTGAAGGGTGTTTAAGTCTTAACATTGATATTTCAATACAATTAATGGCTTTGTGTGTGGTGCCTTAGTATTTTAGTTTTTATATTTTTCATATATTTGTAATCCTGCAAATTCTTTAGTGTATAACTCTGAAGTAGCCTGTCAGCTGCTGTTCTCCCATTTTATTCAGATAAAACAGTTCCTGTCTAGGCCCAGGACTCAAGGACACCTCACTGTCTCAGGCCCCAAAAAGTTTAAACAAAAGTAATTTGAGGGGAGCAGCAAACTGGGAGAATACAACTTCATTACCAGGAGCTGTAATTGGAGGATTAATCCATTATATGTAAATAGACCAAATTTAAAACTGTATAAAAAATTGGTGACCATTTCCCCCAAGGTGTACCTACTGAAGGCCTTCAATAAACACCCACTTTTATTCTCTTGATTTTGTCTAGCCTCTGTTTCAGGCAGCCACTCCAAGGCATCATGTGCACCAAAGTACTGGATATTGTGGAAAGATCAGCAGCTGGGTGGGGAACAGCCAGGCAAGGGGGTCTGCAGGACTTTGTCCATTCCCTCAAAGTTTTTGGGAGGAGATCCTCAGGCAGATAGGGAAAGGGCATGGGGGAATGGTTTTTAAACTAAAAGAGAAGAGATTTAGATTAGATCTTAGGAAGAAATTCCCTGTGAGGGTGGGGAGGCCCTGGCACAGGGTGCCCAGAGAAGCTGTGGCTGCCCCTGGATCCCTGGAAGTGTCCAAGGCCAGGTTGGACAGGTCTTGGAACAGCCTGGGATGGTGGAAGGTGTCCCTGCCCATGGCAGGGGGTGGATGGGATGATCTTTAAGGTCCTTTCCCACCCAAATCATTCTGTGATAAAACCACAGTGGACCCCACATTTCTTTGCTGCCAACAAGCCCATGGCTGCACTTTGAAATCCTTATTTCCCTTTCCCATCCGGTGGATCGTGCCTGAGAAAGTGATTTCTCAGGATGCAGATTAAAGCAGAACAGCAGAGAGCCTCCAGTGCAATTATGAAAAGGAAGTCATAAAAAATAGTAATTAAAAGTCATATTTCTGCTGGGTAAATGCCTGGGCAGGGTTGGGAGTTGTTGGAGAGAAAGATGCCTGAAATGCAGAGGTTGCAGCAGAGGTGGGGATGGGACAGAAAAGCTTTGTCTGTGCCAGTGAAGGAAAGATGGACAGGGACTGCACCACTCCTGCTGTCACCTGTTGGCACAGTCCCTTGCACAGTTTTAACCCAGAGAACAGCCCTGTCGGGTGCTGGTCTCTGCTGTCACCTGTCTGTGACTCAGTTTCCTGTTGGATGAGCCAGGAATGATGAGTCCTTTGGTCTGTGCAGATGGTGGGACACACTGCATTCCAGTGCAGCTGCTGAAATGGATCTGGGGAAAAGCAAAGTTTGGGTTGGGTGGAAGATGTTTTCCTCACTGAAATGAAAACATGGGCAGTTTTATTTGGTTCAACCCTGAGCTGAGCACCTTTGACCTTCTGGAGTGGCACAGCCTGAGGGCATCTCAGGTGGCTTTTGGCACCAGGAGATAAACTAGACAAAAATAACATCTGTATATGAGATATACCCAGAGCCTCTTCTCCAAGCTCCTGAGGTCTTGCCCAAACTGCAAATGCTCTTCCAGCTCCTAATCCAGCAAGGATTTACACCTCAAAGATCCTGTACCTCTTGAAGGACATGGGGTCATGGGGTCCTTCTGCCTCTTCCCAACCCTCTCAGACCTGGCCAAAACAAGACCTCTGAGCAGACTGGTTGGCAGGTGACTGAAACCCCAACACCTGGAAACTCCAACCACGCTCCTGCCATGGGTGTTCACCCAGGAGAAGATGCCAGTGGGACAACTGGGATGAGACTTTCCCAGGAAAATCTTCCTGCACCACCCATCAGCTCATTTCTGCTGTGGGGACACTGGTCCAGCCCCACGGGCAGCAAAAGAGACCCCAGCCAGGGGGAACATTTCAGGAAATGCTTAAAAAAAAACTCTAAAGGCAAAACCCTGGAGGCCAGAGGAACTCTTTGCCTTCCTGCTGCTGAATCATCAGTGGGGAGCAGGAATTAAACAGAAGAAAATGAGAATATAAGGGAAGATTGTAAACACAAGCCAGATTAAAAACTTAATGGGTCTAAGCAGGCTCTGGGGGTAGGAGAGAGAGGGGCTGGCAGGGAGGGGAGGCTGCTGCTGCCTGAAAGGGCTGTGGGAAGCTCCAGCAATCCCCCTGCAGCCAGGGGAAGGGAAACAGCTGCTCTGGAGTGGGAGCTGGAAGTGCAGTCACTGGGCTGGGTCATTCCCAAGAGCTCAGGGCACATTTGGAGGGACAAGGTGGAACTGCCACTGTCCCAGCCCCTGCTGGGGTCCCACATGGGGTGTGGGGCAGGGATGGGGTGCAGATCAATGGAGGCTGTTTGAGGGGTGATGGGAATTCAAGGATATAAAGAAAGAAAAGGTTTTTCAGCCCTGTGTAAATGTGCCTGCGGCAAAGGGGAGATGGGCTCATGGAAATCAGCCTCCTCAGGTATTAAATTAGGAGGAAGCTCAGGATGAGCCTGGTGGTTGAAGATGCAGAAGACTGAGGCTCAAACCCTCATTCTTGCAGTATCCCAGGGTTCAAAAAAACTCTGCTTTTCCCATTTGCCTCCCAGAGTTTTCCTTTACGTGCTCCAACATGAAATCACATCCAGATCTCTCCCCATGCTACAGCTAAGAAAACAGATCTCTCTGTGAGTAGAGGAGCAAAGTTAGGTTGGCTTCTAAGGGGTGGTGGATTCTCCAGCATCCAGAGAAGAACAAATTCCAGTGAAAGATTTACCCAAGCCTGTGACACTCATCAAGTTTCTCTGATGGGTGGTTTGGCTGGAATTTAGGAGGGAATATGGTCCAGGGGTGCTTTTTCCTTCATTAAGGATACTGGGCTTCCTATGCTCTTTCAACATACCTGGCTGTGTGAAAGTTGAAGAATTTATCCTCTGAAAAATCAGTATTAAATGTTTTGACCCTCTGTCCCTATGTAGGTCTGGTTTCCTTAGGATATAAATGTAAAGCTGTGGTGAAAAACTGCCCAAAACCAAACAGGAAAACTTTGGGAACAGAATTTTGCACCTCCCAGGCAAAGAGAAGCATTTAAAATGTCTCGGAGGTGAGGTTTGACTTCAACATTTTCCTCCAGGCTCTAAGACCTGAGGGGAAAAAAATAATGATGAAGAAATGGAATGCTGATGACTTCTTCTCTGCCTGCCTGGATTTTAAACCATGGAATGATAGAACCATTTGGGTTGGAAAAGACCTTTCAGATCATCCTTTTTGTTACTTTCTGAGGGCTTGGTGTGCATCTTGGAGAGCCTGAGATTGGCAGTGCCTTAGCTGGAGCCAGTGAATTTCAGACATGGGGAAAAGAGCTGTTTGACCACACCAGTGCAGATGGGACAGGAACCCTGTCTGGTGGCTCAGCAACCACATCCTGGCGCTGGTGACTCTGTCCCCTCCCTGCTGTGCCCATCACCCCAGCCAGTCTCTGAGACAACATGGAAAAGCTGTGGCATCCCACAGAGCTGAGCTGAATCCTCTTTTTGGACCTTCCCTGCATCAGTCACCTCCTTGTGTCCTCCTCCAAGAAGGGACCATATTCCTGCGTGGCTGCAGGGATGGAGAAGAGGTGCAGGATGCCACCTTGTCCCAGCAGGCACGTGTGTCACCATGGAATCATCTCGGGTTTCTGTGGTTGAGATGACTTTTGAGGTGTTAGAAAGTCTTTTTTTCCCAACCCCACAACCAAAGAAGTTGAGATTTGTTGGTTCTGCTTTTCAAGGTTGTTTATTTTCCTATCTGTTACATTCTTTCTCTGACCTGCTGAGGTCTGTCCTGCAGGTTGGGTTGAGGCACAGCGACTGCCCTTGGGGTGGTGTTAGCTTTTTATACTAAGAGCTAAAATAAAGTATACTATGTGTACTTTATTTACAATAATTTTTCCAATACCTATCACCTATGTTAGACAGTGAGCTTCTACTCTAAACCAATCCAAAAGTGCCACCTTCACAGCAGAAGATGTAGGACAAGAAGAAGAAGAAGAAGAAGAAGAAAGACAGGACATGAACAGATCCCTCCATCTTGCCTCTTGAACCTCTATTCTAAATCCCCAAAATTCTACTTTTTTTTACCCTGTGACAAATTAACTATCATTCTACTCAAACCCTTGTGGCTTGTAAATCTTCACAACAAAATTGATAATTGTCTCCATGGGTTAAAATCAAAGGCACAGGTGTTTTTGACTCCGTGCCAAGGTCTCTGAGCCCCTTGCCAGGGTCTCGAATCACCCAGGGCAGTCAGAGGAATGTTCTGGGTCCCGACAGAATCACAGAGGGGTTTGGGTTGGAAGGGAAAGTAAAGCTCATCTCATTCCACCCCCTGCCATGGACAGGGACACCTCCCACTATCCCAGGTTGTTTCAAGCCCCATCCAACCTGGCCTTGGACGCTTCCAGGGATCCAGGGGCAGCCACAGCTTCTCTGGGCACCCTGTGCCAGGGCCTGCCCACCCTCCCAGGGAACAATTCCTTCCCAATATCCCATCTAACCCTACTCTCTGTCAGTCTGAAGCCATTTCCCCTTGTCCTGTCACTGCTGCATCCATGGAAGTGTTCCAGAGGGTCCAAGCAAACCCTTTCCAGGCAGATCCCTGACTTGCAGCTTGACCTGCGCCACGTGAGGCACTAACCAGCAGTCAGGGGATCCTGCAGTGACTCATCCTCAGGATCTGACAAAGCCTTGATCCCATTGATAAAAGCCCTGGAGGGTTCTGGCTCTTGGCCAAATCCCTCCACTTCATTCATGGAAAAGAGGGACAGGGAGGGAAATGGGCTGGGCTCGGGTCCAGGGAACAGAAGCACAGGAGGATCTGGCCATAGCACAGAGTCCTCCTATAGCCATGGATGGAGGCCAGGGCCAGGGGAAGGAACCACAGCCAGCCCTGCACAAGGAGGTTCCAGCCAGGAAACCGCAAGGCAGCAGAATCCTGGGCCAGAAACTCACCTTGGGGGAGGGAGGAGCAGCAGACCCTTCAGGAAAGCTCTGTTCCCAGGAGAGGTCATGTCCTTCTGGACAAATCCCTCCAGTGGCACCATTAACCTGAGCAGTGTGGTTTTCCAGTAGGATCTAGGGCCAAACTCCAGTCTTAAACATCAGCAAAACCTTAAACATCATCAGGACAGGTGAGGGGCAGCCCCTGAGTGTTGTGGGATGCAAATATTCCTCGTGCAATCCCTCGTGCATCCACGTCTTTTTGGGTGCCCACGGATGCTTCCAGTGTTGGAAATCACTTATGTTCCTCACAGCTTTTTTCTAATTGCTGCTGGGGATGAAAAGGCATCCAAGGATTTGAAACTGGGTGGTCTTTAAGGTCCCAACCCAAACCATCCAGTGATTTGATGGGATACTGGAGCACACCACACCCACAGAGACACCAATAACAGGGGAAAAACCCCCAAATAGTAACCCCTAAATAATTCCCTGATCACCAGAGTATTACTTCAGAGGGATCATTTCTGCTGGTGACATTACTGGAATAAGCACCTTCCTAGAAAAGGAATTTTTTTTTTTTTTTTTTTGCTGAACTGATATTTTCCAGCAGGGAAATGAAAGTTTGCCTTGAGAAATTCCTAGACAGCCTCCTCCGGAGATTTGTGGACTCATCAAGTCACAAAGGTTGGAAAAGCCTTTAGGATCATCGAGTCCAACTGTGCCCCCAGCACTGCCAAGCCCACCACTGAGCCATGTCCCCAAGTGCCACATCCGCAGGGCTTTTAAATCCCTCCAGGGATGGGGAATCCACCACTGCCCTGGGTAGGGAATGAGTTGTGCCTCAGTGAAATCTGCTTGGAAAAGGCTGCTGAAGAGGCAAGAAACCCTCCATGGGTTTCAAGTGTCAGGCCAGGAGCCCTGACAGCAACCCCTAGAATATTTTAAGACATGGGGATAATAATATTTTAAATTATTCTTAAATAATAATTATAAATAAATAAATTAATTAAATAATTTTAATTATTTTTAATTAATATTTTAAGCCACAACCCTCTCTCAGAAGGCGCATGGAGGAGCCAGGCTGGGACAGGCTGGACACTTCCCTCTTGTTTCCACTGATTGCATCTCCAGGTCTTAGGGATGAACTGCAGGGAGGGACAACCTGTCAAAGACAAAAAGGCTCTTCAATATGACCCCACCTGGACTTTGATGCCCAGCCAAGCCTCTTGTAAGGGAGAGGGGAAGGCTGGTTTGCTTTCAGTGGCTGAAGGCAGTGCAGCCCCCAGCCTGGTGCTGGATTAGTCTCACTCCAGTGCTTTAATGCGCCTGTAAAGGTTCAGAGCTCACTCCTGGAGGTGTCAGCCACGCCATGGGGCCGTGCTTGGAGGGGAAGCAGAAATGACAGCTTGAAAGCAAGCAAAGGGAAAATTTAGAGAGGTTGAGAAGAGCCTTATGAAGAGAGAGATGTTGGTCTGGGGAGCACTGCCTGGGAGGGAAGGGGATCAATCCCACCCCCAACTTGGGGCTGATCACTGATCCCACAGAAGGCAGGAAGGTGGATTTGGAAAACACGAGTCTAACACAAGGCAAAATTGCAGCAGCAAGGCCAAAACATCTGCAGAGACCCCAACCCTGCTCCTGGGCCACAAGAAACCCTTGGAGAGGGATCCATGTCACTACAGGACATGAAATAACATGACGAGCACATGCTGCTGTTCTCAAGGTGAAAAAAGGGGAGTTTATTTTCTGACTCTAACATTTATAGATTTCCAAAAGTGACAGTGGATTGGAGGGTGAAAGTGCCACCTCTCCAATGACACTGGATGAACCAACAGCCCATCAAATTTCTCCTCCTCCATAAAAGAATGTAAAACAATGAGGTATTTACAGGAACTGTGTGACAAAGTTCGTTACAAGAATGTAAACATCAGAAGGCTCAGAAACTCTTAAAAAATCAGGGTGACAGATCCACACCATCCCCTATCCCAAAATCACCTCTGAGCCTTGCTGCAGAATTCAGGGAAGCAAGCACTGACTCCAGCAAGCAGGGAGGAAAATGAACATTTCAGTTGTAGCATTAGTCACGGGCTCCTGTGCGCGAGGGAAGTGGATCCCAGCCTTGTGCTCTTCCCACACAAGCAGTCCCATTGAGATCCAGAGCTACTCAAGCAGGGAGAAGTCAAGCAAAGTGAGGATGTGTGGGAAGTTCTCACAGTGCTTTTAAGGTAACGGTGGAGGTTGCCGTCCATTTTTTTTCCCCCCTCTTTAAATTCACTGAACAATTTTCTCCCTCTTGCAACCTTTTTTCTTTTTAATTTTTTTTTCTCTTTAAACCGAATCCACATTACAGAGAAAAATGGCAAGAAAGTGTAATTGTAGAGGAGGGGAGGGAATGCAGAGTAGGGAGAGGAGGCAGCTGTATTGACCATCTGCTATACCACTAAAAACACCCACTTAAGTGTCTGTTTACAAATCAAGTTGCCCGTGTCAGGAGAAACAGAGGCACTTCTTCAGCAGGATCAGGTGATTGGCTGCCAGCACGCTGGGTTTATTAGGGAGCAGGCTGGGTCTGGGTGAAAATGTGTGGTAGGAGAGGAAAGAACCCCAAATCTGTTCCCAACAAGGAAATACTGAGAGGCACAAGGCAGGGAAAAACAGTGCCTCCAAGGAGCTGTAAAGTGGGCTCACCCCTGAACCAGCTGCCATTCTTAGAGGGATCCCAAGATTTCCTGAATATGAGGTTTATCTCAAAAAAAGCCCCACAAACATTCAGCTCCAGCTTTGGCTTCATTGTTTGCCAAGGACAAAGTCACAGAATCATGGAATCACAGAATGTTTGGGATTGGAAGGGACTTTAGGGCCATCTCATTCACTCCCTGTCAACACCTTCCACTATCCCAACACTTCCACTTGCTCCAAGCCCTGTCCAACCTGGCCTTGGGCACTTCCAGGGATCCAGGGGCAGCCACAGCTTCTCTGGGCACCCTGTGCCAGGGCCTCACCACCCTCACAGGGAATAATTTCCTCCTAAATTCTAATCTAAATCTATTATTTTTTAGTTCAAAACAGATCCCTGCTGTCCTGTCACAATCTGCCTGTGTAAAAAGTCCCTCTTCATTTTTTTTTTATAAGCTCCCCTTTAAGATGAAGTGAATTCCAGGTGAGACCAACTCCTTTTCCCTTCTTTCCACTTTGGACAGTGCTATATCCTTCCTCCTGAAAGTTCATCAGACAGCATTGCTTGGCATTCCACATCCATCTTACACAGAAATATTAAACAAAAAGCTGCCAAACACTTTTCCAGAGGTGTGTTTAATCCCAGCAGGGATAATGAAGCATCCTGACCCCTCAGATGTCAGGTCATTGCTCATAAGTTCCTAATGATGCAAACGAAGCTTTAAAGATGCATTGCTAACTGATTTCTGCTTCCATTCCCACCATCCTTGGGAAAGCAGGTGCAGGAGGATCCAGCTGCATTTTGGGAATCTGTACACACAGCTGAGGCTGCCTCTGTTCCAGAAACCAGGGGCCCTGAGCTTCTGACACAGCCACCTCTCGGGTGATGCCCTTCAGAGAACCTGAGCTGGGTCTCCAGGGGCCACCTCACCATCCCATTCCACCCTAAACAGATTTGAAGGCAACAGGAATTTTAGGATAACCCAGCAATGATGTCCTGAAGCCAGCTGGGAGGAACAGCATTCTCTGATTGTGGAATTCATGAGATGGGACTTAAGAAACAGGGAATCATGCAGGTAGAGTTGTCTAAAGACTAACTGCCCTCAACTCTCCCAAATCCAGTTCCTGGGATTCTATAAAATCAGAAGCCAGGTGTTTGCTGTGCTGGAAACTCATCCAGCCTAGTCAAAGAATCCCAGGAGAGGGAAGTTTTAGATGCCAGACATCCATCAAGGAACCTTTAAAGGGATTCCCCTGAGTGCTCCCAACTGCTGGGCACACATGGGAATGGGGATCATGGAATCACAGGACTGGTAAAGCTGGAAAAGACCTCTGAGAACACTGAGTCCAATCATTAACCCAGCACTGCCAAATCCACCCCTAACCCATGTCCCCAAGTGCCACATCCACAGAACTTTTAAATCCCTCCAGGGACAGGGACTCCACCACTGCCCTGAGCAGCTGTGCCAGTGCCTGACCCCCCTTTAAGTGAAGAATTTTCCCCCAATATCCCATCTAAACCTCCCCTGGCACAACTTGAGGTTGTTTCCTCTTCAATCCAAGCATTCCCACAATTGTGGGTCCACGAGTGGCCCTGATGTTGGTGCCCAAGGCAGCCACAACTGTTGTACATCAAAGCTGCCCTACCAGGATCACTCAATTTACATTTCTTTACATCCATGGAAATCCTGGCTTTCATTCCAGCTCAGGCACGAGCAGGTGTCCAAGTGGGACTATAAAAACAGTGATGGGGATGTCGCAGACATCTTTTATGAAAAATCCTTTCCTTAGGCTTTTTCCTCCTGAGAAGCTGAGAGGCCTCAGGAACAAAATGTAAACATTGATTATCTGCTGCTGTGGAATGCAACAGGTGGATTTTTGATTGGCCCATGTTGGATGTTTCTAATTAATGGCCAATCACAGCCCAGCTGGCTCAGACAGAGAGTCTGAGACAGAAGCCTTTGTTATCATTCCTTCTTATTCTATTCTTAGCCAGCCTTCTGATGAAATCCTTTTTTCTATTCTTTTAGTATAGTTTTAATGTAATATATATCATAAAATAATAAATCAAGCCTTCTGAAACATGGAGTCAGCTCCTCATCTCTTCCCTCAACCTGAGACCCCTGTGAACACCATCACAATGGGGACACTTAGAAATGTTAAGGCAGATGGCACAGCTCCATCCCAACTCCTGCCTGCAGAAAGCCCTGGCAAACTCCTCAGGAGTCCTGGCTGACCTGTCTGCACCCACTGACCATTCCAGGTGTAAAATCCCAGCCACGTGCCAGCAATCTTCTCCCTGACAAACAGTCCCACCAGAAGTGCAGCACACCTCTGGAGGAAAGCCCTGCCAGCCCTTCCTCCCTATCCAGTAGTTTTCTCTCACTGACGAGCCCAAGGAAGAAGTCCCCCGTGCAGGCAACAGCAATTTTTAAGATGCAGCCACACCAGAGAGGCAGCCAGGCCTCTCCTGTAGCCTGTGGTCAGCTGGCAAGGCTGCAGGAGAGGCAGATCCAGGCAGCTGCCAGGCCTTTATCTCCTGCAGGAGCTGGTGTTTATCGCCGGCCGGGGGCTATTTACAGATCACCAACGGGACGGGACTGCTGTGGAACGTGCCTTGAGCTGTTTTATTTTCCAGCATCAGTCTCATGACAATGGGAAGATGTTAGCAGCTCACATCCCAGGCAGCAGACCAAAAATTTAATGTTACAACTTACTTTATAAGTTTCTTGACCAATCACACAAAGCAAAAGCACATTGACAGCAGTTCTATCCAATGACCATAAGCACACGTACCTTTGGTTAAACAATGCTTGCTTATTTTGAATACAATACCTACTTGTAAGCCTTAAAACACAACACACAGAGCTCCATTATTAAGCTTTAACCTTCCTAATATCTTGCTAGATAAACTTTTCTGTAGCTTAGAGAGTTGTTCTAGACAAGCGTTAATACACAGGCCATTGTTCTATTCGTCCTTGCTTTTCTACAGTTTAAATAACTTTTCTGCTGACCTATCTCATGGCTGCTGCTTAGCTCTAATCACAGTTCTACTGTATCTGAGGCCTGCCTTTTGCAGCTTTCCCAAAACCCTCTAATTTTGTGGATTCCCACAGTGTTCCCTGCCCCTCTGCACGTTACCAGCGAGTCAATGGAGCAGACACTGCTGATCAGCTGTTAATGCTCACTCCAAAGATGAAAAGATTTAACACAAAATCAGATCTTAGAGGATGTTTTTTTATTACTATTATTACTTTTATTCTCTCTCTCTTCTTTTTTTTTTTTTATTCCCTTACCTTTTAATTCGCTCCTTTATCTCCCAGGCCTTGATAGTGTCAGGAACTGACTGATGACTACAGTGTTAAGTTGCCTCTGGTTAAATCAAACACTGCTTCAAGCAGAGAGTTTCTGGCTGGGAGCAGTTCAGGAGTGACGTGGAGCAAGGGAATAAAAATGCCTCTTTGATGGGTGGAGGGAGCCACGCTCCTGGATTGATGGAGAGAGGAAGAAAACATCCCTGTGCTGGTTTATCCCTGTCATGTGGCACACACAGGGAGGGTTCAGATCATTTGGGCAGCTCTGAGGTGCAGGGCAGGGGAGCATGACTGTAGGAACAAAAGCTCAAAAAGTGACAGCAGCTTCCACTCAGAGGGGACAGAGGATCCTGTGCTTTGTCCCCTCACAGAGATATGCACACAAAAAAAAAACCCCATGCCTCCTGCTGGAGTGAAGCTCCACAGCTTCTCTCCCTGCAGGAGGAAATCAGTGGAAATGTTAGTCCAGGGACTCATTTTGCTCAGCAGCAGCTGCCTCTCAGAGGGTTGTTCAGCCACTGAACCAGCCCCATCCAGTTGTGCTTCCAGGTGCACACCCTGCTGCAAACCATTCCCATTATGCCAAGCAGCCTTTCCAGTGGCTCACAGATGTCCCAAATCTGAGCTGAGTTTCCTTCAAGGTCAGTCCGTGCCTCTGCTCCCACCAGGTGAAGCTTTTCTAGAAAGCTGGTGAACTCCTCCTGCTCCACTTTGTGCCATTCTGCATTAAAATCAACGTCACTTCCAGCAGCAAAGCTCTGCTCTTTATTCATTCAGCAGGGCTGCTCATCCACCTCATGCAGATGAGCACCAAATACATCCTGGGAGCATCCAGGGAATCCATCCCCCACTTCAAAGAGCCATTCTGGTTAACACAGAAAGCTGGAAAGTCTGGAGAGAGGGGTTATTTTATTTTTAATTTTTTTTAAAGCACATTAGGTATGACCCAAGCTCCCTATGGTGAAGGTTGCATGTCTATGGATGTGTCCTGGGGGATGGAACACATCACCTTGGTGGCCAGGTGGGGTTTCCATCATGGCTCTGAAGTCACACAGCAGCTGGGATGTTGTCTCTGGGATATTTAAGTCCCTTGGAGCCCAAACACTTCTCCTCCCAAGGCCCTGCCCAGCCTTTCATGTGCTGTGCACTAGAAGTTACTGAGCTGTCCCATAATTCAAACACGCATGAGATGTCCCAAGTCGGGTCCCAAACCCAAACTACCTTGAATAAAAGTTGGATCAATTCCTGTAAGATCTCACAAACTGCTCTGCTGGGTCAGACTCAGCCATTTTCTGGCTCCAGCAATCATCAATATCAGATTCCCAAGGAAAGGATGAGAATTGGGTAAGAGGAGAATTTCCCACAACTCTCCCAATCTCCAGCAGTTTCCATATTTGGTACTATCAGAGAAGGGAACGGAGCTGGGGAAGGGGCTGGAGCACCAAGAGGGGCTGAGGGAGCTGGGAAAGGGGCTCAGCCTGGAGAAAAGGAGGCTCGGGGGGACCTTGTGGCTCTGCACAACTCCCTGACAGGAGGGGACAGCCAGGGGGGTCGGGCTCTGCTCCCAGGGAACAGGGACAGGACAAGGGCAAACAGCCTCAAATTGCATCAGGGGAGGTTTAGATTGGATATTAGGGAAAATTTCTCCATGGAAAGGGTTGTCAAACCCTAGAACAGCTGCCCAGGGCTGTGGTGGAGTCTCCATTCCTGAAGGGATTTAAAAGCCCTGTGGATGTGGCACTTGGGGACACAGGTTAGTGGTGGCCTTGGCAGTGCTGGGGGATGGTTGGACTCAATGATCTTAAAGATTATTTCCAGCCTAAATAATTCTATGGTTCCACCTACAGACATTGATAGTTGGGCTTTTTTTTTTTTTTTTTTTCAAATTTCCTTTATTCTAATGAGTTTTTCAGTTACATAAACCTCCAGAGTCTACTTCTCTCTTTCAGCAATGAGTTCCATGAAGAACTGGATCATAGAACCACAGAATATCCTGAGTTGCAAGGGACCCACAAGGATCATCATGCCCAACTCCTGGCCCTGCACAGGACACCCCAACAATCCCATCCTGTGCCTGAGGCTGAGATAATCTTGGATTGGATGAGTCCTCCTGAGCCCCAGCACATTTTTGCAGCACCCAGGTTCCTGACAGTGCTTTTGCCTTGATTGGCACTGCCCAAACCAGTCACCCACATCCAAACAGCACCTCCCTGGTGATGATTTCCAGAGTATGGATCCAGCATCTGGCTCCTGTGGGTCCTAGTAGCTCAAACAAGTCCTGTGCCTCAGTTTCTCCTGTATTTTGACTTCAGACGCTCTGGATCTGGGTCTGTTTCTGCCTGGATGCACAGAAAACACTGGATGCTGGATTACATAATGGGTTTCCCAGGAAGGGGGGCAACAGTGGGGTTTAATTCTCCCATTAACAGCCCCTAAAACTTCCAGACACCTGGCAAAGGGCAGCTCTGCTTGCAGAGCTTGATGAATCCAGAGCCTCAGGGCCACGCATCCCAAATCTCGGCTAGGAAATAAAATGGGTCAGGGCCAGTTCTCTGAGGGCAAAGCAGCATGGCACAGCTCACATCCATATGGACAAACTCTGCCGTCCTCCAAAGCAGGCTGGCATGGAGCCTGCTGGAAAACATCCCTGCTAAACCCTCAGGCACACCCAGATATTGTCTGGGAGAGGGGTGGTTGTTCTGGGCCCAGCCCTTGTTTGGGATCATGGCGTGGATTTAGTGCCAGGGATGATCCCAGAGGTGGATCCAGCCTCCTGTCCTTGCCCTGCTTGGTTTGTTTGATGTGGCCCTGGGGAGCTCTGGGCTTTCACACACAGATTGTACCTGCCAGGACCCAGCACCGGGCAAACAGTGCAGGACCCTAAAATGTGACACTGTGGATAACTCTGCTCCAGAGTCCAAGTCTGGGGTTAAATTTGCTGGTACAGACAGACCTTCCCCACCTGGATTAATCCTCCCTCTGCCCACCTTCCTGCCCATTTTTCCCAGGAAAAATCAGCTGAACTGGCACTCCTGGATCCTGCAAGGGAAAAGTGCCACGTGTGGGCAGAGTTTGCTCCCACCTTGAGCCATCCCAATCCCCAGAGAAACGAAAGACACAAATATCGCAAAATGGGGAATCAGAAAATCCTACAATGGTTTGGGTTGGAAGGGACCTTAAAGATCATTTCATTCCACCCCTATGACATGTGCAGGGACGCCTTCCACTATCCCTGGCTACTCCAAGCCCCATCCAACCTGGCCTTGAATGTTTCCAGGGATGGAACATCCACAGATTCTCTGGGCAACCTCTGCCGTTGTTTAATCACCCTCATGATAAAAAAAAATCTTTATATTAATATAAATTGACTCTCTATTCGTTTAAAACCACCACCCCTTGTCCTGTCACTACAGGCCTTAATAAAAAGTTTGTCCCCATCTTGCAGGCCCCAGGCCTGGATCTGCAGCAGATCTGAAACCCTGGCTCTGTTAGGCTGCTCCTGGAGCAGGATGCTGCCTCTCCAAATCTCTGCCTCTCCATTGCAAATCCTATTTATCCCAGGAAGAGTGCAGAGATCTGAAATGTGGCTTTCCATTTGAGCCAGTCATGGAATCATTAAGGTTGCAAAAGACCTCTGAGATCATTGAGTCCAACCATCAACCAGCAGCATCCTGTTCACCACTGAACCATGTCCCCAGGGGCCACATTCACACATTTTGGACACTTTCAGACTCCAACACTGACCTGGACAATCTTTTCCAATGCCTGACTGCCCTTTTGGTGAAGAAATTGTTCCTAATGTCCAGCTTAAATCTCTCATAGAACAACTTGAGGGTGTTTCCTCTTGCTCTGTCACTTGTTAGCTGGAATATTCCTCTTTCTTCTCTTGCCAAACCCAGGTAAAACCAGGTTGAGTCTCAGCCTTGACCACCCAGCTGTTTATGGCCTACAATGCTGTAAAATGGATTTTTCTTTCAACAGTTTTAACAGTAGGAACCTTTACACTAAACCCAACTTCAACTTGCACCACAAACACATTCCTGCAGGAATTAAATTATTAAATCCCATATAAATGTGATGGGGGAAAAAAGTTAATTTATCTGCAGAACAACCCACTTTGCTTGGGGTCTTTCCAAAATGATGATGTTAATGTCCTTAATGCCAAGAGATTTAGAGGTTTAGTGAGGATTTGGCCTTATAGAATAAAATCATGCAATGGAAAGGATGCTCAAGGATCATCAAGTCCCACTCCTGGCCCTTCACAGAACAACCCCAAGGATCACAGCACGTTTTCCTGGAAGTCTGAATCCATGCCAGCCTGCCTGGAAGAGGAGGATGAGCAGAGGGCTCTGAGTACATCCAGGAGGAACAACTGCCCAGAAATCAAAAACCCTCAATTCATAAAAATTCCAAGGATGCATATTTCCCACACAGAGAAGAATTAGCCATTGGCACAATTTACCCAGGAACATGGAAAAAGCCTCGTTTCCTGCTGTGTTTAAATGAAGGTGGATTTCCTTCTCAAACCCCTTCCTTGGGCTTGGCTGGCGGTACTTAAAGTGGCTACTTTTGACTCAAAACCTCAGAGCCAGCTGATCACAGAATCACAGAATAGTTTAGGTTGAAAAATACCTCCAAGATCATGGAGTCCAACCATTTCTTCAGCACCACCATATTCACCACCAAACCTTGTCCCCAAGTGCCACATGCAATTGTTTTTGAGCACTTCCAAGAGATGGTGACTTCATCACTTCCCTGGGCATCCTGTCCCAATGCCTGAGCACCCTTTCAGTGAAGATTTTTTTCCCCTAACCACCAATCTTTGGATTTTAGGCTCCTCCTAACCCCCTGAGGATGGCTGGGAACTCTTCAAGCTGGCCAGGTTCAACTTTATGTGCTTTGAGTTTGTTGTGTTCCTTCCCAACAAATAATGCTGTGAGTAGATCATCCTCTGCTTGTTCCACAAGGCTCCAAGCAGAATCCATGGCAGCGGGTGGAATGAGATGAGCTTTAAGGTGCCTTCCAACCCAAACCATTCTATAATTCCATGATTTCTTTGTGTCCTTCATCACATTTCTTGTTCACACCCTCTGTGGTTCTCAATGAGAGCTTCCCCTGTGAGTGCTCCAGCTCTGCTCCTGTGCCCTGGCTCCTCAACATATCTGACAGGCTCTGAGTCAGTCCTGAGGGGACATTCATCATTACAGCTTTCACATTCGGATTTTTAACCTCCTTGAAGGCTTCCCAAGGATAGTCAGAGGAGGGATCCACTTTTAGGCGCATGAAGCAGATGAAAAACCCACCAAATCAGCACTTATTGCGTTTAGCAGACTGGCAAGTGTTTGATCTGATCCTCAGGTTGGAAAGGGTTGGATTTCCTTGTGCAGAAGCCAGACAGCATCTCCTCCTCCCAAACCAAATTTCAGCCTCCAGCACCAGCCCCTCACAGGCTGTGGTTTCAGGAGATGTTTCCAAGAGCTGGGAGCATGTACCTGCCCCATGTTAGGTGAACACACACAAATGGAAATTGCACAAACAAATTCCCTTAATTCTGAGTGGAGGGGCTAGAAAAGCTGCAGCACATCCTGGCAAAATGTTAGGAATCCAAACTTTCAACAGCAGCTGCTGCAAGGAGCTCAGGGACAGACTGACAGCCCGTGCAGGAAGGCGCCGGGCGCTTTCTGCACGCGATCTTCTCCTTGCAGGGAAGTGCTGTCAACCCTGAAGTGTTGGAAGTGCAAAAGGAGGTGGGAAGTGTCCCCAAAGACAGCCAGGAAGTCGGGCATGGAGGTGTTTCTAAAGCAGAGGGCATTGCCCCGTGACCATAGCAAACCCCATGGACTCTTAAGTGATGGGATGGATCAGCCTCATCCAAGTTACATCAAAACCTGCTGGAAATTCCTGTTTTCCTCCAATCCAGCTGTGATAGAGGGAGGGTTATAAGCCAAAGAACTGGAAGAGATCACTTTTTTGATGTTTCATTTTGGGTGTTAGCCTTTTCTCCCAAGTGACAGAACAAGAGGAAACAGGCTCAGGTTGAACCAGGAGAGGTGTATGTTGGATATTTGGAATAATTTCTTCACAGAAAAGGTTGTCAACACTGGCACAGCTGCCCAGGGCAGTGGTGGAATCAGCACTCCTGGAGGGATTCAAAAGAAGTGTGGATGTGCTGCTTGGGGACAGGGAATAGTGAAAGGTTCTGCTGGTAGGAAATGGGGGATCTGCCTTGGGAGGAGAACCCAGAAAGGAAATTATTGTCTGGGTTGGTATAGAACTATAGAATTGTTTAGGCTGGAAAAATACTCCAAGATTGAGTCCAGCTGTTAACCCAGCACTGCCAAGGAGGTGGCAGCTGTCCTGGTGGGGCTTTGGCCATGCCAGGGTGTGATTTTAGAAAACCATTTGACCATTTGACTTGGGATCAACCTGTGACAGGTTTCCTTGCCATGATCCAACACGGGGACACCTCAACCCCCAGGATCAAGGCACAGAAGTCTCCTTGCTGGTGACTCCAAGGCACAGGATGCTCCCAGCTGCTGCCCCAAACTCCTTCTATTATCACCCCAGCTGATCAGTTAGGGATGTTTTGGAAATAAATCACAGAGCCATGGAAAAGTTTGGGTGGGAAGGGAATTTTAAAGGTCACCTAGCCCAACCTTGGACTTGCCTCTGAACTCTGCCCAGTCCAGCTCACCCTGGATGTGCCAGGAACACCAGAAATGGGGGCCAAGTTCCAGCCAGGGCTCCAGGATCAGATGGGATCCAGCTGGTCCAGAGACACTCTTGATCCCCCCTCCTTGCTCCATTTCCAGGCTACATTTTCCACCTTGTGATCAGTCCACACCGGGTTTTTCTTTGTGTTTCCTGCTGTTTCCAAGCCAAGCCCCTCCACCTTGGCACAGTGAGTCCACCAAGCCCATGTGCCCAACTCCACCTGCTCCACACCTCGCTCCTCAAAGCCACTCAAGGCTCATCTGACATCTCCCTGCTCCCCTCTCGCCATGCAGGGCATGGCAGCCCCAAAGCCAGGTCTGGAGGCCAACCTAACCCTTGTGGGCGCAGCAGAAATAATCCCATTGATGTGAATTCCCAATAAATCAGGTCTTTGTGCATGATTTCCCATTTCTAACCAGTAATTCCAGCTTAATTTGTAATACAAACGCTTTTTGCAGCATAGCATGTGCCAGCTCCTGCAAGAAGAGCAAAAAGAGCAGCAGCAGCTTCTGGGAAAGCACCTGGTTTCTCCTGGAATGGGGCATGTGCTGCTGATTCCACTTTGGAGCAGGGCTGGAGCCTCCTGCTCTTTACTCTCAGTGACTCAGAACTTGTGCAAATCTTTTGCATTTCCACTTCTCTCTCCTGCTGAAGCTCTGCTCATCCTGAGCTCCTAGAGCACATGGACTTTCTCAGAAAAAAATATTTCACAAGCAAAGATCCTTAGGAAAATGAGATACTTGATGAAAAGCTTTCCCTTTGCCTTCCCTCCCAATTATTTTTTAAGTACTATAGGCATGAAATAAAATTTTTTTATTAAAATGTCGGCAGGCAAACAAAAAAAATCTGACAAGCTATTCCACAGCAAAGCCAGAATCAACTCTGAAAAATGACTCAAGCAGAAGGGTTAACCCTCAGCCTGTAATTTCTTTCCCAGGGAGACAGCAAATCCTCTCGAGTTCTCTGTACAGAGTGACGCCTGCAAAGTCTGGCATTATTTGATTTTATTGTTTTCTGAGTAATAACAGCCCTTCTCTAAGGCTGGGACTGGATTTGTCCTTATAAAATGACCTTTTTGTAGCCTACAAGTTGTGACAAAAGGACAAAGTGGCGAAAACTGACGAGATCTGTGGCTTTCTGCTGGTGGAAAGTCAGGTTTTATCCACCCTCAGCTCTGAGCCACTCCAGAGACAGGAGTGTGGAGATCTCTGTTATCCCTTGGGATCTGCCATCTCCAGAGCTCCTGGAAACCACGTCCACAATGTGTTTTTGTTTTTCCTGCAATGGTTGAGCAATCCCCCCTCATTCTTTGGAGAAAGTGGAGCCCTTTCCCACTGTCACTTTTCCTACAGATGCCAACAGCCTTCCTGCTCTTCTTGTGACATCATTCCCTCTCCTGAAATCACACCCAAAACTCAATGTTTTTTCTCCAAAAGCAGAAAGAATCATGATATGCTGGAACATCCAAGTGCTGCTGTACAGGTTAATCAACCCAAAGTCTTTCAAATCCTGCAAAGTCCCTGCCAGAACACCACGGAACAAACCAGAAGTTTTATTCCTCATTCCCCTGATGGGATTTGATCTCTTCTGGTCAACTGCTTCTTCATCTCCACTAAGAAAAGCTGGGAACCCTTCTCTGTCTGTTTGGAAGGTGCAGAAGCAAAGGAAAATGGCCAAACACTGAAAAGGGAGGATAATTTGCTTCCTTGGGTGGATCAGAGCAGGCTGGACTGCACAAAACCCACCCCTGCACACAGAGCTGAAGTGAGGAGCTGCTGTGCATCTTCATTTCCAAACCCACGTTTCAATGGGGCTACAAGGAGAGGGAATGAGTCAGATGACAGAAACTGAGTGAGGAAGCATGAAGACCATCCCAAGCAAACCATCTGGGCCTGAAATGTCAGGCAGATCCTTCCTGGAGGAATCAATCAGGGCAGTCTTTCTTCCAGCGTGCGCACGAGTGAGCGAGTACCTCAATTACGGCTCTGTGTTCCACTGCACATTGACCTTAAGAGCTCAGTGCTTTATGGGAAGGAGATTAATTCAATTAACACACCCAGGGCCTTCCAGCCAGGATCAAACTGACCTGCTGGCAGCAGGCATTGGAAGTAGCATAGGGCACTGCAGTTCAAATGTCCCATCTTGCCCTGATTTCCATCTGCAGCCAAGAAAAAGGGACATCGGTGACACCACGAAGGTGGGGTTGGTTTGAAAAACATCCCAAGGGTTTGAGGTTTTATTTTACTTAAAGGCAAGGCACTGAGAAAAACCTGAGCACATCCACTTTTTGATAGGATGTGATCTTGTTCATGAAGTTTGGCCAAACAGGGAAAATTGTGACCAGCAACCTGATATCCTAAAATCCTGGAATGGTTTGGGTTGGAAGGGACTTTAAAGATCATCTCATTCCTCTCCCTGCCATGTGCAGGGACACCTTCCACTATCCCAGGCTGCTCCAAGCCCTGTCCAGCCTGGCCTTGGACACTTCCAGGGATCCAGGGGCAGCCACAGCTTCTCTGGGCACCCTGTGCCAGGGCCTCACCACCCTCAGAGGGAGGAATTTCTTCCTACAACCTCACTGAAATCTCTCCCCTGTCAGTTTAAAGCAATTCTCCCTTGTCCTGTCACTCTCTGCCCATGTAAAAAGTCTCTCCCTCTTTTTTACAAGCCCCCTCTAAGTACTGAATTGAGGTGTCCCAGAGCCTTCTCTTCCCAAGCTGCTCACCATCAGCAATCCTGTTTTCCTCTTGACTGTGAATTCCAGCATTTCTTCTGGGAAGAGGGAGGGATACCTTGCACTCCACAAAGTCACCTGAGCACCAGAGCATCTGCACAAGGGACATTTTCTCTCTCCCCCATCCTATTAAAGGATGACTTGAGGGGGGAAGCAGTGTTAATCCCAACCTGGAATACCAAATTCCACCTCATTCTAAACCGAGTTTTTTTTTAAATCCCGAAGTCTGTGTGCAGGTGTATTTTTCTCAAGGTGAGAAAAGAATCAGAGAATCATGGAATTGTTAAGATTGGAAAGACCTTTAAGATCAACAAGTCCAACCATCAACCACACACCACCACTGTGTCCTCAAGTGCCACATTTACAAATTTTTTTAACATTTCCAGGGATGGTGACTCCACCACTCCCCCGAGCTGCCTCTTCCAGTGCTTGACAACCACTTCTGTGAAGAAAGTTTTCCTAATATCCAATCTAAATCTCCCCTAATGGAGCAAGCCAAATTGGAAGATCCAAACCTTTTGAAACATCAGTGATGCCACCAGCTCTGTCAAACCACTGGCTGTGCCCCACTTCTCCAGCCAAGACATGAATAATTCTGCAAACCTGGGCAAGATTTGGTGGCTTTTATGGTGTTCATGTGAGTGGCCATCAACACCATGTACCTCCAGCATACCCCTGGCTGTGCAGCAGTGCTGAAAGCAAGAGAAGGAGGCAGCAGAGACCCCGAGGGAACTCAGGGAGAGTGGGAATTGCTGAGGTGGGTGCACATGAGCTGAATACCCAGAGGGATGAGCAGAAGGGGTTAAAACAGGAAAGCTTTGAAAACTGGGGGCTGTTCCCAGTGCTTTTGCTCTGTGGATTGCAAGGGAGCACGCCTGGAGAAGCAGGGGAACCGACAGCTCTCCTCCTCCTACTTCTCCAGGGTATCTCAGAGCTCCGGGGAAAAAAAAAAATAGGAGAAAAACCGTCCAGCGACCTCACTGAAATTAGAAACTTAACAATGAACACGCTCCACATACAACTTGCCCGTCTCTGTCGTCATGGAGACGGGTACAAATCTGTGTCAGCTGCAATCCGCTCTCCAGTCCCGAAAACTTAAACGAAAAAGGAGGGAGCGCGGGCTGGGAGGCGGGAAGAGGGAATTCCTCTGCTCTGCTTGGCTTTGATGTGCAGCACGTTTAAAGGCACAGGGGATTATCCGAGCCCGGTGCCGGAATGAAGCGGCAGCCGTGGAGCAGCTGATGTGTGCTGGCCACGTTTGCCTCCAGCAGAGCATCTTCCCAGATTCCAGCACAGCGTCTCCCCAGCTTCCAGAACAGCATCTCCCCAGATTCCAGCAGAGCATCTCCCCAGATTCCAGCAGAGCATCTTCCCAGATTCCAGCACAGCGTCTCCCCAGATTCCAGCAGAGCATCTCCCCAAATTCCAGCAAAACATCTCCCCAAATTCCAACAGAACATCTTTCTAGCTTCCAGGACATCATTCTTCCAGATTCCAGTGAGCATCTTCCCAGATCCCAGAACATTATCTTCCCAGATTCCAGCAGAGCATCTCCCCAGATTCCAGCAGAGCATCTTCCCAGCCTCCAGGACATCATCTTTCCAGATTCCAGGACAGCATCTCCCCAGCTTCCAGCAAAACACCTTCCCAGATCCCAGCAGAGCATCTCCCTGGGTTTCAACAGAACATCTCTCCAGATTCCAGGACAGCATCTCCCCAAATTCTAGCAAAACATCTCCCAATTCCAGCAGAGCATCTTCCCAGCCTCCAGAAGAGCATATCCCCAGATTCCAGGACAGTGTCTTCCCAAATTTCCACAAAACACCTCCCCAGATTCCAGCAGAGCATCTTCCGAGATTTCAACAGAACATCGCCCCAGATTCCAGAACATCATCTCCCCAGATTCCAGCAAAACATTTCCCCAAATTCCAGCAAAACATCTCCCCAGATTCCAGCAGAGCATCTTCCCAGCCTCCAGGACATGATCTTCTCAAATTCCAGGACAGCACCTCCCCACATTCCAGCAGAGCATCCCCCCAGCCTCCACAGGGGCTGTGTGGAAATGTCCCAGAGCCCAGGATGAACCCAACCCCACGGCATTCCCAGGAGGATACAGAGCATCAGCAGCACCCTGCAGGCAGCAGGATGAGGCAGCATTCCAGAGGGGATGGAAGGAGTGGGATGAGACTGGAAAAGGAGCATCCCAGGGGTCAGTGGAGGCGTTCAGTGGGAAAACACCCAGCAAGGATGTTGGTGGTGTCTTCAGGGCAAAAAGGGCAGAGTCAGACAGGAATTCCTGCTGCTGGCATGGCAGGAGGGAAGATGAAGCAGGAAGGAGAAAGATGGGACCAGAGGTTTGTTTGTTGTGGGTTCAGAGGTCACAGCTGGGATTTGGGGCATGGATACCCTCCATGTTAGGTGGCTATACAGAAAAATCATGGGAAATGTCCCTTCCAGCTAGGAAAGAGCAAAGCCAGGGGACACAGGATGGTAAAGGTTGGACGGGAGCACCAGTAGGGTCATCTGGTCTCACTTCCCTGCTCCAGCAGGGTCATCCCAGAGCACAGGGCACAGGATTGTGTCCAGATGGTGCTGGAATATCTGGAGACTCCACAGCCTCTCTGGGCAGCCTGTTCCAGTGTTTTCCAGTTCTTCCCAAAGGGAATGAAGAATAGGCACTCCACAGACCTTCCTGGAGAAATTCTCTTCCATCTTGGCAACTCAGCCCCCAACTCTGACAATTCCTAGGATTTGGGTGAATTTTTGTATGACTAGAGAGAGTTATTGGCCAGAAATTCAGGAAAACAGAGCAAAAGCAACCTGATTTCCTTCTGTGTTCATTTCCTGCTCCACCATGTTCTCACTAATATTAAAGGGAGATTTAGGATGGATAGGGTGGAGAAATGAGAAGTCACCCAACAGGAGAAGACTCCTGGGACACTCCCTTAGGTGAGGATGCAAAACAGAAATACACCTCACAGTAACTGCAGTAACAGAGACACCAGAAACTCCAAATTCAATAATCTCTTCTGTGAAATAAGCATTCTTCCAACAGGGGTGGAGTTACCTTGCTCACTGTGATGCACTATCCAATATGTAACCACTGGATTAAGATCTAAAACGTGCATGGAGGATTTGCTGAAATGGTCTCATTTGCTGCAAAGCAATTAATTAGAGATACATTCCCAGCCAGGTATGTTTTTAATGCTATCCAGAGAATAAGGCTAAAAAAAAAAAACCAAGAAAAAGAAAATAAAAAGGGAAAAAAGAGTTTAAAATTAGTTAAATCCATAAATTAAACACACCAGTGTAACTCCTCTTCCTAGAACACAGATGCTTTGCTTTTCCTTTTTGAGAAAAACCCTTCAGTAGGCCTTTTTGCTGAATTTTGGATTTTTCCAAGCAGTGAAGTGCAGCTGAAACCAGAACTTAGACTGGAAGGAGGGAATGAACAGGAGCACTTGTTGAACAGAGCTCCATCAACACCCCACCCTGACCAATTAGCAGTGCCTCGTTATGTGCACTGCAGTAACTCCCCAATTAATTCCTTCCTCTTTGCAGAGCCATTGCAGGAGACAAAGCATTAAATATGGATGCTAAATAAAAGGGAATAAATAGCAGGCACCACTTGGCTCTCCAGGTTTCCAGGCCCCATCAGTGGGGATGTTCCCTCCCTGCCCAGAGCAGGATCCTTAACTAAGGCCTGTAAGTGCATTATTAATTTTTCAGCAGCATCTACCAGACATAATGAAGACACAGTTACTGTGGGCATGAGGAGTCTCCCCAGAAGAGCTTTAAAATCTCCAGCCTTGTGGCTGGAAGGGTCAGTGCTGCTCTGCATCCCAGCCAGACCATGGGCCAGGCATGGAGAAGTGGCCCCTTTGCAGCCAGGAGAGTTCCTGATGCTCATTTTTGTGTTCCCAGGACACCTTCCACTGTCCCAGGTTGCTCCAAGCCCCATCCAGCCTGGCTTTGGACACTTCCAGGGATCCAGGGGCAGCCACAGCTTCTCTGGGCAACCTCAGGGCCTCCCCACCCTCACAGGGAGGAGTCTCTTCCCAATCTCCCATCTAAATCTCCTCTCGGTTGGAAGCCATTCCCCCTCACCCATGACACATCTCTGCACATCCTCCACAAGATCCCAGCTGAAACCAGGCCCTGCTGACCAGCAGGACCCTGCAGAGCTCCTCTTCCTCGATGAAGGCTCTTTGCAAACAGCTGTTTCTACATCACAACATCCTTGTTCTGATCTTTGTACTGATGAATGAGAAAAAATAATCCTGTCTTCAGTAAAAGCTTGAACGGAGGATTCAAGTCCAACCCAATGGCTCTCAGAGGCAACAAAAGACACCCCTCCTATGAGGACATTGGTGGAGATGGCCTATTTCACAGAATCCCAGAATTATTTAGGTTGGAAAAGGCCTCCCAGACCTCCTGTGACCAATCCTTGTCACCCAGCCCAGAGCACTGAGGGATGGGGACTCCATGACTTCCCTGAGCAGTGCCCTCCAATGCCTGACCACCCTTTCCATGGAGAAATTCCTCCTGATGTCCAACCTGAACCTCCCCTGGTGCAGATTGAGGCTATGAGGACACAGAATGATGTGGAAATGCACCTGAGAGCTGGACACCTCTTGGAAAGGATGTGATCCCAGTCTCTCATTTGCTAACCCAGAGGGAATAACTCAGAGGGAAGTTCAGCCTGAGCCTGCATTGGATGTATTTCTAACGATAAAACAGCACTAGCAGGTTTAAGACACCTTAAATTCAGACAGAGAAGTCACCTCCATCACTTGTGGATCTTCCACAGCAGCCCAGACCTGTGGGCTGGCCTCCAGAGAAGGTATTGTCTTCCTGAAATCCATCCCCAAAGCATCTCTGGGTTCCCAAATCCTTCCTTCCACCCCCCACTCACAGCACCCACTGCTGTTTCATCACTTGTGATGATCAGGGGGCAGCAGTACAAAAAAAAAAAATCTTCTTTGCATGCCCCCCCCCCCCCAGCCTGCAGGTGCTGAGGGGACAGTTTGATAGTCTGTGCACTCAGCTGGTGTGTTCCCTTGCTTTAGGATTACATCAATTATCCCTATTTTTAGGCTTGAGGGCACAGCTTTGTAGACCACAACAGAGGCAAAAATGACTCCCAAAGAAAAGGTACAAACATATCTTAATATTCCAGTCTTTGTTAAGCTCCATGAGGGACCCATCAAGAACCAGAAGCCTACTAATTTCCAAAGCCTGGAGTATTTCCAGGAGTCAGTTCTGCTCCAACCCAGCTGGGATTTTTTCCCCCTTTCCTTTTCTTTCCTTGTTCTTTCTATCTGTGGGAGTTCATTTGCCTCAGAGTACCTTGTACTTACTTAAGCTTGTGCCATTATTATCCTCCCTGCAGAAATCCTTGTATGGGGGGGGTTCAAAACACCATTTTTTTATTTGGGGCTTCACCCCCATTGCAATCAGCAGACAGAAAATTCAACACCTTGTTGGAATTTTCTCTTTGATTAAGCCAATCCTTGCCAATTTTACCTCAAGAACAGAATCACTGAAGGGTTTGGGTTGGAAGGGACCTTAAGGATCATCCAGTTCCTAAAACACCATTTCTTCATTTGGGACTTCATTCCCATTGCAATAAGCAGGCAGAAAATTCAACACCTCATTGGAATTTTCTCTTTGATTGAACCAATCCTTGCCAACCTTACCTCGAGAATAGAATCACTGAAGGGTTTGAGTTGGAAGGGTTCCTAAGGATCATCCAGTTCCACCCCCTGCCATGGGCAGAAACACCTTCCACTATCCCAGGCTGCTCCAAGCCCAATCCAACCTGTCTTTGAAGCTTTCTTGCCCCAAAACTCCTTGTGCAGGTCTTATTTTTCAAGACATTATTAATTTGCACAAGCGCTGTGGGCTCTGTGCTGAACACCACATGACAGAGGTGATGCACAAGGATCAAGCAGAGCTGGAAAACCTCTGGAGGATGCTCTGGACTCTTCACACTTTCCTTTTGGTCACTACACCACCACAGCACAGGATTTGGGGTTATGCAATGACCTTCCCACTCTCCAATGTCACAAGTGGCTTTCTTGAGCCCCCACCTCTCCTCCATGACATCATTTTGCCTTTCAAGGGCAAGAAGCAAACAAAAGAGGCTTTTGAACCACTGCACCACCTGGCTGCCCTGGCTTTGTTTGCCCAGCCTGTGTGACAAGGCAGCTCCCAGCAGAGAGGGAACAGCAGCTGGTACAAAGCTGGCACTTTTTTGGACATCCACCCTCCAGTGCTGCAGAGGTTGGGGACAGTGACAGGCCCTGAGCCACCACAGGCTTTGTTATTCCCATTTGGAGGCCAGCTGTGAAGTGGGACAGAGGAACAGGAAGGTCGTGGCTGGAAGTGGTTGGGACACCTGCCTCAGGAAGGGAGGAGAGAATTTCTGCCAGTCCCTTTCCCTGCTAAAGGTGTGTTCACCAGCAGAGACATCCCCCAATGAAGGTTTCACCTAATGAAGTTTTCATTTAGCACTCTGCTCGATGGAATCTGTGGGTTTTAAGTAAAATAAGGTATTCTAGGCTGCAGGGCAGTGGTTGCCCAAAGCACCTCTGTGCTTTGGAACTCCACAAACAGGGAAATGGAGAAGGGTTGGAGGGAATGGGTGGCACAAAACACAGCCAGGGTCAACAAACAGGAGTTCTTCAATGTTTCGAGGTTTCCACCTAAAATGTGGAAGTAATGCTGAGATGGAGCACAGGATTCATGTATTACATCCATTTAAAATAAATCTTACATTTAAGAGAAGGCAAACATACCCCTGCAATGGGAAACAGTTTATTTAACAATAATCATGGAATTTTAAAATGGATTTGGTGGATGGGATCCTATAGATCATTTAGTTCCATCCCCTGCCATGGGCAGGGACACCTTCCACCTATCCCAGGTTGATCCAAGCCCCATCCAGCCTGGCCTTGGACACTTCCAGGGATCCAGGGGCAGCCACAGCTTCTCTGGGCACCCTGTGCCAGGGCCTCACCATCCTCACAGCCAGGAATTCCTTCCCAACATCCCATCCATCCCTGCCCTCTGGCAGTGGGAAGCCATTCCCTGTGTCTCTCCATCCCTTGTCCCAAGTCCCTCTCCAGCTCTCCTGGAGCCCCTTTAGGCCCTGGAAGGGGCTCTGAGCTCTCCCTGGATCCTTCTCTTCTCCAGGTGAGCACTCCCAGCTCTCCCAGCCTGGCTGAGCCCTGCCCAACACCAGACACAGGAGAGAGGCAGCTCTGGGGGTGGATGAAGCCACACACAAGGCTCTGGAATCCCAACATCTCCTGTGTTACATGAGCCTGAACAGGAATAAACCACCGAGTCACACTTAAACGGCCCTGATAGACCTTCCCCTGCTACCTCCAAAGCCCTGTAGACAGAGTTATTTAACACAGCTACAAAAATAGCACCCAGACTGCCCTGCTGTGCCAGACAGAGCACAAACATCTGGCAGGCAACAGATCTTGTCCCCAAAAACTTAGCAGGAGGTTAGTGGGTAGCTCAATTCTAGATCCATATGTCCCAGGACCCAGGGAAGTATTTTATCCTCTCTTCAACACTGATCCTCCCAGCAATGTGGGAAAAGCTATTCCTGCCCACAAAATAGCAGGGCAGGAATTTCCAGCTCAGGAAAGCACAATGCCCAGCCTGGCTTTTTGTACTCAGATGTGAAGAATCACAGGCTGTACCCAAGAGTCACGAATGACACTGTTAAAAGGGAAATTCATATTAAATACAAATGCAAAGCAGCCCTTGGAGTGGAAATAATTCCTGGTGTGAAAGGAAAGTGGAGGCTGCGCCGTCGCTCAGCTGTCTCTGCACTCACAGCTCCTTTTGAATTCAGTGTTGGTACAAAAACACACTCCCACCTGGGACTTGCTTCCCCCATGTCTCTCCTTCTCTGGGAGGCTCCCAAAACCCTGGAGAGCCTGCACAGGTAATGGGATGTGCGTGGTTTCCTTGGGATGTTCCTGCCTTTGCACTGAAAACCTCATTGCTCTGCCATCTATATCCTTCACGGAATCATGGAATGGTTGAGTTGGAAAGGACTTTATAAATCATTTCATTTCAACCCCCTGCCATGAGCAGGGACACTATCCCAGGTTGCTCCAAGCCCTGTCCGACCTGGCCTGGCACATTTCCAGGGATGGGGCAGCCACAGCTCCTCAGGGCATGGACGATGCTTTGTGGATGTGGCTTCATTCCCAGCCCACCAAAAGGCAGGTATCCACATCCAAGCCTCCTCTCCAGGCTCCCACTGCAGCTCCTGGTGAAATCTCCAGGCAGCCAGAGGAGGCTGCAGTGGCTTTCCCCAGGAGCTGCCTCCCACGTGTGGCTGTAGGAGGAGCTGAACACAATCCCAGCCCAGCGGAGCCTCTTCCCTATCCTTACTCGACCCCTTAATTCACACACAGCTCCAGCTCTGGGAGCTCTCCTCAGCTGCTCCCTGGCCTGCCTGTCCTGTCTGTGCCGTGGAGATGCCTCTTTTGGGACTGTAGCACTTGCTGGGATCACAGGAGGACAGAGCCACGGATGGCGTGCTGGTGCTGAGGGCAGCTGGGGGCTCTTCATGCACGATGGGATTTCCTCACGGAAAACAAACATTTTGGTGCAGGGCAGAGGTGGGGACAAACACCTGAGCACAGCAGCTCTTCTTGCAGCAAAAGCAGTGAGATCAGCAAAGGTGGGAGCAGGTCTGTGCTGGGAGCTTCTCTGAGTGATGGCTCTCAAATTGCATTAGCGAGTGAGATTGTCCCCAGAGGCCTCAGAATGAGGAAATGCTGGAAGTGAAGGCACCACAGGGACCAAAATCCACCTGGCAGCTCGCTGACAGCTGCACTGGCTCTGGGGCACAGCCTGGGAACTCCTGCAAACTCAGCTGGAGGCTGCTGAACCCAAATCTAATCCAACACCTCAGCCAGCACTGCTGGGAAAGGGGCTCAGGAGGGAGAAAAGGAGGCTCAGGGGGGACCTTGTGGCTCTGCACAACTCCCTGACAGGAGGGGACAGCCAGGGGGGTCGGGCTCTGCTCCCAGGAACAGGGATAGGACAAGGGGAAACAGCCTCAAGTTCTGCCAGGGGAAGTTTTGGTTGGATATTAGGGGAAAAATTCTTCATGGAAAGGGTAGTGAGGGACTGGCACAGCTGCCCAGGGCAGTGCTGGAGTCCCCATCCTTGCAGGGATTAAAGAGCCCTGTAGATGTGGCCCTTGGGGACATGGACCAGTGGTGGCCTTGGCAGTGCTGGGGGAATGGTTGGACTGGATGATCTTGCACGACTTTTCCAACCTCAGCAATTCTCTGCCTCTGTGCTCTAATGAAGGAACCTGAGGTGTTTCCAAGCTGTCAGGAGCACTTTGGAGCTCTCCTCCAAGAGGCTGAGCATCCCAACTCTGCTCTCAGCAGCGAGAGCCCACTCTGGTTTTCCTCACCAATTCCAGGTGCCACACACCCTCATGTCTTTATCTGCTTGGCTGGAGCTCTGCAGCTGGGATTCAAAGTGGCTGCACAAGGTGACACCAGGAAATTCTGGTCTCTCACTTTGTCTCTTTTTTTCTCAATGAACAAAGAGCAAGCTTTGTGGCACCTACAGATTAAATGGGAAATGCTGGTTGCTGCTTTCTGCAAAGACAATACACAAAGACACGAAACCTGGGGAGGCTTACAAGCTCATTGTGTTGAACTGCAAACACAAGGAAAAATTTTCTCTACAGTTGGTTCATGTTTGATGAAATGAAACCATAATATTTTGTAACGTGAGCATCTATGTTAAAGAACTTGAAAATTGTTTGTTTATCTGAGAAGATGTAAACAAAAACACTCAGGGCAAGATAGGACAAGAGGACATGGCCTCAAGTTAGGCCAGGAGAGGTTTAGATTGGATGTTGGGAAAAATTTAATCACCAAAAGGGTTGTGAAACATTGGAACAAATTGCCTGGGAAGTGGTTGATTCACAATTCTCTCAAAGTGGCTGCACAAGGTGACACCAAGAAATTCTCCCTCCAGCCACCCTGGTCAGTAGTGCTGGTTCTTTTACAAGTCTTTGAGAATTTCACCCCAAGAATTGGTGCTTATTTATTTATTTGGAAAAAAACTAGCTTTTTAAATGGACAGAAATCATCCTGCCCACATACAAAGAAATAGAGCTGCAGGATGCTTTGAAAGCTGCTGCTCCTGGGGCCTTCTCCCCAGGTTTGCGTTTTGAATTTTGAAAACAAAAAGCACTTATTTTTTTTGTGGCCACATAACCACACAATGGGAGTGTTCCTGCATCAAATGAAGATCCATTTAATAATCACATTTGGAGTTTGCAAAGCAACTTCTTGGAAGTATTGGTTGGAAGTGACATTGAAGAGTGTTGCATTCCATCTCCTGCCATGGGCAGGGACACCTTCCACTAACCCAGGTTGCTCCAAGTCCCATCCAACCTGGCCTTGGACAATTCCAGGGATCCTGGGGCAGCCACAGCTTCTCTGGGCACCCTGTGTCAGGGCCTCACCACCCTCACAGGGAAGAAATTATTCTTAATATCTAATTTAAATTGTTTATAGAGAAGATCCAGCATGACCCCAGTGTCTCCATGTGCTCCTGTAACTGCTGTGATTCCCACACAGAGCCTGGAACATGCTGGATTTCTGTAGCAATCAGACTGGGCAGCTCCAAAACGTCACAGGTGCTCACAAAGGCAACGACTGCACCTTGAGAGCATCTGAGTAACCATGAGAGTCATTCAGTTCACAGAAGAGGCTGATATTTAAGCTACATATGGAGAAAAATTATGTCAAGAGTATGGTTCAAAACCACTGCAGTTTAAATAACCTCCTCCAGGCAGTTTTGGTAAACACAATGCCATAAAGGAGCCCTTGTGCTGCCACGGAGAGCTCTGAAGGCAGCAAATGACAGCGGTGGGTCACAGGGACTCCTCTGCTCCTGCTCTGTCCTCTCATAAAGGGAAGCTGCTCAGAGGGAGCACAGCCTGGCTGCCACTCCTGATCCAGGAAAAAGCTGCTGAAAAGGAAGGATCCCTCCCTGGAGCAACTTGGGAGAGTGGGAAGTGTCCCTGCCTGTGCAGGGGGTTGGACTGGATGGTCTTCAGGGCTCCTTCCCACCAAACCATCCTGTGGTTCTATGAATTGACGCTCAGGTCTTACATAAAATGTGCAATAACCTTTAAGTGATGGTTAATCCTCCTCTCAGCCCCTTCATTTCTCTTCTCCTGCAGACCCGAAGCTCTGCAAACAGAATCCCAGAATGGTTTGGGTTGAAAAGGACCTTAAAGCTCATCTCATTCCACCCCTGCCATGGGCAGGGACACTTTCCACTGTCCCAGGCTGCTCCAAGCCCTGTCCAGCCTGGCCTTGGACACTTCCAGGCATCCAGGGGCAGCCACAGCTTCTGTGTGCCAGGGCAGACCTGGATGCACTCCCTGGTCCCCATAAAGCCTCACCTCAGCCTCGTTAGCTCCAGCATATCATTATCATTTTAATTGCCCAAACCTGAGTGCTTGTAATACCTTTATTAGATTGCACTCATCCCCCAGTGCCAGGCACAGCCTGATTTAACAGGTCCAGCGCTGCATTTATGAGCAAGCCTGAGCACAGCCTCTTTCATTACTGTCTGAAGGTAATTCCTCTTGATCCAAAACTTCCTGTGGCCTGGAGTGATACCCAGGAAGGGAGAGAAGGGAAAACTGCCAGGCAGGTCAAAGCACCCAGCTGGGGAGCTTGGAGCACTCCTGCCCTGTCCTGGAGCTCCCCACCTCCCCCAGAAGCAGCCAGAGGGAATTTGGGAGACCCCCAGACACACAACCTTCAGCAACAACTCTCACCTGTCCTGATCTTTGCAAACCAAATTGCAGACTGAGGTGGACTGAGCTGCCTGATGGTGTTGAAGAGCTTCCCTGGCCCTCCTGTGCCCCACGTGTGCAGCAAATATTTGGATCCTCAGGGCAGGGGAACCTTCCTGGTATGGAGATGGTGCCAGGGAGGATTGGAGGGAGTTTGAGGAGGAGTTTTAACAGCCCATGCAGGGGAAAACAAGGTTTAAAGGCCAGTATCTTGGTCAAATTGTGATTTTATATTTGTAAATATAAAATTAAGGGCAGCTCTGATTTCTGCTCTCCATGAGCAGGGACAGGACCCAGGAATGGCTGAAGCTGTGTCAGGGGAGGGTTAAGCTGGATATTCGGAAAAGGCTCTTCCCCAGAGGGTGTCTGGGCACTGAGCAGGCTCCCCAAGGAGATTGGGGCAACCTGGGATACTAAAGGTGTCCCTGTCCATGGCAGGGGTTGGAATGAGAGGAGTTTTAAGGTCTCTCCCCACCCACCCAAACCATTCTGGGATCCTGGAACAGCATCCCAGTTTTTCAAGGCACTACAACCTCAGCATCTTGAGTACCTGAAGCAAACACCACAGGCAGTGTCTATTTTAGACCATATGATTCAGTTCCAATACTTCTCAACACCGGTTTTCTTCCTTTTTAATTGCAACTCCACCTTTGGGATTAGTGATTCTATTTTATGATGGGATATTAAGAGTAGGCAGCCTTCTTTTTTTTCTTTTCTAGTCCAAGCCAGTATTTAGAAGGAATAGCTTAAATTATTAAATACACACAAGCACAGGAAACACAGGAAACTCTCAGCCATTATCCTATGAAGACAATGCCAATGCAAACACTGTAATAAAATATTCTTCACTGAAATCAACACTAATTTTCCCAGGCAATCAAATCCATCCCTGTGATCCCTCCTCCCAGGGAAAACAGCCAGCACAGCTAAATTCAGATCTCTGTGGCTCCATGCTTAAATTTGGCTCAGACACACTGCAAATCAATGACTCCAGAAAGGTTTTCTAAGGAAAAAATTCCCAGTGGGCAAAGTTTGCTCCAGCCCACGGCAGCTCTCCTGACACAGCAGCAAAGAGCCCGGGGCTGCATCGATCTGGGAATCCAGGAAGGCTGAAACTTCCAGTTGCAAACTTGTTGAGGTCACCACGCTTGGGACATGGCTCCTGTGTCCAAAGGGACAGTCCCCAAGGACAGCTCAGCCATGAGGACACCCCCAGAGGATGATGCACCAGCAGCCCTGAAACAGCACCGAGCCTCTCACAATCTCCTTCCTCATCCACACACAGTGGGGATGAGAATGGGATGGAGAAAGGGATGGAGCAGGTCTGGTCAGCACCTGTCAGCCCAGGAGAAGGAGGAGAGGACATGTGACAGGGAGTATTTTGGGTTGGAAAAGGCTTTTAAGGGCCTTCCAATGCCCTGCAGTGAGTGGTGACATCTTCAGCCAGATGAGGCTGCTCAGAGATCCACCCAACCTGATCCTGAATGTTTTTAGGGATGGAGGAACCAGAACTTCCTTCCCCAGCTGTGGGAAATCTGTGGATTTCCCATGCTCAGGGCTGTTTCATGTGACATCCAGAAAACACCATTTTCTTGTCTCCAGAAAGTGTTGGTGCCTCTCTTTGATGTCCCTGAACTCTTACTCAGTAAAAGGGTGAATAAATGTTTCAGGTATTGTATGGTGGGTGCAAACCACCACCTCCATGACTTCTTTAAGGATCTTGCAGCACCTTGGCCTCAAGACCACGGCAAAATAACACAGTCATGGAAGATCAACCTTTCCCAGCACTGCCAAGGCCACCACTGACCCATGTCCCCAACTGCCGCATCCATGTGGCTTTTAAATTCCCCCAGAAATGGATACTCCACCACTGCCCTGGGCAGCTGTGGCAGGGCTCAGAGGCCCTTCTGGTGAAGAAATTATCCCTAATATCTAACCTTAAACTCTCCTGGGGATCTTGAGGCTGTCCCTGTTCCCTGGGAGCAGAGCCCGACCCCCCCGGCTGTCCCCTCCTGTCAGGAGTTGTGCAGAGCCACAAGGTCCCCCCTGAGCCTCCTTTTCTCCAGGCTGAGCCCCTTCCCAGCTCCCTCAGCCCCTCCTGGTGCTCCAGCCCCTTCCCCAGCTCTGTTCCCTTCCCTGGACACGCTCCAGCCCCTCAATGTTTTGTCTTGTCAGGAGGGTCTCAGAGCTGTCCCCAGCACTGGAGGTGCTCCAGCAGTGCCAGCACAGGGGACAGGCATTGCCCTGGTCCTGGTGGACACACATTTCCTGGAACAGCCCATGGGCCATTGGCCTTTTTGGCTACTTAGGCACACCTGGCTCTTGTTCAGCTGCCTGCTGTCCATAGCATGGAAGTTCCAGCCCCACCAGACCAGAGTTGGAGCCCCTGTCCAGCTTTTAAAACAGCCCCAGCCCTGTCCCAGCCTGTCCCCCCAGTCCTGCAGGGCAGTGATGGTGACAGTCCCTCGGCCAGGCAGCCAGAGCTGTGTCATCAGGCTCAGAAACAGCCCAGCACCAAAGTGACAGAGGCTGAATCATTTCTCCTTCCCATACCCACGGCCCAGGATCAATGAACCTCTGCCATGGCTCCTCCTGTGAATCACTTAAGGGGTAGAACAGTGAAACCACTTCATAGGAAGCAGTTTTAAAAATGTCCTGCTCTGCATAAGATGAGTTTGCCACAGAGAAGGGGGGAAAAAATTCAAGCATGTTCAGCATCTTATAGATTAATCCTAGGCCTAGAGCCAGGATAATTACTGCCAGAAGGAATAAAAGTAACATAAATATAGGTTAACACACAAAGGGTCCTGTTTGCAAGGTTTTACACATCACCAGCTCACAGGCGGATTTGTAAATTTAATTATAGAAAGATTTATAAAAGCAGGTAATACCCAAAGGGTCGTAAAAATAATTTTACTACAGTGAAGAGAACAAAATAAAAATAAAAAAAAAATAAAAGAAACTCCAAACATTTTAAATTAAGTAGGGCATCTGATGGATCTCCTGAAGCCCTTCCACAGGATCCAGCCCAGACTGCGGAGCTGCATCCGCCACAGCCTCCCAGAAATGCCATTTCCAGAGGAGAGCAGATAAGTCACTCTGACAGCTTTGTGACCTTCCAGAGCTGATGTGTTTAAAAAAAAAAATCTTCTTTTTTTGTAGGGGGTGCTCCTGGTATGGTCAAAGCCTTCTTAGGATGGGGGAGGATAATTCCAAAACCCCTTTGCTGCAGGGGTGCTGTGAAATCCCTGGAATGGCTGGTTCCCACCAGGATTAATGGTGTCTTTCTGCCAAGGACAGCTTTGGGGGAGGAGGATGGTTCCCTGTCCATGGCAGGGGGTTGGAATGAGATGATTTTTAAGGTCCTTTCCAACCCAAACCATTCTGTGACTCCGTGATTAAATATCACTGGGATGGATTTAGGTTCTGAAGGAGGTGTTGCCAGTGAAGGAAAAAGCAGGAGCAGGGGCTATCCAAGCAACTCAGCATGGAAAAACAGGGATATTCTCTGGCAGCCATGCTACAAGAGTGTTTAAAACTCTCTCCTTTTATGAATCCTGCATTCTTAAGAAAAATGAAATATTGTTACAAGGTGAGTATGAAAGGAAGGCACAGCGAGGAGAACTCCATTCTAGGATCTCCTGAGCTTCCCACTAAAATACAGCCACCCTTAGAAACTTGAAATTGTTACCTATAAGCCCCATTTTTGGTATATAAACCACGTTTCTGACGTATCCAGTGATTTCTGCTCCAGGAGGCACTTCCTGAAAGATCCCTGGGAGTGATGAAGGTGCTTAACCAAGCTTTTGCCAGTCCAGCAAAACATGCTGTCACTTTTAAATGCATCTTTTGGGGACTTCAAACAGCTCCTGGCTGGAATGCTCTGCTACTCCTATGCCCAGTGTGTGTGTGAGGAGAAAATGTTCAGGATGCTGAATGCCTGTAAAAAAGCATTTCAAAGGATCACAGACAAGGATTTTTTTTGGCCTGAAAAGACACATTTATTAGGAAGAAAACTTATGGGGTTACAAATATCATAAATAAAATGTAGTGTGATAAAAACACCCTCAGGACTGAGCAGTAAATCTCTGGAAAATGGGGACAGGACCCTCCACTTTGCCACGATCACCATCAGTTCTGCACAGGCGGCTCTTGGAATCTCATTTCACACCAGTTGTTTCTGTGCACAAAGATCCAGGCTGGACATTCCAAACCCTTTTTGTATGTAAATCTGTTCCTACAGCTTGAAAACCTCCCCACAGGACACCAGAGCTGTTTGTAGTTTAAGCATACCTCAATGTATATTCATACCAGCCTGGGGAGGGTAACAGGGAGGGTAACAATCCATCTGCCCTGGCAAGGCCGATCCCAAAAGCAGCAGCAGCGTTATGGGATGGCACAGGATGGAATGAAATGCAGTAATGGGAATACAAATTGAATCTCAGTATCAAGGAAGTGCCACTAAATCAGCAGACAGAGCCGGGAGGAGCCCGGTCCCCCAGGCCGTGTAAAACTGGATTAGGTGTGAACTTCAAACCCAGTGTGATGTGGAATAATCCTATGCTGGCAGAAAAGGATCAAAGCTAATTTCTCTAATTTGCTTAATCTTCTGCGGACATGTCTGAACTCGGGAGACACAGCAGGCTGGGAGTTAAAGCCCTGCTCTGTCAGAGGGTTCAGCAGGGGCTAAGGGAGAACAGAGTACCTTAAAAATCCCGGGAGTGGAGGTGTTTCTGATGAGCTTTTAGAAAATCAGGGAATCACAGGAAGGACTGTGTTGGAAGGGACCTCAAAATTCATCTATCTCTTAAAATTCCTCCCTGGAAATGTCCAAGGCCAGGTTGGATGGAGCAACCTGGGATAGTGGAAGGTGTCCCTGTCCACAGCAGAGGGGTGGAACAAGATGAGATTTAAGGTTCCCTCCAACCCAAACCATCCTGATTTCACGATTTGCTATCTCTATACCTGGATCAGGTCTGCTGATGTAAAATTCCAGAAACTTCAAGTAACCCAACCAAACTACAGGAAAAAAAAAAATCCACTCCTTCCCACATTAAACAAACAGATTGATCCAAGCACTGGAACATCTCACCACCCATAAAAACCTTTCATACCTAAAAAACAAAAAAAGAGAAAAGAATAAAATTAAATAAATAATAATGCTTAAATCTTAACTAAACCATTATTGATCAATTAAAGCTTAAATGGTGAAACAAAAAGAGGATGTTCAGGGATTCCTGATGGGGTGGCAGAGCTCATCCCACCAAAGGTTCAGTGTCTGAGGTGCAGACCCAGTCAAAGCTGGAGTCAAAAGGTCAGGATTTCTAGGAAAGGACACATGGCAGTGTCAGTGACTGAGGGAGCCAAGACCAGCAGCTCTGCCTGGGCACCTCACTTGGAATCACTGAATCTTTAAGGTTGGAAAAATCTTTCGGGTCATCAAGTTCCCCCAGCACTGCCAGGACCACCACTGGCCCATGTCCCCAAGTGTCACATCCACATGGCTTTGAAATCCCTGCAGGGATGGTGATTTCACCATGGGCAGCCTGTTCCAGTGCCTGAGCACCCCTTCAGTGAAGGAACAGATAAATGAAGTCAGCTGGAATAAAAAATCCCAGCAGTGTAAATTAACCATTCCAAAGCCTTTAAGAAAATAATTTTACAGGTGGGTTCCAATTGATTGGTAATTACACCTTAAACTGGGACAGGAACTGGGATTTCTGGTTTGGGATGAGATCCTTCCACACTCAGTGCTCACTTCATGCTGCTAAGAGGATGCTGGTAACTGATAAACCCAGAGCTGCAGGAGAAATAGTCTATTCTGAGGTGTAAATCAGCTCTTACACTGCAATCTACAAATGATTCTGCTGGATAAAAAGCACAAAAAATTAAGTACAAAGAGGCTCAATCACCTCAAATAACGATTAGCCATAAGTGGATTCATTATACCACAGACATGTCTCTGCTCTGTTAAATATTAATTTAAATGGACACATATTAAAAGACATATAATAGGGATAAGCACTTTTTGTTAAAGGAGAGCAACTCCTGTTAGTGAGTAAGAAAGGAACAGCTCAGAGGAGAGCAGAAGGATTTTAAGCAAGAACAGTCCAAGGATAAGAAATATATAGGTACAGTAACCTGATACAATTATATGCATGTAAACATGTGCATTCAGTGCAGCTTTTCTAAATAATTCCTTAGAATCTTGAATTGCAAGCTAAATAAGATAATATATTGCTGATCTCCAGATCTGTGAGATCATTCAGCTTTACAAGATGACTCCCAGAATGGAGTAACACTGAGCTAAAACACACACAGAGCTGAAACCAGCCCAGCTTTGGCTGCAACTCGAGGCAACGTCAGCAGCTGCCACTGCAAAATGTGCAGAGAGCTCTCTCCAAGCTTCATACACACCCCCTAAATAAATCCTGTGCCAAAACACAGCAAAGACTCTCTGTCAGAGACCAAGCTGTAAAGCTGTTTAGCTTGGTTTTTTTGCTTCTTTAAGTTCCAGCTTGAGGAATGCTTGGGAATGCTCTGACATGGGAAGGAAATATCAGCCTGAGTATGTGCCCACCTTGTTTCCTCCACTGGTGGTATTATGATTTATTATTATATATAAATTTTCTGGTGGCAATTTGCTGAGAAATTTGGTACATTTGCCAATTACCTGCCAACACAAAACTTTATTTCATTCTTAGTTATGGAATCATAGAATCACAAAATTACAGAATCGGGGAAAGGTTTGGGTGGGAAGGGACATTAAAGCCCATCCAGCTCCACCCCTGCCATGGGTAGGAACACCTTCCACTATCCCAGGCTGCTCCAAGCCCTGTCCAACCTGGCTTTGGACACTTCCAGGGGCAGCCACAACTTCTCATGTAATTTTTGGCTTTGTACAATGCTGCCTAAGCTCCCCTCTAGCTCCCAAAGCACTTTTGGGGGGAATTATGGGATACCCAGGACTATCTGCAAGAAGAAACCTCATGGAAAAGGAAAGAGAAGCTTTGCAAAGCAGCAGAAGTTGTGGCTGAAGACAAGAACAGAAGAGTGACAGCACAACAGAAGCCTTTCTTGGTCTCATTACCATTTTGCTGGAAGTTTTCCAGAGCGCTGGTCTCCTACAGCTCCTTCTATGATGGAATCAGGTGATGTCAAAATAACCCCAATTCTGCCTTAGTGCTTCTTTCTCTTTGGTTTAAGCTAAAAACAAAGACACACATGGATGATTATGGAATGGAAAACACAAGAAAATGAAAATAATGGGTTTTTTGCAGGCTTCTGAATTGTCATGAACGGTGAAAACAAATAAATATAAACAAAGAACAATAATGCTTTATCCTAAACTATGGGTATAATGTATATACATTAAAATATATATACATTGCAATAAAGGGATGAAAATAAGAGGTAAGAAACCACATTGTGTCTGCAACAGATGACAGAAATGAACAGAAATCGGTTTACAGGAACTGAAAACACACTGCCACGGTGTAGTCCTGACTTTTTTCACCACCTACCCAACTGCAATCACCATCACCTCAGCCACAAACAGCACATCTGGGGAGGGAGGGGGATTATTAGGGGCTCTTTTGTCATCCCGAATTACCTGCCCTCCGTGTGTACACAAGTACAGGCTTAAACATTCAAAGGAATTTGCCTTCAAGAAAAGTCATCTTTATTGTCATTGTCCCCAATTTCACGGCCAGACCAGCGACACAGCCCGGCTGTGTGTCAGCACAGCCCCCAGTTTGAGGAATCCACACTGACACGACAAGAACTAATCCTATTATTTCCTTAACAGCATCTGAATAGGCATTTTCCAAGTCCTGCTTCTTATTGTAAGTTTAACCCATGTGTTAATTCTCTTACTGAGATCTCAAGCTGCTTTCTCTAGAATCGGGGATTTAAGGGAATCAAATCCCTTCTATTCAATTTGCTACTTAAGAGACAAACCTTTCAAAATTAAACTTGCAGGCTGTTTGCCTGAAAAACATTGCTTCTCCTTCCAAGGAAAGTATCTCTAAAACCTGTTTTAAGCACAGAGAGAAGTTTTTAGCACATCTCAAGTTTAAACCTGACAGCAGCTGCCTTGAAGTAAGAACCAGGAGGGCAGAAATTCATCGGGGGGAAAGATTTTCAGTTTATTTTAATACCAATTTGATGAGTGAGCAACCAAGCAGTGCTTTATTTGAGTAAATTATTTCCTGTTATTGTGATTCTCCTCCAGTAAACCACAATCACAGAATGGTTTGGGTTGGAAGGGATCTTAAAGGTCATTTTGTTCCAACTCCCTGCCATGGGCAGGGACATATACCATAATCCCAGGTTGTTCCAAATCCCATCCAACGTGGCCTTGGACACTTCCAGGGATGCAGGGCAGCCACAGCTTCTCTGGGCAACATTCAAAGGTGATCAAGTGAGGAAAGAATTGGGCAAAACCCAACTCCTCACAGATACTTCCTGTGGCTGAAAAAATTTTTGAGCACATCATGCTCAGGGGAGTTTTCCTTTCTGTAATCAAATATTAAGCTATGAAGCCCCATGAAAACAAACACCTCACTCTACACACACACACAGACACTTTCTGTGCTTTCCAGCAAAGCCACAACAACAGATTTGCTGTGGTCCTGCAGGAACTTATAGGTAACATATTAAATATTGATTGAAAATAAATCCAAATAATTAGGCTTAAATTTTAATACCCGTGTAGGTTTCTCTATAATTCATGATGAACGGCATTTTCTGAGGTTCCACGAGAGGCTCTGGGTTTAATTTTAATTATGCATTTATTACATAATTCACCAAATTCAGTAATGTGCAGTGAGTCTCCCAGCCATTGAAGTGAGTAACGAGATTTATCAGCCCAGTTTGTCACACAACAAACAGGATTCAGAGCCTTATAAAGGCGGGTGATGAAAGATATATAGAGGGAGGGAAGAACCAGCAGCAGCTTTATTTCCATGTAATAATGCTAATAATATGCAAATAATTCCCCATCTTAATGAATACTTCAGATGAATGCCACGTTCTAAGCGGGGATGGCACAGGGAGGGGAGGGAACTCAGCTGCTGGGAGTGTTCAAAGCTCTTTGGAAACCACAAAGTTACAGCTGTGGGTAAAACTGAGCTTCCCTTCTCCCCCCAGAGGGAGGCTGGACACTGGAACAGCTCCCCATGGAATGGTCACGGCCCCAAGGCTGCCAGAGCTCCAGGAGAGTTCAGACAAAGCTCTCAGGGATGCCCAGGGTGGGATTTTCGGGGTGTCTGTGCAGGGCCAGGGGTTGGATCAATGATCCTGATGGATCCCTCTGAACTCAGGATATTCTGTGATTCCATGATCCTCACATACCAGGAATGACACTGTCACATGGCAGAAGGTTCCGAAGCTCCTAAAGCTCCTTACATCCTGTTTTTAGACAGTGACAGTCACATCAAAAATGTGGATAATTTTCAAAATAGGCAGGGATGCACACACCCCTGTAGGGATCTCCACCCAGAGGCTGGAGCACAGACAACATTTTATAGGCCCAAACCTCCAGGGGTCTGTGACCTGCTCTCCTAAATACTTCTGGTGACTCTTCAAAGCTGCACTTGGAAGTTTCCCTTGAATCCCTGCAACTGTTGCTGTCCTTCGACAAGCATTTCAATGGATTTTTTTTTACAGTTTCCAAAGCTTTTGCAAACTTCCCCCGTTTCACCAGGAATCATCTCCCCTGGGACACTGGCCACGTGCACAGAAGCCAGTGGTATCAGGTACTTGCCATGCTGTTCTTTTCCCTTATTATTTTAGCCTCAAACATCTTCAGGGAACTCAAATATTTAAGTCTTACAACCTCCTCACAAAGCCAAGCCAGCATGCCTTCCCACGTTCTCACTTGAAACCCACATTTTTTCAGTCCTCCTCAGGCATCCCTTTCATTCAGCTTGCCATTCCCACACATCCTCTGGGATTTCCAGTCTATCTCCTCTCTCAACAAAGTGTTAGGAGAAGCAGGAACCTTTGGGGGACCTCCTCCATCTGCAAGAAGATGCCCCTAAGCTTCCTCTTCTCCAGGCTGAGCCCCCCAGCTCCTTCAGCTGCTCTTCATAGGACATCCTCTCTAGATCCCAAATTCCTGTGGAACAAAAAGGTCCAAAATCCCCCAAAAGTTCACTCTGATGATGAAGGGGGTGGTGGATCTTCCTCTGTGCTCATCCTTGGGGAAAAAAAAAAGTGTGAACCTCTCATTTCTCAGGCACCAAAGGATCTGCAGAGAAGAGAGTGCCCTTTAAATGGCACAAAACCTTCCACCAATTCTCTAAGATTCTCCCTGGGTCCCAGAGCTGTGTGACAGAAACCCCAGGACATCAGGCTTTGTTAGGTCTGGCACTCACAGCACTGCTCCTGGGATATCCCAACTGGAAGACAACAAAATTCCTCCCCCTATGGAATCTTCAGCTCCAACGCTATCAAAGGACTTGACTGAGGAATCACAGACCCTTGAAATATTTTGCTTATATTGACCTCAGACACTGAGGGAAATCTGCTGCTTTCACTGTCAGGTGGGACCAGCAGAGAAAGAATTTTTTCAATGTCTGATCCAGCACCAGAAGAGCTCGTTGCTCACCAAGTGCAGAAACATTTCTGAACTGAAAAATAAACTCAATCCTCACCTCTGCTTAAAGGATGCCCTCAGACACCAGCTAACAGTGGGTTGTGACCAGGAATTTACTGCAAAATATCAAAGCTGCTGCAGGAATGAGGAAATCCAGAGTTAGAAAAGACACAGAGGCTGTGCTGCACCCACTGAAATGCAGTGTTCCCAAAATAAAGGGTTTTCATTTGACACCAGGAACACAGAATGGTCCGGGATGGAAGGGAACTTAGATATCATCTCCAAACCCCTGCCAAGGGAAGGGAAACCACTCAACAGCCACTGCAGCTCCAAGGCCCATCCAAGCTGGCCTTGGACACTGCCAGGGATCCAGGGGCAGCCACAGCTTCTCTGGGCACCCTGTGCCAGGGCCTCACCACCCTCACAGGGAGTAATTCCTTCCCAATATGTCTCTAACCCTGCCCTCTGGCAGTGGGAAGCCATTCCCTGTGTCCTGTCCCTCCATCCCTGTCCCAAGTCCCTCTCCAGCTCTCCTGGAGCCCCTTTAGGCATTGGAAAGGGCTCTGAGCTCTCCCTGGAGCCTTTTCTTCTCCAGGCTGGACATTCCCAGCTCTCCCAGCCTGGCTCCAGAGCAGAGGCTCCTCAGGGAAGACACCATCTGAGACCAAAACTGGACAAAATACACTTCAGCGCTCCTTTTCCATGTACTTCCTGGGGAACACAAGTGTGAAAAAGAGGAAATCCTCTTCCACCTCTGAAACATTTGGCTCTAATAAAAAACAGCACTGCCAAGTAGGGCACTGTGAAATTATTCAGATTTCAAGTAATATCACAAATTTGCAATAACCCACAAAGCCCTTAATTCTTCCCCAAATAATTTCTGAGTAGATCCAAGCACACAAAGGAAAGCAAGCACGGAAGGAATGAGGGAGCGACTTTTTACATGGGCAGATAAGGGATGGGACAAAGGGGGAGGAGGAGAGATTTAGATGGGACATCAGAAGGAAATTCTGCCTGTGAGGGTGGGGAGGCCCTGGCACAGGGTGCCCAGAGAAGCTGTGGCTGCCCCTGGATCCCTGGAAGTGTCCAAGGCCAGCCTGGACAGGGCTTGGAGCAAGCTGGGATAGTGGAAGGCATCCCTGCCCATGGCAGGGGGTGGAAGCCTTGCAGCAGAACTGTTCCAACCTGTTCATTGATTATAAAATCTAAATAAAATAAAGGAAGATGGACAAATAAGCAACCAGAGAAGCACATCTGAGCTCCCAGGTGGGGAAACATCACTTAATAAGGGAATTTTGTGGGCAGCAGCACCAGAGCTGGAAACCTTTATTCTGGCCTCTACAATCAGCACTTGCAGCACTTTGTTGACACAACAGAACATGGCTCAATTTCAAGCACCGTTGAGGTTGAGTAATTTCAAACATCTTTTAATGTTTGTAGAGAGTCCAGAGGGAAGTTGGTTGAAAAGATGTCCAAGGCAACCACGTGGAAATAAGATACAAACCCCTTCAAATCACTGCAGTGCCAGGCAGGAGGCAGGAATGGAGACAGAGGAGGGAAAAGGGGAAAGGTGAGGATCCACACTTCCGGCTAAACTGCTTAAAGCATTTCTTTATGTCCAGTGGCTCCATTGCAAGTTCACAGCGTGCCTTGGGGAGCAGTAACAGACCAATTCCATGAACACAGATTGGTGCTTCAGAAGTAAAATTTTAAGTGTAATCTGTACTCCTGTTTCTTCCCATGGCAGGAACACTCCTTTTAGAGGGAGGTTGTCCTCCTGTTCTCTTATAGGTACCAAAATTGTGCATAAGAAATCAGATAAGACATTCATACAGTTGGATTTAACTTGAGTATTATACTCTAGGGCATTGGTGCTTTTAATGAAAATCTGGGAAAGATTGCTGATAAACCTGAGTTGGGAACAATGGCAGTGAAAATAGGCTAATACTCATCTACAGAGCTTCCCCTAAACTCGTGAGGTCAAGGGAGAGTCCTTTAAAAGTCTAAATTAAATTTACAAAGGATAAAATCAGCTGCTCACTGTTGGTATTAGAGCATTTTTTTCAGATCAGGATCCAGCAGCAGTATTCCAGCAAGGAATTTCAGGACAGCAAACAGTAAATACAAACCAGCACTCAGGGTTTGTGTAGGTTTTTTGGTCACTCATATTATGATGATTCAGAATAAGGAAATTTGTCCTGAGAACATTGAGGGAAAACCAGCTCTTCAGGATGCCCTAACAGAACAGGAATGCCCTGCAAAAGTGTCCCTGGAATGAGCCAGCAGTGGAATATGTCAGGGAAAACAGGAACACACATCCAGCAACAGGACAATGCTCTGAGGCTGGAGGATCCATGGCTAAAATCTGCTCAAGTCCTGCTGGCAGCTCTGGTTTCCTCCTGACCTTGTAACTCCGAGCACAGGCCGGATTATCACTGCTCCAGAGGCTGGAGTTTGAATCTGGCAGCAGGGAAAAACAACCAGGGCCACAAACAGCCCAGAAACCCTGAGCCAAGGTGCAGAGATGACGGGTGTACAGTGCTCCATCTTCCTCTGGCTGAGCACAAAGTCTCTGCTTCTGTTTCTGCTTCCAGAAGCTTTCTGGGAGTGCTCAGCACTCCTGGAAGTTAAACCAGATGTGAATGGCAATGAAACGGTGCCCACAGCACTCCTGTCACATCTGGAGTCACAGAATGGTTTGGATAGGAAAGGGCCTTAATGACCACCCAGTTCCAAACCCCTGCCATGGCCAGGGACACCTTCCATTATCCCAGGCTGCTCCAAGCCCCATCCAGCTGGCCTTGGGCACTGCCAGGGATCCAGGGGCAGCCACAGCTTCTCTGGGCACCCTCTGCCAGGGCCTCCCCATCCTCACAGGAAAAATTCCCTCCTAAAATCTCTAATCTAAACCCATTTTCTTTCAGTTTAAGCTATTCCCCCTTGTCCTGTCCTTCCATCCTTTGTCCCAAGTCCCTCTCCAGCTCTCTTGAAGCTCCTTTAGGCACTGAAGGGGCTCTGAGGTCTCCTTGGATCCTTCTCTTTCCAGGCTGAACACCCCCAGTGCTCCCAGCCTGTCTACATGGGATATTTTATGTTTTTATATTACAGCAGCAGGACTGTCAGTTTTGCTGTGAAATCAGCATGGGGACAAGTGTGCAGCCTCACCCTGAGCCATGGGACAGCTGCTGTGCAGATCTGCCTCCTTCCACCAGATCCTGCTGCATCTGCCACTCCTGAGCACCTCTGGGAGCATCACTCTTAGAGGAAAGCCAAGTTAAAACCTTCGTGTCCATTTGCTTTCTTCAGGACATGATTCAACCCCTTGCACAAATCCACACAGCTGTCCCAAAGTGCATCAGGATGGTTTAAATTCTTCTTTAAGTTTTATGATTATCCCAAGGGTGAAGAATGAAAAAAAAAAACCTTCTCCCACATCACCTCAGAGAGCAGAGAAAGCCTCAGAGGCACCAGCAGCTGCTGAAATTTCTCCTTCCAAGCCTGTCCTGACACCTAAAAACCTGAAACCTTTTCCTGAAGGAAGATTTTTCTCAGTGCAGCACCAGCTACACTGCATCAAGCCCCATTTAATTTGCCATTTGCTCCTACCCAGCAGAGGTAAGGAGTAAATCAGCACCTCTGTGGCTCTGTCACAGATGCCACAGGATTTTCCAGCCAGACAGACAGACAGACTGTAAGTGCTGCCCTGCTGGGACACTGCACACCACGACACCGGCACATTAAGAGGATCACGATCCCAGCATTAGCTGTGGGAACACTCCCAATAAATAGCTATTTTTCCAGCCTGATTGCTCCAGCTTCCATCACTTCACATTTTGATGCAGATTCTTCCTGTGAGCAGACTCATCACTGCCCAGCTAACTCTGTCCATCCGGCCCAGACACCACATTTGTTCACACAAGGCTGTGGCATATGGATTTTTCCTTCAAAAATGAGGAGTGTCAGCATTTTCCTATCATTCTTCTGGAGCAAAAGTGATCTTAACTACACCCTCTTAAAAGCTGGAGCCCATTTCACGAGAACTCCACTTTGTCAGGCCATGGTGAGGTCACAGATCAGGCTGGCAGGTGGAAAAGAAGGTTTAAATCTGTGTTTAGGGTCACCAGAGGAGGATCCCTCAGCCATTGGGGTTTTTCAGCAGCTCTCTACTGCCTGAATGCAAAGCAGTCTCAGCTGAATTTCACTAATTCCTTCAAAGGCTCTCTTACACTCATCTGCACAGATTATGCAGTAAATACTCTTTAAGAAAGCACTCCCTAACCCCAACAAGGCTATTCAAAAAATAAGGCTTAACCAGCTGACCTCTGATTATCTCCAGCAGTTCACCCATCTGTCTCCAATACACAAATTCCAGCCTCAAAGCAATGCTTCCTTTAGGTGTCTGAACTGGATCTTAATAATTACAATGCTCTTCAATGAAATGGTGACATGAAAGTGTCCAAACTGTCCCCAAAAAATCTCAGTGAGGGCTGTGAACACTTAAACCCCTCTTGAAAGTCACCATAACCCAGGCACAGGACATTGAAGCAGCATTTCTGCTCTCAAGGGACACATCAGGACCACCCCATTAGGATCTGTCCCCCATTTCACACTTGGACAAGATCAGCCCAGATGAAGGGAACCCAAATCCTTCCTCCCACGGTGGCTTTGGGAAGAAACCTTCCCAGTAGCTTTGCCTCTTGTAGTGACAATGTTTACAAAATTTGGGAGCTGTGAAGAAAACTGGGATTGCTCACTGGCAGCTTTCATGAAGTGCAGCAGGCTGCAAAGTAAGTGGTATTTGAAGCTAAAAATTAGTGAATTATTTGCCTAGAGGTGGAGCAGCTCCTTCTTCTCCTGGACACCTCTGTTACCATTCCATAGGAGCTGCAGGAGACATGGCATCAATCAGGAAACTAAAGGGTTATCCCAAACCCCCTGGGGTATCACAAACTTCAATTTTCCCCTTCTGCCTCAGGTTATTTTGAAGTCTCAGCCACCTTTAACTCCAGCCAGGAGCTCACTCTGCCACCAGTCATGGCATGACACAATGGCTTGGGTTGGAAGGGACCTTAAAGATCATCCAGTGCCACCTCTGGCCATGGGCAGGGACATCTTCCACTGTCCCAGGTTGTCCCAAGCCCCATCCAGCCTGGCCTTGGACACTTCCAGGGATCCAAGGGTAGCCACAGCTTCTCTGGGCAATCCATGCCAGGCCCTCCAGATGCTGCCACCCTCCTGATGTTTGTGAACTAAGAGAGCAATTTCAGCCACTCCAACCCTCTAAAAGTGGTGTTTGACCCTTTCCAGTCTGGAATCCAGCCTCTCTAACATCCAATATGGACACTGTAAGCAGCTTTTAAATTTGAAGGGTTTCCACTGAGTGCATTTTACAAGTTAGGTCTCTTCAGGTTCAAATCTTTCTCACAGTGCATTTGAAATCACCCAGAGAAATCCTGATCCTGGCAGGGCTTGGAGATTGTTTTGATTACAAAAGAAAAAAAAAAATGCACAAATACATCTTAAAGAAAGGGGAAGATGGAACAGGAGCTTTCAAATGGATGCAGCTTTGCTAGAGACAGGAAAAAAATCACAGGAAATGAGGGAGCACCAGTCTGGGAAACAAAAGACTTGCAAGAGGCTGATTATGGGCTTGATTAACAATCCCTGCTCAGGGCTTGGGCAACAGCAGTGGGCAAGGTGAAGGAAGGAAGGCAGGAGCTGCTTTCCAGGAGAACTGAGCTACAGGGACTCTTCACACCCCCATTATCCACAAGGAAGAGCTCAGGACACTTCCCATGAAAATGAACCTTGGCTCAGGAGTGAGACAGAGAGAGGACGAAGCACCCACACCCAATTTTCCTGCCTTAAACTCAGAACAGATCAGTATTTTATCACCTTTCACCCTGAATATTTGGAGGGTTTTCATTTCAAGAGAAAAGGAGGATGCAAACCCACAGCAACACATGGTGGGGCACCCAGCTGGCTCAAAAAGATACCTGGACCTGATCTTGCACCTCCAAATTCCTATGGTGCAGCCAGACTGAGGACACTGCAAAGCTCATGATTTGTCACCTTTCAGCCCGAGGCCACCAGAAGTGTACAAGAGGCACTGGGTGCACTTGTAACCTGGGTTTATGCTACAAAATTATCTGCTCTAACTCATCATGTGTCCTCCTGTAAAAAACACTGTGGAGAGTGTAGGTTTAGATGGGTTATTAGGAAAAACTATTTCCTTGTGAGGGTGGTGAGGCCCTGGTATGGGTTCCCAGAGAAGCTGTGGCTGACCCAGGATCCCTGGAAGTGTCCGAGGCCAGGCTGGACAAGGCTTGGAGCAACTGGGGATAGTAGAAAGTTCCCTGGCTATGGCTGGGGTTGGAATGAGATGAACTTTAAGGCTCCTTCCAACCCAAACCATTCTGTGATTCTGTGATATAACAGAGCAAATTCTCTCCCTTCATCTCAAATTAAATCTAAGCATGAAGCAAAAGCAGCTGCATTTGTGTAGTGATACATGAAAGTGTCTGCAAAGCATTTTAGGATCCTTCAGGAAAAATGCTAAATATCTGTTCTATAATTCAATGAATGTTAATATATTCATCACAGATTTCGACTCTTCAATTGCATGGGAGAAAAACAAGAAAATTGGTGCTTGTTGCAATGTTACGATGCCAAGGGATGGAAGCGGTCCAGGGTCTCGGAATATTCAAGTTCTGTGTGGGATGCAGGGAAATCCCCCATGAGAACACAAGCAGAGCCTGTGTGCTGTGGGATGAGGAGTGAGGTCACACTCAGGCACGCTGGCTTTGACTTGCAGAGCCACAAACCAGATGTTGTTTTACCTTTTTGTGGTTGCAAAACCAAACCCAAACCTGCCTCTGTCCTCACACCGAGGGCCCTGGTCCTGCTTGCCAGGCAGAGCCGGGTGAATCATTCTCCTCGCTGGTTTTTCACTTTGTGCCCTTCTAAAAAGCTCTACCTCAGGTGCCTTCCTGCGCCAGCAGCTCTTGCCTGACACGACCTCGACCTGGTGAGGACAGAGCTCCAGACCACAAAGGCAGAGCACTTGCCCTCCTTTTCCCAGGCACGCCATTCACTGCTACTCCAAGGTATTTTTGTTCGCTGCTTGGAGCGACTCTGAGCCCGTAACTGCCCTCCTTTGTTCAGACTCTTCAACAAGAGAACGCACTGCTTTTGCAGTGTGCTCAAACATAAAGACTCTCAGCAATACCATGTGTTTAACCTCGGGCTATTTTAGCATGTGCTAAATTAGGGGAGTGTTTGTAATGCACTCACCGAAATGATCAGTGCTCACACACCTCCTGCTTTTACACCAAGGTGGAAAAAACAAATCCCTGCTGCGGTGAGTCCACATGGGAATAAGCTCCTCTGTGGTCTCCCTGCAATTTCCCAAAATGTCCTGCCATTCATCTTCTCCCCCAGCATCCTGGGTGTTTCAGTGACTGTTTAAGAAAGTCACTTCCGAGGGCTGGAGCTCCTCTGGGCCAGAGCCAGGCTGGGAGAGCTGGGGGTGTTCACCTGGAGAAGAGAAGGATCCAGGGAGAGCTCAGAGCCCCTTCCAGAGCCTAAAAGGGTTCCAGGAGAGCTGGAGGGGGACTGGGGAGAAGGGGGGAATGGTTTTAGGCTGAAAGAGGGCAGGGTTAGATATTGGGAAGGAATTATTGGCTGTGAGGGTGGGGAGGCCCTGGCACAGAGTGAAAAATGCCAGTCACTTGTTTTTAAAATTTTAAAAGTTTAATAGCAATAAAATGGTTATTAAAATAGTAATACAATTAGAGTAATAATAATTTGGACAATTTGGATTAGGACAATATGAGACAATAGAAACAAAGAGTTATGGACATCCGGGTACCTTTTTCTGGGCAAAATAAGCCCAATAAGGACACATAAGGGAGCAAAAAATTCTCTTTCTCTGAAAGATTTAGGTGTCCTGTGGCTGCTATCTGGTGTGAGTACCTCATTCCTTTCTTACAAAAATTTCTCATATACATAGTTTCTATTTTAACGTTATGTTATAACCTAAACTACATTTAACACCCTACTTAAAAAATTAATACAGCATAACTTTCTAACATAACACATATAATATTCATTTTAATATTTGTGAAAAGCCAATCATAAAATATGCATTTTTCACACACAGGTTGCCCAGAGAAGCTGTGGCTGCCCCATGATCCCTGGAAGTGTCCAAGGCCAGGCTGGACAGGTCTTAGAGCAACCTGGGATAGTGGAAGGTGACCCTGCTGATCACAGGGGGTTGGAATGTGGTGCTCCCTAAGGTTCCTTCCAACCCAAACCATTCTCTGATTCTATGACTTTTGCCCCCAGCCCTGTTACAAAGCTCCTCCTGTTTTTCTCCCAATACTACCCCTCATCCTGACAGCTGGAGTGGGCTGGAGTGCCTTTGCAGTAGGAGAAGCACCTCAAAGTGAGAGGATTATTCTCCAGCAGTGGAGCACCCTTCCCTCCAGCCTGGAGCCCCAGCCAACCTTCCTTTCCCCTGCTTTCCAACAATTTCCTTCCCCTGCTGTGCTTATGAAAGCCCGACCCGAAAATCAGCCCTTAAAACCACGTCAGCAATTTTTAAACCCCACTAAGCTGTGCACTGGAAGGAGGAGGGGAACAAACTGGCCCCAAAGGCAAACTCCAATTCAGCTCCATTCAGCCATAGAAACTAAAATGTTAAAATAAAATATGTGTGCACCACAGTGGTGAAGCCCTGAGCTGGCAGGTCACAGGGTGGGCAAAGCACAGGGTGTGCTGGCAGGGGCTTGGAACAACCTGGGATAGTGGAAGGTGTCCCTGCCCATGGAAGGAGGCTGGAACAAAATAAGCTTTAAGGTCCCTTCCAACCCAAACCATTCTGTGATACCAAGAAATACAGCAGGGTTACAATACTTTTAACATCTGGTTACATTTTTGATGTTATTCTCAGAAAATGTTTGCAAAATGCCCATCCAGCATCTCATCTTGATTATCTCAATGCCATTAAATCCACACAGATTTTGCCTCGTAGTAAATGCAGAGTATAATATTTAGGCATTTTAGAGTTTCAAGGCTGGAAAAGCCATTTCAATCTAAAGAGCTTCAAGAAGCAATAAATCATAACAGCTCAGACAGGGGTTGTTTTTGACTCAGTATTACTGAGGTAAATTACTTGTAGCATTACAGAAGAGTAATTCTGTGTGTGAGAAGCGAGCAGCAGCACTTTGGTGATAAGGCTAGAGAGATATTTGTGCTAACGAGGAAATTTAAGCTCCATTTCAAGGCAGACTCCGGAGCCTTCAGTGGTGTCTCCTGCCTTTCTCCAGGGACCAACTTAGTATCGCTCTCACATCCTTCTCTGGAGTGATGAAAGCACATTATAGGCTGATAAAGGCAACCCGTGGTATTTCTTACAGGTCTCCAAAGATCAGCAATTTATTAACAAGCGCTTTTCAGGAACTGGGCAAAAACAAAACGTTCTTCATCAACACCTCACACGGAATCCATCTTGTCTTAAATAAACTCACAGCTCTGGCAATACAAACTCACTCTTCCCTAATTGCTGCTGTTCTACATTTGCAAATTCCAAGTGGTGATGCCTCTCTGCTTGTCAGCAGACATTTATCAACCCTGTTCCGTGTCCAAAGGTCACAGGAGTAAATCTGAGTGTGCTCTGAGCAGGAATCTCTCTCTGCTCCTGAGCTGTCCCATCCACAGCAGTGCACAGACCCAGGGTGACACAATGCAGAATACAACAGCTTAAATAATTAAAACCAAATTGATGATTATCAAATGAAGGAACAAAGCAGCTCTGAGACACAACGAGCTTTGCTTTGCTTTATCCTCCCATGACTTATTTGCAACAGGTCTCGCAGGCTCTGCTGAGAATTAACAGCAATGAAGGGATGCTCTGGGGCTTGGTTAAAGGCTACTGCACCCAGCTGTTCATCTGTCATCAAAACACAAAGAAACCACCAGAAAATTGAAGGTCTGAATCTCACTTCCCACTTAAAACCACCCTGGCAGTGCAAACATGAGAATAAATTATACTCCTCCAGCAGCAGCGTAAATGAGCTGTAGTGGAAAGGCTGATCCAGCTGAAGATTTCAAGTTAAAAACTAAAGCAAATCCAAGTCCAGATGTTTTGTATTCTTGTGCCTTGTGCAAATTCTGCTTTCAGTGTGTGCTGGAGCTGCTCAGCTCTCCTCTGAACAGCACCTGGGAACTGTAGTGTCATGTCAGACACTAAAACCAGGCACGGAAATGCCCAGTAAATGAACCATCCAAAAATTTCTTTTACTGTTTCTGCACCTTCACTGATACCAAATCTCTCTCCAGCCCACCTGCTGCCATGGAGCTCTTTGATTAATCCCCACAGCTGAGAAAAGCTTAAGCCAAGCCCCTGTGTGTGAAATCAGGGGAAATCAGTTAAATCAGCCAAGTCAGGTGTAATAACCAGGCAGGGAATTGCTCCTTACAGGAGTATCCTTATCCACTGTGGGTCACACTGCTGGAATTCAGGACTGTTTTTCCCTCGGCTTCCCAAAGATCTCTGCACACAGAGTGATACCTTCAGCCGATGGGGGTCACCACCCAAAAATCCACCCCTCTAGCTCAGTCTCACCCCCAGAAGCCCAGCAATGAGGGGCTGCCAGGGATGTAGGACACCAGGGCAGGAGAAGCCTGGCACAAGCCCTGGTGTGCTCCCAAAGGTGTTTGTTCCAGGACCTGGCTGACCCTGACTTCAGTGTTAATACCATTTTTCCATGCTGTCACTTTTTTATACAAATATGACTAAAATTGGAAGATGTACCTGCGTGGCTCAGGCACAACCTGCCCTGACAGGGAGACAAGGTCAACTAACCCTGTGATTTATTGACTCTGGGATGTCTGAGTCACGGAATTATAAAATCACAGAATCACAGAGCCTGGCTGCAAAAGACCTCTGAGCTCACCATGTCCAGCCACCAACCCAGTACCATCACCATATTAACCACTGAACCATGTCCTCAACTGACACATCCACAGACTTTTAGAAAGCTTCTAGGGATGATGACATGGACATCCTACTCTGAAAACCAGTTATCCAACCTTGCAGTCCATAAAACCTTATTCTCCTTTTTCTCCTAAAATTCTGAGGGTTCTGCTTTGCCACTCAGACTTCAGAATGTATCACCTGAGTCTGTTATAGTGCACTGAAAGCAGCAAAATTGTCAAAATACACATCCCAGGCTGATACTACCAAACTGAATTGGGTGAGGTCAGAATATTTTGGTAGGGAATGATTTGAGCAGCTCATTTTTCTAAATTACACTGCGGTGCTGAAAGCGAGCGGCACTCAGTGTTTCGCTCAAAGCCTAATTCAATTTTACTCTGTCTCAGAAAAAGAAAACAGCACATTAATCCCAAATCCCGTAAACACAGAGTTGTAAACACTCCCCAGCACCCTCCCCACCCATGCTGAGGAGGGCAGGCCTGTTTTCCAAGCCTGTGTGAAAGCAGATGGCAGCCACCTAATTCGGATTCGGTGCAATCTGTTGCTGGTGAGGAAAAAAAAAAGATACTTGACTGCTTTTCCTTATAAATGTAAAACCTGGGAAGTTCAACCCACTCCATAGTTTTGTGAGATGTTTGGTAGCAGTTTTGCCAACAGAGGCAGCTCTGCTCGAGGAGAACACATGCTTCTTGTTCTCAGCCTGAACTCTGCAGTGAAAAATCCCCTTGGATCATTTGGGAAGGGAGAGTTGTCTATGGGCTCAGTTCTTACTCTGGCTTTGTACCCTGCAAGTGCACCAATCATGACAACATTGTGATACACTGAGACACCTTATCCACCTCATTTTTCATCACAGCAATGAAGATCCTATTGAAAATAGAAATATATTACAGCAGATATAAATGCTTTTTTGTGTCCAAACACCTCACGCTGTTGGCCTGATGGTGAATCCCCTCTGGTTCAGAGTTCTTCTTTTATGAGGCACAAAACTGGATGTGGAATTTTGTGTATGACCAGCAAAGGGGGTCAGGTCACTTCTCTCTTGTGGTTGGGCTCCTGTTTAAAGAGCCTGAAATGCTGCTGGTGTGTTCCCTTTTCTGGGAAGGGATTGAAGCTGGGGAAGGGGCTGGAGCACCAGGAGGGGCTGAGGGAGCTGGGAAGGGGCTCAGCCTGGAGAAAAGGAGGCCCAGGGGGGACCTTGTGGCTCTGCACAACTCCCTGACAGGGGGGACAGCCAGGGGGGGTCGGGCTCTGCTCCTGGGGAACTCCTGCTTTGCCTGCACACACTTGGAAATTTGTTCGAATTGTTCATCCCACAATTTCTTCAGGGGTCAAAATGGAGCTGACTGCCCTGTAGCTCCTTGGATTTGTAGCCTTAGGAAGACAGGGGCAATATTTACCATTTTCCCATCATCTCCGTGGATTTTCAGAGAGGCTTTGCTTTGACACAGTCACCTCTCAGCACCCAGTGGAACCCAGCAGGTCTCATGGATCTGCAGGTGATCCCTCACCCCACTGTTATCCACTGCTGATGTTCCTCTGTGGCTCAAACCTCTCTGCTCTTTGCTCATGGCAGAGGCCAAGGCACACGAGTAGAGGATCATGGAATCATTCAGGCTGGAAAAGCCTTCCAAGATTATCCAGTTCAACCATTCCCCCAGCACTGCTAAGCCAACAACCTTTAAAAACATCTTGCTCTTCTTGACATCCCCTTGCAAGCATCAACTGTAGCTGAGTTCTGGCTTTCCTGACACAAACCCAACATGCCTGGACAAGGTTTAAACCTCCACTCTTGTAGCCAGACCCTGCTTCTACCTCCTGAATATTGCTTTTTTTGCATATTGAATGCCAAATGAACCCACTGCCTTGTGCCTCTAGCACAGGTCACAGCACGATGCCTCAAAGTGATAAACCTCTTCAGCCCCACTCAGGGCTTTGATAGTTCTTCTCTCCAAGCATGAAAAACTGGATAATGCTGCCAGTGATTAGTTAAACCCCTTCACAGCAGCCTGTAAATAACCATGGCTTGACATAAATGCCAGTGGTCACAGAGCTTCGAAGTCCTTCTTCAAAACTGGCCGATTTTATGTGACTGCGTTTCTCCGCGCAGGAATGAATTTGAGAGGTTGATTCTATGTGATACAATCAGGATGTTTTAGTTTCTGGAGATAAGTTGACACTTCTCCTCCTACCCACAGCTATAGACTTCAGAAGCGTGACACAGATTTCCTACAAACTTACAAATGTTTGCTTCACTGTTTCAGCAGCCTCAAAGTGCCTTAACTGCATTTTTTTTTTTTTGGTTAAAAATAAAAAATCACTAAATGCTGAAGTTACAACATTTCTGTCATCCCTGATGTTTATAAACATTAAATGAAGCTTTCAATGAGCATGTTCATGCTGTCACCAGCACAGAGCTGCCTCGCTTTGCTTTTTGTCTCCTGAGGAGAAATGTAGCTGTGAATTCTCCTATCCAAGAGTAACAGGAGAACCTGGACACCAGCTGGTGAGTCAGGTTGAACTGGGAGTTTTATTGGAATAATGGAAAATGTACCAACACACAAGACTAGAAAGCTCTACTGGTTGTCCTTTCTCTTCATGGAACTATTTACTTAAATTCCTGCAATTTTTTTCCCCAATCTCAGTACCAACAATGCTTTTCAACACTTTGGCATAAAAAACTCCTCCCATTATTGCTACCATCAACTCTTCACCTAAATAACATCAGGGATGAGGTGATATGGGAACACTCTTCCATATACTTGATGCATTTCCTTGAGGCATTAATCCATCACACAAACAAACTGAAAGGGGGGAGGTTGAGATTAGGTATTTTAGGAAAAAATTCCTCCTGTGAGGGTGGTGAGGGCCTAGTACAGGTTGCCCAAAGAAGCTGTGGCAGCCCCTGGATCCCTGGAACTGTCCAAGGCTAGGCTGGATGGGCTTTGGAGCAGCTTGGGATAGTGGAAGGTGTCCCTGCCTGTGATCCTACAATATTAGACCAGTCACCCACCTTAGAAGATGTGCTGCCTTTGTAAGGGACAAAAACCCTTCAGGAGATGGCAAAAGGACCAGCCCACTCCTTCCTCTTCCCTCTGTGGAGAACAATTACCAGAAACTGCCCTGCAGCTTGGAAGAGGAGCCAGAGGAATTTGTTCCTGTGCTAAGGCACAAAGCCTTTTTAACCCATTTGGAATAACAAAATCACACCAACACTTCTCCTCTGCAACTTCAAAGAGCCTCAAGGCTGCCAGAGCTCAAGGAGTGTTTGGGCAATGCTCTCAGGCACTGGGTGGGATTGTTAGGGTGTCTGTGCAGGGCCAGGGGTTGGACTCCTGGTGTGTCGCTTTGTTTTTCTTAAGTTTTCCTAAGCCTTTTGATGTTTACATTTTTGTAACAAACTTTTTCACACACTTTATGTAAATAACTTATTGTTTTGCATTCTTTTGTGGAGGAGGAGAAATTTGATAGACTGTTAGTTTGTCCAGTGTCATTGGAGAGGTGGCACTGTCACCCTCCAATCCACTGTCACTTTTAGAAATCTATAATTGTTGGAGTCAGAAATTAAAAGTTCTCTCTTTTACCTTGGGAAAGCTGCGTGTCCACGTTGTGTTATTTTGTGTCCTATAGCGACACTGGTGGGTCCCTTTCAGGTCAGGAACTTCTGTGACTCCTCCTGATAAGCTCCTGCGTGTGCAGAGTGAGAACATCTCTCCTCAAGCAATGCAAGGTTTGGTGTTTCCCACCTGCTCTGCCTTGGAACAGCTGCTGTGGCTGAAGGTCACCCAAATCTGCTCTGCTGACAAAGCAGCTCCGTTGTACCCCGGCCTCGTTCACTGCTGCTTGCCCCAGATTGGGAACTTTGGGGAAAGGACCTGAGGCAGCAGGTGGCACAGACGGGACACACAACACTGAATAAAGGAAGGCTGGTCTCAGGTGATGCTGTTCCACTGCCAAAACCACTCTGGAGATGGTCTGGCTGCTTCCCTTGCGTTCTAAGTCACCACTTCAGGGCTGCCATGAGATGCTGGACCAATGTCCACCCTCAGGGTCCATCTGTGTGCGTCAGTTCAGTCCCTGGCAAAACAATCCTGTACTAAACCCAGCCCAACTCTGTCACACCATGGGTTTGGAATTATGTGCTGGCTCTTGACCCACCAGGTTCTCTGTTAGAGGATAGCAAGACCGGGGGCTGAGTTTTAGTGCCCTGGAGCCAAGAGAGAGACTCCTCTCTGTCTCTTAACAGTGTAATTTCACAGAATCCATCTCTCCAGAGGTACTCCTGCTCACTTTAAAGGTTACAGACGTGGTTTCACAAGATTTATTTTTATGAAATGAGACTTTTATACTCCTTTTTATAAATCATCTGATCTCCCAGTACTCTTCAGCTGTGATATTAATTGTAAAACCCCCATGTAACCAGGCAGAAATGTTAAACAGGGAATGCTCAAGAACTGGAGAATTATGTGAGGGATACAGAAGGATGCTCAGTGCAAGGGCAATCCAGCATCCTGCTGGGAACAGAAGATAGGCACATGCAACCACCTTTCACTAATCATGTGAAAAAACTTTGGGAAAGATGAATAAATCCAAGGGATAATTAAGAAGGGACTGTTTTTGAGAAGTGAACTGCATGAAATGTGGAGAAGGATGTCAACACTTTGTTTTAACACCGCCTCCAACAAAGCCTTCCACTTTCAGCCTCTGCCATGCTGTGTACATCAGTTCTCAAATCTTTTAAAGCAGAGTGCAGCTCTCCAGTCTTGCACTACTTCCAGTATATTGATCCCAAGCATGCAAAAATCAGCAGCCATAATTATTATGTGTTTTCGAAGCGGCTGCTTTGCTGTAACTTGGACAGAAATTACACATCAATGAAAAGTAGGTGAGATATTGTTGCACCTACTTGGCCTACATAGTAACAAGTCTGTGTGTCTGTAGCAAAATGGGGAAGACCATAGTTATCTAATAAGAATTCACTGACTCAGAATGGAAGTTTTGGCCAGATCTTACTGCTGTAAAAATTACATTTGTTTCAGCAATCAAGTCAACCTCTCATTACTTCACTGCTATCAGGATTCTGATATAATTGACATGATCACTTTCAACAGGGAAGTTTGGATTTCAGAACAGCCAATCTTGTCCTTTTTTTCTGTAGTACTTTACACTCATCCATTTACACAAGCAGTTTTTTCTCCATACCCTCTTCTAGAAAAATACATTCAAAATAGTTCCAATGTCCACCTAATTCAGAATACAAGCAGAGTGAAAAACACAAAAAGAGTTTCTAAAGGGGCAAAACCTCTTCCTTTTTCATTTAAGGTGACCAGGCTTCCTAATTATTTCTCTCCAGGTAAGAGCTTGTCCCCAGCACGGTGACACAGAGCATTACGTGCCCCTCTGAAGGCTCTCATTCACACCTGGCTGTCCCCACCTGCCTGCAGCTCTCCCCTCTCCAGCACAGGTCAGGGATGTGACAGCTCAGGCTGGGACCTGTCCTGCTGAATTCTGCCTCCAGAAACCCTTCTTGCTGATAAAACTGATTTATAGAATAACTTCTCCCAGTGCTGAGAACAAGGCTGGCTGTTGTAAAGTCCTGTCCTGCTACCAAACAGTTCTGACAGAAATCATCCTCTGTAGCACCTGAGGCAGGGAAAAACCCTCCAAAGAATCATGGAATGGGTTGGGTTGGAGGGGAATTTTAAAGATCTCTGTGTCAAACCCTCCTGCCATGGGCAAGGATATAAAGTTGCTCAGGGCTCCATCTGATCTGACCTTGAATTTTTGCAGGGATGGGGCACCCATGGTGCATCATTTATGATGAGGGTGGTGGGCATCCCCCAACACCCTCAACATAAAAAATGTCTCCTTTATCTACTCTCCTATCCATAACTGTTTTGACTGCCAGGTCCTCTCTGCACAAACTCCTCTTCCCTGGGATTCTCTCACTCCTATCCCTTCCTCTGTGCTTCCAGACCTACTCCTGCACTGCTCAAAACCTGGCTGGCTGAAAAGCCAAAAAAAAAAAAATCCCTAAAACAAAAGAACCTAAAGCTTAGACGCCGGGAATTTCCTCTTAACACCTCTTCAAGCATTCACTGTTCACTGAGCCTTTCATTTCCTTCTCAAATAACCTCCCACTGAGTTAAACCAACACAATCGAACAAAATCTCTGTAACCAGGCCAACACACGGAGCTCCCATAGATCCAGGGAACACGTGGAGATCTGGCACAACCCCTCCCGAAGTGCCGGGAGCCTGAGCTGGGATCGGCAGCTGCAGGAGGAAAAACAGAGCCCTGGGATCAGATTATGGCATCACTTCTCCCAAAGATTTACCTGCAAAAGAGGAAAGACCTTGGAGATCGACGGAGATAGGAGCAGAGGAGTGATGAACTCGGTGAAAAATAATCACAGAATCATTTAGGTTGGAAAAGAACTCTGAGATCACTGAGTCCAACCTGTGACTGATCCCCACCTTGTTAACTGGAATAATTGTGTGTCCTGGTAAACTCACAAACGTGGCAGCTTTTACTCCATTGGACCTGTAATAGGTTTTTCTCTCCCCTCTGTTTTCAGGGACCCAGCAACCATTTGTGATCTGAAAAATCTGCACTGAAAACTTCTGGTTGAAATGGGTCAAATTCAGAAGCTACCACAGGGTCTGTGTCTCCTGCACACATGGAAAATAGCACAATAAGGCTTAAATAACTTCACAGAATGGTTTGGGTTGGAAGGGACCTTATAGCCCATCCCATTCCAGTCCCTGCCATGGGTTCCACTAGCCCAGGGTGCTCCAAGCCCTGTCCAACCTGGCCTTGGACACTTCCAGGGATGGAGCAGCCACAGCTTCTCTGGGCAACCTTTCCCAGTGCTTCCCCACCTCAAAGGCATGAATTCCTTCCTAATATTCAATCTAAAATTCAAAAGAGCCTAATTATCCAGTGCTTTATGCTATGCTTTTTCATGATTCAGGTGCTCTGATTTCATAATTCAGGGCATCAGGAAAAGAAGCTAAAGATCACTATGGAAAACACTAATCATGTTTTCTCCAAAGTTTTTTAGAAAGCAGCATAAATACAACCCCTATTTCTTCTTAACCACCCTTTTGAGAAAAACTCAGTAGAAGTGGCACACTTTAGACATCTTTTATTTCACTTTGACCACAATACCCTCTTCTAGTGAGTTCTTCACCACAGTACAGACACTTTCAGGACTTCCCCATTCCAGCTCCCTCTCTGCCCCAAATCTTGGGCTTAGCTCTGTCACATATCCTTCCCCACACTCCAACTTGTGATTCCTTTACCATTTACCTCCTCAGGAACATGATACCTTCCAAGTGCTTATTTTAAGCTGCTCAGAAGCTGTTCAGATCCATGGAGAGCAGCAAATCAACTCTCTGCCACCCCCTGCTTCAGTTTCTCCACCAAACTGGGGCATCCTTGGGATCTGTGAAGGGAGCATGGAAGATCCCACCTCCTCCCCTTGGCCTTCATCCTCCTCCTGAACTTCTGGCTTTCTTTAAAGCTCACACTGCCAAAAAGGACACCTCTCTCTTGAGAGAAGAGTTTTCTTTCCTCTCCTGCAGTCTTCAGGGTGGCAGAAGCGAAACACGAACATTTTTGTTTCCCTTCTAGTGAGAATTCCCCAGTTTTACATTCAGAGCAGAAAAACACCAACGTTGGAAAAAAACTGGTTGTTCCTGAGGAACAGATACTCCCTCTGTGGGAAGGGATGTGCTGTGAGTCTGTTCTCTTCCCACAGGGATGTTCAGCACTTTCCTAAGTGATCAGAGACATCCTGAGTCACCCTGTGTCAATCAACATCATCCCTTAAAATACAACCACCAGACTATTTTCTCTCTCTTTCTCAAAACCAGGTACTAGAGAATCAATCATGGAATTATAGAAGGGTTTGGCCTGGAAAGGACCTTTACAGATCCTCTCATCCCACTCCCTGCCATGGGCAGGGGCACCTTTCACTACCCCAGGTTGTTCCAAGCTCCATCCAACCTGGCCTTGGACACTTCCAGGGATCCAGGGGCAGCCACAGCTTCTCTGGGCAAACTGTGCCAGGGCCTCCCTATCCTCACAGAGAAGATGTTTTTCCTAATATCCATTTTAAACCTACTCTCTTTTATTTTGAAACCATTCTCCCTTGTCCTGTCCCTCCAGGTCATGGCAAATAGTCTCTCTCCATCTTTATTGTGGGGTTCCCTCTTGAGGAGTCAATAAGGTCATCCCAGAGCCTTCTCTTCTCCAGGATGAACAATCCCAGTCCTTTCAGCCTTTCCTCATGGGAGGGGTGCTTCTTTCCTCTAGGATTTACCTCCAGGTACAACTCCTCTGCAGTTTTCCTGCTTTCCTCCCACCCCACAGATCCACTGTGGATTATAAGTGAAAAAATACTAAGTCCAAGATAAACCAGTGATGACAAGGCCCAGATCTACTGGAATAACAAATTCCTGCTCTGGCTGCAAGGTCAGCACATCCACAGGCTCTGGACTCTGCCAAGACAACACATGGATATCACAGGGACCCTGACACAGGCTGACAGAGACCTTTTCTTTAGATCCTCTGCCAGGTCTCCTGTGTGCCAGAATACCCAACCACCTCCATCCCCATCCCTGAGAAAACACCCCCAGCTCTGCCTCACCCTAATCCATGGACAAGATCAATCTGCAGGACAGAAAGCAGCAGCTCAGGTGATGCCAACCAGCCAAGGTGCTTTTTATTTCAATTTTCCCATGCTCTGAAGTGGTACCTGATGGCTGCTGAGCCAAACCTGCAGAGCCTGGCATTAGGAGCGGTGTTTTGTGCTTCCTCAGAAAGCCAGCAGTTAATGGCATTCAGGCTGCCTCCAGAATCATGAAAATATCTTTATTAAGCATGTCAGGAAACGCAGCAAAATGCTGTGTCGAACAATTGGCCGTAGCAATGCTACTCAGCTCTGCAAAGTGAGTCTGGATCACATCTGATGTGCTACATAAAATATATGTCAGCATTTTCCTGGCAATAACAATAGAGCATTTGCTGAAAAAAAAACCCCAACCTTAACACACTGCAAATAAAATATTTGGAAGTGTGGTCACTGCAGAGCTTAACACACTCAGTTGGAGACTCACATGTCTCAATTGCCTTAGAGGAGAGCTGAATAAGCCCAACTTTTTCAGGTATATTTAGACACAGTGTTGTGTCTAAGGGCTTCTTATATATTTCAGATATAAAAGACATTTTTACTTAGCCCTATCTATACTTTCCTGCATACAGGAATATGACCTGAGGGGGAAAAAAAAGGAGATGAAAGCAAGAAAGTAAGGCCAGTGTAAGGAAGGAGGTGCAGGCAGAGAAGTTTTTTATGAGGCTTGAAAACTGCTACGCTTAGTCATGAAGGAAATCATGAACTATTAAATAAGAGGTAAAATAATAAAATATGCTGAGTTGGAAGGGATCCATTAGGATCACAGAGTCCAGCTCCTGGTCCTGCACAGACACCCCAACAATCCCACCCTGAGACTGAGAACATTGTCCAAACACTTCTTGAGCTGTGACCATTCCCTGGGGAGCCCATGCCATGGTGTTCTATGCCTGACCACCCTCTGGGGGAAGAAGCTCTTCCTAATATCCAACCTAAACCTCCTCTGGCTGATCAAGTAAGGACAAGAGAAAAAGCACTAAATCAAAGGGATGGGAAAATAAAAAAAAAAAAAACAAACAGAAACAAGCAAAAACTCCAAACAAACAGGGAACTAACTTTTAAGGAGTTTCAGTATTGCTTGGGGGTCTTAAAAGAGTACCAGGAGTGAGGAATTTACCCTCAGAGATCATTAAACACGTGATCTCTGCTGGGGACTCTGTCCATTTCATGATTTTGTGATTATGAGTAAAAATCCATCTGGCACAACAAAAATACAAGAACAAAATTCAACTTAACCTGGAAAGTCCCACACAGGCAATGACTGAACACCAGTTCAGATTAAATTCACCATTTCTTGAAACTCTGAAACTTCCCAGCTTTTCACACTGTAATATTCCAGGATCATCACTTACTCAGGGTACTGAGTAAGTGATATTCACTTACTCCAGATGCTGAAGTATCTGGAAAAGGAGGGGGTGTGCACTGGATATCCCCAGCTCTGTGCACTGGATATCCCCAGCCCTGTGATGCTCTGAGAGGAGCAGGACTGGGCTGGTGGCTTTGCTGTGCTTCAGGTACCTTTGAAGAGACTGACACCAGCAGAAACAAAGCACTTGCCTTTCTGTGAGTGCAGTCATCCCAGGAGAGCACTTCTGAAAGGTTTAGGAAGCCTTTTGATTAGAGGGGAAATTGGAAATCCTAGCTACAGATCCTAGCACATAATAGGCCAAAACCTGCTGTCACCAAAACTGCCCATTTAATTTTTTTTCCCCACAGCTCTACCAGAAAATGAGTTACACAGAAAATGAGATTAAGGGGAAGGAAGAACAGAGAGAGCTGTGAGTGTGGTCTCCCCATCACCTCCATAGATGATCCCTCCTTTAGGTAATTCCAGCTTTGTCCAAACTACCACAGAGAAACCCCTGTGCTCACCTATTTTATCTGTGATTTCTCTTTAGAGATGACATGACTGGGGGCTAATTTGGATGCATCTCGATATCTAGCAATGCTCCTGATCTTAAAAGTAGTGCAAGGTGCCCTTCCCACCCTTTCCAGACCTCATTCTTCCTTGAAAATCTGCAGCAGACAAGATTTAGCCCTAATCCCAGCAGTTTAAAGTAGTCATTGTGCCACTGAAGGATGGTGCTCACACATGTTTGGTGGTGAAGGGGTTAAACATCACCAACACTCTTTTATCATTGCTATAAAAAAAAATGAAAAAAACCCAAATAAGTAGAAACTGGGCCAGTCTTGAGCCAGAGTTGAGTGGCTGATCCTTCTCCCAAGTCCTGCCTGCAAGGATTTGCAGCAGGGGACCCCACCCCACAAGGATGCTGGGATGTCCTTGCGCAAAGGAGAGAGCAGATTCCAAACCTGGCTGTAGCATCCTGGGACCTGACAGACCGGGTGAGTTCCAGAGGCAGAGAAAAAAGCCTTGAGGAGGCAAAGCCTTACAGGAGCTGCAGGGTGGGGAGATCTGGCAGGCCCACTGCAAATGTAAATTTGCTTTTCTTAGATTATTTAGGGTCTCCCCCCTAAATCTTCCTTGGCCCTGCCTTGTCTGAGGCTGGCCCTGCCAGAGACACTAATTTTCCCTGCCCCATCTGTTTGGATTTGCTTACTTCCTAATTTATCCAACGCCTAGCTCCATGGTGGCTAAGCATTTTAATCACAGTGATTAACACACTGAGCAAGAACAAAACAAAAATGGTTAATCAAATGCTATTAGCAGTGTTTGAATGTCTAGACGCCGTTTTACGCATGAATGCTGGTTAACGATCATCTCCCCAGAACGTTCCCTGATTTATTCCTTCCCTTGCCAGCTCCACAGTTTGCCACCACCACGGCAGAGATTTTGACCCATTTGGCACCAGGAGAACACAACACTCTCCTGCAGGAAACACTCAGGCTTTTCAGGCTGCCTGAAGTGCTTCACACCACCAGCAATCTCCAGCAAGGGGAAATCCTCAGCTCCATCCCTCATGCAGTGGGATGGAGATGAAATCCACCATGCTCTGGCTTCCCTGTGCCTCCAACATAAAGAGGATCCTTCCCAAATCGAGGAGGAAATGCCAAGAAATGTCGTTATTAAATGCACAATGTCTTAACCAGTGTTTGTCACACTCAGGTATTATTTATGCATGAACATAAACGAGTTGGGGATTGATAAAAGCCTGGGTTTGCTCCTACAACCCTGGGTGTTCAACTTTCCACCCCAAAATTACTCCCAAAAAACAGAGCCCAGTGCCCAGCTGGGAATGAGAGCTCCCTTGGGTGAAGGCATGTCTGTCCACAAAAAGGCTCTGGCTCAAGGCTTGCTCACAGGGATACACAAGGAAAGGAAAGGATGCCCTAATACCTGGACAAAGCATTAATTTAGGAAGCCCAGACCTTTAAGAATGAGTTATGTGGGCAGGGAAAGTGTCTTATCTGTGTTTGTAAAGCCCTGTGTAAATTAACAGTCTTGCACAAACAGGATTTAAAACAAAAATACAAGTACAGCAACAGGGTTTATGGCTTTAAATACATCTCCAGTGGTTTAGGCTGTGAGCACAGCTCTCAGTGGTTTATTTATGAGTCACAGCAGCTTCAAGTAAACCAGAACTGTAGGTTTGTTGGCTTTTTTACAGTTAATACAAATAAAAACAACCAAAAAAGTTTGGCCACTTTCAATTCTGCTGTCTTCAACTGGTCCTTCTGTCACTGAGCTTTTTCTGAGGTTCCTTTGCCATGTAAGTTTTATTTTTCTTATAAAGTAAGGCCCCACAGCTGCAGTACTGGGCTCTGGGCAGGTTCTGGGTTCAAAAGGCTCCAGTAAAAGCTGAGTGCTGGGTGAATCATAGAACCATTAAGGTTGGAAAAGATCTGTAAGATCATTGATTCCAATAGTTAACTATGATTGTCATGATAACCAGTAAAGTTAAAAATGCTACAATCCCATACCAGCACACACACAGTCATCTCCCTCAGGATAACAAAGGTTTATTTGGTGGTAAACTGGAAGGAAATGGACAAGGAATTACCCTTATTGTACCCAGATTTTTACCTCCTTTTTCCAGCCAATTAACAATCATTTTAGCTCAATCTTTCCCTTCCTTGGAAGTGTATGTTCACAGGAAAGTTGCCATTTTGGGGGGTTTGTCTCTGATGAAATCCTATGAAAACACCTATCCAAAGTCTCAGTGCTGTGAAAAAGAGAAGAGGCATCTCAGGAGAAGCTGGACCTCAATTAGCTCGGTCAAACCATGTCTCCAGTCACTTAAGTCCCTTAAAACAGCATTACCAGCCACAGGGAGCAATAACCCCACTGAATCTGCACATTAGTGATTTAAAAAGCCTGGCTGGTAGATCCTTACATTGACCATCCCAGCTTTCCACCAGTTCTACTCCACTGTTGACTGTTTATTTATAATTTACTATCCAGGTGTCTCTGGGACAACTTAATACACTGTGATAGTCTCTCATCTCTTCCCTGCTAATGAAGGCAATAAATAACTACAGTAAGCATTCCAATCAATATTACACTCTGCTCACATCCTGGAGAACACGAGGTCTGTGGCCTGCGATCCTGCTGGAGATGAAAAGTCTCCCTGGGATCTGCTCAGAGCAGCTGGATTAGCAGCACAGGGCTGGGGTTTGTGTGCTCCAAAGGGCCGGGAAGGCACCTGCAGCTCACAGCCTCACGTTTCAGGTGAGATACAAGAATGGTTTTAAACTAAAAGAGAGGAGATTTAGGTTAGATGATAGGAAAAAAGTCTTCCCTATGAGGGTGGGGAGGCCCTGGCACAGGGTGCCCAGAGAAGCTGCGGCTGCCCCTGGATCCCTGGGAGTGTCCAAGGCCACATTGGAGCAACCTGGGATAGTGGAAGGTGTCCCTGCCCATGGCAGGGGCTGGAATGAGATGATCTTTGAGGTCCCTTCCAACCCAAACCATTCCATTGTTGTATGAAGAGACATCCAAGTTTTACATACTGAGTAACCTCTGTGAACAATCCTAAAGATCCATTTGTGATTTGTGAAAATAAATTAATTTAATGGGAAAATGCCATTAACTGTATGAAATGAAAAAGCTGCAGCTGCTTGGAATTTTCCTTCCTACAATGAAAAATCACAGAAAACTCTCATGATCCTGAGTTCAACTGCTTTTTCCTTTTGCATCCTGCCCTTTCAAACTCATAACTTCACACAAGACTTCATGCTGCCTCTTGGTGAAGCAGTGATATTCCTCCATTCATCCACCAGCTCTCCACCTTCTCCCTGAGCTGCTCCAAGGCATGAGCCAAACCACGTTATCCAGAGGCTGAAACCAGACATGAGCTGTTCTTTTCAAACCATCCCCTCTGAGATCAGTCATTATTACACCCCTTGGTACTCTCCCAGGAAATATTTAGCCAAGCTATCTCCTTGCAATTCCCACTCTCCCTTCTCAGTGCTTGCCCCCTTCCAGGATTTTTCCTCAAATCCTGCTGTACATCTCAAAGCTGGGATCACAATCTGCTGCAGAGAAATCTGCAGGGACCAATTCTCCCCAGAGCCTGCAGGGAGTTACTCCAAGTGGTAAAAGATGAGAAAAAGGAGAGAAACTACAACTAATGACTCATCTCAAAGAGGAGCTTTGCTGCTGAAGCTGTTCCTGGTGTAAAATCACCTCTGTTCATCAGCATGAGCATCCCATGTGGGAGACAGGATTTGATCAGAAGGGTCTCCCCCCTCTTCACAGCTCAGCTCTCTGTGTAGAGAGCACAGGCATTTTTAAAATGCAATTTTACCCTCTAGAAAGGTGTCCCTGCCCATGGCAGGGGGCTGGAACTCGAGGAGCTTTAAGGCTCCTTCCAATCCAAACCATCCCAGGATTCTATGATTCAATAAAATCCTTCTCACTAAAACACCCTTTGATTGCAGAGTAAATAATACATTCACACTAAAAAAATCTGACAGCACAAGGGTATTTTCTCTATACATATTCCCAAAGTCCAATACACACAAAACATAATTACCCAATAAAAATATCATTGAATCCAACTGTCAACACTGACACCACACTGAAGCTGGAAAACTGACTTTGGAATATTCAGTACCTCGCTTCACTAGAAAACAAAGAGTGTCCACAATTAATCTATGGAAAGGTTTTTGTTGCACAGGTATTTTCTCTCTCTGCAAGGGGCAGAAACTCACCCCACTGGTTTCAGTTCCTCAGGATAACTTGCAATATTTAAAGCTCAAGTAATCCCTATTCCACAGAGGAATCTACTTCAAAACAAACTAAATGCCCCAAAAAAAGCGTCCCAAATAAAACTGTCATTGTCCCACTCTCAGTATTTGCAGGAAAACAGTTTCAAGCCCTCAGAAGTCACAAAATCATCAATCAGAATGGTTTGGGTTGAAAGGGACCTTGGAAATGCTTCAGATCCAACCCCCTGCCATAAGCAGGGAACCTCCCACTAGAAGATCCATATGTGGGAATCTTCCTAATGAAAAAAGCAAGGAGACACCAAGCAAAGCAAAATTTAAAAAAATAATAAAACAAAGAAAGTTTTGCCAAGCTCCAAAACCCCTCAAAGGACTAAAGCATTCATCGTGGGCTATTAAACACACACCACCTCCTGCTCAGAAACTTTTAAAGCCACAAATGCCAGATGATGGCACAAGAACCTGGAGGAAAATCAGGATGTACCTGCCCAGATCCAACCCCTTTTCCTGGGCCAGCTGTGCTCTTTTCTGCTTGCCGTCAGAAAGCAGATAATGAGCTGCACGGTGCTTTGGCCTGCGATCTCTGAAGGTACTTTCCTATACTGCCAGAAAGGCTCTTTCAAGCATTGTGAACTGTTTTCAGTAACTGATAAAGTTCAAAAAAAAAACCAAAAAAAACCTGGTATTTGACACTTAAATCGGAACTACTTTAAAAACGCCAAACATTGCTGCTGCTCTGCGGTTCCTTCCTTTAATTCCAGCAGTTATTACAGATCACAGGGAGCTGTGCACAAAAGCTGGTTATCCCTGTCACCCTGAGTTCTGAACCATTCAGGACATGCAGTTACTTCTTTAATTCACCAAAGGCACGGAGGAACAAGTGCAGGACACCCCAGGAAGGGCCCCCATCAAAGGCAGAGAAGAGCCGGGTCGGGAAGGACAGCGGAGCAGACAGCCTCATTTAGATAATCCCACTGGTTTGACCCAAAGAGATACAACTTTATCAGGTAACAGAACTGCCGTGGGGGGGAAAAAAAGTGTGAGATCATAAACTGACAAAAGCTGACTTTGCTGACTGAATCCAGAGGTTTCAGATGTATCTGACACTTCACTGCTGTGGCTGAACGGGAAAGTGCATAGAGGAAAATAATGGCTATGCCACAGAACTGGGTAAACAGCCTCATTTAAAGCAGGAATTCCTTATTCTAAATCTATTCCTATGATTAGGAAGAGTAACAGATACCCTTTAATAGGCAAATAATTTCAGTGTTATCATGAGAATCATGGGCAAAAGGATGTGAGAGCAAATTTTATGTCTGGGATGGTGAGTTTTCATGGTCATTCCCTGCTCCTGTGAGGAGGCTTTTCTGAAATCCAACAACAGCACTTTCAGTAAAACCAGCCTTGGTTTTTCAGGCCTTTAAGCTGCATTTCTATTAGGAATCCTGTTTTTATTAAAAAGCCAAAGGTACCCAAGCTCCAAAAACCTGAAACTTTCTCAGGTAACTCCAGCAGATGATGCTTGAAGGCAGGGAGAGCCAGCCTTGGACAGGTATCCCATTTCTTAGGTGATCCAAGAAAATTAACATGGATCAAAGGAAACTCTGAAGCCTGAACTACCTGACAGGAGGTTGTGCACAGGTGGGGGTCAGTCTCTTCTCCCACATAACAAGTGACAGGATGAGAGAAAATGGCCTCAAATTGTGCCGGGGAGGTTTAGACTGGAAATGAGGAACTGTTTCTTCACCAAAAGGGTGCTCAAACTTTGGAAGGGGCTGCCCAGGACAGCAGGAGTCACCGTCCGTGGTGCTACTTAAAAGCTGTGTGGATGTGGCATTTGGGGACATGGGTCAGTGGTGGCCCTGGCAGTGCTGGAGGAACTGTTGGACTCTATGATCTTGGAGAGCTTTTCCAAGCTTAGCAATTCTCTGATCCTGTGGTTAATAAAATGTTGCAGTTCCTGGGTTTCTGCCACTCAGTTCCATAAATGCAGTGAACAGCCCAGCCCTGGAGACACTCAGTTTAAAAGCAACAGTGACCACAGCAACTCAAGGCACTGATTGCACAGAAACCCTGGGTTTGGGGGAAGAAAAAGAGTCCAAATAAAACATTTCAACCAACTTCAACAATACTGAAGAAAACAATACCTTCCAAGCTGGGGAAGGGGCTGGAGCACTAGTCAGATGAGGAATGGCTGAGGGAGCTGGAAAGGGGCTCAGCCTGGAGAAAAGGAGGCTCAGGGGGACCTTGTGGCTCTGCACAACTCCCTGACAGGAGGGGACAGCCAGGAGGGTCGGGCTCTGCTCCCAGGGAACAGGGACAGGATGAGAGGGAATGGCCTCAAGTTGCACCAGGGAAGGTTCAGGCTGGACATCAGGAAGAATTTCTTCCCTGAAGGGATAATCAGACATTGGAAGGAGCTGCCCAGGGAGGTTCGGAGTCCCCATCCCTGGAGGTGTCCAAGGAATGACTGGATGTGGCACTCAGTGACAAGGTGGGGATCAGTCACAGGTTGGACTCAGTGGTCTTGGAGGTCTTTTCTAACTTTAATGATTCTATAATTCAATAATTCTGTGAAAAGTTGAACACACTCCCACAGAAGAAAAAGGGTAAAGAGCAGAAAACAGATGAGGGGCAATGCCAAGGGAGGAGGACAGGACACACCTCATCTCAGAGCTCCTGACAGACGTCAGAGAGTCCCACCTGCCTCACAAGCAAGAACACAAACTTGCCCTCAGAGTTAACACAGATTTAGTGTCCTACTGAAAGGCTTCCTCCTGGAAAAAGGATTGGAAGAGAAGTGAGTATATTTAAACGAGTCTGATCAGTAAAAATGTCCAGTTTTATGATGGTGAAATTGTTCCTAAGAATGCTGACTCCCATTCTGAGTGCCTAACAGATGTTTTCATGGAGGATTTAGGACAGAAAAAAATACAAATGCACTGTTAATGGCAGCCTAATGAAGCTTAGTCCTCAGTTAATTCACACAACCAATTAATCCTATATCCAGTGGAAAGTGGCAGCAAGGCAAGGACCCTTTTGCTGACCATAAGGAGCAGTGCTAGGCAGAATATCCACTCTAAATATCATGGAATTATGGAATGGTTTGGGTTGGAAGGGAACTTAAAGATCATAAATACGTGCATTTTCATTCTTAATTAGGGCTGTGGTCTTTTATGAGCCTCATAGCAGCACACAAGGAGCCAGCACCAGATCCCAAACAGGCACAATTCCCAGCCTGGCTCCTCTGGAGCAGTCAGGATCCTTAAACAGCTTTCTGCTCCAGTGAGACCCATATTCCACGTGGGAATCCGCTCTAAACAATAATTTTTCAATTCGTATATCCTCACTGATCAATTCCTACTTTAAATTCCTCACCAGAATTATTCCAAAATAAATATTCTAAATTAAAAGCATGATTTCCTCACCATTCCCCCCCAAAACCAGTTTCAAGATGGCAAAAGCAGTTCATTCAAAGTAAATGGAGGAGGTGTAAACCCAGTGCCTCAGACACCTTTGTTAGGAGTGCTGCTTCACAAATAAATCCCCTAATCCCCTGAAAAAAAGGGGGAAATAATCCATTCCCAGGCAAAGAAGTTGGCAAAGCCACCAGAAATGCAATTTAACCCCTGCATTCAAACTCCCCGCTGCAATTACGCAGCTCCCGACAATTGCAGGAAATCAGAAAAATTGTCTTTATTTTCCTCTCAGAACACACTTAAATATCAACAAAAAAAAAAAAAAAAAAAAATTAGAAATAATTTGCCCTCACTGATAAAAAAATTGGTCACTTCCCAGGAATGTCAAAGATCTGATTCCCAGTGAAAGGAGCAGCAGGGAATTACAGGGAGATCTGTGTGTTCAAACAGAAAATTCAGTGGTTTGTTGCAAGCAGAGCTTGATCACAACCAAAAAAAAATAATGAGAGCCTTTAACGAAGCTCTAATTGTGCAATAAGCCATACCAGGGAGAAAAGAAACAACAAAACCCCAAATGTTTTGATAAATTGGATTATGAAACTCCAGAGCAGTAAAACAAAGACTAAGAACACAAATGGTAATAAAGCATCATTAAAGGTGCTGTTTTGAAGCACTGCTGAAGCACAGGTAAATGTCAGGTTACCCAGGCAGAGTTTTAGTACTCAAAAGCAATGTTTAATCTGATTTTTTGCTCTCCTGAATTTCTGAATGGAAGATATTCCCCTTACTAAGGAATAACTTTTATTTTCTTATGAGGATATGTGGATTTTTTCAGCTCCTTCTGAGACATGGGGCACTATGAGAAAGGACCAAGCACTAAGGCCAACCCTACAGGGGTCATTTGTCCCTTTTGTTCACTGCCTGACAAACAGATTTTAAACTGGGCTTTGCATCCCATCAGAAGATCCACACCAATCTTAGAGCAAGCTGAGGAAATGCTTAAAAATGTCTAATTTAGGGATGCCAAGATTTTCCCACAATAAAACCGGGGCAGATCAACCATAATTTTTTGCAAAATTATAAATGACACCTGAAGTCCTGGCTGGCTTCACCTACTGAGGGACTATTAAGCTGCAAATCTACAATTACTTCTAATCTTAAATAACTGATAGGATTTGAACTCCCAACATACAGTAGCTCAAATGTGATATTACTGGGAGCTTTTTGAAGCCAATCAATAACTATTAAAGCTGGATCCCATCAGCTACCACCAGGTATTAGCCACTTTCTCAATATTTCAAGGATTCAGTTATTCTTAGCTACAGTTAAAGTAGTAAAATGAAGTGGTCTCATACTGACACTGCGATAAATACGAGATTAAATATAGAACAAATTTATTACTCCCCGAAGTCCTACTGAGTGTCCTGATTTTTTTTTTCCTTTTTTTTTTTTTCTATATCCACAACAATCTGGTTTACTTTGATGTTTTATTATCCCAGATCTAAAGCTCAGGATTGAAAAGCAAAGCTTGAGCTGGTTCAAAGAACCCAACCCCGGCCACGCCGGGGGAAGGGAACAAATTCACAAATTCCAAAGGGAAGGTGCGGATGGCGGAGCCGGCCCTGTGACAGCCGTCATGCCCCACTTCGAGCAAGTGGCACTCACAGGCGAGTGATTTGTGACACTGAGCGGGTGTGACACGGCACAGCACCCCTGGAGTGCCTTGGGCTGCCAGAGGATCGTGCCTGCAGGGGCCGACTTTTCCTAATACCCCGCGCTTTGAAGAAAGCGGAATAATCAACCCATTTTTAAAGCACTGGTTTGAAGGGCTCCGAGGAGTTTTAAAGGAAAGCAGTTAATTACTTGGCGTGCTTTAAAAATAAATTAACCCACAAATTGGAGTGGGGATGGGTCTGGGTGATGATGGGTGACCCCAGAAGTGTGCATTTTTGGCTCGCTGCATGTCCTGATCCCAGTTTAACCCCAGACGGTTTTCCCTGAGGAGCAAAGCACTCTGGAGAACTGTGGGAGCAAGGAACCACATCCCCCTCCACCAGCATCCAAGTGGGATGAGTCCACAGGGACATGAGTGTTTGGGTCTCAGCTGAATTCCCTGGAAGTGTTCAAGACCAGGGCTTGGAGCAACCTGGGACAGTGGAAGGTGTCCCTGCCCATCAGAGAGGACTGGAACTGGAGGAGCTTTAAGGTCCCTTCCAACCCAAACCACTCTGTCATTCCATGATTTATGACATGTGCAGGCATTTCTTCGCTCTCCTCACCTGGGATTCACCCCTAAGCATCAATTCCAAAGTGGCCCACTGAATATAACTCTTCCAAAGATGACAGTGACAATCTAATCCAATGAAGGGATCTGGCCTCCACTACTGGTGCACACACAGGAGTAATAAAATAAATTTAGTCCCAAACAGGTAAATTTGATGGCTATGTCCAAAAGCTAGAGGTGGATTTTGCCGGAGACTCTGACAGGCTGGATACACCTCTTAGAAAGAGGTAAAAAGAAAGCTTAGAAAAACAAGCTCACACTCTCTTAAGAAAATAAAAACCTTAAGTAATGGGAACATATTCCTTCTGATGTGTGGCATGCTTCTGGGCTCTTCCTTGTCTACTATGCAGGGATAGTGCTGCCTTCAAGGCTCAACCAGCACAGGATCATCCCTGGGATCTACAAGCCCTCACCTCAAGAAGCACCACCAGAACCATTCCCAGCTGGCATCCTGCAGGCACCCACCCTCTCCCAAAAGCCAAGAAAGCTCAACATGACAGAAACAGCCACGCTGTGCCAGCCCATCTCAGGGCCAGAGGGCAAATCCTGCCACTACCAAGCTGCCAAGAGGAGATGTGACCACTGAGAATGAGTTCCTGGCAAGTGAGATGAAAAGGGCTCTATCCTTGATCAGTGCACATGGTTCGACTTTGAGATAGAACCACGGAAGGGGAAAAGTGTCCCTGCCCATGGCAAGGGGTTGGAATGAGATGATCTTTAAGGACCCTCCCAGCCCAAACCATCCTGAGATTCACTGAAGGGCTCTGGTATCATCACACTTGGAGCTGGAGCCTTTCCTGGCGTCAGTGGCACGATGCATTTACGTCAGTGTGTGACAAGGGGCCCGGAGTGACAAGGACTAAGGTAAGATTAAGCATTCAGGAGCAAAGCGTGTCCTTCACTAAAACAAGGGCGCCGGAGCCTTATCGCGCTGCCTTTCGGCACAGCCACGCGCCCAGGCACAGCCTCAACCTCCAGCTCTGGCCCCGGCTCGGATGCACATGACTTGGCAAGGCACTGCTGCAGCTCCTTTCTCCCAAGGAAATCATTCCTTGCCCAGCCCAGCCATGACAAACGCTGGGAAATAAAGCCCCGAGACAAGCTCCCACTGCATCGCCGACGTGTCGGCGTGACAGACTCCGTGTGGTGACTTCACACCCCAACGTGAGCATCTTCCCTGCATTTGTGAGTGTTCCACGAGGGAGGAACTGATAAGATTTCTGCAGCCGGTGGTGCTTGGAGAGCTGTTGGTGCACACTGTTCCAAATTATTTCCATTTCTAATTAATATTCATAAACGAGCCACAATACTGCGCCTTCCATCAGCCGTCACACACCACCCACGCTAGATGAAAGGACAACTACACAAGATAAGCAGTTTATTGGATCAAAAGTCCCCTTTAGACGAGGAGACAGCTACTGCAACAGCCTCCGACTGATAGCATCCCATCACATGGAGGGAGTATCAGCAAATCTCCCTCTTTAAACCCGAGATTCAGCACACGGAATGCACAACGCAATTATTATGTTAATTTAGCTGCATTTCGCTGCCTGCTTGAGGCTTCAGCTGGAGGGAGGAACTTGGGTTTGAAGAGCTGCACTGAAAATGGCTACTTCAAAAAAGTCAACTGACACCCAATTATACCATCAGCTGTCGAGTTTAATCCCCTTTTGCCCCTGTTGTCATCACTGCTGCCTCACCTGCCTGGTTTTGGGCAAGGACTCTGCCCTTCAGCTTTTGCCTTGACCAACCATCTACATCTCGCTCCAGCAGGATCCTGAAGGAGCTTTACCTGTCCTCCTCCCCAAACTCAGTTTAGGTGACAGAAAACAAGGATCTCATCTGCTTGCACAGAACATGGCCTGGGGACAACAGCTGTTATTGTCCACTACCCCTGCATGGACAAGAAATTAATCAGAAATACACCTGACATTCACATCAAGCCCATGCAGGATGACAGAAAACACTGAGACTGTAGCATCACATTCCCCCCTCTCCACTGATGGGAAACAAGTGTTTCCCAGCTCTAAACTGAAAAACAGTAGGGTTAGATTGGATATTGGGAAAAAAGACTTCCCTGTAAGGGTGGTGAGGCCCTGGCACAGGTTGTCCAGAGAAGCTGTGGCTGCTCCTGGATCCCTGGAAGTGTCCAAGGCCAGGCTGGATGGGGCTTAGAGCAACCTGGGATAGAGGAAGGTGTCCCTGCCCATGGAAAGGGGCTGGAACTAGAAGATCCTTAGAGTCCCTTTGAACCCAAACCACCCCAGAATTCCATGATTAAAAAGAGCAGAGGAAGGTGCATTGCCCACCGCTCTCCAGAGCTCTTCTGCTCCTCATCCATGAGGGACCCAAACAGTCTGCCCAAGAAAAAGCATATTTACACCCATTGCCAGAGAGGGAAAGTATAAATATTTCCAAAGCTTTATGAAGGCTGGTACTTACAGTCATGCTTTGAAAGGGAAAGAATAAAGCAAAATATTCAATTAGAAAAAATTACTATAATTGCAGGTTCTATTTTATCCCTCCATTAAAGCAATAAAGTGCCTCGAAATATTGCTAAGCTGGGATACAGAGCTTAGTGCTACTTAACATATTAATATACATCCAGGGGGGTTAATTTAATTTAGATCTGCATGAGGGTCTTCTCTCCTCCCTGGCCCCTGTGGTCTCCCCCTACACTTCCAGCTGCATATCCATGCATGCTTCTCCCCCATTCCAAGGGGTGGACACACAATGCTGAGGCTGGACATAAATTCTGACATGTGCCACACACCTCTGGTGCCAGAGGACATCAAGCACATCCATGCACAGCTCCACACACACAGATTCCCAGCTTAAACCATGTTTGCCTGCCTCTCAAAGCTCTGATGTCTGAGTATTTGATTTTCTGTTGGACGAAAATGTCCAATTCCTGCTCTCTCAACATCAAACAAAATCCTCTTGGAAATGTAAAATCATCCCATTTTGCTCTAATAGCACATAAATCCCATGGGAAGGGATTTGCTGTTGAAAGTCACCGAGCAAGGAACTGCTGAGGCTGAAGAAGGGGCTCTTCCTCCCAGTCTTGGCTCTCTCCATGCTTTCTCCACACTACGGCGCCACGAGCTGCAGTTTTCCGAATATAACCTCGCTCTTCCCTGCTACAGAAGATAAGTGAATCTTATTTTAGGGAGCCCTTCATCCTTTTAATTAAACAAATTTATATCACTTCTCCGTATCTCATAGCCTCCATTATCTTTTGTGAACTCCTACAATTCTGTTGTAAAGATATATTGAAAAGCGCTAATTGAGATAATCTCTGGAATTCAAGAGTTGCTGTATTTTTAGCCATGTTTTAAAACTATTTTCCCTTTGTTTCTGGAATGCCTCCCATCCTTCCTCCCATGCCAGACTGTTTACATTATTTAAATGCCTTCTGCTTATACCACTCTTTACAATTTTTACTTCAACAACATCGGCCTCCGTTGCTCTTTTTTCCCTCGCTTAGACATAACTGGGATGAATTCCAATCCTAAACTCAAAACCACTCCTGGTGCTTCACTGCTGTCTCCTGTGTTTGGTAGATCAGGAATGTATTTCTGCCATCCTGTCATCCAGGGCTGCCTGTGTGGGGGATCCAAGCATGAGGAGTTAAACTGAGCTTTTTTTTATAAGAGAAAATGGGAGAATGGTGAATTTCCCAGAGACTGAAACTCCTTAAACTCACAGGGGTATGTGACATGTCCCTGCTTTAGGAGATGATCCTGAGCCACTTCACTGATAGGATGAAGGAGCTGATCTCTCCTGGACTTTTTTGGAGAGTTGTGATGTCCGGTGTCCATCACAGAGGCAAAATATGATCCTGCTCCCTGCCCCTAGAGAAAACCCCACAGAACCCCATGAGCTGAGGGAGGTTCTGGCAGCTGGACATGATCCTCCCTCACTCAGGTTTGGGTTTTTCCCAAAGGTTTAATTAGCAAAGTGATAAACGCAGCTCCAGCTGCCAGATCCTTTTGCATCATGGCTCCTGAGGAGTTTTTAATAAGAGTTCCGCCAAAATGGTGAGGGTTTTATGGGAAACTTCTCCCACACTGAGCAGACCTGTGAAGTAGAAAAGGTGGTGTAGCTCAGCAGCTGACAGGAGTTTTCCAGCATGAGCTGAGACCTCTGCAGTGTCCATTTTTGTGTCTGTTCACAACAGGCTTGGTTTCCCTAGTGCCCATCCAGTGACCATCTACAGGGCACTGAGAGATTCCTGTCTTAGTCCTATTTCCCACAGGGTTTTGGGACAGGGAGAAGATGCCTATTCCCTCAGCCCATCCTGCACAAAGAGGGGTACTTAAACAGGGTGCATAAAAAAGAGGAAGAGTAACTTTCTACATGGACAGATAGTGAATGGACAAGTGGGAATTGTTTTAAACCAAAAGAGGAGAGATTTAGGTCAGATATGTGGAAGAATGTCTTTCATGTGATGGTGGGGAGACCCTGGCCCAGGGTGCCCAGAGAAGCTGTGGCTGCCACTGGATCCTTGGAAGTGTTTAAGGTTGGGCTGGACAAGGCTTGGAGCAACCTGGGATGGTGGAAGGTGTCCCTGTCCATGGCAGGGGGTGGAACAGGATGGTCTTTAAGGTCTCTTCCAATCCAAACCATTCTATGACATGATTCTGTTCCATGATAACACAGGGATATTTATTTGGGATGCCAAAATCCTGCTGCAGGTAAACCAAATCAGAATGGAGCAGAGGAAGAAGAGGTCATGATAAAGGCTCTGGGTTTGAACACAGAAGGTTTCAACAAAGCTGCCAATTCTGCAAAAATCCTCTGTGCAGCTGAAGTCACTTAAGGACAGACTGTGAATATTTCAGAGGTGAACCTGAGCTCTCACAGATTTCCAAAAAAAGGAGACGTGAGGAGCAGCACAGTCTTCAGGTCCCATTATAGTTTTGGGGACACATTTGAGATGGTCTTTTGCTCTATTTTTTTGTCTCTTGGCCAAGATTTGAACTTCTTCCTGGTTCAAGATATGGAAGTAAGGAATAAAACACCCATTTATACTGAAATAATGAAAGTCCACCAGAGAAATTTGTTCAGAGATGGACAAATAGCAACTCTTGAGACTCCTCCTCAGCACTGTGAATGTGGTTCCTCCGCTACAGCATTTCCATATAACCAAACACAGGCTGAAACTGGAATACAGGGTGGTTGGAAATGTAAATCCTAATTGGAGAGAATGGGAAAAAATATGAAAATAAAAATCCATCCATGGAGAGATGCAATGGGCTGCTCCTGGGACACAGCTAAATGCTCAGTCCCACAATCCAGAAGATTTTGAGAGCATCTTTGACACTGCAGCCTAAAAGATATGGGATGTGCCTGCAAAGATCAAGCACTCCACAGGGTTAAAAACACAAGGTATTCCTCCCTCCATCAGATTGTTGCTAGGTTGGAGAATTTTCTAAAGATCCTCCTCCCCTGAAAAGCTCTTTCCCCATTTTCTTGGGATCCTGTTTGGAAAAGCATCTTGGTGCCCTAAAGCACTATGATAGGCTTGGCCATCATTCTGAATCCCAGCACATCAGAAAAAGGTGGGTCAATGAAGTGACAATATTTGGCACATGTTCTTTGCTTACGCCTTTAATTACAATTTAATTTTCTCTCTAGCAAAGCTTCACTCTGACTCACAATTCCTCCTGCTAAAAAGCTTCCAGGTGTTAAAACACTGCCTTGTACTACTGCTGATTTTCACTACAGTCAGGTGCTAAAAATCAAGTCAGGATTCAAGGGAAATAAAATGAGTAGAGAGTGGAGTTGTGCGAGGGATCCAGACTTTTCCACAGGCTCACCTTCATTCCCCAAGGAAAATTACAAATTTGACGTCCCATTTCTGCTCCTTGCAGTCTCAAGGCAGAGCAAGCAGCTCTCCTCCAAAGAGATGCTTTATCACCATCAGTTCTTCCTCCATCCTTTTCATTAAAAGAAATGCTCCCTGAATAACCTACATTTGTTCAGAGAGGAGAACCACTGCAAGGAATAAAGCTGGCTCAGTGCAGCTGAAAGCAAAATGGAAGTGTCTGGAAAGGTGGAAAATACAGAGCCTGGAATTTTAACACATAAAAAATGGTGAGCCATCTTTCCCTCCTTCCCTTGGCACCCTGCCTCCCCTCCACCAGGAAAGGCACTGTCAGGCTGCCACTGGCATTAGAGATAAAGCCATAGGGAGAGTGGGAAAAAAACCAAACAGCTGTTTTTCCTGGAGTTCAGCTTGAACAGCTGAAAAGGGATATCGTGGTCAAGGACCACATGGGTGGGAGCATTAGGAAAGCAGCCTGCAACACAACTTCAAAGCAGTTGGGTTCCCTTCCAGTTTTTGGACTCCTGGAGATGCTGTCCCCAAAATACCTTGCAATGGTGTCTTCACCTTGAAAGCCATGGAAATTTTATGCTAGTTCCAGTAAGAACTAAGTCAGGTCACCCAAGCAGTTCTGCTCCCCTTTTATCCCCCCCAAAAACCAGGGCACAGGGGTGATGAGTTGCTGTCACTGCCCAGCACCACGTAGCTCTTCCTCAACAGCATCCAAGAGCAAACCAAACTCCAGTTTCTCCTCCAAATCCCACTCCCCAGCTGCCCAAGCCATGCTGTCTCTGCAGAAGCACTGGGTTGCGTGGGAAGGGGAGTTCCCAGCAGCTCAGGGCAGGATATTACTTCGCCCAGGAAAGGTTTGGAGAAATCTCTGCCCTCCCAAGGCTGGCCCAGCAGATCCGCTCCAACATCTGTGGTTGGACCCCCTCTAGTGGGAACCACTCAACAAGACACGGAGCATCACCACCACCAGCCACCCATGGAGACCCCACTCAAGGGATAAAGCCCTTTTTCCATCGTTATTATGATTATTATTATTATTATTTCCACTCTCTCACAACCTACATGCTCTGTAGATGTTGTTGGACCTCTACACCCACAGCCCAGCACTTCCTTATGGAGATCCTGCAGAAATGGGGGTGGAATGGGTAAGTTTTTTGAAAGGGAGAACAACCTCACTGGAAAAAAATATAAAAAGTTAAACCCCAGACCTGATTTTGTAGGGAGAACATATTTATCATCTATCCCAGAATGTCTTTCTTCTGCCAACTTGTCAAAAACTGACAAAACTCCATACTATAAAAGCAAGCTGTTAAAACTTGGCTAAAAGGAAAAACTCAGCTGCCAGACAAGCTAACCAGAAAAAGCTGAAAAAAAATATTCCAACGTGCCAAGGAAGGCAGTAAATTTACAGAAAGTCTCTACAGAGCTGAACATCCCAAACCAAGACAAGGAGGCAGCATTGGGTCAGCAGCTTCTGGTTCATCTGCTGTTTGACAAGCAGATTGCTTCTACTTTGAGGGATTCAGGCAGAGAACTTCAGAGTTGTAGCTGGCTGTATTTCTAAACTATCCAAAATAATGTGTCTCCAACTCACAAAGTTCATCCCAGACTAAGTATTTTAGGAGAGCCTGAACCCACTCAAACACAAAGTCATTAAATGCCACATATTCCATTTAAACTCATTGATTCATCCTTCCACCTCCAAAGATGAACAGCTCACAGATTTGGTCTTTCCACTAATGAAAAAGATGCCAACTCTCTGCCAAAATGTTAGGAATTTCTCACCATGTACGTACACAAGACAATTTTTAATGTCACAACAATGACAAGGGTTGTTGTGGTTTGCTGGGCTTTCTTGAATAGAATGTTTTCCTCCTAGATCTGTATTCAAATCTGGTTTAGTTACAAACCCCATAAACAGAGCACATTCATGTCCCAAAACTCACCATCACTGATAGTTTAACACACACACAGAGATTTCCAGCTGGTCAGCATTCATTCTAGCTCAGCTCCACATCCCATTAATCCAATGGAATCCAATAATGTTTGCTTTAATAGCATGGAGCAACGCAAGGGATCTGACTTTCCACTCTAAACCCCCTATTCCAGGGCAGCATCCATGACCCAGTAACCCACTTCCAGCAGAGGTTAAGGAAAGGTACATCAGACAGGGAAGTTCACTCCTGTCATTCATATAACCTGTGCAACTACTCAAGATACCAAAACTTCTACTTCTCCTGAATTTGCACAGCTGAACAGCTCTAGCACAAGCAACAGCCCTGTCTTCACCCAGTTTCCAGCAAAACCACAGCATCCCTCCTAAAGGAACAGCCCTTGGCAGCTTGCACTACAGCACCTCTATAATGAGCATAACGTGCCCCAGCTGGCATCCTTCACTTTTTGGATAGTCTGGATGAATTGTTCAAATCCTCAAATTGAGAGGAAAGGTGAATATTGTAGGTTTATGAAGGTAAAAACCCCAGGAGCTGAGCTTTATTGGTGGGTATGGCACTGGAGATCAGACTACTGCCATCCATTTGAGATCAGACTACTTCCAGCAAGAATTCAAAATAAATGTATCTATACACACACACATATATTTTTACTATTTTTCCAACAGCCACTACAGACAGACAGTATTAACACATCCTTCAGATCCCAGCTGAACTAAAAAAACCCACAAAAACTCCAGGAATATCACTAAGTGCCCCCTCAGCACTCGCACTGCCCCCTCAACCCTCCTGCCTGGTCACGATCCACCCTCTGAATACGACACAAACAGACAAAGCCCTCATCCAGACTGCTCCAAAACAAGCTTCTTCTCCCACAATCCTGACAAAATGAAGAGACAGCCTTACTAAAATAAGATCCCGATGTATATTTATATTTCTGCCATAAAATGCTATTTATTCACCATCTTACTGGCGAGTCTTCCCAGTATTTACGAGAAGAAGCCGCCACAAGAATTGTGTCATCCTTCAAAATCCAAACGCACATTTACCTAACGTATTCAGGATGAGAATTCCTGTACTACTCCAACCTGCGCCCCTCCAATTCTCCATGGTTTGGCTCCCAGCTGCTGAGCAACACCCACGACATCCCCTACGTAAGGTACGATCCCAATTACGCTCCGTGCAGCGGCAGCGCGGATCCGTGATCCCACGGGAGAGCAGGCTCGGAGCATTATGCACTGAACTTACGCTGTTCCAGGTTTTCCTCCTCCATCCCCACGCCCAAACTTCTCCCCAGCATGCAGGAATTGTGCTGCAGGCAAAGGCGGCCAAACCAGCGTGTTCCAGTATTAGTCCCATTGCCGCATCCAAGATTAATTTTAATGGCGTTGGCAATAGCTGTAGTGGGAATGCAAAAAGACACCCTCGTGGAGGCTGCTCCACAGATCCCAGGAAGTTAATTCTGGCTCTGGTCAGATATTGGGAGTTGGCTCCATGCTGTCCAGCGTGCCTTAAAGAGCGAGAGCTGGGTGCTGGTGAGATTAGAGATCAACAGGAGAGAAAGCTCCCTGATTTCACCTAACATGATCCGGGTTGCAGCATTCCTTATCAGTACCCTTTGGCATTCCCAGCCCTGCACAATCTCAGAAGCAAATGTTTTTCCTCTGCATTAGCATAGCAGGGAAAAGTCTGGGCAACTTGAGTTTTGTTTCTTCCTATTACCCAAAAATCAGCCCCCTGCATGAATCCCCTCTGTCCCTGCCAGCGTCACTTCGGCATCCCCCTCCCCACACGCTCACTCGAGCGTCCACGGCATGGGGTGTTTGTGCACAGCTAAAACACAATCATTTCTTCTGCCTGACTCCAAGAAAGGAAAAATCCAACTTGCCAGAGGAGCATCTGCATTGAGAACGGCTTTTGCTGATGGGATCAGCATTTGGGAGTACCAGGGGAAGCAGCAGAAAGGGTCGCGGACCAATTCATCATCCTGGCACGCACCACCCGCAGACATCCCCCTCCCGCCACCCCCCAGCCCAAATCCCGGCCGTAAAAAACCCATAAAAATAGAATAAACCCCCAAGCAGAAGTTGAGAACAAATGTGCTTTGAACGATGCACAAATGACATTGAAGATGCAGAAGAAATATGTATTTGCTGTTGCACTGCATGATTGCATGGGCTTATTTCCTACGTAGACATCTCACGCGCCCTTCCCACGCAGATCCCCTCCCCTCCACCCCCGCGGCTTCTTCAAAAAAAAATTGGGAAAATAAAAATCTTTGATCCCTAAGGATTATTTTTAAAGCTACAAATGCCGAGGGACCCCCATCTGGACCCTCCTCCCTACAGCCTGACCCATGCATGGTGTGAAGGGGATGCAGCCACCACCCTGTGACACAACCCAGAGTTGTCCCTCTACCCCCACCCCAAATCTCACACCCCTTCCACGTTACCAACCCGCGCCCCAGCTCAGAGGATGCTGGGCCACGCCGGGTTTTTACAGCTGTCCTTACACCACCTCTTTCGGTAAGCCCGACATCTCTGTGGCAGTGTTTGCATCCACAGGCTTTCATCCTGGAGAATCCCTCCCTGCCTCCTCCCACCTCTCTTTTTGGGGAGGATAACGTAATTTCCAGCTCGCACAGGAGGATGTTTTTTTATTCCTGACGAGCCCGCGGTCCCTTGCCAGACTCGTCCTCTGGCCAGTGTCTCCTCCACCTCAGGACCTCTCCCTCGGGCAGGGAAGAGTCTCTTATCCCTGACCTTCAGGCTGGCACCGGCAGCCCCACGGCCGCCGTCGTCCCCACCGAGGAGGCTTCTCCTTTCTCCAAAGCCACTGCCGAGGCATCACGCTGCGTTTTTCCACTCCCACCACCCGCTCCTTCGGTTCAAGGGGAGTCAGAGAGCCAGCAGCTCCCGCTCCCATTCCTCTGGCTGGGGGCAGGCTCTCGGGGATGGATGAGACCCTCACCCCTCATCCCCACGGGATCTGTGCCAGGAGGACATCAACCCTCTGGAACCAGCACGTCCCAGTGCTTGGCAGCCACGGGTCCATCCCCCCGCAGACCCTCTCTGGAGCAGCCCCTGCGTTCCATGGGGGCTTTTCCTGGCTGCTCCCTGGCTCCAGGAGCGGGGTGATGGGGTGAGTCCCCTCCAGGGACACAGGACCTCCCTCTGCAGTGCTGCCACTGCCAGGGTCACCCTGGGCCTGTCCTGGAGGGAAAAGCAGCTCCATGACCCCCCTCCCAGTCCTGCCCCATGTCTGTGGAGCACCATCTCATTCCCACGGAGCTAGAATCCCTTCCATCCCACACCATGGGGAGCACAGAACTGTGTCCCCTCCAAGCTGTGAGGTGACAGCAGCCCTATTCCCCTCTCCTCAGCCCCACATGCTGCATCTCTGCTCCCTTTGGGGCTCTTCTTAGTGAAGAAGGGGTCACCCCAAATCTCCACATGGGGAGCACCATCTCATGTCCTGCTTGTACCAACCAATGCCACTCCTCCCACCTCAGCCCCACAGACATATTTTGGGGGAACTTCTCTTCCCCTCAAATGTTTCCTCAGCACAAGGGGGTCCTTGACACCTCCTCCACCGTGGGGAGCACTGGCAAGGGTCCACCTCAGACAATGAGGTGACAATGACCCCCATGCTCCCCACCTCTGTCTCCCAGGTTCATTTTGTGGGACTCACTCCTCCCTTTGGAGTCTTTGGGTCTCTCCTCACTCAAAGTTGGAGTAACCCCCAAATTTCCCCTCCTTCTCCACGTGGGGAGCACTGCACTGACCACCACCACCTCAGACCACGAGGGGACACTGAGCCATGTCCATCTCACACCACAACCCCCATCTGCCCTACTTCAGCTGGGGACAGTGACCCATGTCCACCTCAGATCATGAGGTGACACTGACTCCCATCGGTCCCACCTCAAGCCATGAGGTGACACTGCCCCACGTCTGCCTCAAGCCATGAGGTAACAGCAATGCCATCTGGTCCATCTCAGCTAGGGCACAGTGAGCCACCTCAGCCTATCGAGGTGACGCCGACCCCCATCTGCCCCACCTTGTCTAGGGGACACTGACCCACATCAAACCATGAGATGACACTGATCCACTTCAAATCAGGAGGTGACACTGACCCACGTCCACCTTGGACCACAAGCTGAGACCTCCCCACCTCATCCAGGGGACAGTGACCCATTTGAAACCAGAGGGTGACACTGACCCATGCCCATCATGGACCACGAGCTGACAGTCACCCACATCCGCCTCAAACCAGGTGCTGACAACCACTTATAGCAGCCCCTCCTCGGCCAGCGCACACTGACCCACGTCCACCTTGGACCACGAGGTGACACTGTCCCCGTCCATCTCAAACCAGGAGGTGACACTGTCCCCGTCCATCTCAAAACAGGAGGTGACAGTGCCCCACATCCCCCTCGGACCAGGGTCTGACGCTGCCCCGCGTCCCCCTCACACTGGGCGCTCGCAGTCCCCGCTCCCGCCCCTCCGCCGCCGCGGTCCCCGACTCAGCGTGCCGCCCGCCCCGCCGGGGGCACGGCGGAGTCCCCGGCCGCCCCTTACCTCCAGACCTGCCCCATCTGCAGCAGGTGGATGACGGACTGCCAGACCCAGACGGAGATCCTGCAGAGGCGCTGCGCCCCGGGGGTGACGGTGCCGCCGGCTCCTCCTACCCCGCCGGCGGGTCCCCCACGCCGGCCCGCGGTCCCCCCCATCATGGGCGGCCCGCGGCTGCTGAGCCCCTGCACGGCGCCCAGCCCGCCGCCCGTGTAGTCCTGCACGAACCAGCGGAAGCTCAGGATCTGCACCAGCACCGAGGGCAGCAGCACGAAGGCCAGGGTGAGGCCGCACCACAAGTAGTCCCGCCGGCCGTAGTGGTGCAGCGCCAGCCACAGGTCCGTGCCCACATCCCCCAGCAGCACCAGCAGCGCCAGCACGATCCACAGGCAGTCCAGCCACGGCCGCTCGGCCGCCTCGCCGACCTCCGGCGGCCCTTCGGCGGCGGCGGCGGGGGGGCGCGGGGCCAGCGGCTCGGCGGCGGCGGTGGCGGCGGCCCGCCCGAAGAGGTTCCGCAGGCAGGCGCTCCGGCAGCCCCAGTAGCAAGACGACGTGTTGCAGCAGTGGCAGATGTGCAAGGAGCTGCTTGCGCCCGGCTCCTCCGCCACCTCGGCCGCCGCTGCCCCGACGCCGCCGCCCGTGGCCGCCGCCGCCTCGTCCACGTTGTGCAGCTGGGCGAAGCCGCCGCCGCCGCCGCCGCCGCCGCCGCCGCCGCCATCCGACTTGGCCGCCATCTTGCTGCCGCCGCCGCCGCGTCCCCGGCCCGTTCGCCGGGCGCTCGCTCGCTCTGCCCCCCCCCCGTGCCCGCTCCCCCCGCCCGCCGCTTCCGGGGGCGGCGCTTCCGCGGCGCGCGGGACGGGCCAGGGCCGCCTGGCGGCGACAGCGACCGGCGGCGGGGCCGGCGCGGACGGGAGGGAGCGGTGCCCTCCACACTCCGTGCCCGGGTACGGGCAGCGCCCACCGCAGCGGGATGCTCCGTGCCCCGTCCCGCCTGGCCCGGGGAACTCATGGGGATGAGGCCTGGAGAAGGGGAGGATGAGGGGGAAGCTCAACTTGCTCGTGAGGGGGAGAGGAGGAGCAGGCACCGGGCTCTGCTCGGTGCTGACCCGGCCAGGAGCCGAGGGAATGGGCTGGAGTTGTGTCAGGGGAGGGTTACGTTGGACACTGGGGAAAGGTTCTAATCGCAGAGGGTGACTGGGCACTGGAACAGCTCCTCAGGGAATGGTCACAGCACCAAACCTGATGGAGATCAAGGAGTGCTTGGACAGCGCTCTCAGGCACGGGGTGGGATCGTTGGGGAATGCTCATGTGTGGGGCCAGGAGTTGGACTGGATGATCCTTGTGGGTTCCTTCCAGCTCAGTTCATTCTGTGATTCTCTGGACAACCTCTGCCCTCACAGGTCTCAACACCCTCACAGGGAAGAATTTCTCCCTAAAATCCCTTCTAGCCTTGCCTTTTTTCAACTTAAAACCATTCCCCATTGTCCTGTCACTCCATGCCCTTGTCCAATGTCCCTCTCCAGCTTTCTTGGAGCTCCCTTACAGAGTTAGGTTGGAAAAGACCTCTGGCATCACCAAGTCCAGCTGTTAACCCATGGACATGGTCGCGCCTAAATTGTATCCCCAAGTTCTACATCTACACACATTTTGGAAACCTCCAGGGATGGGGGTTCCACCATCAGGTTGCCTTGGACAGCCTGTTCCATTGCCTGACCACTCTTCATGAAGAATTTTTTCCCAAATACCCAATCTAAACCTCCCCTGGTACAAGTTGAGATCACTTCACAGAATCACAGAATGACAAAATCGACAAATTTAGGTTGGAAAACACGGACATGATCACGCCTAAATTGTATCCCCAAGTTCTACATCTACACATGTTTTGGAAAACTCCAGGGATGGGTTTCCACCATCAGGTTGCCTTGGGCAGCCTGTTCCATTGTCTGACCACTCTGTCCATGAAGAATTTTTTTCCAAATGTCCAATCTAAACCTCCCCTGGTACACTCCCTTTGAGATCACTTCACAGAATCACAAAATCATTTAGGTTGGAAAACACGTCTGAAATCATCGAGTCCGCCTATGACCAAACACCACCTTGTCAACTGCAGCAGAGAACTGAGTGCCATGTCCAGTCATTCCTTGAACAGCTCCAGGGATGGTGACTCTACAACCTCAATGGGCAATCTGTTCCAATGTCTAATCGTTCGTTTTGTGAAGAAATTCCTCCCAATGTCCATCCTGAACCTCCTCTCCAGCCATGTAAGACCTAGGCTCTAAGATCTCCCCAGGCTGTCTTCTCCAGGCTGAACAACCTCAGTTCTCTCAGCCTTTCCTCATTGGAGAGGGGTTCCATCTCTTTAGTCATCTTGAAATCACAACATCTACACTGAATCATAAAATATTCCAATTTGGAAGGGGCACACCAGTCCAACCCCTGACCTTGCACAGGATACCCCAGCTATCCCATCCTGTGCCTGAGAGCATTGTCCAAACACTCCTGGAGCTCTGGGGGCCATGCCCATTCCCTGGGGAGCTGTTCAGTGCCCTATCACCCTCTGGGGAAGAACCTTTCCCTGATATCCAATCTAAATCTTCCTGACACAGCTCCAGCCGTTCCCTGGGTCCTGTCTCTGTCACTGGGAGCAGACATTGGAGCTGCCCCTCAGAGGAGCTGCAGCCCCCAGTGAGGTCTGACCTCCATCTCCTCCCCCAGTGACATCATTTGCTCCTCAGACGGCCCCTGAGACCCTTCACCCTCTTCCTGGCTCTCCTCTGGACACTTAAAAAGTTCCATTGTGCTTCTTCCCCCAAGGCCCAAGTGGTGACACCTCAATTCCCCAGACCAGCCTCAGCTGGACCCCCTTGTGCTGACCCCATCCTGCTCCCAAATCAGTTCTCCAGTCCAGTGTCAACTGCCCTGTCCCTGCTCAGCCTCAAATCCCAGGATCACCACTCACTTCATCCTCAGCCAGGCTGCTTTCCACCTTCCCACCTCCAGCAGCTCCCAGGTCCCTGGCAGATCTGGGACCTCCTCTGGGTTTCTTTTTTGCCTTTTCCTTTCCCATGGTTGTGCTGGGGAAGGGGGGCTCCTGTCCCACCCCATCCCACAGGTCCCTCTCCGTACTCAGAGGGTGGTGGAGCTGTGGCTTCCCCATCCCTGGAAATTTTCAAAGCCAGGTTTGATGGGACTTGGAACAACCTGGGATAGTGGAAGGTGCCCCTGCCCAAGGCAGTGGATGAGTTTTAAGGTCTCTTTCAATCCAAACCTTTTTGGGATTCATTCTCTGTTGATAACAGCTCTCTCCACACCTTGGCACCCTGACCTGACACCACCTTGTTGCCTTCTCAAATCCCCCACCTTGGTGTCTTCCTGTCCTTCTCCTTCTAACCCAGGGATTCTCCATCCCCTCCTCTACTCTTTGTCATTCCCTTACCCACTTTGGGGGACACTGTTTTTCCCACCTTCTACTTACAGACTCAGGCAGACTCTCCAGGGGCTCAGCTCTGTACTGGAGAAACCTCTGGCAGGCTGAGGAAGCAGCTCCTGGCTCTGTTTTTGGGATCTGCCTGGAGCTGAGCAGCTGTTTTACCAAAGGACCCACTGGCAATGTGGGAAAGCCAAATTCCAGATCCTTTCCCCCCAGTTCCATGTCACACATCTGTTCATTCATCATATCCTTCTTTTCTGAGCTGTCTTGTGCTGTCCTCTGTAGGTTACAATCTCTCCTCTTTTCCATGTGGGTTTTTTTTTCCCTCACCATTCAATAAGAAGACTCCTTCCAGATGCTCCTTCTCCAGTGCCTGCTTCTGACTTTTTCTGTGGGAGTTTGAATTCTACCCTTTCTCCCTTTTTTTTTTCCTTTAAACTGTGTCAAAATATCAGGGCTGAGAATGTCAGGATTCCAGAACTGGCTGAAAAAGTTGCTGCTTTGCAGAGTCTAAATTGCAACATGGAGAAAAAAGAAACAGCTCCGAGAAGGTAGAAAAAATGTAATAAAGTGCAGATATAATGCTTTTTCGGGGAGGAAAAATTAATTTAATCTTGAAGAAAAAGTGGGAGGACTTTCATGTATTAAACAGGCTATCTGGGAAGGGTGTATTTGGTGTTTCTGAGTGATGTCAAAAGAGCTGAAATGTTTTGTAAAGTCTGAAGAAAATGCTGTTGGTTTTGAAATGGTTGGATCGTGCTGTAGCAGAGAAACAGAAGAAAGGGAGCAGAAAGCAAAGCTTTGGGCATGATCCACAGGAATGCATCTGATGCACACCTGGATGGGGACAAATTTCACTTGGAGTGAAACTCTGGCACAAAGTTCCCCAAAGGGAGAAAACTGATATTATGTATAATATTATTTAATGGGATCAGACAAAACAGCATCCCCATCATAATGCAGTCAAATGTTGAAGATATTCCCTTATTTTCTGCAACTTCAGCTATTACAAGAATATGGTAATAAATAAGAGCAAAACCAGCCCTCGACCAAATTACTTCATGTGCATAAGACAAGTATAAATATAAATACATATATATAACTTCAACTCCCTCTCCTGATAGATACTTTCAAACCTAAATATGGCTGTTAATTCTCACAGCAGTAAGAAATAAGGACTCTGGGACCCATATTTTTGGGTGAGAAGCACCCAGATTAAGCTTCGACTTCTGATTTGCTGTATAAGGAGATATAAATGGAAGCATCCCTCATTCCTTCAAACTTTTCTGTGTGGCAGATTTGCTACATATGATTAAAAAGAGTAAAAAAAAATCTCCCAAAACCCAAAACAACAGAGAAGTAAACAAACCATTTCATCTTATTACTTATATAGAAGTGTAGGTGAACCAGTAAGGGGGCAGACGAGTCATCTGTTTTGATACAAAACCAACCCAAACTTGTTTGATGAGACATTCTGGTGGGAGAAGGCAGCAGTTAAGGATTTCAGCATTGGCACGTGGAGTAAGAGAAGCAGCTGCTTGGGCAAGGGATGACACAATGACAATACCCTGCTGGCACTGCCCCCGAACTCCTCAGTGCAGCTGTGGCCACCTGTGCCCAGCCCAGGGAAGGGTGAATGCCAGCTGCAGGGAAGAGCAGGGTGTTGATCAGAGCTCAGGACAATCTGTCTTTTCTCCCGTGGACTGAAAGAATTTGGCTTGTTTAGTTGAGCTAAAAAATGAGGCTGGGGAAGGAATATGTTTTCCTGCCTATAAATACATCCTGGAAAATAAATGCGGGCGGAGGGAAAGGCATTGGGACACTGAAGGGCAACGATGGAAAAGTAAATGAGTAGGAACTGGCCATGAATATTTTTAGCCTGGAAATCGGAAGATCTTTCCAGTAGGAGTATCGGAGACTGAAATAAAAAAGTAACTCATTTAACACATCACTTCCTGATTTTATCAAGAAAAAGACATGCCAGTGTGGAGGGACAAACAGCTGGGATGGAAGCCCTTTAAAGGTCTTCCATGCCAGATCATCTCTCCTTGGAAAGATCCTGTCCATTTTGATGCACGGTACACTACGTTCCTTCCTGCACCAGGGGATGAGTCATGGCTACATGACTCCGTGGGTGGCCAGAAGTGATATCTCCACCACTTACATCTTAATTCCTGATTATCCCATGATGTTCTCCAGCTCCTGCTCCCTCACTTAGCACACAGCAGAGATGTACCCATGTCCCAGTCTCCCCACAACCACCTGATTTCCCTGTTTCCCACAGCTGCTGCTGTGGGGTTTCTTTGGCCAAGGACTTGGGGGTGATGCTTTGCCCCTTTAGTCCACAAGAACTCCCATTCCTTGGTAGTCCTGGCCCTCACAGAAAGCCAGAAGTCATTGCTCAGAGCCTGTTTCTTTTATTAGCCAACACTCTGTATTTTTAGGGATTTTTTGGAAGTTGTGAGTGTCAATCACACCCATGATGAGATCTCTCAACTCATATTTTTGAGAGGAGAAATCTTTTCTTGGCACTCAGCAGCATCCCACGCTTCCATCATGCTGGAGGCGCTTGTGTCCGGAGGTCTGGGTAAACTCTGGGTGACCCCAAGATGTGCAAGTATTTATAAAACATGTTTAGCCAGGGTTTTCCTTCGCAGCACTGGGAGCTGATCTGTCTGTGCCTTGCATCTCGTGTTCCTGCTGTTCTCCAGGAGCACCAGGGAGGCACTGGGAAGGGGAGGCGTGTTCGGTGCTCCAGCATCACCCCGGCATGGGATCACAACCTCCTTGTGCTGCTTGGTTAAAGGTTTTTTTCATCCTGATCAATACCCTAATTGAGCTGTGTGGTCTTCCATCTTCCAGGCATTTATTCAGATCAGGGGAACAAACACTAAATATAGAGAGGTATGTAAGCGAGAATCAGAGTTGTGTAGATCTGGAGCTACCTCATTTAAATAACTGGGGGATGGATCCAGCTGAGTGTTTGGTGTACATGGAGTACAGATAATTACAATTAATGGGGATTTACTTTAAGCAAAGTAGGTCAGAAAAAAATGACATCTTATTGTGTCATTAGTTTCCATCAATTACTTCCATGTTGTTTGCTCAGTTTCCAAGTCAAACGAGTGTGGGCTGACAGCCTCACAAGCTCAACTTGGTATTGTCTCTAAAAATCAAACTGCATTATTTCTGCCTCATGCATCATCACTAACAATAAAGCATTCACTGCTGGAATATAGCAGGTGGCTTTGTTATTCATGCATGAGGCAGAAAAAGCTCCAGCTTCTGTTGCCACAACGTTCATGCGTCCACAGGATCAAAAGTTGGATGTGTTAGCAAACTTAGTAGTTATTGTGTGAGCTGGACTTAGAAGACTCACTTAGGCCAGTCCTTTTGTTGATTAACTTTGTTAATTTTTATTAACTTCTTTGAATGCTACATGTATATACCAGGGGAGGATCAACAGGATGCTGCTTTTGCTGCCACTTGTCTCCCTCTGGCAGCACTGTCTAGAATCATGGAATGGTTTGGGTTGGAAGTGATTGCTTAAAGTTTATTCTGTTCCAGCGCCCCCTGCCATGGGCAAGGACACCTTCCACTCTCCCAGGTGGCTCCAAGACCTGCCCAGTCTGGCCTTGGACACTTCCAGGGATGGGGCAGCCACATGTCCTCTGGGTAACCTGTGCCAGGGCCTCACCACCCTCATTGTAAAAAACCCATTTCTTGTATCTAATCTAAACTGACCCTCCTTCAGTTTTAAACCATCAATCCTTGTCCCTTTTGTCCCCATCTGTCTTAGAGGCCCCCTTCAAGTACTAAAAGTTCTCCCAGGATCCTTCTCCAGGGGAACAGCCCCAGCTCTCCCAGCCTGGCTCCAGAGCAGAGGGGCTCCAGCCCTTGGAGCACCTCTGTGGATTCCTCTGGATTTGTTCCAGCAGCTCCACGTCCTTCTGCTGCTGGCCCAAGGGCTGGGGCAGCTCTGCAGGTGGGGTCTCACCTGAGTGGGACAGAGGGGCAGAATCTCCCCCTTCCCTGCTGCCCATGCTGGGGGATCAGCCCAGGACATGGGGAGTTTCTGGGGTGTGAGAGCACATGGCCAGGGAGTGTCCAGCTCCCACCCCCACCTTGTCACTCTGGGCTCTCTAGCAAAGGTGCAGAAGGTCCCAGATGTTCTCTATTGAAAAGCCAGTTCACAGCCATCATAGGAACTGCCTCTAAAACAGTGTGAGGAATGTTTGGTGAACCTTTCAAATTCCAGCCCTTCTCTTTTATGGGAGGGCTTCATCTCTGAAGCAATTGACTGGGAAGTGAAATCAGTGACTGCCCATAGTGTTAGTCCTTGCTGATCATAAAATCATGGAATCACTGAATGTTTTGTGTAGGAATGGACCTTAAAGATCATCTTGATCTATTCCCTGCCATGGGTTGGGAATCTCCCTCTAGACCAGGTTGTTCAGAGCCTCATCCAGCCTGGACTTTAAACAACTGAACATGGTTTGTTCTCATAGCTGGACCAGGTGCTTCACTTCCAGTTCCTTACAAGTCCCTGAAACGTGTTCAGGTCCTCAGGTGTTACACCATAAAATCTGGGTACCAATTCCCCACTAAATATGAAATTATATGAATCCCAAACTTGTCTCTATTGGACAAAAATGTTACATTTAAATCACTTTACACCTCCCGACAAATTTAAGAATTAGTATGGTCTTGAGATGTGTGCATTAGCAAACTTCATCGTTCCTGTTATCTAGATCTTACCTGTGGTGACAGGGTTTGTTCAGCTCTCCTCAGGCTCCCTTTAATCTCCTGAGAGCTGCAGCTGTTTTCATTTATTACTGTGCATCAAAAGGAACCTGTCTGCTCTCTCTGCTCCCCCAAAATGCCTTTGTGGGATGCCATTTCAATGCCATCAGCTGAACCAGTGACATTGGATGCCTGATCCTGTGGCCACCTGGGGAGTGGGGATGGCCAGGAGAGGGTGACTCCAGGATTTCCATCCTTTTTCTGGAAGTTCTTGCATCTTTCCCATTAAACCAAGCATGGGATAATCCCCTTGAGGAGTGTCCTGCTCCTTGAGGAACTCGTTACCCAATCAGCCAAGGAAGGTGGTGAGCAGTGCAGGGAACTGTGTTTCTCCCCTTGGAAAAGCAGTAACAGCTCAGGCCTCCAGTTTGATGGACTTGCTCAGTGCTTTTCCAAGCTGGGATTTAGGAGAAGCGACTACACAGCATTTCCTACTTCCCCCCATGGGATTCCAGTGATTTAATTGGCTCTGAAGGGCAAGGATGTATCTCATAGAGTAGCTGGCTGCTGTTGTCACTGTGCCATGCTGCTCTTCAGAGCTCAGTGAAAAATGAACTTATCAGGCAATGCTTCCCCTTCCAAGCAGGGTGAAGGTTGGCCCCTGTGCCAATGGGAAATGTGGGTAACATTCAGTTTTTCTGTTCTTCAGAGTCACTAGAAAAGCCAATGTGGAGCCATGGGCTGTGGGAGGAAGTGGAGCTGGATTTCATACCTTGACTAAGGTAAGGTATATTCCTTGTAAAATGATCCCCCTTCCCACAGTCCATGATGCTTTTATAACTGATAATCACTGAATCACAGAATGGTTTGGATTGGAAGGGACCTAAAAGTTCATCCCCTTCTACCCCCTGCCATGGGCAGGGACAATTTCCACTATTCCAAATTGCTCCAAGTCCCATCCAACCTATCCTTGGACACTTCCAAGGATCCAGGGGCAGCCACAGCTTCTCTGGGCACCCTGTGCCAGGGCCTCCCCACCCTCACAGGGAACAATTCCTTCCCAAATCCCACCTAACCCTGCCCTCTGGCAGGGGGAAGCCATTCCCTGTGTCCTGTCCCCTCCATCCCTTGTCCCCAGTCCCTCTCCAGCTCTCCTGGAGCCCCTTTAGGCCCTGACAGGGGCTCTGAGGTCTCCCTGGAGCCTTCTTCTCTCCAGGTGAACATTCCCAGCTCTCCCAGCCTGGCTCCAGAGCAGAAGGAACCTTCAGAGCATCCTCTGGACTCAGTCCAATGGGTCCATGTCCTTCTTATGTTGGAGGCCCCAGAGCTGGAAGCAGCACAAGAAGTGGGGTCTCATGATGCTGTAAACTTCCCCCAAACCTCTGAATGTAACAGAATATTTCTCTGGTATTTAACACTGTCACTACAGAATTGTTAATTAAATGTATGACCTTTTATATCAAAGCAAATTTAGACAGGATGGTGCACAAATCTGAATGTACCTGGGTTCCTTCCTGGAAAAAAAGTCAAGAAAAAGGTGACTGGTAAGTGGTGACTGCAGCTTCTTCCATCTCCCTCTGGCTGAAACATCAGCCCAACCATTGCCTCTTTTCATTGTGGGCTGCTACACCTCGGTGTCTTCACTTCTTCTCTTCTTGGTCCTTCCTCTAGACAAAGTACTGCAGAGAAATCACCTTCCCCTGATTCCCTGCTGATCTTCTGAAATCCTCTAGGGCCCATTTTCCTAAGGCTCTGTCCACACCAGATCTTCTTGCTTTTCTCTCCTTTTTCATCCTGAGGGCAGAATTTCCATTTAATTCCTGTTGTTTATGGTGTGAACGTTGGAGTTGTCCTGTGCAGGGCCAGGTGTTGGATTTTGATGAACCTTGTGAGTCCCTTCCATCTCTGGATGTTCTTTATTTCTGTGTTGGTGACACATTTGCAGCCCTCCTCTTCTCCCTATGAACCACACAGGATTCTGATTTTTGTGTCCTTTTGCACTCAGTAAATCTTTTCCACCTGCCTTGACTCCACTTCAACCACATTTGTCCCACTTTGGTCCTGAGTGGGAACGTAGAGTCTCAGAATGTTTTGGGTTGGAAGAGATCTTAAAAATCATCTAATTCCAGTCCCTTGCTAGGGATTTTCCCATCCCACGACTTTGTCCTCTCCTAGATCAGCTTCTCTTGGCAGGAACAGGCTCCAGTTTCAGGCAACAGCATAGAATTTTTACCTGTTTTGGGGAAATCCATTCACCTCCCTTTGTCACTTGGCATTAAGTGTAAGGAGATGGGGCATAAAGAATATTTATTCCATAATGGTGCAAAACTCTTTTTTGTAGGATAACAAACACTTTCTTTCTTTCTTTTTCTTTCTTTCTTTCTTTCTTTTTTCTTTCTTTCTTTCTTTCTTTCTTTCTTTCTTTCTTTCTTTCTTTCTTTTTTCTTTCTTTCTTTCTTTCTTTCTTTCTTTCTTTCTTTCTTTCTTTCTTTCTTTCTTTCTTTCTTTCTTTCTTTCTTTCTTTCTTTCTTTCTTTCTTTCTTTTTTCTTCTCCCACCATATTAAAAACATCACCAATCCCCCTTCTGTGTTTTTAAATGCTTTTCATTAATTTGGTTTTGCACAGGTCATTTAATAACTCAGGGGACGGATGAGATTTGCCCAGCTTGAAATGGACGCTGCAAGTCTCTCATCTCTATGGCAAAGCATTATCACGTGGCTGTTTCAAACAACATCTCAGAATTAAGTCTGGCTATTCTGAAGTCCTGGTTCAGGCACACTCTGTGCTTTCTGATATGTGCAATCACCAGCATTTCCAGCTTTGCCAAGTGCTCTTATCATTCCTTCCATCTGCCAGCGTGCACAATATTTCTGAATCTGTTAATTAAGGAACTGAAGTTTTGCCCTGAGACACCAGAGTAACTGGTTCAGTTTCTTTGCAGGGAAAACTGATGCCTGCCTTGTCCATAATTACCTAAATTGTAGAGAAAAAAAAATTATTCTGCTTTCATGTTGATTCACTTTTGTAATTTCATTGCTGGGGCTAAGTGTGGCGCCCATTTAAATTATCTCTTGCTCTCATTTTACTCAAGGCATGTTATTTGCTAACAAAGATTCAATATGGAAAAACTGGAAGGTGACAACTACCTCCTTCATCAATGCAAATGACAATAATCTCCTCTCCTCCACTGTGTAAATATAAACACTGAATCATCCCAGACAGAAATACCCTCCTGCATTTAGAAATATGAATGTGCAAAGGAGGCACCTGCTCTCATTTATGGAGTCATAAAACTCAAGTTTATCCAGTGATTCCATGGCAAATCATTCAGGAGATCAGCAGCAGTGTGGACACAGACTAAAAGTGTCCCCAGAGTTTATTCCAAGAATATGGACATTCTTCACCCTTTGGTTACACTTGCACTTGGAAAGAGAAGATTAATTTTCCTTCTTGTCAAATTATTGGAATCATTTATTTTAAAAAACAGCCCATACAATTCCACTATAATTTATTTTTTCTAATAGCTCTTTGATATTATTAATAGCCTCTGAGGAGCTTCTAAAGCAACATCAAACCTTCCACAAGTGATCATCTCCTGGACTAAGTGCTGTTGGGTGTGCAGAGGCTTCTGCTGAGGATGATCTCAGGGTGTTGCTCCTTTTTGTCAGAAACTCAATTGATGGAAGAGCACATGGAAGTCTTTGCCATCAGACTTCCAGATGTTCAGTTCTGTAGCTGACAGTAGTTGAGTTCAACCATAAAATCCCAGGATGGCTTGGATTGCAGGGGAACACAAAAATCATCCCCTTCTCCCCCCTGCCATGGGCAGGGACATCTTCCACTATCCCAGGGTTCTCCAAGCCCTGTCCAGCCTGGTCTTGGACATTTTCAGAGATCCGGGGGCAGCCACAGCTTCTCTGGGCACCCTGTGCCAGGGCCTCCTCACCCTCACAGGGAATAATTTTTTCTCCCAATATCCCATCTAACCCTGCCCTCTGGCAGTGGGAAGCCATTCCCTCTTGACCAACATTTGAAGACAATTATGAAAGTTTGTGACTTCCAGAGGATCAGTTGACTGCAGCAACCTCTTTGCCTCCTGAATCTCCATGAATCCTCTCAGTGGCACTGGGCAAACTTCACCCAGAAGTGTATTTAATAGGAGCATTGCAGACCTACAGCCCACTGCTCCCTGTGACAGACCCTGCACAAGAGAAGCATCCCCAGGGATCAAACTTTTCTTAGTCCCACTTGGGGCTGTTGGAAGAACCCACAAGTGTGGGCAGCTTTGTGGGGTCTGGGTCTGAAAGGTATTTTGGTAGAGGTGAGGGACAAGCTGTGGTGCAAAACATCTTTGAGGAGATGAGGATGCAAAAATTTTGTCAAAATTCTTGAAAAAGATGAGAAAACCCTGTCAGAAAATCTCCCTGGGATGGGTTTGACTTCATTGTGCCATAACCCAGCACAGCAGAACACAGGAGCAGTTCCTGCTGAGTTACTTTTTGCATAAGAATATTAAACCTAAATGCATAAAATAGTACCATCCTTCTTCTCCGAGACTGTATCATAGAATCACAAAATGGTTTGGTTGGAAAGGACCTTGAAGATCCTCTCATTCCAACCCCCTGCTGTGGGCAGGGACACCTTCCACAGACCAGCTTGCTCCAAGCCACTATTTCCTAAACAAAGTTAATCCATAAACCTGCACATGGCTCCATGAATCTTGCAGAAAATACAAAAGTTAACACCTCCAAAGGCAACCCATCTCTCACCCTGCTGAAAATCTAAATTCTCCAGGCTCTGCTGGCTTCCCTTTTCATTCCTCCTCGTGCTTTGAGCCATTCTTTTCTCCACAAGGATGGGTGTTTAGATTCTCGCCTTCTAATCAGCCACAATTATAGCCTTTCCCAGGATCTTCTGCTGCCAAATTGGAGGGGGGAAAGAGAGAAAAGGTTTTAAAAAATAAGAGAGAGAGGCTAATGCTTGCAAAGACATATGTGTTTAGTGTTGTTGGCAGATTTGTAAACTTATTAGTGCCTCCACACACCATGTAATTAAGATCTACTGGTAATTAGTCAATAGTTAAAAATAGGGGTTGGTATTGTGCTGCTAAAAACGCCTACAAAATAATGTGTTCTCTGCTCTGAAGATGCAGTTAGTGTCTCCAAAAAATGTTAATTTCAAAAATATGTATTCGTTGCAGAAGCAGATTTTTCAGCAAAGGAGATTTCCCCGAGTTTATGTGTGTGTGTGCGTGTGTGCCTCCAACCTATTTATCTTTCAACATTTCTGTGTGTTTGTGTGATGTCCAAAGAGCCTGAGTGCATGTTTTGTCTTTGATAAAAATGTTAAGCTACAACACTGCAGACTCGGCAGAGCCATGGAGGGGGAACGGGAGCTGTTCTCATTTGTCAATTTCCATTGGAATAAACCTGCTCATCAAAGGAAATTGTTCAGAAATCCATGGGAATGGCAGATGTGCAGCACCATGGGGCAGATGTCTGGTGTTTGGAGAGACCGTGTGTGTATTTTCTAAATATTCAGGGATTACCACAGTCTATGGATATAATCCTTTAGTAACCTGGAATGTCAAAGACAACACAAAAGCTCTAGTGCCCTGTAGCAAACAATTTGGCCAAACTGCCCTGGAAAAGCAGGTTAGAAGTCACTTGTCTTTATCCCATGAAAGAAGACCCAAAAGAGGTAATGTGTTTTTTTTAAGATTTCTTAACTCCTGCTGTATAATGTGCTCCAGAGCTGTGAGAGTTGCTGGTGATGTTCTGAAAGGACATCTCATTTGGCTGTCATAAGCAATCTGCAGTGATTTGTTGTGCAGACAGGCATTTGTCTCAAGTAATCCAAAGGGCTTATTGTGATTGCTTGCTAGATCCAAGGAACGTAGAGTCGACTCGATGGGGGATTCATTTATTATGCTCCCAAACCTCTCCTAAATCTTTCCTTATGTCACGTCAATGGACTTGTCAGGCCACCCTCAGACACCAGTGATGCACTGGTGAGAGAGATTTACCTTTGCCAAGCAGAGTTGGCTGCTGTGTTGATAAAGCTGCTCCTGGAGTGCCTGTGGAGAGGAGCATTCTGCTCTAGGAAAGAAACGGGACTTTGTTTCATGCTCTGGAGAGAAGCGCCTGTTGTTGACCTTAAGAGAAAAAAACCGTACTCCAAATCCAGGCTAAAGTGGAAAAGACCAAGCCTGGACCATCCTGCCAAGGAAAACAAAAGTTATTTCATGGGTTGTTCATGATACCACACGAGTTCATGGAGTCATAGAGTAATGGAATGGGTTGGGTTGGAAGGGACCTAAAAATCCACCCCATTGCAGCCCCCTGCCATGTGCAGGGACACTTTCCACTATCCCAGGGTGCTCCAAGCCCTGTCCAACCTGGCCTTGGACACTTCTAGGGATGGAGCAGCCACAGCTTCTCTGAGAAAGCTGTGCCAGCACCTCAGCACTGTCACAGGGAAGAATTCCTTCCCAATACCCCACCTAACCCTGTTCTCTGTCAGTGTGAAACCTTGTCCTGTCTCTCCAGGCCCTTGTGAATGCTGTTTCTCCAACTTTCCTGTTGGCTCCTTTTAGCCACTAGAAAGCCACAATTATGTCACCCAATGCCTTCTCTCTTCCAGGCTGAACAGTCCCTACTCCCTCAGCCTTTCCTCTCAGAAAAGGTGCCCCATCCTCTGGTCATTTTGGCGCCTCTTTGGACTCACTCCAACCCATGTCCTTCCTGTGTTGGGGACCCCAGGTGGGGTCTCACTTGATTGGGGCAGATGGGCAGAATCCCTCCCCTCTTACCCCCTCTCCTGCTGTCCACGCTGTGGGATCAGCCCAGGACATGGGGGTTTCAGGGCCAGGGCATGTCCAGCCTCTCGCCAGCACTCCCAAGTCATTCTCCCAGGACTGTTCTTGATAGGTGACATCTGGAAAACCCTCCGAGCACCCCTGGTACCCAGACACCTGGCATTGTTACCTTTGAGTTCACAGTAGGATTTATAGTAATGTTTCTTTGATGCTGAAAACGAATTTCAATGCCATGGTGTTCATTGTGGCATTTATATAGTGAGTCTTCTGCTAAAAAACTGAGAAACTTATTTTCAAATAGCTTTTTCAGGTATGAATGAGTCCTTTGAATCCTCTCACCCTTTCCCAAGTCTTCTTTCCCTGATTAAGAGTGGCAGTTAACCAGCGCATGGCAAATAATTTGGGAATGTCATAAAGTTCATTGCACATAACTCATGAGTAGAACGATGTTATGTGATGATAACTAAAAGGTATAGATGCATATTGGGGATGCAGTTTATTTCTAATCAAACAAAATCACTCCTTGAGGAAAAAAATGAATCCAAACAAATTATAGAATCACAGAATTTGGGTTGGAAGGGACCTTAAAGATCATTACATTCCATGAGCAGGAACACCTTCCTCTGGATGAGTTTGCTCAGAGCCCCATCCTCAAAGCCCATTCCAAATAAAATGAAACCAGCAGTCTTTGAACAAGGAGTGTCTTTAAGATTTCCCTTCTTTGGGAGCTGTGCCTGTCACCTGCAGCTTCACCTGGGAGAAGACATCGATAGGATGTCTTTTGTCTCCTTGGGGTCTAGTAGAAACTGTTGGATGGATGAAGGAGTTGTTGGAGCAGATAGGAATGAAAAAGACACAGAAAACTAGAGATGGGCACTCTGAGGGTATGATCTCCCCAGTCTTGTTTCCTCAAGAAACTAGAAAAATATAAAAAAAACCCCTTTATTCCCTCAGCTCTTTTCTGCTTCACTTCTTCCAGCTCTTTTATAAATCACCATTCCTAAATCTCACTGTCCAGCCTGGGCACACTCGGGACTGAAACACATTGTGCAGCATCACCTTGGGGTGGGTGCACATTTCTCCTGGAGCAAATCTCCATTTACCAGCTGATCAGCCACCACTGGGGAGCACCAGCTGATCCCCACTCATGCCAGAGCTTGGGAAGAAGTCACTGCATGAGAACTGCTGGGGCGTGAGGACCTCTGGGACACGCAGCTGCTGAGGCTGGACAGTGACAAACCTCTCCACAGGGACTCAGGACATCTGAACAGCCTGAAAAATCCTGCAGGACTCGAGGACTGGGAATAGGAAACAACTGCTGGTCTGTTCCAGAATGTGAACTAAAAAATAAAGCCCATTTGAGGCAAACGGCAACAAGTTCAAGGAGTCCTCTGGGGTGAAAATGTGTGGAAAGTAGAATTATTAAAGACAAATAAATGTTTTCCTTGATCTTACTTTTTTTTATAGGACCTTTCTAACAACCAATAGTGGGGAGAAAATGTGAGGTGAATCCTCGATTTCACAGGATCATACAGATTGGAAAAGTCTTCAAAGGGCATCAAGTCCAAACTTGGACCACTTTGGCAACTAAACCAGAGCATTCAGTGTCACTTCCAGCTGTTCCTCGCCATCCTCCAGGGATGGTGATTCTACCATCTCGCTGGGCAGCCTGTCCCAATTTTTAACAACCTATTTTGTAAAGAAAGTGCAAAAATTTGAAGCAATCCAGCTGCTGGGACACTCCTGGGACACCCTGCTGCCCTGGAGGATGCACAGGACCAGGATGGCCCAGGCTGGAGCAGCCCCCGTGCTCCTGTCCCTGCAATCCACAGCCTGTCGGGGTTTGCTGCCCAACGATGTCTTTTCTTCTCAGTTTGGAGTTTTGCTTTGAAAGGCAGTTCTGGTGACTCTGATTTGTGATGACAGCAACTTCAGTGGCATTTAAAGAGACTGGAAGGAAGAGATAAATAAGCTTGAAGATTGCTTAATAAAGCAGTGGAAGAATTGTTCTTCCCTGTGAAGTTCCTAGACATGAAGCCAGGCGTGGGAATTCGTCTCATCTTGTTTTAGCCATCTAGAGGTTGGACATCTTCTTTGTCCAAACTGATCCTTCAGAGTTTCTCTGGAGGATTTGGAGCACAACTGGAAGGCAACCCCCCTCCCTATTTTAGGCACATATTTTGGGACAGGAGGAACCATGCTCTGAAAGTGCCCAGTCTTTTTCTGCTGACTGCACAGAAATTTAACTTTTAGAGGGGTGAAATTAGGCAAGGGCAACCCAGACGAGACAGAGTGAGAAGAATCTTGTTGAGAGATAGATCCTTTGATTAGGTGACACTTTGAGTCTTGCTTCTTGCACTGCCAGAGGGCCAGGAATTGTGAGTTTGGTCTTTGGGAAGTGTCACAAACTGCTCCTTGTGGCATCTCCCATGGGAAACCCAGCCAGAGCCAGAGAAATCCACCTCCTCCTCTGCTTAAGGGATGGGCAGTGCAGGACAGAGGGAATCCCATGGAGGTGAAGCAAAGCTGGAGGACAGCAAGGACTGCTCAAAGAGAAGTGTGAGGAGCTCAGTTCTCTGCTGGTTAGGCTGATCAGAAGGGGCACGAGGAAGTCTGCAGCACAAATGCTCAGGTTGAGTCTCGGAGAGGATAACAAGCTCTGGCATTTTTAGGGCAGAATGGAAAGAAGATCTTAAAAAAAAAAAAAGAAAAAAAGAAGCTGAAACAGCAGCAAACAATAACACTTGATCTAAATCTTACAGATCACTGTACTTGCAGTGGGGCAACTGTCCAGATAAAGACTTCAAAACTGGGCCTGTTGAATGAGACCTACCTTGACCCAAAAAGTTCTTAATTGTCCTTCCACCACCAGCAGAGATTGTGCAGGCTTGACTAATCACTCTGCAGCACCAGAATCATCTTTCTCTCTTAAGATGAACCTGTAATATTTCATCTTAAGAGAGAAAAGAATTCCCATTCCTTTGAGACATTCCCATCCTTGTCTTGTTGCTGTGGACTCCCTATCCTGGGGAAGTTCAATACCAGGCTGGGTAAGGATCTGAGTGACCTGATTTAGTGGAAGGTGTCTCTGCCCATGGCAAAGGGTTGGAGCTGGATGTTCTTTACGGTCTCCCCCAACAGAAAACATTCCATGATACTATGATTCAATAAAGAGAGACTTCATTCATAGACCTGAACATGAAGAACAGTCCTGGGAATGGCAGAGGGAATGGTTTTAATTTAGGAGAGGTTTAGTTTAGAGATCAGGAAGGAATTGTCCTCTGTGAGGGTGGGGAGGCCCTGGCACAGGGTACCCAGAGAAGCTGTGGCTGCCCCTGGATCCTTGAAATTGTGCAAGGCCAGGCTGGACAGGGCTGGGAGCACCCTGGGTTAGTGCAAGGTGTCCCTGCCAATGGCAGGGCTCAGACTAGATAAGCTTTGGATTCCATTCCAAGCCAAGCCAGTCTGTGATTCTATGGTCCTGCTGATCCTGCTTAGGACTGGTCAGAAATGCCCCCAAGAAATCTCCAGATGAGAATGGCACTCATTGCTCTTTCAAATCACCGCTATTTAAGGTACAGTGAGGCTGCAGCCCACCTGGAGCTGGCCGTTCATTCGCTAACATTCCAGGGAGAAGCGTTGACATTCCAGGGAGGAGCCCGTTCCACTCCCCTGAGCAAGTTTCCCTCCTCAGTTTGGCTGCAGCTCCCAGCTGCCAGGAGGATTTGGTGCAAGGTGGTCAGGCCAGCAGGGTGAGAAGCAGCAAACTCCTGTTTTCAGGACCTGGGACACTCGAGGGACAAGCACACACCCTGTTCCTTGCTCCAGGTTTCTCACAGGGAGTCCAACAACCTTGGATTGCTCATGTGTGCTTTCAGGATATCATGTACAGCGCTGCTTCCATCTCCTTGTCAGCAGCTCTTTTATCACTTCTTGATTAAACAAAGCATTTAAATCCTTATCCCTTATCATGTCTCAACCCTGAGACGTGTCTGTGTGGCAGAATATTCAAACCAGCTCCCTGTGCCACTTGTTTCAAGGAGCACAGATGGGCTTCAGGTTAATTTTAGGTGTAATATTTTGCTGAATCAGGATCTTCCCCTGAGAAGGACATCTTCCTAGGTACAGAGAGGGCAGTGCAAGGAGACATCCCTGTCACTGCAGGAGACACAAGCTAACATTGTTTTTGTAGGAGAAAATGTACATGGAAGGACTTCAGATCTTCCTCCCGAGCCTGCAAGTCTACCTTGAATTGCTTAATGGGTGTGTTGATAGAGGGTGACTTGGGAGCTGGAACTCTCCTGAGGGTCAAAGCCACGACAACCATCCAGCTTTAGGAGGGCCCTCAGTGTTTTCAGGTATTTTCTATCCCTGTTGCTCATTCATCCATCCAGGCTGTGCATGGGTCTCAGTAATTCCAGTGTTTGGATTTTTCCTGCCAGATGGGGATGTATTCACCTCTGAGTTTCCCACCTAAAGCACTTGAACCAAAACTCATGTCTCAACAGGTGAGTTGTGCCACATCTTGGAGGCATCCAAGAGGCATCTATGCCATGTTTTGGAGGCATCACTAGGAAACAGAATCATAGAATCATGGAATGGTTTGGGACAGAAGGGACCTTAGACATCATCTCATTACAACACCCTGCCATGGGCAGGGACACCTTCTACTTTCCACTATCCCAGGGTGCCCCAAGCCCTGTCCAGCTGGCCTTGGACACTTCCAGGGATCCAGGGGCAGCCACAGCTTCTCTGGGCAGCCTGTTCCAGGGCCTCACCACCCTCTGAGCAGTTTCTTCCTAACTCTTCCCTCTGCCAGTTTGAAACCTCTCCACTAGTCCTATCACTACAAAGTCCCTCTCTCTCTTTTTTATAAGCTGCTTGTAATTACTGGAAGGGGTCACAATGAGTTCTCCCTTTCCAGACTGAACAACCCCTGCCTTTTCAGCCTGTTTTCCTAGGAGAGGTGCTCCAGCCCTCAGATCATCTTTGTGGCCTCCTCTGCACCACCTTCCCTGGACCTCTCCTTTTTTCCTCAGAGGAGCCAGGACATGGCCCCAAAACACTCTCTCCAAGTGGGCTGTGTGAGTTTTGTGGACAGAGATGATAGATGGCCCTCACAGCACTGCAGCAAAGCCTGTTTTCCATGGTTCCCTCTGTACTTTCCCCCAGAGCTCAGGGAATTGTGGATCCAGGTATGTTTGACAGTGTGAAGGCAGAGTAACAGTCTGGCAGCTGGGCTCTGCTGGGAAATCCTGTGCCTGCCTGGTGCTGGCCCCTGATGTTAGGGAGCTGCAGTCATGGCCAGAGGTGATACCTTCATTTCCAGGTGCTTCTGCTCTTTCAGCTATTTGCCTCCCCAAAACCACTCTTTATTGCTACGTGTGAAAACCTCCACCACTGTGTGAAATTACTGTGGGTCAGATGGGAGCAGATCCCTGGTGCTGGCTTTCAATAGGATATTTCACAGCTCTCTGCTTGCTGGGAAACATCCATTTCTGCTCCAGCCTGTGTGACCTGCAAAAATCACAGCTTTCACAGCCTCCTGATGCAGAGCTTGGGCCCTGTAATCAAAGATGAAGCCTCTTGGGTGTTTAGGTTTGAAGGGCACTGATTCGGGGTCCCCTGTACCCCCACAGTGGGCATTTTTGTCTGAGCAGTTTTCACATTATAGCTGGATGCACTTTTCTCCAAGATGCTGCTTGTCTGTGCCCTCTTCTTTCCTCCAAATATTCCAAAAAATGAAATTGTTCCCTGAGAGGGTGGTGAGGCCTTGGCACAAGGTGCCAGTAGAGCTGTGGCTTCCTCATCCTTGGAAGTATCCAAGGCCAGGTTGGATGGGGCTTGGAGCAACCTGGGGTAGTGGAAGGTGTCCCTGGCCATGGCAGGAACAAGATGACCTTTAAGATCCCTTCCAACCCAACCCATTCTAGATGGGATTTAAGAACTCTGCAGTGCCTGGTTGTTGTTTTTTTTTTTTTTCTCTTGCGTGTTGGAAATCTTAGTTAGGGTGGGGCTACACAAGTTCTGATTTCCCTGATTTATCCATATAAATACATGTAGATCCCAATCCTTGATCCACATCAATGCACCCATAAGGGTGTATGTTTCCTCTCTGGCTTGCAGTAGAACCACAGAATATCTGAGCTGGAAGGGACCCACTAGGACCATTAAATCCAACTCCAATCCCTGCACAGGACACCCCAAGCAGTGATAGCACCATGGCTGGACTTTCCATTGGCTTGTCATGGGAGGGAGGTGAGTCTTTCAGTGTTTGCTGGGAATGGAATTATAGAATCACAGAATGGTTTGGGTTGGAAGGACCTCAGAAACCATCTCATTCCACCCCCCCTGCCATTAGCAGGGACACCTTCCATGGACCAAGTTTCTCCAGGCCCTGTCCAACCTGGCCTGGAACACCTCCAGGAACGGGGAGTCCACACCATCTCTGGGCATCTATGAGGGCTCCTTCATCACTCCTCACTCCTGAACTGGGCAAAGTGTCATCTGCAGTCTCCCAGGATATTTCAGACTCCATTTCATAAATGCCCTGTGGTGCTTTGCTGACATTCCAGGCCAGGGTTTGCTGCTGGGGCGATCTCCGGAGCCACGGATTTCCCCGTTCACTGTAGCACACTAATCACACCCGGCCCCTTCCGTGATCTCCCCAGCTCCTGCACAGGAATTGCCATTCCCACTTAGACCACCAGCTCATCAAACCCCCTTTCTTGCCTCTGGCAATGACCAAAACTGGAGGCTCCTGAGGTTGCCTCCATCACACTCCAAAGTGTCTGCACCGTTCTGGGTGTTGGGTGGAAAAGCTCTCCCCCGGCTGCTGCCCAAGATCCACTTATGCGCTGGAGCATGAGATTTGATTACCTTTATTACAGGATCTTCGCATGCAGAGCTGCAAATGTTCGTGGTCATGCAATTATCCAGTCACAGCAGTTGACTCAGTGACCTTCTTTAGCAGTGAAGTCCATAAATTGACTTTACACAGTGCAGGGACCTCTGAATTCCTCCTCCTCCTCCACTGAACTTCATCTTCAGCAAGTGACATCCAGTGACTTGTATTATACAGGGCAGGGAAAAATGGAAAGATAGTTTTGGGCCTGTGGTTTCCTTCTCTTTTTTTGTTTGAATATCCTCAAACTCTTCTGTTGTCCTTACAAAACATTTTTGGATTTTTGATTGTTTTCTTTCCTGAATGAAGATAAACTTGTGCAGCTCTTCAGGGTGTTCTGGCACCCTGGAGCACAGGTGAATATCACCCATGAAAGGTCCAACTCATCCTTTGGCTTCTCAGGGTAAAGATCTCACATATGTTTAGGAAAATACACCAATAATCGTGGAATCCCACAATGGTTTGGGCTGGAAAAGACATTAAAGATCATCCAGTTCCATCCCCTGCCATGGGTGGGGAAACTTCCACTATCCCGGGCTGCTCCAAACCCTGTCCAGCGTGGCCTTGGACACTGCCATGGATCCAGGGGCAGCCACAGCTTCTCTGGGCACCTGTGCCAGGGCCTCACCATCCTCACAGGGAACAATTCCTTCCCAAATCCCATCTATCCCTGCCCTCTGGCAGTGGGAAGCCATTCCCTGTGTCCCGTCCCTCCATGCCTTGTCCCCAGTCCCTCTCCAGCTCTCCTGGAGCTTCTTTAGGCACTGGAAGGGGCTCTGAGCTCTCCCTGGATCCTTCTCTTGCCCAGGTGAACATTCCCAGCTCTCCCAGCCTGGCTCCAGAGCAGAGGGGCTCCAGCCCTTGGAGATTCTAGAGAATCTCTGTGGTGTCCTCTGGACTCTTTCCATCAGCTCCACGTCCTTCTGCTGTTGGAGCCCAGGGCTGGGGCAGCTCTGCAGGTGGGGTGTCACCTGAGAGGGGCAGAATCCCTCCCTTCCCTGCTGCCCACACTGGGGGATCAGCCCAGGACATAATCATGGCTGTGCCACATCCAGCTCCCATCCACCAGCATTCCCAAATCTTTCTCCCCAGGACAAGTCCCATTCCCCTCCCAGTCTCTTCTTGTGCCTGGGACTGCCCAGACCAAAGTGCAGGACCTTGCAGTTGGCCTTGTTGAACTTGATGAATTTCACATGGATGACCTTGATGAGGTTCCCACCTCTCCACCTATCCTGGTCCCTCTGGATGGCAAAAGGCAAGGAAGGCCATTTCAAGGGCTGACACCTTCTGAGACCCAGCAGAAGAGGGCAGATGATGAGTTCACCTCTTTGCATTTCAGGGCAAATTGAAAGACAAGAAGAAACTCAGGGATTCCAAGCACAATTTGGCCAGAGCTCTCATTTCTCAGTGAAAATGCACCAGGTATCGCAAGAAATAGGGGAAACAGCTATTCAGGGAGAAGGAAAAAATGTTACTTTTAGGGGAAACAGTGGCACAAAATAACATTTAGCATCTCTTCCAGCACATGCTGCTGCAGCCTTGAGTGCAAGGGGCCGTAAGAGTGACTAAAGCAAGAGTCTCCAGCACGGATTGCTCAAGTGAAAGGAAGCTGGGATGAAATGCCAGCCAGCCGTGTCGGTCCCTCACCCAGCACTGCTCAGAAATGCCTGATGCTTTCTGACTGAATAGCCAGGCCTGGAGTAATTACTCAGTTCCAGCATTTTCACTTTTAAAGCGAAAAAGAGGCTTCTTATCTTTGCATGAGTTACAATTTTGCCTGGTGTTTTATGAGCTGACACTGCTGGTGAATGTTGTGTTGTTGTGAGGGTCCCCAGGATGAGGTGAGAGATGAGAATTGACTCCAAGTTCTCAGAAGGCTGATATATTATTATATTATATTATATTATATTATATTATATTATATTATATATTATATTATATTATATTATATTATATTATATATATTATATTATATTATATTATATTATATTATATTGATATACTAAAACTATACTAAAGAAAGAGAGAGGAGACATCAGAAGGCTAGACAAGAAAGAATAATAAAAACTCGTGACTGACCAGAGTCCCGACTGGGATTGGTCATTAAGTTAAAACAATTCACATGGAACCAATCAAAGATGCACCTGTTGGTAAGCAACCTCCAGACCACATTGCTTGGAATGTGTAATTACTTATTTATTTGTAATTATTGCTTACATTTCTTTTTTGAGGCTTCTCAGCTTCTCAGGAGAAAAATTCTGGCAAAGGGATTTTCAGAAAATATCATGGTGACAGGTGAAGGTCTTTGCTTCTGGTTTGCTCCACTTCTGGTCCTTGTGGCCACGTGGCCACTGTCCTACTCCACCCTACTGGAATTTAAATCCCTGGGACTATGGCTACAACTGGAATGAAACTATTTGGGGCGCAGAGAGTCACCCCTACTGCTGAACTGCTTGTTTCAGCTCAGGTGGGGCATTGGCTGGAATGACCTGGGAAACTCAGGAGTTTACACAGTCAAGGGACCATTCCCAATGGACCATCTGGAGGGATCATCCTATTTTGAAGACTGAGAAAGTTTAATAGCAGATCCAGCCCAACTGGCCACTCTGCCTTGGCTTTGGGGAATGCACAAGACCATGTTTAAATTGTAAATCTCTTAAGAGATTTATAAATCTCTGGAGAGAATCTGGGTGCTCTGAGGTGCTCTGGTCCTACACAGTAATTATGACTGGGGTCATTAATCACATTTAGGGACTGAAGGCCTGAATCCCTTCTCCAGGGGAATAGCAGGAGCTGGGTGTTGACTGCTGGGTGATCCAAGTCAAGTTCAAGGCAAAAGGATTCTGGAAGGGCTATTTGGCCATGGGTTGGGCTGGATATTGCCCCAAGACCTGTGGGGTGTGACTCTTCCCTTCCAGTGACACCCAGGCCAGGTGGTGTCCCTGGATTATCTCTAAATCCTCTTGGTCATACAGGCACTGCACCCATTGCCTTTATGCCCTGACATCATTCCTCCATCCATTTTTCCCCTCTTCAAGCCACAGCTCCAGCACCTCCCCATCCCTTTCCTGTGTCAAATCCTGGGATGCTGATGAAGCCAGCACATGACCTTGCTCAATGTAACCATTCCCTTCCTGGCTCATGTTCTGCTCCTGGAACTCCCCCTGCTCACATCCCTCCTGCCCTTGTGGCCATCCTGCTTCCCTTCCCTCTTCCACATCTCCCTTATGCCTCATGCTGCTTCCCAAGGACTTTTCCTGCTCTCTCCCAGCCCTCACAGCACCATGGGAGCTCAATGTCTCGCCTCTAAAACCTTGGGATTCCCAACACCAGGGAGATACCCCACGTTCCAGCTGAAAAGCAGAACAGTTTTTGGGGCAATAGCACCACTTTGCCTCTTTTTCAGCTCTCCCTGCAGCCCACAAGTCCTTTCCTCCTACCAGACCACTCTTTCCTGAGGGGAATCACAGCCATCAGCCTCCATGATCCTCTAAAACCTGGCATTGCTCAGCCATTGCCTATTTCCCCACCCCAGCCACCTCCCCCACACTCTTTCCTTCTCTAATATCCAAGGAGCCACAGCTTAGGAGCCCCAGCTTAGCATCACCTCCTCTAATAGCATAAGCCCTGGATGAATTAGGGCACAGGGTGTTACTGGAATTCTTTGCCTTGTTCCAAATGCTTGGGTCTTTTCTGTTATTTCTGTGCTGGATATTCAGAGCATAGGAAGATGGGTTATTATTGGGATTTTAGAGTCAGCATTTGTTTTTATAAAAGAAAACGAGTGCAGCAGAGGGGTCTATATCATACATCCTCAGGAGGCAAAAACTGAGTGACAAGTTAAAGTCATCATGATAAAAAGTTCCCTTAAAAAAAAAAAAAAATCACAATTCTTACAGTTTGGACCAAATATTCCCAGTATTGGTCAGCTTGATCCTCCTCCCATGCCTGCCAAAAATGAAAACAGCTTTAGGACAGTCACTTTATTTGAATTTGATGCTTTTTTTGGGTCTAGGTTAAAGGTCACAGCTTGGTCAGAGGTGGCAGGGAGGACAAACAATGGAGATGTAGAGCTGACAGGCATGTGGGGGTGGAAAATCCTGGAAGCGCTGGATATGTTGGCTCTGATTTTATTTGGGTTTTGTCAGGCTAATTAGAAAGTGCTGCACACTCATGCATTGGCAGATCCTAAACATTGTGGTGTTGGCTGGCTGGGTAAACACATATGGGATTGGAGGGAGAGGAGTGTTTTGGGATATCCTGGAGAGATGGAGCAGGGTGGAAAAGTAAGGCAGGATTGGGGATTTTCTTTGGCTGTGCAGCACAGACCATTTCCCTTCGTCCATGATGGGGTAAATTCCTCACTCCTGGGAGGGAGATGAGCAGACTGGTGTCACGGACATATTTTATGAAAAATCTTTTAATTAAGAAATTTTCTCTTGAGAAGCTGGGAAGTTTCAGCTTCTCTATGTTTTGTTGTTTTAGAATTGTGATTTAGAGAATTGTTTACTCAGCATGTGATATTGTTTTTACTTGATAACCAATGACAGCCACCTGTGTTGACGCTGTGAGTCAGTCACAAGATTTTATTATCATTCCATTCCATTCCATTCTATTCTTTGCTAACCTTCTGACAAAATCCTTTCTTCTATTCTTTTAGTAAAGTTTTAATATATAATTTTCTTTTAATATAATATATATCATAAAATAATAAATCAACCTTCTAAAACATAGAATCAAAATTCTCATCTCTTCCCTCATCCTGAAACCCTTGCAAACACCACTACAGACTGGAGGCACAAAATGGAAGGAAAACAGATGAGGCATCCATAAGAAATGCTTTGGAGTGGGGGCATAGCAGTGGTCCCAGCAGGAAGCCATTTATTCTCGGGATACTCACAAAGGGGCTTTGCCCAAGACATGTTTAAGCAGCTTATGGCCATTAGACAAATGTTTAATCTGCAGGAAAGTGGGCCACCAGGCAGGCAGGTGCTGGGATGCTTTCTGAGCCATGGAGCAGCTGGGTCTGGAAGAGAAGGCAGTGCAGGGGACCCTGGGGACAGGGAACAAGAGGAGGGCAGGGTTTGCGCCTCAAGGCAGGTGTGACCACTGCAAATGCCAAAATACTTCCTATGGAAAGGTGAAAGAAGCCCCTGAAATCACCCGAGTGCGGCAGGGATGGGCAAAGAGACCCCAGAGAGGATGTCCCAAGTCTCTCCCACCTGTGTGTAACCCGAGGCAGCCAGGTGGGAGGTGGTTCAAATAAAACTCTCCAGATGTGCAGCCCCACAGAGGCAACCACTGCCGAAAGGCACAGAAAGCCAGACGGAAAATCAGCTCATTCCCACATCTGATCCGAGTTTGCCCTAAATAAATCCGTGGATCGGCCTGCGGGGGGCATGAGCAGAGCGGGAATAACTCCAGGGAATGCCCTTCTCGGAGAGCAAGGCTGGAGCTGGCATCCCTGGGCTGCCTGAGCAGCATTTCCCAGGCAGCTGCCGTCGTTTTGCAGTTTTCCAAGAGATGGCAGCCTTCCCTAAATCTTCTCCGGGCTCTGACCACGGGCACGGGTTTCACCTTGAGCCCGACACGGCGGCTGGTGCAGCCCATGGGGTCTCAAGCTGCAGAGAGCTGCTAAAATCCACCTTTCTAGCCGTGCTGCCGGGATTTTCCTGGTTCCTGCCTGCAGCAGTGATGGTGGAGAAGGGATCTGGGTTTTCTCTTGGTTGTACATCACCCAAAGTTGCCTTTTTACCATCCCGGGCTGTTCCTGTGGCATTCCTCACCATCCATGGTGCCTGGAGCAGCATCTGTGGGAGGGAGGGTTTGGGTTGGGAAGTCCAGGAGGAGGTGTAGGAGCCAGTAATACACTGGTCTGTGCTCTCAGCTCCCTGTGATCTCCATTCCCAAACTGTTCTTCCCTGCAGAAGGACACAATGAGATGGTGAGATGAGCTCTACCTGCTGGTGCCTTTGCTGTGTGGCTTTGAGGTCACCCACCCACAAAATTCCAACTTGTCCTCTCAAGAAATCACAGACTCATGGAGTGGTTGGGTTGGAAAAGGCTTTAAAAATCTTCTCAGTCACCCCATGCCATGAGCAGGGACACGTTCCACTGTCCCAGGTTGCTCTAAGCCCTGTCCAGCCTGACTTTGAACACTTGGGATGGGACAGCCACAGCTTCTCTGGGCAACCTGTGCCAGGGCCTCCTTATCCTCACAAGATTCCCATCTTCCTCCCCAGAGATTTTGCTCTGCCTCAGTGTTCATTGCAGGAGCTCATCAGGATAGAAAATGATTTTTTTATGCACCCATCTCATGCATGTCTGTTCTCCAGACCTTGGAAGTGGAAGATGAAAACACAAATATAAACCCCATTGCTTTTCCAAGCATCATTTTTATCAGTTTGCCCTTCTCTCCACATTATATTTGCAGCCTGTGGAAAACTACAGATGCCAAAGTACAAATACAAGCCAACACCCTCAGCTCTGTTTCCCCACCAATATTTCCCTCAGCCTGCCTGTCCTAGAGAAAGAAGTCACACAGCCTATTCCTGGCTCTGTTCCCGTGGCCTTGGACACTCTGGAGGTGTCTATTCCAGTCCATTAAACAGTGCCAGGGCCTGTTTGCTGGGCCCAAGGCCAGCTGGCATTACCTGGCCATGTCCAGACTATCACTGGTGTGTGAGCAGCCCCCATCCCTCCACCATCCCTGTTCCTTACTGGTGAACACCTTTGCTGTTGTGCCCACCTGGCACTTGGACTGACACAAGTTAGACCTTCAATAGGCTCTGTTCATCCCTGTTGATCCCAGCCTTCCTAAAAGATGAAATTGTCACTATCCATGGTGCATTCTCTGTTTTTCTCAGATAAAACTGTGGTGATCTGTGACGGTGTTCACAGGGGTTTTTGGATGAGGGAAGAGATGGAGATCTGACTCCATGTTACAGAAGGCTTGATTTATTATTTTATGGCATATATTACACTAAAACTATACTAAAAGAATAGAAGAAAAAGTTTCATCAGAAGGCTGGCTAAGCTAAGAATAGAAAGGAATGATAACAAAGGCAGCTGTCTCAGACTCTCTGTCCAAGCCAGCTGGACTGTGATTGGCCATTAATTATAAACATCCAAGATGGGCCAATCAAAGATCCACCTGTTGCATTCCACAGCAGCAGATAATCATTGTTTACAATTTGTTCCTGAGGCCTCTCAGATTCTCAGGAGGAAAAATCCTAAGGAAAGGATTTTTGATAAAAAGATGTCTGTGACAGTGATCCATTTTTTAAATTTGAGTTTTTAAATCCTTTCCCTTTGCTGTGCATTAAAACTGAACAAAGCATGATTTCCTTCCTCTCAAAGAGAGACAGGGGAGCCCTTTCCTCTGGGCTTAGGAGGTGCCATTGGGGGTGACACTGGAGTCCACAGCTGAGGACATTGATGGGAATGGAAGGAAAAACTGCCCTTAAAAATCTGCAGAAGACAATTCCTTGAGCCATGGTGAGCTCTTCTCCAGGAAACCCACCCAGTCTCCCCCAGGAGCAAGGTGTAGTGGCAGCACAGTCCCTGCAGCAGGGACTTCCAACTGCTCCTCCTGGAGACATCAGGAGGAAAATCACGGTGACAAATGGGAACTGGGATCAGCAGGCATGAAGCTGATTTGGGTTTGCCTGTGCTTTGTTTTCCAAGGAAATGGTGAGCCAAGAAGAGCCCTAGATCATGGAATCACAGAATTTTTGGGGTTGGAGGGACCTTAAGGATCATCTTGTTCTAATCCTCTGCCATGGGCAGGGACACCTTCCACCATCCCAGGCTGCTCCAAGCCCTGTCCAACCTGGCCTTGACACTTCCAAGGATCCAGGGGCAGCCACAGCTTCTCTGGGCACACTGTGCCAGCTGCAGCTTTGCTTCCACCAGTGGGTCAGGGATCACTTCCATGTTCATCAGATTTTTCTCCTTCAGGTGTCCCCAGTGATGCCCAGAGATCCTGCCTCAGCTGAGAAGGAGCAGCTGGAGGGCACATTCCCCATGCTGTGTCCTTGGGAAGAGTCTCCAGGAATGCCATGGGCTGCTTACCCCATCAGGCCAACTCCAAAACAGGGCTCAATGACACATAAAAGGACAAAACCAAAGTCTTTCTGGGGACAAAACTTAATAATTGGTGGCAATTTTCAGATTCAGAAGACAGAGCACAGTTTTTAGGCTGCACTAGCCCTGGCTGGATCCAGTCTGTTATCTGAGATTGTGCCTCTCCCCTCCTGCTTCACCCTCCAGCAGCTCAATCCCAAGGATCCTGCACCTTCCAATGTTCCTGTGCTACCACACAGAGCAGCTCACACAGCCATGGTCATTTCCAAATTACTGGCAGGGAAGTGACGGTTGGAGCCCCTCTGCTCTGGAGAAAGGTTGGGAGAGCTGGGTGTTCACCTGGAGGAAAGAAGGATCCAGGGAGAGCTCAGAGCCCCTTCCAGTGCCTAAAGGGGCTCCAGGAGAGCTGGAGAGGGACTGGGGACAAGGCATGGAGGGACAGGACGTGGGGGGATCGGTTCAACTGGCAGTATTTGCATTTGGCCACATCATCTCCATGAACAAGGACCTCTCTGGCAAGACTGACTGGATTTTTCCTGGTCCTCTGCACCCAACTTTTTAGAAGACAATGAACCACACAGCACATTTCAGGGTATTTTTTTATTGAAAGGAGCAAAATATTTTTCCATCAAGGAAAAAAAAAAAACCACCAAAGAAAGAAGAAAACAAAGAAGAAACAAAGTTTCTTCTAAACAAGAAGAAACCACTGCAAGCATCACTTTCCATCCTCCTCTCTACTTCCTTTTCCTGTGTGTCAGGCAGCAGTGCATCCTCCCACAGTCCTCAGTGTGCTCCTCCCTCTCTCCTTTGCCACAGGTCCTGGAGCAATGCCCTCTGCAGCTCCTTTTTGGCTGGCTCTTGGCTGTGGAAAGAAGGAAAGATCTGCATCTACACTGACTAACTCCTCATGGTCACCAGCATGGTCTGGGGACCATGACCAGGCCCAGTTCCCATGGAGACCCACAGATGCTGGGTGGCTAAATTTAGGATGGGGTAATTCTGGAGCTGAACTCCACTCCAAAATTCTTTTGCACCAAACCCAACATAATTCTCTTTGCAAGACCCACCCACACCTACTTTTCTGGAAAAGTTTTTTTACATAAAATTCCAGAGTGGTTTGTGTTGGAAGGGACCTTGGGCCAGTTCCAACCTCCTGACATGGCCAGGGACACCTCCCACCATCCCAGGCTGCTCCAAGCCCCATCCAACCCGGCCTTGGACATTTCCTGAAACATTTTCACCTTAATTCCTTTATGGTTCAGTCTCATCTCTCATTCTGCTCCACACAATTTTCCGCCTTACCTGGGGTGGCCATCAGGGCCATTAGGAAAACAGCAAAGACAACATAGATGACCCTCATGGCTGGATATCCACCAGGACCACAGCAGCTCTGGGATGCAGCCTTGCAGGGAGATCTTGCTCAGAAAAGGGCTGGAGACCCTGATATTTATAGACATTTTCTGACAGGACAGCGTTAAGAGGAGCGTGACTTTGCTGGTGCCCAAGGACACATTGTTTGCTGCTTAATGGGACCTTATGTCACTCCAACCCAGTGGCCATCTGACAATGAGCCCTCCACTCTGTGCCCATTTGGCTCCTTGAAGGGCTCTCATGTGCCCTGTGCCAGTGTCCCTCACAAAAACTAGTCCCGCAGCAGCGTTTTTTTCTGGTCTGGCTGCCAAGAATTTTAGCAGAGACAATTGTGACTGTCCCCCTGTTGAGAGGACTTGGTGCTGGCTTGTAGGAATGATTGGGGTGATCAGTGCTAAAGCAATGAGTTTGAGAGCCTTTTTTTCCCCTTTCAAAGCAGAGGCCTGAGGGGATTGGTACTACCTGGCCAATCCCACCCTGGGCATTCCCAGCTGCCTGTCAAGATCCAGACCCTCTCCCAGAGCCCCAAATCCTGTGGAAATGGACAAGCAAGTTGTTATCAAGTTGAAATGTCTTTCCTATCAGAAGAACCCTCTGGCTACCTGAAGGTAAATTTTACACATAAATTAACAGAACATAGCAAAATGCCAATGGCAGAGATGGCTAGAGTGTCTCAGGCCTCTGCTGCCCTCCCAAAGTGTCCTTCAACACAAACTGGAAAGAGTCAGAGAATCACAAATGGTTTGGGTTGGAAGGGACCTTAAAGGTCATCTATTTCCAAACCCCAAGACAGGGACAGGGACCCTTTTCACTAGAGCAGGCTACTGGCAGAAGAACCAGAAGTCCTGGCATTTACACTTATATCAGATTGTGATTGATGTGCTCCTTCCCACATTTCCCTCTCCCTTGCAGAGAAACAAACAAATTCCTTCAGCACCTCCAGTCCAAGGAGAGGCTGAACCCAAGCAGAGACCCTGCAGGTTGTGTTCCTGGCAAGGAATGGATGTTTGAGCCTGAACAATGTTGGCACTGCACCGTGCTGCTCCCTCTGGAATGGCCTGACAGCAGCCTGGGGCTGCCTGCCCTGGGGAGCACAAACTGGAAAAGCTTTTGCACCCAGTGTGGCCACGTGAAGGGACTGGGAACAAGGGGCTCCCTTCCACACCCAGCTGGATGTCACAACTCTAAGGTGCTGAATGGATCCCAAGCCCTGTGGATTTGCTGCTGTTCTCTCTCTGCACTGAATGCATCCATTGCATTGCAAGGTAAAAGCAGGAGAGAAGTAGAGAAGATAAACAGAGGATTAAACTGCTCCAAATGTTCCCAATGCACCCCTCTAGCTGTCCTTTCTCCAGACTGAAAATGATCCCTCAGCCCCTCTTTTGGTCCCTGACTCCTCTACAAATTCCAGTTTGCTTCAGGATGGATGTGCCACTGGATAAGGCTGAGCCCATCAGCGACAGTGGCAGCACCTCTGGGATTACGCAGGTAAGAGAAGAGGGGGGAAAATACAAAACAGCACCTGAAGAGAGGAGTGAGAACATGTAAGAACAGCCCTGCTCCAAGGCCAGAGCAGCAGGAGGAGCAGGAGCTGCTCCAGGCACCAGAGCTGAGATTCCCAGCCCAGGGAGAGGCAGCTGTGCCCCTGCAGCCCATGGGGGCCCAGGGGGGAGCAGAAATCCACCTGGAGACCCGACACTGGAGCAGGAGATGCCTGAAAGAACCTGGGGGAAACCCAGGCTGGAGCAGCGTGCTGGCAGGACTTGTGACTCCATGGGGGACCCATGTGGAGCAGCCTATTCCTGAAGGACCATGGAAAGGGCCCTCACTGGAGCAGGGGAGGTGTGTGAGGAGCCCAACCCCTGACGAAGCAGAAGCAGCAGAGACAACTGACCACAGCCCCCATTCCCTGCTGAGAGGAGAAGGGAGAGGATTCAGGACACACAGAATGGGAAGAAATAGCAGGCAGGGAGGGCAGAATTTTAAGACTTTTTTTCCTTCCTCGTTTCCCTCCCCTGACTTTCCTTTGCAATAAATTATATTCAGTTTCCCAAATGGAGTCTGTTTGGCCCATGGTTGCTGAGGGATCTCCCCCTGTCCAATCCATTGCATGGGATCTGTGAGGGCCTTGTTGCTTCTCTGTTTCCCACTTGCTGAAATTTTCATGGAAAGAAGGCTGTCTTCTGCTTGGGAAGAGACATTGCTGAGCCACAGACACTTCTAAAGATATCTGCAGATAACCTGTGACCTGAAAAACTGCAAGGAGCTATAAGAATCTCTCCTGTCTCCAGAGGGCTGTGCCAAGGGCCATGGAGAAGTCAAGAGGAGAAACAGCACCTTATTCCCAAATTCCACTCCTGTCAGACCACTGGTAGACCTGCAGCTCATTGTCAGTGGATGTTCAGGCTTTTTTTGGTGCTGCTGAGCCTTTGGGCTGGACTTGGGGAGCCTGTTTTAATGCAGGGACTGTGGGAACACCAATAACCACACCACACATGCCAGAGTTCCATCTCCTTTTTTTTCTTTGTTTTATTTGTTAAGAGGAGGGGATGGCAATGGGGTCAGACAGCTGGGAATCTGCTCCCAAAGCCATTGTGGTGCCTCCTCTTCCCCAGGTGCTCCCTCTTCAGCTCCTATTTCCCCTTCCAGCTGGTTGGGATGCAGCAGGAGTACTTGCAGTCAGCAGAGGTGTATTTCAAATCCATCACACGACACTTTGGGGAGCAGTACCCCACAGGAGCACAGGTCTTCCTGACCTTCCCATAGCCTGGAATGGGAGAGGGAGAGTGGTTGTTCCTCATTTCTGCTCCCCATCTCTGTTCCCTATTTCCCCATTTCCTCATTTCTGTTCCCAATTCCCCATTTCCCCAATTTGTATTCCCCATTTTCCTATTTCCCTATTTCCCCATCCCTGTTCTCCATTTCCCATTTTCCCTTTTCCTCATCTCTGTTCCCCATTTTCCCATTTCCTCATTTCCCCATCTCTGTTCCCCATTTCTCTTCCCCATTTCTCCATTTTCCCACCTCTTTTCCCCATTTCCATGCCTTCCCACCCCCTCCCAGTCACAGTGGGCAGCAGGATCAGCCCCTGTCCATAGGGATGTCCTGCTCCATCCCCCACATGTCCAACATTCCTGTCCAAACCCAACTCAGAACTGGAAGATCACAAGTCTGAACAGCTCCTTGCACACCTCCCTCCCCTCATTTTTAGAAAAGATGCTCCCAAGGGAAGCAGATCCATTTCCCTCCTGAGAGAAGCCCCAAAAGCCAAGTTCCTAAAGATGTTCCCCTGTGCCCCGAGATGTTTCCTTCCCTTGTGCCTCTCCTGAAAGGATCAGTGTTCTCAGAGCAAAGCAGCAAAAACCACATCAAGGATGCTGCAAAGGTCTGAAAATCGGTCCCACAGCAGCCTGGCACTAAATATTCACCATTTAAAGGTTAAAAGTGGGCCAAGGGAAAGACTTGTCCCAGGTGGTTGATAACTGACACCTGAGGGGGGGTTCTAACACCCCTTTGGGAGATTTCAGCCCAAAATCCCCTCTTGATTCCTGGAGAGGGAGCAGAGAACTTTAGAGAAAGGGGAATAGCAGCAACAGTTGTGTCACATCAATAAACCAAACACAAAATCATGGAATCATGGAATGGTTTGGGTTGGAAAAGACCTTAAAGATCTCCTTGTTCCACCCCCTGCCATGGGCAGGGACACCTTCCACTATCCCAGGCTGCTCCAAGCCCCATCCAACCTGACTTGGGGCACTTTCAGGGATCCAGGGGCAGCCACAGCTGCTCTGGGCACCCTGTGCCAGGGCCTGCTCACCCTCACAGGGAAGAGTTTCTTCCTCACATCCAAACTAAATCTACTCTTTATCAGCTTAAACCATTAAACACACACAGGACTGAGCTTTGACAGAGACACTGAGCTGCCTGAAAAGCACCCCCAGCACAATGAAATTCTCCAAATCCCCGGCAGAAGTGGCCGCATCCAGACTTTTGTTTGGAATTTTCTATCCTTGGCTCACTCCTAAACTGGAAACTGATGTTTTAACCTCAATTATTCCCATACAAATCTCCCCAAGGTAGTTCTCATTTTATTGTCCCTTGAGAGAAGTCATGTAAGTACCTGCCCAGGTTATAGCAGCCACTTCAAAGGGTAAGAACTGAGCTAAAGTTATTTAAAAAGAATCCCAACTAGGATAAAACTCATCCCACCCCATTTCCCTTCTTACCCGGAGTGGCCAGGGAGAAGAGGAGGAAAAGAGCGAAGACAAGGTAGAGGAACTTCATGGCTGGAGTTGAGCTGGGATCTCAGCAAGGCTGGAGAGAGGAGAGCCAGAGACCTCAGAGGGAGGAGGTGATGTACAGGCAGGCTGGAGCTGCTGGGTTTTATAGGGAATCTCCCTGAGGAGCAGAGGATGCTGGGGACACGCGGGAATTCATCCAAATCGTGCTGGGCGTGCAGGGATGGCACAAGAACACCCCAATTGTGCTGGCAGGCACCTCCTGTCTGCCCCAGATGTGGTTGCCCAACATCAGATAGGATGCCAGCCCTGATGGGAACACAAAGGAATGAGGGATGTTGATATCTGGGTCCTTGGGATGGGGCTGTGGGTCAGAGGGACCTGATGGAGATCTGTGGGTGCAGCAGGGAGAGGAGAACAAGATCAGTATCACACAACTCCAGGCCTTTCCCAGCCTCTGGCAGGGATGCAGAGGGATGCAACAGGGCCACCATGCACTGCTAACTCTGCCTGCATTGTCCAGGCTGATCACCATGTGGGACTGATGGCCTGGAAAGGATCCCTGCTCCCCGTGTTGGCAAAATCTCCCTGATAAATTCAGTGAGTGCTCAGGGAGGTGCCCTTGGCTGTCCCCTCTGAGGGATGGGTGGGTGGCAGCTCTGGGGCTGGCAGCTCCAGGGAGCCTGGAGGAGACACTTTGATCATCACCTCGTCCCCACAGACCCCACGGACAGTCCTGGGCTTTCCAACAAGAGCCAAACTCTGCTAGGGAACTTTTCCAGCCCCAGCTCACTGGGCTGTTTAATAATTTGATAAATAGCCAAGGAGAGAAAGAGGCTGAAGGGACAAGAAGCTGCTTCAGAATTACTCAATATCATCAAACCAGAATCCTCAGAGTGCAGCAGGTGAATCTTACGACACAACAGGGCAGTGAAGTGCAAATGCTGAATCAGGGAGAATTTGGGAAAATCTATAATCTCTGTACAAATGGGGGGTCTGAATTACCTAAAGCCAATTGGGAAGGAGGTTTGGGCATCCTGCATCCCCCTGTTGGATATCGCTGCTCATCTCCCCATCCCTGATGGCCTTTGGTAGGGAAAGGAGAGGTTAAAGAAAGGTGGCAGAGCTGGGGACTTGTTTTCACAAAATTAAATATACTGGAACTTATCAGCTTAGGGTAGAAACAGGTGAAGGTGAATCACAAGCTGCAAATATTTTAGAGACCTAAGCAGGACAGAACTACAAATCTGCAATTTTCCTAACCCAAGAAATAGGTGGGATATGAAGGTAAATTATGTATTTATCATAAAGTAAAAAAAAGTCCTCTTTCAGACTGAGGATAGATGAAATGTGAAACTTGAACAAGAAGTGCAACAAGTTAAAATGCACTGAAAGGACAAATTTACTGAAAAAGCAATTTATAAATTAATGTAGCAGGTCCAAATTAAAAAAAAAAATAGATGGAAAATCTCCTTGGGGAATTTGCAAAAGTTCATGTCACTGACTTCTCATCCTGGCCACCAATCCAGGATCCCCTTTCCTGGATTTGAGTGCTGCCATGTTTCCTTGTCATCTCTTTCCTGATCATAACCATTCCACTTGATTCTTTTCTTTTTTCCTCTGGCAGGACACATCTTAACCACAGAATCCCAGAATCATTTAGGTGGGAAAAGCCCCTCTGAGATCCAGTCCAACCACCCCCCAGCACTGCCAAGGCCACCACTGATCCATGTCCCCAAGTGCCACATGCACATGGCTTTTAATGGGATGGGGACTCCACCACCACCCTGGACAGCCAGTTTCAGTTCCTGACCACACTTTGGGTGAATGAATTTTTCCCAATATCCAATCTAAATCTCCCTGGGGCACCTTGAGGCCGTTTCCTCTCACCCTGTCCCTGGTCCCTGGGAGCAGAGCCCGACCCCCCTGGCTGTCCCCTCCTGTCAGGGAGTTGTGCAGAGCCACAAGGTCCCCCCGAGCCTCCTTTTCTCCAGGCTGAGCCCCTTTCCCAGCTCCTCCTGGTGCTCCAGTCCCTTCCCCAGCTCTGTTCCCTTCCCTGGACACACTCCAGCCCTTCAATGTTCTTCTTGTGAGGGTTCCAGAGCACTGGGGGTGCTCCAGCAGTGCCAGCACAGGGAATGAGCACTACCCTGGTCCTTCTTGGTGACCTTGAGCCATTTTCTGAGCCCCCTGAACCTCTTCCCTGCTTCTCTGGAGCACACAACATCCCTTGGAACGGATGCCCTTCCCCAGGGCCATGCCATGGGTACAGCCTGTGTTTTCCAGACCCAGCTCTTGTTTGCACTTGTAGGACAATTGGTGCTGCTTTCCCAACACCCAGACTCGGCTCTTTGGTGCTTGCCTGTGATCTACTGCCACACAAATGATCCCTGCAGAACAAAGAGCCAGAAACTCCTTGTTCTGTGCTCTCCAGCTCATTATCCTTGTCTGTAAAGGCAAGGGAACTTCCACTATTACTTAATGTTTTTTTAACATTATGGTTTTGGCAAGAGGAGATCCACTGGGTTTCTAATCCCGTCCTTGAATGCTTTGCAGTCCTTTTCAACCTCTTATTTGTGAATTTTTGAAGCATTCTTTCCAGAAAACCATGAAAATTATTAGGCAGGATAGCGCTGGAATCACAAGAGACTTCTGATCAGATGTGGTGTGGCAATTCATTTCCTTAGCTTCATTTACATATCTGCCTGCATCCCTTTTAATCAGCATCATGGTCCTTTTGGAAAGATTAGAGAAAAAAAAAACAAAAAAAAAGCTTGGGCCAAATCAAAGTGATGAAATTCAGGCCAAGTGCAGGGTCCTGCCCATGGGCTGGGGCAGCCCCCAGGATCAATCCAGGCTGGGGATGAAGGGGTGGAGCAACCCTGGGAGAAGGATGTGGGGGTGAGAGCTGGACATGACCCAGCCCTGAACACCCCATGCCCTGGGCTGAAACCTCAGCTGGAGCATCCAGGGAGGGGAACAGAGCTGGGGAAGGGGCTGGAGCACCAGGGGGGCTGGGGGAGCTGGAAAGGGGCTCAGCCTGGAGAAAAGGAGGCTCAGGGGGGACCTTGTGGCTCTGCACGGCTCCTGACAGGAGGGGACAGCCAGGGGGTCGGGCTCTGCTCCCAGGGAACAAGGACAGGGTGAGAGGGAATGGCCTCATGTTGCACTAGGGGAGGTTTAGATTGGATATTAGGGAAAATTTCTTCACTGAAAAAGTGATCAGGCACTGTCACAGACTGCCCAGGGCTGTGGTGGTGTCCCCATCCCTGGAAGTGTCCCAAAGGGATGTGGATATGACATGTGGGGACGTGGTTTAGAGGTGAACACAGTGGTGCCAGCTTCACTGCACTCAGGGGTCTCAGAGGGATTTTCCACCTTCAGAATTCTTTGATTCAATAAGAAGGATGTGGAGCTCTTGGACTGAGTCTAGAGGAGAGCCACAAAATTAATCACAGAACTGGAGCCCTTCTGCTCTGGAGCCAGGCTGGGAGAGCTGGGGGTGCTCACCTGGAGAGGAGAAGGATCCAGGGAGAGCTCAGAGCCCCTGTCAGGGCCTAAAGGGGCTCCAGGAGAGCTGGAGAGGGACTGGGGACAAGGGATGGAGGGACAGGACAAGGAGGAATGGTTTTAAGCTGAAGGAGGGAAGATTTAGATGGGATATTGGGAAGGAATTGTTCCCTGTGAGAGGGTGGTGAGGGCCTGGCACAGGTTTGAGAAGCTGTGGCTGCCCCTGGGTCCCTGCAAGTGTTCAAGCCCAGGCTGGAGCAAGCTCAGGGCTTGGAGCAACCTGGGATAGTGGAAGATGTCCCTGCCCATGGCAGGGGGTGGGACTGGATGAGTTTTAAGATCCCTTCCAACCCAAACTGTTCTGGGATTCTGTTCTGTGACTCTTCAATCCTCAGTGCCAGAGCACTGGTCAGGGTTGGATGCTCCACAAAACCATTCCCCATCATGGATCTGATACCCCATTGTGTCTGTGCCTTGCAGACCGTGCCCAGAGCTTATCAGGGGCCATCCCAGGCTGAGTTCCAGCTGCCCTGGGCGCAGCTGTGCCGTGGGCAGCCCCGGCTGGCACCGCTGGAGCCCAAGAGCCGGGTCTGGAGAGCAGCACCAGCCCCACGTGCCCATGGAGCACGGCCTGGCTGCCAGGGGCCTTTGTGAGAGGGCCCATTGGGGCAGGGTGACACTGCACAGCCTGCAGAGCAAACAACAGCCCTCTGCAGATGGCTTTGCCCAGGGTTCTCCTCTGGCCATGCTGCTGGTGGCCAGAGTCCCTCTATAAAACCTCTGCCCTCAGACACCTCAGGCACCTCAGATCTTGTGTGCCAAGGTCCCCCCTGGCCTCCAGCCATGAGAGTGCTCTGTGTGGTCTTTGCTGTGCTCCTGCTTTTCTCCCTGGCCACCCCAGGTAAGAGAGGAAGGTGTGGAGGTGGAGAAATTGGGGTGAGCTGTGTCCTCTGCAGCCCCTGTGCCTCAGGGGGAGGGAGGGGGTTCATCTCTGGGGTGGTGGGGATCTGGGCGCTGGTGATTTATTCAGCCTGGAGTTGGGATGGGGTGATGCCACGCGGCAAATCCCATCTCCCATCCTCATGCAGAGTAGAGGGATGGTTTGTAAATGCCCAGTTACCCTCCAGCTCAGTGGGGACATGAAATGCATCCTGTCCTGGGTGGGGTACCCATAGCATCAGTACCACCCTGGAACCAGCAAGAAGACAACTCCAGGTGCCCTGCCCTCCTTCATGTCTGTGAAAAACGCCAATCACTTGTTTTTAAAATTTTAAAAGTTTGATAGTAATAAAATGGTTATAAAAATAGTGATACAATTAGAGTAATAATAATTTGGACAATTTGAATTAGGACAATATGAGACAATAGAGACAAAGAGTTACGGACAGTCTGGGTACCTTTTTCTGTGCAGCAGGAGCCTGAAAAAGGACACACAGTAACAGAGCATTAACCCTTAAAAACAACAGCCTGTTGCATATTCATACATCTCATACATGGTGCATAAATTCCATTCAAACACAGGATTCTGTCTGGTCATCCTCAGCTTCTTCCTCTGAATCCTAACAGCGCCTTCGAGGCGGGAAGAAGTTAATTTCTTCTGATAATGGGGCAATAAATTCTCTTTCTCTGAAAGATTCAGGTGTCCTGTGGCTGCTATCTCAGTGCGAGTCCTTACTTAAAAAAAAGTATCCTACATAGCCTAGTTTCTATTTTAACGTTTTTTATAACCTAAAACTATATTTATCACACTACTTAAGAGAATTAATCCAGCACTACTTTCTAACACCACACACATAATATTCATTTGAATATTTGTGAAAAGCCAATCATAAAATACGCATTTCTCACAATATCCATGATTTTCTCCATAACCACCCCCTCTCTGTCTCTTCCCACGGCAGGGCAGGGGCAGCCCAAGGGCTTTTGTGACGGGTACTGCGCCCACGCGTGCGGCGAGACCGAGGAGTGGTCCTTCAGCCCCTACTGCGAGGAGCTGCACTGCTGCATCCCCTCTCCCAAAAAGGGCAAATGACCCTGGAGGAATCCAGCCCCGCAGCCCTGGAGCTCCCGGTGATGTGCCCAGGGCGCGGCCGAGGCGGCGCTCAGTGCTTTGAAGTAAAGATGGGCAGATAAGATGGTTTCTGTGTGCTGTGTTAAACTGATTTCTGTGTGCTGTGATAAGATGATTTCTGTGTGATAAAATGATTTCTGGGTGCTATGAAGGAGGGGACAGCCGGGACAGGTTGGCAGCCAGAGCTCCCTGGAGAGTGGTCACAGACACATCCCTGGCAGCCCCAAACCCCTGACACCAAAATGCCAGCCAGGAAAAGCAAAGGTTTTGGAGTTTTCAAAGCAGAGTGGTGGGAAAGGCTGGGAGAGGGCTCATTGCTTAATCCGGTGCTTAATCCAATGCCTCCCTCCTCCACAAGCTGAATCCCAGTTTATTTGTAGGGGGCACAACAGCCCCATCATTCCCATTCCTCATCAGGATCCCTCTGCATTGGGGTTCTCATTCCCACTGAGAGATGGGAATGGGAGACACAAACAGCATCACCTTCCCCTTGCACCCCAAAATCCCATTCCTGGGGTGCCCACAGAGCAACCAATGCAGCCGCTGAGGCTTTGGGGCGCCGTGGTTGTCCTGGACACCCTCACCAAGTGCCTTCTCAGCAGAGTCTGTGACCAGATTATTCCATGGGGATCATTCCAGATTATTCCATGGGGGTCACCAAGAGCAGGAGAACAGCTGAGGATTTCCTCAGTGTCCCCTTCCCTGCCCCATCCCCTGTGGGATAACCCAATCACTCCAGGTATTCTGCAAGGGGACACCAGTGTAGGGTGGCTCAGAACACCCTACAAACACTCCAGCAACACTGGAGGCTGGGATGTTTGTGTCCTAAAGGGCCACAGGGCAAAAATCAGCCCTGTTTCTCTGAAACCCTGCAGGAAATAAAGGAATTTTCCAGCCCTGGGGCCTTGCAAACACAGAAAAAGGCTTTGCATGGGTATTTGTGGGGCTGGAAGGTGCTGCAAGGGAAGAGAGGGGATACAGACCTCTCCCTCTTGTGGGATTACTCCCAATTTCTTTAGGAGGAAGGGCTGTGTCTCCTCTCCTCAGCAGCATCCTTTGTGACCAGCAGAGATCTTGGCACATGGAGCTGGAGGTAAAAGTGATTTCTTCCTCAGAATAATTTATATATTTGCCCAAAACTCCCATTTTGCAGGACACATGGGACCCGGTGTGTCTGAACATGCAACATGAGGTGCTCCAAGGGTTTTGTGACCATGCTGGTCTGAATGAGTGTCCCTGGAAATTTCGGGGCAGACAGGTAGAAAAAAAGGAATAACAGGATAAAAAGGGACCAAGCTTATGCTCCTTTATTTATCTTTAGGATAAAATTTTCATCCTCAGGAGAAACTGATAACCTGAAACACTTTATCAGCTGAAAGAGATACAGGAAACCTGATAAGGCTGGGGGATATCTTAGGATTTGGACAAGAAGACTGAGTCTCTTCACAGACTGGGTGAGATGCTGGGTGTGAGGGGGTTCAGGTCCAGATTATAGAGGCTGAGGGCTGGCAGCAGGTAAAAATCCCATTTGATACAGGATGGCCCATCAAGAGCCACAGATTTTGTCAAGATTCACCTGAACCCAGACAAGAAGACACAAAAGATGGAAATTCACCTAAACCAGCCCTGAGTTGGTGACACTTCACAGACACACAAGGCTGAAAGTTTGATTAAAGAATAAAAATTCCAGAAGGAAACATAAAAAATATTAAAAACTCCTTTTCTGTTTCTTTCTTTCTTTCTTTTTTTTTTTTTCCTGGGAATTGTGAGAGGAGAGTGACAAGAAAGTGAATGAACTCCAAAATGGGGTTTGGAGCACCCTGGGACAGTGGGAGTTGTCCCTGCCCATGGCATGGGTGGGATGAAATGACCTAAAAATGTCACTTACAACCCAAACTATTCTGTGATTCCATGATATTATAAATTCCAACTATGCCAAGAAGCAGCTTCATATCCTGGAAAGAACCTTTTATAGGAGAAATTAGTTGAATATGTATTTGTTATACCCATGAATTACTGGATTGCAAGGGTTTCTCATATTTACAGGCAGAAAACATCAGTTCCTGGGCTTGGTTCAAAGTTATCCCCAGGGAGAGCCCCTGCAACTCAGATCCCACAGAACTCACACTCCATTTTATGTTTTACCACTTTTTTTTTTAATTCAGGGCAGCAGGGGATGGAAAGGCCACTGCTTCTGCACTCAATTTCAATAAAGAAGTGATATAAAAATGGGGAAATTGTCAAAAAGGAGGCAAAAGGTGCAGCAGAAAGAGTTAAATGCTTGCAAATAGATTCTTTGCAAGCACCTGGGGAGGTGTTTAAGGCCACAAAAAGAAGAATCAAGGAAAATCTATGACAGGTATTAAAAAAAAAGGCCTGAGAAAGAGCAAAAAGGAAAAGGTCACAGCTGAAGAGTGGGATGAGGGAGGTGGTTAGAAAGGAAAAGCAGAAATTGTGGCCAAACATGGAAAATAGAAAAGATAATAAACTGGGCCTGACAAAGTATAAAACACAATAAGGCAGCTCAGCAGAGAATTGCAGGAAGAGTTGAAAAAAGTGAGGAAACCTCTTCAAATTAGACTTTTTTTTGTTTGTTTTGTTTTTCCAAACACGTAGAGAATGTGAAGCCTGACAAAGAGCGTGGTCAGGGAAATAAAGTTAATTAAAGCTCAGGCCACTCCACAGGAGCTCAGTGAAATATTTACATTGGTTCTCACCTGGCCAGAAAGAAGGGAGGTCTTGATGCTGAACCTTCCTTTGTGGGGACTCATCAAAGGGGAGATCCTGGCAGATCCTCATTGTCTTAAGTATAAAAGCAGTGGAAGAGAAGAAAAAGCAGCAACAAATCACCACCACCTTGATCTTTCCCCTCAAAAAAAAAAAAAAAAAAAAGAAAAAAAAAAGCCTGAAGGGAATTCAAGAATGAAACAGCCACTTCTGGCTGCAGTGTGTGATCTCTGCAGCCTGGAGAGAAGAAGGATCCAGGGAGAGCTCAGAGCCCCTTCCAGGGCCTAAAGGGGCTCCAGGAGAGCTGGAGAGGGACTGGGGACAAGGGATGGAGGGACAGGACACAGGGAATGTCTTCCCACTGCCAGAGGGCAGGGATGGATGTCTTGTCTGGGAGCATGGGCAGGCCCTGGCACAGGGTGCCCAGAGAAGCTGTGGCTGCCCCTGGATCCCTGGAAGTGTCCAAGGCCAGGCTGGATGGGGCTTGGAGCAGCCTGGGGTAGTGGAAGGTGTCCCTGCCCATGGCAGGGGATGGCATTGGATGATCTTTAACGTCCCTTCCCACCCAAACCATTCCATGATTCCATGATCTTTTGCTCAAGAAGGTTTTGCTGTGCAAAGATGGGAGATTGTAGTTTGATAAGGATAAAAAATCTTAAGGTGTCTTATGGGATTGCAAACCAGGATTTTACCAGTTTTAAATAGAATAACAAGGGGAAAACACAGGAAATCAGGAAAATCCTGTCCTAAAACCAAAGGACAAAGTCCAGCACTTTGAGGCTGAGCTGCAGGAGAGGGGGTTAAGAGGAGATTTGTGGGGGGAATCAGCAGGGAATTTGATCATAAAAAAATCTGGAAAAGGGATGGGAGGGAATGGAAGGATGCCTTGTTGAGGGTGATAAAGGTGATGGCTGAAGAAGGACCTGGCTTGGGTTTGGGGGTGTGACTCCTCCCCTGGCTGATGAAATCCAGATGGATGTTGTGAGGAAAAATATCACCCTGATTTTTTAAAGATTTTCTGAGCCTTCTGATAACAAACAAACTCTTGTAACAAACTTTCTCATACACTTTCTGTAAATAACTCATTGTTTTGCATTCTTTTGTGGAGGAGGAGAAATTTGATGGACTGTGGTTGGCCATTAATTAAAAACAACCACATGAGACCAATCACAGATGCACCTGTTGCATTCCACAGCAGCAGATAATCATTGGTTACATTTCATTTCTGAGGCCTCTCGGCTTCTCAGGAGAAAAAATCCTAACGAAAGGATTTTTCATAAAATATGTCCGTGACAGAAAAATCCAAGTTCGGAGGAAAAATCCAAATCATTTTCCATGTGGAGTGAATGGCTCCATGCGGGTTGTTTGATTGTAGACTGGGAATGCAGGAGCAGGAGAGAACAGGGAGCAAAAATCCTAATGAAGAAGAGAGAAAAAAATCCTAATGAAAGGATTTTTCATAAAATATGTCCATGACAGAAAAATCCACGTTGGGAGGAAAAATCCAAATCATTTTCCATGTGGAGTGAATGGCTCCATGCGGGTTGTTTGATTGTAGACTGGGAATGCAGGAGCAGGAGAGAACAGGGAGCATCAGCAGCATCACACTGAGCTGTTTGCTAAACCTTGGGAATTCCAGCCAGACATTTTGGGACTCTTTACTTGCTTTTATTTTTATTTTTATTTTTATTTTAATTTTTATTTTTAATTTTCCCATGTGTTTACTGTTCCCATGATAGGGAATATCCCTGTGAAAGGAAAAGGAAGAGCTGGAGGCACCTTGTGACCACTCAGGGAATGAAACCTGGATCTGCTGAGCCTTCAGCCTCTGTCTCACCTAGAAAAAGCCCTGCTGGGCCATTTGTTTTTGCTGTTTACACAAACTGCCCTGATCAGGAAGGCCCCAATGTTTAAAAGGAGGCAGTGCAGGCTCTGCCCTTCTCCCTGCCTGTGCCTGTGTGTGGGTGGCAGTGACAGGGAAGCAGATGGGCACATTAGCAGGAATCACTGGGCCAGACATTCCCATTCCTCTCTCTCTCCCAGGGCAGATGCACTGACTGTCACCACAAGGAAAGACACATCTTTAAAATGTATAGCACCAGGCAATATGGGAGCTCCAGATTTGTAGGGAAAGCAGGTTTTTTGTTTTGTTTTGTTTTGATTTTTGCTGCTCTGTGTGGCTTTTCCTTTAAAAAAATGTTTCTGTTGAAGTCTTATTTCACTGAGAATAAGAAATAGAGGAAAACAGAGGGGAAAAAAAGAATCTTACAACCAGGATCCAATCAATTGTCATGGAATCCTGGAACGGTTTTGGTTGGAAGGATCTTAAAGCTCATCCCATTCCCACTCCTGCCATGGGCAGGGACACCTTCCACCATCCCAGGCTGCTCCAAACCCCATCCAGCCTGGCCTGGGACACTTCCAGGGATCCAGGGGCAGCCACAGCTTCTCTGTGCCAGTGCCTGCAGCTTCCAGAAGCAGGACTCAGCAAAACACCCTTTCTTTTGGAGCTGCAATTTCTGGGGCTCTTTTAATTGATATTCACCACATCTCGGGCACCTGGTGGGATTTTTGAGGGTGTGTGTGCAGGGCCAGGAGTTGGACTGGGTGATACTTGTGGGTCCCTTCCAGCCCAGGATAACCTGTGATTTTATGCATATTTCTCAAGTTGCTCTGTTTATATCAGATAGGAAAGACAAAGAAGTTTTGTTTCTGTTTTTTTTTTCTTTTTTCCCCAAATACCTATCCTTTCCAGTTGTAGAACACTGTGAAACCTTGACATGAGAGGAGTGAGTAAATGACTGAAGTGGTGCAGTTTTAGCTGGAATCCCACAGCAATTCAGGATCACTTCATTATTCTACTCCTGCACTTTTCCCACTGCTCTGCACAACTCCCTGCCAGGAGGGGACAGCCGGGGGGGTCGGGCTCTGCTCCCAGGGAACAGGGACAGGAGGAGAGGGAATGGCCTCAGGCTGCTCCAGGGGAGGTTTAGATTGGATATTGGGACAATTTCTTCACTTAAAGGGTTGTCCAGCCCTGGCACAGCTGCCCAGGGCAGTGCTGGACTCCCCATCCCTGCAGGGATTTAAAATCCATGTGGATGTGGCACTTGGGGACGTGGGGCATTGGTGGCCTTGGCAGTGCTGGGGGATGGTTGGACTGGATGATCTCAGAGGGCTTTTCCAACCTAAACAATTCTGTGATTCTATTGATGTCAATAATCATGACGGTATCTCTGCTTTCTCATTGGAAATTATAGTTTCTTTTCCAGATTTATTTGGACCCTTGTGAACCCCAAGTCTAAGGCTTTTTTATCTTAATTTTATGTTTTACTGCTTTTTTTTTTTTAACTTTCTGAACTCAGTGGTCAAAGAAAATGTATCAGGAGGGAAATACAAGTGATGACTGAGGGGGATCCCTCTGCTGAAATTTCTGCAGTGATTTCAGGGTACGAAGACACAGAAATCATTCAAAGACATGAGCTCAAACACACCAAACCCAGCCCTGGATCAGTGGCACAGAACATCCTGGAAGGGATTGATAACAGTGTAAAATTTTTCCAGAGTTGGTGAGAAGGGATTTTGGCAACACCAGAATCCCTGGGAGGTCAGAGCTGCTGCCAGAAATGTGCTGCATTCCCCAAATTGTGGGTTTTTTTAGGAACAACCAAGTGGGAAACCCAAACTGTTGGTTTTCAGCCCCTTTCCTTACCTGCTGTAGAGACCTTGGTTCTGTGTTTCTCTTCACCTTTCCCAGCATCCATTCCCCATCCAAGACCAGCAGAGATGCCTGGAAATTGGCTTTGCTCTGGAAATTGGCTTTACTCCATGTGTTTGCTGCAGGACAAGGAGATGGGATCTGCCCTGTGGCCAGTGAGGGTTAATCCCATTTTCAGGAGCCTCCTGAGCATCTTCTGGTCATCCCTTTGTGGTCTCCCCATGCTCCCTTTAAGGTCCCTCTATTTACATTTTCCCCTTTCACCAATCCCTGCTTTATTTCATCATGTTTCCTCACAATTCTTGGGTTTCTCCAACCTGGGGCCCTTTTTTCCTCTTTTAAACAAGGAAGTTTGAGACCTTGTCCCCATCCTTCCCTCTCATTCCCCAGCCATGGCCACAACACTGCTGCCAGGATCTCCAATGAACATTGATTTTTTGAGCCCCAGGACTGACCCAGGGGATTTGCTGTGAGGCTCAGTGGGGACAGGGACAGCCAGGGGGGTTTGTTCCAACCACACCTTTGTCACCCAGCACTGCCTGAATTCCCTGTGGGAAACAGGGGGAAACTCCATCTCTTTGACAATTCCACTGTGAAATTTGGGGAAAAGAGCAATGGGACATGATGCCAACAGGTCTTTGTGGCTTGGGGAACTTGTCCTAATGCTTGAAATAGGATCATGACCACACAACAAATTATATCTCATTTTTTTCTTTGTTTTATTTGTTAAGAGGAGGGGATGGCAATGGGGTCAGACAGCTGGGAATCTGCTCCCAAAGCCATTTTGGTGCCTCCTCTTCCCCAGGTGCTCCCTCTTCAGCTCCTATTTCCCCTTCCAGCTGGTTGGGATGCAGCAGGAGTACTTGCAGTCAGCAGAGGTGTATTTCAAATCCATCACACGACACTTTGGGGAGCAGTACCCCACAGGAGCACAGGTCTTCCTGACCTTCCCATAGCCTGGAACGGGAGAGGGAGAGTGGTTGTTCCTCATTTCTGCTCCCCATCTCTGTTCCCCATTTCCTCATTTTCCCACCTCTGTTCCCCATTTCCTCATCTCTGTTCCCATTTCCCCATTTCCTTATTTTCCCATCTCTGTTCCCCATTTCCCCATTTCCCCACCTGTATTCCCCATTTCCCCATTTCCTCATTTCCTCATTTCCCCATTGCTGTTGCCCGTTTCCCCACCTCTGTTCCCATTTCCCCATTTCCTGATTTCCCCATTTTCCCCATCTCTGTTCCCCATTTCCTCATTTCCCCATCCCTGTTCCACATTTCCCCATTTCCCCATTCCTGTTCCCCATTTTCCCATTTTCCCATTTCCCATTTCTCCATTTCTCCATTTCTCCATTTCCCCATTTCCTCATTTCTGTTCCCCATTTCCCCATCTGTATTCCCCATTTTCCTGTTTTCTCATTTCCCCATTTCCCCATTATTTCCCCATTATTTCCCCATTATTCCCATTATTTCCCCATTATTTCCCCATTTTCCCATCTCTGTTCCACATCTCCCCATTTCCCCATTATTTCCCCATTTCCATGCCTTCCCACCCCCTCCCAGTCGCAGTGGGCAGCAGGATCAGCCCCTGTCCATAGGGATGTCCTTCTCCATCCCCCCCAGGTCCAACATTCCTTCCCAAGCCCAACCCCAAAGCTGGAAGGGACTTGAAGGACCCAGAGCAGCTCCTTGTGCACCTCTCTCCCTTCTGGCGGCCACTGGATGACCCTGGAGCACTTTGGGACAGATGGGAGAGCATCCCAAAACACCCCAAAACCAAAACTCATAAAGATGCTCCTCAGGGCAAGGCTTCACCAAGTGCCAGGCACCAGGGTGAGCAGCTGCTGGCCTGAAATAGCTGGGAAGTGATGTCCAAAGTGAAGGAATATTGGGATGGGAACCTTCCTGAGCCCCAAATCTCCCTGTCAGTCAGTGAAGGGGGAGGTGAGGACCAGAGCAGAAGGGATGTGTGAGCACTGCACATCAGAAATGTCAGGGAGCTTCACCCTGAAGGTATTGCCAGAAGGTGGCATCAAGCAGAGGAAAGTTCCAGAAGGCTGGAGTCTCTGAAAAGGACATCCAGCACTCGCTTGGTGCTTCATGATTAAAACAATTCACCAGGGCCCAGCTCACCTTAAGTGTCAAAAACATCCAAAACATCACAAGTGTGCCTCTAACAGTACTTTAAAGTGATTTTTTTCCTTTTTTTGGTAAATTTTTAGATTTTTATACAAATCTAATTTTTAATTAGATTTTAATAATAGTTTTAATAATTAAAGAATTAATTATTAATTAATTTAACAATTCATTATTAATAATAGTTTTAATAATTAAGTTTTTAAAATAATTTAATATTAGTTTTAATAATAATAATTTTTAATAATAAAAATCTAAAAATTTTTAGATTTTTATACAAATTTATTTGTTTAAAAATAGATCCCCACATAAGACAAGCTGGGGTAACCAAATCGTGTCACAGAATCACAGAACCCTGAAATAATAGAATCACAAAATCAGAGTCATGAAATCATAAAATCATGAAATCATGAAATAATGAAATCATTAAATAATGAAATAATAGAATCATGAATTCATCAAATAATGAAATAATAGATTCATGAAATCACAGAATAATGAAATCATAGAATTATTAAATCATGAAATCATAGAGTCATTAAATCATAGAATCATGAAATCACAGAATCATGAAATCACAGAATAATAAAATCACAGAGCCATCAGGTGGCTTGGGTTGCTTGGAGACACAGATGCACACCCGAAGAATTTGGGACATTTATGGGGGCATCAAAGCCACAGCACTAAAGCCAGCAGGGCCTGAGTTTTCTCCAGCTGCCTGCAGCCCAGACTGATCCTCCTCATCCCACTTTTCCCCTTTATCCAGTTCACAATTCCCTCTCTTACCTGGGGCAGCCAGGGAGAGCAGGAGGAAGGCAGCGAGGATGAGGCAGAGGAACCTCATGGCTGGAGAGGAGCTGGATCAGCGAGGCCAGGGCAGGAGCTGGGCGCTGTGAGTGCCACTGCTGGGCATCCTCACATTTATAGGGCAGAGAGGAGGGTCTGGGGGAGGTCCTGCTGCTCATGGCATGGCCAGCAGCCCCTCCACCCTGCTGGCAAAGCCCTGCTGTCCCCAGAGCTGGAATCAGCCCCCGATTCAAAGGGAAACCGCGGAGTGTGACAGGAGCGGCCAAGGAGCAGATGGAACAGATGTCCTGGGGCAGAGGGACCTCTCAGGGAACAAGATCAGTATCACAGGCCTTTCCCAGCCTTTGGCAGGGATGCAGCAGGGCTGGGATGTGGCCAGGATGCACTGACAGCTCTGCCTCTGTTGTCTAGAGCCGTCCCCGCACAGGCTGGGCACGCTGAGAAGACCCAGTGTCCGTGTGTCACCCTCTCTCAAACCCCTCTGGTAAATTCAGCAAACACCTCATTCCCTGCAGCCTGACCTGTTGGCCCCTCTCACCCCTCTGAAGGGAGCTGAGAGCCTTTTCCCAGGAAGATCTGACCACTTGCAGGCACTTTGATCAGCCCCTCTCCCTCACAAACCCTCCAGACAGCTCCAGGGGCTCGAGTGTGCTCAGTTTTGGGGTGGACATGGCCTGATCCCGGCTGTCAGGGGTGCTCTGGTGCAAACAGAAGGTTATTCAGAGCAGGGAAATGAGAACTGACTGCAAGGAGTCTGGAGGCAGAAGGGTCTCAGCACTGAGTGGCAGCTTCAGCAGATGGCAAATGAGACCGGCTCAGTGATGGCAAACTGATTTTCACCTTCCAGGAATGAGACATTCCCAAAGAGCACTCAGAAAAAAAATAAAGAAAAAACCAAAAAAACAGTGCCAAGAAGCAGGAAAACTGAGTTCTTGTGTTGGCTGGAATGGGTGCTGATAGAAATTGGGGTGATTTTGTGATAGTTTTGAGGGCGTTTCATGCTGCAAACTGTGCTGGTGTCCCTCTCTGTGCACATGCAGAGTAAGAAAAGAGGTACAAAGGATTGCAGGGAGGATGGTGAGAGCTGGGGACTTATTCCCAAGACAGTAATTAGAATGGGAACTTCCACTGTAGAGGGAGAGGAGTGTGTGGGAACGTGTGACAGCACTGTCAAAAAAGTGTCCTGAAAAAGAGAGAACTCTGTTTTTCCCTTTCCACAGCCGAGGAAGCAGGTGACACACAGGAGTTTGATGCACTGAACAAAGGAATTGTTCCTTCCCACTGCCCACAGTGGGGCAACTCATTGTGCCAGTGACAGCATGAGAAGAAACAGCCTCAAGCTGCACCAGGGGAGGTTTGGATTGGGTATTAAGAAAGATTTGTTCACTAAAATGGTGCCCAGGGCAGTGCTGGAGTCCCCATCCCTGGAGGGATTGAAAAGCTGTGTGCATGTGGCACTTGGGGACATGGGTCAGTGGTGGCCATGGCAGTGCTGGGGAATGGTTGGACTTGGTGACCTCAGAGGGCTTTTCCAACCTCAATGATTCCATGGCTGCCATAGATATTGTGGAACAAGGAGCTGCAAATGTCTTCAGAAGGCAACTGGGCAGCCAATCTGACTGTGAGCAGCTGGGCAGGCTGGACCAGGTGATCTGCAGAGCTCCCTCCCACTCTGTGTTACTCTGTGCTTCCATGAAATCCATGAAATCCCCTCAGGGGCATTCAGCACAATAATATTCACCCACATCCAGCTCAGCAGCCCCAGACATCAGACTGCTGGAATTGGGTGGGTTTCCAGTCTAAGGCTGCTCTCTGTGGCTGTGCAGCTTCAGCTCTTCGTCACTGTCACACTGAGGACACCTGGCTGGATTGGGGACCTGCTACACAGACAGCAAAAGAGCTGGGGAAGGGGCTGGAGCACCAGGAGGGGCTGAGGGAGCTGGGAAAGGGGCTCAGGAGGGAGAAAAGGAGGCTCAGGGGGGACCTTGTGGCTCTGCACAACTCCCTGACAGGAGGGGACAGCCAGGGGGGTCAGGCTCTGCTCCCAGGAACAGGGATAGGACAAGGGCAAATGGCCTCAAGTTGCTTCAGGAGAGATTTCTGTTGGGCATTGGGAACAATTTCTTCATGGAAAGGGTTGTCCAGCCCTGGCACAGCTGCCCAGGGCTGTGGTGGAGTCCACATCCCTGGAGAAATTTAAAAGCCATGTGGATGTGGCACTTGGGGACATGGATCAGTGGTGGCCTTGGCAGTGCTGGGGGATGTTTGGACTTGATCTTAGTTAGACATCTTTTCCAAACCTAGATGATTCTATGATTCTGTGACTCCATGGCATGGTTTATACCCTTCTGTAATTGTTTCTTAACAAATCAACTGTCCTGGCACAGGAGCTGCCTCTCCCTGTTGGTAAATTTTTATCACAACCCTGGCCAGGTTTTTTTCCAAGGCTGCTTTACACATTTGCAAGCACAATTCTCACTGCACCTGCTGTGTCTCCATGAGACAGGCCTGATTTCCAATGAGACTGGGACCTGGTCATCCTGCTTGCAGTGGAAGAGATTTAATATTGTGGATGTCAGCAGGGTGTGACCACTGACATCAGGGCCAGGGAGTGGGGCATGGAACTGCTGCAACCATGGAAATAGTGTGTGGTATCAAAAATGCATGGAACCACAGTGTCCAAGGAATGCCACAAAGGTGCTCCAAGGGCTGGAGCCCCTCTGCTCTGGAGCCAGGCTGGGAGAGCTGGGGGTGCTCATCTGGAGAGGAGAAGGATCCAGGGAGAGCTCAGAGCCCCGTCCAGAGCCCAAAGGGGCTCCAGGAGAGCTGGAGAGGGACTGGGGACAAGGGATGGAGGGACAGGACACAGGGAATGGCTTAAACTGAATAAGAGTAGGCTTAGATTAGGGATTAGGAAGGAATTGCTGGCTGTGAGATTGGGGAGGCCCTGGCACAGGTTGCCCAGAGAAACTGTGGCTGCTCCTGGATCCCTGGCAGTGTCCCAGGCCAGGCTGGACAGGGCTTGAAGCACCCTGGGATGATGGAAGGTGTCCCATGGCAGGGGATAGGAACAGAATGAGCTTTAAGGTCCTTCCAACCCAAACCATTCAGTGATTCTGTGATTACAATCTCAATTTTTACAGGTTTTATAGATAATTTTCTTGGTCCTGTGACCATCTCAGCCCTCAGCTCTCTCCAGCTATTCCACCTCTCCTTGAAGCCTGGTCCTCTTGGCAGTAAACAGCACCACCTGGAATTCTAATTGAGAATAATAAATGAATTAACTGACGTGCCTGACACGTGATAAACCTGGTGGTTATTTTTATAGGAAGAATAATAATTTCCTGCCTCTTCCAGAAGAGAACAGGATGATGTTCTCCCAGTGTGTGCACCTTGGTGCCCATTGCAACCCCACATCTTTCCTTCAGAATCTCTGAATTGCCAGGTATTGCTTATTCCAGCTTCTCCACCAACTGTTTCTGTATTTTCCAAAAAATGAAAGCCAATCCCCAGCACCCTCCAGAACAGAGCAGCTCCTTTCAGCTTATTTGCAAATTCAGAAAGGATGAGCTTTATTCCATTATGGAGTTTTTTAATGGAGACCTTGGATAGTTCAGGACTTAGAACAGCCTTCTGAGATGTCCTACCATCACCATGGCAACTGGAAATTTATTAACTCCTGCTCATAAAACCATTTTTTTCCTTCATTTCCTTTAGGCCGTGATCAATACCAGAAAAAAAAGAAACAAACTCAGATTTGAGACAAAACACCCAGAAAAAATGAATGTGATGAAGAGAATCACGTTTGGGAGAGGCCCTTGAGGGTCCTCAGTGCCAGAGCACTGGTCAGGGTTGGATGCTCCATGAAACCACTGGGGAATGGATCTGACTCCCCATTGTGTCTGTGCCTTGCAGACCGTGCCCAGAGCTTATCAGGGGCCATCCCAGGCTGAGTTCCAGCTGCCCTGGGCGCAGCTGTGCCGTGGGCAGCCCTGGCTGGCACCGCTGGAGCCCAAGAGCCGGGTCTGGAGAGCAGCACCAGCCCCACGTGCCCATGGAGCACGGCCTGGCTGCCAGGGGCCTTTGTGAGAGGGCCCATTGGGGCAGGGTGACACTGCACAGCCTGCAGAGCAAACAACAGCCCTCTGCAGGTGGATGGAGTCGTCTCCGGCACAAACGTTTCTGGTTTTTGTTGTTTCATCGGCGTCATTCCATGCTGCCGGCGCAGCAAGAGCTGCCCTGGCCTTGCAGCCATCAGGCTGGATATTGGGGAAAATTCCTTCACTGACAGGGAGAATGGCACTGGAATGGGCTGCCCAAGGAAGTGGAGGAATCATCATCCGGGAGGGGTCAAAAAAAAGCATCTAAAGGTGGTGAATGGGTCAGTGGTGGCCTCGGCAGTGCTGGGGAATGGTTGGGCTCGATGGCCTTAGAGGGATTTTCCATCCTCAGTGATTCCATGAGTCTATTTTCTACACTGTTCTGCTTTTCTCTCATTTTTCTCCATGCCTACCCAGGTAACACAGCAGCTGGAGAAAATGGAGAGACCTGTAAGGATAAAATTAGGAATTGTCACTCCAGAGTCACCTTATTGTGACACCCTGCAGTGAGATATCCTTGAAAACATATTCCACTGGCCAGAAACTCTCCAGAAAACTGGAGAAAGTCTCTACCCACCCTCACCCCTGTCACTCCTTTACCCCCTTTCCAGATTTCTCTATTCCTTCTCTCTTTTTTATGCCTCCATCCAGCTATTGTCCGCATTGAATTATTGTAACTACATACAACTCAGTTTCCTTCTTCATTCTTTGCTTTTTCCTTTTTCTTTCCACTTCATATTTTTCTGTTTTCCATGACCACTACAGGGAAATAACCCTACTCATTTCTGCTATTGACCATTCACAACCTTTTAGAAGGAATAATTCCATTTACTGGAATTCTGAAGGAAAATAAATCATTACACTGATCATTACACTGCTATTGAGCAGTGGGGTTTTTTTTTTTTTTTCTTCTTGACAAGAAGCTGGGTGGGTTTTTTTTTAAGATGCAGAGTTTATTTTGTAGATATTGAATGTGTTTGCTCCTTCAAATGTTCAGCAGGGAATCCCTCAGTCTAGTTCTTCATGTCTGAATTCAAACAAACACCACCAATTGTTGCTAGTGTTGTTTATTGTTTTCTGGATTCGTCTTTTCTGGATGCAAAACCAACAGCTAAAATCTTCTCCTCTGAGTTAAGGCACAAGGATCAGGAAGGATGAGTCTGGATCAGTTGAGAAATCAAAAAAAATCCAGTGCTGGGAGCCGCTGAAGCCCTTTGGAGGAAGAGCAGAGCTGGAGAAAATCCAGCAGAGGAGAGGAAGGATCTTCTGTGTTCCTTCACAAAAAAATTTTACTGTATTTTTGAATGGGATATGATCCAACCTTGATGTAATTTGGGTTTTTTAATCCCAGAAATTTCCAGAAGCATTTTCTGCCCCCAGGCAGATCTGTGGCTTTGCACAGATGTTTTTGTCGGGCTCAACTTTTTCCCTGGCACACTCAGTGACCTCTGTGGCCCTCGTGTCATTGACAGGAGCTGAACCCTGCACCAGTAAATGAAATATTCTCAAATATGGCACCAATAAATGTCTAATTAATCCTGCTGATGTAAATCTGGGATTATTTCCTCTCATTTGTCACCTTGCAATTGTGGTGTCCCAGGGACCTCCCTTTCCCTCTGCTCTTGGTTTGTTCAATGCAGAAAAGGGAAAGACAAAGGGGTGAATGGCTGAGGCAGGGAAACAGCAAAGGAACTGTGGTCTCTTCACTCTCCTCTGGCTCTTCCCAGTTAAAAATTTGAAGCCAAGTCCTTGGCATGTCTCTCAGGCGAGCTCTATGCTGTGCAGCAGGAAGATGGCTCAAGCACTGCCTGCTTTGGCCGACCCCATGGGATTAAACCGCTCCCAGCTTCCAAAACAGTGGCTTTCTACCCAAATAATGGGTGTGGTCTTTGGTCTGTGGCCAGTCCAGACCTTGCACTTGGATCTGGTGAACTTGCTGGTTGTCCTGGGGCACAGCAGCTCCTGGGGCTGTGCCAACCCTTTGGGAACACGGCACGGCTGAAACCGGAGCGTGGGCACTCCCTAGGGCAGCTCCAGATCACAGCAGCTCCCAGGATTACAGGAAGAAAGAGGAAGAAAAGGAATCAGAACTCCTGGAGTTCGGAAGTTGTGGAGCTGCATTTGTGGTGAAAATTTTCCCTGGTGAGGAATATCCAGTCATGAGCTGAAAATCTCCTGGCAGGGAAGACATCACCACTTCTATTATTATTGAATCTCACTTCTAGTAACTAAAGTTTCTTTATAGAATCGTAGAATGATTTGGGTTGGAAGGGACCTTATAGGACATCTAGTCCTAGCCCCTGCCATGGGCAGGGACACCTCCCACCATCACAGGTTGCTCCAAGCCCTGTCCAACCTGGCCTTGGACATTTCCAGGGATCCAGGGGCAGCCACAGTTTCTCTGGGCACCCTGTGCCAGGGCCTCACCAGGCTCACAGGGAAGAATTTTTCCTAATTTCCAATACAAAGCTACTTTCTTTCAGTTTAAACCCTTTTGTCCTGTCACTCCAGGCTCCTGTGAATTGTCCCTCTCCACATTCCCTGTAGGATCCCTTCAGACACTGGGAGGGCACCCAGGTCCTGGGCTTGGTGGTGGACACATGAGGTTGGGTCAATGCTTGGACTTGATGACCTTAAAAAGGGCTTTTTTAACCTTAACAATTCTGTTTTTCCATTAAAAAGTAAATAAAAAAGCCACAGGACTGCAGCAGCAGCTCTGCTTTGTGATCTTACAGGTAAAGAGACTTCCCAGCCCTGCTGCTGAGCTCCGGCACAGCTGGAGGATTTTCCAGTGCTCGCTGTCTCCGTGTCCTGTTTGATTTCTGGAATGACAAGTCATGGCTCTAAATTTATCCCACTGCCTGCAACGGGGAGTGGAATAAAAGGCATTTCAGCTGGTGGGAGCATCTCTGACTCTGCTGGGCTGCCCTGGCTCTCATCTCTTTGTCACTGGTACTTTGGCCAATCGTTCTTTATTAACTGGGATCGTTAATTGGATTCTGGAAGAGAAGATTTTCAGTTCTCTGCATCCAACAGAGAGGACATTTACTCCCACACTGAGAACCCTTTTTTTCCCTCAATAACAATGGTTCATACCTCAAGCTACTCAGGAGATTCAGCCTAACAAATCCTCACTCAGCCTGTTCATATTTGATCTTAAATACTCAGCGCAACCTCAGCAGTCACTGCTGAACTGAAAACACCAGAGGGTGGCTCCAGATCCACTTAAAACCATTTTTCCTGTTTGTGAGCCCAGGTTGGACAGAGCTTGGAGCAACCTGGAATAGTGGAAGGTGTCCCTGCCCATGGCAGAGGGGTGAAACAAGATGAGTTAAGGTTCCTTCCAACCCAAGCCATTCTGTGATTCTGTGAAGTTCAAGTCTCCCTGGCCACTAAAACAAAATTTTCTAAGCTCCATCAAATCCAGGAGAGTTTGGTTTTGAAGATTTATTGATTTACACTCTTAAAGAGGCAATTCAGGATTCAGCTTTCTCGGGAATGATCTGGCCATTTCCCAAACTGGAAATTGCCAGACCCCAAGAACCCAGTTTTGGAGTTGTGAGGAGTTACCCCAACATCTGCAGCTGCCAGGAAAAAGAGAACCTGAGTCAGGTTTCATGGAAAAGCATCTCAAATTATGTTTTCAAAGCACCACAGCTTCTAAATAGCAATTTTAAAAAAACAGTTCTTACACAATTTGTCATCCCACATTATTCCCATTTCCCTTTCAGAAACAGGTCAGAGAACAATCATGAATGACAGAACCAGAGAAACATGGAATGGTTTGGGTTGGAAAAACCTTGAAAATAATCCAGTTCCAACCCCCTGCCACAGGGGAAATTATAATAATGCTTCCTTGTAGCCTCCAAAGAAATCACAGAAATGCAATCTGTAGTCACTGTATAAATATCTTTTTCATTATCTTTCAACTTAAACCCAAGTGCAGGTGAAGATAATTTCATTAATGCCCCTTATTTCACATTCCTGTCCAATGGAATGCCTTTGTAACTGTGGGAATTGGAAAAACAGAAACTTCCACAGACACTGAAGAGTTTTATCTGCAGCCTAAGAAGAAGCTTAGATTGATGTAAAAATAAAATACACAGATAATAAGCAGAAAAATCATAAACTTATATTTCTATAGTTAAATAGAAAACTTCAAAAAATCATAAACTTATATTTCTACTGTTCTATCAGTACAGTTTCTCACTTAAGTAAGTGAGAAACTGTACTGATAAGATGGTGAAGGGTTTAAAATGTAAGGGTGGGGTTGTATAGAATAAGCTAAGAATTTAGAAGTTATAATAGAAGAATATGTGTGTTCATGAGTTAGAAACCCATTAGATAAAAGTATCTGCAGTACAGTAGAAGTAAGTAAAAGTGATAAGTTAAAAAAGCAAAATAAATTCTGTGGCAGCTCTCTATTAGTTTAGAAAGTTCTATTTTGTCTTGTAACAAAGAAACTTGTGACCACTCTTGAGCTGTGGCCAACTGCTTGCTCCTTTAAAATCTCATGGTCTCTGAAGCTGATGTTTATTGGAACAATAAATCATTCTTAGCTAGAAAATAGTCCCATGCCTTTATTTCTAGCAGTGACGATGATAGCAACAAAGAAATCACAGCTGTCTCTCTTGCAATCTGTAGTCACTGTACAAATATCTGTTTCATTATCTTTCAATGTAAACCCAAGTGCCGGTGAAGATAATTTCATTAATGCCCCTTATTTCACACTCCTGTCCAATGGAAAGCCTTTGTAACCACAGAGGTTTCCCCCCTCTGCCACTAAATTGTCTTTCTTTCTATTTTTCTCCCTCCAGGGGTCTCTGAGCCCCCAAAGTCAAATCATATCCAAAGCCAAACTCTCAAAGCTACTCACCTAAAAAATCAGATCATGGCACAACAACACATTAAATATGTATCAGACCCCAGTGCAGTGGCCTGAGTGGTTTTCTCACAATTCAATGGTTTTTGAATCCATGAAAAGGTTGGAATTTTCCCCCTGAAAATTTGAACAAGCCAAGTACAGAGACAGATACATAGATCTGATAATATAGATCTGATATATCAGATATCCCACTTTCATACTCAGGCCCTGATAAAGGGAGGGTTTGGGGACTGTTTGTACCTGGGCAATTGTTCTCACTCACTCAGAGTAATTCCAAACAGCTCTGGCACCAGGCTGTGTACTCTGTGTACTCCAGGAGCACAGAGACCTGGAGCTTTGTCCCTCGGGAGAGCCTGGAGATTTCCATGGCAAGAGAAGATTTTCATAAAATGAGAAGGAAAAAAATAAAAAAGAAAAAAGAAAAAAAGAAAAAGACAAAAAGCTTAACGGAAAAATGTTAAATTTAGAATCCCAGAATGGTTTGGGTGGAAAGGGACCTTAAAGACCTTAAAGCCCATCCAGTTCCACCCCCTGCCATGGCCAGGGACATCTTCCACTATCTCACGGTGCTCCAAGCCCCGTCCAGCCTGACCTTGGACACTTCCAGGGATCCAGGGACAGCCACAGCTTCTCTGGGCACCCTGTGCCAGGGCTTCACCATCCTCACAGCCAGCAATTCCTCCCCAGTATCCCATCCAACCCTGCCCTCTGGCAGTGGGAAGCCATTCCCTGTGTCCTGTCCCTCCATGCCTTGTCCCCAGTCCCTCTCCAGCTCTCCTGGAGCCCCTTTAGGCCCTGGAAGGGGCTCTGAGCTCTCCTTGGATCCTTCTCTTCTCCAGGTGTCCAGCTCTCACCCACCAGCACCCCAATCCCTTTTCCTCAGGAGCATTACATGGTGTCCCCTGATTTCTGATGACAAAATGGAAAAGCTTCACCAGAAACTCATTATTCCCTGGAGGGGAAAAAAAAAAAAAAAAAAAAAAAAAAAAAAAGAAACGAAAATCAGCTAAAAATAACTGATGATGGAATCTCAGCCCTGAGGAACGCTCGTGCATGAGGTGTGGGGTCCATCTGTCTGTCTGTCTCATCCTGCCAGCCTCCTTCCTCCTGCAGTCTCACTTCAGAGCTGCCCACTCACTCTCTGCTTGCCAAATCCCCGGTGTGGCTTTGCTGTGGAGCTGGGAATTCTGGCTGGGAAGCTCTCCCACACCTGCAGCTCCCTCACCCAGCTGCTGGTGGGGTTGGGTGAGGAATTGTGGATGGCAGCTCCCAGGACACGCTGTGAGCTCAGACATCCCCGTGAATGTCACGTAGAAAACAACATCTAAACCAGCTCCAGCTGCCTTTCCTGCTATTTTAGCAAATTTCCTACAAACAGGAGGATTTCTCTGCTTCTCCATGGAAGGGTTTTTCTCTCTGCCTCTTTCTCCTCCACACCAATGAATGAAGCAATGCCAGGACCAGGCTCAGATATAAAATCTCCCCCCAGCCCCTGGCAGATTTTGGCTCAGGAGTCAGCACAGACACCAATCCCCAGCGAGCTGCCCACTGTGGGTCCCTTTTTAGGGAGATTCAGTGTCCTGTCTGTGGCTTGGCCCTTCCAGCTGGCCTTGGATTTATCCCTGTGGATGTGGGCACTGCACTCACAGATGATTCTCAGCAGCCACAAACCTCCCCTGCCTTGTGCTTGCTGCTCTTCCTGGGAAAACATCAGAGGGTGAAGTGGCTGGGAGCTGGGATAATGGGATAATGGGATCACAGTCTATTTCAGGAATGGAAAAAAGCACAAAAAAGCACTTTTTTAGAGCCCTAAAAAACACCAGTGCTCATCCAAGAGGCAAATGGGCTGCAGCATATGGAGGGTGATCCTCTGCCATCCTGCAGCCACTTACCCCTTGGATTCCACAGGCAAACCCCTGCTGGTGTCAGAGCACACGTGGTGGAGGAGAACCCGCCCTCTGGAAAGCCCAAAATCATGGGAATCACTCCAGATTTGGGACGTGTGGCCTCAAGGGTGACTCCAGAGCAACATCTGCTCCCCAGGGTCTGCCCCACACCCTGGGGGTTTTTCAGGAACAGACCCAGACAGTTCATGATCCTGCTCTCCAGGCAGGAGAGGAGGACATGGGAAGAGCCCTGACTCCTGCTGAGGCCAGACAAGCTTTTGGCAGAGCTCTCCAGCCCACATTCCGGGGCAGAGGGAAGCAGATGGTCGGGCATTTAGGGCTCTGGCAGGAGGAATCTCTGGGCCTTTGGCAGAGGGCACTGATTTAGCTGCATTTCCTTCTGCTTGGAGAGTTTCTGTTTGTGCTTCTCCCACTCGTGGGATTTCTTAGGAGGCTTTGTCAGAGCAAGGAAAAGCAGCTGGTGCCTGGAGCCACCTGCTTCCAGCAGCTGGAGAGGCCTCCTTGACCCATTATCAGTTTTTACGACCCAAATCCATCCTCAGAAATACCTGTACAACCCATAGACCACAGAATATTTGGGTTGGGAAAGGCCTCTGAGATCAATGAGTGTCGGAACCCAGGAAATTCCTCTGGCTGCCCTGGAGGACTCGAGACCCTGCCCAGGGGTCTCAGAGACCTTGGCACAGACGCCTGTGACTTTGATTTTGACCCATGGAGCAAATTACCACCTTTATATGAAGAATTACAAGTCAAGAGAGTTTAAGTAGAATAATAGTTAGCTTGTCACGGGGTGAAAAATAGATTTTTGGGGTTTTAGAATGGGGGCTCGGGGTCCCAAGATGGAGGAATTTGGGTGTGCCCTGTCCTTCTTCTTTCTTCTTCTTGGCCTCCATCTTCTGCTATGATGTTGGCACTTTTGGATTGGTTTAGAGTAGAAGCTCACTGTCTAACATAGGTGATAGGATTGGGAAGTTATGGTAAATATTGCACACGTAGTTTTTAGTATAAAAAGATAACACTGCCCCAGGGACAGCCAGAGTGCCTCTGTCTGTCTTGCTGAACAGACCTTGGCAGGCCAGGAGAAATAATTTTATAGATAAGAAACAATAAACAGCCTTGAGAATGAGAAGAATCCTGACTCCTTCTTTGACTGCTGGGCTGGGAAAAGAGACTTTCTAATGCATCTCGGGGTCACTGTGGCCAGCAGAGACTCTGAGAAATGAGTCCAATAGTTCCCCCAGCACTGCCAACATCCCCATGTCCCCAAGCACCACACCCACATGGCCTTTAAACACCTCCAGGGATGGGGACTCCACCATTGCCCTGTCCCAGGGCTGGACAACCCTTTCCATAAAGAATTTTTCCCTGATATCCAACTCAAACCTCCCCTGGAACAACCTGAGGCTGTTTCCCTTCATCATTTTCACTTGGAGAAGAAGACCAAGCCCCACCCAGCTGTCCCCTCCTGTCAGGGAGTTGTGCAGAGCCACAAGGTCCCCCCTGAGCCTCCTTTTCTCCAGGCTGAGCCCCTTTCCCAGCTCCCTCAGCCCCTCCTCATCATCTCAGTCGTGCTCCAGACTTCTCTGTCTCATTCAGGGTGAGCCTGTACCCAGCCTTGAGATTATCCTAAAATTGTTGGCATTCACAGCCCAGCCCATGGGTTGGTGTCACCATTAGGTCAGATGTGACATACACACACATGATCAGAATCCAAGAAAAAAGTTTTTATTCTGTGCGTTCTCCAGCTTATATACTCTTAACAAAGCGTGATCTTAAGCCAGTAACTACATCACAATCGTTTATTATATTAATTGGTGCACAGCAATTAGCATCAATATAATTGGCAAAAGTTTTACAGCAATTTAATAAGGCACATATACACATCTACTTATGCACATAGCCTAGCTGACAAAAATTTTCGTGTATTTTTTCTAATCTGCCTCCATGCTGACAGCCTTGTCTTCTTCCTTGCTATGGATGCACTTGAAAATCATCAATTATTTCTTCATCAAATCATCAATTATTTCTTCTATTTTCTCAGCTTTGCTTGCAGGCCAGCTGTCAAGCCCCTCCATGGGTTGGGACCTCTCCCATCGAGGGGAAGGCAGGACGGATGACATGTGCAGCACCCAGAGATAAGGCTGCACTCAGAGATAAGGCTGCACTCAGAGATAAGGCTGCACTCAGAGATAAGGCTGCACTCAGAGATAAGGCTGGCCAGTGGTTTATTGCACAAGAGATGTGCTGGGCTGTGCTGTTCCCTCCCAGTGTCCTGTACATCGCCCATTGTTCCCGAGATCAGGACAATGTTTGCTGACTGATATCAGTGCAGAGCTCTGCCAGGCAGTGCCACAACCCCAAATGTTGATTTTACAGGACTGAAACCAAGGCAGGATGGGTCTCCCTGCAGTGTTCATGGATTCCTCAGGGAGAGGTGACACCCAAACTCAAATTCTTGAGTACGTGATGAGTACATGTATATTGGTGCAGCAGATTAATTACTGCTGGTATAGTCCAGGGTAAGGAAGCAAAAAGGGCCTTTGCAAAATACCCACAGATGTTTTATTCAGATGTTCAGGTGTCAGCACCCTCACACAGAGGGGCTGGGTTTGGGTCTGCCAAGGGGCCTGGGCTGACCCTGGTCTCAGGGCAGTACAAAGATGAGGCCAGTCAGGGAATAGGGACAAGAGGCTCAGGGACACAGGAACAGGCACAGGAACAGGGAAGGAGCCAGTGGGATCTAACAGCTTTTTGTGGGAAGCTTCTTGTGTCTCCCTAAACCAGGGAATACCCCCCCAGGGTGTCCACAATTCCCTGTTTTTTTATATTATAAAGAAAGTTTCTCTGAACCAAGCACCCGCAACCAAATATCGGAATAAATCACACAAAACTCTGTTTTCTTCATGGTGGAAAAAGCCTATTCTTTATTCACATAACTCCTTTTTATACAGTTTTACAGACCTGTGTCTGACTCCGGTTGGTCAGTAGTTTCTTGCCAATTACTTTATTGGTTATTAACAAGTTGATATTCTGTATTGATTGCTCACTCAAACCCTTGGTGTGTACGTGTAGGAAAAGTTGTTTGTGAGAGATAATTTTCATTTTTCTATCTAATGGTATAAAACCAGTTTATACAGGGTGCTGGTTGTTTTTCACCCAGGAATAGATTGCTATGTTAACAAACTGCGTACATCAGGATGGCTTTTACATGGGAACTTGCAAAGTTTCTTCCCTTAGAAGAAATAACAGAGCAGGCCTGATTTTATGAGGCCTTTCTTTATTATTTTTTTACCTTACTGCAACACATGTACATGTACAAATGAGTACAAACCTTATTTTCCCTACAGCACAAGGCAAGACAGAAAAAGGCAGGCAGTGAATTCCATCCCAGCACCAGCCACTCCTCTTCTTAGGCACAATCCTAGTGTACCTCTCACTCCTTTTTCTCTGTGTAATATCTGATATATCCCTGACTTGAGAGCTGTACGTGATGGGTTTTTCTCTGAGCTGGGTGATGATCCCTTCCCACACATCCCTTGGGGATTGCAGAGCTGCCAGGACCAACACTGGGGTAACAATCAGATCCTCCACTGCCCAAATTTGCCTTTTCCCTCCTTCACAGAGGCAGCAATGCTGTTTCCCCACTGAAACAGCACTGAAATCCAGAGTTTTCCTTTGCAGCCACTTCAGCTGCGGCTGCAACCATCCATGGAAGTGGCAAGGCCAGGTGGGATGGAGCAGCCTGGGACAGTGGAAGGTGTCCCTGCCATGGCAGGGGTGGAACTGGATGAGTTTTAGGGCCTCTTCCAACTCAAACTATCAAGATACACCCAGAGACCCCTCTTCTCTCTGATGATGTGGATCAATGCAAACCCCCATAAGAGGAGAATTAATTGTCCTTATTATGAATCTTTGCATCTATGGAGATTAAAATCTATTTTATTAAAATTAATTTACAAGATTAAAATGTCATTAATTAGACTTTCGGATCATTCCCAGACACTGGAATCACCAGAACTGCCAGCATGAACGAGACACAGGGGCAGCAAACCAGACAAACTCAGGCTGAACTCAGCACCAGGGGCCAGGATAAAAATCCAGGTCACCAAATCCAAACACCTCAGCAATCCTTGTCAGGGACAGCTGCCCAGAACAGGCTGTCACCCGGTGGCACCCAGCCAGGCTGATCCCATCGGGCTGAGGCACCAGGAGCCGCCCGTCCCCTCCAGAGGGAGCCCCAACTCGAATTCCCCGATTTGGATTTGCTCTTTGACAGAGATAAAGCAGGCGGAGGCTGATGAGATGGAGCCTGTCTGGGTGAGTGAAATCTGTGGGATCTGTAGGATCTGTGGGATCTGCAGCTCTGGAACACATCCCGCATCCCCTCTCCCTTCCCGCAACACCAAAGGCCAGTGCAGACAGCAGAGCGCCTTTTGAAGAAAAATCTGGATTTATTTTTTTTTTTCCCCTGAAGATCTGGAGGGTCCTTCATCTTTTTCCCACTCCTTAGAACTTCACTTTTCCTGGTTTGTGGCCAGCTCTTCTCACTCTCGCAGATATTTTTGGGGTAAATGCTGGATTTCAGTGTCACCAGCCCTGAATTTGGTTTGGAATCACGGGATTAAAAGAAGTTGAACAACACCAGACTAAAAGTCTGTTTATTTAACAACTTGTCTCCATGACTGAACAATATTGGATTGAGAAAAGCACTGGATCACAGAATCATGGAATGGTGTGGATTGGAAAGGAACCTTAAAGCTCATCCCATTCCACCCCCTTCCAACGGGCAGGGACACCTCCCACCATCCCAGCTTGATCTGAACCCCATCCAACCTGGCCTTGGGCACTCCCAGGGATCCACATTCCTCCTCACACCTCTGCTAATAAATTTAGTGCTAAGGGTTGGGTTTTATCTGTGCCCAAACTCTTCCTGACAGGGCTGAACTTTACAGGAATAAACCATGGAAAAGCACTCGAGCTTCTGCACCCCTGACCCTGCAGCCTCACCGCAGCTTCCAGTGCCTAAAGGGACTCCAGGAGAGCTGGAGAGGGATTTGGGACAAAATGGATGGGATGGAGGGACAGGACACAGGGAATGGCTTCCCACTGTCAGAGGGCAGGGATGGATGGGATGTTGGGAAGGAATTGTTCCCTGTGAGGGTGGTGAGGCCCTGGCACAGGTTGCCCAGAGAAGCTTTGGCTGTCCCTGGGTCTCTGGAAGCCTCCAAGGCCAGGTTGGATGGGGCCTGGAGCAACCTGGGACAGTGGAAGTTGTCTCTGCCCATGGCAGGGGGTGGCACTGGATGATCCTTGAGGTCTCTTCCCACCCAAACCATTCTGTGATTCCATGATGGAAACACAAACCCAGTGCAGGAGGGGCTCTGCTGCCACAGCTGGGTGGCTTTGGAGAAGAACCTGAGGGGGACTTCAGAAAACTCCACGTGTGATGTGTCCAGGCTGAATTTTTGGCCTTTTTCCCATTTGTTGCAGGACGGGACGGCGCTGGGCCGGGGTCAGCAGGGACCCGGCCGTGTGTGCCCGATTCCCGCGGGTTTGTACCCAAACCGCGGCTGCCGATGGCCCCGGGGGGGACCGAGCCCAGCCCTGCCCCTGCCCGGGACTGCGGCTCCAGCATCCTCCTGCTCCTGCTCCATTCCAGATCCCTGCCTGTTCCATTCCCGATCCCTGTCTGTTCCCGTTCCCGTTCCCGTTCCCATTCTGATACATTCCCAATCCCTGCCCGCTCCCGTTCCCATTCCCGCTCCATTCCCAATCCCTGCCTGTTCTCGTTCCCGCTCTATTCCCAATCCCTGCCTGTTCCCTTCCCCATTCCCGCTCCATTCTCAATCTCTGCCTGTTCCCGTTCCCATTCCCGCTCCAATCCCCGCCCGCTCCCATTCCTGTTCCCGTTCCCGCTCCATTCCCAATCTCTGCCTGTTCCTGCTCCCATTCCCGCTCCATTCCCAATCCCTACCCACTCCATTCTCTCTCTCTGCCGGCTCCATTCCCTCTCTGTTCCCTTTCCCCCTCCATTCCCAATCCCTGCCCGCTCCCATTCCTGTTCCCATTCCCAATCCCTGCCCGTTCCCATTCCCGCTCCATTCCCAATCCCTGCCTGTTCCCGCTCCCATTCCCGCTCCATTCCCAATCCCCGCCCGCTCCCACTCCTGTTTCCCATTCCCGCTCCATTCCCGATCCCTGCCTGTTCGCTTCCCATTCCCGCCCACTCTCCCCAAGCCCCGCCCCTGGCCCCGCCTCTTCCCCTTGGTCCCTCCTCCGGCCCCGCCCCCTTCCCGCCCATCCCCACAATTCCCGCGGAACCCTTGTGGCGGGGCCGTGCCGCGCGCCCGGACCCTTTCAGCGCCTCGCCATCCCCGTGAGGATCCCGAGCGCGGATTGGTCCCGGTGCTCGTCACGTGACGCGGGAGGGTCCCGGGCGGCGCTTCCGGCCCATCCCGCTCATCGCGCTCCGCCGGCGGCTCCCGGGATTCCCGGGGATCTCGGGGGGCCCGCGGCTCCCGCGGCTCCCGGACCCTCCCCGAGCCGGCACCGAGCCTCTGCCCGCGCCCTCCCCTCCTCAGCGCCCTCCCGACAGCCCCGGTACGGCCCTGCGGGAGAACGGCGGGCCCGGTGCGGTTCCCTCCCGCTCCCGGTGCCCACGGAGCCGCCGCCGCCACCGCGGGTGATGCCCCCGCCTGCCCGGGTGGCACCGCGCACGCCCTCGCCGGCTTTCCCGGCCTCCTGCCGGTGTTGCCGAGGCTGCCCCCCGTTTTCCCGGTGAATTTTCCCGGGTAAGTTGAGTTTCCCCCGCCGTTCCCGCCCAGCATGGAGTTCGCCGAGCTGATCAAGACGCCCCGAGCGGATAACGTGGTGCTGCACCGGCCGTTCCACCCGGCTGTGGAGGGCACGCTGTGCCTGACCGGCCACCACCTCATCTTCTCGTCGCGGCGGCGCGACAACGCCGAGGAGCTGTGGCTGCTGCACTCCAACATCGACTCCATCGAGAAAAGGTGGGAAAGGCTTCCCTTGTGGGAATCCTCAAAATCAGAGGGGTTTGGTGTGAAAAATGCATGTATTTTATGATTGGCTTTTCGCAAATATTCAAATGAATATTATTTATGTTGTGGTAGAAAGTAATGCTGGATTCATTCTCTTAAGTACTGCGTTAAATATAGTTTTAAGTTATAAAAAATGTTAAAATAGAAACGATGCTATGTAGGATACTTTTTTTTAAAGAAAAGACTCGCAGCGAGATAGCAGCCACAGGACACCTGAATCTTTCAGAGAGAAAGAATTTATTGCCCTCTTATCAGAAGAAATGAACTTCTTCCCGCCTCGAAGGCGCTGTTAGGACTCGGAGGAAGAAGTTGACACTGACCAGGCAGAATCCTGTGTTTGAATGGAATTTATGCATCATGTATGAAGTGTATGAATATACAACAGGCTGTTGCTTTTAAGGGTTAATCCTTTGTTAATGTGTGTCCTTTTTCGGGCTTATTTTGCCCAGAAAAAGGTACCCAGACGTCTGTAACTCTTTGTCTCTATTGTCTCATATTGTCCTAATTCAAATTGTCCAAATTGTTATTACTCTAATTGTATTAAACTTTTAAAATTTTTAAAAAGAAGTGATTAGCGTTTGTCACATTCGGGAAAGCTGCAAAAAGCAGCCTCAGAGACAGCAGAACTGTGATCGGAGCTAAGCAGCAGCCATGAGATTGGGCAGCAGAAAAATTCTGTAAAATGTAGAAAAGTCACAACAAATACAACAGTCATCTGTGTATTAACAATTGTCCAGAATAACTCCTTAACCGACAGAAAATTTTATCTAGGAAGTTCTAAGCTTAATAATGGAGCTCTGTGCATTGTGTTTTAAGGCTTACAAGGAGGAATTGTATTCAAAATAAGCAAAATAATTCATTGTTTTAACCAAAGGTACCTGTGCTGATAGTGGTTGGATGGAACTACTGTCAATATGCTTTTGCTTTGTGTGATTGTAAAAAAAACTTATAAAGTGAGTTGTAGCGTTAAATTCTTGGTCTGCTGCCTGGGATGTGAGCTGGTGGCATCTTCCCATTGTCATAACCATGGGATGGGACTGATGCTGGAAAATAAAACAGCTCAAAGTGTGGGAATCCATAAAATCAGAGCGTTTTGGGAAAGATGCAAAAGGCAGCCTCAGAACTGTGATCAGAGCTGAGCAGCAGCCATGAGATTGGCTTGCACAAAAATTATGTAAAATGTAGAAAACTAACAACAAACAGAACAATGGTCTGCGTATTAATGCTTGTCTAGAATAACTCCCTAAGGTGCAGAAAAGTTTACCTAGTGAGATATTAGGAAGTTTTAAGGTTAATAATGGAGCTCTGTGCATTGTGGGCTGAGGGCATCTTCCCATTGTCATAACCATGGGATGAGACTGATGCTGGAAAATAAAACAGCTCAAGGCACATTCCACAGCAGTCCCATCCATTTGTGATTTGTACACAGCCCCTGGCTGGGGATATCCCTTCTCCCATCCCTTATGGTTGGGAAAGGCTGGCTGGCACCTCAGCTGTCCCAAATCCTGGGGTGGACAGCAGGAAGGATGCTCTGGGCACAGACTTTGCCTTAAGCTGTGCCAGGAGAGGTTCAGGTTGGGCATCACGAAGGAATTTCTCCACAGAAAGGGAAATTAAACCCTTGGAATACCGAGGGAGGTTTGGACTCTCCATCCCTGGAGATGTCCCAGGCAGGTGTGGATGTGGCACTCAGTGCTCTGGGTTGGTGACAGGGTTGGACTCTGTTGGAATCCAAAATGCAGGGAATTCTCAGAACTTTGGGCCTGTAAGCCAAAGCTTGGAATTAAACACAGGATTTGATCTGAGACCTTGGAAAAGGCTCCCAAACTGAGGTGCTGGAAGCAAGAATGTGGATTTACAATTTAAAACAGGGACAAGTTAAGCTAAGAAGAAGAAAGTTTCGAGTTTTAGAGTTTAAGATATAGAAAAATAAAAGTAGTTACAGAGGTAAACAAGGAGTTTAAAATGCAGCACTGTAGGTTTGTGTGTCAGAACATGATTGGCTAAGAAAGCTCACACTGTAGCATGAGTCCATAAGATGAAATATCTAAGGATTGGGTCAAAAACATAAATATCCTTGTTTTATTGGTCAATAAATCTTTAAAAGGTCTTGTAACTAAGGGATGTGTTCTGAACCATGCAGTAAAGAAGTGAGCTGAGCTCACCCTTTGTAGAAGATGAGAACAATAAATCACATCATCAAAAACAACCCAGAGGTCCCATCTCTAACTCATTCAGAATTCCTTCCAAAAATCCCTATAGACTCAATGATCCTTTTCCAACCCCAGGGCAGGGTTCCCATTCTGTTTGGACATTCATGTTTCATGTTGCATCTCAAAGGTTTGTTTTTTTGGTCCTGTAGAGAGTCAGAATTTTTGTGTTTAACCCTTTTTGCTCTGTGTTCATCTCTCAGTGGATTCAACCACCCTTGAAGCACTTTATAAATGATGCACTGTGCACAGAGAGGGATGTCAGAGCACTGCTGGAGGGCTTTGCCTTGTTTCACCCTCCAAAACTGGTGGCAGAATTGGGCTCTGGACTTGCTCAGCCCCAGATCTTCTCCTGCTGCTCAGCAGCATCATCCCTCACTTTTCCAGCTGCTCATGGGAATCAATAACCCTTTAGCAATGTGCTTTTTGTGCTACAGCTCAGCTGTAGCTGCAGAGCTCCATTTTTTTTTTTCTGTCCCTGCTATTTTAGCTACAGAGAGTTCAGAAATTTCTGTTTTCCCCTCATTTCTGCTTTACCTGCATCATTGCCCTTCACTGAGTGTCTGCCCCATCTCACCTGGTCATTGTCTTCTGCTCCCTCACCTTGGTCCTTTTTGATGATAATAGTTCATTTTTATATTAATTACAAAATCCTCCCCCTGTTTGTAAAGGCTTTTAAGGAAGTCTGATAGGTCAGAGTCCCTGCCAGCAAGGAATCAGTGATTAAAAAAAGCACAGAGCCTGGGATGATGGGGGAGTTGCTGGGTGCTGATGAGGTTTGTTGCTGATTAAATTTGCTCCTGATCTCCCTCTGTATTTCTGAGAGAGGACAGGAGCAGAGGGGTGGAAAACTCAGGGAATTTCTTCCCATGTTCAGTCTTCAACCTGGCCTTGGACACTTCCAGGGGCAGCCACAGCTTCTCTGGGCAGCCTGTGCCAGGGCCTCACACCCTCCCAGCAGTGTGATATTTGTCATGTAACACCTCCACTCCCTGCCACAGCAAAGGGATGGAGTAAATGAAAATAAAACCAACCTTGCAAATAGCAAATAACAAGTTGTGTTTGTTTCTTTATTTTCTGTAAGGTTCCCCTGCAGACAAATTAGCACTCATGGAGATTTGCCTCGTGGGAAGAGCTATTCCACTTCTCCTGACTTAGAGGATCCTGTTTTTATGGGACTCTTTTTTTCCTGTCTTGCTGTAGGTTCGTGGGCTCCTTGGGCACCATTGTCATAAAATGCAAAGACCTGAGGATTATCCAGCTGGACATCCCAGGGATGGAGGAGTGTCTGAACATTGCCAGCTCCATCGAGGTGAGCAGCTACCATCAGCCAGAAAACCTGCAGGTCTTGAGCTCACCTCAGCCTTGAGAGCTTTATTTTTTCCAGTTAGGCTTTCATGTTTTGAAAGGCAAAGTAGAATCTGGAATGTTTTATATATTGGGGGGTTGTTGGGTATTTCCCAGAGGTTTTGGACTTCCCATCCCTGAAAGTTTTCAAAGCCAGGCTGGATGGGGCTTGGAGCAGCCTGGGGTAGTGAAAGCTGTCCCTATCCATGGCAGGGGTGGAATGGGATGAGCTTTAAGGTTCCTTCCAGCCCCCACCTGTGATTCCATGATGTCTCTTGTCCACACAGGCACTTTCCACCCTGGATTCAGTCACCCTCATGTATCCCTTCTTCTACCGGCCCATGTTCGAGGTCCTGGAGGATGGATGGTCCTCCTTTCTGCTGGAACAGGAGTTTGAGCACCTCAGCTCAGTGGTGAGTGGGATTTAAGGGATTTCAGGGATTTCCCAGGCACATTCTGTGAACTGTTTCACTCAGTAATGGCTGGACTGGAAATCCCAGATGGTTAAAAATTCATTTGGTGCCTGGGTGGGAAGTGAGTGTTGTTGAAATACTCCCTCTGTGACATCAGATATTTGTTTGCTTCTTCACTTTGTACCAGTGGAGGTTTGGGGCCTTTTTCAGGAAATCACAAAGGTAGGAAATGTTTTTGGCCTTCAGGGATGGTTCTCTAATTGGAAGAACAAATTTAAATCCTTTGTCCTGGCTTTGTTGTTCTTAATTTTGATTTGGAGTAGAATGAGATGAATCTTTGTCAAACCCTTTATTGAAATTACACTGGTTTAAAAAATTGCTGTTTAGGAGGATGACAATGAAGATGCCCAGTTTGAAATATTTTTTCCTTTGATTGATGCTGGGGAAATATTCAGGAGGTTCAAAAAGCAGGAAACTTCCAGTTCTCTTTTTCCAGGTGCTGCTGAGCACATTGATTTTATTTTGGGTAGGAATTGTTCTTGTGGCATTGCCTGTTGTTTCTCTTACTCAAATTTCCCTTTAGGATGCTGAATTTGGTAGAGTGGGAACTATCTTGGGTGCAGGAACCTGTTTTAATAATTCCTTGGATTTGCATTTCTGTGTTCCAGGTCTTTGTTTCACATCCAGTCTGTGCTCTTGCTCCAGCAGCTCAGGTTTCTGAGCCCACATCCATTAGTGCAGCATCCAAGAACATTGATTTGATTTTTTTTTTTTTTTCCTCTCTGCAGCCCAGCTTGTCTGCAGCCTGTATCATTTCCTGGCTATGAGTAACAACTGAATAATGTGATCAGCTTGACCAAATTCAGTTGATGAAATCACCAGAAAATTAAAGAACATTAAAGGGGTTCAGAGGCCTTGCTATTTTTGTCTCATAATCAAAGCACTCTCATGTGTCTTCCTCTGCCATCCAAAGACAGACCAACTGTTATCATATCCAGCACATGGATCCATTGATGTGCTTTTTTTTCCTTTTTTCAGGGATTTAAATCTTCATTTGTCAAAATCTTGCCTTTCTAAACATATTCTCTGTGTAAGAATTGCATTTTAAAACCTCATTACTTTTTAGCACCACATTTCCAGGGCAATCATTCATTCCTTTAAAATCTCCATGTCTGACAGCTGTTGATTAATTAATTCTTGGCTTTTAACCCAAAACTTCACATTTTTAATAGAATGATGTCAAAAGGCACCTTCCAATGATTTACCTCTCCTGAACAACAGATAAATGTCTCACTGACCAAATAATTCTTGTTCTGTAAAGACACTGCTTTATGTGACAGGCTGGCACAAGGACATGGCTGATTTAAATCTTTCTCCCAGAAGTCAAATGGGTAGAATTCCAAAGGTTTCTGCCTCTGCTAAATCATCCATCTGGATCTGTATCATCCCAGTAGGATAACAAGTCAAAAACTATTTCACCCACCCTACAGCTCCAGTAATTTATTAATTCCACATTTATCTGCTACAGGAGAGTTGTTTTCAACACTCTCTAATGGCAATGTGCAGTGTAAAAGTTAATACTTTTTTTAAAGTTAGGTAAATATTAAATATTTAGATTATATAGCATGTAATTTGTGTTCTTCCTGCACAGTGAGGGGTGAATGGAATTCAGAGTATGTGCAGGGGTTCAGATTTTTTCTGAGCAGTCAGAGGAGAGCCAAAAGGTTTCTCTTCTGCCAAATTCGAGAGCTGCAGGATGCTGCAAACTACTCCACTCTGGAAATTCAAAATTTTTCTTCCAAATTTAGTTTCCTGAAATGAAGTGAAGAGGCCTGAGAAGTTTGTACACTGCCAGTATAATTAATGTAAAGGTATTTGATTGCCAAGAAAATCACTCACTTCATTCTCCTTTTTCTTTTCCCCTTTTCTTCCCCCCCTTTTTCTGTATTTTTTACTTCCCCCCCTTTTTCTCTTTCTTTCCCTGTCTTTTCCTCTCTATTCTTTCCTTTTCCCTTCCCTTTTTTTCTCTCTTTTCTTTCCCTTTGTAACAGGAAAGATCTCAGGCTTCTGAACAACTCAGTTGTGCTTCATCTTCGTGTCAGAGCTCCTTTTAGAAATCAGAATTTTCTGGGTTTGGGCTCAGGTCAAATGGTAACTGTGAACCAAATTTTGCTCTTTTCAGACAAACATCAATCTTTACATCTGTTCTGCTCCTTGTCCATGCACAATCTGATCCCAGGAGGGCTCGTTCCTTGGGAATGGCCTCTGGCTTTGCTGCTTTGCTGGATCTCCCAAGATCCATGCTGGGTTCTGGACTTTTTTTTAAGGCCTTTTGGTAGAGCTTGACTTGTTTCCCAATATTTTGTGGAAAAATGACCTCTCCTGGCAATTTTCAGTTTTAGGAGGAATGGTAGCTTGGACATTTGCGAATCAATGTCTCTATAAACAAGTATTAGGACAAGAAAAGTAGAAATCCAAGATCCTGCACTGGTTTTAAAAATCGCTGCTTTTTTTTCTCTGGAATTCTTTCTCCTTTCTGCTCAGCCCTCATCCCTTTGCTGCTTTTATCCTTAACTTTTCTTGATTCCTTAAAGCTCACATGTCTATCTGGGAAAGTTACGGGTCCACTTTGCACTCTCTGAGTTTCACACAGCATAATTACCTGCTTGGGAGTGAGCTCTCCCTTCATCCCTTTCCCTGCAGTCCTTCTGCTTCCTCTGCTGCTGCCTCGCTCTTCCAGTTACTGATGATCCTTTTTCCTTCCAAATTCCAGCCAAACCAAAGCTAAAGGAGTTGATTTGGGCAGTCTGGAGCTGGCAGTGCGGAGGTTAATGGGATCTCTGCAGCAGGAGCTGCTGGAGGGAAGACAAATGGTGCCAAGTGCTGCCAGGCTCCTCCTCCTCGTCGGGGAAATTACACCGGGATGACTTAACAGGATCTCTGTGTCTGCTGTAAATGGGGGGGAGAGCAGGGTTAAATTACCAGAGTGGGGGATAAATCAGGTGCTGCTCCTCCATTCCTTTCCATACTGGTGGTGCCAGGGACAGCCAGTCTCCCACAAGTTCCCCAGAGTTCTGGTTTTGCCTTCTCCACATCCTGTGTCATGGTGAGGTTTTTATCAATTTGATATTCCAGATCCATGCATATCTTTTTCATGATAATCAAACTGCACACCCAACAGACACCCTAAAAACCCTGTTAAAAATCCCATTGCTGGTGCATTAAAAGCTGGAGCTGTGACCAGCCACACCCTTTTGTGTCCCAGAAGTTTTCATCTCTGCTCATAACGCGGTGGCCAGAGGCAATTTGACTTTGCATCTGGGAGAAGCTCTGCTTTTTATAAAATGGAGCTGTTCAGAGGAGCTGTTTTGAGGCTAATGAATAATGAAATAAGGTTATAGCATGGATGGTGCAAAACTGTCCAGCTGGGCTGCTGCAAACAGGCAACATTACTGCTCTTGATGCTGATATTTCTTTTTTCTCAGCATCTTTTTTAGGCTGCCACCGAAAATTACAGTTCTTCTGTCTCCTAAGCCACATATCCCATGCTTTGGAGCTGCTTGTGCTGAAACAGTGTTGTGAGACAGATCAGCTTGTTCAGCTGATGGAAATGCTTCATTGCCAGAAGACATTCCTGAATTGATCCCCATTTTCCACTTGACCAGTGAGCTGGTCAGGTGCATTTTTATAACCAGGTAGCAATCAGGAGCTGTGTGGCAAGGGGAGTAAGGATCTGGAAGAAAGGAATTCTGATCAGAGATGTCCAGTTAATTCATGTTAAATCAGCAGACCTGAACTGATGTGGATTTTGTGTGTTTTGTCACAGCCTAATTTAGCTGTTGTGCTCTCACTTTGTCCTGCCTGCTTTATTCCTCTGCTTTTTTGTCTGCCTCAAACTTTCCTTGAACTCAGATGAGCAGAGGTTTGATGGATCTCTGAGGTCTCTCCCTGCTGCAGAAGCTCCTCATTGACCTTTTTTCTCTGAGCTGGAGCCAAGGCCTGGGGGTGACCCTGGGTATCAGGTAGCTGGAATTCTCATGCCAAGTGCCTGTGAGGTGCCACACTCAGCACTTCTTTTTGGCTGCTGGGAGCTGGAGCAGTTACATCACAGAGCTCCTGATGTGCCCTCAGTGCTTGGCTGCTGGGCCCCTTCCAGAAGGTGCTTTAGGAGAAAAAACTGAGCTGAGCCCACAGAAAAGAACCAAGCTGGAGATGTTTAAATTGAAATTTTAACCTCAAAGCAGCTTCAGCATCTGGAGTGGGTGGAAGTTCTTTGCCTTTCTTGGCCACCTTTGTCTTGTGAGCTCTTCTTTCAGCACAGATGGAGGGTTGGGCCCATATTGCCTGTATCTAAATGAACTTTTTTCCCCTCTTGTAGGAATACATTTCTCTGTGGGGTCTCCCCTTGCTGTCTGCTGTGTCTGTGAAACAATTTAAAGCCACAATCACCCATATCTGCCCACGTGGGCTTATTTTGTTCTGTTCGAGGATGTGATAAACCAAAGGGGGAGCTGTTCCTCAAGACCCAGAGGCATCTGCTCATTCTTCCATTGCTTCCAAGCTTTATCTGCACTCTGGGGAATGAGCTTCTGGGAGCTGCTGCAAGGAGATGATTGCAGGGAGCACCAAGAGATGTGCTGGAAAAATTAATGGGTCAACAGCCCTGTAAATGGTTACTTAAAGGACAATTTGTGGTGCAAATGGAACAGATCACAAATATGACTTCATCCTGTGCATGGAAGTCTTTCTTCCCTGTTACCTCTCCCATATAATGCCTTTTCTGACCCAAAGCTGTGTTCTGGTGTTTTTCAGACCAATGAATGGCGTCTGAGCTGTGTGAACAAGGACTTCTCTGTGTGTCCCTCCTACCCTCCAGTTGTCATTGTCCCCAAATCCATCGACGATGAGGCGCTCCGCAAAGTCGCGCTGTTCCGCTACGGCGGCCGCTTCCCGGTGCTCAGCTACTACCACAAGAAAAATGGGATGGTGAGCTGGGCTTGAGGGGTGCTTCTGCCTGAAGGAAGTATGGGAATCTGTTGGTTTCATGCTCTGGAAGTAACAGAGCTGCTGGTTTATTTTCTGGCTTCCTCAGGGAAGGTACAGGAATGCTGGGTTTTTTCCCTGGTCTCTTGGTGGTATGACAATGAAAACACAACATCTGGGCTCACACATTCCTTTGGGGTCCAGGTTAAACCAGTGCTGCCCCAGTTTCTGTAGTCCAGATCCACTGAGGGCACATCTTTGACCAAAATATTTTTGTGGAAGTTGTTTCCTTTGGCCACCTGGAATCACAAAGGCTGTGTGGAGGTGGGTGCTTCCCTGGAATTAATTATTCAAACATAAATATTTTCTGTGGGACAAGCAGAACACAGATGTGACAAATCCATGAGAATGAAAGAGGGACCAACAGGTCAAGGGAGGGCAATCTGCTCTTGTGATGTCCTACCTGGGGTCCCCAACATAAGGACATGGAGCTCCTGGAGAGAGTCCTGAGGAGACCAAGAAGATGCTCCAAGGGCTGGAGCCCCTCTGCTCTGGAGCCAGGCTGGGAGAGCTGGGGATGCTCACCTGGAGAAGGCTCCTGGAGGACCTCAGTGCCCCTTCCAGTGCCTAAAGGAGCTCCAAGAGAGCTGGAGAGGGACTTGGGACCAGGGCCTGGAGGGACAGGACACGGGGAATGGCTTCCCACAGCCAGAAGACAGGGTCAGATGGGATATTGGAATCCTTCCCTGTGAGAGTGGGGAGGTCCTGGCAGAGGTTTCCCAGAGAAGCTGTGGCTGCCCCTGGATCCTGGTTCTGGGTGATGGAATGAGTGATCTCCATCCTGGAAATAGCCATTAATCTGCTTGGTTGGGAATGTGCATGGCAGCAGTTTGCTTACAGCAGTAAGAACAAGATGAGCCTTGTAAAAGCCACTGCTGGCACCCTGGCTGGCTGTGTCTGCCAAGAGTTTTCATGGCAAGGATGGCAGGAGCCACATTGTCCCGTCTGTGAGTGGTGGGCCCTTGTCACAGCCATGGTGACAGCAGAGCCAAGGCTGCTTCTGCTGTGTGACTGTGCAAGGAGGATCAGAACAATCTGTTGTTCTCTGAGCCTGGCAGGGTAACTTGGTTCAGGAGCAGCAAATTCTTGGTCTTGCACAGACTTTAACAAGCCAGAATCTAATGGAATGACTGTAATTGTGTCTGTTGCTGATGTAACCGGTTCTGGGGGTGCTGGGATGTCCAGCCTGCAGCTTTTAAACTTGATACAGTCTCCTCAAATGCTCTAATGCCTTCTCACCCCCTGTGGCCAAGATTTGTAAGCCTTCAATTTGAAGCTGTCTAGTCTGACTCAGGAGTACCTTGGGATTTTCTTTGCTTTAAAAGCAGCCAGCCACCTACTCCACATCAGTTGTGCTTTTTGCTTTTTCTCAGCTCAGCTGAAAACCATTGAAGGAAGATTTTTGCTCAGTTATCTCTCAACATTGTGCATGTTTCATGTGAAGAGTACAACAGTATTTGGCTCAGAGTGTTGCAGTTGTGACAGTAATGCTGTCACTCTCTTTGCCCTCCTGGCTCTGAGTTCTCAGCTGTACCTGGCATTGCTGACAGGCTGCCCTCACATTTTTGTTATGATTTGAGCTGCTGTGGTGCTTTTGAATTGAAAGGCATTTGCTAGAGAGAAATCTCAGCTCAGCAGTCTGTGGACTTGAGGTTTATCGGTCTGTCCATGGGGTAAAAATGTCACCTTTAACACATGAGCAATTTGAGTGTTTTAAGAACAGAGTTGGGAACAGGCCTTGAAAATGAAAATCCTGAAAAAGTTGCTTTCATAGAATCGCAGGATGGTTTTGGTCAAAGGATCCTTAAGGGCCATCTAATTCCAACCCCTGCCATGGGCAGGGATGCCTCTCACCAGGTCAGGCTGCTCAGGGCCCCGTCCAGCCTGGCTGTGACACTTCCAGGGATTTATAACACTGCCAGGGTTTGTAAAGGAGCCATCAGCAGGAAGGCAGATCAGTAGTTGACAAAGATGGTACTTGAGGCATAACTGAAGGGATACAGCCTCTAAGATGGTGCCTGGCATTTAAAACTTGTCCAGCCAAATGAGTGCTGGATTCAAGGATTTCTAATTCAGTTTTAAATCCTTGAGAGCGATAGAACTTTGTGGTGGATTCACAGGGGTCCCAGGATGAGGGAAGAGATGAGAATGTTGACTCCATGTTTCAGAAGGCTGATTTATTATTTTATGCTATATATATTATATTAAAAGAGAATGATATATTAAAACAATACTAAAAGATTAGAAGAAAGGATTTCATCAGAAGGCGAGCAAGCAAAGGAAAAATTAAAGGAATGATAAATAAAATCTTGTGACTGACCAGCGAGTCTGAAACAGCTGGACTGTGATTGGCCATTAATTAGAAACAATCACATGAGACTAGTCAAAGATGCACCTGTTGCATTCCACAGCAGCAGATAATTATTGTTTACATTTTGTTCCTGAGGCTTCTCAGCTACTCAGGAGAAAAAATCCTAACTGTCCTGGTTTAGGGCAAATTTAGGAGAAAGCCTCTAAAGGGGGCCCCTCCGGAAAGCAAACCCACATGGCCGCTCCCCACAACCAGTTTGGGAAGGATTCCTTGGAGAGAAGTGGAAAGAACCTGTTCATTTAACAGGCACAGCACCCTCCAGCACACAAAATGAACAATACCAGATGACAGCACTCTTTCACTGCTCTGAAAAAAGATGACAAATTCAGAGAGTCTCTCTTGGGGGTGCTCACTCTGTTATCAGTCCCTCCGGTGCTGGGGCAGCTGCTGCAGCCACAAGGTGCAAACTCTCGGTGTACCCAGGTCCCAGTCCAGAGCAGGTTCAAGTGGGTCCAAAAAAGGGAAAGGAAAAACAGTGAAGGAAAAAAATTGGGACTGCTTAGCTAAACTAACTAATGAGCAGAAGTAAAAAGGAAGAGCAAAGCAGGAGCAAGCAGGAGCAAGAGCAAAGTGAAAAGCCAAGCAGAAAGCAAAAGCAGCACTGTGTACTGCCCCGTCTGTGTGTCCCGCCAGCCGTGGGGGAGCGGCTGATAGCAAAACCAAAACAAAACTTTCACTCTTCACAGCCAGACTTGAAGGCACAGAACATAATATCCAGCATAAACAGAACACATAAATGGGGATACAAGCATCATAACGTCACCCTAGGACACTAACAAGAGGATTTTTCATAAAACGTGTCTGTGACAGAACTTGAAACATCTGAAGGATTCAGGGCGAGGCTTGGAGCTCATTGGTGCCTTTCAGTCAGAACTCTCTCCACAGTGCCTCATGCATGGTTTTGTGTCTCCCCAGGCGATGCTGAGGAGCAGCCAGCCCCTGACAGGCACCAACGGGCGGCGCTGCAAGGAGGACGAGAAGCTGATCAACGCCACGCTGCGCTCCGGCCGCCGCGGCTTCGTCATCGACACCCGGCCTCTGAACGTGGCCCAGCAGGCCAGGGCCAAGGGAGGCGGCTTTGAGCAAGAAGTGCACTACCCCCAGTGGAGGAGGATCCACAAATACATCGAGAGGTGGGTTCTTGTGGTCTTGTGGGTTTTTAGGATGAGGTGACAGATGAGAATTGACTCCCAAGTTCTCAGAAGGCTGATTTATTATTTTATGGTATGATATTTGACATGATATTGGACATGATATTATATGACATGACATGATACTTGATATGACATGACATGATATTTGACATGACATGATATTTGATATTTGACATGACATGATATTTGATTTGACATGACATGATATTTGGCATGGCATATTTGATATGACATGACATGACATTTGACATGACATGACATTTGACATGACATGATATTATATGACATGACATGATATTAAATACATTACATGATATTTGACATGACATGATATTATATGACATGGCATGATATTTGATATGACATGACATAATATTTGACATGACATGACATTATACTATATATGACATATTATATGACATGATATATTACATTACATGATATTTGACATGACATGACATCATATTATATGATATGACATTATATGACATGACATATTTGATATTATATTATATTATATATGTTATACTAAAACTATACTTAAAATAATAGAGAAAAGATACATCAGGAGGCTAGAAAAGAATGATAATAAAAACCTGTGACAGACTCAGAGTCCGACACAGCTGGCTGTGATTGGCCATTAATTAAAAATAATTTACATGCTAGGTAAACAATTCTCTAAATCACATTCCAAAGCAGCAAAACATGGAGAAGCTGAGGCTTCTCATCTTGCCAGGAGAAGAAATCCTGGTGAAGGGATTTTTCAAAAAATATCACAATAACAGTGGGTGAAATCAGGCTTTCCCCTGAGCTCAGCTGCATGAGGTCATCAGAGCAGTGATACCTCCACAAAGTATTTGCTCTTGTAAGAAGAGTTGTGTACCCTGGTTCCTGGCAACAGGGTCATGTTCCTTCTGTGGTAAATCCAGGATATTGCATGATAAGGGGATTCTTGGTTTGGTTCCTTGTTGTGAGCAACCTGCTGCAGGTTTCAGCCATCAGGCATGTCCCTGTGTGTTTCTTTTCTTGGCCATCTTCAGCCACACTCCAGCCTTCCTGAGTTCCCCTTGGCACAGGAAGGAGCGGGTACCTTGCCAGAAAACTTCTGCAGGGGAGGGTTTGTTCTGTGGCTGTCACACTCCTCTTATCCAGAGGATTTGTCTGGAGAAGCTGTGGCTGCTCCATCCCTGGAAGTGTTCAGGGCCAGGTTGGATGGGGCTTGCAGAAACCTGGGATAGTGGAAGGTGTCCCTGACCATGGTGGGGGATTGGAATGAAATGAGGTTTAAGTTCCCTTCCAACCCAAACCGTTCCATGATTCTGTGATCCAGTGCTTTTCTCTGGACATCTAATATTGTTCAGTCATTTGGAAACCAGTTGCTAAATAAACAGACTTTTAGTCTGGTGTTGTTCAACTTCTCTTAAACCCTTAATGTTGGGGAATTCTTCTACACAGACATGAAATAATGCTACTGGAGATGTAGGCCAGCACTTGAACAGTTAAATAAGAAATTTCCTGACAAATATTTGAAGCGCCTGGTTTTGCTTCTAAAGATTTTATGTGAACTTACATTTGTTGCTGATTATTTACAGCATCAGAGAGAGAGGGGAATGAATAAACACAATATACAAACCCTAAATAATCCATGTCCTCATTCCTATGTTACTGCTTGTGCTTTCAACAATGTTTTCCTTTTCCCAAAGGTTTCATATCCTGCAGGAGAGCTTCATCAAGCTGGTGGAGGCTTGCAATGACCAGTCACACAACATGGACCGCTGGCTCAGTAAACTGGAAGCTTCCAACTGGCTCACTCACATCAAGGAGCTGCTGACTGCAGCTTGTCTGGCTGCTCAGTGCATTGACAGGTAAATCTCCTGCAGAAAATCTTGGGTTGCTCATTCACTGGTTACGGATTGCTCATTAAATACGTCTGGCAGTATCAATAACTGCCCACCGTGGTCTGGCTCACTTGTACCCTTGGGAGGTTCTGTTTCCTCAGGGTGGAGGAATGTTCTTCCAATAAATCAGGAGGAGGGAGGAAATCTGGGCTGAGAAAAGGTTTTGGATCATGTGTTTAAGGTATATTCCTGTGTCTGTTGCAGCCAAGCTAATTTAGAGAGTTTTATTGAAGGTTTGGGTTAAAATGGGTCCATGAAAAAGGGGACACAGAGATGTCTTTCTTTTTTAGCAAATCTTTTTTTTTTCTTTTCAGCTGCAAATTTCCAATACCACACCTCATTTCCAGAGGTTAAAACAATGTCATCTCCTTGTTTTCCCCAGGAATTGGTCCAGTGCTTTTCCCCTCTTGTATTTTAATCCCCACAGCCCTAACCAGGCAATCCTGCTCATCCCTTCTAAGCGCTTGTGACTTCTTTTAACCTGACATTTCTTTCACAAATGCTGCTGACTCAGCTGACTCATGCTCACCCTCTGGCTGCCAAGCCAATGCTTGCTGTCAGCTGCCAGGGTTTGTAAGGCCAGATTCAGGAATCTAAATCAGTTTTATCTGTGGCTCTGGGTGGGAAAGGCCCATCCCAAAATTTAGGGAAAACCTGGCTTTTCATAGGAACTGGGGATTGTGTTCTGCAGGCACACAAGCAGCTGAAATGCAGGCTCAGAGGTGAAACAGCACTGCTGCATTAAAGTGGGAGCTCTGTGCTTTTTTAAGGTTCTGACAGTGCTAGTTTCATTACTGGCTGTGCCAGGAAAGGATTGCTCTGGATCAATAGTTTTATCTGAAATTCTTTCCTGCAAGCATGTAATGGGAAAGATCAGTGATGAAACCCTCCTGGCTTGTTGAGACAGTGGCTGATTTCATAATTTTTAACCTCAGCTTTGCTCTTTGTGTTTACCATGTGGAGCCATGGCAAGTCAGTTCCAGGTGCCTGACCTGTCTCACTCAGAGCCTGGAGGTCAGAGCTGGGCTGACAAGGAGAGTTCTGTTGTATTTTCCATGGGGAGAGAATGGCTGGGACAGATCTTCCAACATCTTAAAGGCCTGAAAGATAAAAGGGGAAAATAGTGTTAGAAAATGAGTGTAGAGAAAGGTGAAGATGAGGTAGGGAAGAAAGCTTTAGATTAAATATTAGGGAGAAACTCTGTATTATAGCAGTGGGGAGGCCCTGGCACAGGTTGCCCAGAGAAGCTGTGGCTGCCCCTGGACCCATGGAAGTGTCCAAGGCTTGGAGCAGCCTGGGATAGTGTAAGGTGTCCCTGGCCATGGCAGGGGTAGAATGGGATGAGTTGCACTTCCAAGCTATAACTCAGAGGGATGCTAATCCCAAAGAGTGAGAACCACAAGGGAGATCTCACTGTGCACCTTCTGTCAGTGTGAGAAAGGATCTGGAGTTCCTGACTGCTCAGCAAGACATGGAGCCTTTAGTGATGCAGAGCTCAGGTCACTGTGGATGAGGATCCAGGTGGGATCCATGTGGGATGGGGCTGCAGTGGTGGTAAAGAGCCAGAAAAACCTTAACCCTGGTGTCCATGGGATGTACTGGCACCCACTGGGATGGGTTCTGCTCATTCATGCTCTTATCCCTTCCCACCTTTTCCTTTCCCAGGGAAGGTGCTTCAGTGTTAGTGCATGGCAGTGAAGGAACTGATTCCACACTCCAGGTCACTTCCCTGGCACAGATCATCCTGGATCCAAGGTGCAGGACCATCCGTGGCTTCGAGGCTCTGGTAGTGAGGGAGTGGCTGCAGGTAAGGAACAACAGAACAACAGTTCCCTGGACAGAACAACAACCACTTCCAGAGACACTGGGGTTGGGAAATAGCCTGAGAGGCAGCCAGCAGGTTGGGCATTATTGCAACCCTGCTGAGTGTGAGTGTCCTTTGTCCTGAAGAGCAGCATCATTACCTGAGTCATTTGTCCTCAGGCACTCCTGGGGCCTCTGCCTCTCATGGCAGGTTTTTGATTTTGGGAACTGCCTGTTCTGTGTGCTCAGGGTGAACATCTCTTATCAAGGATGGTTTGGGTGGGAAGGGACCTTAAAGCTCCTCTCATTCCAACTTCCTGCCATGAGCAGGGACACCTTGCACTGGACCAGGCTGCACCTCTTCCATCTCATTAGAGAAAACTTTTCAGACCAAACCACAAAACCTGAGTTGTGCTTTTGGTACCTTGGCAGTCTGGTCCTCCAGTGCGCCCACCCCAACTTGTTCCTGCTCACATTCTCTGATCAAAAACAGCCTGAGAAAGGCAGGGAAATGGGTCATAGAATCAAAGAACCATTTAGCCTGGAAAATACCTTTAAGACTGTCAAGTCCAACTCTCCCCCAGCACTGCCAAGGCCACCACTCCTCCATGTCCCCTAGTGCCACATCCACGTGGCTTTTTAATCCCTCCAGGGATGGGGACTCCATGGTTGCCCTGGGCTGAACAACCCTTTCCATGAAGAAATTTTCCCTAATAGCCAATCTAAACCTCCCCTGATGCAATTTGAGGTCATTTCCTCTCATCCTGTCCCTGTTTCCTGGGAGCAGAGCCCGACCCCCCTGGCTGGACCCCTTTCCCAGCTCCCTCAGCCCCTCCTGGTGCTCCAGCCCCTTCCCCAGCTCCGTTCCCTTCTCTGGACACACTCCAGCCTCTCAATGTCTTTCTTGTCAGGAGGAGCCCAAAACTGAATCCCAGATTTGAGGTGCCCCAGCAGCAGAGGGATAATGGTTTCTTACAGCTTGGTCCTGAGCCGTTGCATGGACAGAAGTCACTCTGAAGTGTTTTTTCCACATGTTGTCACATCCTGTTCTTTGTGTGTGATGCTGTCCCTGATTCGCTGCAGGCTGGCCACCCTTTCCAGCAGCGCTGTGCCCAGTCAGCCTATTCCAACAGCAAACAGAAGTGGGAGGCCCCTGTGTTCCTGCTTTTTTTGGAATGTGTGTGGCAGATCCACCGACAGTTCCCCTGCTCCTTCGAGTTCAACGAGCATTTCCTCATCCTGCTCTTTGAGCACGCCTACGCTTCCCAGTTTGGGACCTTCCTGGGGAACAATGAAAGTGAAAGGTTGGTACGGATGCTTGACTTGAATCCTTTAAATATCAGGCTGAATTTCACTAAAAGAAGGTCCCAGAATCATGGAGTGGTTTGGGTTGGAAGAAACCTTAAAGATCGTCTCGTTCCAACCCCTTGCCATGGGCTTCCACTTGCCATAACTTCCACTATCCCAGGCTGCTCCAAACCCCGTCCAACCTGGCCAAAAATCTCCACCCATCACCAGTTTATTTAGTTTCTCAGCCAGAAACTCTTCCATGAAAGAATAACCAGCTGGAGTTTGGTGTGAGTCACAGCTGTGGGAAGCAGACTTGTCCATGCAGGCCTGGAGGAGGAGGAGGCTGAGGCAGGCGGCAAAGGCCACAGCTGACAATTCTGTCCCTCACTCTGTAGCCTGGTGGTCCTGAGACCCTCCCTGGGAGTAGAAACAGGGTGAAGGACTGGAGCTGCCCACAGCTGCCAGGGAGGTTTGGATTCCTGTTTGGAGCTTGGCAATTCTGCCCTCAGGACTCCTGGCTCCAGTAAGGCCATGGCTGAGGGTCTCCTGCTGGACTGGACAGGAAGGGAAAACCAGAAATGATCCTCCAGAGAAGAAAGGCAATTTAAAGCTTCCTGTAAACCTCTCTGTCCTTAAAGTAATCTGGACTTAGAAGAGACTCTGCTGCCTTCTGCAGGGCTGCTGAACCAGTCATCTGCAAAACCAAGTTAGACTTGAAGCCAATGAGCTGAAATTTGGAGGAGTATTGGATGTTATGTGTAATAACCTGCCTGTCACATCTGAGCACGTCAGCCTGGGAGCACAGACAGGGGTTAAGTCTGATGTTAAGCTTGTGCTGTCTGAAGCATTCACAGGAGTGCTGAATCTCCTGCCTGGCTGGCAGTGCAATTTGCCAGTGCAGGCAGAATGAGATTTGCTGGAATCTGAGGCATAGGGATCCCTGTAACTGCTGGAGGTGGGATTGCCCAGGAAAACAGCGCTGCTTGCTCTGTGTGCTCAGTTCCTTCCTGCCACCAGAGGGACCTGTCAGACGTGCCCATTCGAGCAGTGAAACTGCTTTTATGTGCTCAAAATTTCCATTTCCATCCTTCCCTGATGCAGCCCTGCCCCACCTTCCAGCTCCACCTTAACACAGGAGCCTGATCCCTTTCCAAACCTGGCATTCAAACCACAGTGGGGAGGTGACTGATTCTTCACCTGGGCAGCAGGCAGCCATCTTACAAGTATTATTTCTCCATCTTTTACTCAGAACTATTTGTAATCAGCCATGCTGAGTAAACTGCTTTATGTTTACACCCTGTGCCATGATGATGAAGGGATTAACTTGAATTATGTGGGGGAGTAGCACATGGAAAAACTTGTGGCCTTGTCTGTGTGGTTCTAACAAGAACCTTACAGATCCAAGTGTGTAAAACTGATTTTTTCCTGTGGGTTTCTTAGGGCTAAACTGAAGCTGCCTCAGAAGACCATGTCCCTCTGGTCCTGGGTGAACAGGCCTGAAGAGCTGAGCAGGTTCCAGAACCCTATTTATGAGGCCAACAGCCTTGTCATCTGGCCCTCTGTGGCCCCACAGAGCCTGCAGCTCTGGGAAGGTGAGCCAGGTTTGCTTTTCCTGTTACAGGCAATATCTCTTCTGTCATTTTTTTGTCAGACTTCATTGCTGACCATTCTGGAGAATCCATGTGCAGTGGGTTCCCTGCTGCAGAAACTTTCCCCATGCCATGGGTGCTGCAGAGTTCATGATACAAGCAGGCTGTCATGGCAGGGTGGAGACTGAAAATGGAGTGGTCTGAGGAAAAAAGGAATGAACCCCCCTCATTTTTCATTTTGCTTTTATTAACCTTGTGTAATAGGATGGTGAGCTTGGAGAGGAGGGGGAAACTGTTTAGGGGCGCAGGGAAAAGGAAGAAAATGTGAACTGTGTGCACCTTACTTGAGAGCTGCTGGAATGTGAACAACCTTCCTGAATTCCCCCTTGTTTCAAGAACCCCTTGTGACCTGGGTGTCTCTGGGCTTCCAGGTATCTTCCTGCGCTGGAACAGACCTTCCAGATTCCTGGAGGAAGCTGAGGAAGAAAGGATCAACATTATCAAGTACAACAAGGAGCTGCAGGCCAAGGTGAACGTGCTGAGGCGGCAGCTGGCGGAGATGGAGACGGATGGGGAGGTGCAGGAGGAGGAGGAGCCCTGAGCTGGGCTTTGCCTCAGACCTTTGCTTTCAAGAACCATGGAAAGTGCATGTTGTGCTGAGCCCTTGGGTACAGCTGACCCTCCCACTGCTGAACCCCTCACTCCATGAACCTCCCTGCTTTTTGGGGAGAGTTTTTTTTTTGTTTACAGAAGACACAGCCGGGCACAATGTCCCCTCTTGGCAGCTGTTCTGTCTCAGAATTGGGTACAGTGTCAGCAGAAGCTGGAACTCTTTACCTCCAACTGTGTGGATGACCAGGATGGGCCAAGAGACAGGATGTCTCCACTTTATTTTAGACTTTTTCTGGTTTTGTTGAACACTCACAGGATTGAAATACAGAGTTCTATAGAGATAGGTAAAGGCATTTTGTCTGGAAGCACCTCTTCTCTCCAAAAGTAAGGCAGCTTAGTTCTTTAATTTCCTAGGAAATACAGAAATGGTTAAAATCAAATTACAGGTTCTGCCAGTCCACACAATACTCTCAGTAGCCTTCACATCTCACACTTGGGTTTTTGTGTTCAGCATTGGCTCGGGAGCAGGAAGTTAAATACCAAACCAGAGCAAGACATTTCAGTGCAATACAGAATTGAAGGAGGGATTCTGCTGCTAATGTTTAAGCCATGACCTTCAGGTGGAATTGTCCCTCGTGGACAATGATCTCCTAAGGAGGAACAAACTTTTTTTTATTCTACCTGGAAAACAAAAAGGTTTAGTAGTTGGGGGGGTGTCCACTTGCAGAACAGGGCTCAGAGCTGTCCTTTAAACCAGAACCAAGCTGCCTTCTTGGAAATTCCAACCCTCCTGGCTGGGCTTGGACACCTGGCCACGTTCACAGCATTGCCAGCGTGCAAGAGCAACACTTTATTTACAACTCAACAAAACACTTCTGTTGCACCTGATGTGCTTTTCCTTCTTGTGCTCTTATGCCCATCTTGTGAAACCTCAAAAGCAGAAGCTGGAAGTTCAGGTGACCTCACAGATCTGCTGCAGATGAAGGGGCCATCACACTACAAAAAAAAATACTAAGAGTTTAGATTATTTGTAGCTGCTAAAACTGCTTAAAGACTTTAGGGATAAGCTCTTTCCCATTTAACTTTGTATTTTGTAGCTGCTCTTTCCATTTCTGTGGCTTCAATCTGCATTTTATAAAATCAGAGTTCTTTACTGTGGTTTTTTTCCCTCCTTTAAAAAGACAGGTAGGGGTAGGTCTGAAATACTCCCTGAGGCATTTTTTCAGCTTGATTCTGTGGGTAGCTCCACAGGACTGGGAAAAGTTGAATTAACAGCAGCACATGTGGCTGGGATTATCCAGAAAAGAGCTTCCTGTTAGCCTGGTTCTGCTGGAATGAACAGAGCTGCAGTAGGTCAGTGGTGGGATGCCTCTGGAAACAAGTTTATGGAATGAAGCTGCCTTTATTTAAAAGCCACTTCACATAGTGGCTTTTGTGTGAAAATGCAGGATCTGTATTTGTAGAAGTAGCTGGGCAGGAACCTGCAAAAACCATGTAGCCACTAAATACAGTCTAAGAAAATTCTATAACCAAGGAAATGATATAAAATTATGTGATAATGGTCAAGTGCTACCTTAATGCCTTTTGTTCAGTCCTTATTTCCTTAATTATTTCCTTCTTGCCTAAGCTCAACTTAGCCCTGAAGTCCTCTGGCTTAAAAAATAAGATCCCTTTTAAAACACTCCTCACTTAAGGCAGAAGAGTGATTCCCCCTGCTTGCAGTGCCAATTTCTTTTTAGGTTTGGAGTTTTGTTCCCTAGATCTAATCTGACACAGGGAATGCTGCTCAGGGTGGCTGGGGATCTGTTCTGCATCACAGGGGAGGCAGAACGGGGCTGTTCCCTCCTCCAAACCTGGTGATTCCTCTGGGTATGTTGCTCAGATAATCCCTTAAAATGATTGTACACCCCTTGAAATGACGTCTTTGGGATCTGCACCTGCCTGGATGGTGTTTCCCGACCCCATTCAGAATTTCTCCATCTGAAATCCATTATCCCCAGCCAGATGGGAAGGATTCAGAAGGCACTATTTTCCCTGTAATAGACTATACATAAAACACTCCTAAAGGTTATGCAATTCCCTAACACAGTAATTATAGATTGAGCTAAATAATAGAGAAGCAGAGAGGGTTTTTTTTTGGATCTAATTGCCTGGCTGCTCCAGCCTCTCCTGCAAACTGCAGGCTTCTGAGGAAATTGGGAAACCAGCTGTGACAGCCAACAAAAGGCAGCACGTTCCCTCTGAGCTGGCATCAATTTCAGCCTCCACTTGTGTTGAATGCACACCCAAGCACTGTGTGTGTGCCTTGGGAACGTGGATCCTGGGAATGAATCCTTGGGGCAGTGCTGGTGTCCTTCTGAGCAGCCCCTGCAGGTTATTCCACATTTCCTGGGCCCTGCAGCACCTTGTCCCTGCACAGGCCCTGTGGCACAGGCCTGGGAGGGCTGGCAGGAGATGCAGTGGGGCCCAGGATATGTGGTGGTGCAGATTCTCCTGGGACAGGACACTCCCAGAGCTGTCCTGCCACGCTGCTGCCACGTTCCCTTGGAACTTTTCCGTTCCAGCGCCTCCCAGGCTCCAGATTCACAGCAGCTCTCTCCCGTTCTCTGCTTTGCTGCTTGCCTCCCCTGTCAAATCACATATTTAATACCAGGGATGCGTTTGCTCCCTCAGAGGGGGATCCCTGCCCCAGTTTGCAGATTCCCTGCGAATTCCTGAGCTGGGGCAGTGCCCAGCTCTGGCTCCTCCCTGTGCCACTGCCTTATGCCCTCGCTGCCACCACACTCCTGCTCTTTTGCACACACCCTTTGTGTAACAAGCTGGACACGGAAAGCCCCATCTCCAAATTTTGGGGGTCAATCCACAAAATTTGGGGAGGACACTCCATTCACCAAAAAAAAAAAAAGAAAAGAAGGGAAAAGGAACTAACTTGCACAGTTTTCATAAGGGAAATATGTACCTTCAATATTTTGATTGTATCGATTAAGTCTTGAATGTGGCGCTGGTTTTGACGTGCACTTTTGTCCCTGTTGCATAGGATCTCATTTAAAATTGCACTGTACAGCATTTTTGGTGTTTCATGTGTGCTTTGCTAAAGCCTTGGGCAGTGCTGTGGTTGTGTGAGGAGTGAGGTTTCTCCCAGCACTGCCTGTGTTTTGTCACAGCTGCACTGTGTGACTGTGTGAGCTGTGTCTGTTCACTACTGCCTGTTCAAGTGATGAGTGCACTGCTGGCCCAGCATCTGGAACTGCTATTTGGACTTGGCTGCTGCATCAGTCTTGATTTTTTTTATTTTTTTTCCTGTACAATTTGAAATGCCAGGGCTGGGAGTTGTGTGCTGGTGTTAGGTATTTGCTGTCTGTGTACAGAATCCCAGCTGCTGCCGCGTGGAATTTACTGCAACAACGACAAAGTAACAAATCTGAGGAAAAAGAAGATGATGGCTGGAGGTTCAGCCATTTGGGAGGAACAAAACAGATACGAAGTGGCTGTAAACTTTGCTGTAGATATGTTGAGAGCATAGTAGATGTGTCTGTTTAAATTAAAACCTTGAAGACTAAAAAGTTCTTTAATTACACTGCTGAATCTTCTTTATTACTGTGTCCTTTGCTTCCCACAGGAGGGATGTGGGTGGGTGTGACTTGGATTAAGCTTTTGCTTGAAATTTTAGTTCTTTTCAACTAGATTATGTTTTATTTTACAGCTGAACAGGCCCTGTGGTGGTAGAAGGGGGATGAGAGGAGAAGGATGAAACCCTGAGGCTGTGAGGGGCTTGCAGAGCTCTGCTCCAATGGCTTTGGGCCTTGGACAGCAGCTCTGCTTGTGATGGATTAAACAGTTTGATTAGCCAAGGTTTTATACTGGTATTGACCCTTTTATCCTGGTATTGATCTCTCCAAGGGAAGAAGGGCAGGGGTGCTCACAGGGAGAGGGGTTTGGAGTAAAGCAAAGCCTTGCAAGAAGGTGGAAGGGGAAGTGGTTTTAAACAAAACCAGAACAGATTCAGATGAGATATTAAGAATAAATTCTTTCCTGTGAGGGTGGGAAGGCCCTGGCACAGGGTGCCCGGAGGAGCTGTGGCTGCCCCTGGATCCCTGGAAGTGTCCAAGGCCAGGTTGGACAGGGTTTGGTGCAGCCTGGAATAGTGGAAGGTGTCCCTGCCCATGGCAGGGGGTGGAATGGGATGATCTTCAAGGTCCCTTCCAACCCAACCCGTCCTGTGACTCTGAAGTCCATCAGGGACTGGGGTCACAGTTTCCTACTGGTTTGAAGGCAGGGGAACACAAGAAGGACACACAGCTCCTGGGAAGTGGAGGCTGGGAACTGTGGGAACTCCTGGATCTCTCCTGGCAGGTGAGTCAGGAGGCTGGGAACTGCTGGGCTGTCTGTTTCCCTTGATGAGTTTCTGTGGGTTTTGGGGTTGGGGCAGATGGAGGCTGGGGGGTCTTTGTGCTGCCCTGCAGCCTGTGCAGCCCATGAGATAACACAGGGACGGGTGCTGAAGGTTTTGATGTGAAAAGATAGACATTCAGCCACTATTTATGCCAAAAATCCCAGCTGAAACAGAGTAGCTCTGTTCTAAAATACTTTCAGCAGTGATCAAACAGTCTAATTTGGGTTAAACTTGATTTTTGGACAGGGGAAGAAAATAACTAAAGAATCCCAGAATGGTTTGGGTTGGAATGGACCTTGAAGCTCACCCAGTTCCACCCCCTGCCATGGGCAGGGACACCTCCCAATATCCCAGGCTGTTCCAATCCTATCCAGCCTGACTTTGGACACTTCCAGGGATGGGGAATCCATCTGAACAAGGGTTGAATTTTTTCTTTAACCTTTTCTCGAGTCTGTTGCATTTTTCTCTTGGAAATCCCAAGTGGTTTTGCCCAGTGCCATTGTAGGAGACTCTTCCATGCTGCCCATTTTCCCCCAAGCAGTGAGAGGGGAAATGATGAGGAGGAATTCTTGTTGCACTGGATGGAGCTTGGGATGCTGGGCTGGGCTGCTCACAGCTCCCCCTGCCATGGAAATGTCACCACAAGCCCCTGGCATTTGTCTTTCAGAGCTGAGCTGATGATCCTCTGATATTCTCTTGGGAGGGTGTTGCTGATGGTTTTGGATGCTTTTTCTGATGCTACAGGTCAGCTCATGGAGGGTTTGCTCTTAAAGCTCCAAATCTGCTCCCTCGGGATCTTAAAATACTGGCAGACAACCTGGGCACTGCACAGATGTAGTTACACCACTAAAAACCACAGTGTAGTCACTAAAATAATGTTTTTTATAGCTTGGGCAGTGGTTGTAACCATTTACATGACCAGTTTGCACATCCCAGCTGGTACTGGGTCTGTTTGGGGCATGGTTTCAGGTTTGAAAGGTGGAGCCTGAGGTCACTGTGTGAAGGAAAAAGGCTCTTTTGGCAAGGGGCTCATTCAAAGGTGCAAGAGATAAAGGAAATCCGCTTCCTGCTGTTCTTTCCTGACATGGAACGCATTTGTTGGGATGTCCCAGCAAGGTAAGTGCAGCATTTCTACAGGGAATTTTCTGGGTTTGGCTTGTAGGCACTTAGTGGAACAAAATAAAACCTTTATGGCAGGAATAAAAGCTGTTCCAGAGTTCGGGTTTGTTCATTTTTTGTTTTGTTAGGTTTTTTTTAACAGATAAGTACTTAGCTTCTTTGTACTATGCTCCATTTTTTGGGGTCCAACTTGAACACTTCCAGGGATGGGGCAGACACATCCATCAGTTGTTTTGGGGACAAAGCAGGAATTGGTGCTACAGTGGGGTAAATACAGAGCTCTGGTTTCTATACTTCCCTCATGGAATAAAAAAAACAAAAAACCCACAAACCTTTGCCTTTCTGAGAAAAAGATTTCCTTCCAGAGATCCCTACAGGACACTTGTGCAACATGGAGCACATGGAGTGTCCTGGCTGTGCTGCCAGCAGTTGGCAATGCTGTCGTTTCACAATGGGGAAGGCTGTGGCAATCCTGAATTAAAATTCTGTTCTGCCCTCCCCCTCACTTGTGCTGGTCCAGCTGTTTGTGATTCCACGTGGCACATGGGATTGGAGAAATGCATGGAAAAGTGACACAGCCAGGAGGGAAGAGCCCTGCAGGCTGAGTCAGCAGCTGGGGTGTTAAATGTGGCATCCATGCTTGGAGTAAATGAAGTCACTGGGAGGATTTGTAAAATGAAAATCCACATGGAGCAGCTGGGGAGAGTCCAGAGGAGGCCATGGGGATGCTCCAAGGGCTGGAGCCAGGCTGGGAGAGCTGGGGGTGTTCACCTGGGGAAGAGAAGGATCCAGGGAGAGCTCAGAGCCCCTTCCAGGGCCTAAGGGGGCTCCAGGAGAGCTGGAGAGGGACTTGGGACAAGGCATGGAGGGACAGGACACAGGGAATGGCTTCCCACTGCCAGAGGGCAGGGACAGATGGGAGATTGGGAAGGAATTCTTCCCTGGCACAGGTTGCCCAGAGAAGCTTTGGCTGCCCCTGGATCCCTGGAAGTGTCCAAGGCCAGGCTGGACAGGGCTTGAAGCACCCTGGGATAGAGGAAGGTGTCCCTGCCCATGGCAGGGGTGGCACTGGAGGAGATTTAAGGTCATTTCCAACCCGAACCATTCCATGGCTCTGTGAAACTCCCTCAAGGAACTTGCAGGGAGGATATTTGAATTAAGGGTGAGAATCTGGATAACCTCAATGGAGCTTTGGAGCTCCACCAGTTCACTCAGTTTGAGCTCTGGGTGCAGCAGCACTGGTGAGATTCCCACTCCAGAGGGATGGGGATGGGGTGAACACCAATATTTGGGGATCCTTTTGGGAATTTGGGAGGGAATTGTTGTCTGTGAGGGTGCTGAGGCCCTGGCACAGGCTGCCAAGAGAAGATGTGAGCTAAAAGCAGAAGAGGAGAGCAGACACACCTTGATCCTTTCCCCAGTGCCATGTTCCAGGAACTCTGCACTGAGCACCTCTGGGATTGTCAGAGGGACTAAGGCAGCTGTGGGCAGAGCCTTGTCCCCTGCAGAGCGGGGATCCAAAGGGACAGCACATCCCTGGTGTGTCTCCACGTGTCCTGATGTGTCTCCACGTGTCCTCAGCTCCTTGCCCTGAGCTCTCCAGGCACCGTGGGTGGGGAGGGTTTGCAGGTTCAGCAGGGCAGAGGGCAGAGCAGAGACCACAAAACCCCCGTGTGTGGGAGGGGGTGGCAGGGAGAATCAAGCCCCAGGCTCTGGGAGAGGCTGCAGCAGAAAGCTTTGAAGGAGCAGCACTTCTGGATGTGGATCCATGGCCAGGGAGAGAAAGATGGCAGTGGTGGAGAGTGGGGAGAGTGACAAGAGCACCCATGGAGCCCCTGGGGTGATGGGACTGTGCTGCCTCTGAGAGGAATGTTGGAATGTCTCCTGCTTTCTTCCCCTTGATTTGTGTTTCCAATATTCCCCCATTTCTGAACCTCAGGCTGGCTTTTCGTGTTTGCAGTCCTTTGGACATGGATTTTAATTTAAAAAATACCCCAGATCAGGCAAAATACTCAAAATCAGGCAACAAACCATCCCACAAAACCTTAAAATCCAGATAACATGAAAAATATAGAACATAGAAACTTCTCGGTAGCCTGTGACCCTCCCTCTCTCCCTGGAGCACTTTTGGGGGCATCTGTTGACATGGGGGCATGGAGATTCTGTCAGCAGGATTGGAACAGGCTGCCCAAGGAAGCAGTGGAATTATTCCCCTTGGAAGTATCCCAAAGGTGTGTGGATGTGGCACTTTGGGATGTGGTTTAGTGGTGGATTTGGCAGTGCAGGGAATGGTTGGACTTAATGATCTTAAAGAGCTTTTCCAGTTTAAATAATCTGAGGACACACACAGGTGAGGACTGTCACAGAATGGCTTGGGCAGGAAGGGACAATAAAGCTCATGTGATTCCACCCCCTGCCATGGACAGGAACATCTCCCACTATCCCAGGTTGCTCCAAGCCCTGTCCAACCTGGCCTAGTGAGCTGCAAGTCCGTGCTGCCCACAGAGAAGGACACCCAAGGTGTCTTTGCTCCCACCCAGGTGGGAGTGTTGGCCTCAGCTGATGTTGGAATGGACCCTCCACACTGCTCAGATGCCATCATCCCAATGGAGTGGAGTTTTCTCCCCTTTTGGATTTTCTGCTTTCCCACGCTGATGTTTTTCCTCTTGTCCCCTTGAGCTGCTGCCTATCACATCCTGACAATCGAGCCTCTGACCTCGGTTTTACCTTCCTTATCTCAAGGGCTCTGTGCTCTTTCTCACAAGCTGGCAGCCTCCTGGGCTCAGGGAGGAGGGTTTTCCAGCTGGGCTCTATCTGGGAGGCCTTGGGCTGCAGCTGGACCTGGAGGATCAGGCAGTTCAGGGCCAGCTTTGCTGGATGCTCCATTTTCTTGCTGATTTTTTTTAAATAATCCATAATTTTTCTGATTTTGTGCCAGTTTAGTGCTGCAGGTGCTTGGCTCAGTGCTGGAGGAGGGAATTGGTTTATGGAATCCCTCCTGCTTCCCTGTCAGTCTGGGGGCTCTGCCATCCTGGAGTGATCTGAGAGAAGCTTTACTTTGTGTCCAGGGAAGGGAATGGAGCTGGGGAAGGGGCTGGAGCACCAGGAGGGGCTGAGGGAGCTGGAAAGGGGCTCAGCCTGGAGAAAAGGAGGCCCAGGGGGGACCTTGTGGCTCTGCACAGCTCCCTGACAGGAGGGGACAGCCAGGGGGGGTCAGGGTCTGCTCCCAGGGAACAGGGAGAGGAGGAGAGGAAATGGCAACAAGCTGTGCCAGGGGACAGTCAGGTTGGACATCAGGAGGAATTTCTCCATGGAAAGGGCTGTCAGGCATTGGAGGGGCTGCTCAGAGAAGTTTGGAATCCCCATCCCTGGAGGTGTCCAAGGAATGACTGGATGTGGCACTCAGTGCTCTGGGCTGGTGACAAGGTGGGAATGACCCACAGGTTGGAGCTGATGATCCTGGATGTCTTTTCCAGCCTAAATAATTCTGTGATTTACATTGAGTCAAGTGATCAGATCCAGTGAAACCACCAGTGCTCCATGCACTCCCCTTCCTGAGCAGAAAAATCCCTTTTGCTCAACTGCTCATCTATGTCACGGCTCTGGGAACAACAGAGCTCTCTCATTCCCTCTGCAGAATTCCAGGTGAGCTCTGTTTGCCCTCCCTGCAAGGCTGGATCCACAGTGCCCCTGTGAGAGCAGCCATGGAGCCCTGCAGGAGGCTCTGAATTTCCTTCCATGAATTTCCTTCCTTCAGACTGGAGCAGGGATTGCTGAGGTCACGCTGTGATTCAGGTCTAAGGTACCCTGGCATGGGAATCACAGGATGGGTAAAGCTGGAAAGGGCCACAGAAATCATTTCACTGTGAGAAGTTCTTCCCTCTGAGGGTGTGGAGGCCCTGGCACAGGGTGCCCAGAGAAGCTGTGGCTGCTCCTGAATCCCTGGAAGTTTCCAAGGCCAGGTTGGATGGGGCTTGGAGCAACCTGGGATAGCGGAAGGTGTCCCTGCCCATGGCAGGGGGTGGGATGAGAGGATCTACAAGTTTCCTTCCAACCCAAACCCTTCCATGATTCCAGGTAGTCCAACCTGGCTGCTGGTGGCTTTGAGATACCCCACAGGATTCAATGACCCTTTCATTTGACCCTTTCTTGGAAGCTCCTGCCCAGTCTGTAGCAGGTGGATCAATTCTGCCGACGCTCCCACATCTTGGCCTCCCCAGGGACTTTAAATGGATTTTTTTCCAGGCTCTGCAGTGGAACAAGAGGGTTCTTTGTGTTTCTTTTCCTCCTGAAGCTTTCCCTCTTTTCAAGAGAGACATCTCTCTGGTCAATGGTACTTACAGGCCTTTCAAGCTCAATTAGGCACTCGAGAGCTGGGAGCTGTGAGTGCTCAGCTTCCCCAGCCAGCAAAGGATTTTCTCCTCTGCAGCTCCTGTAAGACCATGCTTTTCCAAGATTTCTTTAATAACTGACCATTTGTTAGCGTCTGGAATGTTTGGAAATAACAGCCATTCCTGCTCTGTCTGCTCTCTGAACAATTTCATTCAGCAGTTTTTAAGAGGGAGAAAAATAAAACTAAAAAAAAAGAAATAATCAGTCTCTGTCTGCCCCAACCCTGAACTGGCTGGAATCTTAAATCCATGACAAATACCAGGGATTTCTCTTTTCTTGGGCTTTCTTTGGTGTTTTTGTTTGTTTGTTTTTAGGACTGTTGGTTTTTTGGGCTTTTTTTTTGTTTTGTTTTTTTTTTGTTTTTTTGGTTTTGTTGTTTTTTGGGGGGTTTTTTGGTTTTTTTTTTTTAGGCTTGACAATGAAACCATTCCTGCATTTGAAACGGTGAAACCCGAGTGTGTTTCCCCTTTGTGGAGGTGCATCTCAGGGCACAGGGGTTTTTGTAGGGTCTCCTCGTGCCCAGCCAGGCAGGAGGGATGGGATTAATCACTGTCACATGTGGTTGGCTCTGCCTCTGATCTCAGGGCTGGGGATATCTCTGTGTGTGCACAGCAGAGTTGGATTTTGCTTAGCAGAGCTCTGGGAAAGGTTTTCCCCTCTCAGGAAATTGCTTTAATGTTCATCCTTGTCCTGAATGAAAATGATGACCTAAATACATCTATTTTTTTATATGACTTTTTTTTTTTTCCTTGATTTAGTTAAGCTCCTCTGAGTGTTTCCTGTGCCTTTCACAAAATCATTTTAATATTTCAGGATCCCTTTTTGGGCTGCTGAGCTAAAAGTTCCAGCTCCCTGAGCTGTGTGCTCACAGGGGCCTGGGATACTTTACATGTCACATTTTCATGCTCTGGGCTCCTTCTCAAGAGCTTCCAGGGCACACTGAGCTGAGCTGGCTCCATGCAGGCGTGTAAGGAGGACCAGGCTGGTCAGAGCAAAGGCACCAGCACCTCCATGCTTGGTCTCCAGCATCCATAATCCATGGATATTAAAGCAGAAGATGTCTGGAATGGGACCAGAGCAGCCTGGTCTGGTGGGAGGTGTCCCTGCCCATGGGGGTGGAATGAGGTGAGCTTTAAGGTCCTTCCCAAGCCAAACCATTCCAGGGATTTCCCAGACTCCAGTGATTTCTGATTTTGATGTAAGACAGAATTATTTAAGCAAAACCCCCTTTTTGTCCCCAAGGACAATTTTTTTCTTTGCTGAGCTTGCTCTTTTTGCAGATGGAAAATTCCCAGCCCGTGTGAGTTGGCAAGCTCTGGTTTTCAGCTAAAGCAGATGCTGATGTATGTTTATATCTGCTCCAACCAAAACTGTGAATAAACTGGGAGCTGAAGGCAGGAGGCATTTCCCTTCCCCATTCCAACAGTCCTCATGTTGCCAGCGAGGGGTGGGTGAAAAAAATGTCAATTACAGTTCAGTCTGCAGGAATATGACAGCAAAATTTAATAAAATAGAATTCCAGCTCTCTCACCTGTCCTACAGGGCATTCCCTGTAAATTCAGGAAGAATTTTTCCATGGAAAGGGTTTTAAGCATTGGAAGGGGCTGCCCAGGGAGGTGGTGGAGTCCTCATCTCTGGAGATGCCCAGGAATGACTGGAGGTGGCCCTCAGTGCCCTGGGCTGGTGACAGGGGGGGGATTGGTCACAGGTTGGACTCAGTGGTCTCAGAGGCTTTTTCCAACCTTATGAAAGGTTGAAGAAAGATCCAGAAAAGCTGACCTGCAGCACCCACTGCCTGAGAAATGTCATGTGAGAGGGAGAAACAACCTGCCTTTATTTCAAACAGAGGACTCTTAAACTTCAAGAACAAAGTCTGTAGCCTCACCACACTAAATTACTGTGATTATCTAATAACACTGGGTGGAAAATGGAATTCTCCAAAGCCTTTGCCCATCCCTGGCTCGTAACATGATGCCTTATTCCCTCCAGCAAAGGCAAGGAATTCTTAAGCTGCTTTTTCAGTCCTGCTGTGGCTGCTCTGCTCCTGCACAGCTGTGGGAGGCTGGGGAGGCTGTGGGAAAGGTGCTGCCTGCTCCTGGAGGCATCCAGAATGCTCCCAGCACTTGATAAATGACTTCACATCTGTGGTAGCGGCTCTGTTTTGCAGAGGTGGCCAGTTTAGATTTCATTTTAAATGCATCTCAACTTCTCTGCCCCAAAGTCTCCCCCGGAGGTCTTCTGCTTTATTTTAGAGTGTTTTTTTGAGGTTAATTGAAAAAAGTACTTCAGGGATGAGAGGTTTAGGCCCGTGAGACTTTGCAGATTTCATGGAATGCATGGATATGTTTTTAGCAAGCTTTTCTCAGGTTGGGTCATTACATTCTTCAAGCCCAATGAAATCCAGTGTTTCTCTGGATCATTAGGAATTACAGACTTCCAGTACCTGAAGGGGGCCCCTTGAGAAGGCTGGAGAGGGATTTTCACAAGGACATGGAGTGATAGGACAAGGGAGAATGGCCTTAAAATGAAAGAAGGGATACTTAGATGAGATATTGAGAGAAAATATCTTGGCTGCGAGGCCCTGGTAGAAGTTTCTCAGAGAAGCTGTGGCTGCCTCATCCCTGGAAATATTCAAGGCCATGTTGGATAGGGCTTGGAGCAACCTGGGATAGTGGAAGGTGTCCCTGCCCATGGCAGGGGGTGGAACTGGATGAGTTTTAAGGTCTCTCCAAACCCCCAATAATTCTGTGATTTCCCACTGAGCAGTTGTGTCTCTATTCCTACATTTCACAGGGACTGAGCCCCTGACAGGGAAGCTTTATGTAACATTATCAGATGGAACCTGAGTCCTCTTCATAAACTATTTATTCTCCAAAGTCTCATTAACAAATGTGCTCAGTAATGAGAATTGGGAAAGGAGTTTTTCACTGGTCACAGGGTATTTCTTCTCCACCTTGTTCTGGGCTGAAAATTACCCTGATGATCATCACCTCCATTTCCCAGTGAGCTCTTTCATGAGCATTCAGTGTTTCAAGGCTGATTCCTGGTGTTCTATGGGTTTCTATCTCTTGGACAAATGGAGGTGAATCACAGAATATCCCACAAGGATCCCTGAAGCCCAATTCCAAAGGAGGGTGGTGATCTTCCACTGTTCTTTGTGGTGTGAGATAAATTTGGTGTGAGACTTTGTCTGGATTTTCAAACAGCTTGGTTTTCACAGAGTACATTCCTTAACCCATATGTTGCAGCATCTGCTCACCTCAGAGCCCTGAATGAGCTTGTTTCCACACGGGTTTGTGTTGTTCAGAAGCACACAGACCTTTGGGAAAGCAGGCCAGGATTTACAGGGCAGGGAAGGCTTACAGTGAGCAAACTCTCTCCTCCTGGCCTGAGAGTGTTTGATGTGCTGTTCCTACTTAGTCTGGTAATTCATCCTCGTCATTAGCTGCGCTAATTATGCATCTTCTTTCCACAGCCTGCTTGAAATGAATCCCTGTGTGGAAACTGGTGCTGTTGGGGCCAGTAAGGAAGGAGGAAAAATGGATTCTGTTTACAGTCCATACTCCATTAGTGAATCCAGCTCTAAAGTAGCAGCTGCTGAGGGTTCATAACATCTCATTCTGCTTTGTTTCTGCCTGTGGTTACTCATGTTTGTTTCAGGGTGAAAAGTTTTAGCTTTTTATGATCAAGCTATGAAGGGCAGAAAGATTCCTTGGGTTGTTTGTGCTCAGAGACTTCCATGTGGTTTTGCCAATGTGCTACAGGAGCGATGCTGGAAAACTGAGAAATTGTCACAGACTGGTTTGGGTTGGAAAGACCTTAAAGATCATCCAGTTCCAGCCCCTGCCATGGGCAGGGACACCTTCCAGGTGCTCAGAGCCCCATCCAACCTGGCCTTGTCAGCAAAAGAGAATTGAAAGCAATTTTAAATTACAGAACTGCCCCTTGTGAACTCCCTGTATCCACTCTGAGGTATGAAATTCCTGCTTAAGGGCAAGTGACAACTGTTGTGTTTTCTTTAGCAGCATCAGGGCCTCTCTGCAGGCTCGTGTTCATGAGAGGTAAGACCCAGGGCCTGATTTTATTCCTCAAAAATCCCTCCTTTCTGCCACCTATCTCAAATCACTGTTATATTTGTGATACACCCTTCAACCTTTCTGTTTGCTGACATGGGCGGCTGCAAGGCAGTGGATGGACAAGTAATACAGGAAAACCTTCAGGGAACAAAGGGAGCTGTTTCCTTCCCCAAAATAACAATGTCTTTGTCTGGGCTCTAGGAATTTCTCCTGGCTGGTGGCACTGCAGGCTGGGGCTTCTTGAGAATTGTGTAACCTCAGAACTTGTATCCCTGACCTTTTTGTACATTCCTAGGATGAATCACTCATAATTTTCCATCTTTACTGGAGGGGCAGCAAGCAAAGGGGAGAGATTCAGGTGCTGAATCTGAAGAGGGGAGGTTTGTGAGCCTCTTTCTCCGCCCTCAGACAGGATCCACTGAACATTCATCTCTGCTGATGGTTTTTACCTAACCTGCTCTTCAATCTCTCAGCAACACAAACTTCTCCCTCCCCAAGGGTTTTTTTCAGGACTTCCTACAGCTAAAGGATTTCCTAAGGACTAATCTGGCTACTATTGGAGCACCTGCCTTCAAGACTGATTTATTTGAGGTTTTGTCTTGTTGTGGTGATGGTGCTCTGTGCTGTAAGATTGGCCCCTTGTCCCCCTCAGCCACTTCTGCTCTTCACAGGGCTGTTTTCTTCCCCTTCCCCTTTTTTTCTTTTTTTTTTTTTGATAACTCTTGTTGCTATGGGCTGTCCTTAATTGTGTTTCATCTGTCTTTAACACCTGGATGTGCCCTGGTCTCATTGACAAGGTGGGGATTTGTCACAGGTTGGACTCAGTGATCTTGAAGGTCTTTTCCAACCTTAATCATTCTGTGAGTGTAAAACCAATCACCATGAGGGTGGAAATTTAAATTGTGGACATAAAGGAAACCAGATCCTTTATCTGCCATCAGTGCATGAGCAGTATTGGGGTCTCCTGCGGGCAGAACCTTGCAGGATTGCTGCCCCATGGTCACAGAAAAAAATGTTAATTTTAAGAAAGCAGCAGCCCAGAAGTATCTGGGGCAACTGAGGGTTTGATCCTGGTCCATTACAGTGCAAAATGCCATGGGGTCCCTTTTCACAGGGAAATGTGGCTGCAGCCACTGCTGTCCCCAAGCTGTGAGCACCCAGTAGGAGTTAACCCTGCTGAGAGGCTCCTTTCAGACAGGGATCTCACACCCAGTGTGGAACAGCCAGGTGGAAGATGCCACAAGCAAAGACTTCCCTCATTCCCAGCCTACCTGGAGGGGGAACACCTGTGTTTTCCCTCTGCAGGAGCTCACAGGGAGGGGAATGAGGCCAGGAGAATATGTTGAAAAACAAGGCATCTGTGGCTCACACAGTGCTTTCACCCCTCATTTAAAAAAAAAAAAAAGACAAGGCAAATCTAATTGAAACAAAGATCATCAATTGTGTTCTTTTAATTAAAGAGAATGACTTCTAAATAAAATCTTCCCTTTTTTCCTTCTCCAAGCAGGCAGCAATGCAATGTGACACATGTTTGGGTGCAAAAGCGACGCTTTCACTCACAGAGGGAAGATGAGCCCTGACTGTGATCAGTGTGAGGTTGTCCTGGGCTGCCAACACGATGTGACACCTCCCTGTGCCCGGGCACAGCCCGTGTCACATCTGCTGGGCATGACAAGTGCCAGGGTCAAAGCAGTTCAGCACCACAGGCAGAAGATGTTTCTTCTTTTCACATCCTGTGTGGCTGAGCTGTCACCAAGGCCCAGCTTAGTGTCCCTCGTTGGTGTCTCTTTGTGGCTGCTGTGGCACATGTGGGACGTAGCAGGAGATCCTTTCAGGAACTGAAACTTTGCTTGGGTCTGAGGGATGAGCCACATAAAATCCAGGCAAAATTACATTTTCTTACTAATCTATCTCTGGGCAGCAGCAAGGGCTTGTGGAAAAAACATAGGAAAAGGAGCTGGTATAGATTTGTAGGCCATCCTTGCAATGGGGAAGCTGGAGAGGAGGGTTTTCCTTCAGGAACTGTAGTGATAAGACAAGGAGGAATGGGGTCAAACTGAGAGAGGAGAAATTTAAGTGAGATGTATGGACAAAATTGTTCCCTGTGAGGGTGGTGAGGCTCTGGCACAGGTTGCCCAGAGAAGCTGGGCTGTCCCTGGATTCCTGGAAGTGTCCAAGGCCAGACTGGCAGGGCTTGGAGCAGCCTGGGATTGTGTAACGTGTCCCAGCCTGTGGAAGGGGTGGAACAAGATGAGCTTTAATGTCCTTTCCCACCTAAACCACTCCATGACTCTAAGAACTGTGGGGGATCCCTGCCCTTCTCAAGTGGCCACTGCTCAGTGGGGCTCTCTAGGTTCACCCAAGTCGGGGATCTGGTCCAGGAATTATCTGCTGCCACCTTTCCAGTGTGGCCTGGATGCAGTTCCTGCAGGAAACCTCCAATTGTTCTCTCTGCTTCCAGTGTCTGGCTCTGTCCATGTGTTCGAGGGCTGTTGTGCAGCATCCATGTTCTTGGTCAGGACTGCAGCTCATCCCAGAATCCCAGGTTGGGTCAGGTTGGAAAGGACCGCTGGAGGTCATCTGGTGCCACCTCCCTGCTCCAGCAGGGCCATCCCAGAGCACAGGGCACAGGGTTGTGTCCAGATAATTCTGGAATATCTCCAGTGAGGAGACTCCACTCCCTCTCTGGACAATCTGTTCAGTGCTCAGTCACTGCACAGAGAAAAAGTTCTTCCTTATATCCAGGTGGAACTTCCTGGGCATCAGTTCCTACCAATTCCTTTTCTCCTATTGCTGGGCCCCCCCAGAGCAGAGCCTGGTCCCCGCTCTGAGCCCTCCCTGCAGACAGAGACAGGGAAGATATCCCGTCAGGAGTAAATAAAGTATTGGATATTTGCCTTTTTACACAGAGAAAGATGAAAAAGCAAAAGCTGGAAGGTGTTTTAGCTCTTGTCTTCCCCACTGTGAACAGTTTAAGACCTGTTTATGGGCAGAAATTAGGCAAGATGGAAATACCATTATCTGCAGAACACTGTGAAATTCAACACACTTCAGAAAAGATAGGCAGTGTTTCAAAAAAAATGTTTAAATGCCAGTTCCACGTCAAAGGAGGAGGTTGGTTTACCTTCAGCAGCACCTTCAAATACAAAGTACTGCTCAGAGGGAGGGTAAGCATGATTCTAGCACAAGTAGTCTTTAAAATAGAGGCTGATAAGCTGAACACCACAGAAAAATGACTCCATTGTGTGAATATCGAGTCCAGCAAACAGAAATGACCTGTGCTTCACAAATATAATTACTGCACTTGTCTCCCTCATGGCTCAATGCCCTGCTTATAATAAATGGCCTTGAAAAGCAGCATTTTTATAGAGTGGTTGGTTTGCTGAGCTCCTCTGCTCCTTGCTGTGCTGAGGCAGGAATTGCTCATCACTCAGGGAACCCAACTCAGAACATAAAAGCAACCCCAGCAAATCGAGGCAAGATCCTCTTAATCCTGCTCCTTTGTTTCCAGCAGCAGCTTTTTCCCCACAGTGCTCTCACAGGCTCTGGGATCTGCGGCTGAAGGACTTTCTGAACCAGACACTGTCTCTGCACATCCAGGGGATCTACAGTCACTCATCATTAATGTTTTTCTCCTCCACAAACTCACCCATGTGCTTTAGAAACTCAGGTAAGCTTGTGCCATCCACACTGGATAATACCCCTGCTCCATCTATAATTTTGTGCCCTCTAATTACATGTAGCTAAACTGTTACATAACAATCCCAACCTGTCTGCCAAGGGGTGGAATTCATAAGCAGGAGGGAATGAGGGGGGGAAAAAAGGCTTATAAACACCTCTGTGGCAAGATAATCTTATCTCAAAGATTTTGTTCTTCAAGATTGCTCCGGGAGTTAATGTTTGTGGCTATGAAATATAGATGTGTTTGGAATAAGGAGGGGGAAAAAGTAATAATGTTGTTTGCTGGAGGTACAGCTCAGAAGAAGGAATCCAGAAGAGAAGGATCTGGAAGCTCTTTGTACAAGTGCTGCTGGGAATGAGAAGGCTTGTCAGGATTAGCTCAGGGAAAGCAGGATTTGATCAGCTTCTGTCTGCAGAGATGCTGGATCAAACTGAGAGATCAAATCACTGATCCATCAAACATGGAATTCTGCTTGCCAGCAGTTTGTCACTTTGTCCTTCAGAGGACATCCCACTGCCCCACAGCCTCCAGGGCTCCCCTGAGAAGGGCAGCAATGCACAAGCCCCTCCCTCAGCCAGAAACAGCAGGAGAACCTGGATGGCCCTCAAGGTCCCTTCCAACTTTAATAATCCCAAGATTCTATGGTTCTATCCTTGATTTAGGAGTGGGATTCCCATATCCAACCCTGCTTCAAAACCCCATCACACCAGGACTCTTCTTGGAGATTTAGAAAATGTGACGTGGGATCAGATTTAACTCCAAATACTTTGCACAAACTGCTCCAGGCCCTCTAATCCCTCCAGGCTGCTCATTAAGAGCTCCTTAAGAACTTCCTGCTCCATGCAGCTTTACTGGATGTTTAAGAAATTGGGCAGTGCCTGGACTGCGCCAAACCAGAACATGTTTCTGGATTTCTGCAGTTTGGGCCCCTCTTTAAAAGGATTCTTTGCTGGGAAATTTGCAGCTTTGTCCTTCCTGCTTCCACACAGTCTTGGGATGGAAGGGACATGAAAGCCCATCCAGTTCCACCCCCCTGCCATGGGCAGGGACACCTTCCACTACCCAGGTTGCTCCAAGCCCTGTCCAGCCCAGCCTTGGACACTTCTAGGGATGGGGAAGCCACAGCTTTCCTATCAAGCTGCCAGTCAGAGCTGCAGGGACTTCAAATGAACAATAATTCCCCAGAAAAGAAAAATGAAAAGGTAGAATTTGCAAGCAAGAAGCACAGCTCCAAAACCTGAGCAGAAATAGCTCTGAAGGACATAGTAAAATGTAGGACAGAATTTGTCACCTCACAGGACACATTGCTGTGCTTGAGATCCCAAAATGCTGAATGTGGGTTCATAAACCAGCAGACATTCAGCTTCTCTTCATTCAAGAAGAATGTGCTCATTCCAGCACTCTTGTCCTCTAGAGAATTGTCAAGTTCCCAAACAGCATAAAAAGAAATGTATCCAATGAAGAGTGCCATCCTATTCCAGTTCAATACACCTGATATCAAGAGAATTTTCCCTTTGTAAGGCTACTTCAGTTTTCCCTCGTGGAGTCCAGCAGAATCTGGGTGTCAGCCTCACCCCAGTGGGCTCCTTGCTGTGGACATGCAGCTCCACCAACTTTATTCTCTTCATGGCCTGCTACTTTAAAAAAAGCATTGATAGGATGAGTTTTCTTCTGAGAACAGCTACGCCCATCTCCTGCACACAATCAGCCAGCAGGCTCTGTCCTGTGATACGATAAAGGCTGCCCAGGAGTTCGATGAGCAGCTGTGAGTGTGGGTGCTGATAGGAGGGTGGATCTCCAGTTTTGGGGCACGGTGCCACAACTCAGCTGTGCAGAGAGCACAAACACGATGATTCCCACAGTCACTGACCCAGCAAAGAGCCTCTTGGCTGAGCAAATGGTGGTTTAAGCCCTAAGATCAACCAGGTGGCACATTCTGCTGGGCTGAAGGCATTTAGGACTTGGCCATACACATGAGGCACTGACCTTGATGGGAAAGGGGGAAATACCTCCTTTTATTGAACTTTTAGGCAGCAGTGTAAAACCTAACAGGTCCTGCCCAGCCACTGTGACCTCAGTAAGAGCAGGAACACTAAAAAGCAGAGTCTAAGCAAGGGAGAGTGAGTTTCGGCAGCTGTTCGTGTACAACAGCCACTGGAAGGATGTGAAGGCAGCATCTTTGGGTAGAAATTTGAAATGCAGAGGTGATTTTTAGCAACACAAAGATCATTTGGGCACTACTTCCCTCTCTGATGTCTGGGCAGTCAAGGAGCTGGTAGTACAGCCAAGAAGAGACAATTGCACTGGTGTGTGGTATTTGCTGGGTCCCCAGGATGAAGGAGGAATTGAGAATCTGACTCCATGTTCTTAGAAGGCTTCTATTCTATTCTATTCTATTCTATTCTATTCTATTCTATTCTATTCTATTCTATTCTAATAATGTTATACTAAAACTATACTAAAGAATAGAGAAAGGATACTTACAAAAGGCTTAACAAGATACTAAAAACTTGTGACTGACTCTTCAGTCCCAACACAGCTGGATGGTGATAGGTCATTAAATAAAGACAATTCACATGAAACAAATCAAACAGCCACCTGTTGGATAAACAATCTCCAGACCACATTCCAAAGCAGCAAAACACAGGAGAGAAAAATGAGATAATATTGTTTTTCCTTTTTCTCTGAAGCTTCTTAGCTTCCCAGGAGAAGAAATCCTGGCGAAGGGATTTTTCAGAAAATATGACAGTGACACTGGTGCGATGGAGAGATGATGATGGGAGCATCTCCCTGGCCATGAAAGGCTGAGGGAGCTGGGGCTGCTCAGCCTGGAGAGGAGCCCCAGCTGAGAGGGGCCCTCATCCCTGGGTGTCCCTGTGTGCAGGGAGGGGCAGAGCAGGGCCCAGGCTCTGCTCCAGAGCCCAGCAATGGCACCAGAGGAACGGGCAGGGACTGATCCCAGCAAGTTCCACCTGGACAGGAGGCAGAACTTCTTTCCCATGCAGTGACCAAGCATTGAACAGATTGTCCAGAGAGGCTGTGGAGTCTCCTCACTGGAGATAGTCCAGAAATGTCTGGACATTGTGAAAAATGCATGTATTTTATGACTGGATTTTCGCAAATATTCAAATGAATATTATGTGTGTTGTTTTAGAAAGTAATGCTGTATTAATTCTCTAAAGTACTGTGTTAAATATAGTTTTAGGTTATAAAAAACATTAAGATAGAAACTATGCTATGTAGGATTCTTTTTTTAAAGAAAGGACTGGCAGTGAGATAGCAGCCACAGGACACCTAAATCTTTCAGAGAAAAAGAATTTATTGCCCTCTTATCAGAAGAAACAAACTTCTTCCCACCTCGAAGGCGCTGTTAGGATTCAGAGGAAGAAGTTGAGGATGACCAGAGAGAATCCTGTATTTGAATGGAATTTATACATCATGTATGAAGTGTATGAATATGCAATAGGTTATTGTTTTTAAGGGTTAATCCTTTGTTAACGGGTCTCCTTGTTCAGGCTCCTGCTGCCCAGAAAAAGGTACCCGGACATCTGTAACTCTTTGTCTCCATTGTCTCATATTGTCTTAATTCAAATTGTCCAAATTATTATTACTCTAATTGTATTACTATTTTTATACCCATTTTATTACTATTAAACTTTTAAAATTTTAAAAACAAGTGATTGGCGTTTCTCACAGACATAACCCTGTGCTGTGGCATGACCCTTCTTGAGCAGGGAGGTTGTACCAGATGGCCTCCAGTGGTCCTTTCCAGCCTGACCCGTCCTGGGACTCCGTGAATTAGGGATTCTGGGATTCGGGAATTTGTGAGCAGCGCTGTGTTGTACGGTGGATTGGCTGGTGAGGGCTGACCAGCAGGAGAGATGGAGAGGGAACAATACCATGGAGAAGCAGAAAGAGGGGGAACGTTTCCCACTGCCAGAGGGCAGGGTTAAATGGGAGATTGGGAAGGAATTGTTCCCTGTGAGGGTGGTGAGGCCCTGGCACAGGCTGCCCAGAGAAGCTGTGGCTGCCCCATCCCTTGCAGTGTCCAAGGCCAGGTTGGACAGGGCTCGGAACAATCAGGGATAGAGGAAGGTGTCCCTGCCTAAGGCGGGGGATGGGATGAGCTGTAATGTCCCTTCTCCCCCAGACTCTCCATGTCGCGGTGCCTCCGTGGCCGGGCACCGCCCTCCCGCCCTCAGCTCCTGAGGGGACGCCGCGCCCCGCCCGGCACCACCGCCCCTCACGGCGCGTGACATCACGCCCGTGTGACGTCACCGACCAATCCCCTGGGCGGCGGCCGCTGACGTCAGGCCCCGGCGCGAGCGGCCCCGGCTGAGGGAACGGGGCGGCGGCGGCGGCGGGAGCGCGGCAGGAGCGGGGTGAGCGCGGGGATGGACCGGACCGGACCGGGGCTGCGGGGCTGGGGGATTTGGGATGGCGGGGCCGCTCCGCTCCCGGCGCCACCGAATGAATGGGATGGGGGAGGGGCGGCTCTCTCCGGCACCGCGCGGTCCCCTCCTCCGGGGACACTTCGGGACCGGGGGTTCGGTGCTTGTGGCGCTTTGCTGCCTCACCGCAGACTTGCTGAGGGCGGGCGGGTTTTGTTCGTGCTTGTCACCCGCCCCGGCTCCGTGGTTTCATCAGCGGAGGCTGTGGCGGGTGAAGTGCCAGGGAATCGGGGAATGGTTTGGGTGGAAGGGACTTTAAAAATCCTCCCGTTCCAACCCGTGCCGTGATCAGGGACACCTTCCACTATCCCAGGCTGCTCCAAGTCCCGTCCAACCTGGCCTTGGACATTTCCAGGGGTCCAGGGGCAGCCCCAGTTTCTCTGCAAGCTGTGCCAGGTCCTCTCCATGATCACAGCCAAGAATTCCTTCCCAGTAGCCCATCTAAACCTACTTTTGTTTTATGTTTAAAGCTGCAACCGCCTGTCCTGTCCCTCCATGCCTTGTCCCAAGTCCCTCTCCAGCTCTCCTGGAACCCCTTTAGGTGCTGGAAGGGGCTCTGAGCTCTCTTTGGATCCCTCTCCAGATGAACACCCCCAGCTCTCCCAGCCTGGCTCCAGAGCAGAGGGGCTCCAGCCCTCAGAGCATCTCTGTGGCCTCCTCTGGACTCTCTCCAGCAGCTCCACGTCCTTCTGCTGCTGGCCCCGGGGCTGGGGCAGCTCTGCAGGTGGGGTCTCACCTGAGAGGGGCAGAGAGGCAGAATCCCCCCCTTCCCCTGCTGCCCACTCAGCCCAGGATACACTGGATGTTCTGGACCAATCCTCCTTACCTCTTCCAGGAGTTTCACGCTGTTCAGCAGCTGCGTAATCTCCCTTTTTTTTTTTTTTTTTTTTAATTTATTTTTGGTGGCTGAGGTCAGGTTCCCAGCAGGTCCCTCACGGCTCGGGCTGACATCTCCTCTTGGAGAGGGGCTCGGCCTCATTCCCGGCCGTGCGTCACCCCTGGGACAGGAGCCCTGCATGTGTGTCAAGGTTATTCCAGCTGAGCTTGGCCAGCAGCTCCCTGCCAGAGGGAACAGCTCCAGCCTGGACACCCTGGCACATCCCCCCTGCCAGGGGACACCGGCAGGGATGCAGCGTCCTAGCCTGGGGGGTCTCGGAAGCAGAGGAATTGCCAGCCAGGAATGTGAGATGCATTTGGGTCCGGCTATCCAGGCAGCAGTGGCTGGGGTTGAGCTGAGATTATCCCTGAGTTGTTGCAGCTTGAGTGCTCCCAAATGCAGGGATCTGATGGAGTTCCCACTTGGGCACCACAGAGGCTTTCCCGGGGCTTGTGCTTCATCTTCTGGATGCCCAAGGAAGGTGCTGTCTCACTCCTCAAGCTCTTCATACAGTTGGGAAATTAGAGGAGCTTCCCAATGCATAAGCAAATCTGCAGGTCTGAAGCAGAAGCTGTGGGGTTTGGAGCCAATTGGGAGTTGAGAATTTGGAGCTCAGTGAGTTGGTGTGGACTGTGTTCCCGAGGATGTTGTTGGGAATCTGCGAGATCCTGTGCCCTGCAGAGGCCCTTAATTTTCTTTGAAAGAAGAAAGTTCTGGATTCTTTGGTTTAGCTCCCTGGAGGGGCATCCTGTGGCATCCCAGCAGCTGTGCAGCCCCAGAAATCCTGTGGGAGCTCTGGGGTTTGGTTTGGCCTCTCTTTCCTCCCTCTCTCCCATTTTCTTTGGAGCTTGCAGTGGGACTTTCCAGACAAAGCCCATGACTTTCTTATCTTTCTTGTCGCCATTACATTGTTTTAATAACTAATTTACAAGAGCTGCTGGTTTCCATAAACATTTTTGATTTTTATGTGAGCAACAGGTGTTGCTGCTTATGTAACACCTTGGAAACCTTGGAAATAAGCAGCTGGTGGTTCACTCACTAAATGTCATTTTATGAATGTGTCTCTCTTTTTTTTTTTCTTTTTCTTTATTCCCTCTTTTCCCTCTCCCAGTGCTTTAATCTTCTTACAAACCCCAGAAATTTCCTGCTATCCCAGGCAGATTATTGTTCATTGGAACACGTGTTTGCTTTCTACTAATCTTTTTGCACTGCCACTAATTAATTTAAACTCTGTCCTTCAGCCATGACCCGAGGCTGGCTGGTTCTGGGACTTGGTTCTGTGCACCTTCAGAGCCCTTTCCCTGCCTATCCCAAACTTCCAGGCATTTCAAAATCAAGCAGGAGAGAACAGTGAAATCCCTGGCTGCTGCTGCTGCTCTCACACGCACTTTTTTTTTTTTTGATTTTTTTTTTCTTTAAGGTGTGGGACAACTCCTACTCTCTGCCAGGTTTTGATTGGCTTTCCAAAGAGGCAGTGTCCTATAAATTGCCTTCTCTGCCCTGCTTCTGCCTTATCACCAGCTGAGGCCCAGGTGAGTACAGGAGAGGGAAAATTCCAGCTGCAATTCCATTGCCTAATCCTTGAAATCAACTTTGGTTATTGGTTTAAATTACTGGGGTGGGGAAAATAACTTTGATGTTTCAGAATGAAACTTCCTCATTTTGCTAACACTTTCTAATATCAGTTTGAGTTGATAAATGAGATCAGGGACTGAGAAACTATTCAGAAGGGGATGTGGGAGGGGGGTTGAAAATATATTGTGGAATTATGGAATGGTTTGAGTTGGAAGGGACCTTAAAGCTCATCCTGTTTCTTGGGCAAGGACACCTTTCACTATATATTTTATCTATATATTATATAGGTAATTTTTTCCTCTTCAGTTCCCAACAGAACAGAAAGTATTCTCCTTTGGCATAGTACAAAGGGAAACCTATAGAAATATTAGTTATTTTACATCAGTTAAATTAATTTTTTGTATGTGTTCAGAGCTGTTAATAACTCCTGGAAGTTATTAAAGATGGAGAACTTGGATCTAGCAGATTGGGCTTTCCTGTATGAGTTGCTTTTGCAAGTTAATCACTGTGTGGGGCTGACTTCAGCTATTTGGGGAAGTGTTTTTAAGGCCTGATACTGATTTCTTTATATATATGTGCATTTATGGCAACTTTAGTAGCCAGTCACACCTGTTTTTCCCCACTTTGTATTTGAAATGGAAATAAATGCCATCAGTGGAGGTTTTGCAGCAGCTCTGCTGCCTGGCTGTTTCAGTTCCTGGTATAAAATGCATTTACTGTTCTGAGTCAGACCTGGGAGTAAATTCTCAGCTTGAACCTTTGTGGTTTCACTCTAAGTATGTTTGCAAAAACCAGTCCAGTCACTGGGAAAACAATTTTAGTCACAGCCAACTTTTGTTTGTACTTTGCAAAGCTCAAAATGCCTTTTTCAGGTACTTGGAGTGGAAATTTTTTTGTTACACAGACCAGTGAATCTCTCTCAGTGCTGGAAGATTTTATTCTTCAATGCTGAAATAGGAAGGGAGTTATATCATGAGAGCTGGTGCTTGGGTCTGTGTCCAGATGGAATTTAGATATTTCCAAGGATGGGCACTTCCATCACCTCTCTGGGCATCTCAGACCAAGTCTTTTTGATCAGTTCAAATGTATTTTTTAATAATGCAATTTTATGAGGTTGTCTTACTAGACGATAGGCAGTTTAGCAAATCTGTATTTAAATAGCTGAACTCCCCCCTCAAGTACCAGAACATTCTCAGTCAGGTGACTGAGAAGTGAAAGAAACATCCACATTAATCACTTGTTTGCTTTTCTCTGCAACTGGAATTCATCTGCAGTTTCTTGTGGAGAGCATCCATCTACCTGACTCTCCTTTTTAGAATTTATGCCCCAAGAAAGGATTTGACAGGGTAACCCCATCAGGCAAGTTTGAAATATGCTTTCATCTGGGAATTTACATATTCTAGATCCTTGGGAAACAGTTAAAAATATTCAGAGGGGAAAGGGAAAAAATGAGTGATTGTGCCTTGAGGATTTTATTTGAGAGAATTAAATTTGCACCACAGAAATGACCAGTTGTGGCTGCAGGTGTCATTTATTTGGGGTACTTTGCATTTCCTTCTGCAATATGAAAGATTTGGAGAGAAAGAACCTGAATGCAGCACAGAGTAAATTATAATTATGTGAAATAATTAGGACATTTTCCTGAGGCTTGGCTAAGCCCTGCCATTTTTCTGTTTGCTTTCTGGGTACTGTCCATCCTGAGTGTTAAATCAGAGTAAATCTCCCTTTTTTTCAAGATATTTCCTGCTGCCTCCTTGGCTCAGCTGCTTTGCTGATGCAATCCTGAGGAGTTTTGCTTATACACAGCAGCCTGCAAAACTTTCACTCCAAACGTGGCATTACAGCAGCTTTGTTTTATTCTGTATTTATCCTTAAAATCACACTTCCAAGTGAAGTTTTTAAAAAAGTTTAAACTGAAGCTTTACAGTGTTCTCCCTGTCCATTTTTCTGGACTGTGGATATTTTCCTGAGCTCACTCCAGGGAATACATTGCCTCTGCTCATGTTACATCCCAGGCTGCTTTCAGCCCTTGCTTGGCACAATCCCCCAGCCCTGGGATGGCATCAAATTCCTCTGGATCCCTGCAGAGTTTTCTCTTTTAGCAGAGTTTTAAAAGCCACTTAATGGGGTTGAATCACTCGTGACTCATCTTTTGTCTCTCTCCTCGCAGCACACCTGAAAGGGGAAGATGCCAATCGTCAGGAACCTGGGCAGAGCTGCCAGCCAGCTGCTGCAGAGCTCTGGCTGTGGCTGTGGGGTGTCCCTGGTGCCCGTCAGGGCCATCGGGGTGTCCCCACGCCAGGTGGCCTCCGATGCCAGCTTCCACTCGGTGACGTTCTCCGAGTCGGATCATCCCCGGGTGCTGATCACAGGTCAGCATTCCTGGCACAGCTGGGTTCCTGCTTCTCAGCTGAGCTTTCCCACTGCTCTCCTCCCTCCTCAAAGTGCACAGTTCTGGAAGCAAAAACACCCCAAATATCCTGGAACTGGGATGATCTTTGCCATCAGAGTCCTGTGTGAACTTTCCTATTTTAATTCCAGAACTCTTCTAAAACCAGTTCCTTGAGAAAAAAATGTAAAAGCTTCCTGACTCGCTGAGAAAATCATACTAATTCTTGGTGTGATACAGATAATAATGGAATTCTGCATTGTGACTCCCCCTTTTCCCCTGATTTTTGTCTCTCAGGTGGTCTTGGCCAGCTCGGGGTGGGACTTGCAAAGCTGCTGAGGTGGGTCACCATTCCCTGGCTTGCTGTGATTGAGGGATTCCAACTTTAGCCATCACTTCTAGGAGCAATAGTTGTCTGGAAAGTTGTTTATAAAAGAAATACTGTTTTTCAAATGTTGTTTTTGACTCCTTGGCTTTGTAAATAACATTAATAGCTGGACTTGATGATCTTAAAGGCCTTTTCCTAATGATTCTTAATGATTCTATAATTAAATTTTCACCATGATTTTATTTGTCCCTCCTGTACTTGCTGTGGGTTCCTGACGTATTTTCTGCGTGTCCATTGGTCATGATTCCAGAATAGCAGGATTTTGTGTGAGGGACTGTCTGCTGAGTTTGCTTCCAGTTAAATGGGAGTATTCAGAGTCTGAACCCTCAGAGTTTTCCTTCTTTTTCCTTCTCCTTTTCCCCACCTCAAACACGGTTACCTCGTTTTTTTTATGACATCTTTTCAGGAAGTGTGAAATGCTCCAAGAGCTCCCACTGATCCATGTCCTTGTCCATATCCAGCTCAGCTCCAGTTTATCATTTGCTCACAGTCTTTGCTGGAGGGAGTTTAGACCAAGATTAAAAGTGAGCAGACTCACTGCACTCAACACTGTAGCAGTTTGAGCATTTTCTACCATTTCTATGATATATTTTAAAATTATCCTAATAGTGGGAGGCCAGAATGTGCTCCAATGCCCCCAGATCTGCTCTCTCCAAGAGCCTTGTGTTGATTAGCACAAGGTCACAATTTCTCACTTCTATTTGCTTAGTTGATATAAAAGTAACTGCAGCTACAACAATCCCAGTGGCTTTTTGTTGTCTGCAGGTGAGTAAATTATCCCTGGGTACAATTTTCAGTAAGAAAAGTGTAGGAAAGTCTCTTTTCCCAACATATTTTCACTTTCTGAAATATTTCTCTATCCTTATGCAGAGCTTGACTGCTACTAGAAGTATTTGATAATTTTTTAAGATGCTGTATTGATACTTAAAGGATTGTTGGGGTGGTTTTTTTTTGTTTAGTGAGGTAACTGATTTTATTGTAGAAAATATTGTTCCACTGCTATCACTCCTGCAAAACAAAATAGCAACTGATGGATTATCTCAAAAAGCTGTGGACTCACTGTTCCCTGTGGGTATTTTTACACAGGAAACGCTTTGGAAAGAACAATGTGATCTTGTCTGACATTAGAAAGCCTGCAGATAATGTTTTTTATAGTGGTAAGTGACTGGGAAAGCACATGGAAAAAAAACAAACCTTGACTTTACCTCTGATGTTCATAAACTTATTATCAAAGTGATAAGTGGATTACACTGACCAGCTGCTCAAACCTTCTTCATAATGCATCCCTGGAATCAAATCTTGCCAAGATGTTGGTTTCTTCTCTTATTCTCTTTTCCTAAATATTTTTCTTTACATTTTTTCACTGCTGCTTTGCCAGTTTCTTTAATAAATATTTGAGGCACCTTGTGCTCCTGCTGTAGAAAGAGGTGCTTTTATTCTTTTGGAGGGAGGAAGTTGGAAATGAAACTTGTGCTTTGTTTTTCCATGCTCAAGGAATTTTTATAGTGAGGTGGTTATAGAGTAGGATTTGAGACACCTTGTGCTCCTGCTGGAAAAGAGGTGCTTTTATTCTTTTGGAGGGAGGAGGTTGGAAATGAAGCTTGTGCTTTGTTTTTGCATGCTCAGGGAATTTTTATAAAGAGATGGATATAGAGTAGGATTTAGGACTCTTTGATTTTCACTGGAAACTACGAAAACTTTTCCCCAACCTCGCTGTTTAGTGATGTATTTAGGTGGTAAAAACAGCAGCCTGAGCTTCATGCAGAACCTTCCTTCCATCCATTCCTGACATCCAATTTCCCACTTTCCCACTGCTTCCACCTCCTCCAGGTCCTTTCATCTTCGCGGATATCTTGGACTACAAGAACCTGCGGGAGATCGTGGTGAACAATCGCATCACGTGGCTCTTCCACTACAGCGCCCTGCTCAGCGCCGTGGGAGAGGCCAACGTGCCCTTGGCCAGGGCTGTCAACATCACTGGTGTGTGCTGGCTTTGAGTGCTTAAAGCTGTGTCAGGGCAGGTTTGGGTTGGAGATCAGGAAAAGGTTCTTCCCAGAGGCTGTGGGGCATTGGAACAGCTCCCCGATAGGAATGTGCTCCCTGTTGACAGAGTGACAAAAGTGTCTTTTGTCCCCTCAAAAAGGAAAGAAGCTCAGAAGTTTCTTGTAGCCATGATATTTTCTGAAAAATCCCTTTGCCAGGATTTTTCTCCTGAGAAGCTGAGAGGCCTCAGGAACAAAATATAAACAATGGTTATCTGCTGCTGTGGAATGCAGCAGGTGGGTCTGTGATTGGTCTCATGTGGTTGTTTCTAATTAATGGCCAATCACAGTCCAGCTGTCTCAGACTGTCTGGTCAGTCACAAGATTTTATTTTCCCCTTTTCCTTTTCCTTTTCCTTTCCTGCCTTCTGATGAAATCCTTTCTTCTATTCTTTTAGTATAGTTTTAATATATCATTTACTTTTAATATAATATATATATAGCATAAAATAATGAATCAGCCTTCTGAAACATGGAGTCAACATTCTCTTCTCTCGTCCTGGGACCCCTGTGAACACCACCACAGTTTCTCTCTTCGATTAGGTGAAAAAGACACTTCATAGGAACTTCACCTCAAACTTAAGGATAGCTAATTGGATACAAGCCAAAAAGTCCTGCTTGGGCAATTTACTAGAAAAAGAAGAGAACAAAGAAACTAATGGCTTTTGTAAGGTGTTTTACCAGGAGCAAGAACCTCTTGCACTTGGTTTGGTTTTTCTCTGTTTGTTATTTTGCCTTTTATTAAACCTTTTTGTTTCCAACACTGCAACAGAAGCCATCCTGCTAATTTTTATGCCTCTAAGGGTAGCTGAGCAATCTTAAGTGTGTTATAGACCTCCAAGAGCTTATGAGACGTAGCTCAAGGAGCTCCTATAACACTCTACAGTGAATGGTGACATTCCCAAGGCTGCCAGATCTCCAGGAGTGTTTGGACAATGCTCGCAGAGTGGGATTGTTGGGGTGTCTATGCAGGGCCAGGAGTTGGACTGGATGATCTTGATGGGTGCCTTCCAGCTGAGAATATTCTATAATTCTCACAGGGGCTTGAGAAAGTAGAAATATTCTGATAAATCCTGTTGTTTTGTGTTTTTTTTCCCAGGTTTACACAATGTTCTGGATATTGCAGCTGAGCATAATTTGAGGCTCTTTGTTCCAAGCACCATTGGAGCCTTTGGACCCACCTCTCCTCGAGATCCAACTCCTGATCTCTGCATTCAGAGACCAAGGACAATCTATGGAGTCTCCAAGGTCCACGCTGAGCTCATGGGAGAAGTGAGAATTTTTTATTTTATTCAAAGGTCTGGTAGAACTTCACTGAAACAGGTTTCCCAAAGAAGCTGTAGCTGCCTCATCCATGGTAGTGTCCAAAGCCAGGTTGGACAGGGCTCAGAGCAACTTGGGATGGTGGAAGGCGTCCCTGTCCTTGGCAGGGGTTGGAATGTTCTTTAAGGTCTCTTCCAACCCAAGCCATTCCATGATTCTATGATTTCATTGCTTTTGTAAGATTCCTCACTCATTCTTTCCCCCATTTTCCTTAATTCAGACTTTACTACTCAGCAATAGTCTGAGGCAGCTCTGAAGGTCAAATATCTTTTGAGTTTTGTTGGGAAAAGCACAAAGCCTGGGAAGCTGGCAAACAGCTGACTTTCAGTGTCATTTCTTTCTCTGTTTTTTATGGCTTTGGCCTCTGTGCCAGTGTGAATGGCACTGCAGAAAGGACAGTGCACACAGCCTTGTGACAGCAGGTACACAATGATGACTTTTTGCTCCTCCTCTACAAAAAAAGACTAAAGTCAAAGTTTTGTGAGTCTGCACATGCACAACTTCTGTTTTGGCTTTGTAGTTATTTATAAACAACATTTTTAAAGCCGATATTTTTATACAGTTTCCTGTCATAGGTCTGAGGACTGTATTATCCTGGAAAGTCTCACAAACTTGGGAATGTTCAGTTTCTGAACATTGTAGACCCTACATGAGTAGCATGACAATCCATGTCAAAGATCCATGTTTACTGATGTGGATGTGAGCTGGAAAAGGACAAGCAGGGAGATCAGCTGCCAGGCAGGGAATGGGCATTGTTCAGTAATTCCTTTTCTTTCATCCCTGCCTGGGCCAGCTGAAGTTTCATCCCGGGCCAGATTTTTCCTGTGAAACCAGTGGGTGTGTGACCAACTCTTGGTGTGTAACTCTGTGTTTCTCCCCCCTCCCCAGTACTACCACTACCGCTATGGCCTGGACTTCCGCTGCCTCAGGTATCCAGGGGTTATCTCTGCTGATTCCCAGCCTGGGGGGGGAACAACTGGTGAGTGACTGGTGCATGACAAGAGGGCTGGGGAGGACTTTTCACAGGGACATGGAATGACAGGACAAGGGGAAATGGGTTCCCACTGCCAGAGGGCAGGGATGGATGGGGTATTGGGAAGAAATTCTTCCCTGTGAGGGTGGTGAGGTTGCCCAGAGAAGCTGTGGCTGCCCCATCCCTGGGAATATTCAAGACCAGGTTCAATGGGGCTTGGAACAACCTGGGGTAGTGAGTGGCATCCCTTCCCATGGCAGGGATTGGAACTTGATGATCTTTAAGCTCCCTTCCAGCTCAAACCACTCTGTGATTTCATGAAGAATATCTCACAGTCCTGCTGCCAGATTTGAGACAGGCGACTTTGGGGTTGGTCTGAGGTTTGTTGACTGTCATGAAGTGCACAGCACAGCTCATACACATCCATTTTTCTCTTCCTCAGATTATGCTGTCCAGATTTTCCATGATGCCATAAAGACTGGCAAATTCAAGTGTTACCTGAGGCCGGACACCCGGCTGCCCATGATGTACATCGACGACTGCCTGAAGGCCACGCTGGAGGTCATGGAGGCCCCTGCAGAAGCCCTGACCATGAGGACCTACAACATCAGTGCCATGAGCTTCACTCCTGAGGAGCTGGCCCAGGAGGTGCAGAAGTATGTCCCTGAGCTCCAGATGACCTACAATGTGGATCAAGTCAGGCAGGCCATAGGTTAGTATCTTCCCTGGCAGCAGGTAAGAAAAAACATCATCAGGGCTGAAATAAAGTCTCTTTTCTTTTAAGGAACTGACAAATTGCTCCTGTGCAGTTCAAGTCTTACGGTTCAAAATTCAGCTTAGTAATGATGAAACTTCTCAAAGTTCAGAGAGATTTTTTCCTAAGCCTCACCTTTCTTGGTTCTTTTTCTTTTCTTCCCTGCAGCTGACAGCTGGCCCATGAACTTCGACGACAGCAACGCCCGCAGGGACTGGGGTTGGAAACACGATTATGACCTCCCTGAGCTGGTGACCACCATGTTTAGCTACCTTGGGTCTGACTCTAGGATTGCCCAAGCTAACTGAAATGCTTTCAGATGTTTCCAGATTTCCACAGAGGACCAGGAAGAAATGACTGCATTTTAGTTTCTAATTTTCTGAGTCTTAAAGCATGTCAGTTACTAATTTTTGTAAGTAGTGACAGAGTTGGGCAGAAATGTCCTGTAGCTGGAATGTCCTTTAGATAAACAACAGCACTGGGTGCTGTCCCCAAACACAGCACTGCTGACAAACACAGAGTTCTTGAACTTTCACACTTAGGGAAAAACACCAAAATAGCACTTACTCCTGGCTGATGGCTCTCCAATCATTCCTGCCTCTTCCTTGGCAAACAAAGTGGGATAGCATTGTCCAACCTGGCCTTTCAGGCATATCCCAAAAAGTTAACCACAGGTTTTGCTTTTTCCTGGTGGAGGATGTTAGGTTGTAGCAAGAACCTTTTTACTCTTTGCTTACAAAAGAGACATCAGAAGAGCTGTTTCATGTTTCCAGATTGCAGGGGGTTGCTGCAATTCTAGTTTGAAATCAAACTTTGCTCGACAGCTCCTATTTATATCTCTCTTTAGTGCTGTCTAAGCATACACTTTTCTGTACCTAGGGCATACAGAGTAGCAGTCTTATGATGCTGCTTATAAATGTGAAGTGGAATAGGACTTGAATTCTCATCATGCTTTAAAAAAAACCCAGGGTTTACAAGCAAAGCTTTGTCCTGTTCTCTGCAAGTGCTGCTGCCTTCAGTGCAGCCTCAGAGGGAGAGCTGAAATCCAAAGAGCTCTTCCATGGATGTGAGTCTGGGTGGGATTTCAGGGAGGCCAAGCCTCTGGCTGGGGTTTTTAGCAGTACTTTTGGTTCTCCCAGTTGTTTGGAGTCCCTGCACAGTGTCACATTGCCTGGAACAGGTTTTAAAGGTGGGCTGAGGATGGAGCCTTACTGTAGAGTTGGGTCAGCCTTGGAAATCTTTCCTGTTCACCCCATTTTCCACATGCACTGTGTTTGTAGATGCTGTTTATATGTAACTCATACCCTTTTATCCTTCAGAGAGGGATCCAGAAGCTGAAACCATCTTCTAGCTGCAGCTAAGGGCTGTTCTGCTCGTTGAGTTTCATGCACAGGAGATTCTGGGATGAACAAGGGAGTTTTAGTAGATGTGTGAGAGGAAGAGGTGTCAGTTCAAAAGCTACTTAGGAGACTTCAGGAAATGACAAACTGGAGAGACAGGAAAGCCATTGTAGGTAAAATACCAGTTTCCATGGATGTGAGTCTGAGCTGTTAGCTACTCCAGCTGAGAATCAGCCTCTGGGAGCTTTGGAGTTTTATTTTTTTCAGAGAAAAAATACCTTTCATTTTCAAAATGACTGGAAATTCCCTACAGGAAGCTCTCCTTTTCTTTTTGTTTTGGTCTTGTATACTCCAGTAGTGTGTGTAGGTAAAAACATTCAAGTTTTTTTTTTTTTTTTTGCCTACAACTTGTTTGCTCTGTTTTCTGTGACGGTGCTTTGGTGGTTGTGAGTCTGTTGTGTTCTCTGTAACCCTGCCATGATCAGACTTCTGTCTCTTTGTGCCGGAGTTCTCCTGCAGGGAATATGTTTCCTCACAAAAGTAACCTTCCAATGAAGATTCTGTGGTGAAACTCAGTTATTTGAAACATTTGTTATGCTTGTATCTCTTGGTTTTGTATGTATTTTACCCTTTCATCTGTGGGCAAAGTAGGAATTTAGCAGATATTTAAGCTCAAGGGTCGTGGCTGTTACTGAAATATTTTTATATTGTTTACATTGCTGAAAGGACAAATTTTTAAACTTTGGCCACTTTGTAACTCTCACGTAGCTCAAGTGTAATTTTTGGCTCAATGGGACGTGAAGTCGCCCCTCCCTTCCCACCCTCTGAGGAGAGACTGGCTGGGCTTTGTCCTCTGCCCAAAAGGATGAGATCCACACTGGATTATCTCCCAGGGACCTGGAGCCAGCAGATGAAGGGCTGGAAAGGAGCTGAAGTGTCTTGTCCACTCCTCAGTGCCTCTCTTCCACTTTTGGGAAGTGTAAAATAAAGAGGTTTTGATGATGGGTCTCACTCCATGTCCTCACGTCACTCAGAGTCCTGGGGTCGGATCCCCTCACCCTCATTCCCAGTTCCAGTTTCGTTGGACTCTGCAAGAGTGAGGAGCAGGAATGTTCTTTCTTCTGAAACACTGTCCTTGGTGGTGGAATTACACAAAAGCCTTGGAACAGGTGTCATGGCAAAGGTGGAATTCAAACCTGCTTTGAACACAGTTTTGTTTTTCCTGCCAAGATGTTACTGGCTTAATTTAGGAGCAGCCATTTAAGCAACTTAATTTTTTTTTAAATCTGAAATAAACCATGTTCCTATAGAGAGTGGTCTGGAGGAAACTGTGGTGACAATCAGGGAATGTTATTAAATGTGTCTGCAAGGTCTGCATCCTGTTTGAAATTCTCATTTTCAATCTCACCAATGATCTGTAAATTTTTTCCCCCCATGTTTTCCACATGAATGATGTGTAATGATGTCACAATTTTTTTTCTGTATTAAACCAACTTGATGTGGTGCAAAATATCTACCTTTTTCTACATGTTGGAAGTTTGACTTCTGGGCAGAGACTTCCCTCATGACACTTGAGCACTGTGGCTGTTAAATTACCTATTCAGGACAAAAAAATAAGTTAAAAAAAAAAAAAAGTTGTTAAGAATATTTTTTCAACTATTGTTAGTTGTGGGTGATGCCTACTTTAATAAAATCCTTTTCAAATGGATCCTGGGTTTGTCATTGTTTGGAGCAGGTGGGAAAAGTGACACAGCCAGGAGGGAAGAGCCCTGCAGGCTGAGTCAGCAGCTGGGGTGTTAAATGTGACATCCATGCTTGGAGTAAATGAAGTCACTGGGAGGATTTGTAAAGTGAAAATCCACATGGAGCAGCTGGGGAGAGTCCAGAGAAGGCCATGGAGATGCTCCAAGGGCTGGAGCCAGGCTGGGGGAGCTGGGGATCCTTCTCACCTGGAGAAGAGAAGGATCCAGGGAGACCTCAAAGCCCCTTCCAGGACCTAAAGGGGCTCTAGGAGAGCTGGAGAGGGACTTGGGACAAGGGATGTGCAGGGACAGGACACAGGGAATGGCTTCCCACTGCCAGAGGGCAGGGATGGATGGGATATTGGGAAGGAATTCCTGGCTGTGAGGGTGATGAGGTCCTGCTGGGTCCCTGTTTCTGTGTCTGAGCAGGTCCTGCCTCCAGGTATTGCACAACCTGTGATGGGTCAGCAGGAGAAGCTTGGCTGAGGAGATGACACTCATAACTCCCCACAGCTTCACCCTGCCTCCTTAATCCATAGATAAATCCTCCCTGCAAGTGAAAGGAGGCCTTGCCCTTCTCCCACACCTCAGCTTTCCAACGATGGGAACCTGTGATGGAGAGAATATTCCTCCTGACAATGGGAACCTCTGGTGGAAAGAACATTCCTCCTGACAATGGGTACCTCTGGTGGAGAGAACATTGCTCCTGACAATGGGAACCTCTGGTGGAGAGAACATTCCTCCTGACGATGGGAACCTGTGGTGGAGAGAACATTGCTCCTGACGATGGGAACCTCTGGTGGAAAGAACATTCCTCCTGACCGCAGTTCAATGACTGACATGGCCATGGTGCTTCTGAGGATGTTGCTCTTCCCAGCTGCTCCTCTTTGATCCTTGGTCTGGATCTTGTTGAGTCCTGTTTGACACAAGCCCAGTCTGGCTTTTAGAGGTGCCAGAAGTGAGGGTGCTGCCTCCAGAGCTGCTGCAGCTGGAGCCAGGCTGGGAGAGCTGGGAGTGCTCACCTGGAGAAAGGAAGGATCCAGGGAGAGCTCAGAGCCCCTTCCAGGGCCTGAAGGGGCTCCAGGAGAGCTGGAGAGGGACTGGGGACAAGGGATGGAGGGACAGGACACAGGGAATGGCCTTAAACTGAAGAATGGTGGGTTTAGATGGGATATTAGGAGGAAATTCTTGGCTGTGAGGATGGTGAGGTCTGGGCACAGGTTGCCCAGAGAAGCTGTAGCTGCCCCTGGATCCCTGGAAGTGTCCAAGGCCAGGTTGGATGAAACTTGGAGCTGCTTTCTTCTTTTGGCTGTTTAAGACATCAGACAGGTGCAGGAAGAGGAGGAAGCTCCTTCCCTCAGTGGAAAGGTGTGAAGGATGTGGGGGATTAACCCCTGTGCTTTTGGAAAACCCCTCCAGTCATTTCTCAGGTTGGAATCCAGCTCCCAACTGTTTGTCAGGAGCTGTGCATTCCTGCAGGGAGAGAAGTTGAGCCCAGGGAGGTGAAGAGAGGAGAGCATCTGGTTATCCAGAGGGAATTCCAGGGACTGGGATCCCCCCCTTGCAGTCCCCTCTCCACACTCAGCGTTTCAGCCAAGCCTGGTGGCTTTCCTGCCCTGCTGCAGGCAGGTTGTGTCTATTTTAGGGAACATTGGCTGACATTTGCCCTTCTCCTGGAGCCTCAGGCCAGACAAATGCTCTCCAGGCTATATCTGGCTTCATACCAGAAATATCTATCACATAACTGTATGTGATCCTAAATTCCCTGTGGGACTGAGTGCCCGTGGCATGCTGGGGCTGAGGGGCAGGGAGGGGGCAGCTCCTGGGACAAACCCAAGGATTTCAGGATGACTGGGATGACACAGAGCAGCTCAGAGCCGGCACACACAGCTGTGGAGATGCAATTCAAAATACATTTATGCCTCAGCAGCACCATTATGGAAGATAAATCTGGACTGGGCATTGCTCAGCCAGGAAAGAAAGTTGTTTCCTGCCCTTGTTTCTGCAACTGTGAGCAGTTCAGGATGTTTTCCTGCCCCTAAAGTCCTTGTGCAGCCTCCTGGAGCTCCTGAGAAGGTGCAGCATACAGGTTAATGTTCATTTTTGAGGGGATTTAAACTTTTAAACCAAAAATATAAACAGTCTTTTGCCCTCTTCCCCCATTTCATGAAAAGAAAAGACCTAGGGTACAGGATAATACTTCTTTTGACCTCAAGCAGACCTTTAATATCCCAGTTTGGAAAAGAGAAGGCTCCAGAGAGACCTGAGAGCACCTTCCTGTGCCTAAAGGGACTCCAGGAGATCTGGAGAGGGACTTGGGACAAGGGATGGAGAGATAGCACAAGGGGGAATGGCTTCCCACTGCCAAGAGGGCAGGGATAGATGGGAAATTGGGAAGGAATTCTCAGCTGTGAGGGTGGGGAGGCCCTGGCCAGGTGCCCAGAGAAGTTGTGGCTGCCCCTGGAAGCTTCCAAGGCCAGGCTGGACAGGGTTTGGAGTAACTTTGGATAGTGGTATGTGTCCCTGCCCATGGCAGGGGGTGGAACTGGATGCTCTCAAATTTCCCTTTCAACACAAACCATTCCGTGATTCCACAATTCTGTGAACCTTTCCACAGGCGAATGTGAAGCTGAATGGAAAACTGGGCTGGGAATGCATCCTCAGCAACTTCCCTGATGAGCTTTGGACCAATCCTAAAATAGAGGAGGTTCTTGGCGGGGCACAGCCAGCTCCAAGGACACCGATGGCTTTTTGGCACGGTGGGGGCGTTGCTGCCAGGGTGATGCCACCTCACCTCTGTGATGCAACAGGTCACACACCTCTCCAGCCTTTCCACTATTCCAGGCTAAAGGTCTGTCACCAGCAGAGCTGTTGCAAAAAGGATGAGTCAGAGGAGAGAAAGTAAAGTCCAGAGCACATCCCCTTGGACCCAACCTGGCACAAAAGTCCCCAGATTTGGTGCATTTTTAAAGCTCTTCTTCCTGGACCCTTGTGATGCTGAGAGGCTTATAGGAGGTTTAGGAAAAATTCTTGCCTTTCTAGTCCTTGTAATTTTAAGAGAAAATTGATTTTCTGGAAATTAAAATGAACCATGAGAGCTCCAAAATCTGTAATTAATTTTTAAGACAGTTGAGTTTTAATATTTTATCACTATTTTTATTTATAATAATTATTTCTTTTATTATCATGCTTACTTTAGTGGGATCAGTTTTTCACTATATCCACAGCAATATTCCTTTGGTAAATACAGGAATTAAACCATAATTGCTCAGATACAGCTTGTCAACATGTCCTAAATTGTGATAAACTGCTAAAATGACATTTTTTGGTAGGGTGTCTTATAGGGAACTTATCACAGAGTGTCTGAGTGTGTTTGGCTGCTCACAAACACCTCCCTAAGGACGCTGTTTCATGGGATAAGTCATTTATTGAGCTCCAGCTCTAGGGAAACTTGGTTTGGTGGGGATTTATGATTGGTGTGGGTGTCTAACATTGAAATAAAATATATTCCTTTTGCCTGAGTCCAGCCCCTCCTGGAGGGCACACAGGTGCTTCCACACTCTTCCCAGCTGCACTTGCCTTTGGGGAAGGTAAAAGGAGGAAAGGTCAATAAATTGCTAATTTATTTTTTCATGTGTTTTTTCCATGGTTAGGTGTGGTTTAAGCAGGTCTGAAGTTGAGGCAGGGATGAAGAGATGTCACATTTGGCCTTATTGGAGGGAAATATACTTTGGAAACCAGGGATAACCCCAATTCCTCCTGCAATCTTTCCCCCACCCCAAGGTAGTATGGAAACTGACACATAAAACAAACAAGAGCAATTCCAAGTCAGGTCAGAGCTGAATTTGCCAGAACAGAGAGTGGCAGGAGGAGGAGGGGTGAGTGAGGTGCAGATCCTGCTCATCCAAGCCCATGTCTGATCACAGAAACTGAGAATGGAATATCAGCATTAAGGTGGGAACAAACCTCTCAGATCATCAAGTCCAACCTTTGACAGGATCCCATAATTCCCACTAAACCACATTGGGAAGAATCTTCTGGTTCCCCCCACCACCTCTCCTCTCACTTCTCCATGAATTTTACCACCTCCGTGGAAGGAGAGGCCTTGCAAAGCCATAACTGGTGCAGGGCCTGTCTGGAAGTTCATTGAGCTGTTTTTAATATGCTGTCTGGCTGAGGAGCTGCCAAGAAAACAGCAACACCTTCATCCATCCATCCATCCATCCATCCATCCATCCGTCCGTCCGTCCGTCCGTCCATCCATCCATCCATCCATCCATCCATCCATCCATCCATCATCCATCCATCATCCATCCATCCATCATCCATCCATCCATCCATCCATCCATCCATCCATCCATCCATCCATCCATCCATCCATCCATCATCCATCCATCCATCCATCATCCATCCATCCATCCAGCCATCCATCCATCATCCATCTATCCACATCCATGCATCCATCCATCCATCCATCCATCCCTCAGCCCTCCTGGCTGGAAGAGCTGCCCTGTCCCTTGACCAGGAGCAGCAGGGTCCCTCTGGGCACCCGTGGGTGACAGAGCAGATGTTTGGGAGCTGATCACCCCGGGGGTGTTTGCCCTGTTGGCAGCTTGTCCCGGGATCAGTGCCAGGAGCAGATTTCTCAGCTCCAGCATTCCTGCCTGGCACCAGCAGCTGGGTCCTTTGGCCTGAGATCATCCTGAGCCTTTGGGGGACATTTCCCACCCATCCCTGGGCACGCAGGCCCTGGCAGTGACCCCAGGCCCTCAGCTGGCAGGAGACTGAGGCCATCAGGGTCAGCATTCCATGGGAATGGTGGCACCTCAGTCCCTGGGGATACCCCACAGCCCTCTCAGGACAATGTCTCTGTGCAAGGGCCTGGGGAACTTTGGGGAGGTTTTGGCTCTCCAGAGGTGACAGCCATGGTGTGAAGGGAGTTGTGGTGGAGGAGGGCCGTGCACAGGAGGAAAAAGGCATTGCTGGGCTGGGATCCATGGAGGGACTGCAGTCCACAGCCCCCAAGCTGTTGGCTGGAGGCAAATAAAATAAGTTGTAATTTAATTATTAAAAAAAACCACATTAAAATAGTAGAACCATAGAATGATTTATATTAGAAGAGACCTTAATGGCCATCTCATTCCACCTCCTGCCATGGGTAGGGACACTTCCCACTATTCCAGGTCACTCCAAGCTCCAATGTCCAACTTGGCCTTAGACAATTCCAGGGATCCAGAGCAGCCACAGCTTCTCTGGGCACCCTGTGCCAGGGCCTCACCACCCTCACAGGGAAGAATTCCTTCCCAATATCCCATCCATCCCTGCCTTCTGACAGTTTGAAAGGCCTTATTTCAGTTTTCAGCCCTGATTCAGACTCTGAATGCAGTGATGATGATGATGATGATGATGATGATGATGATGATGATGATGGTGATGCAGTGACAACAGAGCCGCTCACACTGAGCTCAAAGCCTGCATGCTCTTCCAACGCCGTTCCATTACTGCCAAGAAGATTCCACTCATGGCTCTGGCTGATGCTTTTCAGTGGTGGCTTTTTTCCCGTGGCTGGGGATCAGATATTTGCAGGGCTGAAGCTTGAGCCTCTCTCCTGCCAGTTCCCAAATCCCTCCCCACGGCAGCCACCTGCCACTCCACCAGAAGCTGCCTCTCCATCTCTTCCAAGACACTTGGAGCCACACACAGCTTTACTTGTCTGGCCAGGGAAGGGGTCTCCATCCTGCTGAGGTGCTTGTTGAAGTGGAAAGTTTAATTTGAGGCTTAACTTGTCCTCTCCCCAGAAGCCATTAAATAACTGGTGCTGGTTTGGCTGGGAGGCTGGAGAGGAGGTGGTGGAGCTTGCTGAGCTCTGGGCATTGAAGATGCAGCAGCTGCAGAAATGTGGGGTGTGCTTGGGGCAGGCAGCACTGCTGGGGCAGGAGAAATCTTTTGAGAGAAGATGCTCTGAGGGCTGGAGCCCCTCTGCTCTGGAGCCAGGCTGGGAGAGCTGGGGGTGCTCACCTGGAGAAGAGAAGGATCCAGGGAGAGCTCAGAGCCCCTTCCAGAGCCTAAAGGGGCTCCAGGAGAGCTGGAGAGGGACTGGGGACAAGGGATGGAGGGACAGGACACAGGGAATGGCTTTAAGTTGAAAGAGGACAAAGCTAGATGGGATATTGGGAAGGAATTTTTGCCTGTGAGGGTGGTGAGGCCCTGGCACAGGGTGTCCAGAGAATCTGGGGCTGCCCCTGGATCCCTGGAAGTGTCCAAGGCCAGGCTGGATGGGGCTTGGAGTGACCTGGGATAGAGGAAGGTGTCCCTGGCCATGGCAAGGGGTGTAACTGGGTCGTTTTTAAGTTCTCTTCCAACCCAGCCTGTTCTGGGATTCCATGAAAAGTTTTTTCCATGTCCAAGCTTGGTGTCAGAGAAATATCTGACCCAGGATTCCTCTTTAAACTCAAAGAAGCTGCTCAAAGAATGGTTTTGAAGAAGTGAGAATGTGGAGGATTCTCGATCCTCACTCATTGAGCCCAGGCCAAAAAGCTGCTTTGCTTTATCAAATCCTCTCTCCCCGGCCCCCTGGATTTTGAGGACCTTGTGCATGACAACATCAGCAGGCAAGGTGAGTTTTGATGATTCAAAACTCTCCCAGTACAGGACTTTGTTTGGATGTTTGATTGTTTTGTATTTTCAAAAAAAAAAAAAAGGTTATGCACAATTGGGACAGACTCATTTATGTGAAAGCAGCTCTCCCTCCCCAAATGTGTTGTTATTTTCATGGAATCACAGAATCATGGAATCAAAGAATAAGCAGGAGGAATGGGAGACAGGAAAAGAGAGAGAGAGGAAAGAGCTTCTTGAAATAAATCTCAATTAATTCCCAATAATGGGAATAGGATGTGGCAGGATGGGAACCAAATCTCTGCCAAGAAAGTCAAATTCAGGCAGGGACCACAGCCAGGTGTTCTGCTGGGACAGGATTCATGGGACCAGCATTGCTTTTTAATTTTTTTTCCTAAAGGTCTTTAAACCTGGCCATTCCCCTTTTTTCTCCCCCAGTCTCCCATGCTATAGGTATTTTACAGCCTCCTTCCATGGAAATGAAGCATTACACACCTGAGTGTTACTCCATTTGCCCATCAGCCCTTCCCAGCAATGTTTGCACCTCAGGATTTACTTCACTCAGAGGCAGAGAAACAAAAAAAAATGCCAAATATATGGGAAATTTGAGGCAGGAGCAGCTGTAGGGAGTGAGAGAGATGCCGTGGGGTGAGCTGAACCCCACATCAGACACAAGAGAAGCCCCATCCTGGCACAAGTGGCTCCCAGGTCGCTCTCCCACTTGTGGTTACTTTAATCCCAAAATGTGGGCTCGTTTTGCCATCTGCTGGTGCAACCTGGAGCCCGTCAGAGGAGCAGGACTGGGGCACAGAGGACATCCAGGACAAGGACAAGGGGAGCACTGAGCCCTGGATTGTTGTTGTCACCCCCAGAGAGGACAAGCCTGGTCAGTAAGAGACCAAACACTGCCTTGCAAGGTGTTTTTTTGTTGTCCAGAAGGATTTCCTTGCTGCTGGACCTACTAATTCCTCTTTAAATGTGTGTTTATCCCCATGATGCGTGTCCTCCCTCCTAAATATCCTTCAAGGTCCCTTCCCTGCACCCCAGGCTTGGCTCAGGGATGTTCCCTCCTCTGCCCCATCGCTGCTGCTGCTCTCCTGGTTATTATATTATATTCCACTTTCCCTAGAATGAGCTGCAGGTGGCCTGGCGTGGGTTTTGGTGGAATTAGGAAGCCATGGAACCCATCCCAGAGTATGGGATGGACACCAGGGTTTGGAGAAGCAAAAAGGATCTGTCCCACATGAAAGCACAGGTGCACTGGGAGGAGATGGACATGGGAGACTCTCACTGTAGGTCTGGGGGATGTGTCCCAAATATGCAAGGCCATGCTTGGCACGGTGCTGGCGGTGTTTTGATGTGGTCCAACAGGTTTAACAGGGTTTTTTGGAGGAGCTTTGGAAGCACACTGCACCCTGTTATTCCTTCAGAAACTTCAGTGGGTGAACCAAGTCCACAATTGGATTTTAGGGATGCTTGAGCCACTCAGAGGTTTTGTTCCTGTCCCTGGCCTGGATCTGATGGGTGAAAAGCAATCCCAGTGCCTTCCCCACCAGCTTTTAAAGGATGGCTGGACCAGTAAAAGGAGTCAGGAGAGGGAGCCAAAGCCTCAGCTGAGAGCTGGGAGAGCTGCAGGGAACGGCTCTCACTGCTGCAGGAACACCCCAAATTACACAACCACCCCTTTGGAGCTGGTCCCAGCCACATTTGAGGATGCTCAGAGCATGTCAGGGCCCTAATTTTTGGAGACCGTCCTTGTTTTCATAGAATCACAGCTTGGAAAAGCTCTAAGATCCTTGATTCCAGCTGTTTTGGCTGGGATAGAGGTAATTTTCTTCCTAGCAGCTGGCAGAGAGGCTAAATCAGGATGGAGACACAACCCAGGGTAGTCAGGACAATAATTTTAAGCCCTGTGTGAGTTTTGCCTGGAATTTTAACTGCATGGAGTGCTCTGTGCTGTGGCTGGGCTGTCCCCTTGTCCCTTCCCCTGTGGCACGAGGAACATACATCCCATTTTTACCTGCCTCAACAAATGCAATCCCTCTGTTTTGCTGGGTCCGCCCAGAAGCTCAGCCAATGGGAAATGCATCCAAGGATGGGTTGAACTCACAATTTAGCAAAATACACCCCATGTGATGTTTTAACTTCAGCTTCAGGCTTCTTCCTTCCAGTTTTCCTTCCCTCTGGATTTAAGGGATGCTCAGGAAGATGTGGCAGCCCCAGCCCAATGTCTCAAGGATGGGAAGAGAGAAGCATTTCTGGCCATATGGATACTCCAACACCAACCTCATGAATAAACCCCCATTCTATCAAATTCAAAATCTCACCCAGCGCAGAGAAAAGTGCAGGGCTGAGTGTGGGAAGAGGTGGTGAATGGGACTTTTGTCTTTTTTGGGAAAAAACCTGGAGTTTGGTGGCTTGAAACCCAGAGAGAAGCAGGATCCTGCTACCTTCACTTGCCAGTGAAGCAGGAGGAAGGATGGGGAGCCTGAATTTGGTGTCTGGCCCTGAAAATGCAGGGGAGACAGAGCTTCATCCCACCAATTCCCAGTGATTTGGTCACCCTGACCCTGGGTGCTTCAGGCACTGAATGGGCCCTGTCCTGCCACTCCTCTCCAGCTCCATTTCAGCTCCCTGAATTATTGATGGCTCTGATGCAGGAGTTTATAATTAGCTCCCCAGACCTTCTCCCTGTGGGCTGGAGCTCGGAACACGCTTTCCTTTTCAGTGGTTTTGCTCAGAGTTGAGCTGATTGAGAGGGAGGAGGGGAGTTGGGGATGGATGGGGACCTTGGGGGACATTGAGGATGGCATGGGGTGATTTAGGAGTGGCCACCTTCAGGGAAAGGGCTCTAGGGAGAGCCTGGGCTGTCTGAGGGGTCTTAAACCCAACTTGAACGGCGTGGAAGATGTGCCAGGAGCTGGGACAAGGCAAAGGGTCTTTGTGCCACCTTCAGGGACTTGCTCAGCCACATTGCTCATGGATTTACAGGTCAGAGGGAGAAAAACACTGAGCCCCAGCTGCTCAGGGAAAGCCAGGCTTCATCTGGAGGGGACAAAGAGCTGTGTTTGTGTGTGTCTGGATATAGAAAATGATGGGTTAGAGGCACAGCTGGGCAGCAAAGGGGCAGTTCAGTATCTCAAAGCTCTTCTTTAAGAGCCATTCATAGCCTAAAAATGGCTCCAGTGATTTTCTATGAGGTCTGGGTGCAGCAGCACTCATTCCTTGAAACCCCAATCAAAACAGGAGCACAAATTCCCTGGGGTTCTGAGGTCAGAGGCACCAGCCCTCAATTTAAGTCTATGAATGGCTTTGTGAAAACCAGGCAGTTTGAGCTGAGTTTAACCCAGTCTGAGCTGCAGCAGAGATTGGCACCTGCCGAGTGCCTTCGCTCCCAGAACTCTAATTCTGAATTAGTTGTGCTGGGGATATTTGGTTTATACATTTATAACACTTCCCTGGAAGTGTCCAAAGCCAGGTTGGAGCAACCTGGGATAGTGGAAGTGTCCCTGCCCATGGCAGGGGGTGGCACTGGGTGATCTTTTGGGTCCCTTCCAACCCAAACCATTCCATGAGAGGCTTGGCCAGGAACTGCTGGAGACCAAAGGCCCTCTCCAGCCTGAGTCTCCCTTTTTTCACTGGTGAAAATCCCACTGCACAGTGCCAGTGGGAAAAACTGGCAGGTAAAGGAGGGCAGGATGTTTTTGGTAGCCAGAAGAACTGTGAGGTTGAGTCTGAGGACAATCATCTCCCCCTGACCTCAGCTGAGCACAGAGCAGAGAGAAGAGCCAGGCCAGCAGCAGGAAGGGCTCACAGTGAGATTGTGCTATCAATGCTCTTGTGGGCTGGGGGTGATCAAAGCCCTGCCAGGAGAGCTCCCATTCCCAAATCCTTGTGGGGTAGTTTCTGGGGTCCCCGTGGCAGGAAGGAAATGATGAATCTGACTCCATGTTCTTAGAAGGATATTATATTATATTATATTATATTATATTATATTATATTATATTATATTATATTATATTATATTATATTATATTATATTATATTATATTATATTATATTATATTATATTATATTATATTATATTATATTATATTATATTATATTATATTATATTATATTATATTATATTATATTATATTATATTATATTATATTATATTATATTATATTATATTGCTATACTAAAACTATACCAAAGAATAGAGAAAGGATACTTATAAAAGGGTTAACAAGATACTAATGAGAAACCCATAAGTCCTGACACAGCCGGACTGTGATCGGTCACTAAGTAAAAACAATTCACATGAAACCAATCAAACAATCACCTGTTGGATAAACAATCTCCAAACTACATTCCAAAGCAGCAGAACACAGGAGAAGCAAATGAGAGAATATTGTTTTCCTTTTTCTCTGAGGCTTCTCAGCTTCCCAGGAGAAGAATCCTGGGCAAGGGGATTTTTCAGAAAAGAGGGTGGTGACATCCTTGCTCCAAGAACACTTTGGGTTGGAAGAGATGTTAAAAACCATCTCATTCCAACTATTTGCCATGGGCAGGGGTACCTTCCACTACCCCAGGCTGCTCAAAGCCAACTGAACCTGGCAAATAATTCTCTGGGCTACTTAAAAAAATGGATGGAGATTAAGGAATTCCCTTTCTTGGATGAGACGGGCACTTGACTTTTGATCAGGACTCCTTCCAGGGAGACGCAGCAAGTCAAAGGGAATAAAGACAGGGAATTGTCACATCTCAACAAAAAGGAGATGAGTTGTCTTCAATCCCAGAAGGTCTTGGCTTCCCCAGCACAGTGACAGGGGCTCTGCCTTGTGGAAAAGCCGGTGCTGGGGTCACCTGGGCAGTACTGAGGGCTGCTCTTGCCCGTTCCAGGTCACCCTCCACTTTCCTTGGGGACTCCAGCAGCAAGATCTGGCTTGAAACAGCAGCAACCAGGCTCTAGCAGGAAACTGCATCTATTTATAGGGTATCTGCATAGTTTAGGGCAGAGCTGACCCATGGCTGACCCTTTTTTCCCATTCACAGGACAGGCTGAGCAGGGGACAAGTCACTTTCCCCCAGCACCACCAAGAGCCCATCCTGCCCCAATCCCAACCCCTTGGACACCCCTCATTCTGTCCTCAGATGTCTCACTATCCCCTGCTTGCTTCAAGATGTTCATTAAATATATATATTTAAGCACATTCCCTAGAAATTGTCCCTTTTTTGAGAAGCCTGGCATAATTAAAGAGCTGATTTAATTTCAGGCTCAGGGCTGTGCTCCTGCTCTGCACCTGCTCACCCTGAGCTTTGGGCAGAGCTTTGTCCAGGATGAATCCCACTGACCCAAACACCCACTGTGCCTGTGCACAAGGGGGTGGTGGACTGAAAATAACGGCTTTTTGGGGAAAAGGAGGATTTTCCTGATGACACCTGCAGGGTTTGGATGGAGATGGAGAACTGTGATAAAACCTGTGGCTATCCCATCCCTGGAAGTGCCCAAGGCCAGGTTGGACAGGGCTTGGAGCAACCTGGGATAGAGGAAGGTGTCCCTGCCCATGGCAGGGGGTGGGGTTGGATGATCTTTAAGGTCCCTTCCAACCCAAACCATTCTGGGATCCTCTCTCTATGTCATGAGCATCATCCTGGGGTGAAAAGGCAGAGATGAGGATGTGCAGCCATGGAACCAAGCAGGGATAAAGAGGATTCTTCAGCCTGTGGCACAGGAAGCCCAGGGCAGCTGGGCAGAAGGCGATGGACATAATGTGGGTGTGGGACTTCAGACCCTCACATGATGCTGCCAGCTTGGATTTATGTGTCATTTCTGCTCCCTCAGGGCGGGGAAATAATTGGAAAAAACTCTCAAGGCACTTTGCAGATCTCCTTATCTGCATTTCTGAAGGGCCTGCCAACCCACAGCCTTCCACCCAGCCAGGAAAAGCCCAGAGATGAGTGGATAAGGGAGCAGAGGGGGAGAAGTTCAGGGCAGAGGTCATGGGAGCCCATCATAAATAAACAAGGCTTGTTTAGGAGATGATTTACGCTGCACTAACGTTGTCCCCAGTCTCCCACTCATCACTGAGAGCTAATTACCCTTCCTGGAGCCATCAGACTTCCCTTTGCATTTCCATACACTGGACATGACCTGGCAGCTGGGGGCTAGGGCTGACCTTTCTGTTTCGGTTCCTTTCAGCTTTTCTGCTGTAATTGGTCCTGCAATTCCACGCTAATGAACTGTGTCCTGCCCTCTGAGGAGCTCTGGGTCCCTGCCACGCTTCCTTCAGGGAATGTGGGGTTGATAGGAGGTGAAGTCCCATATAAATCTTATATAAAGCTCTGTGCAAATGGAGTGGGGTTGATTACTGTGTTTGTGTCAGCAGAGAGGGTTCCTGAAGGCTGGGAGATGGATGGGCAGACCATGGACATCTCCAGCTGGGTTGTTTTCACAGTCGTATTCTCTGAAAAATCTCTTTGCCCAGGATCCTTCTCCTGGGAAGCTGGGAAGCCTCGGAGAAAAATGAAAACAATAATTATCTGATTTGCTTCTCCTGTGTTTTTCTGCTTTTAGACGTTGTTTACCAGCAGGTGATTGTTTCATTGGTTTCTGCTGTGAATGGTTTTGACTTAATGGCCAATCATGGCCAAACTGTGTTGAGGCTCTGGAAAGAGTCACGAGTTTTTCATTATTATCTTTCTAGCCTTCTGTCTGTATCCTTTCTGTATTGTTTAGTACAGTTTAGTATAGTATTCTTTTATATAATATAGTATCTTAAAATAATAAATTAGCCTTCTGAGAACATGGAGTCAGATTCATCATTTCCTTCCTTCGTCTGGTAGCCTTGCAAATACAGCAGGTTGTGACACTTCCTCACATGGTTTTGGTCCCACTGCATGCAAAATAGAGGGGTTTTGCCACAGATCTTGAAGGGAAGGATGGTGGGGAGTCTGGGAACCAGGACTGCTTCCCCGTGGCTGGTCTGTGTGGCCTCTCAGATGTGGAGATCCCTTGGCCAAGCCAGGCTCTCACAGAGTCATAGCATGGCTTGGGTTGGAAGGGACCTTTGGAGGTCATTTATTCCAAACCCCCTGCCACGAGCAGGGACAGCTTCAATGAGATCAGGACCTGCCTGAGGACACATTTCATGGTGGAGAGCAGCAATCCTTGCTCTCTTTGCCCTCTAACTTGGTGGAAGCCCAAGGCTCCTTGGGGCCACCTTTGGTGTGTGGTGTCATGGTGGGTCGCTGAGCAGGGAAGGGTTTGTTTCATGCAAACCTACATCAGATGGGATCAGTGGGCTGAATTCCCTCCCAAAATCCATCCCATTGGAACAGGTCCCCTTTTCTGACCTTAACAACACCCCATAGCTCCTAAAAGCTTAATTTCTACCAACTCACCGTGCTCCCAAGGCCAAAAACTCCTGAAACCTTGCAGGAAATACAAAATCCAAGGATTTTTTTGCATGTCTGCATCTGAAAGGGGTTGATTTGGGGTTTTAGAGGCTGAGGGCAGCCCTGACCCACCTCTCTAATGTGGGGTCTGACTGGCGAAGAGGAGCCTGCACCAACCTGGAGAACATCCTTGCTAACCCCAGGGATTTATTTAGCCATCAGCAGAGGACATTTGGAGGTTGTAAATATAATCCCAACCTCTGTCTAGCTCCAGTGCAAAGAGCTACTTAGAGCAGAACATGGGCAGATGGAAATCAGGTGCATGGGGACAGGGATGGGACTGGTTTCCTTTGTGGTGGGAAACCAGGAGGAGGCACAGGGGTCTCCGGAGTTGCATGAACTGATCTCACCACACTAAGGAAAAATCTGGAGCCAAGCACAGCTGAGAGCATTCAGATGTCTCATTTGGGAGAAATTATCCCTATAAAGGCAAACCACAAAGCCTTGTTAATAGGAACACACCAGGCAAGGCATAAAGAGAATTGCAGAGAATTGAATCATGGAATATTTTGGGTTTGAAGGGATGACCCTTTTAAAGGTGATCCAGCCCAAAAACCCTCTCAGGGGCAGGGACACCTTCCAGGTTGTTCTGAGCCCTGTCCAACCTGGCCTTGGACACTTCCAGGGATGGGGCAGCCACAGCTTCTCACCTTTGCCAGTGTTTTACAGCCCTCATTTTTAAAAAAATCTCTCTTTATCTAATCTAACCTAATCTAATCTAATCTAATCTAATCAAATCTAATCTAAATCAACCCTTCTTCAGTTTAAACCCACCACCCCTTGTTCTGTCACAACAGGAGGAGGCAAAGCTAAAATATCCTTCACCAGGAAGGATTTGGCTGTGCCTCAAAATATTCCTGAATTTATCTGTTGTTTTCTTCTTCTCATTCACCAACACTGACTTTCACTGCCACAAAATAATCCAGCATCCCGACAATTTCATATCAGCTTTTAGCAGGAACAGCACCTTGCAGCAGGGAGTTGCCCCATTTCTGGGAAGTGAGTCCATTTTTAAGCACTTTCCCAGCTGAGTTGAGCCTGGGTGGAAAACAGGGCTCCAGTCAGTCTCTGGGAAATACCAACACCTCCTCCAGCTCCTGGACACAGCGTTGGTTCCTGTCCCTCCAAAATGCTGCTGCCTCTGAAGCAAGGATGGGGACAACAGATCCTTTCATACTTCAGAGGAGAAGGAAGCAGGGCCACAATGCAGAACACCCAGATTTTCCATATTTCTGGGCCAGACAGGTGGAAAACAGGACTGCCAGCAAAGCAAGGAGGGAAACCCAAACACCTTGGGTGCAGCATTTCATGGTGCTCCAGCCAAATTTGAAATTCTTGCCCCTGAAGGTTTTAAAATTGCTCTTCCTGAGGCTGGAGATTGATGGGTTCATTCCTTCCCTCGCCAAGTGTAATTTCTCTTATTCTGACCCTATTGTAGCAGCTCCAAGTGTTTAATGTCTGGGATATTTTCCAGGTAGTTTAAACATCAGCTTCAGGGGCTGACTTGAAGCTTTAATTCATGCCTCAGTGGGATGCAGGAATGGATGCAGGTGATTTCTGTCTGGCTTTCTCCACAGACCAAGAGGTTTCCATGGAAAAATGTGAATTTGCCCCTCCTCAGAATTCACTTTACCCTTTCCACCTGTAACACCTGCTTTGGTTTTGGAAAATTGCTCCAGTATGAAAATTGCTCCAGTACTGCTGAATCTGAACAGCTCCCAAGAGATCCCATTCCCACCTTTGAAGAGCCTCCTGCAAGGCTTTGCCAGGACCTTTCTGTGTGAGTGGTTCCCATTTATTCCAGGTATTGGTGTCACTGACGTTCAAAAATGATCTGGAAAAGTTTATCTTAAAAAAGAAACCAACCACCAGATGCAGCCCCCAGGGAGAGAGTTTGTTCCTGGCCTGGTGGCTGGTAGTAGTTATTTTATTAATACAAACCACAGCAGCAATTTAAAACCATGGAATAATTCAGGTTGGAAGGAATTCATGGAGCTCATCTCATCCCATGCCTGGATCAGTGCAGGTCTAATTAAATCAGGTGTTCCAGATTGCAATGCAAGATGTTTTCTATTACCATCTGTATGGCAGATTATCTTTTGTCAAGTGGGCAGTTTGCCTTATCTCTCTCTCTGAGTGACCACAGTCACTCCTCCCTCTGGAGGGAACATCTGCTGATAACAGCTATTGAATGTCACTGCATGGCTGATAAGAACTACAGCGTCCCACTGGGAGATGCTCCACCCAGAGGGAGGAGCCAAGCATTCCTACCCGGATATAATCTGGAGATTCTGGAACACCAGCACGGCTTCTCCACTGGATTTCCCAGAGGAACAGCAGCTGCCTCTTTCTTCCACTGGATTTTCAGAGCAAGACTGCACCCTTTTCTACAGGATCCCCACTCCAGCAGATCCACACCTGACACTGCAGGAGGGCTGCAGCCACAATTCCAACTGGACGGCTACCAACACCCTGACCCACAGGGCGTCAGGTTGAGTTCTGACTCTGTCAGTGTTGTTTTAGTTTACTGCATTGTTTATTTTATCCTTTTATTTTTTTCTCTCCCCTATTAAAGAACTGTTATTTCCTGCTCTCATATTTTTGACTGAGAGCCCCTTTATTTTAAATTTATAGCAATTTGGAGGGGTGGGGAGGGTTCACATTCTCCATTTCAGGGGAGGCTCCTGCCTTCCTTAGTACACTCCTGTCCTTCCAAACCAAGATATCAGGTCACTGAGGGCCAGGTCCAGGTGTACTTTAAACACCTGCAAGTCCATGAAGGAGGATGAAGAAGGGCCTGGCCATGTTGTATGAGGTTTTGGGGAAGGATGGATGCCTGTTCCCCAGGTCTGGCATATTCTCCCTGGTCTAAGAGAGACAGGCAGGGGCAGTGATGAATAAATGCAGCTCTGGTACTCCAAGATTGGGGGGTAAGTGGTAATTTCCATGCTCTTCACAGTCCTGGGCCTTGGAGACCTGCCCTAAGAGAGCTGGGGGTGTCCAGCCTGGAGAGGAAATTGCTCCAGGGAGAGCTCAGAGCCCCTTCCAGAGCCTAAAGGGGCTCCAGGAGAGCTGGAGAGGGACTGGGGACAAGGCATGGAGGGACAGGACACAGGGAATGGCTTCCCACTGCCAGAGGGCAGGGATGGATGGGATATTGGGAAGGAATTCTTGGCTGTGAGGGTGCGGAGGCCCTGGCTGTGGTTGCCCAGAGAAGCTGTGGCTGCCCCTGGATCCCTGGCAGTGTCCAAGGCCAGGCTGGACAGGGCTTGGATCAACCTGGGCTAGTGGAAGGTGTCCCTGCCCATGGCAGGGGTGAAATGGGATGAACTTTAAGGTCCTTCCCAACCCAAAACATGCTGGAGTCAGACTGCAAGGGATTCATATTTCTGAAATATCCCCTGATGTTTGTCCATCCAGGCCCCCTGGGGCTGGACAAGCTGTCCCAGAGCTCTCTCCCTGCAGGGTTGGTTTCCAAGGGCTGTGGCAGAGGAAGGGGGGTGAGTGGCATGTGCTGGATGGGAGCCACCAACCTCCAGCCAAGGGACACGTTCTGCTCCACCAATCTGTTCCCTCTTTTTCCTCATTAATGCTCCTTCCACGCTCGACAGTTGTGATTTGAATAATTTGGACTGATCAGTGTTTACACAGCAACACTGGGAGGAAATGAAACCACACCAGAGCCAGCAGCCAACTCCAGGCTCTGAGACACCATTTTTGGGGGGATTTCTAAAGAAAACGGCCCACATGACCTGCAGACCTTTGTCACTTGCTTGCCTGCAGGTTTGGTCACCTGAAATAGGTGGCAAATCACAGCCATGCCTGAGCTGGGGGTGCAGCTCTCAAAGAGAGGTGGTTTTTGAAGGTTTTAAGTAAAACTGGTTGCTGGCTGAAGGGCAGGAGATGTTTCACTGTTGGCACTGAAGGAAGGGCAGGGATGTCAGTGCCTGAGATTGTTTGTGCTCCTTAAAGCACAGATCCTGCAACCAGGGGGTGTCTCTGCCCTCTTGTTCAGCACCTGGAACATTCCAAACAAGGCCAGGATGGGGGATATCCACAGCCATGGGAGCAGACAGGGTCAGAGGAGAGAAAGCAGTGAAAAATTGCACCTGGGAGATAAAAGGGACTGAAGCAGAAAAGATAAGGGTTGTGGGAATCTTTTGGAGTCTTGTGTGAATGGATAAAAGCAGCCTTGGAGCTGTGGGACACAAACGTGAGCTCTGAAAAGATTCACCCATTTCATGGAGCCTCTTCGCTTTTCTTCCTGACCAGAGGTGATTTTTCAAAGGTGGCTGGGGATGCAGAAACCCTTTCAGTGAATCCTCTGCCTTCCCTAATCTCTGAAGGCAGAGAGGCCTTATCAGACCTTTCCCTGGAAATGGATGTCCTGCCCCCACCTCCAAAGGTGCTGCTGGAAACTGTGATCCTTCAAAATGTTGTGTGCAAAGCCAGGAAGGTTCCTCCTCCTGGCTGTGCTTTGGGCACTGGCCACTTCTGCTTTTTCCTCATCTTCTTGGGACTCAGCACTTTGAGCTGACTCAGGTGATCCCAAAAATGTCCTTGTAGATCCAAATTGAGGAGTATCCACTTGGAGAAGGATCCAGGGAGAGCTCAGAGCTCCTTCCAGGGCCTAAAGGAGCTCCAGGAGAGCTGGAGAGGGGCTTGGGACATGGGATGGAGGGACAGGACACAGGGAATGGCTTCCCACTGCCAGAGGGCAGGGATGGATGGGATATTGGGAAGGAATTCCTGGCTGTGAGAGTAGTGAGGTCCTGGCTGAGGTTTCCCAGAGAAGCTGTGGCTGCCCCTGGATCCCTGGAAAAGTCCAAGGCGAGGTTGTACAGCAACCTGGGATAGAGGAAGGTGTCCCTGCCCATGGCAGGGGTGGCACTGGAGGAGATTTAAGGTCATTTCCAATCCAAACCATTCCATGGCTCTGTGAAACTCCCTCAAGGAACACTTGCAGGAGGACATTTCAATGCAGGAGGAGAATCTGAATAACCTCAATGGAGCTTTGGAGTTCCACCAGTTCACTCTGAGCTCTGGGTGCAGCAGCACTGGTGAGATTCCCTGCACAGGATTCCCCGCCCCAGAGGGATAGGGATGGGGTGAACACGAAGATTTGGGAATCCTCTTGTGCTTTGATTCCTGTTGTATTTTCCCCTGTCCTCCAAATCCCCCCTGCAACCACTGACATTCACCTGATGGGAGCATTTCCCACCATTCTCACTCCCCTGTAAGCTCCAAGCAACCAGGAAAACAAGGAGAGGATTTAACAGAAACTGAAATAATCAAACCCAAAGCCACCCAAAGCTGATATTTCATCTGAGGAAAGGAGCAGCTCCTGAGCCCCCTCAGTACCTGCTGGGAGTGTGATCCAAGCACTGACATTATCCAAGGGATGCTCTGATCTCTGTCAGTGAGCTGAGGGCAAAACCCTTGGAGAACTAAAGAAACCTCCCTGTATTTATTTATTTTTCTGGCACTGTGTGCGTGGGCAGGTTTGTTTGTGTGCGTAGGGATTTCTGAGGGAACACAGCTTTGGATTTCCTTGCTGGCTGGGTTTTTTGTTGTTTTTATTTTTTTTTTCTGAAAAGATCAGACTTCACCCCTCTAATTTAGGAAGATCTGAGTGTTGGCAGTGACCAGACCCCCCAGCTGCTTCCTCAGCATCCCTGAGGATGGTTGAGCAGCCTCTGGCTATGGCTGCATGTCCAGCTCCTCTCTAAATGAGGGGAGAGCCCACATTCCCGCCTTTTCCTCTCCTGCCAGCACTCCATACTGCCAAGAAAATGCAAAATCATCCCTTCCTGGCTGCAAGGATTAATAACCAGCTCATGGAGACAAACAACACCGGGCTCTGCCTGTTCATGGCTCAGCGAATGCCGTGATGCACACAGAGCTGGAATGCTGCTCCTGGGGGAAATTCTGATCCCATGAGCTCTCAGCTTCCTCAGTTTTCCAAGGTCTCCCTCCCTGCAGGATTTCTGGGCACTGTGAGGCGTCTTTGCCTTCCCCCATCTGCCTCCCTGCTCCCCAGATGGGCTGTAGGGTTGATGCCTCAGGTTTTAGCTTTTATATTTTTCAGATTCTGCACTGCTTTCGTGTGAAATTCTGAGCTTCTTATTAAGGGATGGTGAACTCTCTTCACAGAGTAGAGAGACAAAACAATTCCTCCTCTAGCTGGGAACCAAGGACAAATGATCCAAATCTCAGGCCCAAGAGCATAAACAGTGGTGGACTAAAGAGAGAAAAACAAGGATGGGACTTCATAACCTAAAGCTATAATTGGATAATTATTTCCAATATGCAAATGGACCAGAACTTATAAAAGTGCGAGACCCTGTGACTGGTTGTCCATTCTGTGACCATTTTGGGTGTAGCCCTGCCTGAGCTCTTGTGCTGCCCAAGGTGGATCCATTTATTCTTTCAACAAATCCCTGCTTTATTCTTTAGCTCTGTCTAGTCTCTGTTCTAGGTCAGCCTTCACAAGGCATCAGGGTCCCTCAGGATGTGATTCCACACAATTTAGGAGGAGGAGCATCAGCCCCAAGAGGGACCAAGTGGTACAGGCAGGAGTGGATGTAGGAAACCTCTCCAGGGTCACAGCACAGTCCCTTGAGCCCACACTGGCCAAAGAGATGCTTTTTAGGGAGAGCTTGTAAATCCATGGGCAGGAGCTCTCCATGGGCCCATCTTTGAGTGCTTCCATACCATCCTCATCCCTGGAGAGGATGAGGGAGGGATGTTAGGATGTTAGGAGTTAGGGATGACAGGAAGGACACCCCAGCCTGGTCTTTACCATACATTTATGGCCTTGCTGTATTTCTCACCCTTTCCCATGTGGTGATCACACATCCTCTGAACAGAGAGAGATGTAGCTCCCTCCCAGGATTTTCCTGGGAAGCTGTGAGAAAGCTCAGAGAAAAGAATGAGAAACAATTCTTATCTCCACTTGCTGCACCTGCTGTTGTGCACATGTAGAATATGTTATGGAGATTTGTTTACCAAAGGGTGATTTCTTAATTAGAATGGTGTTTAGATTTCAATTGACCAATTGGATCTGTCTGTCTGTATCAGACAGTCTGCAAGGCCAATATTTTTTTCTTAATAGTGTAGTAGAGTAAAATAAAGCAATTAATCAGCCTTCTACAATCATAGAGTCAATGCTCATTATTCCTCATTCAGGGCCCTCTGCTACAATATTTCCCAACATACTGATATTTTCTGATGCCCACTGTGTCAAGGGCTAATTTGTGTTACTGGTTTAAAACTGATTCCCTGAGGGTTTCATTCCTTGCTCCACAGGATTTGGGGAAAGATGGGTCTGTAGTTGTTATACCCAGCTCCTTTGTGCCACTTGACACATCCAGGGGTGTCCTGGGCCAGGGGACAGGTCCAGGCACTGCTCATTTCACTGGTGTGGATGTAGTCAGTGTCCAGCACGTGTTAGATCCTGGAAATGTGGAGTATTTAGGGTTGGAAGGGAAAGTAAAGATTATCTCTATATAACCCCCTGCCATGGGCAGGGACACCTTCCTCTGTCCCAGGCTGATCCAAGCCCCATCCAGCCTGGCCTTGGGCACTTCCAGGGATCCAGGGGCAGCCACAGCTTCTCTGGGCACCCTGTTCCAGAGCCTCACCGCTCTCACAGGGAACAATCCCTTCCCAATATCCCACCCAAATTTCCTCTTTTCCAGTTTGAACCCATTCCCTGTGTCCTGTCCCTCCATCCCTTGTCCCAAATCCCTCTCCAGCTCTCCTGGAGCCTCTTTGGGCTCTGGAAGGGGCTCTGAGTTCTCTCTGAAGCCTTCTCCTCTCCAGGCTGAAGCCTTCTCCTCTCCAGGCCCAACCCTCTCAATCTCCTCTGGAAAACTGCACTGACGGAAAAGCACTTGAGAAACATTTGTGGGAATGTGACATCTCTGAGGTTCACTGCTCCATCAAGTCTGGCCGGGGTGAGGAGGTTCCAGAGTGGTTTGGGGGAGAGGGGGGGGGGGGGGTGACAGCAGGATACACAATCAGCATCATTCTCAAGTGCTGTAGGAATAAAACAAACACTCCAAAAGCAGCTTGTGCATCAGCAATCCAAACTGACACCAGGAGAAGGGAAACCAGGACAACTGGGAAATTTCTACAAGGCGCAATTAATCAGATCCAAAAAATAAACCACAGCTCTGCCTCTGAGGCAGCAGGAGAAGCAGAGAAGCAGAAAACGAGGCTGAGCCTCTCCCTCTCCCCACACCCAGCATGCAAATCCATCCTGAGCAATTTCTGGAGCAGCACAAGGTCAGTAATTGATTTGGAGACCCGAATTTCTGACTGCATCACCATGCAGATGTGCTTCCCAGCCTGGCTGGCGGCTGTGCAGCTCCCACTGCAGCAAATGAGCTCAGAATACCAATGGAGAGGGGAAGGAGCACTCCCTTCCCTTGATGGAGGAGCGGTGGGGAGATGTTGGGGAAGATGAAACAGGAAAGCCTTATAAATATGATTGTCTGGCAAAAGATTTTGAGAATATAGAAACTATAAGCGAGATTGAAATGAAAGAAAGCTTTGAGATACCTTAGTTACTGAACGACTGGAAAACAATGGTATGAAGGTAATCCCCTTTTGATGAAACAATACCCTCTGCTTGCAGACAGGTCCAAGGGTCAGAGCAGACCCTACAGGCTTGGCAGAAGGGGCCCAAAGAGGAGATTTTAGGGTTTAAAATGTAACACAGGATGGTAATGTAATGATTCTTATAGGCTGTATGTAAATGCTATAGGATTTGTATCTTGTACTAGATTGGCTAGTGAGAATTAGAATATTCAACACAGAAGAAGATTTATTGTATTGTAACAAGAACCTCGCTCTCTTACCTTTTTTAGTCCCTTACACGCTTACCCTCTTACTCTCTTACCCTCTCATCCTCTCTATCCCTCTCTTTTCTCTTTACTGCTCCGAGCTGTGGCTGGCAGCCCTCAGCAGGGCCCTGCACCCAGGCCCTTTGCAATAAACCCCAAGTTCCACCACGTGGCTTCAGAGATCTCTCATCTCCGTCTGTCCCGACTGTCCTAACCCTGACACTCCTACAGGGAGACAAAAACCTTTCCATGCTGAATTAACCCAGTTTTGTTTGGGGTTGCAACCCCTCTTCTCTGCCTCCCTTTGCTCTTCAGAGCAAAATGCCTATTCAGGCATTGCTGGGGTAAAAGGGAACTGGGAATGCTGGGGGAGAAGGAGGAGGAGCAGGGAATTCACCTGGGGTTGTTTTTAACTTGGTTTGGAAGCTGCTGGCCTTGGAAATGATGCTACTGTTTCAAAAACCAGAGTGGCTTCTTCCCAATTCTCAGCCCCACAGCTCAGGCATCCTTTGGGAAGGACTGAGGGCACAGTGAACCCCATTCCAGGGATGAATCCATGGTGCTGTGGTGAGGAATGGCTGTTCCTGGCTGGGGAGGCTGAGCACTGGCCTAAGCACTTCATCTCCCAGCTTGGATTTGAGCAAAATCCTTAAAAACCTCCTGGCTCCTGGACAGCTGCCTCCTCCCCAGGTGTTGTGGAGATTCAAGGAAGGGATGAGAGAAATTCATGCAGGGTCAGTCATCCATAGGAATTGAATGAAATTTCACTCAGGAAAACCTCACACTGATGTCAGAAGCTTAAAAGTGGGGCCCAGGGTGAAGATGAGGTCCTCCAAAAGGAGATCCTGAGGAGGCAGGATGCCTTCATCCCTTCCCACTGAAATCCTTGGCCATTGCCATGATGAGGATTACCCCAGCTGAAGGGCCAGGAAAGGCTTTGGGGTGCTGCCCCTCATCCTGCAGGACCTGGATGGAGAACTATGGGTTTGTGCAGGGTGATCCAAACCTCTGGATTTTGGGCTGTGGCACCTGAACACCTGGAATTGCAAAGCAGCAACCCATGGAAGTGATGGCGTTGGGAGATTTTGCTGTGGTTTTAAAAAGTTCAGAGGGTCTCTAAGCCCAGTTTTGTGGGTTTTAAGCCCAGCCTGGCTCCTTAGCAATTCTAGATTTTGCAGCAGTGGATTGGAGGAGTATCTCAGAAGCCGTTATGGAAAATCTAGGAATAAAAAGGAATGTGGTGCCCAGAAGAGCTTTGGGCAGTGGGGTTTCCAACCCTCATCAGCCTTGCAGTGCCAAAATCAGCTCCTGCCTGCTGCAGGCTTGGAATTTGCATGTCTGTGGTGCCTCAAACCCCACAGCAGCCAAGAGGGATTTCCTGGGATACAGCCAGTGCAGGATGAGCATTAAATGAAGCAGAGAATTATCTGGGAGCACAACTCAACAGCAGAGAAAGACCAGCACAGCTATTCTTTATTTCTTCTTTAATTATGTCCTTTCTTTTAAAGAGATCCACAGTGGACAGATGGGCTGGGCGAGCTGAGACCATTCCCCACTCCCCCCTATCCCTGTCTGTACAAAGAGATGCTGCAGGGAAAAGCAAATATTTGACTGTTTGGGATGCTGAGGAAAGAGAAACCAGAACGTGAGCCAGCAAGCAGCTCCTTACTCAGGCAGAGCTTTCTGTGGCAGGGATTCAGCCCTCCAGAGGGGCTGGGCAGGGGGTCCTGGAGGCAGCTGGAAGGCAGGATGGAGGAAAAACATCTGCATCCTTTTCAAGGATGTGCCCTTATCTGAGTCCCACAGCTGAGGGTGTTTCAGAGGAAAAATGGTGTTGGAGGGGAGAGGGGAAACCTCCCTGGGAGAAAAGAGTGCAAGGACCAGGCTTGGAATGCTGGTTAAAGGAGGAATTAAAGGAGGAAAAGGGGATTTGGGAATGGAATATGCCATGAGGATCCATCTTGTGGCCGTGGCTCTGGAGGGGTTGTTTCAGCTCCAAGGAGGTGCCCTTCACCTGCTGTCCCCAAGGGCAGCCAGCACAGATCTCCTCCCTGCAGCCTGCCTGAGCTGGCACGGGCTCCCTGGAGCAGCAGGGCTGTCCCCTGGCCCTGGGCATCCCCTGTGGCCACTGAGGCTCCATGGACATGGGGACAAGGAGGCTGAAAGTCACAGAAACACGGGACAGCCCATGGGGGACAGGTGCCCAGGGCTGGTGTGCAGTGCCACCCCAGGGAATGGGCATAAAATCATAGAACCTTTGGATAATTTAGGGTGGAAAAGACCTTTGAAATCATGGAGCCCAGCAGTTCCCCCAGCACTATCACTAACCCATGTCCCCAAATGTCACATCCACAGGGGTTTTGAACACATCCAGGGATGGTGATTCCACCCCTTTCCTGGGAAGTCTGTTCCAATCCTTCTCACAGAATCTCTGTGCATGTCAACAGCTGCCCCAAAAAGTGCTCCAGGGAAAGAGGGAGGGTTACAGGCTACTGAGAAATTAATTTTCTATTTTTAATATATTTTTATTTATTTTATTTATAAAATAAAACATTTTATAAATATTTTATAAAATAAAATATTTTCTAAATATTTTATAAAATAAAATATTTTATAATATTTTTGTTTTGTTTATATTTTTATGATATTTTATATTTTTCAGGCTACTGAGTAGTTTGTCTATTTGATGTTTTCCATGTTATCTGAATTTTAAGGGTTTGTTTGTTGTTTGTGTTTGTTTTTTTTTTTTTTTAATATATAAATCTAGGTTTAAGAGACTGCAAATATGAAAAGCCACTCTGAAGTGGAGAAATATTGGAAATGACTTATGTTGAAAAAGAGCTTTAAAATCCTTGAGTCCACCCATTCCTCCAGCACTGCCAAGCCCACCACTGACCCATGTCCCCAGGTGCCACATCCATCTTTTAAGTCCTTCCAGGGCTGGGGGCCTCAGCACCGCCCTGGGCAGCCTGTTCCAATGTCTGACCACCATTTCAGTGAAGAAATTGTTCCTAATATTCAATGTAAACCTCCCCTGGTTCAGTTCAGCTCCAGAGCCTGGCTTTGTCCCACTGGTCTGTTCAAGGAAACATCCTGAAAATGACAATGAAATGTTGGGGGAGCCCCAGGATCAGTGGCAGCCCCCACACAGGGGCACAGCAAGACACACAGGGGTTTCCACTCTGATTTGCACCCTTACAGGAGGGCTTTGGAGGCTTTTCTGGGGTCTGTGGATGTCCCACAGCTCACACAGACACCCCAAAATCCTCAAATTTCCCCTTCCCAGCACCCACACCCCAAATGTGGCAGGATCCAGGGAAGAAATTGTTCCTAATATTCAATATAAACCTCCCCTGGTTCAGTTCAGCTCCAGAGCCTGGCTTTGTCCCACTGGTCTGTTCAAGGAAACATCCTGAAAATGGCAATGAAATGTTGTGGGGAGCCCTAGGGCACAGTGCCAGCCCCCAGATAGGGGCAGAGTGAGGCACACAGGGGTTTCCACAGTGATTTGTACCCTTACAGGGGGGCTTTGGAGGCTTTTCTGGGGTCTGCAGATGTCCCACAGCTCACACAGACACCCCAAAATCCCCAAATTTCCCCTTTCCAACACTCACACCCCAAATGTGGCAGGACCCAGGCCAGGTCCGAGCCACAGCCAGGAACGAGGCACAGGGACATCATTTCCCAAAATATCCTGTACCAGCCAATTTTGGCCCTTTGCTCTGGCACATCCTCTGGGCAGATGGTCACAGGACACGGCTCAGGTAGGGAGGCAGCTCCTGCACACTCAAAATCCTCCCTTTTCCCTCTGCTTCCCGGCAAGAAAGGGGCTGATTAGCACAAAATCCATGGCAACCCGGCCAGCAGCCTCGGAGCCAGCTCCTCACTCCCTCCCCTGCTCAGAGAGCCTTTGTCTGCAGCTGGCACCTCCCTCAAACCCTCACTTTTTGCTCTCCTGGATTTTGGAGGGAGCAGATTTGCTCTTCTCTGCCCCTCTGGGACAAGAAGATTCAGGTTTCCCCCTTACCTGTAAGGGACAATTTTACTCCTTTTCCTATTCCTAGGGAATTTCTGAAGAAGCCTCGGGGTTCAGGCTTGTCCTAGAGATGGGTAAATACCCTGGACTGATTCCCCTAAGGAGATGATTTCCACCTGCAAACAGCACAGGGGGAAAAAAAAAAATCAGCCAGTGACTGCAAAAATCTTTGCAACAACCACCTGGCAATTACAGATCAGGGTGTTTCCCTGAGGAAAAACCCTATAATAACAGTCAGCTGTGGTGCCCTTTGGGGTTAAGGGCATTTCTGGAGTAATGAAGCAGCATTTTTTCCCTCTGGGACTCACAGAGCATCCTGGCTAAAACCAGCCTGGAGTCCAGTCTATGCCTTGCCTGAAATATGGAAGTGCCTGCTGGGGATGAATCAGTAGGAAGAGAGGAATTTTCCTTTCCAAGCAAAGCCAGGTTAGAGGGAATCCCCCCAAACCCTCTCTGATTCCTCTCACCAAGCTGACTCCACACAGGAAAAACATTTTAAAAGCAGCCCTTGAATCCACCCATGAGGATTTCCTTTCCTTCCCTGAGGGAATCAGCCCCTGCAGGGCATGGAGCCCTCCAGGTACCTGCACAGGGTGAATTGAACCTTTACATCCCATTTTGGCAGAGATTCCTGCCATTCCCCCTGAACCTTTACATCCCATATTGGCAGAAATTTCTGCCATTCCTGTGAGCCTTTACATCCCCTCCTGAACATTTACATCCCATATTTGTAGAGATTCCTGCCTTTCTCCCTGAACCTTTACATCCCATGTTAAAAATAGGTTAGAAACTGTTGTAAAATAGTCGATAGATCGTTAAGCATATGCTGTTAGTTTGGTTATTATATTGTAAAAGGGGTTTAAAAGGATATATAAGAAATAAAATATATATTTTATAAGAAATATGGTACTCATCTAAGTAAAGTGCATCACCCCCGAGCGAAACAAGCCAGTCTGGACAGAACTGTAATGGGCCAATCAAGCACCTTAAACCTTCATGCAAATGAAGGATCCCAAAAGAAACCAATCCAAAGGGACAAAAAACAGGATAAAAGGGGGCTTCTGACCCAGGGAAACTGTGCCACTCCATCTCCTGCTCGGCCTGTGGGTCCCCTTGCTTTAGGCCTTTCTTTTTCTTATAATAAATGCTAGAATCACTTGAAAGGAATAGTGGATTTGTCTTTACAAGCAAGCTGTGGGTCTGCTGGTAGATATCACTAGCACTGGGAGATAAAAGAAACAATGGGAAGGATTCCACTGATTGATGAACGGAAAAAGATATTTGCTTTTACAAATAAAATTTAGGTTTGCTGATAAATGAAATTGGACATTGAAAGATGAAAGAGACAATGGAGAAGAAAAACCCTTAAATTCAGTAAGAATTAAAAATTAAAAGGGAGGGTTATACGTTAGAGGGAGATCTTTAGTATCAGGAATATTGGAAGGTTTGTACCTCTCAAGTACCTCAGCCAATGGGGAAAGAAAGAAGGGAAATGTGGCCGGGAAATTGTGATAAAAAGGGAGGCTACATCCTCCAAAAATTTGAGAGATCCAAGGAAATGCCTCATGCCTCTCCCTTTATTCCAATAAAGCCAGAAAGGACTCCTCTGTCTCCTTTTTGGACATAAACCATTGGTGTTTGTGGATTAATTTTCCTAACACACTTTAGCACAGGGAGCCTGCTCTCGTTTTTATCATCCCATACTGGCAGAAATTCCTGCCATTCCCCCTGCTCCCCTTGGCAACCACTCTGGGAGACCAGGGTGAGCCCCTGAGGAATCCTGAGCTGGCCAGAACTTCCAAATCCTGGCCAGGCAGCCCAACATGGTGCCAGAGAGGGGTGGCAGAGTACCACAGCAGCAGGAGCATCTTTGAGTGAAAATGTGAAAAAACGGGCAATTCTCGGCAGTGGGGGCCGGGGGAGGGATTTTTTTGAGTCCTGCAGGAGGACCTCGGATGCAACGCCGGCACTGGGGCTGCTCAGCAGCGATGGCCCCGATGGAGTGGCACAGGTTCAGTGGGTCAGAATCCCCTTTTTATCCTGTTTTTTGTCCCTTTGGGTTGGTTTCTTTTCGGATCCTTTATTTGCATGAAGGTTTAAGGCGCTTGATTGGCCCATTACAATTCTGTCCAGGCTGGCCCAGGGTGCACTTTACTTAAGTGTAATATGGTACTTTGAGTACCGTAATTCTTATAACTACCCTTTTCACCCCCTTTTAAAATATAATCACCAAACTAACAGCACATGCTCAACGATCTATCAACTATTTTACAATAGTTTCTAACCTATTTTTAACATGGGATGTAAAGATTCAGGGGGAATGGCAGGAATCTCTACAAATACGGGATGTAAAAGTTCAGGGGGGATGTAAATGTTCAGGGAGAATTGCAGGAATCTGTGCCAGTATGGGATGTAAAGGTTCAGGGGGAATGGCAGGACTCTCTGACAATATGGGATGTAAAGGTTATGGGGGATTGCAGGAATCTGTGCCAATATGGGATGTAAAGGTTATGGGGGATTGCAGGAATCTGTGCCAATATGGGATGTAAAGGTTCAGGGGCATTGCAGGAATCTGTGCCAGTATGGGATGTAAAGGTTCAATGGGGCATGTAAAAGTTCAGAGGGAATGGCAGGAATCTCTGCCAGTATGGGATGTAAAGGTTCAGGGGGATTGCAGGAATCTGTGCCAGTATGGGATGTAAAGGTTCAGGGGAATGGCAGGAATCTGTGCCAGTATGGGATGTAAAGGTTCAGGGGGATTGCAGGAATCTGTGCCAGTATGGGATGTAAAGGTTCAAGGGGGGATGTAAAGGATCTCTAGGACAAGCCTGAATCTTGAGGGCATATCCCTTGCCTGGCTTCTTCAGAAATTCCCTAGGAATAGGAAAAGGAGTAAAATTGTCCCTTACAGGTAAGGGTGAAACCTGATTCTTCTGTTCCCCAGCCAACTCTGCCCAGAGGGGCAGAGAAGAGCAAATCTGCTCCCTCCAAAATCCAGGAGAGCAAAAAGTGAGGGTTTGCGGGAGGCGCCAGCAGCAGACAAAGGCTCCCCGAGCACCCCCGAGCGATGCCACGATCCACCCAGGGGTTCTTCTGAAGGCTGTAAAGCTGGCTCTGCCTAAAGATAAGCTGAGCCTGCAGGCTGGGCTGGCTGGAGCCCAGGCCGGCACAAAGACAGCTTTGTGCGAGCGGGATGCTCAAGGGGATGGGGCAGAGCTGCTCCAGGCGGGTATTGAGAGCCCGGAGACAAAACGAGGAGAAACTGAAAGGGGACCTTTCTTTCTTTGCTGTCCGGGAGATGGAAAGGAGCTGCACATGGGGATGAAAAAGCCGCAGGTGATCAAAGCCCCGCGGTGCGAGGGGAACAAAGCGGCGCAGGGGGGAGCGGGGAAGGCAGAGTCAACATTCCACTGATGGGATCTGATGGGAAAGAAAGGAGCTTCGATGTCACCGTGGTCACAGGGGTCTTAGGATGAGGGAAGAGACGAGGATCTGACTCCATGTTTCAGAAGGCTTGATTTATTATTTTATGATATATATTACATTAAAACTATACTAAAAGAAGAAAGGATTTCATCAGAAGGCCGGCTAAGAATAGCAAAAGAAAGAATGATAACAAAGGCTTGTGTCTCAGACAGAAAGTCCAAGCCAGCTGACTGTGATTGGCCATTAATTAGAAACAGCCACATGAGACCAATCACAGATCCACCTGCTGCATTCCGCAGCAGCAGATAATCAATGGTTACATTTTGTAAATCCAGAAGCACAGAATGATTTGGATGGGAAGGGACCTTAAAGTTCGTCCCATTCCATCCCCGGAACTTCCACTATCTCAGGTTTGCTCCAAGCCCCATCCAGCTTGGTCTTGGACACTTCCAGGATCCAGGGGCAGCCACAGCTTCTCTGGGCAGCCTGTGCCAGGGTCTCACCACCCTCACACTGAAGATTTTCTTCCTAAGATCTAATCGAAATATCCCCTCTTCTAGTTTAAAACTGTTCCCATTGTCCTGTTATGCTCTGCCCATGTAAAAAGTTGTTAATCCTCTTTTCTATAAGCCCCTTTAGGCCCTGGAAGGGGCTCTGAGGTCTCCCCAGAGCCTTCTCCAGGTGAGCACCCCCAGCTCTCCCAGCCTGGCTCCAGAGCAGAGGGGCTCCAGCCCTTGGAGCATCTCCTTGGCCTCCTCTGGACCTGCTCCAGTGATTCCATGTCCTTATCTGATACTCCAGGGGTGGATTCAGTGCTCCAGGCTGGATGAGTTGAGGGAGGGAGCCCTTGGTCAGTCCTGTCCACACCCACCAGAGTGTTTGACCTGCTGTTCATAGAGGAGAAGGAGCAGAAGAGAATTGGGGTCAGGGGTGGCAGGTGGGGCTCTCAGAGCTGTGAAATAACTGGACTTGCACCTGGAGAGAGGCTTGAGAAGCTCTTGGCTGTGGATTTGGGATTTAAGGAGAGTTGCCTGCAGCTTTTTGGGGAACTCTGAGGTTGCTATGAAGGGGAGAAGGTGTCCAAGACAGCTGGCTGATTTATTTTTAAAGAAAACTCATTCAGAGCTTGGGAACAAACCCTGCCTTTGCTCATGAAAATCAGGAATTTCAGCACAAAGCCTCCTTGGCTAATTAAGACACTTCTTAGTGAGCTGAGCTGTTAAAAGGGAGCATACAAGAAATGGAAATAAGGAGGGAAAATGAAAGAAGAGTGCAAATGCAAGGCTGGGGTACTTAGGGATGAAAGCTGGAGGGCTGAGGACCAGCTGGAGCAGAGAGTGGCCAGGGGTGCTGAGAGTGACAAAAAAATGGGGGTTGTAAGTGTTTTAACAGCACACTTCAGGGAAAATGTGTGTGGGTTGTTGGGTGGGGGGACAGCCTCACAAAGGGTGATTATGGCACAGGCTGAATTTCCTTCCTTGCCTCAGTTTCTATAGGTCAGACTTGCTCCAAGATTCTGCACAGAACAGCAATGTTTGGGAGGGAGAATAAGCAGCAGCCAGGGAAATAAAATTTTAGGGGCTGTTTAGTGAAATTAAATGTATTTACATCCATGGGACTGGATGAGAATGCTCTAGTGGAACTCTGTGGTGGAATTGTGGGGCTGCTGCCTGTCCTCTACAAAAAAATTCCTGGTGTCTGATCTCTGCCTGCCCTCAGGTGTCTCCAAGATTTATACACATCTTAAAAAAGGGAAAAAGGAGGATTTGGCAAGCTCTGGAGGTCAGCCCCACCTTAGACCCTGAAAAAATCATGGAGCATGTCCTCTGGGAATTAATTTCTGGACAGAACTCACAGATTCCAAGTTTAGTTCTCTGGAGGCTGGTGCATAAAGTGCTCTGCAGAAATGGAACTCCAGGTGAGAGGAAGCACACAAAACAATCAGCCTTTCTTCTTCTGTGCCAATAGCTTTGAACTGGACCCAGGAGGAAGGCTGACATTGTGAGGATGTGAAGAAGAAATCCCTTAGGAATCAAGTCCTGGTGCTAAATTCTTTCCTTCCCTGCCAGAACCGGGAAGAAATCATGAACAATGAGGCAAATTTCACCTCACTCTGTGGCACTTGGCAAATCTCAAGATTTTTGCACCAACATCAGTCCCTGCCCTTGCTTGTCCTGAATATGGGATGGGAAAATGGTGAAAAACTCCAAAAAGGGCTTTTCCCAGGAAACATGGCTGGGTATATACAGCCAGCCCCAAGCTTGAAATGTTCATTTTAGCTCAGGGCAGGGGCTCAGCCTGGCTCTTGTGTGACATGCTGGCTTTTCCCACCCAGGAAGATTTTTTGGTGATTGTATTTTTTGCCTAAAGGAAGGATTTCCAGGAGCACCACAACCTGTCATCCTTCACAGAGGTGCTGGAAACTGCAGCTCCTCCCTGCAGAGCCCCTGGGACATCCTTCCCCTGCCATCCTCTCCTCCTGCATGGCAAGGAGATCTCTGATAAATAATTCCCTTTTATTTTTGGGGCTGATTGCATGCTGTTACTAGGAAACCTCCTGGCATCCCTGGGACTGTAACTCGGAGCAGGCTGGCAGTTAATGGAGATAATTAAGATTTTATAGCCACCTTTCTGATTGAGCTGGCCAGGGGGGTCTCAGAGGGCTGGGATCCTCTGTCTGTGCTGAGTGGGCGTGGAAGAGACCCAGGGAAGGGACAATAACTTCTTCAGGACTTTGCTGGAGCTGTACTGGGGCTGGGAGAAACAAAAAAGCTGAGGAGCATTTCCAGGTGCTGGATTTCAATGGTCATCACAGTCCCTGCATGGGTTAGGCACAGGACAACAACTCCCAAGCAAAATTTGGGAGATTTCATGGGTCAGGGACTTTCCTAAGATGTGGTTTGGTGTGGCTGCTGTTTTGTAATTAATAATATGGGCTTGATCAGATTTGGGGCTTGGCCTTAGGCCAGAGGATGGGTCCTGGTTGCTGGTGAAGACACAGCTCCTGCTGTTCCCATCCAAATGAGTGATTCCACTGCTGGGGGAGAGGTTTGTGTGTCACAAGTCAAGAAAACCTCGCCTCTGCAGCCTTGGCTTAAAAATTCAGTGGGGGATTGTCCCTTTGCACTGGAATTGTCCCTTTGCAAGATCCCTGAGAGGTTTGTGTGTCACAAGTCAAGAAAACCTCGCCTCTGCAGCCTTGGCTTAAAAACGCACTGGGGGATTGTCCCTTTGCACTGGAATTGTCCCTTTGCAAGATCTCTGAGTCCTCAGTGATTGCTCTCTGTAAGAAAGGATTCTTGCTCTCTATCCTGGCTGGGTTTCCTTGGCTCTGTGGGTGAACTGAACAGCACCAGGGTCACTCCTGTGCCCTGGATTCCAGCTGGTGCAGCCCAGACGGGTTGATATTGTGATGGATGAGTAAGGTGATGATTGACTCTCATAATTAACGGGCAAATATCATGTATATAGGTTAAGAAAAGTTGTATACATTTATAGTTATGTTGTACCCCCCTCACGTGGTTATCAAGGGACAGCTGGAGTTGGGACACCTGGGAGGGCTGGCTTGTCACTATGGAACATCTGACCTCCAACCAGGATTTGAGGGAGAGATCTCCACCACTGGACAGCAAAGAAGGGGTTGATGGACAGAACTTTGGGAGGGGTTAAAGGGTTAAAAAGGGAAAACCTCCATTGTGAGGGGGCTGAGCACATGGTAGGGAAAATCTTTTGCTCCCAGCAGCGCCGTAACCTTTTTTCTTTATTCAGTCTTCTGTTGTATTTTTGATAAGGTTTAATAAACCTCCCTAAACTATGAAAAGTGAGTAGCTATTTCTCACAATATGGTTAAACCCTCATGCCCCCAAAGAGTGTAGCAGCACCCAGGCTGGCAGTTTGGGATGATCCCTGGTTCCTACAACTCCTGAACCCAACCTGCTGGTTGGGATGGACCCACACCATGCCAGGAACCTCGTGGAGCAGGCAGAGCCCACTCTTGGCAAGGCATTTAAGGCACCAAAGCTTGGGCTGGAATTGGCAGCCTGGGAAGGGAACAGCACACTCTGAAAAGCTGCTGCCTTCACAGGATGAGTCTGGGAGAATTGAGAACTTGATCCCTCTGATCTGGTTAGAAGCCTTGCAACAGGCTTTCAGCTGTAATTCACCTGCAGGACAAGATTTCCTCTAAAACCCCAGTCCCAGCAGCTCCCAGGGTGGAGCAGGACGTGCTGAGCCTGCCAAGGTGTTCACACCTGGGAGTCCAGGAGGGGCTCAGCTGCATCTCCAGCTGAGCACCCACAGCAGGGGCCATCCCATGTCAGGACCCAGGACATCCCTCTGGCTGTCCTGAGCAGCCAAGACCCCTGCCAGGGAGCTCAGAGACCCTGGCATAGAGCCCAAAAATGCCTGTGGTTTTTATTATGACCCATGGAGCAAGTTACCAACCTTAGATGAAGAACTGCAAGCCATGACAAATTAAGTAGAATGATAGTGAATTTATCACAAGGTGAAAAAGTAGATTTTGGGGTTTTTAGAATGGGGGTTCAGGGGAGCAAGATGGAGGAATCTGGGCGTGTCCAGCCTTTCTTCTTCTTCTTCTTCTTGGCCTCCATCTTCTGCTGTGATGTTGGCACCTACAGATTGGTTTAGAGTAGAAGCTCACTGTCTAACATAGGTGATAGGTATTGGGAAGTAATTGTGAACATTGTACACGTAGTTTTTAGTATAAAGACATAACACTGCCCCGGGGGCAGGCAGAGTGCCTCTGACTGTCTTGCTGAGCTGACCTCGGCAGGCCAGGAGAAAGAATTTTATAGATAAGATACAACAAACAACCTTGAGACTGAGAAATGAAGATCCCTGACTCCTTCTTCGATCACTGGGCTGGGAAAAGAGACTTTTGAACTCTTCTTGGGGTCACTCTGACCAGCTAAAGATCCTGACAATCCCACATCTCATTTCCCACTTTATAATCACAGGATAATCTCTCCAGTCCTCTTCCTGGAGTGGCAGGAAGGAGCTGACCTTTGCGGATCTCCACGGGGCACTGTCAGCAGCATTCCTGGTTCCCACTGAGCTGCCTCCTTGGCTACCCGGGCTGGGAGCTGAAACAGTTGAGAGCAACTCCCTGTGTCCCCCCCTGAGCAATCCCCATCCAGGAGAGATCCCCTCAGAGCACACGGCATTTCTGGAGCAGCTCCTTCCTGCCCCCATTGTTCCCGGGAAAGGCAGACAATGATCTAAGAATGCAAAACTCCTGAAACCCCTCCAGAAAGCCGAAATTTATGAGCAGCCTGTTCCAACTGGCAGAGGGAAGCTGTCAGTGGAACAAAAACACTGTGTAATAACCTCCCTCCTCGCCCTCATCCCCCTCCGGGGGGAGCTGAGACAGCCACAAGGGAGAGCGGGGCTCGGGGAAGGAGCAGTGGTGAAGCACTGATCATTCCTCACTGAGAATAGACGGGGTTGGGAGGGAAAATAAAGATTATCTCATTCCAAACTCCACCTTCCACCATCCCAGGTTGCTCCAAGCCCTGTCCAGCCTGGCCTTGGACACATGCAGGGATGGGACAGCCACAACTTGGGCACTGCAGACCCCTCCCAGTGGCTGCCCCAGAGCATTTTAAAACACATTTGGGTGCTGAGGGCAACAGTGACCAGAATGGTTTGTCTGACCACAGAGACTCTGTAATATCCACCTTTTCCAAGGATTAAGCCAGTCCAGGTCTTGGCTGCTCTGGATGATGGGTGAATGAAGGCGGTTTCCTGATCCTTCTTCATAAAATAGATTGAAAATATGAAAGCAGGAATTTTGCCCGAATTCAATTGTTGCTTTCCTCAAATTCCACATTTACATTTCACCTTAATTTCCCAACCACTGGGACCTGGAGCTCCCAGGAGTGAGTGTGATCATCCAGGAGTGTCCCAAGGAATGTCATCAGGAGTGTCCTGAGCCTGCAGAGGGGAGGCCCTCAGCTTCCCAGATTTCCCATGTCACATGGAGATGAGTGAGGATTTTTGGATGTGGTTTGCACATCTTTGGGTGCTGCTCCTCTGGCCAGCATCTGGTTTATGAGCGATGCCAGAGGGGTGGTTCCTGCTGGGGTTTTGGGATGTCTCACTCTCCCTCAGACACAACACTTGGTTGTAAAACGTGCAGCGGGGGAAGTGAGCCTGGCTCCGGTTCTGGTGTGGAGCCTGCCGCCTCCTCCTTGCAATCCCTTGTTTTTTCCTTCCCCCTCCTCCTGTCTGCCTTGATCTGAAGGAAAACCCACTCAGCAGAGAGTGCCAGGCTGTGAAATAAACCCACGAGGTGCTGGGAATACTCCAGCTGGGATTTGTTCCCATATGTATCCATATCTACATCATCTATATCTATAAAAAAGGTTAAACTGTGACAGCTGAAATCCTGTGTAGCAGAGCCAATCTGAAAATTCAGTCTTTAAGTCCTTAAATGTGTCATTCTTTGGCTTTCCTAGTGCAAGGGGACCCAGCGTGGCAGAGTCTCCACTGAATTTAATTAAGGTTTTATGGGGGTGATTGTGGGAGACCTTGGATCACTCACTGATTATGGGATGTCACTTCCCATGCCAAAAGAGTGAGGAATGAGACACTTTCCTGGGAACAATGACCCTTTTCATCATTTCTGCTTTGGGGCTGTGGCAGAGGAGCAAGGTCCTGTCCATTACCAGGTCGTGGCAGCTCATGCCAGGGAGAGCAGCCAGCTGAGAGTGAAGCAAAATGTAGAAAATTGCTTTGTGCTTCCTCTTAATTGACCCAAAGGAAGTAAAAAGTAAAAAGAAACCCCGGGCAATTAATTTTTAATTGTTTTTTTTTTTTTTTATGGTAAGAAATGTGGAGCTTTGGACTGACTGAAACTTCAGGGATTTGGTCTATCTGAAAAAGAGAAAGTGGAAAAGTTTTATTAAGGCTCTTTCAAGGAAAATTTTTTAACAGTTAACAGCAAAACAATGTTTGAATGAAAATGAAGTGTTAATGCCTCAGCTGTAATTTCAAATTTTTAGAACTATTTTTGCAGAATCCCAGAATGGTTTGGGTTCGAAGGGACCTTAAAGATCATCCAGTTCCAACAGCCAGCCATGGGCAGGGACACCTTCCACTATCCCAGGTTGCTCCAAGCCCCATCCAGCCTGGCCTTGGACACTTCCAGGGATCCAGGAGCAGCCACAGCTTCTCTGGGAAACCTGTGCCAGGCCTCACCCCCCTCACAGGGAATAATTTCCTCCTAAGCAAAGAATTTTAAGTGATGCATTTAAATTTTGAGTAAAAGCAAAGTTTATCCCATTAAAATGCCAGACTGATTCCCCCCTTTAAAATTTGCATTGAGCTTTTAGGGGCAGGCAAAAATAATTTGAAATTTATTTTCCAGTTATCCTGGAGAAATCCATGGTCCTCTAGCCTGGCCACCTAAATTAAAACTGCAGTTAATTATTCCCATGGATTAGTCTCAAACTGGCTCTTCCATTTCATGAGCAACGTGTCTCACTGCTGGGTGGCTGAGGACAGCACTGGAATCAGTGCCCAGAAGATTCTTGCTTCCAAGAGATGGAGCAGCAGCCACTGCTGCACCAGATGGAGATGCAGGTTTGATTTGCTGGTCTACAAAGAAGCATTTTTTGGATGGACTTCAGCAGAACCAACCTTGATTTCCACCAGCTTTTCTCTCCAGGCATCTGGGAAAGGGAATGTGGCTCTAAGCCACAGGAGAGCAACCAGCACTCGAGGGTTTGAATCATCTCATTGTGGACAGCTGAGACCTGCAGGCTCCTGTCTGGGAATTTTGTGGTGGGAGCAATGACCTGTCTTCATGTTTCTCAAATCTGACCCAAAAATTGTGTGACTTTTAATTTTAAATAAAATTCAGCAAAAATCAGACCTATTTCTATTGATTTTTTCCTCCCTGGCCTGATATATTTGAAGTGCCTGGACCCACTTTTCACTCAGTGGCTAACTAACATAAAAAATAACATTTTTTAACTTTCTTTCCCAAAGGTTTTTGTCCAAACACTCCATATGTGCTCCAACCTTATTTTCCTCCCATCTTCCCTGGACTGCCAGGTGGAGCTGATGGGCTTGAGTGGATACACAAACCTGCCAGGAAAAAACCTGGCACCCCTGTAACCCTGGAACACACCATCCTGGTGCTTCCCCAACACAGTGAGAGACCAGAGGCAGAAATCAATACAGACAGAGGTTTTATAATTAAAAAATTGTGCATTTTGACAAACAGCTGGCAGTTACACTCATCCCTCTTCCCCCTTAATGCAGAAAATAAATGTCTGGAACCCAGACGTCTGATTTTCTAATGCCACGTGTAATGATCCACTAAGACTGTGCTTGAATTAACCCCTGCTTTTGGCTACCAGACAAGAGCCCAAATGCAGGCCCACCCTGTACTCCACTCCATTTGACCCTAGAGAGAACTAATCCCCCTTTCCAAGGCATGATTTTCATGGAAAAAACTTAATTTCAATCTTCTGATTGAAAACGCCTCTGAAAATCAACATGTGGGACACAAAACTGATTTATTTTTATGAAAAAAGTAAACAAAGAAGAATTTTAATGAGGTGGGGTTTTTTTGTTTTTCCAAGATGTCCATGGGGAAGTAAGGCTGTTCCTAGTAAACTGAACGGCACCGTGGCTGGTCGTCTTGTCCAGAGACCAAGTGACAGTCTGGTCACAACCCAAAATAAACCTTCCTCACCTGGGGAGCACAAGATTCAGCACCCAGGCATGGTGCTGATGGTATAGATAAAGCTCTGGTGCCTAAAATTCCTCCTTCCTTAGCAGAAAGAAAAGATACTCAGGGAGCTTTGGGGTGGATGGGGAGGCACCACCCAGGGTTGTGGGGGTGGAGGACTGATCTCAGCCTAGAGCCCCCAGTCCCACACGTCTGTGAACCCCTTAATTCGTCCCTACTGTGCAGACCTGTGGAGGAACAAAAATTATTTGTCTTCTCTGCACCAACCTAGAACTTCTTGTGGAGCCCCAGGTGTGGAAGCCTCCTTGCATCCCCCCAGGCACGTCGGATCCTCTCTGGATCGCGGTTCCCATCGCATTTCTGAACAAAGGCGCGAACCCAGGCCGGAGCCTCCCGGGAGAGGCATCCTGTGGGCTCAGATGGACACACACAGCAACTGACACACACACACACAGAGCTCACAGACAGCTACAGGCACATCGACACAGCCACAGCTTCCAGAGCACTGGGGCTGCTCCTCCTGCTCCTCCGCAGGCCTTGGGCACAGCCAGGTCTGCTCAGCCAGGAGCTGCTCCTGCTGGGGCACATGGGGAGGAGCTGAGCTGGGCTGAGATCCCAGAATGGTTTGGGTTGGACAGGACCATAAAGATCATCTCATTTTAACACTCCTGCCATGGGTATGGGCACCATGACCAGGATTGTTCCACTCTGACAGGGTCAGGAACAGGGTGGGCACAGGAGGGAGAGCCTGAAGGCATCCACGCTTGATCTGCACTGTCTTCGGTGCCAGGTGTCCCAAAATTGCCATGGCAAGACCTCTGGAGTCCCTTGCTGGGCAGCACCAGAGGTCTCTGCCCCCCGTGCCAGGTACAGGCAGCTGTGTGCACTGAAAGGCAGGAAAATACAACATCCATCTCACATTTTGCTGGGCAGGGAGGGAACCAACCCCCTGTGTTGCTGCAGGTCCAAAGCTCATCACAGCAATTTCTCCCTTAATTAAGTCCCATTTTGAGTTTGTTACCCAAAAGTCACCTTTCTCCTCTTGAAGTCCCTCTCTCAGATGGATGTGTGCTGCTACAGAGGATCCAGGGTTTGCTGGTGCTGCTGTTGAGGGGTGTTAGCCTGGGGATTTTCCTCACAGGAAACATCTTGGGTACAGCATTTCCTTGTTTGCAGGGTGAACCACAGGGTGTCTTGCGGCTGACAACAGGATCCAACAGGATCAGAAACGTGTAATGCTCTGGGTATGACTTCCAGGGCACACAGGAGACTTCTGGTCAGCTGGAATCTCTGAATGTGCCCATGGTGAGTCCATAATCTATACCACAGGCAAAATGAAGCTGTAGTGCCCTGGCCTCTATGGAGCAATCCAACAAACACATCTTCTCACCACTGCTTGGGGCTGATACCATTTAACCCACAGTCCTTTGTTTGATGGGAGGGCTCCTTCCCACTGGAAATCAACTTCCCATCTGAAACAGCCCCATGGATCCCACACTTGGAGCAGCAGAGGCTGAGGGCTGGTGCCCAAGGGACCATCCATGGAGGAGAGCGACGTTGCCTGGGAAGAGGGGAAGGGGAAGGGAAGAGGGATTTTGCTCTGTGGCTGATTTTTGACCCCTCCTTTGATTTTTGAGCACAACCACCCACACTGAGCTGTGTCCTGTGGGAGGAAGAGGAGGAGAAGGAGCTGAGTGCATGTGTTGGGCCTGGATGCTCTCCAGGCTTCTTCCAAGCAGGTCCTGCCTTCCCCACGAGCATCCCCAGGCCGTTCCGGTGCCAGTCTCCACCCTGCCACCAAGACCAGCTGCAGCTTCCCAGGGAAGCTCTCTCCTCGTTGGCCTCTCCTCACCCAGCCACAAGGCAGAGAGGGCCCTCTCCCCTTTCCTTCCCCATCCTTCCCTCTCCTTCCCCTCCCCGTTCAGCACAGCGAGAACCGGCGGGAGTTGATGTTCATCTTGGTGACCCCGATGAGCTTGAGGGGCGTGGAGAGGCTGAAGGAGCTGACCAGGGGGAAGTCACAGAAGAGGTCGGCGAGCTCGTCCCTCTCCTCCAGCTCGAAGGTGGCATCGTTGAGCATGCGCTGGTGCAGGTGGCACGTCTGCTCGATCTTCAGCTTGTTGATGTCGCTGCGCAGCCGCATCAGCTGCCTGGCCAGCTGCTGGTCCTGCAGGCGCATTTCTGCCTGGAAAGGGGAGGGAAGAGGGGTTTTAGTGGAGAATTTGCTGCCTCCCTGCTCGAGGCTTGTCCCAGATTGCAAGGCAATGTTGGAATATTACCAATATAGCCGGATGGGATGTGCTTGAGCTTGTCTGCCCCTTGCTGCTGAACCAAATAGCCACAACTGTGGTGTTTTCACCCCAGAGACAATTTTGGCTGGCTGGGTGCTGCAACTGGCTGCATGGAGACAAGTCCAGGCATGCAGGAGCTCTGGTGGTGGCAGGATGGAGCCTCCTCCCTTAAGAGGGGCCACTCCTCAGGCTTACCTCTGGTGGAGAAGCTTCAAGGTGATGGTGAAGGAAAGGAGTTGGTTCTGATGGGGGGTTTCGATCCAGAACTTTATTCTGGCCCACAGACCTCTGAATCCAGCAACAGCTCCAACAGAACTCCCTAAACACGTGGTTGTTGTTCCTTTTAATCCGGGGAGAGGGGCAGGGAAGGGGTAGGGAGCCACCAACCAGGTACAGGAGAGGAGGTCTCAAGGGACAAAGGACACCTGCATAGCCCAACGCCCCCCCAGGCGTAGAGGGCATCCTTTGAATCTGCCAATCACTCCACGCCCTTCTGGAATTCCAGGATTGACAGACAGTGCTGGGAGGGGCCAGGGAGGGAAAGGAGAGGTGACTGACACACCTGGGAGGGAATTATCAGGGGAGGGACCCGGGGTTCTGAGGTAAACCCGGAAATCACACTGCAACAAGGCAAGATGTATTCTATTTGCCAGCTGTATGGCAGTTGTCTCCTGTTAAGTGGGCAGTTTGCCTTATCTCTTCCACACCCACTCCTCCCTCTGGAGGGAACATCTGCTGATAACAGCTATTGAATGTCACTGCATGGCTGATAAGAACTACAGCATCCCACTGGGAGATGTGAGCCCAGAGGGAGGAGCCAAGCATTCCTACCCGGATATAATCTGGAGATTCTGGAACACCAACACAGCTTCTCCACTGGATTTCCCAGAGGAACAGCAGCTGCCTCTTCTTCCACTGGATTTTCAGAGGAAGACTGCCCCCTTTTCTACAGGATCTCTACTCCAGGAGGACTGCAGCCACAATTCCAATTGGACTGCTGCCAACGCCCTGACCAACAGAGTGTCAGGTTGTGTTCTGACTCTGTCAGTGTTGTTTTAGTTTACTGCATTGTTTATTTTATCTTTTTATTTTCTTCCCTATTAAAGAACTGTTATTTTCTGCTCCCATATTTTTTGCCTGGGAGGTCCTTAATTAAAACTTTATAGCAATTTGGAGCAGGGGGAGGGTTCACATTTTCCATTTCAGGAGAGGATCCTGCCTTCCTTAGCAGACACCTGTCTTTCCAAACCAAGACAAGGCTTCACTGGATCGTGGGGAATGGAAGGATGTTGGGGTGCTTGAATGGGTCCAGAGAAGGGTGACAAGGTTGGTGAAAGGTCTGGAGCACAAGCCCCTGTAAGGAGGGATGGGGGGCTCAGCCTGGATAAAAGGAGGCTCAGGGGAGACCTCATCACTCTGCACAACTCCCTGACAGAAGGTGTAGCCAGGTGGGGGTCAGGTTTGCTCCAAGGGAACTGGGGGCAGGATGAGGGGACACAGCCTTAAGCTGCTCCAGAGGAAGTTTAGGCTGGACATCAGGAAAAAGTTCTTCACAGAAAGAGTGATTGGGCATGGAATGAGCTATCCAGGGAGGTGATGGAGTCACAGTCCCTGGAGGTGTTTAAAAAAAATGTGTCATGGCCTGGTTGACAAGGTGGTGTCAGGTCATAGGTTGGACTCAATCTCAAAAGTCTTTTCCAACCTAGCTGATTCTGTGAACTCATCTGGAGGTGCTGGATCTGTGAGGGAGATGGGGATCTTCCAAGCCAGCAATGCATCCCAAAAAATACCAGCTCAGGATGGGGAATTTTTAACAATCGAGAAATTCTGTGCCTGCTCATGTTTTCAGGAGCACCAGGAAAGTGGAATTAAAGCTGTGCCAAGGCTGTTGGCTTGGGTATCTGTCAGGCTTCAGAGCCTCCATCTCAACATTAAACAAAGCTCAAATTAATTTTGCTCATAAGGCAGCAGCCACAGGGAAACAGAGCAATTAGAGGTGGAAAGGACCAATTAAAAGAACACCAAATAACTGATCCCCAAATACTCAGCCTGGGTTTCCAGCCTGCATAAATCAGAGCTGGCCCATGACAGAGTCCACCTCCCCTGTGGCTTATTTTATCTCAGAGATCTGAAGTGGCTCTCAGGATGGAATCTCCATAGTTTCCCACAGGGCAGAGAACTACAACCTCCAAGCTAATGATCTAAGTGTTTTGGAAGTATTTTTTTTCTCCCCTGGCACCTGGCTTGGGAAGGTGGAAGATTCAGAAGTAATGAAAAGAAAGAGGACTTTTATTAAAAAAATAAATTCTAGCTCATAATTAAGAAAATTCATTGCCACAGGATGCTGCGGGTAGTGAAGGAAGGAGTGAACACTTGGTGTGGGAATCAGCCTGGCAAACAGGAGCAGGCAGGGCTGGAAAAGCAAATCAAGACAATTCCCACTTCCCACCCCACTTCTCTCCTCACAGAAAAGCAACAAAACCACAAAAGCTACAAAGAAAAGAAGGTGGGAAAGAAGCTGAACAGGCTCACCAGAAGGGGCTGGAACAGGATGATTTCCAAGGGGCTGGAACAGGATGATTTCCCTTCCAACACAGCCAGTTCTAGGACGCTGTGACTCTGTGTTTTGGGATAAATCTCCCTTTCCTGGATTTTAGCAACATGGATATGATCAGACCATATCAGTTTCCCTCCAGGCCTGGAAATGAGCTGCTCAGTTTGTGGGTACAGATGCAGCTCTAGAGGAAGGGAGTAAATTATTCCTGGCCTGGTGGCTTGTGAATGAAGGAAGGAAGGATTCCAGGAAGGAAGGATTCCAGGAAGGATTCCAGGAAGCAAGGAAGTGGCAGAAGGAAGGAACTGGCAGAAGTGGAGGAAGGAAGGAAGTGGCAGAAGGAAGGAAGTGGCGGAAGTGGCGGAAGTGGCGGAAGTGGCGGAAGTGGCGAAGGAAGGAAGGAAGGAAGGAAGGAAGGAAGGAAGGAAGGAAGGAAGGAAGGAAGGAAGGAAGGAAGGTTGGTTCTCCTTGAGAGACCCCACTAAGACTCTGATATTCCTACATGAGACCTTTCCATGACTCCTTTCCAAGGGCTGCTGCAAGGATGGTGTGAACCAAAGCAACCTTGGGGTTGCTTTAGCTTGTGCCATAATCCCTCCTCTTCCAGGCAAGCAGAGAATCCCAGAATGGTTTGGGCTGGAAGAGACCTTAAATCTTATCCAGTCCCACTCCCTGCCATGGGCAGGGACACCTTCCACTATCCCAGGTTGCTCCAAGCCCCATCCAAGCTGTCCTTGGACACTTCCAGGGGTGGGAACTTGTGCCAGGGCCTCACCATTCTCACAGGGAAGAATTCTTTTCTAACATCTAAACCCCTTCAAACCCAAACCATTATGTGATTCTCTGACACTACAGAGGTATCCTGGAGGACCTTGCCTGATGAAATAAGACTCCAGCTTGGCTGTCTGGAGAGGATTAAGTCACCTTTGTACCAATCTCTGAGTGAATCTCTCTCAGGAAATCTCACTCAAATTGTGGTCATTTACCTTTATCAAAAAAACTCACTATTTCCTCTCAGACCTCATAACCTGTGCTCCCAGCAGAGCAATGCCACTTGGCAGTTTTTATTCTTCCACCTGAGTTACAATTTAAAAAAAAAAAACCTATTCTGTTGATATTTTGCCCTGTCTCACAACAAATGCTGACATTTTATCAGGAGGTGATCACAGGTGTTATTGAAGTGACCCTGGGTCATTCTTTCTTCTTGGTGGATCAAGTTACCTAAGAAATGCCAACAAAGGCTTTCATTGAATCTTTGGAAGAATGTGGGATTAAAAAAGCCTCTGCTGCCAAAAAAAAACAAAACAAAAAAACCCACCCCAACAACAATTAAAAGAGAATTATGAGGCCATTGTGCAGAGAGCTGTGAGTTATAGGGGCTTTTTTTCTCTTGCAAACCAGCTTTACATTTTTTGACTGGTTCTTGTTTTCCCTCTTTTGAGGAATCCGTTTGATTTCCCACAAGCTGGAAGGCAAGGCCCTCTAGAAAATAAAGATAAGGAACAAAACCTGGCAGTGGTTGACTGAAACCATGTGGGTGTGGCACCTGGGGACGTGGTTTAGTGGCAGCCTTGGCAGTTCTGGGTTAAGAGCTGGACTCAATGATCTTTGAGGGCTTTTCCTTAAGAATTCCATGTTTCTGTGAGAGGATGATGTGCACAAGGAGGAGATGGAAGATGGGATGAGGGCTGGCACTGCCTGTGCTCCTTGGAAGGCTGCCTTGTCTTCCCAAGGGCTTGGGAGTTCCTTGCTTGGTGACAGGTCTTGTGGAGGCAGCTGGGCAGAGGGTGGAGAACTAAAGTCAAGCTGCTCTGCAGGGCATGAACTCTCACTCCCCACACTCATCCCTGGGGCTTGGCTTGAGATACAAACCCCCTGTCCTGCATCCATGTTCCATTAAACACTGCTCTGTTCAAACTCCCCCAGAATATTTAGTGGAATTTCAGCCAGAACCCAGAAATCCTCATTCTCCTTCCCTTTCCCACAGACTCTGCACAAATACTAAAGCCATTCCCCCCATTCCATGCTGAGGACCAAACAATCACTGGAAAGGATGAGTGATGTCCCTTTAACAGCAGCAAAGTTGTCAGGCCAGCAGAGCTCCACAAAGCTGCCTGGCAATGAATAATGGGATTACAGGGGCCACACCACGGGGAGCTGAGGGGTTTTTGGTTTGCAGAGTTCACCCAGGAGGTAACTCCACACTCCAGTTTATCCATGTGAGGCAGCAGCAGGATCCCACACATGGCTGCAGTATCCTGGAGAAACCCATGGGGAGCATCCAGCAGAAGCCAGGCTTTGGATTCCCTTTGATCCTCTTATGGCCAGGGCAGGAAGAGCCTTAGGTGTGTCTTGCTCGTGAAAACCAACATTTTAACACATTCTGTCCCTCTCTGCACACCCAGCTCCAGGTGTTTCTCACCAGCATGGGTGGGGAATGTTGTTGGAAAGGACAGGATGCCAGGTTGAACTTCCCAGGGTGGAAAGGGAACCAAACTCAGGTCTTTCCTGGCAGTGAAGCAACTGCTGGATTTAAATGCAAGGCTGGACCATCAGATCTTATGAACCTAGGGGGGATTTTCTGCTTGGATTGAGCCTCAGAGTCTCCCAGGGATTTTTAACAGAGGTGAGGGAGAGGAAGCTCTGGATGTATTCTTTCCTGATTTCCAGTCTATATGGTTCATCCTAAATTGCTACAAGCAATTGCCTTCAATTTTATCTTCAATGGACAGGAAGACCAATAATTTTCCCATTTCCAGCAGCCCATCTTTTCTCTGCATTGCTTTTGGGGAGTTTTCAGCAGGCAGCGCCTCGAGGCATGGAGATGAGGAGCTCTTTGAGATTTCCCTCTTTTCCCAAAAGATAAGAATCCCATGGATGAAGTCCCAGCCTGGTCCATGAAGCTCAGAGGGATGTTCTGTGGAAAGGCAGCTGCTCCCACAGGGCCAGCCCTTTTTATTTCCAAAAGATCAGAAGAAACTGAAATGTGAATTGGCACTTTCCTGAGTGCAGCCACTTGGATTCAAGCACAAAGAAGCACAGGCCACTTGTCAGATCCTTGCCAAACCCTTCAGACAAGTCCACATTGTCTGTGTTTTGATTTGCAGCTTCTTCAGAGGTGCTCAGATGCAACCCTGTTTTAGCTAATTTTAGGTGCTCACACCCTTGTCGTGCAACCCACAGCCCCAGATGAGTTATCCCAGCTCCTTCTGGAGTTCCTGGGAGTTCTCCACCACCACCAGAAGAGCTTTCTTTGCCAGCTGGACCATGTTGTGGGTCCCAAATCTCACTCTTCCTCAGTGTTGTTTAGGCTGTGTTGGCTCCCTCTCTCCCCAGAGCAGTGGCTGCCCCCAAACTGACCCTTGGGGATGGTCCTGCTCCATAATAAATCCTAAACTCTTCCCTAGTTTCAGCAATTTAACAGTAGAGGTCACAGAGTCAGGGAATGGTTTGGGTTGGAAAGGACCTTAAAATTCATCCCATTCTACCCCCTGCCATGGGCAGGGACACCTCCCACTATCCCAGGGTGCTCCAAGCCCTGTCCAACCTGGCCTTGGACACTTCCAGGGGTGGGCACTCCACAGCTTCTCTGGGCACCCTGTGCCAGGGCCTCTCCACCCTTATAATGAGAAAATTTGGTGCTGCATCATTGTTTAAATTCACTCAAGCGCTTGTTCAGCCAGTATGAGTATCCCAAATGGACATAAAACCGCTTAATATTTAATTTTTTAAAATCTGACCAACAGGACACAGGTGTTTTATTATTTCCTAGACATTTGTGTTCCTTTTCAGGTCTTTCCCTCATTTGGGCTCACACCACTCAGATTTCAGTGCCAAATCTGAAATAGAAAACTCATTTTTTCCTAAAAGGACAAAGTTAGAAATGTTCTAAGATGTCCCTGTTCGCAGGGTTATACTTTAGCCACACTTAGGAGGGAGAGGACTTTGGGTGCTTAATTTATAACTTGTAAAACCTGGCAAATTTCAAAAGGAAAGTGAGACCACTCCAGCCCTCGAGTCTGTCACCATCCCTGGGCTGCTGATGGTTTTGCTCTCAGCACAGACGAGGTACTGCCACACTTGACAGTGCAAAGGCAAACACAAGGGCAGAGAAGAGGCAGGAGGAGCTGGGGAGGGAAATGCTCCAGCCCCGGGGCAGCTCAGCACACGCTGAGAGCTGCAATTTGCTCCTACACCTCCACAGAGCCTCTCAGCACAAAAACAAGAGCAGTTTGCATGTCTGAATAAATCAGCTTCTCGGGGGCAGGTTCTCAGCAGGGCCCAGCTGAGGCTCTGTGGATTTGTGTTAGCCCTACAAACCTGTGTCTGGCATGGGTCACGAGAGGTGACAGGCCCAGAAAAGCAATTTTTGGGTTTGTTCTTGCTGGAATGGCTCTTGAGGTATTAAAAGGTCTTTTTTCTCTCAGCTTTGGGCTTTAAGAAGTCGGATTCTTCAGCTCTGGTTTTTAAGGTTGTTTTCTCTTATCTAATAAGTTTTCTTTTGGACTTGTGGAGGTCTGTCCAGCAGGTCAGACAGAGGCACACTGACTGCTCTCAGGGTGGTGTTATCTTTTTATACTAAAAACTACATTTACTTTATTTACAATAATTTTTTTAATACTTATTACTTATGTTAGAAAGTTTGTCTTTAATTTAAAAGTGTTACTATCACAGCAGAAGATTGAGGGCAATAAGGAGAAAGACAGGACACACTTAGATTCTTTTATTTTGCTTTTCGAACTTCTAGTCTAGAAACTTTAAAATTTTACTTTGTGATAAATTTACTATCATTTTATTAACATTTTTGTGGCTTGTAACTTTTCTCATAAAGTTGGTAATTGTTTCTATGGGTTAAAATCAAAGGCACAGGTGTCTTTGACTCTGTGCCAAGGTTTCTGAGCCCCCTGCCAGGGTTTTGAGTCTTTTAGGGCAGTTAGAGGAATGTCTCGGGTTCTGACAGCAGATGGACAATAAAACCTTGGGTTTTGTCTTTTGCTTCACTTCTCAATGTGAGCAGCCTGAACCTGGCTGAAGCCAAAGCAGATCAGACTCTGAAAACACAGAGGAAAATTCCTTGCAGTGTCAGATGATGGCTTTTGTGTGGATTGGGAGTGACAAGAGATAGGGCAAAAGGAAATGGCCTCCAATTGCACCAAGAGAGGTTTAAATTGGATATTAGGGAAAAATTTCTTCAGCAAAGGGATTGTCCAGGGCAGCGAAGGATTCCCCATCCCTGGAGGGATTTGAAAGCTGTGTGGATGTGGCTTGGGGACATGGTTTAGTGATGGCCTTGGCAGTGCTGGGGAGTGATTGGACTCAATGATCTTAAAGGGCTTTTCCAACCTAAACCCTTCTATGATGGCACCAAATTTACTCTCCTGCCTCTGCTGCTTTTGGCTGGGACAGAGTTAAATCCAAAACTGGGTGGCCCTGTACCAGCTGACTGATGGGAACAGTCCTCATCATGTGCAAACTCCTGAATCTCCAAGTGCTTGGCAGGAGCTCCCTGGGACAAGCCAGAACCATTCCAGGGTGAAGCTGTTGAAACAACCCAGCCTGGACAGGCTGGGAGCTGTGCTGAGCGTTGGGGCTGATGGAGCTGCACACTCTGCATTTCACTCCCTAAGGACAGGGCTGCTGCTCTTCTTTCTTGCATGGAGAGAATCTCCACATTCACCAGCTTTTGCCCCTTCATTGGCAAGGTGAACCCTACAGACCCCAAATAACCACTTTGTGGGATCACAGAATCATGGAATGGTTTGGGTTGGAAGGGACCTTAAAGCTCGTCTTGTTCCACTCCCTCCCATGGGCAGGGACACCTTCCACTATCCCAGGCTGCTCCAAGCCCCATCCAGCCTGGCCTTGGACACTTCCAGGGACAGCCACAGCTTCTCTGGGTGCCCTCTCCACCCTCACAGGGAAGAATTCCTTCCCAATATCCCATCTATCCCTGTCCTCTGGCAGTGGGTAGCCATTCCCCCTTGTCCTGTCCCTCCAGGTCATTATCCAAAGTCCCTCTCCATCTTTCTTGTAAGCTCCTTCAGGAGCTGGAAAGCCACAATCAGCTCATCCCAAAGCCTTCTCCAGGCTGAACAATCCCAGTTCTCTCAGCCTTTCCTCACAGGAGAGCTGCTCCATCCCTCTGCTCATCCTGGTGCCTCCTCTGGACTCTCTCCAGCAGCTCCAGGTCCCTCCTGTGCTGGGCCCCAGGGCTGGGGCAGCTCTGCAGGTGGGGTCTCACCTGAGAGGGGCAGAGGGGCAGAATTCCCCCTGCCCTGCTGCCCACACTGGGGGATCAGCCCAGGATCTGGTTGGTTTCTGGGCTTCATCCTGCTGTGGAGCCTTCCTGATGGCTTTGCTACCACAACACAAGGAAAAGTCTTGTCTGTGTTGGGATCTTTGGAGGTTTGTTGCTTTTTTGACAAGAAACTGCATTTCACCCTTGAAATGTAATGTGAAATGCATCTTTTGGTTCCAGCACCATGTGATGGGATGGCCTGGCTGTGCTCCCTCTGCCTGCTGGCAGCTCTTACCCACACTCGTGCCTCCAGCTCAGCTATTTCACCCTGTGGTCAGCCAAAAAAATTGCTCTCACTTTTGGGGAAATTGTTCTAAATTACCAGTCACGTCCAGATCCAGCAAAGACTTGTATAATTAAGTGGCTGGGAAATGGAAAGTGAGGAACAATTAGGGTTTGCTTGGCCTTTTTTCGTCTTTAATTCAAACTTTCAGTTTTTGACAGATGGTGGTTTAGATACCACACCCCAGTCTAAGGGGTAGAATCAGACTCTGAGACAATTTGTACTTCCATCATGGGCAGAGATTGAAAGAAAACCCCAAATCTTTTAAAATCCAGGGTTCTGAGAAGGAAAATCTGCTTCTTACTCTCTTTGATCATCTTGAGATTCAGGGTTTCCATCAAGTGTGAATTTAAGATTACACCCAGGTTCAGGTCATAGATCTGGAGCTGAGGTTCTCCAGAGCACTGAGGGTTTGTAAGAGATCATCTCAAAGCTGCTCCTAATAATCCTGGATTCCTGAAATCATGATCCTGAGAAACCAAGCCACCAAAGTGCAATATCCAGAACCACCTCTGTAAATAAATCCTCAGGGGACCAGTGGAGTTGGGAGAATGCAGCAACAGAAAGTTCACAAATCAACATTACCTGAAGCAAAAGTCACAAAGAAATCTTTAAAACTGTTATTCATTTTTGTCAGAAGCTTTCCTCAAAGATTTCAGTGCTTCTCAAAAACAAAGTGTCTGCACAGGAACATTTTCACAAGTGTTGGCCACAAGCGATGTCCCAGCCCCTGCTGCAAATATTCCTGCTGGGACTCACAGGCAAAATTCCAACTGGGCAAGAGAAACAAAGCCACGTGTCATGAGTCACTTCCAGTCATTTGGGCCAAATAATAAAGAATTTTCATGCCAGTGAGGAGAAGGGAAGTGTGGTTTTGGTGTCTGATTGCTTCTACTCTTGTGAAGAGCACCTGAGCTCAGTGTCCAGCTCTGACTTCAGCTGCCCTGACAGGGACATATCCATCCTATCAACCTCCAGAGAATCACAGAATACCCTGAGCTGGAAGGGACCCACAAAGATCATCAAGTCCAACTCCTGGCCCTGCACAGGAGAACCCCAAAATCACTGGATGTGCCTGAGAGTATTTTCCAAGCATTTCTTGAGCTCTGTCAGGATTGGTGCATCCCCCTGGGAATTATCCCCAGGCTGTGCCGACTCCTGAGCTCAGCTGGGAGCTGGGTCAGGCCCAGGATAAATTTGTGCCAAAAAACCAAGATAGCAAAGTGACAGAGAAAAGGTGAATTACAGCCCTGGCTCTGTGGATTTTCCTAGCACAGGTTCCTAGACAAGACAAAGGATTTTTGTCCTCTCCTTCTCTGTGAAATATCCATCACATAAGACCCAGAAATAAACAGATGTGTGAGACAGGGCCCAAGGCTGGGATGGGGTGATGACAGAAACGTGGACTGGGTTTGAATCAAGAAAAAACAGCAGAGGATGGGCCTGGAAGAGCCAGGTGTGGAAAACAAAATGAGTGATGGAAAATACAATGGGTGACAGAAAACACAATGACTGATTGTTGCCTTTCCACCTGGGGCTGAGGGCAGGTAGCAACAGGGAGTTTCCCCACTCTTTCATTTTTATCCCTCTTGAAAATCTGTGCTAACAGGGACAGGGACAGGCAGTCACTCACCAGCTCCTTCCTGAGCCACGTCAAAGCTTCGTCGATGCTCTCAAAGCCACCTATCCTCCCCGAGGTGACAGTCCCTTGTCCTGGGCAGGGCTCCCATTGAGGTGCAGCTGCACCTTCCTCATGGGGACAGTCTCCCCTGGGGTCTTTTTGGCCTTGCTGGCCTCGTCCTCCCCATCTCCCTCGGGCTGGGGGCTCTTCCAAGCCTGCTCCTCCAGCTTTGCCTTCCATTCCAAGTAGGAAGGGCGCCTGGTCTCCAGTCTCAGCTTCTCTGTCAATGCCTTGAGGGTCCTCAGGTGATCATCTGGAGGAGGAACTCCCCCAGAGCCAGCATCCATGCTGTCCAGAGCCTCTTCTATTTGGATTTGGGGCACAGACATCCTCTCTGGGAGTCCAAAGGCATAGAGGTGGGCTGGAAAGGAGCAGGGATGGGGATGAGAACCCTCAAGGTTTGACCAGGGTGTCACAAGGTGCTCAGCACAGCTCCCTGGAGGACAGCTGAGGTGTGGACCCCTCCTCAAGCACCAAACCAGCCTTGGATGAACATCTGGAAGAAGAAGAAAAAAAAAAAAAAAAAGGATTGGTTTTGAGAAGGAAAAGGGAGTGAGGAAAGAGAGACAGCTCTTGTGAGGGTTTTGGGAGAGGCTCAGTGCCAAGGTGCTGCAGGGGAGGGTGACCTCACCTCAGTTATCTGAGTGCTCTGGGGCAGGAACAGACAGGCTCTGGCTTTTAGCAAAGCTCTGGTTACCTACACCTCCAATCTTAACTCCAGGGGCCACAAAAGGGTGGCCAAGGAGGCCAGGACACATTCCCAGACCCCAAAGTGCTCTGGAAACAACCGTGGCTGCTGCTGGATGTTGGGCAGTCTGGTTTTGCTGATTTTCTGCCTGGCCAACCCACATTTCACCATCTGGGCAAATCAGGTCCAGATGAAATAGGACAACCTGAAGGAAGGGAAGTTTGGATTAAATATTAAGGAGAAATTCTTCCCTGTGAGGGTGCTGAGGCCCTGGCACAGGGTGCCCAGAGAAGCTGTGGCTGCCCCTGGATCCCTGAAAGTGTCCAAGGCCAGGCTGGACAGGGCTTGGAGCAACCTGGGATCATAGAAAGTGTACCTGCCCATGGGAGGGAGTGGAATCTTTAAGGTCCCTTCCAACCCAAACCATTCTGTGATTCTGTGAACCCAAACTTCTCCCAAGAGTTTGAGTCAAAAGGAGAACTGGAAAAAGGGATTTATTCTTCCCCAAACCGCACTTTAAGATCCAGTTTAAGATCTGGGTTTAGATCTGGGTTTGCCAAAGCTGCAGCCTGAGGATTCAGCTCCCTCCTGGCGCAGTGGCTCCAGTCAGGAACGTGGTCCCAGCCAGGTGAGGAACTCCCTGGGGTGCTGGCATGGTCTGGGCTCAGACACCCAGGGAGGCTTGGACTTGTGGTTTCCATCACTGGCCACCTCCAGTTTGTCCAGTGGGAATGGTCCCTTGTAAACACCCTTAGGAGCAGCAGCACAGAGAAACCAGGAGCTTCCTCCCCACTCCTCCTCCTGTCAGCACTCATGGAAGCTGTGCCCACAGCTGGTCTGACAACCCTGGGACCTGGGAGGGGCAGAGAACTCCTCAAGAGTTAAGCTCAGGCAGCTTCTGTATTCATTTGCCAGCAGGATCAGATAGGAGACATTCTCAAGGTCGTGTGCTCATCTATAGCTGAGCTAGGAACAGATCCAGAGCTCTCCTCTGAACGTCAGGCACAAAACAAAATACTTCTCTGCCTGCCTGGTGAGGTGCCTGGAAAACCAGGCAGGATGTGAGCAGCTTCCTAGAGTTACTCAGCCATTCCCACAAAGGCATGTGCAGCACTGAAATCCAGACCATAATTACGCCTCTCCAACCTTTTCAGCAAGAAGATTCAATTTAAAATAAACACCGAGTGAAAGCAAGACTTATCCCAACAATTGTGTGGGGGGCACATGAGCTGAAGGAGGAGTTGAGAGCGTACACACAGACAGTGTGGGGGTGGAGGATTACTCATGTTGTGGTCTCCTTCCTGCTCCTATTTATGTTAATGAGAGTTTTACAGGGAGAGGGAGCACGCACAGACACTCTGGCAGGTTGGAGCCAACAGCTCTCGTGCCTGGAACAGCAACAATTTTCCTTCTTCTGTTGGAAAAGAGAGGGGAGAGCACTGGGCTGCCCTGGTGGAAGAGTTCTCTGCAGGGCTCAGGCATGTCGATGAATTTACCTTTCCTCCTGCTCCAGCCTCCCCAAATCAATAAAGGAAAGCAAGTAATGACTCTAAAGACCTCATTTCTGAGATTTTTTTCTCTATCCTATGAGACCTCTGTAGAGATTGCTGAGGGTAGCCCAAACCCAGCAGTCTCAGAGCCTGCTGCAGTTCCACACTGGATTTGCTAATCCCCAGCAAAGTTCATATTTTTATCATTTTCTGAATGCCACAGCTCCAAAACAGAGCCCCACACAAACTCTTTTGTCCTGCTTTTCTGCATGGAATCCTCAGGGTGGCAATGGCCCCTGGTATTTGAGCCCTGGGCACAGCTCAGTTAACATTTAGAGCACTGGACCATGAAAACAGAACAGCAGCTTGGAGCATCCCCTTTGTCACAACCCTGCTGACATCTCCCCCTCCCTGTCACCACAACTCCCAGCAGCTTTGGAGGAGATTTGGTTTTTCTGCCCTAAAAGCAGCATTGATTCAGCCCATCCTTCACTTTTTGGTGTAACATGAAACATCTCATTCCCTCTGCAGGGACACCCCCTAAATTGGCAGCATTCCTCAGCCTGTCCAAACTCCAAAGTGACAGAAGGGAACCACCTCTAATTTCCTATCAATATCTTGGACTTGGATCAAAGACCTGCTGTGGAGAAAGAGATCTGAAAGTTGTAAGTGCAAGAAAAATGCCCTTGTGCTGTAACACAAACCCTGAGAGTTACCAAATTCCCAGGAACAAACCTGCCTCTGGCTCAAATCCACATCCTCCCAGTCTCCATGCCCAAGGCTTGGCTCCCCCTGGGCTGGCCTGTGAGAGGGGATTTAAGTGATTAATCCTTGATTTGTCTCATTATCACACCTGCCACAGGGAGTTTGTGCCACTCCTAATTAGGGGTAAGGATTTCAGCCCCAAAACAGGGTGAGGGTTTCTTCACACCTCACTTAGATGAATTCCCCCCTTCCCTTAAATGAATCCTGAAAGCACAGAACACAACAGGACGCTGAGAAAACAACAAAAAACCCCTTTAATTTCTTTCTGGTGTTAGATTTCCACTGGAGAAGTCAACTGACCTACCCCCAGGGATCAGCAGAAGCACCAGCCTGGGATGGAGAAATAACAGGAATGTTAAACTGGGAGTCCAACAATTAGCCAAGGAGGAGCTGTGGGGAGCAAATTATTCTTCTTCCTTCTCTATTGCTGGTGGACTGTGGATTCTTGTAACACCATTTCTTATTGCAGAGGAGCAGCAGCGGCTGCAGGAGTGTGTGTTAGAGGAATCCTGCTCCTCTGGAGGCTGGGAAGGCAAAAAAGCCTCAATATGAGAGAAGACTTCAGCTGACAGAAACCCTTTAGCCCACACACACACTACGGATGACACTTCTGGCATGGAGCAAACAGGGCAGAGGCTGTGAATGACCTTCAAAAAGCACCTCAGCCCTTCTGTGCCTCAGTTTCCCTCTCACTGAGAAGTCAGTCCGTGCAACTGGCCTTCAGGGAAAAAGCTCTGGGGTTTTCAGAGATGTACAAGATTCAGAATTCACCTCTGATGTCTCCAGGTCTCATCTGGGTGCTCATACTCCCACTCCAGTGGGTGCAGGGAGACCTCTGTGATCCATGGAGTTTGGGATGTGCTTCCCCGACCATTTGCTCTGAAGGTTTGCACAGGGATCACCCAGATACCCCCTGGTCCTACAGAGGAAACCCCTGGAGTAAACCAACATCACCATCCAGCTCTGCAGCTCCCAGCAGCAGAGGAGGACCCTGAGCCTGGAAAGGTGGGGTGAAGGAGCACTGAGGTGGAGTGAGAGGTGGGGGACAGTGCCTGGTGTGCAGGGAGAGCTGTGTTTGCCTCCCTCCGTGTACAGCAATGACACAGGGCTGGGGTCGGGGTGACTGATCCCTCCTGGGGGTCTCTGACCCCCCCTGGGTGTCTGCTGCAGGTTGAGAGAGGGGCAGAGAGGAGGAGATGCCTGTGAGAAGGGGTTGCCATAGCAATGGAGTATGGCTGAGGTAGGATGGCTGTTCCAGAGCACCCTCAGGGCAGCAGAGACTCAGAGGCCTCAGGAATGGGCTGAGGGGAGGAGAGACCCATCAGGATCAACACTGCAGCTCCCTGGGGCTGGTGGTTCCCTTTCAGGGTGGTTGCACATCACTCATTCCCTTCTCGTGCCAGAATGAGCTCTGTCGGGAGAGGAGCTGCTGTGCTGTGTGGATTTGGTGAGCTGAGGTTCCTCAGCCTGCCAGAGCCCCCTCATCCTGCTGGCAGAGGTGGAGAACAAATCCCTGGGCACCCCACTGACCCCGAGGAGAGCTGGTTTCCCTGGATTTTATTATTCAGTGTTTACCCACCCAATCCCCTTCTGTAGCAGCTGAAATCCTCCCCTGCAGAAAAGCAGCCTGGTCCCAAAGTGACCTTCAGCTTTTCTCGCTTCAAAAGGACAAAATCCCAGCACCAGGAAGGGCTGTCTGATCCTGAGGAGCCAGGACATGCTCCGGGGCTGGAATTGGTGCTGTCAGGATCAGATGCTCTCTGCCTGCTCAGGATGGCTGGGACAGGATGGAAAGGGCTCTGCCCATGCTGGAGGAGCCATGGCACACCCATGGTGCCCATGGAGACCTTCTGGCCATGCTCCTGTCTGTGAGCTTGTTCCTTTCTCCATGGAAAAATGACAGCACTGAAGAGACCAAAATGGGCATTAAAAGCATAATGTGGACATGGCATTCATGGAAAAATGAGGAAAAGGGAAAAAGAGGGACTTTCCATTCACATGTGACCTGGAGCAAGATGAGGGTTTGCTCCAGCACATCCTTCTGCCCCCAAATGGCCTCCAGAAAGAGCCCTGAAAACTGGAAGGGAGGAGGGGAGGGCAGTGGGGGCTGCAGAAAATCCACCAGAGGAGTGGTGGGATGCAGAGATGGCTGCCCCAGCCCTGGCAGTGTCCAAGGCCAGGCTGGACAGGGCTTGGAGCAACCTGGGATAGTGGAAGGTGTCCCTGTCCAAGGCAGGGGGTGGGTGAGTTTATGGAAGGGACCTCCCTTCCAGCCCAAACCATTTTGTGATCCTGTGAGATTAGAGGGGACCAGTTTGCACTCCCTGCCCCGAGGCACTTCTCCCTGGCTCATTTCCAGCATCACAGGCGGAGTCAGAACCTGTTTCAATAAACACACTTGCACCTTCCTGCCCGACTACACCTCATCCCTCCTGCAGCCCGCACACAGCTTCTAGCAGGCTCCTGGTGAGGCAGCAGGGCTGAGGCTGCTGCCTGCTTCACAGGGACCCTTGCAGCTCCATTTTCAGACCAGTTAGGCTCCCCTGGATCAGCAGATTTCCAGGCTTTGTGTGGAAATCCTTGGCATTCCAGCAAACCAGTCTTCCAGTCAGCTGGAAGTGGCTGCAAACTGGGGGCTGAACGGGGTCAGTGCTTACAACCCACCAGCCCAAACCAGGTGGGATTCCTCTCAGGAGGAAAAGGATTAAGGAGCAGGAGCAAAGGCAAGTTTTCAGGCTCTTGGTGAAGTCACCGTGTCCACCTTGGTGTGTTCTGAGCTCTGTGGAGCCATGGATCATGGGCAAGGGTTTCTTCTCCACTCTCTGCCCCAGGCTGCCTGCAGGTTTTGGAGCTAAATTTGGAGGTGGCACAGCCAACCTGTTCCCAGAGATGCCCCCAAAGGACCTGTGGCTTGGCACAGCTGGTTGTTCCCCCTTTTTCCCTGCTGCCACCCCAGGCATGGCCACGTTTCATTACCCTGCCCAGGGTAATGGAAAGGGCTGGGATTCCTTGGGAATGAGCCAGGACAGGCTGAGAAATGCTCCCTTCCCAGGAGACTAGCACGGGGAGCTATTTTTTCCCCCAGATGCAGCGTGCAAGGGTGTGTTTTCAGAAAGAAAAAAACAACAGCCCAACCTTTTTGTTTTTTGTTTTGTTTTGTTTTGTTGAGCTCCAATCTGCCCAGCACCCAGCTCAGCCCCTGCAGGGACAACGCCAGGGGCAATAGAGACCCCCAGGCTCCAAGTTAACATGATCAGGGGAGTGGGGTCAGCCCCTCGGTAACCCCCTAATCCCCTTTACATGCCCCCTGTCCCATCCAATTATCCAAACCATGATCACCCAGCCTCTGTCCTCAGACCCGTCTTCTCCCAGTGCTGAGCTGCACTGTGGCATTTCATACCATTTAAGATCAGCTGGTTGCAAACAGACCCTCCTCTCCCTCCCCCTAGAAGGGCTACGCTGCTCTGAGGCTGATTATTTTTATTTTTTTTTATTTTTCCCTGCAGTGTCTCTGCTACATTTTGCAAACACCTAATGGCTGCGGGGCTGTTGCAAGCCCAGAGCCCGGCAGAAGCCGGATTCCTCCCGTTCTGGTGGATTTTTGTGGTGTACAGACCCCTCCAAAAAGGATGGGGAGTGGAATTTAATGGGCATTTGAAAGCAGAGAAGAGCTGGGATGCAAAAACCCAGCAGCAGCTCCCGTGTGCTGAAATGATGGCTGGCACAGAGCAAAGGCACGGCAGCCAAAACAGGCTCGTTCCCGCTGGAAAGTGGGGAATTCCTGGGATACAGGGGACGAGCAGACAAAGCCAGAGGAATCAGCTCCTCGCTGGAAGCCAGGAACTTGCTTTTCATCCATTCCCACCTCCCCCCTCCCGCTTTCGCTGAGGTCTCCGATGTAGGAAAGCTCCGGATTGTGGAATAACAGGGGGAGCATGGCAGGGATGCAGGGAGGGGTGTCCTTAGAGAGGTGCCAGCCCTGTGGCTGTGGGATGGGGATGCTGCACACCCCGGGGTGTTCGGGCACAAACACTCGTGCTGCAAGCTGGCGCTATTATTTTAACAATTAGCCCCAAGCTGTTATAAAGGGCTCTGAAGAAGTTCTGTCTGTTTTTTGTTTGGTTTTTTTTTTTTTTTTCCTCCTCCTCGGTGTAAACGTGAGCTGCGAGGGCCAGACCCGAGCAGGTGGAAACCTGCTCTGCTCAGCAGAGAGGTTTTTTTTTGATTCAAAAACCAGAGGTAGCAGGTTTTGTTTTTTTTGATTCAAAAACCAGAGGTAGCTACGCCCTGCGTGGCTCATCCCACCATGTCTGCACTGCACAACCCCACCAACCCTTCCAGGGCTTGGGAAGGTTTCCAGGGCTCCCGCACATCTCAGGCTGGGGGCAGAGGGAGCAACAGGTGATGGTCCCGAAACCCGGGCAGCCTCTCCCCTGTCACACCTCACCCAGCGAGGAAAAATCCTCCTGGAGAGGGTGAGGAGCCCCACGCTGCTCCCAGCTGAGAGCAAAACCCACAAACATCAAGGGAGAGGAGGATTCAGACATTCCCAGTCAATGGGGAGTGGGGAGCCATCTCCAGGGAATGTCGGCGGGGCAGGGGGGGACACTTTGCAAACCCCGCAGCAGAACCGGCTCGCCAGCCCCCGGTGCGGTCCCCATCACCCCTCTCTGCTGCTCCTGCGGTCCCCCACGGCTCCCGTGCTGGGTGTCCCCAGGGTGGCTCTGTTCCCCCCAAGCCAGCACCAGCACCAAAACTTACCGGGGCTGGAGTCAGATTGGGGATTATTGCACGGACATCTCGGCTCCCTGCTTGCGCCTCGGGTCCCCAACTTGGTGTTTGCAGAGCGGTGTCACCGGTGCCTCCTCCCGGAGTCTGTCTCATCCTCCTCCTCCTCTGTGTCTCGCTCCAGCAATCTGTGCGTGTGGTGGTTGGTTTGTTGTTTTTTGCTTTTTTTTTTTTTTCATTTAGGGGACTCTTTTTTTTTTTTTTTTTTTTTTTTTTTCCAGCGGTTGCGTCAGGGCTGTTGCCTGGAGACAGGCGAGCTATTCCAGTTCGAGCTTTTCAGCGCCGATTTCCTCTCTCTCTTTCATTCATACCACCGAGCCCTGAACCTACCTCCCACCAAGGAATAACCCTGGAGAGACCTGGAAGGGAGGAGGAGCTGCTCAGCCCGGGTCCTAAACATCCTCCGGCATCCAGGAGAAGGGGGAACATCCGCGATGCTTTCGGCCGTGGAGAGCAGGGATGGAGCGGTCCAGAGGACGGCAGGTACCCTCGAGGCTTGCAGGAGATGCCCGAAGGAATCTGTGGCTCTTCCCGACACCAACCTGCTGCTGTCCCCGTGCTGCTCGTGTTTCTTACCATGGATATCAGCCCCACAAAGAGTTTGGGGTCCTCTGGCATTCGGGAGAGCTTTGGGATGACGTTTTCCAGGTGCCGAGGGGAATTTTGCAAGGATGCATCAGCATCTCTGGGAAGCCCCAGGGTGGTGCTTCCCTGGCTGGTACCATCCGTCCCCGGGCAGAAACCAGCTTAGGAACCAGCCTGTGCCTGAATTTTGTGCTGGGGAAGCTCCTGTTGCTTCCACAGCTGCCCCAGTGGGGCTGGGAACCATTTTAGCTGCTTCAGAGGAGGGACTGAGAGAGGCAGAGTGGGGTCCAGAATCAAAGGCAGGGGACAGAGGGGGTTTCCTTCCTTCCTTCCTTCCTTCCTTCCTTCCTTCCTTCCTTCCTTCCTTCCTTCCTTCCTTCCTTCCTTCCTTCCTTCCTTCCTTCCTTCCTTCCTTCCTTCCTTCCTTCCTTCCTTCCTTCCTTCCTTCCTTCCTTCCTTCCTTCCTTCCTTCCTTCCTTCCTTCCTTCCTTCCTTCCTTCCTTCCTTCCTTCCTTCCTTCCTTCCTTCCTTCCTTCCTTCCTTCCTTCCTTCCTTCCTTCCTTCCTTCCTTCCTTCCTTCCTTCCTTCCTTCCTTCCTTCCTTCCTTCCTTCCTTCTTCCTTCCGCCACTTCCTTCTTCCTTCCTTCCTTCCTTCACTTCCTTCCTTCCGCCACTTCCTTCCTTCCGCCACTTCCTTCCTTCCTTCCTTCCTTCCTTCCGCCACTTCCTTCCTTCCGCCACTTCCTTCCTTCCGCCACTTCCTTCCGCCACTTCCTTCCTTCCGCCACTTCCTTCCGCCACTTCCTTCCGCCACTTCCTTCCTTCCTTCCGCCACTTCCTTCCGCCACTTCCTTCCGCCACTTCCTTCCGCCACTTCCTTCCTTCCGCCACTTCCTTCCGCCACTTCCTTCCGCCACTTCCTTCCTTCCTTCCTTCCTTCCTTCCTTCCTTCCTTCCTTCCTTCCTTCCTTCCTTCCTTCCTTCCTTCCTTCCTTCCTTCCTTCCTTCCTTCCTTCCTTCCTTCCTTCCTTCCTTCCTTCCTTCCTTCCTTCCTTCCTTCCTCCTTCCTTCCTTCCTTCCTTCCTTCCTTCCTTCCTTCCTTCCTTCCGCCACTTCCTTCCTTCCGCCACTTCCTTCCTTCCGCCACTTCCTTCCTTCCTTCCTTCCTTCTTTCCTTCCTTGTTTCCTTGCTTCCTTGTTTCCTTCCTTGTTTCCTTGCTTCCTTGTTTCCTTCCTTGTTCCCTTTCTTGTTTCCTTCCTTGTTTCCTTCCTTGTTCCTTTCTTGTTTCCTTCCTTCCTTGTTTCCTTCCTTCCTTCCCCAGAAGTTGCAGGTTAACCCCTCACAGCCTGGGGGCCGCTCTCCAGAGCATCCCACATGACACATCTGGGGGCTCAGAGCCACCCCCGCGTGTGCAATGCTGGTGCTGCGAAGGGTTAAACCTTGGCCATCGATCCCCACCCATCCAGGCCCCTTCCCCATTCCCACATTCAGCTTTTGTGAGAGAAACCCCTTAACAACCTTTTTATTCCTTTTTTTCACCCTTCCCTTCTCCGGCCTGAGCCATCCCCCCTGCCCCCCGAGGGCAACAGGGAGATTTACAGCCCCTTCCTGAGCTCCAGCATGGGAGGGCTGGGATTTCCCTCCTCCCTTCGAATGCCAGGGGTACCCCAGACCCCCACAGGAATTTAGAGGCTGTGCTTGCACAGGGTTTGGAAATCTGGAGTGCAGAGAAGTGGGGTGTCCTGGATGCAGCAATGCAGTTTCAGAATGAACAGCAGCATTTCCACATTTCTGATGAAAATGCAAATATTTTTCAACTTTTTTTTTTCTTTTTTTGCTTTGCCAGCATCCATTTTTTGTCAGATTTCAGATCTGCATATGCAAACTCAGCCTGGTGATCAGCTCTCGCTGTGCTGCAGGGAGGCACCTGAAGGCTGATGATGATGGAGAGGCACCAAGGGAGATGGAAGAGCTCTTGGCTGCATGTTAAAACTGTCTGACAAAGACCTACAGGAACTTTTAGCAGCAAAAGGAATCCCAGAATCCCAAGAGGGGTCAGGTTGGAAGGGATTGCAGTGGGTCAGCTGGTCCAGCCTCCCCATCCCAGAGCACAGGGCACAGAATTGTGTCCAGATAATTCTGGAATATCCCCATTGAGGAGACTCCACAGCCTTTCTGGACAATCTGTTCAGGGCTCAGTCATTCCACATGAAAGTTCTTCCTCATATCCAGGTGGAACTTCCTGGGCATCAATTCCTGCCCATTCCTGTTTTCCTGTTGCTGGGTCCCACAGAGCAGAGCCTGGTCCATCAAGCACGTGGAGGTTCAACATTTTCAGCAACGTCTCATCCAAATCAAAACTGAGTCTGTGCCTGTGAACCAAGCAGCACCAGGGAACAGACAGGCACAGGGTGAAACAGCCCCTGGCCTGGTTTTGGTGTGGGATGAACAATCCCAGGACATGGTTTGGGAATGACAACAACTGGGGCCCCTTCCTGACAAACAAGTTGGATTCAGCCACCCAGATTTGATAGCCAGGAGCTTTGAATCACAGAGATGTGGCCAGACAGGGTCAGAGCCCAGGTCTAGCAGGGTGAATTTACAGCAGAGGTGTTGCTCCCAGGGCTGGATGTCTGTCTGTCTGTCTCCTCACAGGAACAGACTACACAGTGTCACCCACTCCTTCTTCTGTAAATGTTTATTTTTAATTCAGTTGAGTAATGGATTTCAAATGCGCTGCCTTAAGATAGCAGTGAAAGGCTGCAGCTACATCCCTCTGAAGCCAGTCCATGGGGTTGGAATGTTCTTTGGCCTGGATTTATCTTGGATAAGTTGTCTTCATCCAAAAAAAAACTGTTGGGGAGCTGCTGAAGAAGAGTGGTGCTGTGTTCCCACTGGTGATGCTCTAATACCAACCACCTGCAATGGACACCTGAAATTAGGTGTGATCAGTCAAAATAAACTTGTGAAACACCAGCACTGTCCACACCTATGGCTCAGTATTTTTTCCTTTTCCTCAGACACAAGGAATACTTTCTGTTGCCCAAAGAGCTCCAGAGAGTGCCAGTTCCTACAGCATCCCTGGGCACAGGACCTTTTCGAGAGGATTGCTGGATCCTTGGGAACACACAGATCCAAGCCTCAGGTTTTGCTGGGATGAGGTTTTGCAAAGCCCAAGCTGGAAATTCCTTGCTGTAGTGGCAGTTTGTAGAATCATGGAAGGGTTTGGGTTGGAAGGGACCTTAAAGATCCTCTCATTCTACCCCCTGCCATGGGCAGGGACACCTTCCACTGTCCCAGGTTGCTCCAAGCCCTGTCCAACCTGGCCTGGGACACTTCCAAGGATGGGGCAACCAGACTTCCTTGGGATCCCCTGTGCTGATCTGAACACCACAAGCTCTATAAAGCACCTGAGAGATTCCTAAATCTTACCTGGACTTTTTGAGCTGCCTCTTACCACCCAAAATGGGCATAAATGGCCATTCCTTTATCACAACATCAGCAGCTCAACTCAGTTTGGATTTGAACCTTCTGCTTCTTGTCCTTTCTGCTGGATTTGGGTGGGTTCTCCCTGCAGGTATCCTGCTAACAAAGCATAGAGGAGCTGGATCTCCTGGCAGGGTCGTGTGGCCATTCTGTGGGACCACTGCTGGAATCTTGGAGAAGCATCAATGCTTTCTTCTCATCTGGTCCTCAAATAAATGCTTTTTCCCCTAAAGCAAAGTCCCTGTAAAGTTCCTGAGGTACCTGAAGGGAACATATAGGGAAGCTGGGACAAGAACATGGAGTGACAGGACAAAGGGGAAAGGGCTCAAACTGGGAGAGAGTGTCTTTAGATGAGATACTGGGAAGATATTGAGATATTAAGGGTGGGTAAGGCCCTGACAGAGGTTGCCCAGAGAAGCTGTGGCTGCCCCTGGATCCCTGGAAGTGTCCAAGGCCGGGCTGGATGAGGCTTGGAGCACCCTGAGAAGGTGGAAAGTGTCCCTGCCCATGGCAGGGGGTGGAACAGGATGGTCTTTAAGGTCCTTTCCAACCCAAACCATTCTGTGATCCTACAGTTCCCCGGGGCTCAGCTTTCCGAGGATGGGAAGAGGAGGATCTGGTGCTCCCAACCATCATCATCCCACCCTGGCCAGGAGCAGCCTCCCTGCCCTCCGCAGGGACTGGCACCAGGAAGGTCCTCTGGCATGGCTGGAGGATCACCTGGGAGCGAATCAACCTGGAAATGTGACAGAAGCACCTCCAGAGGGCAGCAGGTCCCCAGGTGCTGCTGTCCCCTGGTGTCCCCAGGGACTGCAGAGGTCAGCTGTGGTCACCTGGCTGCTCATCTCCACGGATCACTGAGGGACCTGGCACTGGCCTGGGTCAGTCTTCACAGAATCATTGAATGGTTTGGGTTGGAAGGGACCTTAAAAATCACCGAGTCCCCTTGCCACGTGCAGGGACATTTTCCATGACATCAGGGTCCTTCCTTGGGGTATCTACTTTATTTCTCTATGGGTTTCTCCCAGGTGAGTCAAACATCAAAGACCTAACAAAGGACAATTGTGCCTGAAATCCTATCAAAATCATGGTGGGAATTTTCAGCCCATTTGGTTTTTTTTCAAAGGTAAAAGTAAATCCATCTGGTGATTCCATAACTAGCTTTGTAAATGCGTGTATTACTGAATTATTTCTCCCTCAAGTCAAAAAAATTTGCCAAGACCTGAAGAATTAGAAATAATTTCCAAATAAAAGCAAGAACCTTTCCAAAGATTTTGACTGATTTGTAATGGCTTTCCATTGATAAACCTACTAACCCAACTCATTGCAGCAATCCATAAAAGTAAAAAGCATTTAAAAATCTCAGGACTGATATATGTTTTTTCCACTTCTTTGCTGGAAAAAAAGGATTTCAGTTCTACTTTCACTCAAAATATTTCTTGTAAATTAATTCCAGAAGTGCTAATGAATAAAAATTCCTCTTTCAGTCTTACCTGTCCATTCAGTAAGGCTTCACCACCAGAACTCACAGGACTGGAGGGATCTTCAAAAATGCTGTGATTGCCCTGAACTTATATCCTAGGCTTTGGGAGGGAGGGAAAGGTAAGAAAAGCCCATCTCAGACTCTTGCTTTAAGCTGTGGTGAATGAAGGGTGGAGTCCAAGCTACAGCTTCCATCCCTTGTCACCCCAGGATCACTTTCTGCAGCAAGAGCTGGGTGGAATTCCCTGGATTTGGAACTGATGGTCAGTTCTACTTCAGCAACTGGTGGCTTGACAAACAGAATCTGGACAATTTCCTCAACCCAGAACAATAAAATGAAAGACCAATAATTGGATTTTTATGTTTTTTTTTTCTCTCACCCTAGTTGTTTGAATTTTTTTCAGTTTCTAGATCAAACTGAGTATTTTGGGGACCTTAAAATGCGAACAGCACTTGAAATGTGTTTGCTTGTTAGATTCCTCTGCTTTGCTGTTTGTTCAGACTGATGAATGAGCCATAAAATCAAATGTTTGTCACACTCCCAATGTCCACCCTTCCAGAGACATCCATACTTTGGAATTTGCCTCCAGACAACTTCCCCTGCAGAAATCCATCACAAGAAGGATGTTATCTCAGCCACTGGTGATCCTTGAAACTGTAGAACAGAGAGTGAAGATCCAACCTTCTCTTAAATAATATTTTCATCCCTCATCTCAAAAAAAAAAAAAGCTGATAAACCTCCCATTGTTCAGCCAGTCTCAGCCAGGATCCTGTTGTCCTGTTTCATGAGGCTCCATCTGGTTTTCCTTTCTCCTTGTCTCAATGTGCAGGGGTTTTATCCAGAATCCAGCAGGATCAGGAGGTGGCACTCGACATCTTCCTGGCCTTCAGATGAGTTGGTGGGTCTGGAACCCTGGGGGTGAGGGTGGAAATGGGGGTGATGGAGCTTCACAGCATTGCAGGTAAAACCAGGAAGGACCTGGAGCTTCTGGAGTGATTCCAGAGGAGGCCATGGAGATGCTCCAAGGGCTGGAGCCCCTCTGCTCTGGAGCCAGGCTGGGAGAAGCTCCTGGGGGGGTTCACCTGGAGCAGAGAAGGCTCCAGGGAGAGCTCAGAGCCCCTTCCAGGGCCTAAAGGGGCTTCAGGAGGGCTGGAGAGGGACTGGGGATAAGGGATGGAGGGACAGGACACAGGGAATTGCTTCCCACTGCCAGAGGGCAGGGATAGATGGGATATTGGAAAGGAATTCTTGGCTGTGAGGGTGGTGAGGCCCTGGTTGAGGTTTCCCAGAGAAGTTGTGGCTGTCCCTGGATCCCTGGGAGTGTCCAAGACCAGGTTGGGTGGGGTTTGGAGCAGCCTGGGAAGGTGGAAAGTGTCCCTGGCCATGGCATTGTGGAACATGATGATCTTTATTTTCCCTTCCCACCCAAACCATTCCATGATTCTCTGGTGCTCTCCTTGGGAATTGAAGGCACTGAAATGCCCCAGAACAGTCAGATTTGAGCTGGGCCTCACCCACAGCAGCTCCAGATGGGCTCTGGGCGCTCAGCACGGGCAGAGCTTTGTGCAGTACCACAAACAGTTAGTGGCACAAAACACGGGCAAGGCAGATCTCACAAAATCTCTCACACAAGCAATAAAGAGATACCAGGATGTGCTGTCAGCTGTCTCCTGTGCTCTTCCCCCGTGCCCTAAATGGCATCAGCTGTCTTGTACTCGTTGAAAAAAGGAGGAAGAACATGACCGGTCTCTTTAGGTGAGATCTGAAGCAGAAACAGAACCTCAAATGGAAAGTGAGTGAGGTTACAGCCCTGTAACCCAGCTGATTACAAAAAAAGAAACTTTTCAGGCTCGAACCTGACTGGTGATAAGCTCTCTGAAAATCGAGTGCAATAAATAACCCCACCCCTTCCACTGGCTCAGGCTGCTCTGAGCTGTGAATGGCCCAATTTACCCAACCCCAGACCCATATTTCTCCTCCCATTTTCACAACAGCTTTACACCCTGATGTTCCAGGGCTTGACTTTCACATCACCCCAGCCTGAATAAGGGCAGTTCAGGGCCCTGTTTGCAGCAGGACTGCACTTCTTTCAGCCTGAGGAGCCTTTGTGGGTTCTTCTAAGGTAGACCCTGTTCTAATATTAGTAGGGTGTGAGAAGTGTGGTCACACTGCCAGCCCTCCACTGCTCTAAGTGTAACAAACCAGCTCCATTTGTCATTCAGCTGTTGGCAACAGGAAACCACCAACAGCAACTCAACACACGACACCAAGAAGAATTTGGGTTTTCTCTTTCTGCATGCTCCAAGGATTGAAACTCATCAGAAGGAGCTGATGGTCCCAAGCTGATGATCTGGAAGGAGGTTTCTCAACTCTGGTGGACAGCTAAGATTGAGTGGGATATGATTTAATCTGAACACAGGAATCTCAAGGTAAGTGCAAATGATTTTTCCAGCAGTTTTCCTTCCTTCCTGCTGTCTGTTTGTTGTCTGGTGCTCCACTGGGCATACTCCTCCAACATATTTAAAAATTTGGCCCAATGATTATTAAAGCCTTTAGGGTGGGATGTCCAATGAGCCAAACTGCTGCTGTGGACCAGGATAGGGGGTGTGTCTGTCTTTCCTTCTGGCAGCTTCCCAGTGCTGGAATTGGGAACGCTCTGAGGTGGGACTGATGCTCCAAGTTGGACGTTCACCCAGCGGGTTCTCTCTCAGGCACAGGTCAACCTTCTTCCTCTTAAAAACAGTGAAAGTAGATGATAGCCAGGAGTCAATGAGTTTCATCCAACTAAATTTCTTGGAAATGAGAGTGGCAGGAGAAGGTGAAATCAGGGATCCAGCTCTGAAGTTGAGGGGAGATGGAAATTTGGGTACTCAGCTTCCAACACAGCAACCTTTGGGTGCTGCAGACAGTGCAGGGAAGGATCAAATCTTTAATTCCCCATTTGTGGAGATGCACATTTAGGATTTTCTGAGAGTTTTTGCTTTCTTCCACCCCACAGATGATTTAAATGGTCTCAATGGATGCAATATTTTGCTTTCACCAGGTCCTCCACTGAAGCTGGTAAAACCACTGCAAAGTTAATGCTGGTTGCAGACAAATCTTCTGGCAAAGCTGGAAATCTCCAGCAGAGCTGTAGGAAGAGTGGACTTGCTGCTTCTACCCTGGTCACTTCCCAGGATCTGCACTAAGCCTATAACTTTCATTCCTGATTAACATTTAGGTCAGGCTCAAAATTGCAGAGCTCTAAGTTGAAGCACGGATATTTCAGGATATTTGTGCTTGCCGTGGCACTTTTGAGAGGGAATAGCACTTGCTGTATTGTGGGGTATTTGCATCTCAGACCTCCTCAGGTGTTTCCTCAGGGCTTTGTGGCCAATGATGCCCCACTGAACGCTCTTCAAAGTGCTTTAGTTACCCCATTCATGATTTGGGGCTATTTCTTGCCTCTCATGACGGGCTGCTCTGATATTTAATGGATCATGAATCTTTAAGAGTGCAAAACCAGGACACTGCCAGCAGTGAGGGTTCCTGTTGCATGCAGAGCACACGCACATGGTCCCGGCTCCAGGACGTGCTGGAGATGGAGAAGGCAGATGGAAATGAGGAATAAGAAAAGGACAGCTGCAGGGCAGCCCAGGCACCCTCATTAATATGCTCAGTCAGTCATTCTGTCAAGGTTTAAGTCATTTTTATCAGAAGATTTGGGGGCTGCAGAGCTTGTGGTTTCTCGTTCATATTCTGCTTTCTTCTTCCAGACCTCCTGCAGACTTTTCATTGTATTGGTACCCAAAAGTTAGTGAAAAAAACCCTTCTGTCCCATTCTTGTTTTGTTCTGCCAATACAGGGCTATTGTGAGGATTGCAAAGTCAAACCCTGAATTTTCTGGTGGAGGAGGAAACACCCAAGGCATATTTAAATGAAAATTTTGCTGAAGTGCTACTGATTATACTTCATTTTCTCTTCCAACAAATTCCCATGTTTGATTTAATCAGCATGGGGTATTCTGGGATGCTGTTTTCAGCTTAGATGGTGTGCTCCCAGGTCCTCATAACTAAACCCGCAATATCCCAGGATGTGCATCCCATTCCCTCATAATTTGGACTGTGTGTTCCTTTCAAGCACAGCTCCTTTATCTCTGCTTTTTGGTTTTCTTCCTGACCCATATTTCAACATTTCATTCTCTGTGGCACCTTGATGGGCATATCAGCATCCCAAAATGACCTTGAGGATATTTTCAGAAACAGCCCAGGCTTTTTTGTCATCTAAAGCAGGTGTGGAAAAGGGGGATTCACATGGATGAATTTCACAGGGATCACAGGGATGTGCTGAGCAGAGCAGGAGCTCCTGGGCACGCTGCTACTTCATCATTATTTGCCATCCTTCTTTCCCCTCATTCTTTCCATTCCATCTGTGTTAAAAAAGGAGTTTCCTCACTGCTCCTCCACGGTTCACGAGCCTCTGGAGGCACCCAAGCATTGCCTCCATGTGGGTGAGTTCCCTTGTAGCCAATCATTTCCTGCAGGGGTTCTATCACAGGCAGAAAAATCTTTCAGGGCACCTGGGGCTAAATCCTGCTGGAATCCTTGCCAGCCCCAAAGTTTCCATCCATGTCTTAATTCCATGTGGTGCAAGTCAGCTTTTTTCATTAGGCTGACTCCACATTGCAAGATTAGAAGTAGCTGGGGGGGGTAAAAAAGGATGAAATTCCCCCTTGCAGAGGTCTTGGCAAAAAATTACAGTCCCAGGGTCCTGATGCTGCTTATGGAAGGAGCAGTTGCACCAATGGACATCACAAAACAGGCTATGCAGGGTTATGGTTCTTGCTTAAACATAAATAGGAATGTAAACCTGAATTCCAATATTTCATGCTGGACAAGACATTTGCTTCTCACAGGTCAGCCTGTTTTCCATACCAGGTTTAAATCCATCACAATATCCAGCCAAAAATATCTCCCCCACCACCAAAAACCCAGCTCAAACCACAGCAACTCCTTGTGTTGAAGTAAAAAAATTTGGTTTCAATTATATTTTTTTCCAAGAAAGAGCTGCAACTGAGCAGGAGAACAATGTCCCCGTGGTTTTACAAAGCAATTTTGTCTTTGTTAATGCTGGTCAGTTTTAATTTCAAAAACGTTGTGGCCTTGTCTATTCAAATGTCCAAACCCAGTGATAAATGCCTGGAGGAGAAGGACATGGTTGAGCAAAGGTGTGGGAAGTGTGAACTGTGTGGAATTACTGCAAGAAATGATGTTGCTTCATTTGCTGGAGACGCAGCAAAGAGGGAGGGAATAAACTTGCAGTCCACCATGGAATCATGGAATGGTTTGTGTTGGAAAGGAACCTTGAGGGTCACCTCATTCCAACTGCCTGTCATGGGCAGGGACACCTTCTCCCATCCCAGGTTTTTCCAAGCCATGTCCAACCTGGCCTTGGACACTGTCAGGGATGGGACATCCACCATGGGCAGGACAGGCAGTCGTGAGTCTTTCAGTGAAGGAAATTAATGGTGGTTAGGAAGTCACTTTAAGGCTTTGGGAATTGAAGGGCTGGGATAGACTGATAGAAAGCAGTGGGAATTTCAATCACTGAAAGCTTTGAAGTACAAGTTAGGGGGGTCTCTGAGATTAATGACCTTCATGGTGCCAGTCGTACATTTCTGCCACCCTGTGGAATACGCGTGGCTTCTGAACTGAAACGAGATTTTCAAAATCATCCCCTTGCATTTCCCCCTCTTTATTTATTTACTTACATACTTATAAAATGGTTTTCCAAATTTGACCCAATCTCCCTGATGATTTCTGCTCCTCTGGAAGGCATGGAATGTGTTATTGATCAAAAAGCAGCGAGCGGCATCCCTGGGGTCCTGTGTGTCAGGCATGTAGGAGACACAGCAGAAATAATAAACACATGGCTCACAAATGAATTCTTTGCTACTTTACAAGCAGACAAGAATGAAAAATTACTCAGTGTCCTCCAGGATGTCTGGTCTGCCTCGGTGATGGCAGAACCAGGAATGATTTTGGTGGATGAAGGCTGGGTGAAAAACTCTGTCTCTTGATAAAGGGACCTTACAGCCAAGTGGGAAAAGAGGTGCTTGGCCCCATGCCCAGGTCCCCATGGTCCCAGTTTACTACAGGATGGTTTTTCCTCATTTATGGAAGGTCTCTCTTCTCCATGAAACCTGGGGTGGGAAAGGAAAACCATAACAAAATTCCTGGTGCAGAGGAACTGCCAGACTTCTTTCAGTCCTTGCCCAACACCTGAGCCTTGGTGGCATCCAGGGTTATGTGAACAACTTGGGACTATGAAATTTGGGGCAGAACCTCTCAAAATGTGTCTGTAGGAGGATGATGATTGAGAAGTGGTCTTTGAATAGAGGTTAAATTCGACCTGTGGAAAAATCAAGGCGTCACCTGTAATGCATGATGGAAAGAGAGAGAAGTGATGCCAATCTAAGCAGGCAGAGAAATTGATAGAAAAGTTTTAAACTGACTTTTATCTCGAATTTTTTTCCTGGCTGTCTCTTGCATATTTGGCCTTGACCATTTTAGAAGCAGAGGAAGAAGAGCACAGCTGCTTGAGACATTAATGCAGCAGACTTGCACAATTAATATTCTTTTTTTCCAGTGAAAGATGCCAATATTCGTGGTGTTTGTGAGACAGAGCCTTTTGAGAGGTGGTGATTTCCCATGGAATGCTTTTTTTTCCCCTTGAAAGTTGTGGTGAAAAAGTTGGAAAAAGCATTCTAAAAGTCACTGAGCGGTCTGCCAATGAATAATAACTGTGAGTGGAAGGGAATTGGGAATGTGGGACTCTGTACAGGACTGGTCCTAACCAGGTGAGAAGAAACCCTGGTTGTTTTAGTGCAGTACTGCTGGTGCCAGGCAGAGGATGGGCACTGGCAAAGCAAGAAACTTTAGGAAATAAGATTTCTTCCATCTCTGAGGCAATAAATTCAGGCCAGATCAAATGTGAGGTAACCTGAGAGTATATCAGCCCCATCCATTCAGTGCCATAAATAATGACTTTCTATAACAAACCTGGTTGTGAGCTTTGGCTTTGTTCTGTCACATTTCTGTCTCCTTTGAGCACCATTAGGATGTTTCAATAGTATTTTAATTCTGAAAATCGAGTTAATCTTCTAATTTTGGGTAAGGGATTAAAAAGTAATGGGTTCCTTTTTTCTTTACGAGCATCAGAAAGGAAATAATATTGAGACAAGGTCTTGGCTGCTGCAAGCAGTCAAGAATAGTCATGTTGTGAGTGTAGGACAAGCTTGGCAGGGAGGAGTGGCCTGGGCAGGAGTCACTTTCCCTGTCCAAAAAGGCTTTTCCTCATGGGATCCAGACAAAATACCTTTGTGGCAATTACTAGCAGAATATCTCCCAATTGCCATCAAGCAAAACCTGCATTTTCATCCCAGTCTCTGGAGATATCACTGCAAAACCAATGGGATTTAATAATAAATAATGGTAGTGAAACAAGAGGGAGCCCATCTTCACCCTGCACTCGGGGTGGTGAAGGGTACCTGGTGCCTGTGTCTGAATATCATCCCAAACACAGGGATGGGATCAGGGAAAATCCTCTGTTTTCCTTCAAATCAGGGAAAAAGGGACAGCCTGTCTCTTGCAAAGGAGAGAACCAACAGGAGGGCTGGTGAAATCAGGACAGACTTTAAATAAACATGATAAACATACATAGATAAATACAATCCAGTAGCCACCACAGCTCCTGTAGAATGGGGATCACCAGGGGTTTGGATGCAGCCACCACATTTTTAAGAGCGGGAGGAACCCCAATATTGCCTGTTTTAGTGGTTGAGATGCTGCCTCAGAGTTCAAAAAGTCCTTGGAGAGCTCTGAAAATGAACTCTCAAAATGGAGTCTGGTGGGTTGGTTGCAACACATCAGCGCCTTCCCAGAGCAGCAGGACACTGTAAATAAGCTTTTCATCTGCTAGAGGAGTGGGAACAGGGAGGTTCTGATGGTAAAGGAGACTACTCATTCCTAAAAGGGAAGAGAAAAGCTTGGCCAGCCCATGAAAACAAAGTCTAGAGGAAATGAGCTGCCCAGCTTTTGCAGCAGCAGCATGGGGAAGCAGTCCTGGGGACCAGCTGGGAAAGCAGAGGTACCTTCACCCTCTCAGTGGGCTCAGCTCAAAGCTGGAGTTACTTCTGCAGCAGAAATCCCAACAAGAATGCCTTTGGTTCAGTGTGAAATGGATAAAACTCCATGGGATGGGCATTGCTGCACAAGGAGGCCGTGCAGGGGCCACCATTGCACGAGTCTGGCTGTGGGGTTATCCTGGTGGGCTGTGGGGTTATCCTGGTGGGCTGTGGGGTCATCTGCAGGGAGGCTTTCCCCGGAATGGTTTCAAACTGACAGAGAGCAGGTTTAGATTGGATATTAGGGAGAAATCAATCCCTGTGAGGGTGGGGAGGCCCTGGCACAGGGTGCCCAGAGCAGCTGTGGCTGCCCCTGGATCCCTGGAAGTGTCCAAGGTCAGGCTGGACGGGGCTTGGAGCAACCTGGGGTAGTGGAAGGTGTCCCTGCCATGGCAGGAGGTGGACTGGATGATCTTTAAGGTCCCTTCCAAGCCAAACTGTTTTGTGATTCTATAATTCCATTATTTCACACTCGTGTCAGGGCCTGCAAAGACACTGGAGAACATCTGGGGGCTGACGTATGGGAGCAGGGTGGAAGCCACCACCAGAAGGACCCTGCTTGGCTGGGTGAGATCCCAGCCTGTGCTTTCAGGTCAGGGGAACAGGGACAGATGGAGCCCATCTGGAGTGACTGGGAGCTGCACATGAGAGACTTTTTCCCTTTTGAGTGCTCTTTTTCACAAGCTTTCTCAGGGCTCCCCCTCCAGCTGCTTTCAGAGGACATCCCTGGGCTGAGGATGCAAATTGTCTGGGCTTCTGGATTCCAGAAACTCCATCTCATGGCTATGAAATCCCAGAAACAGAGGAGGCCCAAGGACGAAGGGACACACTCCAGGTGACACACGGGGTACCTGAGACACCAGAAAAACCTTCCTGGGATTCAGTAGGCAAAGAGCACCACATCCAATCCTTTTTATTTTGAATTCTTGCTTTTGAGCTGCGGCCATCACTGGGAGAGCCTGTGCAGCAGGCGGCTGCAGCTGCTGGGTTTCCCCGCTGTCAGCAGTGGGAATGTGTGTCAGAGCAGAGGCAGGTTTCTGTCTGGAGCTGCCACGCTGTCACCCTGCTCCCAGGATGACTTGGCAGTCACTACAGCAGTGCTCAGCTTCTGCTGCACCTCGTGGTAGCTCCTCCTTCCCACCTCAGCGGTGCACGACAGCAGCTTTCTAAAAGAGCAACTTCCCTTTTCATAGGGATAGGAAGTGAAGCTCATTTAGCAAACAGAGGTCGCCCACCAAATGCTGAGGGCCTGTCCTAAAGCTCAGAGCGCTCCATCTAACCTGACACTGCTTTTTTCTTCCCCAGCCCCAAACCTGAGGAGCTCCACCTCCATCCCCTGCCCTTATAACTGGAGGAGAATTGGGAAGGGAAAATGGGAATTGGCAAGGGGGAAGTTTGGCAAATCTGCAAGGGCTTCCTCATTTCTGTGTCTCTAAGAGCAGGCACACCTGGCTGAGGCCTGCTGGGCTGGGTGTCTGTCCTGGTTGTCTTCAGTGCCACCCAGGCTTGGAGGATGTCAGAGGATGGTGCCAGGCTCTTTTCAGTGGTGCCCAGCCACAGGATGAGCAGAAATGGACACAAAATAAACCACAAGAAGTTCCACCTCAGCCATGATGAAGCAATTCTTTATGTGGAGGGTGTCAGAGCACTGAAACAGCTGCCGAGGGAGGGTGTGGGGTTTCTTCTTTGGAGACATTCCAAAGAAGTAGGAACCCACCTGGTCATGTTCCTGTGTCAGCTGTTACAGGTGATCCTGCCTTAGCAAAGAGGGTTGGACTGGGTGATTTCCAGAGGTCCCTTCCAAACCCAAACTATTCTGGGATTCCAGGATTCTGAGATTCTGGGATTCTGGGATTTAGAGATTCTGAAATTCTGTGCTGACCCTCCAGGGTGATGAACTCAATGTGACCCCCCCAAGGACTTGCAGGCCCCTGCGTATGGCCCAGAGAGCCTTGCAGCCCTCCGTGGGGTTGTCTTCCTTTGTCAGGAGCACAGCTGCAGAGCCAAGGCTGATTCCCATCCCATATTTCCAGAAGGGTCAGCAGCCACCTTCACCCTGGAGCAGCTGCCCCCACCTCACACATCATCGTGTCCTCAGCCACCCTCTTGTTGTCCTTGTGTCCTGTGGCTGGTAAAGGTCTTCTGCCATGACCTCAGCTCAGATCTGCCCCGTGGAGCTTTTCCTCCTGTAAACACCATCACCAGCGTGGGGTGGCCTTTAGCTTGTGCATCACTCCCGGCAGATGTTGGCTCGTGTTTGTCCTGCTCAGTGGGGGCAGCTGAAGTGTAAACGATGTGAGGTCATCCCAGCCTCGAGCTGGCTGAGACCAAGTGTCATTTTCCCCCCTGCTGCCTCTTGCAACACAAAGATGACGCCATGCAATTACCCACAGAGGTGTACATGGTGGTTTTTGGAGGCTTTGTGTTTGCAACAGCTTAAAAAAATACACTGAAAACACCACAGAGGAGCCAACATTACACATCCACCATGGGAAGCCTCTGTAGAAACAAATCCTGCTTCTTATACAGCATTTATCTCCCAGGACAGAGTTTCAGCCTCTCAATTGAACATGCTGAGGCAAAGTGAGAAAGTCACTTCCTCAGAGCCACCCACAAGGAAGCTGGCTGGAAAAAGAATGTGCTTCACCAGTAAAAGGTCTTTTTTTTAGTGACAGAAAGGAAAGATCATTGCAAAGCCAGTTTGTTGGGTTGTTTCCTAAAATTTGGTGGTTTGCATAGTGGAAGTACAATCCATTCACAGTCATTTTCACTGCTTTTAATGACAGCTGTTAATAGCCTGTGGCATTTGCTGGGGTTTGTGTCTGGATTCCCTTTGTGTTTCTCGCCTTCCTCATTGTTATTTTCATTGGCCAGGTTGTCTGGGAAGTGTAACTCCCACCCCCTCCCAGGTGATCATTTTTATAAGCAAAATAGAGCAAAGAATCCTTAGGGGGGGAGAAAAGAGTCAGTTCTGACACAAAGACCTGATTAAAAAAAGAAATCCCATTAAAAGCATTTGCAAAACCAGGCTGCTCCTGCAGTCCGGGGGTGTAAAGCTGTTGGTGTCTCATGGATGGTGTGGATGTGGTGGAAACCAGAGGCCTCTGAAAGAAAAAACTGGGAAGGGCCTTCAGCCCCATGGAGCATCTGTCATGGGTCCGGCCGGCGGCTCGCGCGTCCTCGGATCGTGTCCCCAGGAGCAGCAGCGTGGGAAGCAGGCAAGTCAGGAACATCCCACCCCCATCCACGTTCCCCTCAGGGTGGGGAGAGGCACAGCAGGTTTTTCTCTGTCTTCATCCACCCTCCTGTTCCTCCTTGTCCTATTTTCTCTCCCCACAGTCTGTGGGTTAAAGGGATGATGGAGGCACTTCCCAGCTCCTGCTGGATCCGGCACCGAGGGATGGTTTGCAGGGATGTTTTTCCCTTGGTCTGCTGCAAAAGAGCAGAGGACAAAGAAGTGCCAGGTGTGCATATCCTGGCACTCCCATCCCCCTCATTCTCCCAGGGGAAGAGAGGATTTATGTGTGGGGAAGGCTGACAGGAGCTGGACACGGCTGTGATGAGTAGGGAAGTGCTCTGGCATCCCATTCCTATTCCTGATATGCAGCTGGAGGTGTTCAGGTGGGGAATTGGAGATGTTCATCTCATGATGGAGATGAACATCCTTCCCTAAAGCCCTTTGTCTCTGCTGAGTGTGGTGGGAGGGAGCAACATTCCCTCTGAGACCTGATCTGAGGAACTGAATTCCTGAGCACCAGCCTGCCACCAGGTTGATTTCTCCTCCTGGTCCTATAAAATGTTTTCCTCTTCCTAGGAAAAGTCATCCTCTGGGATGTAGGGCCTTCAGGAAGGGCCTTTCCCAGGGCAGAAGTTTGGGTGGCCACACACAAAGGTGTGGAGCCCACCCATCTCCTCATGTTCTCTGGGCTGGGAGGGCCAGGACCACCCCACATCCCTACAGATTCCTGTGTTGTGTCCTCCACGTTCTGTGGAACGGAGCATCATGGATTCTGGCCAAGGGACCAAGGCCTGTGCCCACTTCCATAGGGCTTGGATGTCAGATAGGGGTGGCCTGCAGAGGGGATTTCTCCCTGCTGCGCCCCTGCTCACCCAGGACCCATCCACAATTTTGCCCACACCAACATTGGGCAGAGAGAGGTTTGAGTTGAAGTTTGGGTTGAAATCCCAGGCACTGCAGGAAGTGCTGTTGGGCAGTGCAGTTTTGTCATAAAATCTGCCCCACCTGAAGAACCCCAGAGTGGCTGCAGGTACCCAGAGGGATGCGCCTCATTCTCCTGGACCCATCCTCCTCCTTGCCCACTCCAGAGCATCCCACTGCCCCTAATTCCTGCAGAGACATTCCCAGCAGACATCCCACCTTGCTGCCTGGGCTGAGCTCATGAGGGAAGCACGAAGGGAGGTGGGATAAGCAGTCTGCCCTCCTGCTGTTCCCCTCTCCAAGACCCTGATCCCTGGCTCTGTTTCCTGGCCCGCAGCTTCCTGCAGCCCAGCCGAGCATCCATCGGCTTCCAGCGGGATGCAAAGCTCAATGTAAGCAGCCATTTTTCATTTTTCCTCCAGACAGATGTTTTGATTAGGGAATGACCACTCTGGCAACAGGAGGCTGTTTTCTTCTTCTGGAATGAGCAAGAAGCTTTTATTATCTTCTTCTCTTTTTTTTTTTTAATTCCCTGTCAAAGGACTTTCTGTATCTGCTTAAGCTCAAGGTTCTGGAAATCTGTGCTCTCCCACATACCCCCAGCCTCACACAGCTTTCTCCCAGAGATTGTCCCAGCTCTTCAGAAAGGCCTGGAACAGATGGATTTTCTGCTTGTTTTGCTTGCTTGGGCCAGGTTCACCTGCAAATCATGGCCTAAGAAAAATGCTAGATTTTGTGCAGATATAAATTGTAATAGAAATGGAAAGCTGGCTTGGATTGTAGCAGGAGATCCTAAAATAAGCCAGTGGGCTCCAGTCTCTTTCCTGAAATATGTACCCCTCACTTTGTGATAAATCACAGGACCACAAAGCTCCTGGATTTGTTCATCTGCCCTGGGCTGCCAGGGAACAGATATTTCCAAGGCAATTTGGCCACACTGGCTGTGCTCAAGTCTGGGGCCTGGACAGAATTCAAGCCAGGGAGATGGGATGCACTGGAGTGCGGAAGGAGGAGGATGGGGCCGAGAGAAGGAGGCAGCTACAGCTGCTTTGGGGTTCTTGGGTGTGTGAGATTTTATGATGGATCAGCCCCAACATCATCAGCTCCTCACCTCAGCAGGAGAGCTCGGCTGCTCCTGGGGGTTTTCACCTTCCCTTCAAGGACCTTTGGCATGGACCAGAGTGTTTGACAGAGTCCTCACTGCACAAATACAACCTGGTATCCACCAAAGCTTAGGGCTGGAATGGGGTCTGAACACTGCCAGTAGGATATTCCCAGTTCTCCAGTGAGGATGCAACATGGAAACCCCACATCTGCTTCACTCCCCAGCAAGAACCAGGATGCTTCTCTGGCCTCTCCAGCTTTCCCTGGGGGCTTCCTGCAGTGCTGGAATCATGGAATCACAGAATGGTTTTGTTTGGATTGGGAAGGACCTTAAAGCCATGGGAAGGGATACCTTCCACTACCCCAGGCTGCTCCAAGACCCATCCACCCAGGCCTTGAACACTTCCAGGGATGGGGCAGCCAGATTTTGGCCACCACATCACAGAGGATGGCTGTAGCCTCCACCTCTGCCTCTGAGAAAGACCTTACTCATGGTTTCAGTGCTCTTTATAGCACAGCACGTTGGTTCAGAGTTGTCTTCTTACCTCCTCTTATCAATGAAGCTGCAAATTATTTCAAAATATGAGCTAAAAAGGACTTGACCGAAAAACAGCAGAAGTAGAAAATGGTCACAGCAAAAACTGCTTCAGTAGCAAATCTTCCTTCTTATTTAAGGAGCTGATCCATCAAGATCTTCAGTAATTCTTCAATTTTGTGTCTTGCAAAGCAATCTGAGGGTGCCAGGTCAGGAAATGTTCTGAAGAGCTATTTTATTGAAAGGAAAGAGAATTGAATGCATCTGTGATACACTGAGAACTGGAGGAAATTTTTTTTACTGAACTTTTTCGCTCCTCGCTGATGCAAAAATGCAAATCTGGAATACTTAAATTATTGCATCTGAAGTGAATTGATTTCAGCAATTCTTTCAGGAGAGGGGAGGACTTGCAAAGAGAAATCCAGCATTTAAAACCCTTCATAATAGGCTAGATCTGCATTTTCAAAGTAATTTTTTTAGGGTTTTTGAACCCATTTCCTTTCTAAAATGTGTTCTTTAAAAAATAACATTTGTAAGTTTTAAAATTAATTAAAATATCTGATCTTGCTGAACTGTTAAAGCACTTTGTTGCACCCACCACAGAACCTGGATGGAAAGGGGGCTCATTTTGTGATTTCAGTAGGCTTGGGGTTTTTTTTTTGGAGCCGCCCTCTGAGTGAAACTCTGTTGGCTTACTTGGGTATTAACCTCTTTTTCCATGGCAGTTTCATGGGGTTGAGGCAAATGGTGAGCCAAGACTTCTGCTTTTCTGCTCAATTTGGTCTTGTTTCCTTTCCTATACCCACTCATGCAATCCCAAGGCTGCCTGTCAGTGTCTTCCACACCCCTCTTGCAGAAGCTGCTGGATTCTCATCAGAAATTACTTTAGATCTCTTTTGCCCTGGTAGAGGAAAGCAGCAAATGGCAGTAGGTGGTGCAGGGCTGCTCACTGTAAAAATGAGATGGGCAAAGCATTGAAATTACAGAACCTGAGGCAATGGTGTGAAGGTGGGTCCAGTTAGGTTTGGGTTGGATATTAAGGAAAATTCTTCCCTCTGAGGGTGGTCAAGCACTGAACAGCTCCCCAGGGAATGGCCAAGGCTGCCAGAGCTCCAGGAGTGTTTGGACAATGCTCTCAGGGATGCACAGGGTGGGATTGTTGGAATGTCTTGGATAGGGCCAGGAGTTGGATCGAAGATCCTTGTGGGTTCCTTCCAACTTAGGATATTCTGTGATTTTATGATCTTCAAAGAGCTCCCTTTGACTCATTCCTGCAGAAACACTTGATCCTGCACCCACCTCATTCTGTAGCCAAAATGCTACCTCAGCTATCTCTGTGAAGGCTGCTAAAATTGCACTCTATCATTCCCCACTGTGGGCACCCAGCATGAACCCCAGTTTTAGAGGTTCTGCTCATACACCCAGTGTTCCTGTGACCCGTAAGTCTGTCCCACAAATTCAGGGCTGGCTGCACCACAGAGCTCATTGTCCTGGTGGCTATTGGCTTCTTCAGCTTGGCTCTTCCAGGAAAATCTAATATTCTTTACTCATGACCCAGCAGCAGCTAAGCTGGACTCATAAAATTGTAGAATATCCTGAGTTGTAAGGGGCCCACAAGGATCATCAAGCCCAGCTCCTGGACCTGCACAGGACCACCCCAAGAATTCCATGCTTTTGTTTCTGAAGCTGTTTTTTTGCTAAATGTTTTTATGCATATAGAATCATAAAATCCTGGAATGGTTTGGATAGGAAGGGACCTTAAAGACCATCCCATTCCACCCTCTGCCATGGGCAGGGACACCTTCCACTATCCCAGGTTGCTCCAAGCCCTGTCCAGCCTGGCCTTGGACACTCCCAGAGCTCCAGGGGCAGCCATAGCTGCTCTGGGCACTCTGTGCCAGGCCCTCCCCACCCTCACAGGGAATAATTTCTTCCATGTATCAGACCTAAATTTCCCCTCTTTCAGTTTAAACCCGTTACTCCTTGTCCTATCATTCCATTCCCCGATGAAAAGCAATATGGAAAAAAACTTTGTGTTGCCTTAAAACATTTGTGTTCTGCTTGTTCTGCTTTGATTTTTGGTCGCTTTAAAAAGAACTTGTCTTGGAAGCTTGAAGAAAAAATTTCCCCCCTCTTATTTATTAAATAAAACCAACATTTTTAGATGAGAAATACTATAAATTCACAAAAGGAAATTTCCATGATTTTCTTGGTTACTGTGCTCTCTCCAGCACTCCTTTCCACTGGAAAAAAAAAAAGTAAAAACGGGGGGGAGAACTACTCTAAGTGGCTTTTCTCATTTTTTTTTTCTTGTGAAGATAATTTTTTAAAGCATTAATCAGATGCGAAACACATTGTCATGACACTCACTCAACTCAGCTGGCTTTATTTTTGAAAATAAAATTACCTTTTACCAATCCAAGGTTCCACCAGCTGTGAAATGGGAACCAGCAGCTTTCTGTATCCAGCAACATTTGCCTGCAGGACTATTTTGGGTTTTGTAAAACACATTTTGGGACTATTTTGGGTTTCGTCAAACACCTGCTGGCCCAAAGGATGGTGGCGTTGACTGCCGAAGGTGTTGGAGGCAACTTGGGAGAGTGGGACTGGTGGATTTTGTAGGGACTGTGAATCCCCAGAGCTGTTCAAACCCCTTCTGTGTGTGGGTGGGAGCAAGTGACCTTCGTGGGAGGCTTGACTCGAGGTGGGCTCTGTTGTTCCCCTCTCTGAGCTGCTTTTACACGACTGCGTCCCCGACACGTGCGCGGGGACAGAGCTGAGCCTGTGCAAGGCTGCAGAGAGGTGTTTCCAGTCTCAGCAGGGTGCAGAGAGGGCTGCAGTGTCCCCATGGGGGTGCACAGGTGGTCCCCACTCCTCTCAAACCCTGCCAGAGGAGCTGGGATGGCTCCAAGCCCCTGGTTGGACTTGTTGAGGTTGATGTTCCTCCAGGCCTTCCCATTCGGCCCACCAGTGCCACCACTGGGTACCAGAGTAGTAAAAAGAAGATTCTTGGCCCAGGGGGAGAAGTAGGACACAGTGATGGTGTGATTATTATTAGATTTATAGATAATACAATAAATATTGCCAATTAATATCTAAATAATAGCTCCATCATCTATTGCAGTAGTTATAGTGTCACCAGGGAGTTTCTCCTGTTGAACCATGAGACCTCCTCACTTTCTAAACTGCTCAAAGAAATCTAAGTGTGGCTCACTCCACTTAGTCTCAGATTTGGCCAACAGCCTGTGACTAAAGCATCACAATGTAAGCAAGTTCAGCTGGAAATGTACAGATTTTCAGTCTTTGTCCCTGCAGAATTCACAATTGCAAAGCACCTATGGAGCTACTTTAGGATTTATCTCTGTATTTGACCAGAACTGAGAACTTTTACTCGCCCACCCAAAAGTTCCCCATCTTTGGGCTGGATGTCCTGCAGGTGTCCCTGCCAGGGTGAAGACCCATCCAGAAGCTCCCTTCCCTCTTGGAAGATCAGTTGGTCCAGAGGGTCCAATCTCCAACAGTATTTTATATCTTTTTGCAGGCCCCCAAACCACCACAAACTAAATAATAATAATAATAATGATAATGATAATAATAATAATAAATAATAATAATAATAATTTGTTTGTTTGTTTCTTTGTTTGTTTGTTTGTTTGTTTCATTAATTATGTGAGCACCTGGTGTTCCTATGATTGGACAAATCACATTGTCTGACACAGAGCGGAAGGGGAGAGGGAGGATGTATGTGGGAGGATATATTTGATGGCCAAAATATCTTTCGTTGCCATCACACATTGAGAGCAACTGAAAACCCCAAAAGCAGCATCCATGGTCCTGTGGATGGTCTGTCAACCCTCCCATAAGATCATCCTTGTGACACGACTGGCAGTCAAAGAGAATTGCTGACTCGTGCTGCATCTCACATTCCCTAAATCTGCCAAAAATATGGCAGTTGCATGAATTATCCCTCATTTGAGAGCAGAGTATATCAGAGACCTCAGGATTTTCCAGTGAGACTGTAACAAGGACAACAAATCAATGCCAAACATGTAGGTGGATTTTCTGTCTTTCACAGTTGGTAATGAGTGATAGCTGAAACTTATCCATCGTCCAGCCTTGAGTTTAAATCACATCTTGCTCTTTCCTGCTGCTGGAAGAAAAAAAAAAAAAAAAAAACCAAGAAAAAGAAAATTCAAGCCACTCTCGTGGCAAAAAACCCCATGATCCAGAATCTGAAATCCTGGCACAAAGTTGAGAGTGGAAAAGCAGGAAAGATTCCCCTAATAAATCATGTGCCATTGCACCACCAGATCTGCTAAGCAGCACAAGCTCTGGGTACAACCTGGAGGCTGCCAAATGAAAATGAAATTGCTGCAGGAACTGCTCTGGTTGATTTAATAGGTGAAACTCCCCCTCCAACTGTGCTGTCAGTGCCTGGAGCAGAGCTGAGGCCTGGGGACAGATGGATGGGCCATCTGTAAACCCAGGTCAAAGGAAATCTCAGAGATGAAAAACTTTTGGATGGGGGAGAGAGTGTGTATCAGGCTATCCTGAAATATTTCACCAATTCCTTCTATTTTGCACACCTTATCAGTAATAATAAAAACAAAGCAGAAGGGAGAAGACATTTAAAAATTAAAATATTGCGGAGGCTCCATTAGAAACCTCATTTTAGAGTCCCAGACTTTGAAATATTAGATCTGTGCTAGAAAGCAAAAGAAAAAGTTCCTTTTACTGGAATATTTTTCCCTGTGAGTCTGGCTGACTGGGAGCTTTTCTGAACACACTGGCTGGAATCTGACTACCAAGAGACAGTGCCAGACTGACATTTGGGGGGTGTCCCTGGACCTGAAGTCCCTGATCCTCCATGATCACTGTAGACTTTGAGGTATTTTGGCAGAAATAGGAGTCACTGTGTCTCTGCACAGCTAAGAGTATTCAGGGTTTAATTTTGGGGGGTTTTGGGCATGTAGCCCACACCTTCCAAAGCCTTTAGTTCAAGGCAGGAGTGGGTAGATTTTGGCACTGGATGTTGCACTTCAGCAATGCTGGCTTCATCTGCTCCTTCATTTTTGAGGCTCCAAGAAGAGTTTGGCCATTTTGGCTACCCAGACCCATTATTATCCTTCAATTCCAGATCAGAGCTGAAATTACATTTCTAGGATGAAAGTCAAACACTCCTCAAGCCCAAGTTTGGAAACCTTAATGCAGGCCAGATGATGATCCATAGAAATGGTTTGACTCATTTGTGTCTAGTGATCCTTGAGGTGTCCAGGAGGTCTGAGACATCCATAGGGTGTAGGGAAACCTAATCCATGATTTCTGGGAGAGTCACACCTTGTGAGGACCCAGAGCACATCAAGAAGTACCAGAGTACTGCAGATGGATGAGACAAGCCCTCGGCTTGTCTTTACAGGCAGGATGGATGCAGGCTGCACCACATTCCTTGAACTTCTTGAAGTATTCCAAAGGGCCAGAGAGGTCCTGTGGCTTCCTGGACAAACCAAGTGTGAGCCTGAGCTGCTGAAACGTGAGGAGCAGCGGGGCTGGTTCCGCACTTCCGCGCGGTGGCCCTGCTGCATGGGAGGGACAGGAGCTGCAGAAAGCCCTGAGCTGCCTGAGGTGACTCCTTCTCGGGCCAGGGACTGTGTGACCCTCCTGAGGCCCTGGTGCAGCTGAACAGCTCAGCACAGGGCTGTTGATAAATCCATCTTCATCCCTCCGGCATCACCCAGGTCTGGAGCAAGGTTGGTATCAGATGGGGATCTCTGAGTTGGAGAGGGGACATATCCAAAGCAGTCATTTGAGCCTCTTTTTCTTGTGTTTCTGATGACTTGTAGTGTCTGTTTGAATCTCATTTGCAAAGTGTGAAACACCAGAGTCACGTGGGAACAGAAACCATGGGGTTCACGAGGTTCCAAGGTAGCAGAGGGCTGTAGGCAGGATGGTTTTCAGCTCCTCTCTTCGCTGTCCCGTCATCCTGCATTCTGATCTTCTCCAGCTTGTTCTTCATGAATGCACAGACTTTGTCCCTCAGTGCCTGCATCTTTCCCCAAAAGCAGTCCCATTAAAACCAATTTCTGCTCTTCCTTCCAGGATGGGGTTGTTTGGCAGCAAAAATCAGCTGATGCCCAATGAGAAACACACTTCTGGAGGCAACCCGAAAACCAAGGGCAAACCTCCTCCTGCCCCACCCAAGGTAAGCCTGCAGTTTTGTCCTCTTGGGATCCCACCACAGCTCAGTTGGGATCTGGGGTGATGCAGGCAGTATTTAGAATCACAGAATCACAGAATTACTTGGGTTGGAAAGAACCTGAAAGCCCATCCAGTTTACACCCTGCCATGGGCAGGGTCACCCTCCACTATCCCAGGCTGCTCCAAGCCCTGTCCAACCTGGCCTTGGACACTTCCAAGGATGGGGCAGCCACAGCTTCTCTGGGAAACCTGGTCCTCCCAGCTGATCCCTTTTGGACAGGGGTGGGAAGGGCTCTGAGGAACCCCTGTATATTTCAAACCCCTAAAATACTGTGTATTGAAATATCTTCTCATCAGCACTTTGAAACCCAAGCTGATGTTGCTGACTTGCAAGATGGGTCAGATTCAGGCTAAGATTCAAAGCTGCAAACCACAATGGAAACTTCACCACTGTGAGTCCTTAGCAGTGAGGAGGGTCTGCAGCCAGTCTGTGTTGGGGTGAGCTGAAAATCAGAAATCCTGGGCATCTGCTGCTCCCTTTGCATTCCCTCAGCCTCTGCTGGCATGGACACAGAGCAGGAAGGAACTGGGGAAGGATTTAGGAGACCTCAAATGACAAACTTGTTTAAACTTTGTAAGTCACTTTGCCTCTGTTGCTGTCCAAAGGACATGAAATTGTTTTGTCTTTCCTTGCCCCTGCCAGCAATGCAGCCAGCACAAGAGAAACTCGAGATGCAACTCTCATGTGAAGACCATCTCGAGCCCTGGGAGAGGGGACGAATTGCAAATCATTGCTTTTTATGACAGCTGGAGATGTTTTTCACTCCTTTACTTTAATTTCTGAGTTCTCCCACTGCTATTCAGTCCAGTTTTCATGACAGCAGATGTCAGATTGACCAAGAAGATGTTATTTTCCTAAATTTCATTCTCTCGAGCTCACTGGAGAGGAGCCACTATCAGGATAAATACAGTATCACTGGCCACCTTCTGCCATTCGTTATTTTTTGCCACAGGCACTCAGCTCTCACATGTCAGGGGAAACCCAAATTTCTTCCACTTAAATGAGAAATGGCAGCAGATGAGCAGCTCTCCCACCCCACACTGCTGCTGAGCTGGGGTGAAAAGATGGTGTAGGCAGAAAACACGAGGTGTTTTTAGTGCTGTTGTCTGTATTTCACCACTTCTGCACGTGTATAAAAATACCCAGTGTGGTCAAACACCACCATGGGCACTGTGAGCTGGGTGAGGACCATTTTCAAACTGGTATCCCCCAAAACAAGGTGGTTCCATCCCAGCTCACTTGGAATGATCTATGGACAATTTGCCAGTTCCAGCAGCAGGGCCAAACCAAACCAGGAGCAAAGTAAGCATTTTAAAATTGTGCCCAGATGAGTTGCAGTAACTTGTTGCTGTTTAATTTCACAGTCTGCAATTTCCTCCTGAGGGACAGTGGAGGGGCAGCTGCAATCTCTGCTCTCTGTGACCAGTGACAGGGCCCAAGGGAACAGCTGGAGCTGTGTCAGAGGAAATTTAGTGTGAATATTGGGAAAAGGTTCTCCCCCAGAGGGTGTTGGGCACTGAGCAGGGTCCCCAGGGAATCTCCCAAGGCTGTCAGAGCTCCAGGAGCATTTAGACAATGCTCTGAGGCACAGGGTAGGATTTTTGGGATCTCTCTGCAGGGCCCAGAGCTGGATCAGTGATCCTTGTAGGCCCCTTCCATCTCAGGAATGATGGAATCATTGGATCATAGAATATCCTGAGTGGATATCCACAAGGACCATTGAATAGTCTATGATTTCTACAGTTCTCTGATTAATTAGCTGTTGCAGTCACTGCCTCTGTTTTTTTTTAATGTAATCTTGAGCAAAGGATATCATACACCCATGATCCTTGGGACAATTATAGCAGACAATATCTCTGGTTTTCTGCTTCAAACAACTCTTCAATTGCCATTTCTCAATGGGACCATTCATCTCCCACCCCTCACTGATCCTAAATCTGGCATCCATGGACAGGGGTTGGATGGAGCAGGCTCCAAATGAGGGGGCAGCAGATTTCTGCTTTAACTCAGAGGGAAGCCAAGGCTTATTCCAGCTTTTCTGTGAACACAGCTATGAACACCTCATGGCAAAATGTGCTAAAGCCATCACAGCTGTGGAGCCAGGCACAGGGGCTGCAGTGGTCTCTGGACCAGACTCCTAACTCGTCTGTGAAGCTGAAATCAGTTCTTCCTGAAACACAGCAAAGTGATAAATATCTCCTTTATCCTTTCTATTTCTATCACAGGGGAGATACTTTATCAACAGCCCTCATCTAAACCCAGCCTCTGCACAAGGTAAGGCTCTGTTTTCTTTGCCTCGCCATGGGGTTTTGCAGGGTGGTGGTCCCCAAATGTCAGGGTTTGAGGACGAGCCATCGCGTCACAGGCGTGTGGTTTCTGTATTTGCAGCTGTGCCAGGCAGGGAGTTTATCAGAGTGGTTCAGAAAACTCAGTTTACATAACCAAGTCCTTGCAGCTGCCAATTTTCCCTTTGCTCATCAAAGAAATCCAGAGGGAAAAGCACTCCCTCTCCTTTGGAAGCAGGTGATCTTTAAGGTCTCCTCCAATCCTGTGATTCCATGATTGCTGGAGCAAAGGGAGATCTGAGCCTGGAGCTGTGTGAGATTTCTCTGCCCTGTCTGCAGTGTGACAAGTCATGGATGCTTTATCCAGCCAGCTGAAAATTTCAGAGGAAATAGCAGGCATCAGAGAGCCCAGAGAGGCTACAAAGAGAAGGAGAAGAAAGGGAAGAGAATAAAATAAGGATACACAGAAACCCTGCCTGGAGATGGGCTGTTGGCTTCATCCACCTCTGCAATTATCTGTGGGTCACAGATGGTGTTTGGAGATTATGGCCCTTTAGCAGGGAGCCCTCAGCTCCCTCTGCTCAGCCTCCAGCAGCAGCTCATGTGCATTTTTGTCAAAGAAATTCTGCAGATTAAGGACACAGAGAGAGATAATGAGAAGAGGGGGGGAAATGGAGGAAGCTTGGAAGAGGGCAGTTAGCAACACATGAAAGTTCTTCACATGGATGAAAGGGTAGGATTGGGGGAGATGGTGTGAGGGAAAAGGGGGATGGTGAATAAATGGGATGGGTGGAATGACAGTGTTAGGTCTTCTTAGGTCTTATGGAGGGTCCCCACCATGGGCCAAGCACAGAAACTCCTGCAACATCAAAATATTCTTCAAATTTAGCTTTTGTTATGGAGATCAAATTTGTGGGAGGTGAATACCTTCAACCGCATGATCTGGGGTGTGTTTTCATGGCAATGCCATTTCTCCAGAAACTATGTTTTCTTTTGCAGAACTGTTTTCATGGCACATTTCCAAGTGGCCGTGCTCTCCCACCTCCCCAGCTGAGCAGGGACTGACAGTTTGTCACAGAATTTTTATCACAGAGTTTTTTTCACAGGGTTTTTATCACCGGATTTTTATCACAAGGTTTTTTCCACTCTGGTCAGAGTCAGAGCAGAAATTGTGATCAAGGAGGCGGATTTGACTTCTCCTTCGTGCCCAAAGGCAGAAGTTGAAAGATGCTAAAAAATGGATTAAGTACAATATTAGCCATTTTCAGCTCTCAAAACTAATTTTGTTCATTAGATTCAGTTCCAGTTCTGGAGAAATATTCACACTGATAGTCTGGAAAACTTCCTATTTTTCTCTGCCAGTGTCTGAGTTTCCTGAAATGATGGTACATCTGACTGTGCCCTGTGTGGCAAAACAGGCTGATAAGAACCAAGCAAGATATTTGAGATACCAGAGATCTTCTCCTAAGTGACAGCAATTCAAGTGAATCAAAAGAGAAAGCACAAAATCCAGGCAATCACATAATATAAAAAAATAAATTCAGAAATATGAATTAAATCCTGTGGGAGCACTTTAAATTCAATCAGGGAAAATTATTGGCTATGGAAGTGTGGCACATAATGTAAAATCAACCCTTTCTTTTCCTGTTTTTTTTTTTGTTGTTGTTTGTTTGTTTTTTTTTTTTTTAGTTTTTGTGGGTTTTTTGTTTTTGCTCTCCTTGCATTTTGAATTATTTTTCTTTGGTTTTTTTTTCTGATCTGAAGTTGTTGAAATTGTCTCACACTTTCCAGCTTTCACACCTCTGTCTCAGAAATCACAATTTGTTTATTTTTAACAAAAACCTAATTCCTCCTGACATTATTTATCCTCATGGAAATAACACAAAGGCAGGCAAGGGGTGCAGAATTCTGGATTCAATATGGATGTGGCATCACCAATCCTTTTTTCACTTCGGGTGATTCTCCCGTGGTGTGAGTCTCCCATTCATTTTAACACCATTCCCTGAGCAACCACGAAGTTTTTAAGGCTGGTTTTAAGTCTCTGTGGAGTCAAAATTTTAATTCTGAGTCCCCAAAGCCCCCAGCACTGCAAAGTCCTGGCCCATGGTGGGCCCCAAATCCAAGAGTCCCACGGTAGGGTTGCTGTTTGCTTGCATTGGATGGATAAGACACAAAAAATTGGTAGAATAACCCTTGCCCTTGCCCTGCCAGCTGCTCACAGCTGGATTTAAATCCCACTGATGGAAAGAGCTGGTGGGTTTGGGTGCTTGTCCTCAGGCATTTTAATAACCTGCAACATCATGAGGAGTTGAAGTCTCTGCAAGGTCATTTCTTCTGGTGAGGAACCACCACTTCTTCCACCTCTTCACTTGCTGACCAAAATATGAACAGGACTGAGTTTCAGGGTGCAGAAGGTTAGCATGCTCTGGAACGTGAGGTCTTCTGTGGTGTGTCAAAGTTAATGCCAAAATTCTCGGTTGTTTTTGTTGTTGTTACTTGAATGTGGTTTTGAGTTTGAAAGGAATGCTGTCAGAAATGTGAGTTTGAGCTGAAGTGGGAGAAGGAAGGGTTGTTTCTGCTGAAAAAAAGGGCTGAGTTTTCAGTGAGAAATTAAAAAACTTCTAATCAAAAATGTTTGCCTTGATTTTGGAGCACATCTGAGGAGAAGAGGCTGAGGGAGCTGGGGGGCTCAGCCTGGAGAAAAGGAGGCTCATGGGGACCTTCTGGCTCTGCACAACTCCCTGAAAACAAATTGTAGCCAGGTAGGGGTTGGGCTCTTCTCCCTGGTAAAAAGTGAAAGGACAAGGGGAGATGGCTTAAAGCTGCTCCAGGGGAAGGTTAAATTGGATACTAGGAAAGAAATTTTCACAAAAAGTGTTACCAATCTTCAGATCAGGCTGCCCAGGCAATGGGATCACCATCCCTGGAGGGATTTAAAAGCCACAGGAGCGTGGCACTTGGGGACATGGTTTAGGGATTGCCTTGGCAGTGCTGGGTTAAATGGTTGGACTTGATGACTTTTGAGATCTTTTCCAAGTTTAGGATTCAGTGATTCCAACCAGCCCATGCCAGGCTGAAACAGAAAGCTGAGCTCATTTCCAGCAGCAGTAACCCACAGCTCAGTGCACCCAGCTGGCCAACATGTCCTGCAAGTTGTCACTCACACCATGACCATCCCAAAATGGCTCTAAGCCAATGGATGATCCTGTGGGACACCCTGGCACAGTCTGAGCCCTGCTTTGTGGCCATGAGGTGGTTGCAAAGACCTTCCATTCAGGACAAGCCAGCAGTGGGAGGACTGGTTGAATCATTCCTACTGAGCCACCAAACTGGCACCGAGCCTCTGCAAACCCTGCTGGTATCAGACTTTGCTGACAGCAGCTCTGAGCCAGGATGTGTTTGGCTCCCAATCAAAGTCCTGGGGCTGGCAGCTTTATCTGAGAGCTCCTCACAGCCCCAACGAGCCTCTCGTGGCCTGAGTGGATCAAACTGATCCAAGGCAGTGTAATCCATGTGTTTCTCATGGGGTGATGGACTCAGGGACAGGAAGAGCCCCTTTCATCATGAGATGGCAACTCCTGCTAGCTTGGGCAGAGAGAGCTTTTCTTCTGGCTCATTTCAGTGTGCAGTGTTCTCAGTGCCTGTTGTGGGATAAGAGGTGATTTTTTCAGCATACAAACCCTTTTTGTCCTTGCTGCATTCTCTCTTTTTAATTTACTTTATTTTCACTTATGTCAGTCGCTTCGAGATCAAAACTCCATTTTCATTTTCTGGAGTACACAGCCACTCTGGGCTTGAAGACATTTGCATACTTGCTCCTATTTTTCTGAGCACGAGTGTGATCACTGCATTATTTCCCTTTCAGGAGGACCAGGAGGGTGTGTGTGTGGATGGCAGGCTGGTTGCGGACACCTCATGCCCCAAACCCTTTCATGTCTGAGCAGATGTGTGATAACAACTTTCTCAAGGAGGCAGACTGGGTTTGGGTGCATTGCTAATTCGAGCTGCCTCAAGGGGAAGCCCCCAGCCGTGCCAGCTATTTTCAGACTTCAAAGCGTTCTCCCTCGTGACTGATCGTCCTTTTCCCATCCTGGGAGAGAGGCTCTGCTGGAACCTCTCATGGATCTCCGATTTCCTTCTCAAAAGCCTGAAGGGAGCTGCTCAGGGCTCTGCTTTCCAAAGCTGCCTTTCCTCCCACGCTGACCCTTTCTCCTCCCTAACAAATTGCCATTGGAGCAGCAGCCAGCCTTGCACAGACGCAAACCCCAAGTCACCCCAGAGACACGGTTATCTTGCAGTGACAAAGGGCCAGTCTGGCTCTCTTGCTGGTGGCATTATTTGAAAAGGTCACCCAAAGACAGTGGTTTGACAGGCTGTTTTGAAAAATGCTAATAATAGGCTGTCCATCGGTCTCAGTGCATTAATTAGGCTGAGCACAAGCTGAAGCCTTCCTGAAGCACAGTACAAATTCTTTTTTTTCTCTTTTTCTTTTTCTTTTTCTTTTTCTTTTTCTTTTTCTTTTTCTTTTTCTTTTTCTTTTTCTTTTTCTTTTTCTTTTTCTTTTTCTTTTTCTTTTTCTTAGAATTTTCTTTTTCTTCAATTTTTTTCTTTAAATTTTTCTTTAAATTTTTCTTTAATTTTTTCTTTTTCTTTTAGTTTTTGGTTTTATCTTTTTCTTTTTTTATTATTTTTTCTTTAAATTTTTCTTTTTATCCTTTTCTTTTTCTTTTAATTTTTCTTAAACTTTTTCTTTTTCTTTCTTTTTTTTTCTTTTTCTTTTCTTTTTCTTTTCTTTTTTTTTCTTTTTCTTTTTTCTTTTTCTTTTTCTTTTTTTTTCTTTTTCTTTTTCTTTTTCTTTTTCTTTTTTCTTTAAATTTTCTTTAAATTTTTCTTTTTCTTTAAATTTTTCTTTTTTTCTTTAATTTTTTCTTTTTCTTTTTCTTTAATTTTTAAAATCTCTTTTTCTCCTCCTTCTCCTTCTCCTTCTCCTTCTCCTTCTCCTTCTCCTTCTCCTTCTCCTTCTCCTTCTCCTTCTCCTTCTCCTTCTCCTTCATCTTCTCCTTCTCCATCTTCTCCTTCTTTCCCTCCCTCTCCTTTCTTTTTCTTTTTCACCACGGTGTTTTGGTTTGATTTCTGTGATCCTGCGCATGTGCTGATTCTTTTTATAAACTTTGATTTGCCCCAGAATAGCTGCTCTTTTCTGCTTCAGCAGCTGCGAGCGTGCAGAGCACAGGGGAAAGGCTGCAGCGCTTCCCCGAGAGCAGCCCCGGCACCTCCGGGGTTTGCAAACCAAGAGATTCAGCTCCAGCCCACAGGGATCAGCCTGGGCTGGGCCAGAGCATTGTGGCACATGGACAGGGCTCATAAAAATGAGAGAGAGAGGGATTTTTATATGGGCAGAAAGTTTTAAACTGGTACAGCTCAGGTTTGGGTTAGATGTGAGGAAGAAAATCTTCCCTGTGAGGGTGGGCAGGCCCTGGCACAGGGTGCCCAGAGCAGCTGTGGCTGCCCCTGGATCCCTGGAAGTGTCCGAGGCCAGGCTGGACAGGGCTTGGAACAACCTGGGATAGTGGAAGGTGTCCCTGCCCATGGCTGTGGATGGAACTGGATGAGCTTTAAGGTCCCTTCCAACCCAAACCATCCTGTGATTCATTCACCGCAACGAGAAGTGTTCAAGAGGCAGGGATGACAAGATACCAGATGAGCTCAAAGCACAGGCCACAGACCATGAGCCCAAGGAGAGCTAAATCCTAGAAACAGCCTCAAATAACAGAAACTGCAATGACTTTATGTTTTTTTCAATCAAAAAACCCCACATCATTTTGAGTCAAATTCCACAGCCACCATGGGAAATGTTGCAGTTTTCATTTACCACTGTGTAAAACTCAGGCTGAACTCTGACAGGTTATTTATGACCCTTCTAATGTCACACAAACCCCTTTTTGTTGTTGACACTCTGGGTTTTGTGGACTGGGGGGGTGGTTCTGCAGTGTTTTAAAAATACATACACAGGAAATGCTTTGTTGAATCAGTGTTAATCCCTGAGCAGAGGTTGTGGCGAGCAGGAAAGCTGGGTTGGTGGAAAGGCTGGATTTGGGGGTGGGAGGATGACAGAACCCCGTGTTTAGGGGCTGAAATTCCCCAGCATACACCCAGGTGTGCATCAAGCCCCTCAAGGAACAGTCTGGATGCAAAGGAGTTAATTCTTCTTTCAGATCACTTGCTTGTGGTTGCACTGTACGATTTTCCTGCCTCAAGTGACCGTGACCTGCAGCTGGTCAAAGGGGAGAAACTCCAGGTCCTCTCCAAGTAAGTGACCCAGGAGGAAGTTCAAAGATGAGCCCGGGGAGGCTGGGAAAGGGGGGACGGTGGGGTCAGCCACCACTTTGCAGCTGACCAGAGCTGATCCTGTGCCTTGGCTGTGCTCCAGAGCGTGGCTGTGGGTACCCTCTTCTCTCTGCAGAGTGACATTTCCATGGGTCACAGATAGTCTGGGGCTGGGAACTGTCCCTGCCTTGGTGGTACTGGGACCCTCTTTGCTGTCAGTGCCTATGGGTGCAGAAGTAGCATAAATAACAACAACAATAACAAAAAACCAAGAAAAAACAGCTCCTGTCCTGTGTTTGTGCTGATTCTGCTTCTGCAAAGGATGTGGGTTGGGTGTAGTCAGAGGAAAGGACAGAACTGAGCCAGACACTTGTGAGGTTTCATTTCAGCTTCTCAAAGTACCACAGAAGAGGCCCAGTCCATAACAGGGCAGAGGTGAGCTTGGGCCCCCAAGCCTTGGAGGGCTGCTCCATCCTTTTGACTGCTGGAGGTTTGAAGTGGCCTCCAGAGGTGACATTTCTCACCCAGATGCCATGGGCTGGGACCTGTGGGACGAGGAGGTGGAGAACCCCCTGCATGGGGATGGCTTTGGGTCACGGCTGGTGGCTCAGTCAGGAATGGAACAGCAATGTGGGGTGTCTGGAACATAAAGGAAGGAGCAGAAAGGACCCCAATGCCCTGTTCAGGAGATAAAATAAACCCTGTGACCACTCGAGGTGTGTGGCAAAGGTTTGGGCCTGTGGTTGCTCCACATTCATGGAAAGAGATTGTCACCTCCACAAGTCCCTGAAACACCAACAGCCACCAACCTGATTTTGGTGCTTGGGAGCCCAGAGGGAACTGCAGAGTGGATTATGGAGTCCCAGTCCATCTGCAGTGCTCAAACCCCACAATCCACATCCCCATGGCCTCAGCTTGTCACAAAACCTGCTCTGGGCACTCACACCTTCTCCTCTGCTCCCTTTGCAGAGAGGGGGACTGGTGGCTGGCAAAGTCCCTCAGCACTGGGAGGAAAGGATACATCCCCAGCAACTTCGTGGCACAAGTGGACAGTTTGGAAGAGGAAAAGTAAGTGGGAAAGCTTTTGAGAGGTCAGCATGGATGCTGTGCCCTGGATCTCAATGAGCTCTAGGAGGAGCTTTATTGATGGCAGGAAGATGTCACTGCTGGGCTGGATGGCAGGAGGTCTTTCCTCATCCCAAACAATGCTGCCCAAAAGCTCAGGACAAGTTTTTAATCATCATATTGGTGTGGAAAGGGAGGATGAGGTTGTTATGGGGAAAGTGGGCAAAGGTTCTTGTCCCATTGATTGCACCCACTGTGGAAAACAATGATTTGAGGGGGGACAACAGAAAGGTTATGGTGGCAGTGCCAGGGACAATCCTCTGGTCCCACTGAGCCAGTCCACCCACACAAATGGCTTTAAACCTCTCACCTTCCAAGAGAGTACCCATATGTAAACTGGGAATCTCTGGATGGGGTGCACTGAGCCAGGTCTTGGATCTGCCAGGGACCACACCAACAACTGAACAAGACAGAAAATTGAGTGCCAGCGCCCAGACCCACAGTGCTGTTTTTTACATGAGCCCAGATGCAGCCTCTCTGCAAGGAAAATCGAATCAAAGACTGGATTCAAAGAGTTTATTTTGCCTGTAATAAAAACAGAGGGAGGATTTTTTTCCATGAGTTCTCCTCCTCTATGGCATTGAGCTCTAAATGATCAGTCCTGCCTGCAATCTCTTCTTGGAGGGACCCAACCATCACTGAGTTCTGCAGTGCAGAGAAATGTGGCTGAGACATAAAAGTTCTTTGTATGGGATACTGCACATCCCATCTACTCCCCACACTGTCTGAATTTCCAGGCTGTGAAACAAGCTCAAAGTGATCCAAATCTGGTGTTAATCTACCCAAAACAGTCTATTACTGCCACTTTCCAGCAGATAAAAACTACTTGCTAATAAAAACAACCCTCAGTTTCACAGTGTAATGATTAATAAAAAAAAAAAAAACAAAACTAACTGGAAAGAATTCAATTTTTTGTAGAGTTTTTCCTTTTCAAGCCATGCTTTTTGCCTTTTCTGTCTCCCAGGTGGTATTTTAGAACTCTGAGCAGAAAAGATGCTGAAAGGCTGCTGTTGTCTTCTGGGAACAAAGCTGGCTCTTTCCTCGTCAGGGAGAGTGAAACCACAAAAGGTGAGATCCGTGGAGCAAAGGTAATTCCCTGCTGTTGCCCAGGCTTGGAAAACCTTCAGCAGGGCTCTAGGAGTGAGCTGGGGGCTTGGAGGGCAGAGATTTGCTCATGACCTACTCAATTGTGCAGTTCTGGCTATGGTAAGAGTGACTCTTCCACCAGGGTTCATGGAAGAGACACAGGAACACAAATAAGCTGATTTTCCAAAATAGTTTAGGGGTTTTCTTTTCCTTTTCTTCCCAAGGAAATGTCTCTTTCTCCCTTATTTTTCTTTTTTAAAGATATTTCTACACACTCTAGAAGGAATATTTCTCCTGTTTGCAACAGAAACTTGCACAGTTTGGACAAAAAGAGATTTTCTTAGGGAAAACATGTTTTTCCTGATTGTCTGCAGCAAGGGAAATCATACAAAACAGAACTTTTGGAAGGAGAGTGACTGGAGCAGGATAGATGGATTTCATCCACTTTCCTTCCATATGAACATGTCTGATTTTAAAGAAATTATTCAGTGAGGATGGAAAGGCCAGAGCATTGTGGCCACTCCTCTTGGGCAGTGGATAGAGTTATTAACCATCATAGAAAACCATGTAATTTCAATTTCTTTGTTCCATGCTATTAATTCATCGAGTCTGGAAGTTAGTTTAGGTTTTCCCATGGGAATTCCTTATTGTTTCTTTCCTACTTTTTTCTTCTTGCTTCCTCTGGGCCATCATGTGTGTTTACAGCATGGAGATGTTCATGATGGTCCCGTGTTTCTGCTCTAAACCAGATCCGTGGATTAGGTCAGGAAAGTGTTTTAGTCTTGCTACCATTTGGTTCCTTTCCTTCCAAATGGATGCAGGAGTCTTTCCTTGAGACATGGGAAAAGGTGCTTTGTGTCTTCCTAATAGAATCAAGGAATTGTTTAGGTTGGAAAACCTCTAAGATCATGGTGTCCAACTGTGACTTGAGCAGTAGAGAGTTGGAGCATCCATCTGAAATCATATGGAACCTTATTTTCCTTGACTTGCTTCCCAAATACTTCCAAAGGCCCAGGCCAAACAGTAAGAGAGGGAACAGTCTTGTTCCTCCACCCTACAACTGGCTCTTGCCTACTGCAACATCTCCTTCTTCCTTCCTTGTCTCTTTTTTTCTCCTATTCACCTTGGGAGATCTCCAAGGCAGAATCTATTCCTTCCACCATGGAGGTGCTCCTTGCACCATTGCCAGAAAATTAAACAGTGCCAGGGTCTGGATGCAGTAGCTGGAATCTCATCCTCCTGTAGCTGTCTCCTCAGCCCCCAGGCCGTGTCAGACTGTGACATTGTACTTTGAATTTCCCCCTCTGCCCCATGCCTGGACTGACCTCCACATGTCCCTGCTGGGCTGATGCTAAGCAGGAGGGCTGCTATCCATAAGGATTTGCAGCTTCCAGAATTTTTAGGGAACATTCAGTTCAGGAAACATTTCAGGTATTTGTTTCTCAGCATTTCACTTTATAAGTCACTTTTTCTGCTGTAGCTCCCTGCTACTTTTGTGGTGCTTTTGCAGTGATCAGGCTTGAACTTAGAACCATGTGCTGCTCTTCTGTTTATCCCATTCCCACTCTCCCTTTTTTTGCGGGGATATTTGGGGAGCTGGTGTGTTCATTGCACCCAGGAAGGGCAGGGAGCACCACAAAGCAAACACTGGAATTCTGTGTCTGAAGCTCTGTCCACACATGATCCTGGTCTTTGTGGCATCTCTAGGTGCCACACATGCATGGGATCAGACCTTTCCCTACACTTGTTCAGGACAATTGTCCCCAGCTTCTGCAATTATCTGAAGTGCGGGTGGGTCTTGGTCACACAGGGCTTGAGCAGAGGTGGTGGAGTCCTGAAATCCAAGGAGAAATCACCAGATCCTCAATTCTCTGTCTCTGCTGCCAAGAAGAATGAGGTGTGGGATATGCTGCATTAGCAGATGTAGGTTCCACTCCATGTGAGTCCCAAATGCTCAGATGTGTCTCTGCCCTGTGCCTTTTCTGATATTAAGCATAAAACATGGGTGTTATTCCTTCAATCACCTCATCCTCTAAATCATCCAACTGCTGCCTGAGCACCCTGTGCTTTGGGCTGCCTGAAGGACCACATTTGATCCATCTCAGCCACAGCTTCCTCCTCCCTAAAGAGAAAGGGAAAAGTCAAAGCCAGGCATCTCCAGATGTGCCATGAAGCTGAATTCCCTGATGTAAAGCTCCCCGTGTCCCCCCAAGAGATGTGCAGAGCAATGCCATGGAATTAACCCTGCCCTTGCAGCCCCTTTTTTCCTGTTTTCCATCCCCATGACATGTGTTTTCATTCACTTGGCACGTCACCAGCAAAATTTGACCATCAGGGACAAATTTTAGCCACGGGGCTGAGCTAAATCCCATTAATGACTGAAAGTGGGAGGTGGTTGCCTCATACTGGGATGTCTCAGGCACAGTGGGATGGGTTCTGCACCCTCACTAGGAGCAGCACCTATTCCCAGCCCTTCCTGAGCAGAGTCTCATTTTCCTCATGGTTTGAGATGCAGAAACTCTGCAAATCTTCAAAGCCAACATTTCTCAGAGTCCCCAAAAGTCACATTCAGCATCCTGGGAAGATGGGGACAGTGTGGGAAGCAGTGAAATCATCGGCAGAGCGCTGTCCTTGCTGAAGCTGCTGCAAATAAACAAAGTCCCCCTGAAGTACCAATCATTCCAAAAGCTGCAGGAGCACATTCCCCCAGCTGTGCTGAGCCACGAGCTCCTGGCTCCCAGCAGCATTCCTGCATCTCTGCTCCCAGCAGGAGGGACCTCACTGAGCTCAGCCTCTGCATCCAGCTCAGCCTCTGCATCCAGCTCAGCTCCTCCCCTTCCCTTGGGAAGGATTTAAGGGGCTGCTGAGAGCTGTAGGAGCAGGAAATGGACTAAACACATGTCCCCAAGTGCCACATCTGCATGGCTTTTAAACCCTTCCAGGGATGGGGGCTCCGTCACTGCCCTGGGCAGCTGTGCCAGGACTGGTCAACTTTTTGATGAAAAAATTGTTCCATAAATTTTGTACTCTGGACTCTTTACTAGCCCAGGTGTGTGCCAGGATGTGGTGCAGGACTGCAGAACAGGTGAATGTCCCTTGAGGCTGAGGAGCAAGAACCCCTTTTGGCTCTCCTGGATGTCATCAGAGGGAATTAGGAGTCAATGATTTTCATTTTCTGCTGTCACTGGGGGCAGGGACCAGGTAGGATGGGGCTTGGAGAAACCTGGTTTAGTGGAAGGTGTCTCTCTGCATGGCAGGAGGTGGAACAAGATGAGTTTTCAAACCCAAACCATTCTGTGATTCTGTGAAGGAAGAATTGAGTCTTTCAGCGCCTTCCTCTGCACAGCAGCTCCCAAGGGAACAGTAACTGGCCATGGAGGAGGACAGGGAAGCTCCACCACACTCCCTGCAGCAAATTAAACTGTGACTGGGCCTGAGATGCAGTCATTAGCTTAATGACAGGGTAAAAATTAACTCTGGCAGCTGAGAGATTGGCCCTGACTCTGTCTGAAAGGTGTGGGAGAGTTTAAAGGGTTGGTGGGGGCTGGAAAGGAGATCCTGTGGGAGAAGAGTATTATGGGTGCAACCTCTGGCAAACAGGGCAGGTCTCCATTCCCTGCTGACTCTCAGCCCCCAGACTCCCCCTTGCAGACGTGTTTTGTCATCAATTCCTGGATTTCCTTCTGCAGAATCGTTTGGCCTCAGTGCAGCTGCCTTCACACCACGTTTGGCTCTTTCCTTGAGCAGTCCTCACCCTGTAAAAATCCCACACAAACCCTAAGCTGTGTCCCAGGCACACCAAGCACCCTCCTGGTCTTGTGCCACATGAGCCCAACTCTCCTGGGCTGCAGCTTGGCCTGGTCAGTATTTCAGTCTCTTTGAAATTAAAACAACGTCATCACCCTCAACAGCGATAATGGAAGATAATAACAGTTAATAATAACAGTAATAATAGAAATAATAGCAATAGTAATAATTATAATAATAGAAATAATAATAATAGAAATAATCATAGAAATAAAATATAATAATAATAATAATAATAATAATAATAATAATAATAATAATAATAATAATAATAATAATAATAATAATAATAATGTGTTGTCATCAATGTCATATTCTTCTTCACAGAATCACAGAATCACAGAATCATTTAGGTTAAAAAAGATCTCTTAAGATTACCAAGTCCAGCCTTTGACCTTGATGTTTATTATCATTATTTTGGAACTTAGGGCCACAGAGGAGCCAGCAGAGCCATTTCTTTGCCTTTCCCTCGAGGTTTTATTGCCCCACTGAAGATGTTTCAGGGCTGTTTCTCAGTTGTTCAGCTGCAGGACTGATCAAATCAAAAAGGCTTCTTAATTTATCTTCTGCCTGACATTCATGGTGAAGGAAAGAGAACCAGAAGAGCTTCCTCTGCTGAGGAGAGCACCACGTCAAATTGAGGTTCTCTGGCTCTGCATTTAAACCATCAGTTTTTTTCCATGAATTTTACACCACCAGATCTGGTCTCTGCAGGAAGGGAGTCCTCTCAAAGTGATTGCTGGCATTTGGGAAAACTTCAGACTCTTCCAAACTCTGCTTGTAAAGATTTATGATCGCTCCAACAGAGAAAATATCCACAGAGGTGGGGGCTTTTTTTGCTGCTTTTTATAAATGCAAATGGGTTTCAGGCACAGTGTAGGGAAAACTGCTGGTGCTGGGATGGAGAAACCCCAGCCAATGAGGATTTTATGTTAATAAACTTTCCCCTCACGTGCAGGATTAGGGTTTCAGACTTGCTGTTGCTTCTTTTTATGATCCTGCATGAACAGATACACCCTTTTAAACATGCATAGTCTTGCCTTTTCATTAAAAAAACACCAAAAACGGGTAGTTTATCAGCCCAGGTAACATATTAGACTTAGAACAGCCCAGCCAGACTTGTAACAACTCACTCCAGAAATACAATCCATACAAAGGGGAAAAAACCCCCACTGCTAAGCTGCCTTGAACCACACTGACACAGGCTGGAAGTTCTGCTCTGCAGCAACATCTAGTGATGCTTTTGGGCACTGAAAACCAGTCCTGGTTTAGATTCTCATGGAGGGAATAGCAGGTTGGAGGAGTGGATGGCTGAGCAGCTCCCTTGAGGCCCAAAAGGGACAAGATTCCAGATGGGAATCCCTGGATCTGGTTTTGCCATGGTCACAAGTTTGTGTTCTGAACAACACAATTCTCCTGAACCCACCTTCTGTTCTCCCCCCCAGCTGAACCACTGACCTTGGCACAAGGTTTAATGATGTTTAATCCAGAGGAAAATGGCTTTAAATGGTTTTAAATTGAAAGAGGGCAGGTTTAGATTGGATGTTAGGAAGAAATTCTTGGCTGTGAGGGTGGGGAGGCCCTGGCACAGGGTACCCAGAGCAGCTGTGGCTGCTCCTGGATCCCTGGAAGAGTCCAAGGCCAGGCTGGATGGGGCTTGGAGCATCCTGGGATGGTGGAAAGTGTCCCTGCCCATGGATGGGCAGGGCTGGATGAAATTTAAGGTCCTTTCCAACCCAAACCATTTTGATTTCATGATGCTGAGGTTGGCAGAGCTCAGATGGGAACATGGAGCTCTGGAAAGACCATCCTGACCTGGGAAACATCTGCCTGCTCTGCCTGCAGAGGTGCTGCTGGTCCCCACAGGGTTTCCACGGGCCCGTTGGCCACAGCACAGGCAGGTGTTACTCCAGAAGCCTGGACTGGATCAGTTCAGCTTTGATGAACTTTTATCCTGTCCCCTTGCCTTGGAGAGAGAAAAGCTGTAAATTCTGGGGGTCATGCCCTGGAAAGGCACCAGCCAGGGCTGGTTTGGAGCTGTTGATGGAAAGAGGAGGCAGCTGGTCCCTGGCTGGGATGCAGTTTGTCCTCACAGCTCCTTCTGCTCCTTCTCCAGATGCCTATTCCCTGTCTGTGAGGGACAACAGCTCTGCTCACGGGGACATCATCAAACACTACAGGATCCGCTCCCTGGATGGAGGGGGGTACTACATCTCCCCCAGGATGACTTTCTCCAGCCTGCCAGAGCTCATCCATCATTACAGCCGTGAGTTCTCTGCCTTCCCTCGTGGGTTTGTGTCCTGGAAGAGGGTGGGGACAGAGGGAGGGTAGGTTTGGGAGACAGCACAGCTGCTCGCAGGGCAGGTGTGATCCTACAACCAGAACCCATGTCCTGGTTTCCATCTTAGGGAATTGCAAGGGCGAGCTCTGCTCCCAGCCCTAAAGTCAGGGAGTGTCCCCCATCGGGAAAGGAAAGAGGTGAATGTTGCCAGGATATGCAGGAGGGATGCATGGGAAGCAAGGTTTGGAATAACTGGGCAGGATAATTTGCTCCTCTATGGCTCCCTTTGAGCTTTCCTCTTTGACTGGGGCCTTCTGGGTGCCTTGATCCCTGTGGCTGAAATTTGTAATGAAATCACAGAATTATAAACGTTGGAAAAGCCCTCTAAAACCACTGAATCCACCTGTTCCCCCTGAACTGCCAAGGCCACCACTAACCCACGTACCCAAGTGTCACATCCACACAGCCTTTAAACCCCTCCCTGGGGGCTCCACCACTTCCCTGTGTGGTTGTGGAGGTTTCCATGGGTTGATTTTTCCTGGATGATGGAGGAGGAGGAGGAGGAGGAGGAGGAGGAGGAGGAGGAGGAGGAGGAGGAGGGAGGAGGAGGAGGAGGAGGAGGAGGAGGAGGAGGAGGAGGAGGAAGGAGGAGGAGGAAGGAGGAGGAGGAGGAGGTTTTTGCTGCCATCCCACAAACTCTCCTGTGCTTTGTCCTCCTCCAGAGAAAGGGGATGGGCTGTGCCAGCGCCTCACAGCTCCCTGCACATCCCTGGTTCCCCAGAGACCCTGGGCCCAGGACGAGTGGGAGATCCCTCGGGAGGCCCTGAAGCTTGTGAAGAAGCTGGGCAGTGGGCAGTTTGGGGAAGTGTGGATGGGTAAGTGGAATCCCTTCCATTCCGGGGAAAAAAAGACATAAAGAGAGGAGATGGAAAGCTCTTTTATTTCCCTAAGGCAAGACTATTCCAGGACTGGGCATCTTTAAGGACAAACACATATTTATGGGCACACACAGGATCCCTGGGAAGGACTGGACAGCTCATGTTTGCAGATATCAGGGGTTGAGCAAGGGTTTCACAGGGGATGGGTGTTGAAGTCACTATTTACTCATCTCTTGGGATATGCACTCATTCTTCCTGGGAATCCTGGGCACAACTGTAGTGACGCCAGTGATCCTAAGTCACACCCAGTAGGGTACCTGGGTGACATTTTCCCACTTCTTTCTGCCTTCCTGTTCCACTTTTTAGCCCAGATCTCCATCCCTGATGCCCTCCTGCCTACTGCTAATCAGCAGGAGAGGAAGTGGGGGGAGCTCAGCTTCCTTTGCCGCCCTCTTTGTGGTTGCTGGTTGCCTCGGAAATGGAGATTGTGGACAGGACCAGGCTGAGTTCATGTGCTGACTGCTCAGTCCTGCCTTTTTGGCTGCATTTGGGTGATTTGAGAGCCCAGCTGACGGGAGGCCCCAGGGGTTTCACTCAGAAGGGGTCTGGGAGGGCTGTGTGAGGATGGGCTCACTGCAGGGACCATCCCTGATGCAGCCTCATGGGTGACAGCTGTGACATGAGTGTCCCTTCTCCCCTTGCTCCTGCTGGCACTGGGATTTACCACGTGTTCCTTCATGAGGGATTCAAGTTGTTCCTGTGGTTTTCTGCTCCATGAGCTCTCCTTATTACACAACCACACAGAGCCTGCAGAGAGCCCAAAATTCCTCAAAACAGCATCATCTCCCTGCAGGCTACTACAAGAACAACATCAAGGTGGCTGTGAAGACCATGAAGGAGGGCAGCATGGATCCTGATGCCTTCCTGGCAGAGGCAAACCTGATGAAGAAGCTGCAGCACAACAAACTGGTCCGGCTGTATGCTGTGGTCACCAAGCAGCCCATCTACATTGTGACAGAGTACATGGCCAATGGTAAAAACCCTCCTGGAGCTCTGTGCTGGGCTTCTGCAGAGCCACTTTGGTGATCTGGCCAGTGCTCCTGTGCAGAATGAGGGTGGGCAGGAGGGGTTGTATCAAATCTGCAAGCAAGTGACCCAAAAGTTTGATTCTAAAACAGGAAGAGACTTTCTGGGTGATGAAAAAACTGTGGTGATGCTCCATTTGAAGAGTGTTTAAAGTTCTCCTCCCCACTGTTCTCACTGGAAGTTTGTTTCAGGTTTTTACTCCCCTCATGGTGAGATTGTCCTTTCTTTTGCCCCTCTTGCTTGGAACAGTTCAAACAATGAATGCCCAGCAGTTTGCAACAGATCTGTGCAAAAAGAAGGGAATTTGGGCTGTTTGGGAGCTTTCCTAATGAAAGATGCTGCAGTGGACACCCCATTCTGGCTGCTCAGATTTCCCTTAGGGTGGAGGCAGATTTGTTGCATATATTCAGAGAAGCACCAGGGAAAACAAATTTGTAAATTATTCAGAAGAGTGACAGCAGTCTCTCCTCTCCTCTCCTGCAGGGTGCTTGCTGGATTTCCTGAAGACAGAAGAAGGAAGCCAACTGAATCTCCCCAAACTCATTGATATCTCTGCTCAGGTCAGTGAACAGTGGGTGGGAAAAGGATCCAAGGTTTGTTATAACTCAGTGAAATTCCTGCAAGTCTGAAGTCAGTCAGAGCAAAGATTTACTGGAGAGGAACAGCTCCTCCTGGTGCGCTCTCTTAGGGATTCTCCTCATCCCTCTCTGTCCATGTGCATATCAGTTCTGTCCTTAGGGCAACCCTCTGATAGCTTAGTGCAGGGCTAGAGATCTGGAGTTTGGGTTTTTTGGGGGGTGGTTGAAATTTTTGGTCTGATTTTATTTATTTTGCTTTTCTTCCTTGCTGAGGAGGGGAAAAAAAAGTTTCTTTTTCTTTTTACCGAAAAAGGAGAAAAAGCTCAACAAAGAGACTTCCAGTGCAGGACCGGCAGTTCTGCCTTTCTGAGGATGAGGCATAAAGGATGTTCTGATCCTCAGATCTGGGAATTTTGCTCTTTAGGAAAACAAACTTTTAGCCTTTAAGCATCCCCAGGCTGCAAATCCTCATAGCTGTAGCTGCAGCTTAAAATTTTAGTCCGGAAGGGCCTCTAAACACAAGTAGGGCAAAATTAGGGAAACCACGTGAAGAATGAGAATGGCTAAAACACAGCTGTTGACAGAATTTGGGTTATCCAGAGCAGAGTCAGGCTAATTAGGAAATACTGGTAAAAAAAAAAATACCCTGAAAATCAGGCTGAATATGAAATTTATCCATTAAATCACTCAGCTTCTCATGTCAAAGTGGACTTGAGGAAACAATGTGCAAAGTTTGCTGGTTCCAGCCCTCATACAGAGTTGTTTTTTAATAAATTAACAACTTGAAAATCTTAATATTTGAGGGGATGGTTTATTATAGTGAAATATTTTAATTCTGGCTTTAACCAGAATGAAAAGATTTAAATGCTTTAAAGCAGTGCCACCTTCTGTCATTTTTAATTTGAACTTTCCATAGAGGTGCAGAGGAACCTCTTTCTGTTCCTTCCCTCTTCACTACTGGTAAATTTTCCATATCTGTAACTTCATCATTTTTGTCTGTGAGATGTTATGGAGAAAAATGCACACTCCCTGTTTAGGGTATTTGACTTAATTACTTTCCTCCTTCCCTCCTCTCCTGAAATCTCCACTTCCCTCCCTCCATCCTTCATTGTTTCATTCCCTCTCTTGAAAATTACTGCCTGTGGTTTGTGCTAAATTCCCGAGGATAAGGAATTAATTAATTCCTTTAATTAATTAATTAATTCATTCCTTACTCCAATTTATCCATATTACAGAGCCCTTGGGGTGAGTGGGAGCATTCCCCAGAAATTGGCAAGCTGCATTTCTGTGCAGGACCAGAGCAATCTCTGGGTGGCTCAGAGCAAAGATTTTGGTCAATGTTACAGAGTTATGGAGTCATGGAATGGGTTGGGTTGGAAGGACTTGAAAAATCATCTAATTCCAACCCCCTGCCATGGGCAGGGACACCTCCCACTATCCCAGGTTGCTCCAAGCCCTGTCCAGCCTGGCCTTGGACACTTCCAGAGGTGGTGGGGCAGCCAAAGCTTCTCTGTGCAAACTTCACCACACAGCAGGACCAGGATAATTGAACACAGACCAAACCCCCACACCCCAGCCATACAAAACCCACAGAAGTCACCTCAGCGTGGGGTAGGAAGAATTTTACCCATCCCTGGGGCATCAACTGGAAGAACAACTTTCATCCTTCCCTCTCCCAGCCCAGCACCACCTCCCCAGGGCAGGCACTCAGACATTCTCTGGGTATCTCTGGGAGGAGCAGCAGGAGGAAAGGGCAGTCTGCTGAGCTGTTTTGCAATCTGCTTGTCTGTGGTGTCGGGGTGACATCACAGCTCAGCAGGCACCCAACTCTCTCGAGCGCAGTTTTTGACCCAATGACATCCGTGCGAGTTAAAATTAGAACAGCCTGGGCTGATACACTCGGTCCTGTGGTCAGTCTTGAGGGTAAATGCTTGAAAACACTCTGGGCTGGAACGGGCTGAGCACCAGGTCCTATCTCATTAACATCAGGACAGGAAATTACATCAATTCTTCCATTTTCCACTGCAGAAATCAGCTCTTGCACTAGAGGGGTGTTGACACAGGTTAGAAATGCAGCATTGGAAAGTATGTGTGAGTATCCTGTTTGAAACCACATGTGAGTGCAGAGGCTCTTGTGAATCTGCATGGAGTGGAAAATTGCTCTGCCCTCACCCACAGGCACTTAAAAGCTTTAATGGGTGCTACCCCTTGCTGGCAGGGGCTGCACATGTCCACTCACCTTCCCAATAAATGCCCAGTCCAAATCTGAGACTCAACCTGGCAACCTCTGTCTTCTATCAATCTCCCTTTTCAACCCCCAGCACTCATCAATGAAATATTGCTGCTGTCATTGATAGAGGCTCATCACACACCAGGTGCCTCAATTAGATTTTAGGAATAAATTCTTCCCTGTGAAGGTGGGGAGGCCCTGGCACAGGTTGCCCAGAGAAGATGTGGCTGCCCCTGGATCCCTGGAAGTGTCCAAGGCCAGGTTGGGTGGGGTTTGGAGCAACCTGGGGTAGTGGAAGGTGGCCCTGCCCATAGGAGGAATTTGGAATGAGAAGATCTTTAAGGTCCTAAAATCTCTTCCAACCATTTTATAATTCTGTGATTTGCTAGTTTGATTTTTTGTGGTTTTTTTTCCCCTTTTTTAATTCACATATTTAACTTGGAATGTTTATGACTTAAATGCCCACTAGAGAGGAGAGACTTGTGGCAGAAACTGGAAATCCAGTGATGTGGTTTCAGCTCTTGCTGCAGACACGATTCAGTGCGAAACAGAGAGTGGTGCTTCTGTTCTGCTTCACTTGGCTGCTCAGGATGGTAAAGCTGGATATCTGCACCTGTACAAGTGCAATATCTATTTATTTACCTGTCTGCTGATCCACCTGTCCATCCATTATCCATCCATCCATCCATCCATCCATCCATCCATCCATCCATCCATCCATCCATCCATCCATCCGTGGGCAATGTAGGCACATCCATGCTCATGGAGAAAAAACACCAACCCTGTAAAAATGCTGTGCTTTGCAAAGGCGGGTGAAAAACACCCAAGAAACCATGGGGAGGTGATGATGAAGGTGTGCTCTTCCTCCCCTCCCAGGTGGCAGAGGGCATGGCCTACATTGAGCGCATGAACTTCATCCACCGGGACCTGAGGGCCGCCAACATCCTCGTGTCAGAGACGCTGTGCTGCAAAATCGCTGATTTCGGCCTGGCCAGGCTCATCGAGAACGAGTACCTGGCACAGGAAGGTGGGTGCCCTTCCCAGCACTGCTCTTATCTCCCACCCTCCTACTGATGGGGTCTCTGGTGTTGAGATGACCCCGAGGTGTTAGAAAGTCTCTTTTTCCCAGCCCCGAGACTGAAGAAGAAGGCAGAATTCCTTGGCTCTGGTTCTCAAGGTTGTTTATTTGCTCTTATCTAATACATTGTCTTTATCTGACCTGCTGAGATCTGTCCAGCAGGTTGGTTCATCGCACACTGACCACCTTGGGGTAGTGTTATCTTTTTATACTAAAAATTACGTGTATGTTATTTACCATAACTTCCCAATACCTATCACCTATGTTAGACAGTGAGCTTCTACTCTAAACCAATCCAAAAGTGCCAACATCACAGCAGAAGATGGAGGCCAAGAAGAAGAAGGAGAAAGGCTGGACCTGCCCAGATCCCTCCATCTTGCCCCTGAACCCCCATTCTAAAAACCAAAAAAATCTATTTTTCACCCTGTGACAAACTATTATTCTACTTAAACTATCTTGACTTGTAATTCTTCATATAAAGGGTGGTAATTGTTTTTTCCGTGGGTCAAAATCAAAGGCACAGGGGTCTTGGGCTCTGTACCAAGGTCTCTGAGACCCTTGGCAGGGTCTCAACTCCTCCAGCACATCCAGAGGAATATCCTGGGTTCTGACAAATACCTATCACCTATGTTAGACAGTCTGTCTCTACTCTAAACCAATCCAAAAGCACCACCATCACAGCAGAAGATGGAGGACAAGAAGAAGAAGGAGAAAGACAGGACACACCCAGATTCCTCCATCTTGCCTCCTGAACCCCCATTCTAAAAACCCCAAAATTCTACTTTTTCACCCTGTGATAAATTCACTAACGTTCTACTCAAACCCTTGTGGCTTGTAACTCCTCACACAAAGTTGATAATTGTTTCCATGGGTTAAAATTGAAGGCACGGATGTTTTTTGACTCCGTGCCAAGGTCTCTGAGCCCCCTGACAGGGTCTTGAGTCCTCCAGGGCAGCCAGAGGAATATCCTGGATTCTGACATCCTACCCCCAGGAATGCCAGGATACCAGGCTGGCATCAGGCAGAGGGCAGGAGAAACAGAAACACTCAAACATCCAGTCCTGGGAGAGGCAGCAAGGCTTGGGGGCTACAAAACCAACTGAAAACTGCAGAGGGAAATGGGAAAAAACTCTTTTAGTTCTGGTTTGGGGAGTCCTGCTGCCCCTCCAGTTGTTTGCTGGAGAAATTTGACTTCTGCTAATGAAAACTGCTGCCCTTGGCCAGGTTTTTGTGGGCATTCAGTCCAGAGAGGAGGAAATAACAGAGCTGGAGCCACAAATCTGGATCCAGCAGCAGCTTCCAGGTGTGCCAGGCAAACCAAGCCCTGACCACATCAGGTCCCTTCCACAGCAGAGGGACCACACAGAAAACAATAAATCCCGGAATCTTTTGGTTTGGAAAAGACTTTTGAGATCATCCCTGTACTGAGCTCTGAGTCCGAGGTCAGGCATGAGATCAAATTCAGATTGCAAAGGGACTCCACAGAGCATCAGGGAAAGCAGCAGAAGTGACTGAAATAAAACAATTCAGTCAGGCATAAGTGACACTTACCAGAAGATTTTCAAATTTTGGAAATCTGTCCACTTCTAGAGTTGGGATGAGATAAAATTCCCCTTAAAATATGCTCTGAGGAAAGGAAATTTAATAGTTTTTGTGGGCTTTTTTAATAAGATAAGAAACATTTCTTTCAGTTTCCTGTCCCCAACATACTTTTTGATACAAATTATACCCATTTCAACATGCAAAACTATTTCAGAGTAGTAAAAGATTCCAAATGTAATTTGGAAACTGCCATGAAGGGGAATTTTTACTTTGCTGCAAGTTTTAAGGCAGTTTTATCCTTAAGAGAAGCTTTGATGAAATCAGTATAATTCTGTTAATAACCAAAGGAGCTGCTTTTCCAGCAGAAAGCAGCTCCCATCAGCATTTTTCCAGCTAGCTTTGCTTTGGAATAACACCTCCCCTCTATCTGCTTTGAACAATTCTCACTTCATATATTGCATTTCCCAGCCTTGTCACTCAGAGTGTGATGTGCAACAACCGAGGTGCTTATTTCACACCCTGCAGTCGGATTTCCAGTCCTGGGAGGATGTGTATAAATAAAAATGTGGTTTCCTCTGCAGTGTAACATGATCAGTTCTCACTTTTCGAGGTGGTTTTGCTGTTGTTTTTTGGGTTTTTTTTTAGATAAACTGAAATTGCAACCTTATGATCATTGCTGTCCACAGTAGGTTAAGCAAGAACTTGGTGGACAAAATAAAAAGGGACTTATTTTGGTTATAATAAAACTATGCAGCTTTAAGGACTAGGGAATTTATATTTGCTGCTATATTTATGCACTTTTGCTAAAACAACCCCCTTCTAATAAGTGATTTCACAGAATCACAGAGTACCAGGATGGAAAGAGACCTCAAGGATCATCTGATACAATTTTTCTTGGCAAAAGCCAAATAAATTTTACACAGAATAAAATCCTACTGTTGTTGTCCCATAAAAAATCTGCCAAATTGGTTTTGAATATTCCATCCAGCCCTGGGATGGAGCAAGTCCAGAGGAGGACACACAGATAATCAAAGGGCTGGAGTCCCTCTCCTAGGAAAACCCACAGAATCATAATCAAGAGCCCAAAAAAGGAACCAGGGATTGTTTTGGGGGAATTCTTGCGCCTGTGACAGGTGAGGGAGATGCTCTAACTCCAGGACTTATTTCCCTTTGTTTCCTTTGGGACAGGTGCCAAATTTCCCATCAAATGGACAGCTCCAGAGGCCATTAACTATGGGGTTTTCACCATCAAATCTGACGTGTGGTCATTTGGGATCCTCCTGACAGAGATCATCACCTTCGGCAGGATCCCTTATCCAGGTACAGGATCCCTTTTCTGGGTACAGGATCCCTTATCCAGGCACAGAATCCCTTTTCTGGATACAGGATCCCTTATCCAGGCACAGGATCACTTTTCTGGGTACAGGATCCCTTATCCAGGTACAGGATTATTTATCCAGGTACAGGATCCCTTTTCTGGGTACAAGATCCCTTATCCAGGTACAGGATCACTTTTCTGGGTACAGGATTCCTTTTCTGGGTACAAGATCGCTTATCCAGGCATAGGATCCCTTATAAGGGAACAGGATTATTTATCCAGGCAGGATCCCTTATCCAGGTATAGGATCCCTTTTCTGGGTACAAGATCCCTTATCCAGGTACAGGATTATTTATCCAGGTACAGGATCCCTTATCCAGGTATAGGATCCCTTATCCAGGTACAGGATCCCTTATCAGGGTACAGGGTTCCTTATCAGGTACAGGATTCCTTATCCAGGTGCAGGGTGCTGGGAATGCAGGATGAGTGTCCATGCACTTCCAAGTACCCAGCACTGCTCTAGGCCTGGAGGCACTCACTGAGGTGTGCCCAGACACACCCAGCTGTCTCTCAGAATCACAGAATTGTTTAAGTTGCAAAAGGCCTCTAAACTGAATTAACCCAGCACTGCCAAGGCCACCACTGCCCCATGTCCCCAGGTGCCACATTTACATGTCTGGTAAATCCCTTCAGGGATGGGGACTCCACCACTGCTCTGGGCAGCTGTGCCAGGGCTGGACAACGATTTCCAGGAAGAAATTATTTTTAATACCTGATCAAAATGTCCCTTGGTACAACCTGAGGCCATTTCTTGTTATCTGAGAGAAGAGCTCGACCCCCCTGGCTGTCCCCTCCTGTCAGGAGATGTGCAGAGCCACAGGGTCCCCCTGAGCCTCCTTTTCTCCAGGCTGAGCCCCTTTCCCAGCTCCCTCAGCCCCTCCTGGTGCTCCAGCCCCTTCCCCAGCTCTGTTCCCTTCCCCGGACACTCTCCAGCCCCTCAATGTCTCTCTTGTCACAAGAGCTCCTTCAAGCTGGCTTTCCTTCCCTCAGTTATCCCTGTGCAAAGCCAAACTTAGAAAGGGGAATCAGGGAGGGGACAGAGGCATGGAGGGGAAGCACAACCCTGAGGAAAAGTTTCCAGAATTCAGGAATTCCAGATTCAGGAACCACCTCAGCCCCTCCAGCCCTGCCTGGGCGTGAACTTCGGGAAGCACCGACCTTCCTTCCCCCGCCATCCTGGATGCTGAATAACTCCTGCTGGGCTCTGTTTCCCCCCCAGGAATGACCAACCCCGAGGTGATTCGCAACCTGGAGCGGGGTTACCGCATGCCCTGCCCGGAGTCGTGTCCCGGGGAGCTCTACAGCATCATCCTCAAGTGCTGGCGCAGCAACCCCGAGGAGCGCCCCACCTTCGAGTACCTGCAGTCGGTGCTCGAGGATTTCTACACCTCCACGGAGAAGCAGTACGAGCCCGAGCCGCAGCAATGAGCAGCCACCGCAGGGACAGCACTGCGCGACAGCCACCGCCCGCCCGGTGGCTCGGTGGCTCGGGTTTCCCTTCCTCCCATCCGCACGTGGAGATGGGGAATGAGGAGAGACGCGAGGGAGGAGGATGCTGCCGGCTCTGTGCTTGTCGCAAAGACTGAAGAGGTGGCTCTGAGAGGTGGCGCAGGCATCACCTCTGGCACGAAGGACAGAAAACTCCTTCGTGACCCACCTGGATTGAGAAAAGCCCCTCAGCCGCGCAACTGCAGCTCCAGGAAGAGGGGTCCGTGGCCAGGGTGGTGGTGTGAGGGTGAAGAATCACTGCCCCGCTCCGCTGGTGATGCTGCACCCCCTCCGTGCCGCGGGCAGGGCTGCGAGCGTGTCCTGTCCGCACCTCCTTGGGCCGGGTGATGCCCCCTCTCTGCCTCAAATCAGTAATAAAAAACTGGATACGAGGATTTTACACTTCTTTATTGAGGCGTCAGGGTGAGCGAGCCCCTGGAGGAGGAGGGAGAGGCCGGGGGGCTCCCTGGGCAGAGCGGGGTGAGGATGCTGGGGTGGTACCCGGGGAGGGAATGGAAAGATGCCCAAGGGGAGATGTTCGTGGTGCGGCCACGAGATGTCCCTCCTTCCCAGCGAATCTGGATGGCTCTTGGGCAGTAAAAACTCATGTTTAAAAAAAAAAAAAAAAAAATCAGAAATAAAACCCTTCCTCGCTTGGCTGAGCCTTCGCTGCACAAGCTCCCGGTGCAACAGCACGGCAGGTGCCGCTCCGCACCCAGCCCGGGAGGGTTCAAATGCAATTTCCCTGGGTTTTGGTGGATCTCCAACCAGGGGGAATGCCCAAAAGAGGCTTCAGTCTCCTGTCCATGGCAGGGGGCTTAGAATGAGATGATCCTTCAGGTCCCTTCCAACCTAAACCATTCCATGGTTCTATGTCATGTGTATCAGAAAAAGCACCCAACCAAGCCCAAGGCATGACACAGAATTATTGTTCATATCACCGCTGGACAAGGGCCTGGGCGAAAAAGAAGGTGTCTCCCTGAGGGGGAAAGGAGGATTTAATAACAATAAATGATCTCCCAGACTGAGAAAGAAGGGAACTGGCTGAGATGACCCAGTCTCAGAAATGTTAGGTCTGGTGCAGAAACCCTAAGGTGTCTGGGATTTTTCCATAGGGATGATATATGGAGGTTTATGGGAGACCTGCATCCCTCTAGGACTGCACTGGAGCTGGGTGGAAAACCTTGGGCTGTGGAAAAGATCTCCATCCTCCCAACCTGAACCCTGTGAACTCAAGGCTAGTAAGTCCTAAAAACAATTTAAGATTAATCAGGGTCGGTCCAGTTCCTTTGTGGTTCCCAAGGGACAAGTCATATGTGCTATAATTACACAAATCCCTTTTTAAACCACAGGGGGGAAAAAGCCATTTGTTCAATAACTTCATTGGAGTTGAAGGAGAAGTCTTTCCCCTTGTTTGAACTCCAGCTTGGTCTCTACCAGATACCAGGAACTCCATGCAGAACCAGCAGATTCCTGTTAATGAGATGATAGTCAGGAAATAAATACAGATGAAAGCTGTTTGACTCCTTGGCTGTTAATATTTTATTGAAGTGAATGCTGTGGATGATTTGTGCAGGAGCAAAGCAGGAAGAAGGGCTGCAGGGTGTCTGCTGAGCACTTGTACATTGCTTTATCGCCCAAGGCCAAAGTGTCAAGTGTTGTAGCTCAAATTAGAAAGGAAATGGATATTTTTATGGCCAGTTGCAGCATGTGGCCAAGCCCAGGGTGAACATAACAAGAGGCTGTGGGCTGAGCTTCCTCTGCACTGGACACCACGGTCCTTTTTGTTCCTGCTGAACAATCACGTTAAATTTGTTCCCTGGGGCAGACCCGGCTCCATGAAGCCACTGGAAACTCTTCCCTTGCTGTGGGGAGCAGGCTGGGGCTGTGCCACCAAGCTGAGCCTCTCCAGGGGATGGAGGGAGAGTGTGAGCTCCGTGAGCAGCCATGGTTTTACAAAGCATCCACAGTTTTACAAAACACTCACCAAAACCGCTGGGAAACGGGCCCTGCAGCTCCTCCACCACTGCTGGGCAGAAAAGGACCTGCCCTCCTGAGCATGGACATCAGGGGGTGCAGCCACAATCCCAGGTGAGGAGTGGGGTGCTGCATCTGTGACCTCCAGCCCAGGATGTCCCCAGTGCCATCAGAAAGCTCTAGGAAAGCCCTTTTGTCCCCATACCAACCTGGCAGCTTAAGAGGTGTCTCTTCACATGGGTGAGCTCCAGCCAGAGGCTCACAGGGGAGCCTTGGAGCAGGAGAAAGGTGATAAAAGTGATCCAGGCTGTCAAATTCAACCTGCCCAGGAAGAACGTGTTGGGCTGTGCACAGATATTTTACAAGATATGAGTCAATTCCTGCCACAGACAGAGCATGAACCCCTGAATGGCCCAGACAAGGATTAAAAATGTTATCAAGTGATGTGTATCCTGCATAATATCCAAGATCATCCTTTCATTTTTTCCCTGGGTGCCACTGGAATGATATTTCCAATTCTCACACAGAAAGATTGTCCTCCACTGTTGGTCTTTGCTTTCCTGTGCAGCCTTGGTCCTGTCACTGCATCCCCATCTTCTGTCTGAAATTTCATCTCTGTGGGTAATGTCTGGTCTTGTGCTGAGTTCCTTGTCATTAACACCCTGTTTACAAGTGGTTTGAGGCTTTGGAGAGAAGGTTTTTGTGGTATTTCTCAGTTCTTCACCTTGCAGATGTAGAAATAGCTCTTCCTGCAATGTTACACCTTCCCTGAGCAATGGCTGTGCCCTGTGACACCTTGGCAAAGTGGGGAGAGCATGTGGAAAGTCGGAGCCAGGGCCAGCAGGGGAGATTGGCATGGAAAAATCAGCAGGTGCTGAGTGGGGAGAGGAGGGAGAGCAAAGGAAAACCAGTGAGAGGGCAGGGCTGTGGGGAGCTGCAGCACTGGGTGGTTTTTCTGCTGTCTGTATGAAAGGTATGACCTCCAGCTTTTCTCAGAACCCAGGCACTCCCAGCAGCGTGGGTTTTCTCATGTCTAATGAGAGATTCAGCACAGCAAACCTCCATCTGCAGCTGGACCCTGGAGCTGTGAGATGGGCTTGGTCAGCTGGGGTACAACAAGAGCAAAGCAGCATCAAAGTCACAGAGCCATGGAATCACAGAATGCTTTGGGATAGAAGAAACATGAAAGTCAATCTCGATCCAACCCCCTGCCATGGGCAGGGACACCTTCCACTACCCCAGGTTGCTCCAAGCCCCGTCCAACCTGGCCTTGGACACTTCCAGGGATCCAGGGGCAGCCGCAGCTTCTTCACAGACAAGAATTTCTTCCTAATACCTAATTGAAATCTATCCTCCTTTAGCTTTAAGCTGTTGTCTCACCTCCTGGGAAATGGGATTTTATTTCAATGCCATCCCATGCTGGGCTCTTGTTTGGAGCAGGACAGCACTGGCTGCTCACCCACAGGCACACTGCCACATTCCAGGAGCTCAGGACCTCTCCCAAGGGAATAAAGGGAGGATCCAAGTGTCCCCACCTGCTCTGTGCAGAGCAGGCTGCCTGGAGCTTGCCTTGCTGGCTCTGCAAATGGAGGCTGCCAGGGAAGGGAGCTGGTGAGGAGCCCTCAGCTTGCTCTGTTTTACCTCCACCCACACACAGCGGGGTAAATATTCCCTGGCAAACACTGCAGAGCAAACAAGGGCATCAGTGTCCTGCCAGGCTGGGCTCTGGGCTCCGAGCTAGCTGCTCCACCAAAGGGAACAAGGATCACTCTTTCCACAAGGGCCCCCTCCCAGTAGCCCAGTGCCAAGGGAGAATTCACCCAGCTTGCTTCTCTGAGGAGTCTTGGTTCAGAGCATCCCCAAGGGTGGTGGCACTCCAGGTTGGCTCTGAAAAGCATTGGTGGCCATCCCTGACCAAGGAGAAGCTGGGTCTTTGTGTCACAGCCAGGCTGTGAGGGTGGCAGAGAGCACAGATGTGTTCCTGGTGGGAAGCAGAGACAGAACCTGCAACAAATCAGCCCAAGGAAAATCCTCTCCATCCCCACTGGCTGCTCAGGGCAGGATTCCATCTCAGCCAGCATCCAGGAAATCCCTCCAGGGATAACAGGGCTCAAGGGAAGGATTTTCCTTGGTCACTCAGGGCTCACAGCTGCCCCAAAGAGGTTTGTGTTGGGTTGCAGGCAGAGAGGGCTGGGGCTGTTTCTGGGGGATTGCTCATCCCTCAGGGGGCTGAGCCAGGTGTTACAGCACCATCCCTGGCTTGGAAAGTTTCTAAATCACTGATTTCCTTGTTCTGCTCTCCCAGGGCTCATGCTGCACCCTTCCCCATGACATTTGGGGTTGCCCACCACTGCAGACAGGCTGTGATCTGCCACAGGTTCTCCTTTCCTAGGCTGCTTCCAGACCTCCTTTCTCCAGGGTTTCCTCCTCCCTTAATCGGTCCAAGGTCACTCCCAGCTAAAATTAGCAGTTTATCCAGCATTGGAGAGAAGGGAAGGCCAGCTGCTCTGGTCTGCTCATGATCCTGGGAGCTGCCAACAGGAGATCCAGCTCTGACTCCCCTGGGGATGAGGATGGCCTTGCCATCCTCGTGGTCATCAAAAGAAGATTTGTAGCCAGCTTGTCCTCTTGCCTTAAACCTGAGCTACAGGTCTCTGCCAGCAAAGCAGGAAGAGGGAAGATCTCCCTGGAGCCACCAATCCCTGCCACCATCCTCTTAATGCCAGTTGTCACCCTGATTGTACCAGAGCCAGACATCATTGTCTCTGTGAGAAATTCCCCAGGAATCTCTGCAGGAGATTCCCCTCAGCCTTTCAAGTGGATATTTAACTCATCCTCACCTGAACCTTCTTTCTGACCTTATCTTTCCTCTTTTCTTTCAAGGGTAGGCTGAAGCCACAGGGTGGAGACAGTGGAAAGGCAGCTGTGGCAGGGTGGTGGGAGTTTTCTGTGGCCAGCCCACTGCCCTGGGCTGGGGGTGCTCAGGGTCATGATCAGAAATGGGACTTTAAAGGATGTTGATGTCTGGGAGTGAGGACACTGCTGGAAATGAGGTAATAGCCTGCCCAGGGCAGTGGTTGAATCACCATCCCTGGAGGGATGAAAAGCCCTGTGGATGTGGCACTTGGGGACATGGGTGAGTGGTGGCCTTGGCAGTGCTGAGGGATGGTTGGACTTGATGATCCCAGAGGGCTTTTCCAGCCTAAATGATTCCATAACCACAGGGAGCCTCCAAGGCACAGGGATAAGCCTTGACTGGGGATTGTGCTCTGGCAAGCAGGGGCATCTTCAGCTGCTCTGAACAGGTAAATGTGAGAGGCTTTACCCCTGGTTTCTTATCCAGATCAAACCTCCAGAACCACTGGTTGGTCCCATCCAGGAGATCAGAAATTAATATCACACCTTGCCTCTCCCATCCGCTTCTGAACAACTTTCATAAAATCACAGAATCACGGAATGGTTTGGGTAGGAAGACATGCAAAAGATCATCCAGTTCCAGCCTCCCTGGACAGGAACACCTTCACTAGACCTTGTCATCTTCAAACAAGGATCTCAGGGGCCTTCCTTTGGCAGGACAAACACTGCCAGGGCTGCTCTGGCTGGTGATGACTCATCAGTACCTTAAACTTTGGCACCTACTCAGTACAGCTGTGCTTGTAAACAAAAAATCACCAGTTCCTTCCCCTGGTCCTGAGGCCTTCTCTGGCCATGTCCATGCTATTAAACTCTCTCAACCATCCAAAACAGTGTGGACAGATCCAAAATATATTTTGGGAGCTGTTCTTGATGCGTGCTGTCTCCAGTCTGATGCCCAGGGATTGTTTGGATTTTTCATACTTTCTGTGAGGAACAGGTAAAGAATTTAGCAGTGCAGATGATCAGATTCCTGGCTGGGTTGAATTTAATATCCCAGACACAACCAATAAACACAAATTTGCCTGAAATCACCAGCGCTGATGGAGGGAGCCACCTCTCTCCATGGGCCAACACCACAGAGGATGTCAATCAACCCAACTGGTCAGACTGGAAAAAGCCACCTCTGCCATCCATGGGCTGGCAAATGTTTATCCCAGGTGTTTAGATGCTCCTGTAGGTTCCCAGCCCTGTCTCTACATGGGCCAGGAGCCCTCTGTATCTCCAGATCTCCTCCCCTTGGGCTGTGCAGCATCTCCCCACAGCTCCCCTGGCACCGTAGGTGGTCCTCCAGCCCCACCGCACGGTCGCTTCCCCCTGATAACTCCAGGGTCTCCAGGGTCACCCCAAGGGCACTGAGGGGACATGTATCAACCAGCCCCGACACGCTGCACTCCAGGAGTAGCTGTGTTTAGAGCCAGGGACTCTCTGATCTTCAATAACCTGGCAGCAGCTTGTAAACAGAGCATTTGACGTGATAGCATCCTCCGTGAGCAATTTGCACCCTTCCCCCCCAGCCCCCTGCCCTCTCCTCACTCCCACTTTGGCTCCCAAACTGCTGGGAGAGGCTCAGCCTGTGGCTGAGTGTCGGATGCAATGGGCTGGGGAGTCAGGGAAGGCTGCAGGGGTGGGAGCACTGCTTTGTGTGTGCGCTCTGCAAGCACACTTTGGGTGTGTGCTGCAACAGAAGCACTGATGGTGTTTCTAAATTATTGCCTTGCTTTGCCTCTTACGGATTTGAGCTAGAAAGAGTGGGACAGTGGGACACTGCAAAGCCTTTGGCATGGACCAACAACATCCCAGCCCCAAGTGGGGCATGGAAATGTAAAGCCATTTGTTGGGAATAAAGCAACACCCAGCAGGCTGGTGATCTAAATTCACCTCCTGTTTCATAGGATACTTGAATGGTTGAGCTGTAAGGGACCGTAAAGATCAATGTGTTCCACTATTCCCAGGATGCTCCAAGCAACCAACTTGGCCTTGGACACTTCCAGGGATTCAGAGGCAGCCACAGCTTCTCTGGGCACCCTGTGCCAGGGCCTCCCCACCCTCACAGCCAAGAATTCCTTCCCAATATCCCATCCATCCCTGCCCTCTGGCAGTAGGAAGCCATTCGCTGTGTCCTGTCCCTCCATCTCTTGTCTCAAACCCCTCTCCAGCTTCCCACTCTCAGCTCCTTGTACACAAGTAAGGAAGGCCTGAGCCCTGGGGATGGACTGTGTTTTACTCAGAGGGGCTCTCTTGGCCTTGTGCCACTCGGATGCAAAAGGAAGGAACACTGGGATAATTCATTGCAGGGGAAATGCTCAACCAATGTCTGCTCTGAAGCAGGAGGAGGCCAAAAAGATGGATGAAGGGAAAGGGGGTGACCCCAATTCTCTGTCTCTCCTAGAAACATGGAAAAACCCCATTGAAGTTCCATCTCCAAACTCTCCATCTTGATTAGTCTGGCACAGGTCTGCCTTGGCCTGGGTAGCACCGACCCAGGTGAATCTCAGGCATATTTTTGGGGTTTTTATGAGCCAGACAACCATTCCCAAATTCCCAATAATCATTGTGACCATTCCCAGTAATCATTGTGAGTATTCCCAATAATCATTGTGAGCCTGGTCATCCTTTCTGAAGGTGAAGAGAGCTTAATAGGATGGACCCAACCCATGCTGCAGCACCAGAGGTCCCTTCCACCTGAGAGAAAACAAAATGTGAAAGCAGGAGAAACCAAAGAGCTCTACAGCACACCTCCTCTTCCACGGGTAAAGCAGCAGGTGAAGGCCACGGGACAGAGCCCAGCTGTGCTGGCTACTTCCAACACAATCTCCTATGAAATCTCTGCTGTCAGCCCCACTCCTCCTCCTCCTCCTCCTCCTCCTCCTCCTCCTCCTCTTGCTTGGAGCAGGACGGCAAAACAACCCTGCCGCATCCCTGCTGGCCGTGGAGCCGCTCAAGGTGACAGTCCCTGCACATCTGTGCCTGTCCCCCCGGGCACCCCTGGCCTCCCTGGGGAATGTTCTGTCCCCGGGAGCAGCGGGAGCGTCACGGGGGAGCGCCTGCGTCAGGCTCTGCTGCCACCGAGGCCTTGACTCCTGCTGGGAACAGAAGGGCTGTGCTGGCAGAGCAGTGTGGAATAACGGGGTTTGGTGGGGGAGATGAAACAGGAAACCTTTATATTATTTATATTATTTATATTATTTATATTATTTATATTATTTATATTATTTATATTATTTATATTATTTATATTTGTTGGGGAAGATGAAACAGGAAAGCTTTATAAAAACGATTGCCTGGCAAAAGATTTTGAGAATATGGAAACTATAAGTGAGATTGAAATGAAAGCAAGCTTTGAGATCCCTTAGTTACTGAACAACTGGAAAACAATGGCATGGCCAGCTGAAGGTAATCCCCTTTTGATGAAACAATTCCCTCTTCTTGCAGACAGGTCCAAGGGTCAGAGCAGACCCTACAGGCTTGGCAGAAGGGGTCCAAAGAGGAGTTTTTAGGGCTTGAAATGTAACACAGTATGGTAATGTAATGGTTCTTATAGGCTGTATGTAAATGCTATAGGATTTGTATCTTGTACTAGATTGGCTAGTGAGAATTAGAATATTCAGCACAGAAGAAGATTTATTGTATTGTAACAGGAACTTTGCTCTCTTTACTCTTCCTTGCTCTCTTATCCTCTTTTACTCTCTCTCTCATCCCCTTACCACGCTCTTGCCTTCTCTCTCTTTCCCACTCTCTTTACTTCTCTTGGGCCTGCTCTGAGCTGTCGCTGGCAGCTCCCAGCAGGGCCCTGCACCCAGGCCCTTTGCAATAAACCCCAAATTCCACCACCTGGCTTCAGAGATCTCTCATCTCCATCCTTCCCCACCGTCCTACCCCCCGATGCTCCTACAGGGGTTGGGGCGTGGGATGCTCCGGTCCATGTCCCTGAGCTGGTGGCTCCAGGGTGGAGCAGGATCTCAGTGGCAGGACTTTTTATGTGGCAGGACCTTGGTGGTCACCAAGAGAATCTGAGCCTCCCAAAACCCCTCACTGCCCTGTGCATCCAGCAGAGGAAAGGTCCAAACCCACCTACAAACACCCCATATCTGACAGTCAGCCCTCTAAGGCTCTTCACACAACACCCAGCCCACACTCTGCAAGCAAACAACAGAATTTGGGTGAAATGCAAAGTCCAGTCTGCTCAGAAATGTTTCTTCCTGCTTCAAGAGAAAGTGATGGATACCCCCAGCAGTAGGCTGAGAAGTTCCCATGGGATATTTTTTAGATCCCATTCCCCAGGTCCCTGAGAAGAAAACTCAGCACCAGGAAGTGCCACAAGACCTCAAAATAAGGTAATGCCATTTTGGTATTTACATTTTTTTCTTTTATATATTCTCTGTATTCTTTACACACATGTTTTTTATGTGGCAGGACATTGGTGGTCACCAAGACAAATCTGAACCTCTCAAAAGCCCTCTCTGCCCTGTGCATCCAGCAGAGGAAAGGTCCAAACCCACCTACAAACAGCCCACATCTGACAGTCAGCCCTCTAAGGCTCTTCACACAACACCCAGCCCACACTCAGCAAGCAAACAACAGAATTTGGGTGAAATGCAAAGTCCAGTCTGCCCAGAAATGTTTCTTCCTGCTCCTTCACCTCCTCCTGCTGTTTCAGGAGACATCTCCATATCTGTCTGGTTTTTAGCTGCCTTTTTCAGCACAAGCCAGGAGCAAGAGAGGTTGGCTGCCACTCATCTGCTGCTGCTGAGGGGATTTGGGTAGGCAGGAAACTGTTTGGCACCAGGGTTGACATGAACAGCTCAGGCTATTTAAAAAGGGTGATTTAATCAGCAGAGGCATTTCTGCCCAGCTCCCTGCACAGTACATTTGGCATTTTGCTGGAATCAGACCAAGGTGTTTTATCAGGAGCAGCGAGGAAGGGAAGGAAAGGGCAAAGCAGATGTGGGTGCAGATGAAGGAAAAAAGAGAGGCTTCCAAGGCTCTTCCATAAAGAAAAGCAAGGAAGAGAAATCAGAGTTAAAAATAATACCATGGCATGTTCTGGGCAGAGATACCAGCATCCTAGGAAAAATATACGCCTTTATTTTTTGCCAAGAGGGAAATAAAAGGGAGGATGAGGGAGGATGCTGAGGCTGTTCTTTGATTTGAAAACGAAGCAAGGCCAAGGAGTAGAGACAGTCACTGGCATTTGTCAACAGAATCTGCATTTTACTGCTAAATCTAAAGCAAACTGGGCTTGAAACATGCCAAGTGCAGGAATTTGCTCAGAGGAAGAAGGGTCAGACCCAATCCTGTGCCACTAAATGTTGCTTTCACAGTCCTATAGGAAATCTGTGCAAAGCCTTGGATGGGGTGAATGGAATTAGTGTGAATTCTGCTTTTTGCTTTCAGTGGTTGTTGGTTCAGTCCCTCCTGCTGTCAAGAACAGCCATCATCATCTAAGCATGAAGGGCCAAAGTCATCCAAGAATTAAGTAGTGACTCTCCATCATTTGAGAGGGAGTTAGGTACATGCATTCCTTCAAGGAGCTAACCATAAAGGCTTGTCTGGAAAGACTTTTGCACCATTTTAACTTTATCTCTTCAAGACAGCTCTGGGTTTTGTCTCAGCTGGCTGAAATTTTTCATGACCATCATTAATTCACTCAAAAATGCAGGTTTTGGCAGATCAAGTCTCTTTGCAAGTTCAGGCCAAATTTGGCAAGTTCAGCCAGAAAAAAAAAAAAACCAAAACAAAAAACAAACAAAAACAAAAAAAAAAAAAACCAAAACCAAAAACAGAGAAAACTCCGACGCATTTTGCCCTGACGCATTTTGTCATTTCAAAATGACTGAACAATGCCAATTATCCCAGCCTTTCTTCTAATGATTTTCATGGATTCCCATTTCCTTCCCACTGCAATCATAGGAGGAAGCATTGCAGCCAGGACAGCTAAAACTCTGGCTCTGTATCCCACTGCCATGTAGACAACAGGGAACACCAGAGCATTTCTCTCTCTGGTTGGCAGCTTCTCCCCAAGCAGCTCTTTGGAAGAGGGGTCCCAGTTTCTGGTGCCTTTCCCAGACTGAATTTGCTTATTATGGCTTTGTAAACCAGGAGTAAGTGCAGGCATGGACTGAACAGCACAGCTTGGAGAAGCTGAAGGTCTCTGAAAATCTGGGAGAAATGAGCAGAACAGGCGTGCAAGGTAATTTCTGGTTTGGCCCAGAATGAGAAATAAAGGATGTGGCTGCACCACAACTAAAGACAACCTTTGAAAATCTCTTCAGGACAAATTGTAACAAATATTTATTTCCCTGGTGAATTGAATCACTCAGCTCAGTTCACTGATACAACATTGGCTCCCACTGTAAAATCCCAAGGTGGGAAGTGCTGAGCCACTGGGATCTGCACAAACTGCTGGTTGTCTTTCAAGAAAACCTGCACACTCTGAGGTCCTAAATAGCTGCAGAAATTAAGGAAAAGCCATTAAAGGTGGTCCCACAGGGATTCTTCACTCATTTCAGCTTACAATAGCTGTGTGGACAGCCCTATATCAGCTCTTTGGTCCATAAATGTTGATTCTGGTCCATTCTCAAGCATCCTTTGCTGCAGAGACACAAAATCTGCCACGCCAACTCATGGATCTGCATGAATTTTCAGAGTGCTCCTCCAAAGGATGATCAGAAGACAGGCTGGGTCACATGAACGGGCTTTTTTGGACAGCACTCAGCACGCAGCATCAGAGCCAAAGGATCCCAAGAAATTATCAAAGATGTTTTTAGGCATCTGAATTCATTATAGTCCCCTGGCTCCACAGTCGGTGGAGCTTGGAGAGCTGGATGGAGGTGTCTGCTTTAACATGAGCTGAATCCTTCCAGGGTCTGCTGGGGGTCTGGGTGACACCTCCAGTGCCCATCACAGGGCATATCCGACAGTCAAAAAGGGGCTGGAAAATCACTTTGCTGAGATATTTTCCATGCAAAAGCAATAAATATCCTTCGCCTGGAATCTGATCTGGAGGAGGTGTTCAGATGTGTAGGAGCCTTGAGATTTGAGGGAATCTGTGCAGCACTGGGTCTCACTTGGAGGAAATGGAAAATCCTGGTGGAAGTTTCTGTGCTCATTACACGGTTGTGGCACAGAACAACCTGTGGCAACAAAGTGACAAAAATCCCTGCTGAAATCTTCACCTTTTGGTCCCTCCACCCTGCAAACTCTATTTCTAACTGCCATAGGTGCTTTGGGGGAATTCCTTGGTTTGGGTGGATTTCTGTGCTCCAGGAGGGTTAAAGGGACAATCTGCTCCTGGTTTGCTCTGGAGGAGCAGCATCCATTGCAATCAACCCTCGGTCACAAGACACAGGAAGAGCACTGAACCCTGGGGTAAATGAGGAAAATTTGGATGTTAAAAATGTGGAGGGACTGCCAGGAAACACTGGGAGGATATCTGAAAGGCAGCAGGGGAAATGAGATGGAAGCGAGGTCTAATTTAGGGATAAACTCTCTAATTTGCATTTATTATCCTCATCCCCCACCCTGCCTTTACTTTGGCCATTTTTAGGTCCAGAATCTTTATTTAGGCTCCCAGATATTCAGGATTGCTTTCATGTTTGCTCCAGCATGCAGAGGTAAATGATCCTGTGGGATTTGCTGCCTGTCCAGACATCAGAGTAAATGAAATCTGCACAACAGATACATACACAGCTCCATTCCTTCCAAATCCACATCTAGGGACTTCCTCCAGCTGCAGGAGAGCTGACTGTCTCCTGACATTTCAGATCTTCTCCCTGGACCAAATTCCCCAAGACAGGGGATCTGCAAAACACACAGTTGAGCCCCAGAAATGTTTTTTTCAAGATGTTCTTTCAGGTCAGGATTTGCTAATCACAATCACCTTGCATGAATGGTGACAAAATTTTAGTAGGGCTTGTTGTGATATAGAATGATGATTTTAAACTAAAAGAGGCTGTATTTTGACTAAATATAAGGAAGAAATTTTTTACAGTGAGGGTGGTGAGGCCCTGGCACAGGTTGCCCAGAGAAGCTGTGGCTGCCCCTGGATCCCTGGAAGTGCCCAAGGCCAGGTTGGATGGGGCTTGGAGCAACCTGGAATAGTGGAAGGTGTCCCAGTTTACTGCAAGAAGACTGGACTAGCAGACCATTAAATGTCCCTTCCAACCCAAACTTTTCCACGATTCCTTGTGCAGATCCCAGAAGATCACAAGAGAGGGGAGTCTGTGCCTATAAATCAGACTCCAGCTCCATCCCCACCCTGTCACTGCATCAAGGCAAAAGCAAAGACAGCACAGCCACCTGTGCAGGGGAGCAGCCTGAAGATTAAAGCCACAGCCTTCCCTCCCCTCCATTACCTTCACGCTCTACAAGTCACTTATTTTTTGTTACAGACTCAGCCACCTTCAGCAGGAGGGCTGAAGAGAAGGTCATGGCTCCTCTCTGGGAGCCTGATGATTTCAGTTTCGTTTTCCTGAGCCTGAGAGAGGCTGTGAACTGAAATCTCTTCTTTTCTCCTGATCAACTCAACCATGAGGCTCCCCTGCCCCTTCCCTGCTGGGTCACAGAGAGGGTGTCCACACTGGGACATGGCAGGGATGGGGACCCAAACCTCTCTCCTCAGGAAATCCCTCAGTTGCCTTTCTAGAGGGAATGTGTCCACTTGCAACCCAACCATGAAGGATTTACATTTTTCAGCCATTTCTTCTGGTGATAGTAATTTCTACTGCAAAAGAAAGCATAAGACACACCACAAAAAAGTATTAAGCAGAAAAGCAATAAGAGGAAAACTAAATTCTCAGTCCCGCATCCCCTTTCGCCTTTCAAACACATTTTGAGTGAATAATTTCTGACTGCTGCCACTGCAGTGCCATGGGCAGAGTGAATGGAAGCAGCTGAGTCTGGCCAACTCAGTGCATGCAGGATTCCAGCTGGGAAGAACCACTGGGCACTGGGTCACAGATCCCTGATCACTCATCAGCAGGCCCTGAAAAGAGATGCAAGTCACTGCAAAGAGTTCCACTGATTGGGGGGGCAGGGGATGGGGCCAAATCAGTGTTTTCTCATAAATCTGGACAACGTGTATATCACTCTAATTGATGTCAAACTTTCAGCCTGACATGCTTTATAAACCCTGGGCAGCTTTGATCTCCTTGTCTTTGCCTATAAATGCAAGGATTACAAAAACATTCCGAAAAAAAAGTCACCAAAAAATGTCTTTCACCGAGGTACTTTGCTCCAGCAGATAAGGCTAATAAGCAAAGAAACCCCAGGTATTAGGAAACGAGGCTTTTCAGGAACATACTCTGGGGTGGAGAGAGAGAGGGGGGAGAAGCAGCTGAAGGATATTGATGCTTATGCTCCCCCTGTCATTATTCCAGGATATTGTTTATATCCCTGGGATGTGGATAAAGGTAGCTGTCACTTCTGGCACCGCTCTCCCCCCGGGAGATTACGGCGAACTGCGGCTGACACTGCCCAAGGTTGCTCTGACTGACAGCCCCCGTGGCATGGTTACTGTCAGAGCCCTCCCAGGGCTGGGGGTGCCCGGCTCTGAGAGCCATGGAAAAGGGAAGGGGGGGTTTTCCATGAAGGAATGGGCTCTGCTCAGCCTCCAGCACATCCCCAGGCAGGAGGAGACAGCTCCTCGCCAGGCAAAGCTCAGCAGTGAGAGGGGAGTTGAGGGAAGGTGTTTTACCATCCCTTTCCTCTGTACAAGGCTCAAATCCCAAGGGCTGGGGTCCCTCTCAGGTGTTCAGTGCTCTGCTCCCAGAGGATTCTCAGGGATCGAGAGGGAAGGGGTCCTGCAATGCCTCCACCAAGCAGGAAAAGGGGAAAAGTGATGGGAATGGAGAAGGGAGATGTGAAACAGCAAGGGAGGCTGTGAGACTTGGCATGGTAAGTCGGGACTCAGTTGTGGATTATGACTAATAAATTTCCCCAGGTCAGTGTCTTTGAGTGACCTGGAAGTCTCAATTCCCTTTATATTCCCTTTATATTCCCTTTATATCCCCTTTATTCCCTTAGATATGATTCAGTTGGCTGAACAGAGGCACTGGAAAAGTCTGAAAGCACCTGAGATGTCAACAGAAGGCCAAATAGCAGCAGGACCTCAGACGAAAGTCACCTTAGACACCCCTGTGGCAACCAAATCCCACCCCAGTATTGATGGAGCCATCACAGCTCGTCTCTCCCCTCAGCAGCAGAATCCCAGGCTTGGCCAGGTGGATGTGGACACCAAAGTGTGGGTGTCTTAGATCTGCCTTCCTCAATCTCCTTTCATAATGGGAACTCCTCTTCCCAACCTCTGGGAAGCTGGGAAGTGTCTGAGCCATCGGGAAGCTCCGTGGAGTTACGGCATTATCTTTGAAGTCAGCTCTGGAGTTATCTCCTTGGTGCTGGGAAGGTCTCGGCTGGAGCACTGGGCCCCCCTCCAGGCTCCAAGGGAAAGAGGGGTCAGACTGGGGACAGCCCAAAAAAATGCCAAGAGAGTGAGTAAAGGAGCAGGAAAGTCAGATTAAGGAGGGAGCAGTGAAATTGGTTGGTCTGCAGGGACACTTGAGGAGTGACATTCCTTCATGAGGGGTAAAAGAAGGGAGGGAAGGGACTTTTAATGGCAAGGACAGGGAAGTGTGAGAAGGAGAAACTGCCTGGGAAACTCAGCATCGTTCAGAACAGCCCTGGCAAGGGTAAGCAGGGTGGTACTGACTGCCTTGGGGCAGGAGGAGGGGGGAGATGCCCTCAAGGAGCCCTTCACTCCTGGGGTTCTTTGATCCTTGGCCGGGGCTGTGGCAGCTGCCATGGGATGGGACTTGTCCCAAGCATCTTGGGACTTTTGGAACAAGACCCATTTCTGGAGGCACCCACAGAAGTGATTGGCTGCAGGGCCACCCCCTCTGTGCCTGCATCTGTCAAAGGCGCTGATTAAAACCTCGGGAAAAGCAAAACCCAGGGGCTGGGACTGGTTTGTGATGGTGTTACTTGGGTCACACGGGGTGAACTCCAGGAGATTCCATCAATGAATAAAGGAGCAGGGATTTCCAGCCCTGGCAAACACAGCCCTGGCTGTATCACTCCAGTCTTCGATATGTTTCTCTAGGACATTTTCCCCTTTCTCACTTTGTAGGCTTTTATTTGTACAAACAAGCCCTCTACAAGGTAGATTTCTTTTCCATCAGGCTGAGGAATGCAACTGAACTACCTACATGATGGGTTTTGATGGCAATATGGGGTTCTGGGGAAAAAAAAAAGGGATTTCTATGAATTAAATGACATTGTTAATTAACATGATTTAAGATGGCAGGACGTGGATGTGTAGAACGCACATTAACTCTCCTGCTTTGGGGTTGAAAGCAAGCTCCACTTTTTGCAAGTCCAGATAAGTCTTCTTTGAGAAATGGGAATTTGGCTCCTAAATCAATTAGGCCTGGCAGATCTACAAAGGGAAATTTATAATGGAGCACAGAATTAACCCTTGGACCTTGCAAACTGTCTGTCAGAGCTGCTGGGCTCTGCCTCTCGCCTCTTCCCCTGCCGAAGTCACACGGCCCAGAGAGAGAAATTACTTTGCAGTAATGCTGTCAGAGACCAAAGCAAATCTGATGCTCCCAGACATGTGGAGGGCACAGGCCTTGACCTGGTACTGCAACCCTCTGAAAAAAAAAAAAGATTCACCCCTGTGAGCACGGGAGGAAGCCAAAGCGCGTGGCATCACCAGTTTTCCGCGGAATGCCTCTTGGCTGGACCTCAGTTGGGTGTGTGAGGAGCCCTGGAAAAGACCAAAGTTTTTCTCAGATCCACCAGCACTGTCCTGAACTCAGCTCCATGCACATAAAATCATTGAATGGTTTGGGTTGGAAGGATTTTAAAGCTCATCTTGCTCCAACCCCCAGCCATGGGACACCTTCTACTTGCCCAAGGTTGCTCCAAGCCCTGTGGACCAGCCTGGCCCACACCATCCATCTTCATGAAAGGTACAGTTGGGACCCTTCAAGGAAGTGAGCTTCACCACTTTGTCTGTCAGACATCATGAGTACAAAGACTGATGAAGGTGGAGTTCGTGCCTAAACAATCTTGTAAATATGCCTTTGAGTTTGTTTTAAAGGATTTGCCGATCTCTCTTTTACAACAAACAGGTCACTCAACAGAAATCGTGGATCGCCAGTCAACCTGACCCCAAGCCTGACTTTGGTGCCACTTGTTAACCTGCTCTAGTGGGAGGTGTCCCTGCTTATGGCAGGAGGATTGGAATGGATGATTTTTAAGGTCCCTTCCAACCCAGATCATTCTATGATTCCTTGATTCTTCACAACTCTCTATATGAGACATGGCCCCTCAATAAGGCCAGACATCCAGAGCCCAAGTCATCCACAGTGACTTTATCAGATTGATCCATTGCCCATTGACATCAAGTGCCATTTTAGATGCCCTCATCCTCCAAGACCTGCACAGGCCTCCCAACAGATCTGTTGTCACATCTGTGTGACACTTGATAAATATAAACAGCCTGAGGAAAAAATACCTTGGAGTTGGCACTAGATGGTTTTTAAGGTCCCTTCCATCCCAAGCCATTATGTAATTCTATGATTCCAACCCAAACCATTCTATTCTCCCTTTCCAGTCATTCCAGGCCTGAATCATTTGACCTCTTTCAGATCCTGCCTTAGTCTGACTCAATTGTCCCTCAGAGAGTGCGTGTCTCTCTTCACTGACTACAAAGTGAGCTCAGGGTGATTAGCTCAGCTCTGGATGTTTACAGCGTATACAGCAAAATTTGACCAGCAGACTCTCACCCTCAGGCCTTTGCTGCTCTGCATGTCCCAGTGTCCCTTCCAAAGCTGAGTTTCCACCAGAAAAACGGAAAAAAGAAAACCGAAGGGGCCCTCCCACTCTGACTGTGCTTACATCGTCCTTACACTAAATGGAGAGGATCCTAATAGGATATTTAGAAGAGGTTAACTCTTCAGAAGCCTCCGGCCCTGCCCTACATCCTGGACGCCTGCCAGAGCAAAGCCAAGGATAACAAACCAGCTTTCGTTCAAGTATTCTGAGCCAATTAAAAAAGACAAATTAGTTTGGCCTTATCTCTTCCCTCCTCCTCCCCCTTCCCACCCGAGAGACAAGAGGGGATTCGCGGAGGAATGTTTCTCCTCTGTGATGGCTCTGCCTCACTGAACTCTTCAAGGTCTGTGATGGATGAAAGCTCTCTCTTCCATTATGCTTCCGACAGCCCGTGGGTCCTAATGGGACGGGGGCAGGGGCAGTGCTGGGGGGACCAGAGTGGCAAAGTGGGGGGAGAGCTTTACGTGGAAAATCAAGGGGAAGGAGCTAATGGACATCTCCTCCCCATCCAAGCTCAGCCTGAGGATCTCTGCAACCTTGCAAGCCCCAGTGCAAAATAAACAAGAACTGCCTTGTGCAATCTGCCCTTTTCTTCTGCAGTTTTTTATTCCTTGCAATTTTTTTGACATGCAACTGCTGCACTTTCTATGTGCTGCAAGCAGAAAGTCTGGCATGACCTGAGTATGGCAGGAATGGAAAAAAGAACTGGCAAAGAAGGCTTTTGAGAAGAGCTATCTGGTTCAGCTCTGGGCTTTTTAAAGATATACTGTGCTGGTTTGACCTCTGCCATGGTCTAAGCTCATCGGCTTGAAAAGCAGGGCAAAAACATCTGAGCAGCCGCACAGAGTCAGAGCAGAGCCCTATCTGCTCATGGGCTCTTTCCCAACCCTGGCCACTTGCAAATGTTTATGTAAAGGGTTTAAGAAGCAGCACAAGAGGAGTGATGCATCAACAGGCTCAGCTGTGCTTTGCCACATGCTCCTTGTGCCCAGAGGGGGTTCATACAGGGCACCCCAAAAGACTGAATGTTCCACCAGGATTTTGTCTGGGTGAAGCAGCATCCCTGTGCTCTGCCCTGTGCAGATTTAGGGTGGCTGGCTAGAGCCAAAACTGTGCCAAGTACCATGTCAACGACAGAGACAATCCAGTTCCAGTGTCTGTGTTTGGCACTGTTTTATTTATTAGTGGAGCTGTGTCCTGTGACAGAAAAGATCATCTCATCCCCAAGATTAGAAACCCACTTGTTCAAGATTAGAAACCCACTTATTTGTGATAACACAGAGCTCTCTTCATCCCACTCTTGCACTGCCTCTGTCTCACAGCTGGGGAGAAGCATGATGAGACACTCAAGGAGGAGATTTTAAATCCCACCATCACTACCCAGTGGAGAACTGAATCTGTCTCACTTGGGAAACAACACATACTCTGGACAACCCTAAGATACTCTGTCCCCACTTCATGGACCTTGGGATGAGGAAAGCCAAAATATCCAAGCAATTCAGGTGAAGTAGACTCTTCAATTTCCATCCAGTCTCAGTCTCCCAGAGTCTTCAGGGATTTTGCAACATCCTGCTTTTGCAATCCAAGAGAAACACTCCAGGATGACTTCACTGAAACGCTGTGTCCTTACAGAAGGAGCAGGAAGGACTTCATAGGAAGGCCAATCCCCTTTGTGAAATACGTTTTGGGAAGGACTTACATTCACTTGACTTTATTGTCCAGTGGTTGGGAATGTGGAGAAACAGCAGCAGGCTGGGATGCATGGGGACAACCAGAGGATGGGCTCCCAGAGACAGAAACAAAATGAAAATCACAGCTCCATCAGAATGAAAGTCATAGGTCCGCAGAGAGAAGATGCTGCTCATTTGTGCTTTGATATTTCTATGTGATTTAGGCTGAAAGTTGGGTTCAAAAGGCTGAGAAAACAGCATGAAGTGATATCCTCCCTTCTCCCTGTTTAATCCTGACCAGACATTGCTGTCAACTACCAGGACACCAAAAAGGCCCAGATTTCCTACAGCACAAACACCTCCCACACACCAAAAGTGCAGGATTTCTCTTCTCAACCCACCCCTTGCCTCTTCCCCACCAGCACTCCTGCTCTGGCAGGAGATCACTGCAGGGAGGATGACTCCTGATCTGCATCCCAACATCTGCCCTGGCATGGGCAAAACCTCTGCTGAGGAAAAGGGCTCCTGGATTCTCTAGGAAGTGGTGGGAATAGAGCTCCTGGAAGCAGGAAACATGCACAACTGGGCAGTTCACACTGCAGAGAATCACAGAACCATCAAGGCTGGAGAAGTCCCCTAAGAAGATTGAGTCCAACCACAAACCCCGCAGTGCCAAGCCCAGGACCAAACCATGTCTCTAAGCCATAATGTGAATTTTTTAAGGATCTAGTCTCTGTGAATAGTGTGTGCAGCAGCAGGGACTTTGCAGAGACACAGGCCAGCACCAGCACAGTGGCTGTACCCCCATGGGCAAAGTGCCAGGAGGGTTTTCTAGGAACCACTTAGAGGACCTGCAGGGCTTGAGGTCAACGCTGCGGCACTTCCCACCAGTCCCAGGGACAGAGGGTATAAAAGAGGCACAAGAGCAGCCCCTCAGAGGGGCTCTGGCCGGGCTATAAAAGGAGCTGGTCTCTCCTGAATTCCACAGCGAGGGAACGTGCTGTAATTACAGTGGTGCTGTCTCGATCGACAGTGGCACAAACCAGAACCTTCCAGTTCTGCGGTGAAACAACAGCCGCAAAAAGCGCCGGGTGCCCTTGAGAGAGGGAGCGTGCAAATTAAAGTTTAGTCTGAAGCTTCACTCCTCTGCAGGCTCAGCCCTGGCCTTGGGAAGGGGGTGTGCATGTGGGCTGCTGGGAGAGAGAGAAACAGTGGGAGAAAAAGCAGGAAAGGGAGAGGTGGAGGGGGGAGACACGAAAAGGAGAAAAGAAAGATTTGGGATAAACATATCTCAGCTGATAAGCAATCAGGGTCAAGATGGGAGGGGCTGGAAAACCTGCTCAGAATGAATGGAAAGGGTTTTTTTTTCCTCTCCTGCCATGCAATGAAAGGTATTAGGGCCTTGCTCTGTGTGAGAGGCTGCAGCCCCTCCCTGCTGGGCTGAGGGCTGTGTACAGAGGGAATGAAATCCCTGATGCCCCAGGGGGCTGGGAGCCCACCTCCATCTCATATGGATGGGGCTGGTCTGACCTCCCCAAGGTTTGATCACCACTGGTTCTGTGGGAGTGTGGGAAATTTGTCAGGAAGAGAACACAGTATTCCCATATTGGTATAAAAACTCCTGAAAGCAGAATGTTTGTAGGAGAACAGGGTAATCTCCATGAGCAAAATTGTGTGGGGAAAAGGTGGATTTAGGAAAGAGATCCTGAATGCAGTAGAATGGGATTGATGGTGACCAACCACAAGGCAGCAGTGCAGGAGCAGGAGGGGAAATGCATTGCAGATCAGAGGCTGAGCATCAATCAGCTGGAGAAAAGGGCCTTTATTCCACACTGAGATGCTTAAATTGGTCCAAAACCTGGGACTAAGGAGGTCCAGCTTGGGCACCACAGGGAGTTACAGGAGGAAGTGGGGGGAAATGCAGGAAACAGCAACAAGGATGAGGAGAAGAGTGAAAAACACAGACAATGAGGAGCAGCTGAAGGACATGGAGTGTTCAGTTCTAGATAAGGCGTGGGGTAAATGTGATATGTCCCTCATTTCCCTGTCTGGGGAGAGAGGAGAGAGGAAGAACAGTGTCTCCATCACCAGTGGTTTACAAGAACAGGCTGCACAAGGAGGAAAGGTTATGGAGGTTTGATGCAGTGTTTGGACTGAGTTTTTCAAGGTCCCCTACCTGTCACAATATCCTTCAGTCCTGTTCACTTTTTATTCCTTCACTGCTGAAGATTTGCTCAGAATTCACTGAAGTTGCCTTCTTGATGCTCACACCTTGCAGCCTGTGGTCTAAATGGGATTTTTAGACCCTTTTTAGCTGCTTCTGGCTCTCCCCAGCAGAGACCCCTGCTCAGAATGGCAGGCAGAGCTCAGCAAAAGCATTTTTCAAGCCACATATTTGTTGAAAGTCTCTTGTAAATTCTACCCAGTGAACAAAACTGAACATTGATAATGAAGCAGCTGGGAGAGAAGTATGCCATCAAAAAGAAAAACAAACAACCAAAAGAAGGAGGAACAGGATAGGTATTAAAGAAAGGACAATTCCATTTTGAACAGGTGAAGTACTAAATCCATCAGCCTCCCTGTTTGCTTGTGATCTGCACATCCAAAAGGATAAAGAGTGTAAAAACACCAGCAGAAAAGCACAAAAAAACCCATAGAGTGAGAGAATTATTTGCGTTGGAAAGGACCTTACATGTCACCTAGTTCCACCCCCTGCCATGGGCAGGGACACCTTCCACTGTCCCAGGTTGCTCCAAGTCCTGTCCAGCCTGGCCTTGGACACTGCCAGGGATTCAGGGGCAGCCACAGCTTCTCTGGGCACCCTGTGCCAGGGCCTCCCCACCCTCACAGCCAAGAATTCCTTCCCAATATCCCATCCATCCCTGCTCTCTGGCAGTGGGAAGCCATTCCCTGTGTCCTGTCCCTCCATCCCTTGTCCCCAGTTCCTCTCCAGCTCTTCTGGAGCCCCTTCAGGGCCCTGGAAGGGGCTCTGAGGTCTCTCCCTGGAGCCTTCTCTTCTCCGGGCAGAACACTCTCAGCTCTCCTAGCCTGTCCTCATAAGCAGAAACATTTCCTGGACTACTCCAAGATTTCCCAGTGGAAATCCTAATTGGGCTAGATTGAAAGTCTCTTCCAACCCTGATGATTCTGTGATTCTCACTCTGGTTTCCCCATCCCCTTGATTTGCTGAGCCATTGCCTTACCCCAGTCAGAAGGTCCAGGGCAGGAATAAGGGCTGTGTCCTCAAACCAGGAAGAAAATCTCATAACTCTCATAAACCAGTAAGCAAGGAGGTGCCAGATCTCCCTTTGCAGTCCTTCCAGAGCTGCTGAAACAATTGCGGCTGGAATCTCCACCCATCGGAGCTCATCCCATCTCATTTCAGCACTGTCAGTGTGACATTCAGGTGCAGCTCCTGCCTGTAACTCAGCAGCTTGCACCTGACTGGAACATTGCTTCCAGGAACACATCTGCTCCCAATTTAAAGATATCCAAGCATGAAGAACCTGGGTTAACCGAGTGTTTAATTTCCCATTGCAGCAACCACAAGCCTGGGTGGTTTGGCTCTGCTTTGCAGCCTAGAAAGGCTTTTTTTTGCTAGATTAAAGACACTTTTATCACCGGGCATTTTTCTCCCCAAGTTCTTCTCCAGTCACTTCTCCATCTCCTTTTCTGAAGAGCCAACCAGACCAAGCTTTATGAGTCTGCCATGGCAAGGTTTCCTTTTCACTCTTCAGATAATGTCTGCAGCCCTTTTTTCACACCCTTTCTCATTTTTCAGGATCTTCTCTAAAGCAGCAATGTGGCTCTCTCAGTGCCTAACCACAAGCAAACTATCCCAGCATCCACTGAGAGATGATCCTTCTGGTCTCAGCCATGTGGCCTGGTTAGAAATGACAGAAAAAGAGTCAGGGTGTTTTATAAAGGTAAAGAAATAAGGATGTTTTCATCTTTCCTTTCTGCATTCTGAGATTTGGCCTCTTCTCCCAGGAAACAAGAGATAGGATAAGGGGAAATGGCCTCAAGCCATGCCAAGAGATGTTCAGGTTGGTTATCGGGAAAAATTTCTTTGCTGAAAGAGAGGTAAAGTGTTGGAACAGGCTGCCCAGGGAAGTGGTGGGGTCACCATCCCTGGAAATGCTCAAAAACAAGCAGACATGGCACTTCATGGCATGATTCAGTGGGCATAGTGGTGATGGGTGAAAGGTTGAACTTGATGATGTTTGAGGTCTTTTCCAACCTTAACTATTCTATGTTTTGTTCCTTTCTATTTACAGTGAAAACTGATAATAAAAAATCACTGCAGAATCTGTATTTGGGGGACCTCGTCTGTCTGGGGTGTGTGGGTGTGTTTTGATTTTCGCCTTCATTTTCTGAAAAGAGAGGGAAAGTTTCAGAACTGGGATCACTCCCTGCAGATTCTTTCCCCCAGCCATGGAAACGGGGACAGGAACAGCCACTGGCCATGACCCACATCACCCACACCAGTGACATCAAAGTCTTTGCCAGTGGCCTTTGCCCTTGGCCAACCTGCAGAGGAGTTCCCCAAAAAGCAGCTGAGCTTCCAATGAGCTGACTGCTACCTGGCAGACAGAACCAAGCCCACAGCAGTACCAACCCTGGGCTGCAGGGATCTCTGAAAATCAGGCTCCTAGGGAAAGCTGGCTAATTAACAGGAGAACCAAGGTGCAGCACTGCTGAGTGGTGGGGAGAGGTGAAGGATAGGGAGGGGTTGCTCAGATGGTGTGGGTGTTTCAGGGCAGCTTTCCTTACAGGTCCTCAATATTCCTACCCAGGAAGGACCAGGATCACCTGGCTTAGAAGCAGAATTCCACTGAATGTTGGATGTGGGATTCAGTGCTGGTTTGGAACAGCAAATGTGAAACGTCACTGGAGGTTAAGGAGTGCTGGGCTTCGTGTGCAGAACTTTGCCCCATCTTGTTCTGCAGGTGAAATAGAACCCATGGCATGCACAGAGGTGAGTGCCCCACCTCTCCTCCAGGAACGCCATGGAGAAATACAAAATGAGGGCAAGGACAGAGCAACGCTTCCCCAACACCCTCTTCCAGCCTTTAGCGCGTTTCTGCCACGTGACATCCTGAGCTGGGTAAGCTGATCTCATGTTTAATCGCCCTCTATAGAACATTTTTCCTCCACCCAACTGTCCAGTTGCTTTTCTGAACCCTCATGAACTTCCAGCTTGGCCTGGAGTTGATCCCATGCCCCGGTGTCAGGAGGCCAAGCCTCCTGCAGACGTTTGAGGACACAGTGGGGGCCAGAGGAGCCCTATCAGCCTTACCCACTGCTGAACTCCTGCTGACTCCAAGAGGAGCCAGCCAGACTCCCTGGGATGCTGAGCACATCCCAAACAAACAGGAGGGAAAAGGCAGAAATTGGCCCGTGTGAAAAATGAGAGGGGGAAATAAGGGGCGAAGCGAGAAGGGAAACGTCTGATTCATTATGCACTTGTTTTTCCTTTTGTCTTCTCCAAGGAGGAAGAGGATGGAGCGCCGTCGTCAAAGACAGAGACAGAAGGATGTTTCCTGGCCTGGCCTGGCCTGGGAGAGGATCAGATAATGGGCAGATAACAATAGAAATGATGACTGAGACGAAACTGCAGCCACTCGCTGTGCAGAGAGAGCAGCCGGCCCACCTCGGGCAGGGGAGGCTGAGGAGGAAGAGGCACGAGCAAAACAGCTTCAGTCCTACCTGGACCAGCATGAGGTGGCTGCAAGCTCAGACCCTCCAGGATTTGTTTATCCCATTGCAAGAGCCTTTCCACACATTTATTTGAGCTCTGAGGATGCAGCAGTCCCACACGGTAACCATTTACCACAACTCTGCCCACCACAGTTTGTGTTTCTACTCCTGCTGTCCCTTCAACAGCACTTCAGAGCTGCCACCCAAGCACTCCAACTGAACCCTGTTCAATCCCCATCATGTGGGATTCTCACCAATCTGACGGGTGCACAGGAGAAGGAGCAGTAAATGAAGGAGCAAGAAATGAAATTAGCTCTGAAGGTCTCCTCAGAAAGGCCTGTTTTAGTTTCTCTGCTGCAAATAAAACATGTTGTGGTCTTCACTCATCTCCAGGGCTCAACATGCAAACAGTCCCCCAGGATATGCAAACACAGATGGCAAAAGCGCTGGTAGGCAAACACCAAAGCCCAGGCTGAAGCTTGTTGGGGATGGATGAAAAGTCCAATTGTTCCTCCAGCATTGTCAGGGCCACCACTAACCCATGTCCCCAAGCACCTCATCCACAGGGCTTTTAAATCCCTCCAGGAATGTGACTCCAGCACCACCTGGGCAGCTCATGCAGGTACCACGCACCCTCTCCTCTGGGGAGAGCAGAGAGGATGAACCCCACGCGTGTGCACAGGATTTTCCTGGGCCTCTTATTTGCAGTTCACTGTAAATTCCTCTGGTCTCAAGGATGAATTTTGAAGGGATGCAAATGGGTCCTGATTGGCTTTTTGGCGCTCCATGGACCCCAGAAAAGCCTGAAGTCTGACTGTTGCTATTAAACTACAATGTAGGGATCTATAGCAAGACATGTGATTGCTTGTTCTTGCACATCCAACAAACCTGCTGAGCTGACCAGAGCTACCAGGCCATTGGGGTGATGGATTTGCAGCAGACGCCCATCTAGAGCCACAAAATACAGCTCCTCATCCACAGTGAGCCACCCAGCAGTTGAACACAAAGTCCAAAAATCAATGTTATCCTCTGCTTGGTCACCCTGTGAACTGGGCACCAGTGAAACAGCAAAGAGCCAAACTGGGTCGTTATTAATGACACAGAGGCAAAGAGGAGGCTCTAGAGAGACCTTTAAGGGGTTTATAAAAAGGATAAAGAGGGTCTTTTTCTATGGGCAGATAGTGATGGGCCAAGGGGGAATGGGTTTATCTGAGAGAGGACAGGTTTAGATTAGAAGTCAGGAGGAAATTCTTTACTCAGAGGGTGGGGAAGCCCTGGCACGGGTTTTCCAGAGAAGCTGTGGCTGATCCATCCCTGCAAGTGTTCAAGGACTGGCTGAGTGGGCTTGGAGGAACCTAGGGTAGAGAAAGGTATCCCTGGCCATGGAACAAGATGATTTTTAAGGTCCCTTCCCACCCAAACCATCCTGTGATTCTAATTCATGTATGGCGTCTACAAGTGGCTCTATGCACTTTATGAGGGGGTGTCTTGGCAGCAGCATCATTACCAGGCCACTGGGTTTGAGTGGAGCAAAATAAGAAATTAATAACTTCATTAAAAGAACAGGAAACCTCAAAATATCTTCTCGTCCTACCTTCACACACAGAGCCAGGAGGAAAGGACAAGCATGAAATCCCAACGAGGAAGCAGCAGAGAGTACCTGATGAGGTTCCCTCCCCTCCCACAAGAGACTGCTCCAAGGGGGAGTCACAGTGGGCTTGAAAATGCTGATTTTGGTCAGTATTTGTTGCTGCTGACTTTGGCCAAAGCATGGGTGCCACGTGGGCTGGGGGAGCTGAGTGAACCACCAGGGCATGGTGGTTGATGCTCAGATACAGCTCCAGATGTTCTGTGCCCTCCCTTGACAGCCTCATTGCTGTTCTTTCCACTGCTGAATAAGCCAAAACCGATGTTTGATCCTACCTGTCCATAAACCTCATGTTGCTGCAGTAATAGAAATCCCATGTGCTCCTTTCTTCCTGTGTAACAGCTGAAGTGACTCTGTCCCTGCTGCTGTCATGGAGGCGAGTCCTGACGGTTTAAACTTAAAATTTCCTGAGTTGGAAAGGACCCACAAGGATCACCAGGAAGCAAACCTGATGAGGCCACACCATTACATTATTACTTCATGCATGAGGATTCATTTGTCCTTTCCATTTAACCCCAGATTTTTTTTTAAGTCATTTTAAGGATGCTCAGTTGCTGGCGGGATTTTGAAAATTGATGTTTAGAGATGTAAAAAATCTGGGGGGAAAAAGGCTCCTGAGTGTAACAGCCTTTCAGTGAAAACCTGCCTAGGAAAATGGTGTTAAGGATGATCCATACTACAGGACATGACAGGGCTCGAGCTGCCACCAGCAGCTGGGCCAGTCCTGCTGCAGAAAGCCAGGTCTGCACCTTCTGGGACTTGCAGAAGGACAATTAAAAATATTGTCTGGATGGGAGGAGCAGGAATTACGCTCATTAAATTGCTGCTTGGAAAAAAAAAATCTGCTGAATTTGGGCTGGTAGCCCCCCTTCACCACCCAGCCAGCCCTCCCTCCCTGCTCCATGCAGGAGAAGGGCTCCTATCTCCTGAGAATCCCGATAAACCCTCCTCTCGCACCCTCCCCTTCCCCCCCGAAATAAAAGTGAGCTGTCTTAGTGCTAGGATGCAGAAACCACTTCCAAGCCAGCATTACATCAACATTGCAGCTGATAAAGGGATGCACAATGGAGTGTTAGACTAATAGAAAAACACAGCTCAGATAAGGCAGGCTCCTGATAGCCTGGGCTGATGTAAAATGCCATTGTCTCCCTTTCTGTCAGCTGAGTCACTGCAGCGATAGGGAATTCCAGTGGCAACGGGCAAGGCAGGGGTCAGAAACCACAAACCCAGGGCAAGGCAAACCCCCTGGTGTGGGCACTGCTGGGCAGATGGAGCTGGGGGTGCAGCTGATGGCAAATTCCCTGTGCCTGAAGGGACTGGGAGGAAGATGAAGGATGGAAAGGCTCCAGCCTGCAGGACTATGCCAGGCCCTGTGTGCAACAGAGATCCCTCAGCACCACCACTCCTGGCATGGGACCCACCACTTTCCATGGCTTTTCCTTGCTGTTTCAGCTCCCTCCCACTGCCTCACCCATCTCCTGTGTTTTCTGAAGTCAAGGGAGAGTGGGAAATCTGCTGGGGAACGCAGGGGAGGGGATGCTGGTGGCACTGCAGCCTCCCAGGTTCTTTTGGGTCCAAAACATCCCTTCCATGGCACAAGAGGAGCCAAATCTTGTCTCCAGCTGCTGTCCCACACTGGTCTGAAAGATAAAGTGGGAGAGGCACGGAGAAGCACAGCCTGCCCGCACCCAGCTGGTGCCAGGGGCCAGAGGATGTCTGTCTGTCTGTCTGTCTCCATCCCTCCTGTGAACGGGAACTCCCAGAGCCTGCCAGGGGCTGTGATAGTGCCCTGCCTGCAGGGTGAGGGTGTTTTTCCCTCTGTGGGCTCTGCTCTCGTTTTCCTGTGCTGCCCTTTGATCTCCTCTCACACGGCCCCAGCTCGAGGCTGCCCCAGAGGAGGAACTCCAGATTACGTGGTGGGGTTATGTCATTTTTCCAGCGGACGTGCTGGCCTGGCTCACGGTGGAGAACAGCTTTTTTTAGTGCCAGTGCTGCACTCAGTGGGAAGGCAGGTCCTGGAGAAAGGCTGGAGTGGGGATGCTGCAAAGGCTTCGTGTCACAGGGAACATCTGGGAGCCAGCACAGGCTCAGGAACCAACCCTGGTCTCTGTGTGCTTGCTCACACCTCAGTGGGAATATGAAGAATTCAGAGCGTGCCACGAGGCAGTGGGTGCAAGATCGGGCCTGGCTGAAAATTCAATGTAAAAGCAGAAAATGGGTTTTATGTTGGGAAATGGGTGATGCTTTTACCCAGATCCTCAGAGGTGGAGCAGATCTGTGAGGACATTGTACATTACAGGGGTAGAAAGCACAAAACTCCACTGATGGAGAGAATGAAATCTGGCTGAAAACTTCAAAGATTGCCCTTCTGCTTCATCAGAAGTAAAGACTTACAAACAAATAATAAAAATAAAGCATTTTTTCCACAATGCTTTCTTATATGTTTTTCTTCTGAAAAACTTCTCAGTAAGACCTTTCTCTTTTTCCAAATTAGTGCACTTTGTCACACAATTTGGGGACCATTTCCTCATTATCCTAAGATAGAAGCAAACCCCAAAATGTTGAAGAGTGCAAAAAAAGAGGATGGAAGCGCATCATTTATATTTGTGAAGAAGCCAAGATGCCCAGGGAAAGCTGCTGAAGGTGGAAGATTGTGGAGGAGACCCTGTCACATAAAAAACTCTGACTCTTGCATCTCCATCTCTACTCTCTCTGTTTCAATAAACTGATGCTGACCAGAAATACCCCATGACAATCCAAATTAACTTCTTGTGAGTGTGGAAAGAGATACAGTCTGGATCTGGTTTCTAACACCAGCTAAATGGTTGGAGTGCAATTTCTTGTCATAATGCCCGGATTTAGTGCTGAGGTGGACCAGAAAGGAGAGAAGGTCCTCTCTGTTTGAAAAAAGGCAGGGATGAAGGCTCAAACCCCCATGTTCATCAAGACTTCTCAGGGTACAGTTTGTGCCCTGAGTTGCATTGGTTTGTAGAGGTCTCTGGATCACAGAATCATGGAAAAGTTTGGGTTGGAAGAGACCTTAAAAATAATTTCATCACAGCCCCCTGATATGGACAGAGACTTTCCTCTAGACCAGGTTGCTCCAAGCCCCATCCGGCCTGGCCTCAAGGCAATCAATATTTCAGAGGCTGACCTCTGTTTTCTCAAAACTCCTGCTGGAAATCCCCGTTCCCTGAGGGAATTGCCTGAGGCAGACATGGGCCACACTCTGCACACCTGGGCATGGATGAGGGATGGCAGTCTGCCTGCACTGATCCGCTCTGGGACTGAGCAGGAGGAGAGGACTGGGTTTGCATGGAAACTACAAGGAGATGCTCACAAGAGAAATTCATTATCTGATCTAGAACACCAATGAACACGTCCGTTCCCATGGGAAATCTTTAATGACCACAGATTGTGACATTTTCCAAGGAGAAAACACCATTCCACACAATGAAATGCGTCACCCCTTCAGGAGAGATGGAATCCCTGGAAAAGCCACTCTCTTCCAGAAGAATCCATGATCCCTTTGACTCAAAACTACTTGAAGAGCAACTCTGGAGTGTTAAAATACAGCCTACAAGAGGAGGCTGATCAAAGCTGCTCAAGGATTAAAAATCCAGTTTATACAACCTCAGCGCTGGCCCATTTCCCTCCCCTGACCTCACTGGTTCTTAGAACTGGCTCTGAGGGGTGGAAGTTGTGTTAACTGGAGAAGTGGTTGGAAGAGGCTTCAGAAGCTCAGGGAGAAGGGATGTGTGAGGTAGATTTGGGATTTCAGGGAAGAGAACAGCCTGGGTCTGGTCACAAATTCCTGCAGATGTCCCATGGTTGTCTTTTTTCATAGAATGACAGAATCAGTAAGGTTTGGAAAAGACCTCCAAGATCAACAAGTCCCACCTTCCATTTTGGTGGGAATAGTTACAAAACACAAGAATTTCCAGACCAGACCCTCAAAGACCTTCTGACACCAGTGGGATTTCCTAATTGATGTGGCTGTGGGGATATTGGGGTCTTCATGAAACACCCTTTACCTCCCACAGTACAAAACCTCTGGGGAGATCCTTTAACTCAGTCAAATGCACAGTGTTTATCTTCCTGGATTTTTCATCCCAAAATGTTGGGACAGGATTCAACTGCAAGTTCCAGGAGTCTAAACTCAGGGTTTAAGAAGGTTTTCCTCACTGAAAATGCACCAGAGCAGCCAAGATGCCCTCATGGGGCTGGAAGGCAAAGGGAACACAAGTGACTCACACTTTTCTGTCCAGCAACTGGAGATTGAGTGGAATATGGACTTAATGATCCCTGTCTCTTCCAACATGGAATATTCCGTGATTCCATGATACCCTGAGGCTGGGAAATGTGTTGGGAGAGGAGCTGTGAGGATAAACCCTGGAGAGGGCAGCTGGGCTGCTGCAGACAGTTTGGATCTGGAGAGGCAGGATCCCACCCTTATGGGACCCTCACCCTTTTCCAGGAGAGACAGAGACTGCTGAGTTTCTGCTGGGGAAGAAAAATACAGTCTGGCACTGAACCCTTGAAAGGTTTCCGGCCCTTGGATTAGATGACCTCAGTATGCCTTTTCCATATCTGCTACCACAGATATAAGGCTTACTTGAGTCTGCTGGGAATTCTTGGACAGAACGACTCTCTTTTTTCTTTCTTTTTTTTTTTTTTTAAACAGGGAAAACCTATTTGTTTAGTTATTATTATTATTGTTGTTGTTGTTGTTATTACTCATTTCTATGGGAACGTACTCATTGCAGTGAATCCCGTAAAAATTATCAGTGCTAAATGGAATTCCTGCTCAAAATTATCACGTTTCTCACCCTATAGCTTTGAAGACATTTACAGTCCCAATCAGGCATTTAATTCTCTCTTTCTCAGTACAGGATCAGTTTTGACTCTTTGGACATCTCATTTAACTGTTTCTCCATGGCTATCCAGGGTTAAGCACAGGGCTTGTGGCTTGTTGCTTACAATCAAATGTTCAATTATCTTGTCTCCCAGGCTCTGAAGGAGATATGGGAAAGGAGGACGGCTGTGGTTTGGATCAAACTCCAATGTGATCCCAGCTTCTCTCCTCAGTGATTTAAAAATGATTCAGATGTGAATCAGTTTTCTTCAGAGCAAAGATGCTGTCACTTGCAGGTGGTTCCTTTCCATGAGTTCTGCCTGCTTAGGTGTGAATAGAGATCTGTTGTGATGCTCTGCAATGCCAGAAGGGCTCCATAACATTTATGAAATCTGGAACTGGATATGGAAAACAGGCTGGCTTAAAAAGATGACTTTTTTATGGAAGTGATCAGCTTGGCATGCCCTGAAAACATCTTGTTTTCATACAGTGCCAAACACAATAATGGAATCATGGAATCATGGGATCATGGAATCATGGAATCATGGAATCATGGAATGGTTTGGCTTGGAAGAAAACTTAAAACTCATTCCATTTCACCCCCTGCCATGGCAGGGACACCTTCCACTGTCCCAGGTTGCTCCAAGCCCCATCCAACCTGGCCTTGGACATTTCCAGGGATTCAGGGGCAGCCACAGCTTCTCTGGGCAATCAGTGGCAGGGCCTTACCACCCTCATCATAAAATATTCTTTCTTATATGTAACCTAAATCAGCCCTCCTTTAGTTTAAAACCATTAACCCTGGTCCTACCTCCTGCTCTGAGACTGGAAAATTGTAAATTATAAAGTGGTCTGGAGTCCAATCTTCCCAAAACCATCACCAAATGTCTTGACCCACCTCAAGGAAATTATTTTCCTGAAGAAGACACCTCCTGGTCTGGTCATTGCCACCACCAACCTCCAGAGAGCAGCTGAGGCGTTAGGAGACATGCCAGCAACCAGAAATCTACTTTTTGGCCCCAAACTCTGGCATGGAGAAATCCTCCATGCACCAACACTGCCACTAAAAATACACCCTTGTGAAAGCAGGTGTGCAAGGATGCCAGTGTTCTACCTGAACCCCAGCAGATTGAAAGGTCCAGGCTGATTCAGTTTGTTTTGCTTTTCAGGGAAGGGAAAGGAGTTTCATTTTCAATTGTGTCTTCATGCCAAAGCTTGGACTCGTAATGACCACGTGGGGCTTGAATCAATTTGCAACTGAGGGAAAAGGAAAATTTTCAGCTAAAGAAATTCTGAATCAAGTGTGTTCATTTTATAAATGTCTTTGGAAGAAAAGCAATGACTCTCAGAGCATGTCTTTCCAAGGGAGCAGAAGGGTTTGTATGCTCTTGGGAAACATTGCTGCTGAATTCCCTGGTTTTGGTCCCAAAAAATTCTATCCCCAATGCTGAATAAAACAGGGGGGACACAGGATGGGACAACTACAGCATCACTTGGGTTGCTCCATCACCCTAATGGGAATATCATCCTCCCCTTCCCGTGCTGCCCATGGGAAAGGGTCCCAGAGCTGGAGGTCCTGGCATGGAATGAGACCCGGGCAAGCACATAAAAGGAGGGGGGATGAGGATGGAAAGGGCAAAAGAAGGGGGAATGGGGATGAAAAGGGCAAGGGAAGAGGTGAGTTGAATCGATTGGTGTGTGAAAGGCTTCCCGGGAGCCCCGTTGCTGAGAGACAGCCCTGGGAGATGCAAGGCTGGAATTAATAACTGCTCCATTGGGGCCCTGTTTGCTCTCCTTGCCCAGAGCCCGAGGACTTTGGTCGCAGCTTATCGCCCCGCCGAAAGCCCCAGGAATGCAGTCACAGGCAAATGTGCTCGTTCACACGACATCTATTAATCAAACGACTCCCCCACCCTTTAACCCTTCGCAGCCCAGGCAGGGGGAGGAGGTGAGCATGGCTCTGCTTTGTCTAAAATCAGGGTCCCAGGAGTCTCTTCAGAGATAGGGGTAAGTTACTGCAGTTTGGATACTGTCCCCTTACTCTGCATCCAGGGTTTTCCTGAATTCGTATGGGATTTGTTTTGGTGCTTGCACCTGAAGGCATCCTATTCCAGTTGGGGCCAAGCACCCAACCACTTGAAAATGCTTTGAAAGCCCCAAATATTGTCAATGAAAAACTACCACAGACTTTGCTTCCTCTTCACTCTGTTTCTCACTTTAGGTGCTGCTTGCACTCACTCCACGGTGGTTCTGCAGCTCCCCTGAGCTGTGGCTCCTCTGCAGCTGTGCACATCTGCAATGGGATTCTCTCTGCTCTGAGCAGCACAGAGCCCATCAGACACACCCCGGGGACACAAAACACCACAGGCAAATGTCTCTGCTGCTGCTTGGAGAAGGTGGGATTTACCCCAACCTCACAGAACCATAGAATATCCTGAGATGGAACTTGGCGCCTCCGTGGCAACACCAACCACCCTGGAATGACAGAATCATGGAATCATTAAGGTTGGAGAAGATCTCTAAGATCAGGGAGCCCAACCATTAACCCAGCAAGGCCAGGTCCACCCCTAAACCATGTCCTGAAGTTCTGTGTCCCTCTTGTCTTGCTGCTGGGTGTTTTAGTCTCTGAAATGTGCAGAAAACACATTCCTGCCTTCAGACTGAGGAAGATTTTCAGGCTCTTGACCTGTAAGGAGTTATTTAGCCAGTTCAAATGACCAGGGAGGCTCTGTAGGCCCTCCATGGTGAGGGAAGGGGCAGTGGCACCTCCTGAGGACAATTCAGCACATCAAAATTAGGCTCCTGCTGTGTAACACCCCCTGGAAATCATCACCTGCTGCATGAAGTGTTGTAAACTGGCCAGGATGGACATTGCTGCATTGGTTACCCTGAGATGTCGCCTCACCCTTGTCCACACCCTGAAATCCATGGGCTGGATTAACAAGTCAATCAAAAATACCCTTCAGGAAAGTAGCGGGGATACCCCAGTGCTGTAAGACACGTGTGAGCCTGGGAAATGCCACTTGGGTATTTCCTGGCTCCTACAGAGGGTCTGGAATGACATCCCAGGAGAAGCAGCTGGGACAGGCATCCCACCCATCCCACCAATGGACTCTGAGCAGCCTCTGGCGTGGTGACCCAGAGTGGAGGCTGATGCTGCTCCTCCCTGTCCTCTGTCCCCTGTTCCTGCATAAACAGAGCCCAGTGATAAGGTGACCATTTGTGAAAGGGGTGGGGACTCAGCAGCCTCACCAAGACTGCTCAGTTCCCCATCACCTCAAGTTTTCTGCCCTGGCTGGCATCTCCTGGCACAGTGCCACCCCAGGAGCCCTGCTGGGTGACAGGGTGAGGCCCTGGCTTTTGCCCCAGGCCAGACCAGGCTGGAGGATGGGGTGGGTGACTTTCAGCCTTCCCACACCAGGAAGGAAGGATGGATTTTTTGTGCGTCACGTCCTGAGAAGTTTTTAGCCCTGGGTCCCGTCTTGTTGGCCTCGTGTCAAGGAGGAGGAGGCATGAGCTCAAGGAATTTGAAGGAAGGCAGAAGGCACCATGCCAGAGGTGGGATCTGGGGCATTTTTACCTGCTTTTGGGTTCTTTGCCTGATTAATGAAATCTCACAAGGTGGAGGTGCCAGGATCACAATCTCCTTCTTGTCAGGGCAGGTTTCACCCGTTCATGACAGTGAAATAGAAAGGACATTTTTATTATCTGGCATTTTTAGGCATGCAAAGTTTGGGGGTTTTTCTAGCTGTCAAAGAATGAAGCACATCATTTGGGATTGAACCATTTCATTTCTGAAGCATCACCACAGTCCAACCTCTGTTTTGAGCCTTCAACATTTTCCCCTCCAGATCCAACTGTGCCTAAAATCACAGAATTCTTTTGGATTAAATCAATCAATTAAATAATTAAATCAATTATTATTGTTAAATCAATCCAAAAGATGCACTACATCTCACCACAGGTCTGTTTTCTATGGGATCAGATTAAACCCCTTCTGAACCATCTGCAGTGGGGGCATCACCTGCTCAAGGCCAATATTTTGTCTGCTTTATCCTACTCCTACATGGCCACCTCTCCTTCAGCTTTTCCAAAAAGTATTGGGTAGGATTTGCCATGTGTCTGTGCAGCATAAGGGACCTGGTGGGGTCCCTGCATGAAGGACAAGCACTAATCAGAGCTGATTCCTCATCACATTCCTTCTTTCTGATGGCTCAATGAACAGAGAAAAAGAAGTACAAGCAGGAAGAATAAAAGTATTACGAGTTCTGCAGCCCAAACAACCTCCAGCAAACCAGGTATTGAGAGGGAAGAGGGAGAAAAAATAATACACAAAGCAATTTGACACTTTTACCTGTGAATAATTATTCATCCAAACTCCAGTGATAAGGACGTGACACTCTCCAAGCAGATTAGGACCTCACTGGAGAGGAAAACCCTTCTTGTTCCCCCTCTTCCCGTATTGTTCCCAAAGAGTTAACAGCAAAGCAGGTTTGCAGTTACCCGGGAATAATGGGGTGTGATTGGGGCACTAAAGAGGTGGAATTGATTTATTTTTTTTTATTTTTTTTTCCAGGCTTTCAGCTCTAGAAGCCCCTCCCTGACTTCCTGGTAACTCATGACCAGCAGGGTCAATAGAGCAGAAATCCTTCTAAAGGGCCAATCTGTATTTGAATTATTTAAACAATGTAGTACAGCCAAGTTAAATGGGGCTTATCAAACGTTACACCTCTCCAGGCACAATTGGAGACAGAAGGATATTAACTGCTGAGCACTCCACCGATGGCAGGGAGAGAGCTGGAATAAAAGGAGAGAAAAAATGGGAAAAAAAGGGGGACCAAGGCAGGCTGATTTAAGCAAGGGAGAGAAGCAGGTGCCTGCCCAGAGATCCAATTTTCTGGTCTTTTCTCCCATTTGAAGACCATCCATTCCTGTCCTGGAGATTGGCTTTACCCATCCTAATAAACCCCCCAGTTTATGGGGGATTTAACTCCTTAACCTGCATCATCTCCTCCCTTTAGGATGAGAGCAGCTGGAGGGATCTGGAGGATCCAGGTCTTTTCTTCACCCTTCTGGAAAGGAAAATAAGGAAGGAGTTGTTTCCATGTCACATGGGTTGGGGTTTATTATCCCCAGGTGTGAACTTTGCCCGGGGAGGGCTGGGACATGGAGCTGCCTGCAGGGCACAGTGGGAAAAGAAACAGAAAAATAGTAATAGTAATAATAATAGGGATAGTAATAATAGCAATAATAGCAATAGTAATAGTAATAATAATAAAATAATAATACATTATATAGTATATCAAATACCTTATATAGTATATATTACATATTATATAGGTGTTATTATTATTATTATTATTATTATTATTATTATTATTGTTATTGTTGTTGTTGTTGTTGTTGTTATTGTTATTGTTATTGTTATTACTATTAATTTTCCTTCAAATTTGAGAACCAGACAACAAAATTTTGTCTGCTGAGAGAAGTTGAAGACCTTGTCCAGCAGCCCCAAAAGGTGACTGAGAGTATTTTTTTTTCCCATAAAAATATTGATTTTGCTTAGGTTTGGGAGCTGAGAATACATCCAGGAAAACAGCTTTTTATTTTCTAATGAATGTGAGAGTAAACAAGAATCCACCAGGGTGTTTTCCTGGCCATTTGTCCTGCTTTACTCAAAAAATTTCTTGGTGTTTCAGGTAACTGGATGTGCATTGGAAAGCTCAGGAGGTCCCAGGTTGGATGCAGGGGGTAAATAGTTCACAGGTAATTCATGCACTGACATTTTCACATGACTTATTTGACCTGGAGAGAAAACAAATGTGTTTGCAAGTAAGAAACAAACTGCAAACAGACCCCAAAGGAGCCTAAATTCACCAGATGATGTATGGATGGGTGAGAAAGAATTCACCCACATACAGCTCTGCGGTAAGTATAGAGGGGGAAAGGATTTGTAAGGATTCATGGATATTCATGGATCAAAAATGTATAAATATTGGTTTAGTGAGCCACAAAGGTTTCAGCAGAAAGCCTCAAGTCTAAAGCAATTGAGAAAAGAGGGGGGAAAAAAGATTAATAACGCTGGCTTAAGGACACACATCCTTCACTTACACAGCTACTGTGCTGCCTCTGAGCTAATTAACCCTGTTAATTAATGGGGGTTCAGGTATCGAGTCCCTGAGAGTGGATTTTTGTGAGGGTAGGGGATCTTTGCCCACCCTGATCTGAGCTGCCATGGCCAGGCTGGACCTTCAGCTGGAACGTGCAGCCAGAGCTGGCCAGGAAAACCCAGAGGGAAACATTTCCTGCTGTGAAAGGCTCTCCCATCCAAACTGGAACATTTCAGGAGACGTTGCTGATTTCACTGAGGTTGGGTGTTTTTTTTTTTTTTTAATAATGAGGGGAAGGAGAGGAAAGTTTTCCTGACTCTGTTCCATCCTTTTTATCAGAAGTTAGGACTATAAGAAGGTGCCTCGCGGCTCAAATCCAGGCCGGTGCTATCTCAGTATTTGACATTATTTGTCATTTGGGGAAGAATTTCAAAATGTTTAGATTTCGTTACGGTTCAAAATGAAGCCCCAAACTCAACTTTTCCTCCCCCTCCTCACCAAGCAGTGTTTGCCACCCTTCCCCAGCCACATTTTCAGGGACTGCAAAAATCCCCAAAACGGCTTTTTTTGGGCACAACATCTGAAACACAACCGGGCGCTGCGTTTGCTCACTCGGATCCAGCCCCAGGCAGACTCTGCCTCCCCTCCACGGGGGAGTCCTGTCCCTGCCAGCTCTGGACGTCACATCTCCAGCGGGTTCTTCCACCTTGGACGTTTTGCTGAAGGTCAGCGTGGCCAGCAGCCCCTGCTTTCGCACGCCGCCTTCGCCGCACGATGCTGGGAGGGGACGGGATGGTCACAATATTGGGAAAGCTCAGCCCAAGCAAGAGCAGGGTTTATAAACTCCTGGCCTACCCTGCAGGCTTGCAAGGTCGCCCCTTATCTGAGTTTGCAGAGGGTTTGCAAAGTGCTGGCAGCCCTCCAAATATGTTTGGGAGTTTTTTTTTACTCGAACCTAAGGCTGCCGGACTCCCACGTTTGACATTTTCCAAGTGCCGCGGGACGGCGAGGGAACAATGTGTGATTATGGCAGCTGGCTGGGATCTGCAGAGCTGCTGGCTGAGGCTTTCCTAGGGCCAGAGCAAGTGTGAAGGCTCAGCAGCCCTGCAGGAGCCACCTTCCTCAGGGATGCTGCAGGGTGGGCAAAGCCAGCGCTCACCCCTTGGAAGCCTTTAAATTGCAGATGGATTAATAAAGTTTTGCAGAGGGGGGAAATGCCTTTATCTCTGCCTGGTTACCTCTGCTTTGCCTGCAATGTCATGTTGAGAGACCCTGCAAGAGGCCATGTTCTCCTCAGCCCCATTTCACAAAAAAATGAGACAAAAAGTGACCCCATGGATGATTTGGGCTCCTAAAGTAGCTCGTGGACTGGAACTGGGGGTTTCTCCAGGTCTACTTTAACCCCTGCATTGACTCTTTTTCCCTTTTGAGCCTTAATTAATCCATTCGTAGCAAGGGCTTACCATAATTAAAGAGCTGGATTCACTAATGGACGTGGTCAATATTGCACAATAATTTAAATGAGCTGAGGTGCCCTTATTCTCAGCTGGGAATATTTCCATTATTTGGGGGGGAAAAGGGAAGAGAGGAAAAGCATGCTGAAGACAGATAAAAATACAAACTCACTCGTTGTTTTATTTCCCCTTTTTCTTCCTTTTATCTCGCTGGAAAACTGAGTGTGCAGGACAGGGAGTAAAAGAAAACAAAAGAAAGAGGAAGGAAAACCAAAAAAACAAAAGTGAGTGTTTCTCCTTCTTTCTCAAGAAAACAAGTCCAGTAAACTTCTTCCAAAACTGTTTTTCACCCAACGGCCGCCTGCACTGAAAAATAACTTTTTTTGGAGGAGGAATGAAAGGAGAGGAATGGCTGGGGAGAAATGGGATGTGCTTAAATACAAATTGCACTGGAAGTGCAAAGGGGGTTATTAGTCAGATAGGGAGGATTATTTTACATCTTAACCACCTCCACAACCACGCGTGCAAGCGCTGCATGAAATGTTGCCTTAATCATCCTGGTCAAAGTCCTTTGGCTACAAGGCCTTGTTGTACTGGGGATTAACAGCGGGGAGAAATAATAAGGGATTCTATATAAACAATTTTCTGGCTTTTGTTGGAAACCCCAGGGTCAGAGCAAAGCTCTGATTTCAAACAACTGTATTTTGAGTGATCCTGTTTATCCCAAGTGTCTGCTGAGGCTTTGACTCCGAGCTATTAATACAAAATAAATAATTTTCGCACGAGCTGTTTTTACCTCCCTTGCCAGAAAAACGAAGCAGAAGCGACACGTGTGAACAGCACAGAGGCAGAGGTGGGGCCTTGGGCTTCTGGGATTTTTTTTGGCTGCTGGCTGAGGATGCTGAGGAAGACCATCAGCCAGCCCAGTGAAAGATGCTTCTGCAGCACACTAGGATGGTGGGGAGGTTCCCGAGGTGTTTTATGGCATTTAACTGCTGATGTTTCAGGGAAGGTCTGACCTGACCCTCTGTGTGCGGTGTGTGAGACCAGACAATGCAGATGTGCTGGTACAATGCCTGGGGCTGTTGCAGATGCATCCGCAGGACTGTCTTTCTGTGGGGCTCAGTGAAAATGGGTTTTTTTGGGAAGCAGGGATCCCTCAAAGACTCGCATTACCTGTGGTGTGGGACCCATCCAGGCTGGTGGAATGCACTTGGACCCAGAGCATTTGGATGCTCAGGGCAGGGAGCAGGAGGTCAGGAGATAAAGGCAGGGAATCCCTGCTCAGCTGTGTTCCCAGCAGATGCCAGGGATGAGCTGTATTTGCTCACCTGGGGCTGAGCCCCCTCCCATGCCAATGGCTGTGCAATCACTGCCCACTTCCCTTCTCCAGCTGCTTCCCTGATCCCCTTGTTGTAAATTGATGTCTCGAGCTCACCAGGTCTCTGCACCTTGGTAAAGGATTTCAGGTCTGGTGATGGAGTGAAATGGGAGGGAAGCTCAAATGGTGCCAGGCACTCCAGGAATGAGGGCCTCAGGGACAGGAAATAATCCTGCAAGGCCTCTGCAGAGCCCACTTGGCTTCCTGATGTGTACCTGAAGGGCAGTGTCCTGCTATTGCTCTCCAAAAAGCACTTTAAAGTCTCTATCACTTGTTGTGCACCTTGTAATGAAGGGGCTTCATGAGGGTTTAGGGGTTCAGAAGTGAGGGTGGGACTGGGGGCACCAGCAAGGCAAGGAGAAGGCAGCTGGTGAAGGTGCCAAGTGATTGCCTCTCAAAATCCCAGCCCTCAAGAACAAATTCTTCCCTGTGAGTGTAGGGAGGCCCTGGCACAGGTTGCCCAGAGAAGCTGTGGCTGCCCCTGGATCTCTGGAAGCATCCAAGGCCAGGTTGGACAGGGCTTGGAGCAACCTGGGATAGCGGAAGGTGTCTCTGCCCATGGCAGGGGGTGAAACTGGGTGAACTTTAATGTCCCTCCCAACCCAAACCATTCTGTGATTCTGTGATTAACCCCTGTCCATGTGAGGAATTCAAATCAGCTTGGGAAAAGAGGGAATCCCTGCTCCCACCATAGCTCCTCCACCCAAATAAGCACCAGACCTCTCCCACCCCTGCTGGATGAGGGTCAGGCAGGGATGCAGCTGACCCCGGGGTGTTTTCCATGCTCAGACTCACACAGGTACAAGGAAGGACCTTCAAAGCTGCCGCCCCAAGGACCTGGAGTGCAAGGCTCCCTGCAGGGCAGGCGGGGGAAGTGGCTGCTGCAGGGACTGGGGAGGCACTCACTGGAGTCTGGGAGTCTGCAGGGAGAACAAGCAGCCGGAAAAGCGCCTGGCATTCATGTCTGGGTCCTGGCATTCATGTCTGGGCCCTGTCCCTTTGGTGCTGGGCTTGAAGGATCTATTGAACTCTGTACTGATCAACAGAGAAAACTACCTTGAATTATCAGGTTATAGAAAAATATAATTTTTTTTAAGCTGTAAGGTCTCCAAGACAGGACTGTGTCCCACAGTGGTGTAAAATCTCTGTTAAACTACTGGGATGCAGAAGCACACAAGGCTTTAGATACCCAGGTGCTTCTTAGGGGGAAAAAAATTTGAAGATAAGGATTTAAACACATCCATGTTGATTCTGGTTCTGGATATCCATTGCTTGTAATCTTCTATATTACTTTATATTCTTATATATAAATATATTAATATTTACAGATAAATCTATTAAATATGTTTATTATATTTATATATCATATAAATATAAATATATTATATATTATAATATATAATACATATAATATAATATAATATAATATAATATAATATAATATAATATAATATAATATAATATAATATAATATAATATATATTCTATTCTATTATATATGTTCTATGTTATATATTATATATTATATATTATATGTTCTATGTTATATATTATATAAATATATTCTTATATATAAATATAAGAATTCTTACAGATAAATCTATTACATTTATAAATCACTGCAAGATCAACTCCATCTCATCCTATCCCACCAATATCTCTTTCCAGTTTGGAGGGAGGAAGTGTGAGCACAGTTCATCACTGTCACAAGTTACACATTTCAGTTTTCCATGTTTGGCAAAGTCAGGGCTCAGCTTAACCCTAGTGCAAAGCACCAGCTTGATTTCACTGTCACCCCTGGAGATCCCAGTTACCATGTTAATAAGGCCTGGATCTCAAATAGCACCTGGACACACAATAATGTAACTAAATACCAATAAAATAATGTAGACCCTGCCCATCATTCCTGACACAGCTCAGGATTTCCAAAGGAAAATTAGGAATAACCCAAATCTGGGGTCCCACCAGTGCCCAGACAGGAGAGCAGTGGGGCCAGCTGGCTTTCCATGAGCCACAGGCATCCATTAACAACCAGCTCCTGGGCTCCTCTAAGTGTGCTCAGCCTGACTTGGTTTTATTGGCATCACCCATTGCCCAGTAAATGTGATAAGAGAGGCTGATTAGCCATGGCCATCAGACTGGGCTTGGAACAAGTCTCCAGCTGGGCTCTCCTGACCACATGTGCTTCCCATGCCACGCTTCCAGGCCCAGGAGGCTCCAATGAAGATTGTCCCTGGACCTCATTGTTTACTTTTAGGCCAGCATCAGAATTAAGACCAATTTAACTGCTCCTTCTTTTCCTTTTGTTTCTTCTCCCGGCTCAGTCTAAACATGCATCTTCAGAAAGAGACTTTTTTATTGCCAAGACAACGTGTGATAAGGAAAGATCATCTGTCTGCAAGAAAATGACTTCTGTGGGGTTCAGAAAGTGGTCCCAAGGGGCTGATTCCAGCACAGGAACAGCCCCTGGGGGACATTAAGGAATTATAACCCTCACGATAAGGCACTTTTCTTTTATAGTTTTTTTATTTCATAGCAATAGTCACAGCTTACAGATAAGGGCAACATACATTTTGTTTAACTAGGCTCTTGTTCCTTGGTGTGGGGCTCAGAGTGAACTGGCATCCATCAAACTCTTTTGTGATTTACATGAATACCTGATTCTTCTGATAAGGGAAAGTGTAAGTCAACACAGTTCTGTTGTAATTGGGTGTTACCTGTGCAGATACTGAGCTGCTATCTCGGCATCAGCTCACAGCCAGCTCCACTTTACCTTTTCTTGCTAGGTGCACAGAGAATGCCTCCTGCTTCTGCAATGGGCCCAGGTGTTGCAAGAAGCTGCCTGGGTGCTCTCAGTCTCATCCACAGGATGCTGGGGATGCTAAAAGTCCATGAGCATTCAAACAGTGACCAGAAAAAAATGACAGAATTAAAATCCCCATCTAAACCCCAAATCCCCGCTTCTGGTTCAGCACAGCCCTTGGCACCTCTCTGTGTGTTCTACCTAAGATGTGCTACCAGATTCTTATTTTTCTGATATAATTGTTTAATTATATTATATTTTAATTAATTAAAATATAATATAATTAGTGAGCAATATTTCATGTTTGTAGTATAAAATAAATATTTCTAAAGTTTGTATGACTGCAGCAATCTCTGCCCCTCGGCATACCAGGACTCCTTTGCAGTAGATGATAGGGATACTAAGAAAACTCAAAACCTGAGAAATTTGCAGCCTAAAATCAAACAGAAACAGATCCCAATAAAGGATTTGATGACTTCCACAAACCAGGACTTCTCAGAGCAGAGTCTGTAGCTCCTGCTACCTTTAATGAGATGTCAGTGCCCCAGGAGAAAACTGCTTCGCTTCTAAAAGAACCTGGACTTCCATAACAATAATAACTTGAAACAAAAAAACAAGGAAGGAAAGATCACAAAAGGCCTGAGTCTCCCGCCTCTGAGCCTCTGAGAGCCAGAGGATTGAAGAAATTAAATGTAAATCGCTAATCAAACCCACTCATTTTGGGTAAAAACTGACCCAGAGGCTGCTCTGGGTTTTCTTTCTGCCTGACATCTTCAGGAGAGTTGAGCTCAGGAACCTGAGATGGAGAAACAGAGTGGAATTTGGCCAGGTTTTAATACCAGCCTGCCACAATTCTAATCTCCCTGGCCTAAGTGACACAAAGCTGCAGGGCCCTCTCAGCAGCTGCTGGTGGAGGGGATGTGGTGGAGGCCACATCCCAGTGAGGTGCACACTGGGAAGACCCCAAGGGATATGGATATGGGATATGGGAATGGATATTTGGATGTATCTCCCTGCTCAAATCCAAAAATGAATTGGAGTAATTTGCCAGGTCCAAGCTGGGACAATGCAGGAACATCCAAAGGTCTTTTATTAAACCAAATTATCCTCTTGATGTGGCATCACCTCTTTGCCATGAATGGGCAGCTCATGGCAGATGTCCCAAAACCCCAGCAATATTCCTCGTGCTGTGCAGGATTTTATAGCAGTACTGAGAAAGGCAGATGTGTAGACATGCATTTATATAAAATGCATATTTAATATGTTAATATGCATGTTTAAGAGGCAATTTCCTGGCTTAGTCTAATTCTCCTATTAGATGTTTTCCTTCACACTCCACCTTCATGGCAGATGTCCCCAAACCCCAGTGACATCCCTGTGTCAATCCTACACCACTGCCCACATGGAAGGAATGTTGTTTTCTGCCAGCAAACATCCAGGGCTGGATGAATGAGAGGGGAGGCAGAGCAGATGCAGCCTTCTTCCTCCCTGATGTGGGATCCAGGTCTCCAACAAGAGTCAGACTCAAAGCCTGATCCCCCCTCAGACTCCCCCAAAACCTTCTGCTCAGTGCAAAGCCTCGATGGTGCCTCCTCATTTGGGGTATGCATCACTTAAAACACCATTGTGGCCACACCTGGAGCTGAAAATGGGTTGGGTGGGCACCTCTAGGCAAGGGGAAATCATGGCTCTGTTGGCTTCAGGTGTCCTTGGAGGCTGGGAATATTTGAAAGTGGGAAAAACCTGGAAAAATGCTCAAGCCCATGTGGTTGAAAAGGCTGCGTTGGCTTGGGTTTATGAGTTTAAAAGAATTTCTCAGCCACTTTGCTAAAGAGCAGGGTTTTATGGTAGTACTGAGAAAGGCAGATGTGTAGATATGTATTTATATAAAATGCTGACTGTGCCAGCACAGGAGAGCTCAGGTTTAAGAGGCAATTTCCTGGCTTAGTCTAATTCTCCTATTAGATGTTTTCCTTCACACTAAGTGAAATTCTGACTGAATTAAAGACCCGCTTTTCCTCTTATCTGCTGCTGCTCTTATCTAACTCTGAGGAAAGGCTGGGAGCAGAGACAGCCAGGGCTTGCCATTTTACAGCTCTCCTTCCCACTTTTCCCCTGGGCTCACATCAAATGCCTGGAAGATTTGTTAAAAACCAGCCTGTTATGCTCAACACAACCATACAAAGGGAACAGCAATGAAAAGCCACAAAGTAGATCCATTTCCTGAATATATATATATATATATGTGTATATATATTTTTTTTTTTTTCCCTAGGGGGATCTCCCAAAATCTTCTACAAACCCCAGTGAAATTGTCTCCCTGGAGCAGGGACCATCCTTTTATTAAAAGATGCAGGTCTATTCAATTGTGTGAGTCTCCAAGGGTGTCATGAAAAAGGAAAGAGTAAAAAAAAACCAATCCTGCTCATTATTTATTGTCACTGCTCCTTTTTGGGTCCCGAGCCAGGTCAGTACAACCAGCAGGAGCCAAGACACCTCAGCCCCCTCCCTGACTCCACAACTGACTCACTGCTTGGCCCGGGGCAAGTCCCTTAACTTATTTCCATAAAATCACAAAATAATGTGGGTTGGAAGGGACTTCTTAAAGGTTTTACCTCTTTCTCAGCAAAGTCTCTGCCTTGATTACAGAGTTTGTCAGGTTTAAGGGAGCAGAATTTGTTGGTCCAGCACCAAACTGCTTCCAGCTGATCCTCTTCATGCCATGCTGAAGCAATGCTTGTTCTTAACTAAGAACCATCTTTTGTCCTTGGATTTTTCTCCAGAGTCTTGTCCCACTGTTATCGAGTTTAATCCAGTTTTTCTCTAAGCCCTCCCTTGTCCCAGGCCTCTGCCACCCCCTGTGCAATGGAGTTGGCTCTGCCAAGAGCTGCACTTCTCACTCAGCCCAGCTTTATCAGGGCCGCATTTCCACCGTGTGACATCTCTGTTCCCTAAATTCCCAACACACTTCCAGGCACAGAGGCGTTTACAGCCCTTGAAACCAAATTTGCCACTCTCCATTTTGCTCACATGCAGGATTTTTATATTTATTCCTAATTCAGGGCTCTGGCAGCCCAGCTCTCTGCAGCACCCTTCTGTCTCTGGCAACATCAAACAAAAAAAAGACCCAAAATGGGTTCTTTCTCACTGGACCTTCCAGGAAGGGCCCTGCTCTGTGGTCAGCTGGGAATTGCAGCAATCTTTAGAAGATAAGGCTCTGGGGTGAGCTCAGAGCCCCTTCCAGTGTCTAAAGAGGCTCCAGGAGAGCTGGAGAGGGATTTGGGACAAGGCACGGAGGGACAGGACACAGGGAACTGAGTGACTGGATATTCTGCTTGTCCTCCCAGCCTCACCTCCTGGCAAATTTTAGAAAAATATCCTCCTTTGATTTCCCGCTCCCCCCCATAAAACCCAAGAGAAATCTGCTTCCCCTGAGACTGTAGTGAAAAGGGGTGTACAGCAGGATGAAATGATGGCTCCTGGATGGACATGCCTCTTCCCACTTGGAACAGATACAGATCTGGCCCAAAAATTCCACAAAAAAAAAAAAAAAAAAGGTTGAATATCTTTAATACACTGGTCTGATTTAAAAAGAAACAGAAACCTGGAGTCAAAAAGCAGGTGGGTTTTATCACCTCTTTCATTATATAATTTGGCTGGAATGTCCTTCTCTTTTTAAGATGAATGAACCTTCTTGCTGACAGCAACTCCCTTACTTTCTGCAAACCAAACCAAACTTCCCTCACTTTCTGCTTGCAAACCAAAATTGATGGGATTTTAGGGGGTTTTCTGCTAAGAAAAAATAAAACACCTTCCCCATTGGAAAGTGTGTTCACCTGTGGTTATGAAAAGCTCTGGAAAACCAGAATAGCCTTCTGGGGAAGTTACACCATTTAGAGTAGAATCATGGAGTGGGTTGGGCTGGAAAAGAGCTTAAAGATCACCTTGTTCCAATCTCCTGCCAGGGGCAGGGACACCTTCCACACTTCCACCTCCTAGGTTGCTCAGAGCTCCACCCAAAATGGCCTTGAGCACTTCCAGAAATGGGGCATCCACAGCCCAGGACATTTCTGGTGTCTCCTGCTCCAGGTTGGGATAGCCAGTCCCCATAAATTGGGCCATGAAAAGGACAGTTTTAGGGGTCCTGGGATCAGGTGAGCATCCCTGCAGCTACATCAGGGCTTGGACCTCTTCAAAGTTCAGATGGATCAGATTTTGGGCACTTTGGTCAGCACCACCCAAATGTGCATGAGTCCCGTGTTGGATCATCACAAGCATCACCTCAGCGACAGCTGAGCAGGGATAAACCTCTGGATTCCTGGTATTTGCTTAGTAAAATTCTTTTTTTAGCAGGAAATTTGTGGCTTAACCTCTACACAAATATCCTTCCAAGAACAGGTATGAGGACTCAAAGTCCTCCATCCAGCACAGCATAAGCTGGAGGTCTTCAGAACTTTCCTGAACAACCTTAGATTCTTTTATTAGAAAATAAAATTTTCATTTCTTCTACTTCATCACATGGGCCTGAATAAAAAATACAGAAGCCAGCTACATATTTTCTTTAGACAAGGCTTATCCCAGACAGCTGAAGCCTGGACTTTGCCTCTTCCCATCCTATGGATTATGAAGGTTTTTTCTTGCTCCAGCAATAGCCTGTGCTTGCTAGAAGCCACCTCTGCATTTCAAGAGCTCTGCCAAGAGGACAGGAAATTGATGAAGTTTAAATGAAGAGCTGCTCCCTCTTCCAGCCGTTTGATCCTTTCTTTGGATTCAGTAAAACCCTGGCAGAGGACTCCTGATCTAATCACGGGAGCTTGCGCCCGGTGATCCAATTACTGCCAAGTTTCTGGACATTTGTTTCTCCTCTGATGAGAACATTTAAAGGTGTGAACTTTTCAGGGGCTGTCTGGGCTCTGGGATCTCATTTGGGAAAGGCAGGAATAAAATGCTGTGATTTTCTACAGATTTGAGCTGTCTTCAGCCAGTCTGTGAACCCTGATAGCCAGTGCTTATTTCTGCTCTTACCTGCAGCTCTCCACCCCTCTGCCAAGCCTGGCTTGAACAAATCAGTCAATGCAAATCTCATCTGGAGGGACGTGCAGCCAGCACAGTCACCCAACCTCATCTTTAAAGGGGAGGCTACAGACAGATAACACAGAGACTCTTTTCCACCAGCCTTCTCCAGCCCAGATGTGCACAAGTTTACAAGAAGAAGTGGCCATAAAGGAAAATACAAGAAGTTCCACCTCAACATGAGGAAGAAATTCTTCATGTTGAGGGTGGGAGAGTATGGAAACAGCTGCTCAAAGAGGGTCTGGACTCTCCCTCTCTGGACACGTTCCTGTGTTGCCTGCTCCAGATGACCCTGCCCTGGCGGGGTGTTGGACTAATGATCTCCAAAGTCCCTTCCAACCCTAAAAATTCTGTGATTTTGCAGAAGTTGGGCTGAGAACTGATGATTTCACTTCATGAGAGAGTGCAGGACTTCTGCTCTGCCCACTCATTTCCCAGCATCATTGCCCAAACACCCTCACGTTGCACCCTCAGTCTTTCATGTCCGAAGGCTGCCGCAGTCACTGATCCCACCATGTAGGGGAAAGAGGCTCCCAGGGTCTGCCCTGTGAGATAACATCACCCCAGTGACTCCCAGAGCCTTTCTTGAGGTGCCACTGCCCAGTGTTTGCTCATGTCCTGCATTGTCCCCAGCCCTGATAACTCCTCTGGTCAAGGCTATCAACTCATCAGCGGCATCAGCCCCCCACGTTTGGACACCAAACCCTCTCTGCTGATAGACTTATCCCTAATCCCATTCGGGACCTTTTTGATCAATGGATAAATCTCTGTTTGTGTGGCCAAATCCCTCCTGCCTTGTCTGTGGGCTGGGTGTGGGGATGAATGTCCTCAACGTCCCCCTGGGCTCCTCGTGCCATCCCAGATCCTGACGATGTGGAGAGCACGTCGCAGTCAAGGCTTAACCTCACAGGGCATTTTTACCTTTATTTGAGCAGATGAACAACTGAGGTCCCAAAAAAGGGTGCTGTGGCCTCTGCAGAATCCCAGGACAACTTAAAATTGAGCTGGGAATTCCCAAAATTTAAGGACATCCCTCTCTTCCAACAGCACCGCACCAGCTCAGGGTGTTTTTGTGCTGGCAGCTGAACACAGAAGCCTTGGCCAGAGACACTTTTCCATCTAAATTCCCAATATCTTTTTAAAGACGTGACCATTTTCTAAGCTTTTATTTACCCAGCAACCCTCTTGCAGTCACTGGGGAAGAGATAAGGACATATGAGGAGACCTTGATCAGATCAGAACCCACCTGACGGGACAACAATGGGGTGGAAAAGAAGAAAGAACAAAAAGGAAAAATAAAAGCTCTTGATGATCCAGGCTCAAAGAGAGGACAAATCTGAAAGAAAGAGTTCTCCCCTAAATAATTCTCTTTTATTTCTTTCACAAATGTCAGTATTTGGGCTCCAGCATCAAACCAGCAGCAGAGAGAAAAAAATTAGAGAGGTGGGGAAAGGGAAATCAGGAAAAAAGAGAGAAAAATAGGAAAAAAATCTATATACATTTTCCTTCCTTTTTTTTTTTTTTTTTGACCCAAAATGAAATTGATCCCAAACTACAAAAAAAAAAAAAAAAAAAAATCCCATTACCAACAGAAGGTGTTTTCACCACATGGTCAATATTGGTGGTCAACTACAAGGGAAGGAAGCAAAGAGAATTTCACAAAAGGCTCTGCCCTTGAGACCCAGCTGGATCCTCTTCAGATGCTTCCCAGTGGTGTTCAAATTTTTGTCAGTAACTGGTGGAGAGGGACAATCCTTGGAGGTGTCCAGGGGGTGACTGGATGTGGCACTCCGTGCTCTGGGCTGGTGACAAGGTGGGGATCAGTCACAGGTTGGACTTGATGGTCTTGGAGGTCTTTTCCAGCCTGAATGATTCTGGGATTCCATGATCCTCTGACGTGAACTCATGGCATCTTAACTCCCATCACCTCTGATCTGGGGATGAAATCCCAAGGACAGACAAAGGGCAGGAAACGAGGCAGGTGCAGATGAGGCCCCAAGATGTTCTTCACACAACCAGCCACTGTGAAATGGAAGATTCTGGAGTGTCATCAAAAAACCCTGTGATTTGATCCAAATGGGATATGAAATGTGGAAATCCAAGAACCATAGAACCACGAAATCATAGAATGGTCTGGGTTGGAAGGGACCTCAAAGTTCCTCCAGTCCCACCCCGGCCATGGGCATGGACACCTTCCACTGTCCCAGGCTGCTCCTATCCAGCCTGGCCTTGGACATTCCAGGGAGCAAATCCTCTGTTCTTCCTAAGAGATCCTTGCCTACAACGTCAAGGAACAATGCAACCCCTCTGTGATGCTGGAATTTGCTCAAAGAAGAGGTCAGTACAAGAAACACCTGCAAGGGGTGATGGTAGAAACAGGAATCTGATGCCAAAATAAAAAAGCATTGGGGACTTTTTATATATCCTGGTATTTGTGATGGAGTTCTGTGGTTCTCATATTTTTAATTTTCCATGTACGAGGAAAAGCGAGGAAGAAATAGTTAAACACAAACAGCCCCGTTGTTTTTTGGCTTTTTATTTTTTCCCTTTGTGTATTTTGGTTTTGCTTGAAATTATATAAAATGTAACAACTTTTGCCCCTGGTGTGGTTTTCCCACTGCACACTGTGAACAGTCAAGGCTTTTTTAAGGCTGAATTCTGAAAATGTTCTTTATTCTCTATACAAACCACCCTCCCCCAAAACAACAAGGAGAAGAATTCAGATTTTTTCATCTATAATTAGTAAAATTATTGAAACATTTAAACTTCTTGCTTAGAGCAGTTCAGGCCCAGCTTTTCTTTTATTGAGTTGAAACAGAAGTTCATCCAGAAAGGTCTTAGAATTCTTTTTAAAACAAGCAAACCAACCAAAAACAAACAAAAAAAAGCCCAAAGTGAAAGTAAAATTCAATTAAATTAAAAAGAAAATTTAAAAAAACCCAACTATTAAACTTTGGAGCTTTGTCCAGACAGAAACAACAAATATTGAACATTCCAGTTTGCTGTTTTTGTATTTCCACTTCTTCCAGATGGAACATAAATAACATTTTCTTTGATTTTGGGGGGATTTTCCACTAAAAAAAAAAAAAAAAGGTGTTTTTTAAAGAGTTCTACTTCTTTCATGTGTGCTTTCCTGGAGTGAACATTACACATGCAGTTTTACCACAGACCGGATGGAAAGGTGTTAAAAATGAAAAAATGAACCTTTATTTTTATTATTTTCATTTCATTGTCAGAAGAAGACAGTTCATCAAGAGCAGATATTTTGGGAAGGAGCCCTATGTGAGGTGCCTGCAACTATTTATCCATGCTGGTTTAGGCATCTTTGGGTGTTAACAACTGGAATATGCTCCAATGCCTGCGGTGTCCTGCTGGAATTACAGTGAGATTTCACAGCTGTTCTGGCAAAAATCCATAATCCTGTGAAAAGGCATGGGACTAAGTGCTCTGGGAGGGATGGGTCCGGTCCTGGATCTGCTGTCCCCCACAAGGCCTTTAATCCCCCTTCTCCTTGTCTTCCCGGATAATGAGATCCACCCACCCTGCAGTGCTGTTGGGAGGCTTTACGTGGTAATCTTTATAAAGTGCCATGGGATCTTTTGGAAAAGAGAGAAGAAAAAGGAAATAGCAAAAAGCAGGATCCAGCCTGATTTTGATGTCACACAGCAAGGACTGACTCCCAGGGAGATACAGATGATCTATAAGCTGCCTTCCAACCCAAACCATTCTGTGATTCCATGATTTTGTGGAAAAGACAAGCTCAGGATCAGGATCAGTTATCACTGCAGAGCCCAGCAGCCACCCTTCACTTATGCTCCTGGCTGCCAGCGAGGACATTTCTCCAGCCCATGGAAAGAGCTGTCCCTTTGAGCTGTCTTTGCCTTTCTGCACTGAACCAAATCTGCTTTGTCCACCTTGGCCCTGGTGGGTAGGACAGGATGGAGCTGAGCCCGAGCTGCTCTGTCATGCAAGTCAAAGCCAATTTCTGGGAAATGAAAATTCTCTGGGGAGATCTTAGAGCCCCTTCCAGAGCCTAAAGGGGCTCCAGGAGATCTGAAGAGGGACTTGGGACAAGGGATGGAAGGACAGGACACAGGGGATGACTGCCCACTGCCAGAGGGCAGGGATAGATGGGATATTGGGAAGGAGTTCTTGGCTAGGAGGGTGGAGAGGCCCTGGCACAGGCTGCCCAGAGAAGCTGTGGCTGCCCCTGGATCCCTGGAAGTGTTCAAGGCCAGGCTGGATGGGGTTTGGAGCAGCCTGGGATAGTGGAAGGCGTCCCTGCTCACAGCAGGGGGTGGAACTGGATGATCTTTAAGGTTCCTCCCAACCCAAACCTTTCCATGATTCCCTAACTCTGTACAACAGCCAGAACTACACATTCAAGCCCAGAATTCTCCTGTCTCTGACTGGTTTGGTGGGATTTTTGTTCATTTAAACCAAAACCCTCCAAACTTAAACCATTTTCCAAGATTCCACCTCTCTCCTGCTGCACTGTGAGTCTTGGGAATCACATCATTCCTGACTGGTCCAATGCTTGAAAACTCAGAGGTGCATCAGCTGCCCAACAGACACCACAGTTTATTAATAATATCAACACTGCAAAAATGATCCAAGAACGAGGGATAATTACACATAAATTTGGCAACATGCCTGAGTATTCTTTCCCCTTGCACTGCACTGGAGTTTTGCCTGATGATATTATCATTTTCTGATAAAATGAACTTTCATGTCATTGTGCCTTTTACAATTACAGCCTGTGGTGTATTTTTTGCTTTTCCCCAAGGATGACAAAATGCCACCTTCACCCAGGGTTTCCCATCCTGGGCAGCATTCCTAGGTGGGTGTGAAGCTGCAGGATGGGTCCAAAAGCCAAAGGCAGACTGGATTTCAGCAGATTTAAGGGAGCATCAACTCTGCTTCTCTCTGGTAACATTGGTGCATCAAAAATATTACGCCGGTGATATTTTTCTTTACAAAGCCAAAAGAGGAGAAGAAGAAGGAAGAGGATATTCCTGATGGTAGAAGAAAACTGAGATCTTTATTTGTGCAGCCATAAGAATCTCAGTGGCATTGTCTGAATTCCTGCTGCCCTGAGAGACACCAGGGAAGGCTGCAATGTTCACTTGGCTGGAGAACAGCAGTGCAAGGGGGATTTTGGTGGGATATTTCTGGAAAATCAGGTGAATGTTAATTAGGAAATTAAAAAAAAATCCCATGCTGCTGTCACAGCTCCAGAAATTGTTGTGTGAATGATGTGGAAATTAAATATAATCTGAAGGAACTCTGGCAGCATTTAATAGAACCATGGAATTGCTTAGGTTGGAAAAGCCCTCTAAGACCACTGGGTCCAACCATTCCCCCAAAACTGCCAAGGCCACCACTGAGCCCTGTCCCAGAGTTCCACACCCACACACCTTTTAAATCCCTTACGGGGTGGAGATGCCACCACTGTCCTGGGCAGCTGTGCCAGGGCTGGGCAGCCCTTTGAGTCCTTTCCTTTGCAAAGTTGAGGGGATCTGGGAGAGGCTGAGCTCCAGCCCAGTGTCCAAAGTTCAGGGAATTCATCTTCCCAGGGAATTCAACCATTTGCAAATCCAGGTGAAGAGAGGAAGATTCCCAGAAATTCCCCTCTGCCCCCAGTGTCCCTATCTGGAGGACATTGCCAACCTCAGATTACAAATTCACCCTGCACCAGGGAGTTTTTTCCTTTTTGGAAAAGACCAGACATTTCTTCACCTGTTTTTTTTTCAAACTTTCCTTTTTAAAATTGTCAATATTTTGGGTTTTTTTGACTGGCATCTTGTCCAAGGTCAAACCATCCTCCTGCTTTACCACTCAGTCCTGCCAGCACTGCCTGCACATGAAACCCTGCTTGTCCTTTGCTCATGTGAGTGCATTTCACATGGATTTGGGCTTGGAAATTCAGTGCTTGGACTTTTTGGCATGAAAAACTATTTTGGCTTTGTGCCTTTACTTTTATGTGACATCTACCCCTTTTATTTTTTGCTTTTCTCTCCAGAAGAAGTGCATTAATTCAACCACTGTGCCATTCAACCATCGGTGCAGAGAGAGAAACAATTTTTTCAGCGCAGAAAGAACTCAGCCACAAAACCTCTACCCTCACCCAGAGGGCATAAGATTTGGGTCAGGACTGGCTTTTTTTTTTGTTGTTTTTTTCCATCACCGCATCCAACCTCGGCGCTGCATCTCCCGGCACGGGGTGCGCGATGCTCGGAGGGAGCGCGGGGGCATCGGAGGGAGGGCAGGGGCATCGGAGGGAGCGCAGGGGCATCGGAGGGAGCGCAGGGGCATCGGAGGGAGCTCAGGGGCATCGGAGGGAGCGCAGGGGCATCGGGCTCCGGCCCTGCAGCCCTTCCCTTCCTTTCCCTTCCCTTCCCGGCGGCGCTGCCCGGGGCAGTGACCCCAGCGCCGGGGAGTCTGGAGCGGAGCCGGCGGCCGCCGCTCGACGCCGTCAGCCCACACCTCATCAATAGGGGCTGACAGCCCCGGCCCCGCCGCCCCGACGGCACCGCCGCCGGCACGGCACGGCTTGGCACGGCCCGGAGCGCGGGCTGCGAGCAGGGAGAGCCCCCGAAGATGGGGCTGGAGGCAGCGCCATGCAGCCGGGATGTATTTGGGGAGAGAAGTTGGGGTGCAGAGAGCCCCACGGGGGTCAGGATGCAGTAACCCACAGGATTATCCAGGGATCCCAGCATTTTCCCCCATGGGTCTGGGATAGACGCAGCATCATCGTGAGGGGCTACTAACATCCCAGTGGGGCTGGAAGGGGGGTACAGGGGTGTAGGGGACCCCACAGTGACAGGTAAGGGCACTCAGTGAGGAGTACAGGTGAGTAGGAGGGTAAGACAGGCTGGTGAGAGAGACATAGACACGTGGATAAATAGATGGATAAATAAATCGATGTTCTGGCAAAGTAGATTGGCGCAAAAAAGCAAATAAGACATAGGAATGAGTTACAGATATGTGTGGATATAGGTGAGTGGCACAGACGAGTAGGAAGGTAAGACACGTTGGTGAGAGAGATACAGACACGTGGATAAATAGATGGATAAATAAATCGATGTTCTGGCAAAGAAGATGGGCACCAAAAAAAGCAAATAAGACGCAGGAATGAGTAGGGAGTTACAGAGATTATGGATATAGGGATATATGGCTAGATGATGGATATATGGATAGATGGATAGATTAGGGATACAGGGATATATGGACAGATGATGGATATAGGGATATATAGATAAATGATGGATACATTGATATATGGATAGATTAGGGATAAATGGATATATGGATAGATTAGGGATATAGGGATGGATAGATTATGGATAAATTGATGTATGGACAGATGATGGATAAATGGATATAGATAAATGATGGATAAATGGATTTATGGCTAGATGATGGGTGGTGATGCTGGTTGGGGTTCCACATTCCCAGGGCTCCATCCCAGGCATTTCCAGGCACAGCAGCCTTCCCCGCCTGACGCACGATGCTTTTCCAGCCTCTCCAAGGATGGGAAGGGGTTTTCCATCACCGCTGCTGCTCCTGCCAGACACGCGGGGCTCTGCGGGGGCCGGTCAGTGCCCGGCAGCCGGGATGTCACAGCCGGTGCGCTCAGCACGGGTGGCTTCGCTGTCACTGCGTCAAAGGGCGGTGACAATGATGACAGCAGAGCCACACGTGTGCAGGGCGCTGCGAGTGGGCGACAGGAGCCCGGCTGGGGGGTGACGCTCCCCTTTTGTCCCCAGCGGGTTCCCCGCACTGCAGGTGATGTTTCCCCACTCGCCCCCGTGCTGGTGGCCCCGGGGGTTCCCCCATCCACGGCGGACGTGTGTCCGCAGATGCCACGCAGACTTTCGTCACAGCGCCGTGGCACAGCCCCTGTGTCCCCGGGAAGGTCCCTCCTGACCTTTTAGGCTCAGTTCACTCGATTTGGGCAGTAAAGCTGACAGGAGTGCAGCGCATTGATCCAAGCTGTATTTTCAGCGTTCTATGGACACATCTGTCCCCGCACAGTGGCACAGACAGTGGCACAGACACGCAGGGCACCACATGCCCTGTGCTTCCCGTTCCCTAGAGATCCCCGTTTCCTAAAAACCCCGTTCCAGGTGGATTTTGGATTTTGTCTGTCCCCAAGTTTGCACAGCACTGACTCTCACTTCTCAGCCTCTCCCCTCCCGCTGCATCAGAGCACGATCGCGGCTCCACGCACCTCTGCATCCCAGGGATTTGTCCCTGAGGAAGTCACTTGTATTTATTTCCACTGGGGGGGTGGGGAGGGAGGGAAAAAACCGAGAAAAAGCAAAAATGTGGTATCTGGGGGTAGAGGAGGTGGTCAGAAAGGATTTAGAAATTCCCCCGAAGCTCTGCTGAGCCGCGATGATGCTCGGCCACCCTCCTGCGAAGGGCAATACCTGGCCTTTGGGATGGGGGAGGAGGCGGGGGCTTGGTGGCATTTTGGGACCACTGCCGTCCCGTAAACAGATGTGACGTTTGTTTGGGAAAGCGTCTCTGAAAGGCGCGACAAGAGCTTTGGTTAAGCCGGGGCGGGGGTGGCAGCCACAGCGGGGTCCTTCTGTGCGGGGCTGTCCCTCTGTCCTTCCAGCCGTGCTCTCCGCATCGTCCCGTGGGTTTTCCTTGTTTCTGGGTGTCCTGAGAGGTGTCTGCGGGCAGGGGGTGCAGAGGGGTCTCAGAGAGGGGACTCCAAGGTTCCGCAGAGAGGAGGGTCCAGGATCTGCCCCCCAGTAGGGCAGGGGGTCCATCCATCCCTCCAGGAGCGGTTGGCGCTCGGGTTTTCCCCCTTTTTGCTGGATCTGGAGAGAGCTGGAGGGGCAGCAGCCCCCTGTCCATCCGCAGCCCCCCCAGACGGGTGGGAAGGGGGCGGGAGGAGGCGATGCCGTGCCGAGACGTCTCCTGGCTCGCAGGGAGCCTTGTCTGCCACTCCCGGCCATCCCCCGCTCCCAGACCACCCCGGTCCTGCTGCACAGCCCCAAAAAATCGGGGGTGCAGCCGTGCTTGGCCCCCCGTTTCCCTTCCCAGTGGCACCGGCTGCTCTAACGCAGCCTAGAGACACCCACAGATAGATACCTATGGATAGATACCTATAGATACCTATAGATAGATACCTATAGCGGATCCATACCGCCCGCAGATGCCATCCAGCCGTACGCACCGGATTTTTTGGAGCCGATTTTTCCCCTCTCCGCTGTCCCGGGGTGCCCGATCCCCTCCCAGATTCTGTAACTCTCAGATTCTCCCCAGCCCCCTCCTCCAGACCCTTCCCGGCTGTAGCCAAAGCAGGGAATAAATAAAAGAATTAAGGTAATACTAATAAAAACTCGAAATAATCCCAAATGCCCACCAGGCAGAAGCCGCCGGCCCCATTTATCCCTTTTGCTCTGCTAAAATGATATTTTCCCCGCTGTTTTTTCCCCCTATTTTTAACCACTTTTCTTCATTATTGTTTTAAAAATTCAACTTTTAGCAAGGTAAAAATTTAAATTCATTTTTTCCCCTCTTCCCCTCTGCCCCCCGCCCCCCTCCAGTTCCTAAAGGGTTTTGAGTGATTTTTTTTTGCTTTCTTGGAGGGGAAATTGGATTTTTTTTCCCCCATGCATCAACACCGGGAGCTTTAACTCTAAAACCACGGCGGAACTAAGTTCGATACGGGGAAATAAATAAAGCAAAACAAAAAAAAACCCTAAAAAATAGGCATCGTATAGATTTTTTTCCTGTCCGGGACAGAAGTGGAGGCTGGAAAGGAGAGAGGCAAGGCCAAAGTTTGCTCCCCTGGGTTATTTTCACACAGATTTCGTTAATCACAAGGTAAAAAAACCAAAAAAAGCTCCACCGCGTGCAGAACAGAGTTTTGGGTTTGGTTTGGGTTTTTGTTTTGTTTTGTTTTGTTTTTGCCCCTGCGCTTCGCTGTGTCCCATCTGCTTTTTCCGGGAGAAATTGTATCCTAAATCCTGTTGGGTCACGCCAGGCTGGGCTCGGTGCGGCTCCTCCCCTCTCCGAATTTCGGGATGAGCCTCTCCGCGATTCCCGGCTCCGCCGACCGATAATTCCCCGGAAAAAAGAAAGAAGCTGGATCTGGGCACACGCACGCGAAACAATCCACGCGAATTGCTTTTGTACCTTTTTTCCCTGGAAGTAGCAAAGCCAAAACAGGTCCTTGAAATCTTCTCTGCTTTGCTGCTTGGGCGGGTTTAATCAGTTTAAATTGCATTTTTGATTTTTGTGACTTAAAAAAAAAATATTTCTTTTTAGTAGGGAAAGAGCTTCTTTTCTGTAGGAATTCAACGAATCTTTAGGAATTCGCTGCTTTGGGAGAGAAAACCGTCAAGGATTTTGCAAAGGAAGGAAAGATGAGTGTCCTGAACCTGGCACATCTGGATAGGCATTGCTTCGGAGAAGGGATATCAAAAGAGACATCGATATATTTAATTCTCCTTTCTTTCCCTGCCAGTCTCGTGTTCTTAAGCGCATTTTTATATATACCTGTATTCATACATATTTTTAAATATACGCGTTTATATGTTTATATATTATATGTGAATTATTAAACATTATATGTTATATGTCTATTTTTATATATTTCATAATTTACATATATACAAAAACAATATGTATATATGTATATTATTATATATTACATATATTGTATATATGTAAATTATGAAACAGGGCGTTATAAATTATAAACAAGAATTTATTTTGTTATGACAGTACACCTATGTTTGCATGTAACACATTCCTGTCAATTACAACATACATTAAGTCCCGTTTATACTTAATTTTTGTATCGATCTGCATAAAATTACACACCTTTTATTAATGACATATTTTCCCCCGTGTGCTGAAATTACAAATACGCACAGAGACACCGTTGCTGATGTTTATTTCTTATATATTTCTGTGCCTATAATTTGATTTCTATACGGGGCTATAAATATTTTCATCCCGATATTTGGGGTTATCTCCAAATGCGTTTTCCCATTTTGGGGGGTTTGGGGAGTCCCTGTGCCCCCTGGGTATTCCAGAATAACGTGAGGGCAGAGGATGAGGGGATCCCACATCCCCGGGGATTCATTCCCAACCCTGGAGCATCCCCCTAAATGCTCTCTTCACCCTTCAATAAATCGCTTTTCCCATTCCCTCTTCCCCCCTACCCCGTGTCTTTCATATGGAGATTTGAAATTTTAATTCAATATTTTTATTTCCAAGCACCAAAATCCGCTGACCTCTCCCCCCCCCCGCTTCCCACAGACTTAGGGTAGGACCCCAAATTTCCACGGGAAGCTCCAGAGTGTGGGAAACGTTAATGGTGTGAGAGTTATTCCCGGGAAACAGGGCAGTGGGACTCCCCGATGTCTGGAGAGACTCCAGGGCGAAATGAGCCCCTGGGGAGGGCGGGCTGTGGATGTGGGGCTGAACCCCACGTGGGACTGGGACCCCAAATTGCAGAGGGGTGCAGCACCCCGTCGGCTCTTCATCATTAACTTTAAACCCATCAGAGCATGGAGAGACAGGAAAGGGGTGTCCAGTTTGAGGGGAGCACCCCCAAAACTGGCTGGTACAGAGGGGAGAGCAGCTGCCACCTCCTCACTCTACAATTTGGGATCGCGATTTGGGGCAGAAGCACGGAAAAATCTCCCCTGTGCAATATCGCCAACGAAAGGGGCTGACTCCAGCGGGACCGGGGGGTTGTGGGGCGTCTGTATCCCTCAGAAAATCCCTCTAATTTTTTTCTGGGAGCCAGGCACGGGCATCCCTGAGGTGTGCAGGCACGCGAGGCCGCCCAGCTGGTGAGGCCATGCCCAGGGGGCTGGTTTGATTTTATTATTTCATTTTATTCCTTTTTTATTGGTTTTTTTCCCCCTGTCCTCCACAGCCATGAAACCTGGCGCCCGGCTGATGGTGCAACAGATACCGGCCACCCCCTTCACCCCCCCTTCCCTCCCATCGCCGCCCACTTCCACGTGACGTGGGAAAACCAGTCAGCGAGTGGGACTGGGCAGCCTGGCCATACTGGGGAGCCAGGAGGGGGGCAGCGCTGCCCCTAATCCCCCCCCAAGGAAGCAGGAGCGGGGCAGCTCTGAGCCCTCCGCCTGCCCCCACAGCGAGGGGAGGGGGCTCCTGCCCCACGGCCTCGCCCCCTCCACCCCCGTGCCCCCCAGCACTGAAGGTGGGTAGCGCTTCCCTGTCCCCTCGCTCCTCTTCCTCGCTGTCACGCCGGGACCCCAGCGACCTCCCCGAAAGCTTCCTCCTATTGTCTCCTCGGGCTTGAAAAGTGACTCTATTTCGCTTTTTTTTTTTTTTTGGTTAATTTTTTTATTATCACCGCTACTATTTGTAAAGCAAGAGGGGAACTCGCTCCTTGTTCCCCCCCTGTGAATCCTTGCTCCTCGTTAGGGAATCCTGTGGAAAAGCTCCGTCCTAGGCCGGTTACACGCCAACCATTCCCAGGGGGTCTGGGGGACACAAATCTCCCTCAAAGCCCCGGCTCGCTTCCATCCTTACCCCTTCCCAGCGCTGCCTCCGGCTTCTCTCCCTTTCCTCGGCCGCCTGCCCGTCTCCCGCTGTCCTCCCAGGGTATCAGCCCTTATCTGCTGGTTATCTCTTCTGCTGCTAAATTCAGCCCAGCGGAGGGGTTCAGCCGGGGGAATCTGTTGGTTAAACCTAAAGCAGTCCCAAGAGCCAACTCTCCGACCATAATTCCCCCCCGCCTCCGTGCCCCATTCAGCTCCTTTCCCGGTGCGAGGTGGTTTTCATGGAATCCCACCATTCCAGAATGGTTTGGGTTAGAAAATACCTAAAGGCTCATCCAGTTCCGACCCCTCTGCCCTGGGCAGGGACACTTTCCACCACACTGGGTTGTTCCAAGCCCTGTCCAAGAGGCTTCCTCCATGATTTGTAGAGAATTTCACATTTCAACTCATCTCACCCCCTCTCCGGAGCCTCCTTGGGAAAGGGGTTTCATCCTGACCCCTTTCCACAAGTGGGTTTTGGGGTCTTGCCATTGCAAGCCACGCACAAGGCCCCAGTGGCATACCAAGGCCCAAACTCACCCCAAATTCCCCAAAATTTCCCCAAATTCCGAACCAACCCAACATGAGGTAAAGCACCCCTTTCCCCCACCCTGTCCCACGACTCTGGGACATTCCTCTCCACCCAGGCCTACAGCATTCCCAGTGCCCAGTGGGTCACCCCACTGTGCTTCCAGCTTCTCCCAGTTCCCCACACAGGAAAAACGAGGGAGAGGGATAGAAAACACCTGGAAGAGGGAGCTGGGGTCGGCTCCCCAGTTTGGACAGCACTAATGGAGTTGCAATAGGTAATGTCCACCCCCTTCTCCTTTAAGTCCCCTCGGTCTCGCCTGGCCAGGCTTTAGGGGGTGCGGACACGCGTGGGGCAGGCGAGGGGTGGGATGGTCGATCCATCCTTCCCCCTTTCCCTCTTTCCCCCCCTACTTTTCCCTAATTTAACTCCCCCCCACCCCAGCCCTCCCGCCGCCCACATCAAACGCCGGCCCCGGGGGCCATTAACAACTTAAAGCACCGATCGTACCTGCGGGACAAAGGTTTTTGCTGCGGGCCGGAGGAGAGAGCATCGCTGTCTCTCACCTTCCCGGCTGTGTCCCCCTTCCTTTCACCTCCCCCCCCTTCTCTAACCTCCTTATCTCCCCGCCCGGGGGGTCCCGGCCCGGCCGCCGCCGCATCCCGCATCCCATCCCGGCAGCATCTCCCCCTGATCCCCCGGGGGTGTTGGAAGGGGAGGGCGGGAGGGGAGGGAGGAGGAGACTGAGCGAGGGTTTTAAACAGCCCAGGCTGATGGTGGAGGGCGGGGGGGTGGGGGGGCGGGAGGTGATGGATGGAGCCCGGTGGGAGCAGCTAAATCCAGGCGGGAGCTAAATTTCCCCTCCGGAGGGACCCGGACTTCTTGCTCGGGGTCTGCAAGAGGCGGCGGGACCTGCTGAAGGTGGGGAAGGTGGGCGGTGGGGAAGAGAGGGGAGGGGGGGTCGGAGGAAAAATCGCATCGCTGGTGGTGTTTTGGTTTTGGCTGGAAGGCTTGCGCCCACGCGGGACCGTTCCTGGGGGAAAAAAGTGGAGCCGAGGGTTTTCCAGGCGCTCCCCGTCGCTCTGGATCGCGGCTGGGCTTTGGGGAGGCCCCGCACGAGATGTACCAGAGCTTAGCCATGGCAGCCAACCCCGGCCCTCCGGCGTACGAGGGGGCAGGTGGCTTCATGCACAGCGCGGCCGCAGCGTCCCCGGTCTATGTGCCCACCACGAGGGTCACCTCCATGCTCCCCAGCCTGCCCTACCTGCAGAGCAGCGGCTCTTCCCAGCAAGGCAGCCCCGTCCACTCCAGCCACTCCATCTGGACTCAGCCCGGAGCAGAAAGCGCCGCTTACAACCCTGGATCTTCTCACCCTCCCGTGTCACCTCGGTTCTCCTTCTCCACCAGCACCCCCATCCCGGCCACCTCTTCCCGGGAAGCGGCGGCGGCTTACAGCAGCTCCTTGAACCTTTCTGCTAACGGGAGGGAGCAGTACGGCAGGGGCTTCGGCAGCTCCTATTCCAGCCCCTACCCGGCCTACATGAGCCCCGAAATGGCCACGACCTGGACTTCCTCGCCCTTTGACAGCTCCATGCTGCACAACCTGCAGAGCCGAGGGACGCCCGCGGCCGCCCGCCACGCCAACATCGGTGAGCACGGGGCTGGGAGATGGGAGGGGGAGGTTTCACCCCGTTACCCCCCACCGCCCCCCAGATTTTGGGGTACGCACCCCTCTGTGCGTAGGTTTTGGTTTTTGGAGGGAGGAATTCGGAGTATTGGTGCTGTCTGAGTGGTCTCTCTGGCTGGAAAACATCGGGGTCCTTATTCTTAATTATTCTGCAAAATCACCGTTGCAAAACATCCTCAAAGTTTCCAAAAAGTAAACGAAATTTAGGGCAGGCCCGGAGCGGCAAGGAGTGATGAGCCGAGATGTGGAGCGAGGGCCTTGTGGCTCCTCGAATAGCTCAGAGGGGATTTAGGGGCTCTGATGGGCATAATTTTGGGGTGCGGGACCTCGATGTTCCAAGGACACACAGGCAGCCCCTTCCTGAGATGGCTTTAGGCGTTAAACTGGAAGCATTGCGAAAGCAAAGTTGGGTCCATGAATTCCAAATCTTCCCTTCGGGCTGTTTTACGTTCTGGTCTTTTAAAAAATTCTTTTGGAAAGGTCGGGCTACAAAAGGGAGAGCAAAGAGAAATTTAGAGCTGAGGTGGGAGAGATGATGGAGAAGGATTAAAAGAAATACATCCACATTTATAATGGTGTTTTTGGGAAACTCAGGCACATTGCACAACGCAACCTTGGTATTTCAGAGTCTCCTTACCCCAAAAAAACCTCACCCTGATCTCTTGTGCCGAGTCCAGTCTCGGAGCCTTTCATTTCATTAAGTTCCTCTGGTTCCTACAATGAAGAATTGGTCCAAATGGCTTAAAATACTGCTTTTATATTTCGTGAGGTGGAAGAGGGATAAAAGGAGACAGAAATGTAGGCACATCTTTGCATGGTGGCTTCATAAACCCCTTTTTCCTTCCCGCCTCCTCTCCATGAAGGTATTTCTGTCGGCTTTGGGGTCGGTGTTAACAAAGAAAACATCTCAAATTTGTCTGCAGATCTATTTTACGATTGTGTTCTCTGACCTGAATTTTGGAGGATGATTTTTCCATCGTGTCCAGCGGGATTTGCGTTGTCTTTAGCATTATTTTAAGATGTTAAAGAAGGAAAGTTGGGCGTCGGTGAAGGCTTGGCCTTGCCAACATCTTGTGCTTTTCTTTAGGCGCTATAAAATTTCTCAAAACGAGGAACAGAATAAGGATAAAATTTTAGCCAATCAGGCAATTTTTTTTTTGGAAGCCATGAGAAGGCAGATGGTAGAGGAAAAAATCAGGATTAATTAAACAGTCAAATATTAATTGAATATCGGTAAGCACATATGAATATTTGTATTTTACCATGGTGACATCTCTTCCTTGGGGGAAAAAAAAAATCACCTTTTTTGCGGTGATTTCAGAAGGGCTCTTAATAATAAAAATACCCTAAACCCAAAATAATGCAAATGAAGAATTGCAGTTGCAGAAACACCCATCAGCTTTTAAAGCGCAAGGGAATTTGGGGGTTTTGAGCGTGATGGTTTGCGCTGCAGCTCCGCAATTTGATGCCAAGAAAATGGATTTTAAATAGCACTGGAAAGAAGGGACGAGTTGAGCCAGTGCAGAAAAAGGTTTTTAATGAAGGAGGAAGGAGCCGGGACTCCACGGCCAGGTCCTGACTCGGGCGCCGGATTCTCGGCAACACGGCCGAATCCGCGGGATTCATTAGCATGGGGCTAATTACGCCTCTGCCTGGGACACGGAAAAGCGTTCGAATTTTAAAACAAAATGCTTGAGTTTTGGTTAAAACAAAAACAAAAATAAAAAAACAGCAAAAAACCAAAACAAAACCAAAAAAACAAAACCAAATAAAAAAAATCCAGCTCCTCCGGGAAGTAGTTTTAGGTCCAGCCCTGCCCCGTTCCCACTTCTCCCTCCCCGAGTCGGGACGTGGCCGCTGCCGGGTCCCTCCTTGAAGCCGAGCGATGCTTTGGGCATCGAGGGGGTTGAGTAAAGCATGTAGAGGCTGGCTGTAGGGTTCTGAGATGGGAAAGGGTTTTATTTTCATGATTTTAAGGGTAAAAACCCCTGAAAAACTGAAGGCATTGAAAGATGTAGTGGGCGGGGGGGGGGGGGCGGACACCATTGTGGATTATTCCCATCACAGACCCACTTTAATTCCACATCCGAGCCTTGTCAGCACCTGAGAAATCCCTGGAACGGTGGAGCTGACTCTTTCTTTGCCTTTTCTTAGGGCTGAAAGTAATTTTATTCTCTGCACAGCGAGGAATCTCAAGGTGGAAATGCAATCCTTTTGAATGTGTGAAATATAAATATTTTCAGCGCTCTCATTTTCTTTTCCAGATAAATAACCACCACCTTCGAGTAGCGCTAAATGTAGAGCACCCCTGGGGTCATTAAAATTTTAATTACTACGATTTTTAAAAAATAAGGATCAAGTATAGGCAGCTATAGCTGAATACGCAGACAGGAATTCACAGTCTGTACAATTGGGCATGACGTTTTCCTCCCTGTTTTATAGAAATATATCCCTGTAACAATAAAGCAACACACAGGGAAAAGAAGATTAGTGAAAACGTATTCGAAGAAAACAACACTAAAAGAAATGCAAATCTTCTTGTTTTTCCCCAAATTGAGGAATTTTTGCCTAGGTTAAACCGTGGTATAAAGCACTGGGAAGGATGGGTAAAACGCACGGGCCCGTTTGGAAAACTTTCCCTGGTGTGAGTTCAAAATGCCAAATTTGGGCTTTTCAGGGTAAGTTTGGTGACTGATTTAATTACCCTGAAGAGCAGGATCAGACCCTGTGGTCGAGGCAGTGAACTTGCCCCAGGCATTGCCTGGGATGGAGTCACTGTGAATTCCCGACTTAATGAGCCATGAAAAGGACCAGCTGCAGAATCCCCTCTCAAAAGACTTCCCCGCCGGCACCAAAAATCTCTTGAAATCGCTCCCAAAATTACCCTAGATGGGCAGTTTGGCTCTTGCCCGTTCCCCAGGCGGAGGGGAGCGGGGATGGAGGGTGGCACGGGGGTCCGAGCGCATCCATCCCGCAGCTCCTCGCTGCCTCCTGGATCTTTCCAGGCTGGGGAAGGACGCTCCGATCCCAGATTTCATTTTGCTCACAGCGGGGATTTTACTTTCGCTGTGGCATCGCGGAGGTATTGCTGTGGTTGGGGATAAATCGGGGCTGTGGGCATTCCTGGTGGGCGCTTCTTGGGTTGGTTTTTTTGGGTTTTTTGGTGTTTTTTTTTTTTGTTTTTTTTGTTTGTTTTTTGTTTTTTGTTTTTTGTTTTTTGGTTTTTTTGGCTAAATCGAAGTCAGGGCTCCTCAAACAGGCGCTGCTGGAACACAGCAGCAGCAGCATCTGGGAAGATCAAAGCCTGGAGCAGACACTGGGTTGGAAAATGTCCTTTCTGCTGCTGGTGGGGGAGAGATTGGGAACCAGATCTTAAGCTTTCCCACAGGGATGCTAAGAGATCTGCCCTGTCGCATCCCGGGGCTGACATTTCCAGTGATTCATTGGCATTTGTTACAACCCTCTGCCCCTACAAGCAGCCCCTGACCTTCCCCACGCACCAAGGGACAAGGTGCCTGGTCCCTGTGGGGTGGCAGGCGATGAGGGGGGCCCAGCATTGTCCTGCTCCTGATCCTGGAGGGATGGGACCTTAGGACACAGGGATGGGGCCATAGGACAGAGGGATGTGTGTAGGATGGCAGAAGGGGCTGTGGGACAGCGGGAAGGAGCTGTACGACACCGGGATGGGGCTGTAGGATACCGGGATGGGGCTGTAGGATACCGGGATGGGGCTGTAGGACACCGGGATGGGGCTGTTGGACGTGTCTGCCTTTTCCTCCATCCCCCGTTTCGCAAGCGGCCGCATTTCTCACCCCAGCCCCGCCGGCGGGGAAGGTTCGCCCAGGGCTTTGTTCCCCCCTCCGAGTCTGAATCCACCTTCTGCTCTCCCTCCTAATTTAATTGTCACCCGTCAGTCTGGGATTTGGGATGAAACCCACAGAATGAGCGTTTCTAATCTCTGAGCAAGATCAAGCTTGAGCACGTAAGTGTTTATTCCCCTCTCCAAGCCCCCCAAGCAGTAGAATTTAAATTTCAAATAAATCAGTGATAATCATAAAAATAACACCATCACGGGCACTCTGTCACCGCTATTAATAATTCAATTATTTACTTAAAAATTGCACTGTATTATCAAGTGCAGCTTATTTTGCACGGAACAGCCATGGGGTGGTATATAATATAAATGTTCACAAATTTTTGTAGAGACTAAAACTTAAGGCAGTGGATCGTGGTGCTTAATATAATACTTTATTAAACCAGGATTAATTATTTTTCATCTATCCATGTGCATTTCTTTATCCCTGTAACAATATCAACTTTTTTTTTTTAAGAGACAACTTATATTTTGCCCTCTACATTTTTTTTTCCAGAAATTTTAAGGGAAAGAGGTGAAATTCTTGGAAATAGATGAGAGTTTATCAGGCAGAATATTCCAAAGGAAACCAGACCTAATCCTGACACCTCTGTGCTCTTCTGATGATGGGAAACCCTTGGCATGGCTGGCAGAAAGGGGCTCCCCAAAATTGGTTCTGCCAAATGCAGAGGGGTATTTTGAAAGGGCAAATCATTTCTCTCTGAAAATGTAAGGATGTATGGAAAAAACCACCAACAAAGCACCAAATATCAAATAAAATTCCAAACTGGGTGAAAAAGTGGCTTTTTACATGCCTGAAGGTTGGCAGCCCGTTGTTTCTGAGGGAGGATATTAAAAAAAAGGTGCAATTTTAAAGAAAATCCAATTTTAAAAAATTGATTATGTTGTCCCAAAACCTTCAGAAATTTTGTTTCTCATCAGCATGGGGCTCTGGGCTGAAACTTTTGCTCCTTGAGCCCTGCGGAGCTTTGCAAGCATACGGAAAAAAGGAATGCAAATATATCAACTTTGAGAGGTTTTATTCCCAAATCTGCCCACCAGCCAGGTGTGTCCTTCCCTCCCTGCAATTTCCTTATTGAAAATGAGGTGCAGAAATGGGATTTTCAGGGATCTCTCCCTGCTCGGTGACGCTCCTGGGGATTCACGGGGCAGAGAAAGCCGAAATCTTGGGTTCTTCAAGGCTTTTGCAACCGAACTATAAAAAACTTAACAAAGAGTCTGCTTCCCCTTTGGGGCTCATTGCTGCCCGCAAAACCAGGTGGGAATCTACCTCAAGAGCTCAGTCCATAGGCTTAGGAAAGAAAGTTTTATAGATGCTGGGAGGGAAAGGCAGAAATGCAGATTTTTGCTGTGCCAGCCGAGCGTTTTGGGGACAGGGGATTCTGAATACTCTGCCAAAACCCTTCAGTTGTAATGGCCAGGTTGGGTTGTTACAGGTCTGAGTTGCTTTGGAGTGGGGAATGTGTGTAATTATGCCTGCAGGATTGCAAAAAGGGAGATGGGAATATCTGGAAATGCCAAATATTCACCTTGCCGGCGGGTCAGAATCCGCGCTGCCGTCTGGCAGGAAGGTGTAAATTCGCCTTTGGTGTGCGAGTGTGAAACGCTGCTTAAATAACCAGGGAAATAGGTGAGAATTTGCTCTGACCTCCCAAATTAACCCAAATTATAGAAGCAAATTTCATTATAAGGTTGGATTGAGGTTTTTTTTTTTTAATTTTGATGAAAACTGGTCTTTTTCCTTCATGGCACAGGACTCTTGCAGCTGTCTACGATCACATCCCACATTATGGCAAAATATGAAAACTTCTCCTGCCTTCCCAAGGCTTCCCCACATCATCGGTCACGGTGACCGGGCCTGAGCTGTAAATATATCTGTAATGACAAATTAAACCCAATTATCTGCCAGGCCTGAGCACTGAGGTCTTCCCACACATGGGTGCTTGCACTTGCGTGACAGCGCTCGAAAATAATCCCAGCACCGTTGGCACCAGTGGCATTAAAGGCTCTTTTGAAAACACCCGTGTTTTCAAACCTACTCCAAAATATCAGGGTTTTTTCCATTTTTTTTTCCTTTTTTTCCCCTTTTTTTTTCTTTTTTTCCCTTTTTTCCAGGAGCTCCTTGCTGCGGGGTGCATTGAGTTTGCAGCATTCCCCACGCTCTTGCGCCTTTCTAAATGCTCGTGGCGCTCGGCAGCGATTTCTTTTTCAATACGATAAGCTCGGGCTGGATTTTCTCACCCCCCAAAAAAAGAACTGGCGGGTGCTGGGTGTGCTCCAAAAGAAGAGCCAGGCAGAGATTTTCCAAGTTGGATGCAGATCTGACCCTGTCGTCAGCACTGAAATGTTTCAGCTTTGGGGTTTTGGCAAGACCTGGGTTTTAAAGCCAACTTTGGGGCAGCGTCAACTGGAAGTGAAAATAATTTTTTCTTTTCCAAGAAGTGCCCAGTGATTAATTTTTTTCTCAATAATTTGCTGGCACAGAGGGGTTTTTTTGTTTAATGATGTGGATATCTAATTGTAGAATGAAGTCTTTGTTTGGGGGGAGAAAGTTGGGTATTTCCAATGTCTTTTTGCTTTCTCTGTATTTTTAAGGCCAAACTTGCTGAGGTTTTAGGATCAGCCACCCCCTAAAAAACCATAAAAAACAGTGACAAAATAAAAAACAACCTCAAAAATACCCACATTCCTTGCTCAGAGCTGAAGCTATCCCTGAATTAAGCACAGGGCAGTTCACTGGGAGTTGGTGCAGGATCAGGCCCATGCAAATAGATTCCATAGGGAAGAAACTCAGCTCACTGCAAATTACATGGGAATTTACATGTGTTCTCAGGGAGCTGAAACCCCAAAATCCAGTGGGACCTTCTTTTTTTTTCCTGAGAAGTGGCCACTTCGTTTATATGCTGCAGCATGAAGGAATTCAGGATGTTTTTTTAATTATTTTTAGTCACCCCTAAAGCTTGTGAGACCCTTATCGGAGCCAGCTGGGCTCGAACCACTCACACCAGACTTGGGAGAGACTCGGAAATTAATTTTGTTTGTGAAAGAGGAAAAGAAATAACTCCTGGAAAGCCAAAAATTAATAATTTTTGCAGCAGAGGTGGGGCGAGGGCAGCCGGAGTAGGGATCCCGCAGGGCTGATCTCCCGTCTCCACCAGGGACTGGTACTGGATTGCTTCTGAATCTGGGATAACAAAATCGCTGCCTGGAAATGCTTCCTCCTAATCCCTGGGAATTAAGTTGGTGTCTGCTGGGGGAGCAGTTCAGGAGAGGTCCCGTGGTGGGATGCCGCTCGCTGCTCCTGCTCTCCTTCCCAGAGCTCAGCCCTTTGCTGCTGGACAATGCTTCCAGCACAGTGGATTTACAGGGGGCTGGGATGGGGCTGGGTTCCCACTGCCATCAGACTCTCCCAAAAGGTTAAAACACAAATTTTGGGGCAGAGCAGAAGCAGGGAGGGAGAACGAGGCCACGCCAGTCCCTCCAAGCAAGATTTTGCCAGCTTTTCCTGGTTTTTCCATATGGAGCTCCCTGTGTTCATAATATTTAAGCAAATTCCAGGCTGTCCTCTGACCTCGAGGGCCTCCTTTGGCTCTGCAAACACCTCCACACAGTTCAGGAGACATCTCCCTCTTGCTGGATTCCCAGCTACCCACCCCTGGCTGTTGCCAGCCCTTGTGCTTTGGTGCACCTCAATTTTCCTTCAAGCTCCAACTTCCGGAGTCCTGTTATCATATGTTAGGCTCTGCTCTCACAGAAAGGGAAAGAAAAGCTTTCCTGGACAAGGGAGAGGCTGGAAAACCCTGATTCCTTCATGCTGAAATCCTAGACGAGGCAAAAAAACAAAAAAAACCTCCAACCTAATATTTATTATTCAAACTCCTATGACTTTCCAAGCCAGACTCTTGGATTTGCAAGCCAGGGAGGCACTATTATTCAACATCCAGGGCTCACGGTGATGGAGCTGTAAAAAAAAAAAAAAATCAGCAAGGCCCTGAGCCCCAGACATCAGGACTCCTCCAAATGACGTGTGGTCCCAGATGTCTGAGATTATTTTGGGAAGGGAGTGTTGGCCCCAGGGGCTGCCTGCCCGGGGGGCTGGCTGCTGGGAAGGACTCTGGGTTGGGACATGCCAGGGTGGTGTGGAGCATGAGAGGGGCAGCTGGTTTGGGGGTGGGATGTCTCTTCCTCACACTCCCCTGGGCTGGGATGATGCTCTGGATCCTGGGTATGACTATTCCCATGTTTCAGTCCTTCATTATTTCCCTAGGACAGATGAGTGATGCTGTAATTTATCCAGCCCCTCTGGACATAAAGATCTGGGCTTGAGGGTCCTTTCACTTCCCAAAATAAGTGGGACCACAAGCAGGAGGGGGATTACACCCTGTTCCCTTTGCCTCGAGCCAGGGAAGGGTCTCAGTCTTGCCTGCTCTCCCTGAGCACTTTTCTTCCCAAACCCACATCCCAGTCAGGCTCTGGCACCTCCCTCCACACAAATCAATAACAACGGGTGAGCAGGTTAATTATAATCACAGAATAAACGCTGCAGTCTCAAAGTTCACACAACTTCAGCAGCATTTCAAAATGAGCGGACGGCGCCAAGAAACTTTCATTGATTCCTCTGGGGCAGGTGTGGGAGTTTGAACCTGTCCCCAGGCTGATCTTGATTCGAGGCTACTCAATTTTCCTCCTTATCTCGACTTTCGCCTATCTTATAATGCCTGTTATTTTAGATAAAAAGTCCAATCAATTGAGTTAGAAAAACTGCAAGTTATATGTGGCCCTGATAAGTTCGGTACCTGCCGTTTTATTGGCCTGGGCTGCGAAGTGACCTTTGCAGATGCTTTATCATCCCCTCCTCCCGCCCCGCTCGGGGGCTGAGTTGACTTAACATCCAGAATAACTAATAAAAGAGGAAAAGAGAAGGGCCAGGGGTTAGACAAACTCACTGTCCCCTCTAACGTGATGAGCCCTAGTAAACACCTTTTTGTTTGTCCCTGGCTGGAGTCCCGCTGGGAGGCCGGGATCTGGCCTGGCTTGTGCTGGTGCAGCTCCTCTGAGTGGGATTTATCAGTGGAACAGCTCTGAACTGGAGGCAGAGCCTGTGTCTAAATCAGGGAAATTAGAACAAAACTGGGACAGGGGTTTGGAGTTTGGATATATCAGTATTGTCGGTGCCGTCGTGCTCAGGGAGGGATTGGATATATGGAGCAGTCCTACGTATTCCATATATTCCTGCACATGGTATAGATGTGTTATAAATTTATAAAGTGAGGTGTTTTAATATATCATATGTATTTTACATATATAAAATGAGTTTTTTAAAATATACATGTGTGCATTTGTGCATATATATATATATATATATATATATATATATATTCACACCACACACCATTCTATATAGCTAAATTCTATAGGGACACACAATAATAATTTTAATAGCAAAACCAGAAAGAATTGATTGGAGATGATTCCTAACTTGCTACAATGGCATTCTCAAGGACATCCCAGGCATCCTGCATATGGAAGGGGGTCTGGAACTAAACGATGCTTAAGATCCTTTCCAACCCAAACCCTTTTGTGATTCTAGGACATGTTATGTGTATATATACCAATGTCTATGTTTATATATATATATATATATATATACCACATGCCCACAAATATAATAACAATAATACAATTGTATTATTGTATTTCTACAAGAAAGATTTTGCCTGTTTGCTTTAGATAAATGTCTATCATTTTGATCTGGAGAAAAAAAACCAAACACCACAAACTTGGAATTTCTGAAGTTGTAGGACTGTAGAAATGCACGTTTTAAGATCCCTAGCAAGACAACCAACTCAGCAGTGGCTGAGGGCATGTGGATAAGGCTTTGGAATGCCCAAGGATGGACCGTCCCCCACTTCCTAATGAAAACCCAACAGACCATAATCTTCAGTCACTGGTGAAGAATCATCTTGGGGCTGTCCTGTGCAGAGGCAGGGGTTGGAATCAATGTTCCTTGTGGATCCCTTCTAGCTCAGGATATTCTGTGATTCTGTGATAATTGTTAGGCCCTGGCATGGTCCAAGCACAGACCATCTCAGCCTGAGCCCAGCATCTCCTGGTGCAGCTCCTGGGAGGAAGTTTGGGTGTGATTGGGGTCTCAGAACATTTGAACATGGCCAGACTCTGCTGGCTGGGCTTAGGGTCAGGCTTCACCACCTACCCGGGAGCTGGCCCTGGCTCACTGGTTACCCTGTAGCCATAAGGCCAATTCCCATGGCTCAACCACGGAGCAGCAGCCTGGCAGGACTCCACAGCACACCTGCTTGTGGTCCCTTGTGGGGACACCAAGAATGGCTGCACATGATCCATTACCTGTTCCCAACTCAGAGACAGCTGTCCAGGAGGGATCATGGCACTGTAAATCCCAAGCTTTTCTGATCCTCTTCATTTTTTCCCCACTGTCCCTTTGCTGAGGCCATTAAAGAAGAGTCTCAACGGGCACATCCACTTGGAGATAGGACAGATTTCAAGGAGGGCAAGGCTGTGGCTCTTTTTTCTTTGTCAAAGAGAGAGAAAGACCATTTCCAGGTGCCTCCTGCCAAGCAGACCGCAGGCTGTGGCTGACCCCATCTTGCCCATTCCCTGGGCTCTCCATGCTAATCTGAGATTTGTTAAAAAATATTTGGACAGTCGATAAGCGGAGGAATCTTCTGTTTATCAGAGGAGCCTCGGATATTTACAAGTGTAAGAACTGCAAGGAGGAGTAAGGAAGGGGAGGTCACCTTGGTGGATGGGAGTTCACTCAGGCACAACTTGACAGTCAGCAGAAGCTGCTGTTGGACACCAGGTTGGTCTCTAAAAGGGGGCCAAGAGGCTCCCACCAAAAGACCCTCAGGGATGTCTGCATTCCTGTCTCCTTCAGAGCAGGCTGTGCACCTTTGGGATGTGGGACATGGTCCTTCAGTGTGTCTGTGGACTGTCTCTCCACTCAGCTCTGGGATAACCACGGGGCTGGATGGTTTGGGCTCTGGTGGTTTTTGTGTGCTGAAGAGCTGTCAGCACTTTTCCAAGCAACCAGGTTGGCCATCCCCCCAGCTCCTGCCCCTTCCCAAAGTACTGTTTAGATCTGATTTAGAGGAATCCAGCTTGTTTCCACCCATCCTTCTTCCATCCATTCCTTATCTCCAGCTGTAGCTTTTGAAAGCTGTCCTCTTGCCCCCCTCCAGTGTCACTTCTTGTCATGGGGAAAGGACAGTGTCACCACGAGATGAAAATCCTTGCTCAAGGGCATCCTAGTGCAGAGCCAAGACTGAACTCCAAGCCAGGCCCAGAATTTGCCCAACCTTCCCATCGTGGCCCTCCTGCACAAGAGCTCAGCTGGTCCTTTGGCTGCTTCCACCTCCACCGTCCTTCAAAGCACAGAAAACATATCCATGAAGGAAAAGGAGTATTCCAGGCTGCTGGCAATGGTGTGTGCCACAGACCTTGGCTTGCTGCAGGCAGAGCAGGGAGTGCTGCAGGGGAGGGACACAATGTTCCCTTTGCCTTGACGTGAAACATTTGGCCTGGGAAGGGTTGCACGGGAAATGTCTCGCCGTGGTGTTTCGCGAAGCCGGCGAAAAAGCAGATTTCTTTGCCTTCTGGAAAGCCAGACTGTAAGATGAATGTTTTCTCAGCAATAAGTAGGGTCTTTATGTTTTCAGAGGGAAAACTGTTTGGCCCAGGCAGCTAACTGGGTACACAGCCATTTTCTCCACCACAGATGTGGCAGATAAACCCTAAAACTTTCTGGGATGGCACCAAGCCATTTCTGTGAGGCTGCACAATGATGCTTTTTGCTTGAAAGCATGTTTCTGGCTAAGTGTGGGGAATTTACCTGGTTCCCCACTTCCTGCAGATCCTCAATCACATGGGTGATGCCTTCTGTTAACCCAGATCAGGGGAGAGCAGGGAGCCACATCCCACAGCTCCCAGCCCAGAGATGGGTACTGCTCAGACAAGCACTGTCCTGCTCTCCCTGTGTTTAAATCCCATTGATCTCTAAAGCCCTGGGTGAATTTTCCCCAAATTCTGTCTGAGAGGAGACAGGAAGAGAAGAGGGAGCAGAGGGGGAACAGCCAATGAGCAAAACCTGTTTTTATAGAAACACCCTTGGATCCATTAGCTCCATCTTCACTTTCTGATCCCAGCCTGTGTGCCAAGATGGTGATGTCCCCATGGGCAAAGGAAAGGCTCAATGACAACTCTCCTTTGGCTACAGAGCTCCCCCATGCATAAATCTGGGGTTTTAAAATTTGCCCACTCACTCCCTGCCCATTCCCCTTTTGTCTCTCCTCTTTTTTTTTCCTTCTGTGCCACAATCCTGGATCAACCAGCCCTTTTAGCCAGGATGTAATCTGACCAGAAACTTTTTGGTGGGTTTTTCCCCTTGAAACTTCAGCTTCTGGAATCATGCAATTCATGGAAGCACCTCAACCCATCCCAAAGAAACAGAAGATGTGACTTTCAGATCCCCTAGCTGCAGCAAAGTGCTGGTTTAAAGGACCTCAAAAGGCTGGAAGGATTTCCAAACTGCCACTTTTTAATGGGAACAATTTTGGGATTTGGGACAGAGTGGCTGGGAATGGTAAATCCTGTTTCCCCTGGCGTGCTGTTGTGGCTGTCCCTTGAAGCAGAGGGTGAGGGTGTTCTGGGTGGGATTCCAGGGTGTCCATGTCCTTTGCCTCAGCTGCAAGTGCCCCCGAGAGTCCATTTGGGGTTTGTGTATACACAGGATCGTGGCTCTCACCTCTTATCATAACAAATTGTTTTAGGAAACTGCTTCTCTGCTGGGAAAACTGCTCTCAGGCTGTGTTTAGAGCCTCTAAGTGGCCTGGCTGTGTTTGAAGGACAGTTCCTCGTTTGCTGAGTTGCTTCATTGGGTTGAGGAGACACTTTTGCAGGGGGAACTGTTGATATCAAATATCTCTCCAGCTGTAAACAGAACTCCAGTGCTATATTAATGGAAGTCTCTTTCCATCCAGAGAGGGTGAAAGCAGGAGGGGGCCGAGGGAAGTAGAAGACAACCTCGTTGCCTCTCATGCAGGAGGGTCTGATCCAAACCAGGGTAGGGAGGGCTCGTTGTCCCCTTCCCCAGGATGATTTGGGAAGAGAAATTCATAAACTGGATGCTGGCTCTGAACTGAAGGATTCAAAACCCTTCCTTTTTCTGTTATTATTCCTTAAGCTCCTCATATATCAGGTTTATGCATTCAAGATGATCTCTGCTGTGCAAACAGATTTAATCACAGAATCACAGAATGGTTTGGGTTGGAAGCGACATTAAAGCTCATCCAGTTCCACCCCCTGCCATGGGCAGGGATACCTTCCACTACCATAGGTTGCTCCAAGCCCCATCCAACCTGGCCTGGACCACTTCCAGGGATGGGTTCCTAAAGAAAACCCAAAGGTCTGGACTCAGGAATGGATGTAGTGCCAGGCTGGCAGAGTTGGGGTTTGCAGAGATGGTAGGAAAAAGTCACTTCAAGTCACATTCCAGGCTCAAGCCTTGGGTTGAGTTGCAAGTGGGTATCTGGTTCTCCTGTTTGGGAAGGCAAAATTCCTTGGACTTTTGGTGAGCCAGAGGTGCTGGAGGTGTGGGCTGGCAGGACCAGCTCCAATCTGCTTTTTTGATGACCTCAGCATTGTCTGTACAGGCCGATCTCAGTGGATGTGAAGGATCCCTCCCAATGACCAAATGTCACGAAGGGCCACATCCAAGAATTCTTTTTTTCCCTACCAGACCCCTGTGTCCCACTCAGGAGTCACTCCTGGCTCCCTGGGGACTGGATATCCCATTGTGGAAAGCATTTCTGACATGAGCGTACTCAAGGCCTCACCCAAGATTAGCAGACTGTTGTGCAACACACAAATGACATTTCCTGCCCTGGGGACCTTGCAGTGCTCATAAACAGTAGATGTGAGGGGGAAAAAATCTCATTTTACACAGCAAGTTGATGACCAGGATAGGGATGGGACACAATCCATCCTCTCCACTGGTCATTCAGTGGGATTTCATGATCTGCTTTCATGTGAGAAGCTCCTTCATTGACTAAAGGCAGGGTTTTATGAAGAATTAAGCAGAAGGCCATCAGGATTAGCCAACACCAGGGACCCAGCCCATAAAAAGGACTGAATGATCCCAAGATACAAGATAAGGGCTTGGCAAAAGCACGTGGGGAAGCTGAACATTCAAAGAGGAAGATGAGGCCACTCAGCACACATGAGGCTCCCCCAGCCATGGGCTGACGTCCTTCTCAGCCTGATCAGCAAATCCTTCCCTCAACCCTGTCCCACTGCTGGCTGTACCTGGCTTTGGCAGAGGGAGTAAATCTTTCCAGCAGAAAGGCCATTCCAGAGGTCACCGGATGGACCCATAAATCTCCATTATCAGGCAGCGGCTCCTGTGCCACAGAACGGAAATTATTGCCCTGAGTGCGACTGGGGGAGCCTTTCCTTCCCCCCTCATTGTTCAGGGCCCTCCGGGAGCCGCTCGGGCCATTTGCTGCCTGAATAAACGTTTCCTTTCCCGGCTGCAAAGTACAAGGAATAAGTGTCAGGGGATCTCATAATGCCAGGATTTAGAGCTCCAGCCCCGAGCCAGAAGCCAAGGAAACACTTTGCTGCTTTTTCCTGGGGAGCCTCCTTAATCCCCATTATTAATAACAGTGACAAATTAAACAATTAGTGCATTTGAAGCCCAGTGACCTCCATGCTCAATTTAGCTCAGCCTGATTGGAGATCCCAGCTCCTGTGGGCTCTGAACCCTGGGAACATTTTGGTTTCCTGGATCCTGAACACCCACCCACATCAAACTGCACAGGCTGCAGGTCTTCAGGTGAGCCTTTCTCATTATGTTGTAGATCTTCAGGGTTCTTCAGAGCAGGGTGGATGTGTGGCCAGAAGGACGGCTCAGAAAGCCCCCCCTTGGCAACTTCATCCTGGAGTTCACTGATGCTGTGAATATATATCTAATTGTATATATACAAAATAACAATTGTAAAAATAATTTATTCTAGAAAGAAATCCAATCCCTTGTTTCCCCACTTCCTTAGGGCCCCAAAACCCTTTGTTCAATAAATGACACGCACCAGCCCATATCATCATCTCTAAACCAACTTCCAGCAGCGTTCAAGACACCTCCTGTGCCATCCCAAAGCATTCTTTGAGGCAGGTGAGGATATCTCTCCTCCAGGTGGTATCTCCCGAGGTCAAGGAGCTCTCCCTGCTCTGTCAGGGCTGCAGGAATATTTTTAATGAGGTTGCACTTGGCAGGTGTCATCTGACTCAGCACTGGGTGGTGCTCGGAGGGGACACACCCATCTGATAGGGGCTGAGATTAGGGAGAGCCGCCCATTGCCGGAGCCTCGGTGTCCCCAGGGAACAAAGTCTGTCCCTTCCCTGACTCAAACACCAATGGTTCCTGTTTATGAACCTTCACAAGGATCACCTTTGCCTGCAGCTGAGAGGCGAAAGTCTCACAAATGTTATTGCCACGGAAGCAGAAGGGGACTTTTGGAAACTTCAACCAATGAAAGTTTGGATGGGGCTTAGAGCAAGCTGGGATAATTTAAGGTGTCCCTGCCCATGGCAGAGGGTTGGAATGAGGTGGGCTTTAAGGTCTCTTCCTACCCAAACCATTCTGTGATTCTATGGAAGTCCCTTGAGAGAGATGTTCCAGTCCAAATCCCAAGAAAACTGGGAAAAAAACCCAAAAGCCAACCAAAGAAATAGGGAAGAATATCAGTCAAATGCAGATGGGAAAGGAGAGCAGGTCTCAAGGCAGGTTTGCAGTGGTGTTTGGATGTTGATGATGGGAAACCAACACTGAAAATAACGTGGCACTGGAGCTGGGTGTCCCCCTCTTGGGAAATAACACTCAACTCTTGGCAACAAATTATTTACTGCCAGCAGGTAGGAAACTTACATTTTTCTAAAAGCAGAAATATATCCATACTTGACATTTTTTTGAGGGACTTTCTTATTCAAGAACTAGTCCAATTCTTAACATTTCTGAGGGACTGTTAGGAATTTTCTCCTTTGTCTTTGATTAAAAACTTTTATATTTTGGTTTCCTGGTGGAAAATTTTCCAAGAAAGACCATATTTTGTAATTAGTCACAGGCACAATTCAAATCACTCAAGTTTTAACTGTTACCTTTTGATTACCTCTGCTCTGCATAAATCCCTGGATTATGTCCACAACTCTGTACTGAATTATTTTCAAAGAAGAAGGCATTTTTTACAGGAAAAAAAATTACTGCAAAAATACTTTGGCTTTTTCTTTGGAAAATTATAATCAAAAACCTCAACAACTTCTAAGATGAAAAAAAAAAGTGAAATGTTTTCCTTTCTTGAGATTTTTCAAGGAAACAAGTTCTTTCCTGACCAGCTGTTCCAATCCCTTCTCTTTTCAAAGGAAGTTTATTTGATCTAGATTTTGGCTGTGACTCAATTGTCATTTTAAAGGTGAAAGTGAGAGTTATGGTATCACTGAATCCATGTGGACAAAAATCACCTGGAGGGATTCCCATCTTTTTGAAACCACCAGAATTGCCCCAGGGTAGTGAGATTTTCCTAAGCTGCTGGGAAGATACTGGATTCCTGCTTTTTGGATCCAGAGCTGCTTGGGTACAATAAATTACTGCTCTCTACCATTTCCCCATGGGCACACAGTGTAATCTCCTGCCATTTTTAGCCAGATTTTCTAGGGACAATGAGGCTCACGTGAATATTTGTCTCTGCTAACTGGCGCCACTTCATTAATTATTTTTTGTCCTTTGGCCGCTTCACAGTTATGCAGTTTCCTGCAGATTTTCCAAAAATAGTCTGGGGAAAAGAGAAAATAAGGCCACGTCTGAACATAACCCTTGCTAGACATCAGAGATCCACATGGGACTGAGGCACAACTCAGCCAGAAGCCAAATTTTGTTGGTTTGCTCCTTGGGGAGCAATTGTCTTCCAGCAGGAAGCTGAGATTTTTGTGTTAAAAGCAGGTGGACAAGCAAAAAATACAGTGAAGTTCTTGGTTTGTGGAAGGGTTTGTATGGAATGGGGAGGGAGCTGTGTCTTTCCAAAGAATGATGCAGCTGAGCTGTGTTGTGCTGATCTTTGAGCCTCCTGGTTCTGTCACAGCCAGAGGGACTGGACTGGCCCAGCCCAGGACAGAATGACAGAATGGTTTGGGTTGGAAGAGACTTTAGAGTTCATCTCATTCCACACCCCCTGCCACGGGCAGGGACACCTTCCACCCTCCCAGGTTGCTCCAAGCCCTGTCCAGCCTGGTCTTGGACACTTCCAGGGATGGAACAGCCACAGCTTCTCTGTGAAACCCGTACCAGGGACTCTCCACCCTCACAGGAAAGAATTTCTTCCTAACATCTGACCTAACCCTGCCCTCTGTCAGTTTAAATGCATTCCCCCTTCTCCTATCACTCCATGCTCAATTGTTCCTCAAATCCCAGCTGCAGCCAAGCCCCAGTGCAGGATGTACCAGGTGAATGCAGTAGGTGAATGCAGCAAGCCCTGGAGTGTGGCATCAAGCACAATACAGATTTCCATCAAAAGCTGAGCCTCTAACACACATAAATTCCCAACAATCCCTGTTAGCTGTCAGACTGATCTGGGGTTTGAATCCCAGAACCATGGAATGGTTTGGGTTGGGAGAGTCCTTAGAGATCATCCATTTCCAGCCCCCTTCCATGGGCAGGGAACCTTCAAGTTGTACATGTGGATTCCTGCAACTCAGGAGATGTTTTCTGCGCAGAGAATGGGGTGAAGGCACACAAACCTCTCCTTGGAGATTCCTCCCCTGCAGCCATTCCCCCCAGCAGAGGGGCTGGATCAGGAACATTCCCACAGGGAGCAGGGCACATGGAATGGTTTTCCCTGCCCAGCTGAGGTGCAGCTGCCTGGTCTCTGGGCAGTTCTGATCTGTGGGGTTTGTTTTTACTCATGGTCTCAGGAATCTGCCTTGATTGTAACCAGGGTTGTTCACCTGCCCTGATCTGCTTGCCCTGGCTGTGGCCAATCTTGAAAATTGGATAACATCAGATCAGAAGGGAAAGGTTTCTATTTCTGCCTCCTGGTATCTGTGTCCCAGCACATCCCTGCTGCCACAGAAGTCCTGCAGTCATAGCAGGGAAAGGAGTCCCTCTTCCCAATAATCCCAGGAGGGCTTCCTTGGGAAAGGAAGAGCTGTTTCTTGCAACCTACAAAATCTGAATATTTGTGATTTCTTGAAATATTCCTTCTGGCTAAACAGAGAAGCAGAGCAGCAATTACAGGTACAGCCACCTAATTAATGAAGTCTTTTCCCTTCTCTCCCATCCTGGCAGCAGAATTTTTTGATGATTATTCCGAGGGGCGAGAATGTGTCAACTGTGGGGCCATGTCCACGCCGCTGTGGAGGAGGGACGGCACGGGGCACTACCTCTGCAACGCCTGCGGGCTCTACCACAAGATGAACGGCATCAACCGGCCCCTGTTCAAACCCCAGAGGAGGCTGGTAAGTCAAGATCACACATGTGGGAGGAGGAGGCAAAGAAATCTCGGCCAGCTGGAGGTGCCAGGGGTGTTTTGACTCCCATCTGCCCAGCTGAGGTCCAGATTTTCAAAACAAGCCAGATTTTCTCATGCTTGGGATACTCCAAGCCCTGGTACTGCCCAGAGCAGTTCTCCAGACACTCAGGCAGGCAATGGAAGGGGCTGTAGGACACAGGGTGATTTTGGGATATTTGGAGGAATGGCAACTCTTTCCAGCACAGCACCAGTCCATCTTCTCTTACACACAGGGGTCCCTGGTCACTGCTGGGTGACCCCCTCACTTCATGGTGACTTTTCTGGATACTTTTTTTGGATACTCTGCTCCCAGATCTGTTGTATGAGGTGAAGCCCCCATTGTAGGGCAGGCCAGGGCATCCCAAAGCCTCTGGGGTCAGGGTGGGGTATGCACAAGGAACCTGGTGGACAGGAACAGGATTGCTCAGCCTGGAAAAGAGAAAAATTTGGGTTGACCTAACTGCAGCTTTCCTGAAGGAAGCACACAGGAAAGATGGAGAGACACCATTTTCAAGGATGACAGGACAACAGGGAATGGTTTCAAACTGACAGAGCAGTTTAGATGGGATATTAGGAAGAAATTCTTCCCTGTGAGGGTGCTGAGACCCTGGCACAGGTTGTCCAGAGAAGCTGTGGCTGCCGCTGGATCCCTGGAAGTGCCCAAGACAAGTTTGGATGGGGACTGGAGCAACCTGGGATAGTGGAAGGTGTCCCAGCCCATGGCAGGGGGTGGAACTTGATCTTTAAAGTCCCTCCCAACCCAAACCACTCCATGATTCTGTGAGCTCAGTGTTGATAATCTACTGCTCCCTGCATGTTTTGGTGAGGGGTTTTGGGAAGGTCTCTGTGTCCCCAATGACATGAGTCCATCACGACAGGCTGAGAAGGTTGGGACTGTTCAGCCTGGAGAAGAGAAGGTCTTGTGGAGACCTTACAGCCCCCTTCAGTATTTAGAGGGTCCTACGGGGAATCTGTGACTCTTCATCAGGAGCTGGAGTGACAGGAAAGGAGCAATGGGTACAACTTTAAAGAGGGGAAATTTAGGTTTGGTATTAGGAAGAATTTTTCTCTGGGAGGGTGGTGAGACTCTGGAATAAGTTACCCAGGGAAGCTGTGGATGCTCCAACTCTGAGAGTGTTCAAAGCCAGGCTGGATAACGCCTTGAGTAACCTCATCTAGTGAAGGTGTCCCTGCCCATGGCAGAGGACTGGGGCTAGATGAGCTTTAAGATCCCTTCTACCCCCTTAAAATTCTATGATCCTACAACATCCTATGATTCCATAACATGGAATCTGTGATCATGAACCCAAGCTAGAAGCAGCCACCGGAAAGCCAGATTGCCACACTCCTTGTTTTCCACGAGACTCCATCCCCACAGTGCCCTGCCCTTTGCATCGCTCAGCCCTGTCTGTGCCCAAACCCAGCCGTCCCCTGCGAGTGACAAAAGTGACACGGGCAGCCTGAGCGCTGCCAGCAGCCACGGGCACCGAGCGCCCTCTTGTGAAACGCCTTTCCAGAGTCCGACTGATCCAGGCAGGACCTCACCCCCGCACCCAGGACCTTCCCTCTCTCATTTACTGGCCTCTAAGGCCTGAGCTTTGAAGGATGATGGCAAAAGTCAGGCGGGTGTGGAGGATGTGGCTTTTCCTTCCTCCACCTCCCGCTGTTTCCCAGCTCAAAACTTGTATTTTATATGGCTTCAAGCCTGTTGCTTTCTCCTGTTGCCTTCTAAGCCTGACTAAACCAGTTCACCCAGAAAAGGAACTTTGGGTCTGCTCCCTGCACTAATTCATTAGTGAGACTTCCTATTAATTATCCCTCTTTATCAAGAGGAGGAAAATGCTGCTGGAAGCTTCTCTTATTTTATCTTTCCCTTGAGCTCTATAAACAACATAGCACAAAGCCAGCAAGGAACATGCAACATTTATGGAATTGATAACATTTTCTTGGGATAGCCACGATGGCTGGAAGGGCTTGGGAGCTGGAAAAGGCAGGATGGTCTGGGATCCAGACACCTTAGGGTAGGTGTGTACATGTGCAGGGGGTCTCTAAGCTGCCACTAGAGCTGCTGGAGATCTGGGGCTCCGTTCAAGTGATGTGGGTTTCTGGAGAAAGGAGGCTCAGGGGGACCTTCTGGTCTTCCCCAACTCCCTGACAGGAGGGGGCAGCCAGGTGGGGCTTGGGCTCTGCTGCCAGGAAACAGAGACAGGATGAGAGGACAGAACCTCAGGCTGTGCCAGGAGAGGTTCACTTTGGACATCCAGAAGAATTTCCTCACTGAAACAGTGGTCAGGCATTGGCTGGGGCTGCCCAGGGAGGTGCTGGAATCCCCATCCCTGGGGGTGTCCAAGGAACAACTGGATGTGGCCCTCAGTGCTCTGGGCAGGGTGACAGGGTGGTGATCAGTCACAGGCTGGACTCGATGGTCTTGGAGGTCTTTTCTAATGATTCTATTTCATGTCTCTGGTACCACCTGAGATGGCCCAGGAGAGCTGAAATCTCCTGGAGTCAGTGGAAAGGCAAGAGGGGCAGAAAGATGCAGCTGGACAACTGCAAAGGGGCAAAAAGATAAAAAGCCAGAAAAATACGAGAGGCAAGAGGAGAGGGAACCCTGAGGTGTGGTGGAGTGAGCTGGTTGGGATGTGGGGCACTGCTAGTGAGGGCATTGCAGGGCTCACTGTTTCCTTGCTCTGTTGTCCCCACAGTCAGCATCTCGCCGTGTTGGGCTCTCCTGTGCCAACTGCCACACGACCACCACCACGCTCTGGCGCAGGAACGCCGAGGGGGAGCCCGTCTGCAACGCCTGCGGGCTCTACATGAAGCTCCACGGGGTAAATCCTTGCTGTGGGAGGCTGCTTGTGGCACCAGGCTGAGGGCTGGGTTCTTACATAGCTCTGTGCTCTCCTGGAGCTGCTTCTCCTGCTGTCCTTCTGGGTTTAGTCCCCCTCAAGGTTATGTTGTGTTTATACCTGCAAGGGGGTGTACATGCTGGGTATTTCTCACTTACTAATTGGGTCCCCTTTGCAAATAAGTCTTAAAACTCTAATAAAACAAGGCCTAGATTCTTCCCACATAAATTCAGGCACTTTAGTAAAAAAGCCAAGTCAGAAGCACAAACACATGAGCTGTAGTTCCCTTCTGGCCCTAAAACACTCAATACCATTTACGTGTGATCTTATTCCCATTTGGATGCACATCTTGTTGTGGTTTTCAATTAAACCAGCTCAAGCACAAGATAGAATTGGAATCATGTTCTCTTAGATGACCTTAAGGACATTCAGAAACCAATATGCTTTTCTGTTTGGACCCACAGGTCCCAAGGCCTTTAGCCATGAGAAAAGAGGGAATTCAGACGAGGAAACGCAAGCCTAAGAACCTTAACAAAACAAAGGCACCAGCAGGTAAGTGTTAAATGAAGGAATTTATTTTATTATGTGTATTTGTGTGGGCACTTGTATTTCTAACCACAGTGCCCTCAAATAAGAGAGATCCAATGACAAAACAGGCCAATTTTTTAAAAATGGGGGATGTCTAAATACCTGAATATCCTTCCAACTATTTAAAAATTTATTTTTACCACACACTTCTGGGTGAGTGAGCATAACTGTGTGCTGAAAGGTCTTTGGCAAGAGCCTGTTTTACCCTCTGGTTTTACCCCAGGCCCATCCAGCAGCGAGAGTCTTACCCCGACCACCAGCTCCACCAGCAGCAGCAGCAGCAGCACCACGACCACCGAGGAAATGCGCCCCATCAAAACAGAACCTGGGCTCTCATCTCACTATGGGCACCCCAGCCCTGTTTCTCAGGTACTGAGGGGTGGTGTTAGCAGTGGGAAAAAAAAAACAAAAGGGAAATAGGGTGGTAGAGATGGGGAGAACATCCTCATAACTTTATTTAGGTACTTAAAGACAAGCACCTGAAGGGAAGCTGCAGGAAAAGACGGAGAGAGACTACTGGAGGTCTGGAGTGATAGGACAAAGGGAAATGGCTTCAAACTGAAAGAGAGAGGTTTAGATTGGATATTGGGAAGCAATTCTTCCTTGTGAGGGTGGTGAGGCCCTGGCACAGGGTGCCCAGAGAAGCTGTGGGTGCCCCATCCCTGAAAGTCTCCAAGGTCAGGCTGGACAGGAGCAACCTGGGATGGTGGAAGGTGTCCCTGCCCATGGCAGAGGGTGGGAAGGAGATGATCATTAAGGTCTCTTCAAACCCAAATCCTTTTGTGTTTCTAGAATTAGAAAGAAAGGGAGACAGAAGGAAAGAGCCTGCCCAAAGTATCCCACATAGGATGCAATCTCCAGCCCTGCAGCAAATCCAGACACATTTTTACAACAGCACCAGCCCACACTAAAGGGATTCACATGGTCCTCTAAGGTTTGAAGCTTTTTTCACAGCATTCTCCTTTTTCCATAGGCATTCTCAGTCTCTGCCATGTCTGGACATGGATCATCCATTCACCCGGCGATCTCAGCTCTGAAGCTTTCCCCCCAGGCTTACCAGTCAGCCATGAGCCAGTCTCCCCAAACCAGCTCCAAACAGGACTCCTGGAACAGCCTGGTGCTGGCTGAGAACCACGGGGACATCATAACTGCATAACCTGGCCCTTTCCCTATGAACTCCAGGCAGATCTGCTTGAGAGATGAAGAAGATGCCACGTAATCATCAAGTCAATGTTGTCTCCACCTCCCCTGCTCTCCTGCCTTCTCTCCCCTTGTGAGATGTTCCAGCAGAGGTAAAGAGAACTTATCTGAGGTGTAGGGGAGCTCTTATGAAATGAACAGAGAAGACTCAAATCTCCGAGTAACTCAAGGATTTGAAGCCTTTTTTCCCCACTTTAAATGAGCTTCTCTATTTGACTGTCACCACTTACTATGAAACAGCCAGAAACACAGAGATGGACACAGTTCATGAGTTTAATTTAACAATATCTAGCATTCTAAGACTCAGACAGTGGTGGAACAGAGACACTTCTTCTGCCACCACCCATTCTTTTCCTGAACAGAAGAAAATGCCATTGTCTTCTCATGACCCAAATTCAGGGATCTTCCACCAAATGGAGTCAGTTCCAGGACAGTTTGCTGAACAGACTTCACTAGAGATTCTTTAGTGGCTTTAGTGGACTTGATATGATGTAGGGCAGAGAAAAAAAGAGACATCCCCCTTCCTCCTCAGCTCACACATGTAGAGCATTGTCTTCATTTTTCTAGATGGTCTGGAAAGCTCATGAATGTCTGTATTTAATAGTAACTCCTTTCCTATTTATCACTACGAAATCATGGGACTGTTTCCAAAAGGTTGTTGGCTGAGCCTGGAGTAGGTCTGTCCAAAGTCAAAGGAGGGTTTTGGAAGAAGGAACCTTCTGGAAGAAGGTAGATGAGACCCATGCTGGTCATCAAATCCTGGAGGAAATGGCTGGGCTCTTCCCTGATGGATAGCAACAAGCCAGGTTTAGAGATGATTCAAGAGCACAGCAAGTGAAAGATGCTCTTCTAACGCTGCTGGGCCACTGCTTTTCAGACAGATAATTTAATTATTTTGCCTATTTTGATGTTGGTTTGGATGCCACTGATGAAATCTGACTGTCACTTATTTTTGGCTGTACTGTGAGTGCCCACTTTCCCCCTAACAGCTGGCTCGTGACCATTTCCCACATCTAATCCTTTAGGATTTCACTTTTTGCAACAAGCAGTGGCTTCAGCCCCTACTGGAGGTGGCAGGGGCTGTTTTCCTTATCAAGCATGTGCACAGACTTGCTTGCCTGCAAGAGAAGCACAACTCCATTACACAAGACTCGACTGTTTGCTTGCCCATAAGGCTCTCAGCTACCAGGGAATCCTGGCAAATGGAGTTGGAAGAGATGCTAAGAGCAGGACTCATTCCCTTTTCCCAAAGGGATCAATCCTGCCTAATCCAGCCCTGACTGCTCTGCCTCTGGTTTAACAAACTCAAACTCCAGCACGGCAGATGCCACAGCTCCCCTGGGCAGCCCAAGTGCTTCACCAGATGCTTCCCATGACGATTGCATCAACATTTCCAAGGAAATACAGCTTTGCCTGTCCATGCAGAGAGTTCCTGGGAGACCTCATCCCGCAAGATTCTTCACTCTGGTTTCTGTCTGCTCCCAAGCTCTGTTACCCTTCTTGCCTTCCCAGCTCCTCTCTTTTCCTCCCTGCATCCAGAACTCAAGCACAGAACTACCAAGTGAAAAATCTCTAAGGGGGATTGTGCAACCCTCCCAAATGTGCCACCCTCTGCCTCCCACTGTTTAACACTCCCACAAGGAGCGTTCTTCCACACAAACTAAGGCATGTGACTTGGTGAAGAGGAGAGCCACAGACAGGTTTGAAGCAAAAGAATGGCATTGTGTTGTCTTTGCTTGAACTCACCCTTTTCCTCCCTATGGTGTAAAAGCTTCTCTAAGGAGAAGGATTCAACTGGACTGGTCATGACTGGAGAGTCCTGAACCCTCCCACATTTCCTGTTCTCTCCATAGCTCAGATTTGCAGGGTTTTGTTGGGGTGACTGAGCCTCCACACTCCCTAGGGAAAAGCACCATAGCAATGGTGCCATGGGAACAGCGGGGTGGTGTTTTCACCAGTTCCCACTGTTTTGTGGAGCTAATGCAGTGTTTAGCCTCATCAGTGCTAATTACAGATGAGGGAAAGACATTCATGAAACATGAATATAAAGAAATTAAATTCTGTGATTTTGTTCAGACCTGCTAGGCTGTAGAGAAGAGGCCAGAAACAGCCCTGAAAAAAATGAATTTGAGGTGAAAACACAAAGGTGTTTCTCCATTGGCAGGAAGATCTTCAGCCAAACTCCTCCTTGAAGTAAATGCTTTTGCAAATGGCAGTTGAGGTCTCCTGGGATCTGGCTGTGAATTCCTGGCCATAACACAGCAGCCTGCACCTCATGCCACATGGCTCATGCCAACTTTTGAGAGATCCAGAACTACCCTGGAAAGCCCCAAGAGGGAGTGGAGCCTCCTGATAAGGATTAAAAGTCCAGACCAACCATAGCCCTATTTCTCCTTCCATCTGGAGGCTCACATTGATTCTCCCTTCCTTTCCCTATCACTGTGCTCCTCCTCCTTCCCTCAAAGCCAAATTGCCCAGTGGAATTTTTCTCCTGCCCTTAAAACCCACTCAGAGATGCCAGAAAGAACTCTGCTTATAATGCCAGAAGAAAAAATTTCTGCAAAACATATCTGCCTTATGTCCTCTTGGTAGAGATTTATTAACTGGATTTTAGCCTTCCTCAAAGCCTGAAAAATAATTCTTGAAACCGAGTGAGGAGCATTTACAAGTCCCTGATAACAGAACAAGGTATCTGATTTCAAATGGGACAGCTTTAGGGGTAGAGGACAACTCTTTAGGGGTAGAAATTAGCTCTTTTGTCCCCCTTTCTGCACCAGAAGCAGAAGTTCAGATACACCAGGTTCTGTGGTTCTTTTCAATCACCCAAAACTGTTGTAGAGCTGCTGTTGGCCCAGGAGATTTTGTCTTTTTCAGGCCAGTGCTGATATCAGGATGGTGAGAGACTGATCTCAGATGAGCATCACCATTTCAGGTGGGGTACAAACATACCATAATTGATGGGTCCCCTTCTTCAGGGCTTCTGATGATCAAATTACAGAATAATTTAACTCAGAAGGGATGAGATCAAATCTCTCAAGGCCCTGTTCAGGCAACTTTTGAATATTCCCAAGGATGGAAATCCCAGCATCTCTCTGGGTTCTTGTTCCAGTGTTTGCTCTCATGCTGGAAATGTTTTCCCAAGAATCACTGGCAAATTAATGACTCACATGTGGGGATTCCATGTAAGGAGTCATTGTGGGAGGCTGAATGTGGTTTCCAAGCCCAGGAATCACTCAGAGCCACATCTTGCAGGTGTGGCCAATGCAGGATGACAAACTCCAGAGGTGACAGACCAAGGGATGCTCACAGGACAAGAGGATTAAAGTGCTGCCACTGTCAGTTCACTCAGCTCCTTCCAGCAAAAGGAGCAATTACAAAATTACAGGTTCCGCCTGAGCTCTGCTTCCCTGCCTGTGATGGGGGAGACAGAGCCTGCTTTGGTAATGAATTAGATACAATTATTAGAGACCCATTAAGGCAAAGTAATTATTGGTTTTATTACTGCTTTTATTGCTGGAGAACCTCATGAGATCCATACCACAAATACAGGACCGAGAACTATCTCTTCTCTGAGGAGCAAGGGGAAGGGCCCACTCCTGCAAAACACCTCAGCACATTTAAAACTGCATTTGTGGGATTTGTTCCACTTGAGATCACCCCTAATCAGGAAAATGTTGATGCTGAAGGGTTTACAGCACAAGGTTTGGGTGTGTCAAACCAGACCTTGGCACTGGCCCAGTGGCCACCAAAGTGAGATGGGCAGATGAGAACCAGGACAAGGGAGGTCATTCAACCACCTTTAAATGTCTTTGCTCTTTGTGGAAGTGCAGTATCTTGATTCAATTCAGTTATTCTTTGTAAATTGATCAGACAAGATGCACACATCACTTGCAATCTTATGGGCTTGGATGGAGAGGGTGCAATCAGGAGGAGCTCAGGAATATTGCAAGAGAGCTTTAAAACCAATCAACAACTCTCAATGTAACATTGAAGCTGTGACTATGTCAGGGGTGGTGTTTTGTTTTGCCTTTTTTTTTCTCCCCGTGTAAAGTTTGAAGCTTCCCAGGTCATCTGGGAAGGTCTCATGGAAACAGACACTTCTTTGTAAGGGGGAGAGGGAAACCAACCAACTGAACAATCTGTAATTATTTAAAGATGTAAAAAAATATCTATTATGAAGTAGTATGGCTACCAATCCATGTAACTTCTACACCTTTAGAACTAATGGAAATAAAACAATGATAATAAAACCAGAAGGTTTCTGCTTGATTCTGTCTACTCTCTTAGGCTTCTGGGAGAGGGCAGGGGGTAAATGATGAAATACTGAAAATATGAAATGTACCTGGAGAAAAATGGTGAAGTGAGTCCTGTCCCAGAGAGCTCACAATGAAAAAATTACAGGGAATTTAAAGTCAGAAAAGATGAGGTCAGGTTTCTCAGAGCCCTGTTCAGTCAAGTTTTGAACATACCCCAAGATGGAAATCTCACCACCTCTCTGGGTTCCTGTTCAGTGTCTGACCACCCTTACAGTGGAAATGTTTTCCCAAATCATAGAATGTGAAGGTGTTGGAAGGAGCCTTAAAGCTCACCAAGTCCCACCCCTGCCATGAGCAGGGACAACTTCCACTAGACCAGTCTGTTCAAGGCCTTATTGAACCTGGCCTTTGACACTTCAGGGATGGGGCAGCCACAACCACCTTTGGCAACCTGTTCCAGTGTCTCAAAGTTAATTTCTGACCACCCTCAAAGTTAATAATTTCTTCCTAATATCTAATCTAAATTTCCCCTCCTTCAACTTGCACCTATTACTCCTTGTCCTATATAAAATTCCTATTAAATAAATATTAGGTTATTAACGAGAACCAAAATCTTTGGTAAATGAATTGCCTAGATCTGGGAATTCCCAAGCAATGAGTCATTGCAGGAAAATCGATGTTGAGCCACACAGAGCCCCCTCCTATATGTAGGATCTGGGATGGCCAACACAGCATGAGAAACTCAGAGGTGACAGATCCAGCTTGGAGCAACTCAAAGCCAGGCTGGGCAGGGCTTGGAGCAACCTGGTCTAGCAGAAGGTGTCCCTGCCTATGGCAGAGAGGGGGAACTGGATGATCTCTAAGGTCCCTTCCAACCCAAACCAGTCTGTGACTATGATTTTACTATAAATGAGGAAAAGCCCCTGAACACAGCAGAGGAGAAAAGCCCTTGGGGACACTTAAAAACCATCATGACTCAGCTTTTTGGTCTTCTCACTGAGTTTTACTCGGTAGGCCTTGTTCAGCCTGAGTGCTTCCAGCTGAACTCAGACACAACAGCCTGGAGCCCAAATCAGGCTGTCAGCCAGGGCTGTGCTGTGAAAAACGCCAATCACTTGTTTTAAAATGTGCTCAGCCGCCTCCCACTCCGCAGGGGCACAGCCCTGCTCTGAGCACCCAATCACCCTGCCAGGTACTGCCCAGCTTCCTCCCCAGTCCTACCAGTTTCCAAACCGGTACAGCTGGTGGGCTGACTGAGATCAGCACCTGGAACCGCCCATCCCTCCCCCAGCAGCCAACTGGGGAGCTCCCCTGCTTTTTGGGGAGGGGAGGGAGGATCTTCCTCCCTTATAAAGAGGTGAGTGGAAGGGGTTTGGCTGTGCTCAGTCCAATTGAGGGTGGGTGGAGGCAGAGGAAGGGCTGTGAGGAGTAGAGGAGAGGTAATGAAGCTGCCCAGCCTGCTCCCCAAATGAATGTACAGGGTGGGCCTGGGGAGAGCGGTGGATGAGAGCTGGATGCAGGAATGTGGGGCCTGGGGGAAAAGTAGTGGGTGCCTTCACTGCTCTGGGGTGATGTGGGTGAGAATGGGGTGGGAAATCAATACCTGTTTTCTGAGGATGGCTGCAAATTGATGCTTGGCTGAATGTGAGAAGATGGAGAGCTCTGCACCCCCTGACTGCATGTGGAGGGTCAGAGCTGTGCCTTGAAGTCACTGTAGGAGCCTTGCCCAGGGGTGTAAGGTCACAGGGAGCCTTCCTGCAATCCCTGGGTGCAGGCAGAGCTGGGGTGAGCTGCATGAGCCTTGTCCTTGCTCTGTGCTGCTGTGGGTGCTGGGCCTTTGTCTGGGCACAAGGACTGGGAATGAGCCCATATAGGGGGAGGGTTTGTCCTGGAGACTGGCTCCCTGCCCCTGACCTGCAGAGGCACCAGCTCAGGTATCATGCTTATGGTGAGATGGGTGTTGTGCCCTGCAGAGGGCTGGGGATGGTTTTCCTCCTCTTCTTCCTTGGAGGGGGGAGTGCTTTGGATGAGACTGAAGTGGATCTAGAGTAAAAATGTGAAATAAGGAGGTACATGGGATAAGGATGGCAGATGCTGGTGGTTCTCATGTGGTGGGGAACAGGGCAGTCTTTCCTCATGAGGAGGAGTGTTCCTTTGCTGCCAGGCTGCAGCTGGGGCAGTGTGAGCATTAATACCTTACGGAGCTCCCAGCACTTCCAGTCTCTCACAAGGAGCTGTGGAGAACTGACTTGGCAGCAGTCAGAACTCTGCAGGTGATGAACTTCTCTGGGATGTGAGCTCTGGGCTCACAGGGCTGTCCTGGTGCTCAATCTGTGCTGCTTGACACGAAGCCAGTGCCTGGATAGTCAGGGCAGACTCCTTGTGCCCAGCTGTTTCCAGGGATCCAAACTGCTGCTGGTGCCTTTGGCAGCAGAAGTATCTCTTTAGCTGTCTCTTGATCAACATAATATGCAGATTTTTGGATAAAATTTGAGCAGGCCTATGAATAATCATGCCCTTGAAGACAGAGGACTAAAGCACAGTCTTTTACCCTTGCTAAATCTAGTTTTGATGACCACTTAATATCTGTACCTGGATCTAAGACATTAAATTAATGTTCCCAAACATGTTTTCCTCTTGAGCCCTTCCAAAAGAGATTTGGTTTGTGCTGCAGCACAGGAATGGCTGGCATGAGGTGGGGATGGCTCTTCTGGTGGGGGGCCCTAGGGTTGCTGTTGATTTTCTCATCAAGCTGTCTCAGAGCTGTGCCAGGTGCCTCAGAGCCCTGTACTGAGTGCTGTGGAGCTTGAAGCTGAGCCTCTGATCAGTGCTGGTCTCTGGGATTAGTGTGCAGGGAGAACTGGCACTGTGGGATGAAAGCCAAGCTGAGCTTTCCTTGTACACCCACAGCCAGCAGGAGCCCTCAGAAGAACTGCAAGTAACTGGGGCTTCATGCCAGAAATAACTCCTTATGTATTGGTGTGACTTCCTGGAAGGAGCTGCAGGATGGTGCTATCTCATCTCCCCCTCATCCAGAGCCTTCTGCTCCCAGATGCTCTTAGCAGAGTGCAGGAATGCTCCCCGACTGGTTCCATGCCATTGCAATCAGTGGGGCAAGCAGTGGGTAAAGCCAGGGGTGGGGATGTTCTAATTCCAGGGCTGATCTTTCCATGGGAGCAGCACTGCCCATGGTGTATAGGGAAAAAGATGGGTCACTGGCCTGTGCTGCTTCTGGGTCACTAATCATAAAATTACAGAATGGAATGGGTTGAAGGGAACTAAAAGATCATCTACTTCCATCCCTAGTGATTTGGGCAGGGAAACCTCCCAGTGCCCCAGGAAAAAAGGGACTTTGGGAGATTCCCCAGGCCAAATTCCCACTTGCAGCATGAAAACTGCCATTGGAGTATGTTATTCAGGGCTGTGTTAGATTAAATGATTTATGTCTGCTAGGATGGAAACTCCTCCACCTCCCTGGTCCTATTTATCTTCATGGATTTTGCCACAGGAACTTAAGGAGGAAAACTAGGAGAATGTTGTGTGTATTTCTGCTTCCCTTCAAGTTTAGGGCAGAGTGTGACAAGGACCTGCTAATCCCTCCGCAGCTGCTGGAGATGCCAGAGGGCCCTTCAGTGAGGAAGTTCCAGCTGCTCACCTCCCCTTTTGTGGGACAAGTGGTGGCCAAGGTGGGGGGAAGCAGCCGGAAGCTCAGTGTGAATGACCTGAATGCCCTGAGGCTCCAGGACTCCCAGGTGAGCTGAATTTACAGATCCATGACAAGTCTGAGGGCAGAAATCACCACTGTCCCGCACCTGGGTGACAGAAGGTGCAGAACCTGTGAATGTTTCCCTGAGGGTTTCACCTGGCTAAGTTGAGATGTCTGTGCTGTGGGTACTTGTCAGAAGTCACACTGGGTCGGTCCTGTTGGGGCTTCACTGGCCTGATACCTCCAGATTATAATTTGGACCTGACTGGCCAAACCCTGGTGCAGCCTCACCTCTGATTAAAGGTGTGGAGCAAAATTAAAAGCACAAAATGTGCCCAGCACAAAGTGGGAAGAGGAATCAGAAACGATGATGACAAATTTCAAACTCCTGAGTGTGTGACCTGTGGGCCTGATGGGAATCCCTGTGAGGGATTCAGAATTGACTGAGATCTAAACACCTTGTGCTTCAGGCAGGCAGAAATCTGCAAAGATGACCCCAGCTCTGATGGGAATGGCTTGGATGCTGATGAATCCCATGTTCAGGGTGGGCTGATGTGCACTCTCATAGAGGTTGCAGAAAATAAGTCACTTGTATGGAAACAGCCAGAGGTTTTATCCCCGGAAGTGTGCAAAATCATGCTGGGTAAGGGCTGAGCAACCTGGTCTAGTGGAGGTTGTCCCTGCCCAAGGGAGGGGGCTTGGAATGAGATGAGCTTAAAGGTCCATTTGAACCTAGGTCTTTCTAGAATGTTATGATCCTTTATGGATCATCAGCACATCCCACCTCTTTTCTCAGGTTCATGGGAAGAACTTGTACCTGGCATTTGTGGCAGCTGAAGGTCCTGTTGGACCAACTGCAGAAGACACAGCGCTGCAAAAAGAGGCTGCTTGTGGGGCACGCTATCCTGCTCAGGAACAGCAAGGACAGGCTGCTGTTCCACATCCCTATTCCCAGCATGAGGAGCTGCAGGAAGCCCAGCACTCAAGATCTGAAGCCCCAGAGGCAGCAGAGGGTCGGGGCAATTGGCTGCGGATCCACTTTGGCATGTTCGGCAGCGTCCGGGCAAACGAGTTCTCGAGGGCAAGCAGAGCCAACAAAAGGGGGGACTGGAAGGATCCTGTGCCCAGGTATGTCCTCTTCTCTTTTCCCCCAAACCAAATCTGTGTGGGAATGCTCTTAGCCTTGATTTTCTCTGATGATTTTTAAGGCATTAGTGAATATGGGGTGTGCTCAAGCAGAGAATCCACAGTGGAACTGTAGGATGCAGTTGTCTGGGGATTATAGTACTAGCTCTGCTAAGATTTTTATCTTGAAGAGAGAATTTTTAGGATGCCAGGCTGAATCATGCCCTAAAAATGCCAGTTTCTCCCAGTTAAGTGTTTTTAAAAAAGCCTATTTATGGATAAATAACAAACATCTCATACACCTGGAATCATGGGCTGCAGTGATGCTGTAAAAGGCAGCAGTGAATTGAAAACATGGCTATGGTTTGTGTCCTGTGTCCCACTGGAATTGTACAGAGCGAGGGGGAACAGCTTCCCAGAGAAGCTGTGGCTGCCCCATCCCTGGAAGTGTCCAAGGCCAGGCCGGACAGGGCTTGGAGCAACCTGGGGTAGGTGAAGGTGTCCCTGCCCATGACAGGGTGGCCCAAGATGATCTTTGGGATCTCTTCCAAACCATTCTATGATTCTGTGATTTTTTGAAGGATGACTTTATTTCTACACAAGTGTTTTTAGACACAGTTTTTTGTGGTACTTTTAACATACATTTCTCTGATTTGTGGACTATGCTGCTGAAGGCTTTGTCAACCAGGGTCACAGGGCAGCAGAAGGAAAAACTTTCCACCAGCTGTGTGGGTTTACCACCAAGCTCCATGGCTGTAGTTGTTAAAGATGCCACCTTGCATTGAGACAGTGGCCAGCTGCAGAGTAGAACAAGTTGTTCAGAGATGTTTCTGATGAGAGACTCCAACTTCTCTGCTTCACCTAGGCTAGTTCTGCACTTTGAGAGCGGAGGCTTCCTTGTTTTCTACAACTGCCGGATGCTCTGGTGCTCCTCTCCCAGGGCTGATCCTGCTTCTGACATCCTGGCTGTGGAATTCCACCGAGGCCGGGCACTGCAGGCCCTCTGTGCACCCGATCCCATCTGCTACACCCTCCTAGACCAAAGATATTTTTCAGGGCTGGGTGAGTTCCAGGGAATAGGGGCAGAAGGAGAAATGGAGGAAGGTGGGTGGGATGTCTGCAGATGCAGAAGTGCATGTCTGGGCAGTTTTCTCTTTAGTTTAAGAGCTTCTGGTTGATCTTCAAGGTCTGTAACAACAGTAGAGGGAAGAGAACCTCTTCCAGTCCAGTCCCAGATCTAAGTCTACTCTTTGGATGCCACCTTTGGTACAGGGAATGGTGTTGCTGGCTGTGATCCTTGAGGCAGAAGTCACAAGTTAGAGCCAGCAGCCTGCATTACCTTGATTAGAAATATCCTTGCTGTCTCCTTGTTTCTGACCCCTTCCAGGGAACATCATCAAGAACGAGATCTTGTACCTGGCCAGGATCCACCCGTTAACACCAGGCTCCCTCTTGGCTCTCTCAGATCTGGAGCGCCTGCTGGACTGCGCCCTTCAGTTCAGTTCTGAGTGGCTGCACAACAAACTGCGAGGCCAAGGGCTGCACCTCCAGGTGTACCAGAAGGAGCAGTGTCCCCTGGGGCATCCCCTGATGAAGGGCACTTTTGGACCCTTGGGTGGCTTCAAGAGACTGACGTGGTGGTGCCCTCAGTGCCAGCCTGCGGTGCTGCCAGGGGATGGGGACCCTTCCCCAGTCACTGAGTGATCTGTCCTGCAGGGTGCTGAGGGGTCTCTGATCCATGCTCCTATTTGTCCTAGAAGGTTTCTGTGGTTTCTTTTAGGTTGTTGAGTTTGGTCCTTATGGAGTTGGCAGAGTTAAATGCTCAGTGGAGGTCCCAGGTCCCCTGAGTGGCTGCAGAAAAGAAAAAGTGGCTGTCCATGTGTTTTTATTTTTTGTCACAATTGCACCACAGTGTAAGGAGTTTGACCAGGTCTGAGGTGCATTGGTCACCCTGTTCAGGTGGCAGTGGGTGGGAAGTGTAAAGGGTTGAGCAGGGAATTGCTGTGGTCTGAAGTGACCCTGTCCCTTGACCCTGTTGGAGTCAGCAAAACAGAAGATATCCCTCTGCCTAAGCAGCTTGATTAATTGGGAATTAAATAATCCTGCCTCTGGAGCTGAATACCTGTGTGCTGGGCTGTGACTGGGTGTGGTGACACATGAGGGGCTGTTCCCATGTAATCTGACAGGAACAGCTCCCTCCTTCCATCAACATGTACAAGATATACGTCAGCAGTGCTTGGTGGAGCTCATCTCTGCACCCACAGGTTTCAGCTTTGTGCCAAACTGCCAATTCCAGATCTTGCTGTAAAAATTTAAAAAAATTACAGTGTGTGGCAGTGTTGCATAAAACTCAGGATCTCCAAGGAAACCTGAAAACAGAAAGGTTTGGAAATAGAGCTGTGTCTCTACACTAGGTAGGAACTGCTGCTGTCCTCTCTCCCTGGATTTGAGTTTATTTTAATAATAAGTTGTTGACTTGAGCAAAAAAATAAAAGCTGGAATTAGAATCAGTGATGTTCATCTCAAGTGTGTCCTTTTGGTAGTTTCTTAGTTAAAAATGGGTGTACATGGAAATTCCAGCTGCCTGGAATTGGTTAACAGCAGCCTGTTGAGGATGCTACCAGTGACTTTCCTTAGCTATGTAAGTGGTCTCATTAATGTGAACTGGATTTAAAGATTGCAAATCAGCTGGGAATGCTGGAGATAAACACCTCTGCTGAAGGCAGCTGCTTCCTAGGCAAGACTTGCACAGCCTCTCCCTTGGGAACTGCAACAACTTTGAGTGGTTGCAGGTTATAGGATTGCTGAATAAACGAATTAATGGGGTTATGAAGGTGGTTAATGTCCCTTTTGCAGAGTGTTGGCCAAGTGCCCATCCAAAACAAAGTATCACAGAATATCCTGGGTTGGAAGGGATCCACAATGGTGATCAAAGCCCAGCTTCTGGAAGAAAACCACTCACAAAAAAGAAACCCAAAAGCTGGATCTTCCACTTTGAAAGATGGGGATGGAGCTGGGTATGTGTTGGGTTCTCAGCACATGAAGGGTGTGGACTGTGGAAGCAAGTCCAGAGGAGGCCATGGAGGTGCTCTAAGGGCTGGAGCCCCTCTGCTATGGAGGCAGGCTCAGAGCTGGGGATGCCCAGCCTGGAGAAGGCTCCAGGGAGATCTCAGAGCCCCTTTCAGTGCCTGAAGGGGCTCAGGGGGGCTGGAAAGGGACTTTGGACAAGGGGGAATGGCTTCCAACTGCCAGAGCACGAGGTTAGATGGGATACGGGGAAGGAATTCTTCCCTCTGATGAGCAGGTGCGGGCTGGGATGGAATTCCCAGAGAAGCTGTGGCTTCTCCACCCCTGAAATTGTCCAAGGCCAGCCTGGACAGGGCTTGGAGCAAGCTGGGATAGTGGAAGGTGGCCCTGCCATGCCAGGGGGTTGGAACTGGAAGGTTTTCACGCTCCCTTCCCACGCCAACCCTCCCACAGCTCCGCTCCCCTCACGCTCACTCGAGGGGGTTCCGGGCCGCCGACTCCTTCCCGCTCCGCCTGTGCCGACGCGCGTCTCAGCCAATCAGCGCCCGCCGCCGGCCGTCACACCAGCCGCGCCGCCTTCCTATTGGCTGGCGCTGCCCTGGTGCGAGCGCGCCTTCACCAATCGGCGCCGCGCCCGCCCCACCGAGCGATGTGCGGAGCGCTGTGATTGGCTGCGGGGCGGGGCTGCAGCGGCCCCGCCCGTGCCCGGTTAAGCGGCGGGTGGGGGGGGCGGCGGGAGCGCGCGGCGGCGGCGGCGGCGGGGTCTGAGCGCGGCCCCCATGGAGCTGCTGCGGAAATGGCTGGGCCACCCCGAGGACATCTACAACCTGCTCCGCTTCAAGATGGGCGGCTACCGCGCCGTCATGCCGCGGATGGACACGGTGAGCGGCGAGGGATGCGCGGGCGGCGGGAAGCGCTTCGCTGTCGCTGGTGCGCGGTGCTCCCGGTGGGGAGCGGGGCACGGGAGGAGGAGGAGGAGGTGGGGGGCACTGTCATGTCCGGGCGCCGATGCGGTGTTGCCATGGGTGACCGTCCTATATCCAGCGTGTATAGGACTTTATCCGGCTTTGTGCGCCTTGTGTGCGCCTCGGTGCTTCCCGGTTGTACCGGCTCCGGGCGTCCTATTGCATTGGTCGTACCCTGTGTGCATCCTACCGGTTCCGGGCATTCCACCGGTTCCGGGCATCCCGTGCATTGGTGCATCCCACTGGCTCCAAGCATCCCTGCTTTGCCCGGTGCCGGTACCCTGCGAGCTTCCCACCGGCTCCGGGCATCCCTGCATTGCCCGGTGCCGGACATCGCAGAGCCCCGGTGCTACCGGAGCATCCCGCATCTCCAGGCATCCCTTGCATCAGTGCCGGTATCCTGCCAGCGTCCCACTGACTCCGATCATCTCAGGCTTCCATGCATTTCTCGCTGCCCATACCCGCATTCATCCTCCCAGCTCCGAGCATCCCTTGCACTGCCCGGTGCCGGTACCAGTGTTGAACATCGCAGAGCCCGGTGCTACCGGAGCATCCCGCAGCTCCAGGCACCCCTTGCATTGCTCAGTGCCGGTATCCTGCCAGCATCCCACTGACTCCGATCATCTCAGGCTTCCATGCATTTCTCCGTGCCCATACCCGCATTCATCCCCCCGGCTCCGAGCATCCCTTGCACTGCTCGCTGCCCGTACCCTGCGTTCATCCCCGGCTTCCCGGACCTCGCACGGCCCCGGCTCTGTCCGTACATGGCAGCGTCTCCGGCCGCGGCACGGGGCGGGTTAAGGGGCGGGTTTCGGGCCGGGGGCGGAGCGGAGCGGCCGCAGCCCCCCAACGCTGCCGCCCCCATGGCGGCCGGCTCCCGGGCTGTGTCCGTGCTCCGGCGGACCCTGACGCTGTCCCCGCCGCGGAAACCCCCGCGGGCAGCGGGCGGGCGGCGGGGACAGCAGCAGCAGCGCTGCGGAGCACCCCCGGCCCCGCCGCCCGCTGCCGCCCCCCGGCTCCAACCCGCGGCCCCCGGCCCGCTCTGCCCGCAGGACTCGCTGGGATGTGGCCTCCGCACCTGCTACCGATACCTCAACCAGACCAGCCGCAGCTTCGCCGCCGTCATCCAGGCTCTGGATGGAGAGCTGCGGTGAGCGGGGGGACACTGTGGGGACGGGGAGGGGAGCGGTGACACCCGGTAGTGCGGGTTTTTGGGGGGCGGTGGGTGGGGTGACACCCCAGCGCTGGGGATCCTCGGGAGGGAGTGGGTGCATCTCATTCCCTGACACCGGGAACCCCCTGGTGATGGTGGGGGAATCTCCTCCTTGGGAGGTGGTGATGGTGGTGAGGGTGAATCTCCTCCCTGGGAGGTGGTGATGGAGGTGATGATGGTGAGGGTAAATCTCCTCCCTGGGTGGTACAATGCCACCATAACGCTGGGGATCCTCGGGAGGGGGTGGGTACAGCTTTCCCCTCGAACCCTCTGGTGATGGTGGGGGTAAATCTCCTCCCTGGGAGGTGGTGGTGGTGGTGATGGAGGTGATGATGGTGAGGGTAAATCTCCTCCCTGGGTGGTACAATGCCACCCCAACGCTGGGCATCCCAGGGAACTTAGTGGCCCCCCAGTTTCAGGTCTCCCCAGGTGGGTGTGATGCCCCCCTCCAATAGCAGAGCTGGGCCCATGCAGTACCTACCCCCAAACTCCATTTTTCTCTAGTGGAGCTGCTGGGACACGCTCCCTCTCCCATCAGGAGCTGACTGGACTCGCTCAGCTCAGCCCCACCCCATGCAGCAGGACGTGGGGCTTTTCACGTCCCAGCTGGCTGTACCACATCCCCCCTCTGCATCACATCCCTCCCCAGACTGGGTGTCTGGGCTGAGCCTGCTGGCCAGCAGGCTGTTAAACACAGGGCCTGGCACTGTGCCCCGTGTGACACCCTGGGAATGTGTCCTGGCATTGCCGGGGCTGGCGCTGGACAAAGGCTGGAGGGAGGAGGTGAGGAAAAACCTGGGGCTGACCAAGGGTCTGGGTCTTGCCTGGGAGGTGCTTTTGGAACCAAATTGTCACAGGGGGTTTGTTGCACACCCATTTTTTGCTGTGCAGATTTTGCTTCCCTGTGCAGAAAAGCTTCAGACAGGAATAGTAACAGAGGATGTAAATAAAGCTCAGCTGGCCAGGCAGCCTCATGCCATGTAATTATTCTCCATATAATTCCTTATATTCATTTGACAATTACTGATTTCAGTTTTTAAATCCCCAGTTAATTCCAAGATGGGTTGATGATCAAATTTAGGGGTTCTGGAAGTTTTTCCAGACACATCTGATGGCTCTGATCTGAGCGGTTGCAGGCACCACCCTGAACACTGGGTGGTCTGTGGGGTTTCTGAGCCCTGGTTTGGCATTTTGGATGGTGCCCCATAGCTGTGTCCAGTGTTTATGAAATGGTGTTTGCAGCCTGGTTGACAGGAAAGGCAGAGAAGTTCAGTGGTTTGGCTGAAATTGCATGGAAAAGTACAAGTAGGGCCAAGAATTAAGCTTTTTATTTTCCATGCTTTTTCTGTGCAGGAATTAAGAAAAAAAAATTAAGAAAACACTATGAAACCTGTTAGCAATGTGTCTGCCCTGTGCTTGCCTCAAACTTCCTGCAGTTTTCTTTGTCTGTCTTTTTTGTCCTTTAATCCTTGCCCTGCAGCCTGCTGGGATCAGGATCACCCTTCAGGGCACAGAATTTCTGCCTGGCATCCTAAAAATGCTCTTGCCTGATCTTTGCAACCTAGGTTGGGCAGGGATGGTGGTTGTATTACAGCTGGCTCGGTAGTGCATCAGGAGAGACTCATTTTCAAAGCCCAGGAGTTCTGCTGGAGAATTTAGGTACAAACAAGGGAAATACAGAATAGGGAGGGTAGAGAAATAGGTAGAGCCACAGCCTTACAGAAGGAATTAATTTTGCTGGATCAAAGAAGTGCTTGAATTGATGTTGACCCCATCAGGGAGTTCAGCTGAGCCCCTGTGGTTACAGACTGGCATCCCAGAAGGGCTGCTGGAAAATGGGGAACTTTTGGAGGAGTGCTTGGGGCAGTGCTTCCCTGGCCAGACAAGGTATTGGTAGCTGAGCTGAAATGTCTGGTTCCTCCTTCCTGGCTTTTTTTGGCCCCATAAACCACCTGTTTTGCTGGCCAGAGCCCTGTCCAGCTCATTGCTCCATGGTTTGGGCATTTTTTGGGAAGGTGGGAGGCTCAAAACTGCAATTTCATCCACAGCTGAGCCAACAACATCATAACTGCTGGTGGTGGGAAGGAGTTCTGATCCAAGCTCATAGCTCCTCTCCTGGTGATGGAGAGGAGAAGAGGGATGCTCCTGCCTCTCTGCTGCCAGTTCCATGGTCCAGCCTGTCTCTGGAACTCTTCAGGATCTATTCCTGAGGGTTCAGCACAGGCTGTATGTCCTGGCAAGGAGAGAGGAGATGTCCTCACCTGGGCAGGAGGGAGCTGCACCCAGGACAGGGCTGGAGCTTGAGCTCTGGAAGATCCAGACTTGTTTTTTGCAGGTGTCTGCTTCCATTTGTGCCACAGATCTAAATTCAGTGTGTGATGGAAGTTAGGGAGGCAGGGTACCCTTCTCTGGCCAGACAGGGTGTTGGTAGTTTAGCTGAAGTGTCTGGTTCCTCCTTCCTGGCTTTTTTTTGGCCCCATAAACCACCAGTTTTGCTGGCCAGAGCCCTGTCCAGCTCATTGCTCAATGGTTTGGGCATTTTCTGGGAAGGTGGAAGGCTCAAAACTGCAATTTCATCCACAGCTGAGCCAACAGCATCATAACTGCTGGTGGTGGGAAGGAGTTCTGATCCAAGCTCATAGCTCCTCTCCTGGTGATGGAGAGGAGAGGAGGGATGCTCCTGCCTCTCTGCTGCCAGTTCCATGGTCCAGCCTGTCTCTGGAACTCTTCAAGATCTATTCCTGAGGGTCTCCTCACCTGGGCAGGAGGGAGCTGCAGCTGGCAGGGCTGGAGCTTGAGCTCTGGAAGATCCAGACTTGTTCTTTGCAGGTGTCTGCTTCCATTTGTGCCACAGATCTAAATTCAGTGTGTGATGGAAGTTAGGGAGGCAGGCAAGGTCTGGATGCAGAATTGAGGTTAAATAAGTGTTTTAACTGTGCTGGGTTCTGGAATTACTGCTGGCTCTTCCCTGGGCATGATGCCCATGTGAGAGGTGCCTCTGGGATGGCATTTCCAGGTTCTGCTCTGCCTTTCTTGGTGGCTCCTGGAAGGGGATTGGAGCCCTGAGCACTTGCATCCTGTTGGATGAACATTTACAGCCAGGCTGGAATGGAAAAACTCAGTCATGCAAAGGAACAGGAGCACGAGAGAGCTGCTCATGTGTTGTGACAGAGGTGTTAAATACCCTTCTAATCAAGGAAAAAAAGCCAAATTTAACAGTAGTGGCTCTAAGAGCAAGTCAGTTTTCCCTGGGTGATTAATCAGTGCTTGCACATTTTCATTCCAGGAGTACAGCACTGTCACCTGGTAATTAGCACTTAAGCAAACCAAGCTACTTTCCATTTGTTAAACAATTAATAAATGGCTCCTCTCCTTGGCATATATCCCTGTGCTCATGGAGATCTGGAGATTATTTAATATAAATCCTGGAGTTGCAAATAGCATTTCTTGCCATCAGGACTTGGTTTTTTGTGGATTTTTTGTTGTTGTTGTTGTTGGGTTTTTTTTTGTTGGTTTTTTTTTTTGTTTGTTTGGTTGGTTTTTTTTTTGTTTTTTTGTTTTTCCTTCAGCTGCAGAAATGTGGAGGCAGGGATGGGGAAAGAAGCAGGGATAGGGAAAGTAGAGATGGTGGGAGCAGATGGGGAGGTGGCTCTCCAGCAGCTTCCTGCTGGGGTATTGGGATACACAGGCTGCCTCCAGTGCCTTGCTCCTGGAGATAAAAAATACAGGGTGATTTTGGCTCTTTCTGCCAGTCCTAATGTTCTTGTTGCACAGTGTGACCCCTTTATTCCCCCACAACAGGGTAAAAGGTGTGCAGAGAAGAGAGAATGATGGGGAAAACTTACCTGTTTTTTCCCCCTTCCCTATTTAAGATTTGCTTTTCCAAATAAGCTGACCTTGGGCTCTGTCCTCTGGGTCCAGGTGAGCGCTGGCCTTGCTTGCAGGGTTGGGTCTTCCCTGCTCAGGGAGCTCACAGGGCCTGACCCTTCCCTGATACACATCTTAGAAACCCCAAAATCACGCTGTAGTTCCCTGAAACACATCTTAGAAACCCCAAAATCATGCTGTAGTTCTCCTCATGAGGGAAAATCCTGGATTTCCTATCCTGGCTGGTATCTTCCAAAGGCACCTGGCAGTGCCAGTGTGTGACACGCTGAGCTCAGAGTGCCTCTGCTGAAGGCTCTGTGGTTAATCCCAGCTGCTTGTCCTGCCTCCTAGGCACTCCCAAGTAAAAGATTACTGTTTTTTCTCCCTTTCCAGCCATGCAGTGTGTATATTCTACCTGGTTCTCCGTGCCCTGGACACTGTAGAGGATGACATGAGCATCCCCTTGGATGTCAAGGTCCCGATGCTGCACGAGTTCCACTCCCGTCTCTACCAGCCAGACTGGAAGTACACAGAGAGCAAGGAGAAGGACAGGCAGGTGCTGGAAGACTTCCCAACGGTAAGGCAGCCTCCTCCTTGCTCCTGGTGGCACCTCTGGGTGCCTGGTTGTCTCCATGGGGTGCCTGCAGAGCTTGTTCAGTGCCACAGATCTTCCCAAGGGCTCCATCACCTGCCTGTGGGGCTGGGTGCCAAGCTGGGGTGAGAAATTCAAACATTGTGCAATGCTGTGGGGCAGAGGGGATCTGGCTGTGGAAAAGTTCCAGCCCTTGGAAAGGGGCTTTTTGCCTCCCCTGCTGGAAGAGCAGATGACCATTGACTTGTGGAGAGAGATTTGGGGTTGTTACCCAGCACAGTGAATTGCCTGTGTATTGTATTTGTGGGGTGTTCTGATGAAGGAAGGAATGATGAGTTTGACTCTATGTTTTTAGAAGGTTAATTTAGAAGGTTAATTTAGTATTATATTATATTATATTATATTATATTATATTATATTATATTATATTATATTATATTATATTATATTATATTATATTATATTATTATACTATACTAAATTATACTAAAGAATACAGAAAGGATATTTATAGAATGCTAAAAAGATAATAATGAAAACTTGTGACTCTTTTCAGAGTCTCGACACAACTTAGCACTGATTGGCCAATGAGTCAAAACAACTCACACCAGAAACCAATGAAACAATTACTTGTAAATAAACAATCTTTAAACACATTTCATATAGGCAAAACAAAAGAAAAGTAAATAAGATAATTATTGGGGTTTTTTTTTCTCTGAGGCTTCTCAGCTTCTCAAGAGAAAAATCTTAGACAAGGAGATTTTTAAAAAAATGTAAATGTGACACCTGTGTGCACAGTGGGAGGTGTCCCTGCCCATGGCAGAGGGTGGAATGAGATGAGCTTTAAGGTCCCTTCCTACCCAAACCATTCCATAATTCTGTGATATAAGACAAAATGCATCTTCACTGTTGCTAGTAACAATATTGCATTGATTTTTTTATTATTGAGCTGCTTTTTAGTTTTTAGGTTTTTTTTTCGCTCTGTTTAAGACAAAAATGTAAGTTCTGGTGAGAAGCCTCTCATTTTCAGAGGACATTCTGTTTTGTTCAAGTTTTTACCATTTTTAATTTATTTTGCCCTTTTCAGGCTTTCCCTAGCAGTGGGAATGGGGTAGTTGTTTGGAGAACTGAGATGTGCTGGGAGTTTTGATGCTCAGGTTTGGAGTGAGCAGTGCTATAGGGGATGTCTGTGTTGGGATTCTTGGCAACAAGAATGTGGGTAGGGATACAGTAGGTAAGGCAGTGGCTTGGCTTTAGAGGAGCTTTTGAGAAGTTGTTTGTGGCACTTTGCTGTTCTCTCTTGGTGTGTATGTTATTTATTTGAGGCAATCCATGCTCAGGTATGATTTTAATAGTTTTTAATATTTTAAACGAATATTTTAAATAAATATTCTAATATAATTTTACTTAATATTTCAATAAATATTATTTTAATACTTTAAATAAAATTTTAATATTTTAAATAAATCCATGCTCAGGTATTATTTTAATAATTTTAATAATCATAAAATTGTAGAACCATGGAATTGTTGGGTTGGATGGGACCATAAAGCTCATCCCATGCCATCCCCTGCCATGGCAGGGACACCTTCCACCTAGACCAGGTTGCTCCAAGCCCTATCCACCCTGACCCTGAATTTTTTGGGGGGCATTCACAGCTTCTCTGGGCATGTTCTGCCAGTGCCTCACCATCCTTATAGTAAAAAACTTCTAATAATATTTCCTAGAGGTGCGTTTGCAGGCTGTGCTGCTCTGTGTAGGGGACAGAGGCAGAAGCAGAGTGAATACATTTATTTTACAGACAAACCGTTATTGCAAAAAACCCCTGGGCTGGCTGCAATCCCCCACTGATGGAGAATAAAGCTTAGCACAGTAAAACATGATGCTCCACAATTTTGGGAAAAGGAGGATGCACTTTTTAATTTTTTTTTTCAGTGTGAGAGTGATGGAGACAGTGCAGGTGTCCCTGCCCGTAGCAGGGGCTTTGGAACTAGAAGATCTTCAAGGTCATTTCCAACCCACTCTGTGATTCCATGATGACGTTACTGGACATGCAGTAGAAAGATTTCACACTTCCCTCACTGCTTGGTGCCTTTCCAGTTGTGCCAAATGTGTGAAGCTAGAGCTGGAGAGGGGCTGGGGAGAGCAGAGCACCAGAAACCTCCCACAGGTCTTTTCCCGTGGCTGGTGTGATGGAATGCTCTCAAATTACAGAGGAAAACAGCTCTGTGTACCAAGGGCAGTCAGTTTTGTCCTGCAGCTCCCAGATGATACCAGTCCAAGGCCACAGAGCCTTCCCAAAGATTCTGCTGTGTCTGATCTCCTGCCAGAGACCATCCTGTTTAGACTGGGAACAGGCTAAGCCTGAGCTCCAAGGACCTTGAAACAGCTCAGGTTGAGGGAGTTGCCCCAGATCTCCAGCCAGGGCAGGATTAGAGCCTGGTAAACAGTATTTTTCTGATTTGTTAATAAATTTTTTTTTTTTCCTTAACACTCTCTTTCTGTTTTTACCACACTACAGATCTCCATGGAGTTCAGAAAACTGTCCAAGGTCTACCAGGATGTGATTTCAGATATTTGTCACAAGATGGGTGTTGGGATGGCAGAGTTCTTGGAGAAAAAGGTGGATTCTCAGCGTGAGTGGGACAAGGTGAGTCAGCCCAGACAGAGGAATGGACTGAGCATGAGTAGGGTCATGGAGTTAAGGTTTGGAAAAGCCCTCTGAGATCATCAAGCCCAACCATTCCACCAGCACTGCCAAGGCCACCACAGAACTGTGTCCCCAAGTGCCACATCCACAGATTTTTTTGAACATTTCCAGGTAGGGCCCACCTTGTCTCTGTGGAAGGAGTAGACAGACCATCCCTCTTGGGAAAAAGTGTTTTCGTGGGAAAGCTGAGACATCCCAGGGAGAGCTTGCATCAAATGAACTGTCAGTTTGTTTTTGTGAAACTCACTGTGGCAAGCAGGCAGCTCTTTGTAACTGCTCCTTTTATCTTGTTTTTTTTTTTCCCCCTTTCCCAACTTGGCACCTCCTTGGCAGTATTGTCACTACGTTGCTGGGCTGGTGGGGATTGGCCTCTCCCGTCTCTTCTCTGCATCAGAGCTGGAAGATTCCATCGTGGGGCAGGACACAGACCTGGCAAACTCCATGGGCCTCTTCCTGCAGAAAACCAACATCATCCGTGACTACCTGGAGGACCAGCTGGAGGGAAGGGAGTTCTGGCCCAGAGAGGTGAGGAAACGCCTTGTAAAATTGCTACTGTTGGCTATACATCTTCTTGGTAATGGCAGTTCTGGCTGACATCTGTCTGCAGCTCTCTGGGTACAGATGTGGGCACAAGGTGATGTCACCACACACTGCCAAGAGCTACTTAGGCAGCTCTTTCTCCTCTCTGCTAGGTTTTCTCTAGGAATGAGGGAGGATGAGACTGGTTGAGATCCCAGGAGGGTACCCAAAACCTCCCAAAAAGCAGGGTCAGCTTTGCCTGTGCCTGACATGACATCCAAAAATTTTTCTCCCCCTTTTCCATGTGGCTCAGCTGTCTCACAGAGCATTTCTTGATGTGTGATTCACCTTTTCTCTGCCCTCTGTAGGAAGGATGTGGAGATGAGTTCCACCCTCCTCCTTTACCATCTCTCTGTGTGCACCAAGGCCACTGTCACATCCCACAGCCTGCCCTTCCTGCTTTTCTTTACCCCAGCAATACTCCAAGGCTGTTGTGTGGGGGTTTTTGGTGGCTCTTGTTGCTCTCCCAGACGTGCTGTCTCTCTGATGACATCAATGCACCCTCCAGCTCAGGAACATTATCTTGGTGTTTAGGTTTGGAGCAGATATGCCAAGAAGCTCTCAGACCTTGCCAAGCCAGAGAACATCGACGTGGCCGTGCAGTGCCTCAATGAGCTCATCACCAACGCCCTCCACCACGTCCCCGACGTCCTCACCTACCTGTCCCGCCTCAAAAACCAAAGTGTCTTCAACTTCTGTGCTATCCCCCAGGTGAGCTGAGCTTCCAAGTGGTTTCTCACCCTCTGCCGCCCAGCCGGTGAGGAGCTGGAGGTGGAGGAGGTTCTGTGTTGTTGGTTTTTTTGCTTATTTCTTGGCTCCTGCCGTTTCTGCTGTTGTTGAGGTTGTGGCTCCACTCCATGGGTGTCGCTGTGGACAGGGTGACTCTTTGGCAAGTTCCTTGCAGTGCAAGTTGCTGTCTCTCCCCAGGTGATGGCCATTGCCACGCTGGCTGCCTGCTACAACAACCAGCAGGTGTTCAGGGGGGTGGTGAAGATCCGCAAGGGCCAGGCCGTCACCCTCATGATGGATGCCACCAACATCCAAGCTGTCAAAGCCATCATGTACCAGTATGTGGAAGAGGTAGGCTCAGCAGTTTGTTTTGGGTCTTTTCTGGCTGTTCCTGTCCCTGTTTTTGGGGTGGAGTTGGGAGTACATGGTGATCTATTCATTTTATCCTTGGCTCAGTGGTGGTGGGGAGTGGTGACCTGATGTGGTTTGGGCCTGGACCAAACTGTGCTTGATGTGTTCCCTTGAATGTTCCCTGGGTCTGGGTGTGTGTTGGGAGGTAGGGACTGGGGCCAGTGGCATCCTGGCCTGGACCAGCAGTAGTGTGACCAGGGCAGTGCCCATCCCCTTGACCCGGTTCTGGGGTCAGTTCTGGGCCACTCACAACACAAGGACATTGAGGGGCTGGAGCGTGTCCAGAGAAGGGAATGGAGTTGGGGAGGGGCTGGAGCACCAGCAGGGGCTGAGGGAGCTGGGGGGGGCTCAGCCTGGAGAAAAGGAGTCTCAGGGGGCACTTTATGACTTCCTCCTTACTTCAAGGTCCTGTGGAGATTAAAAGTTCACATGGAAAGTCAACTTGTGGGGGGTTTCGTGGGAAAAAAACACCTCCCCGAAACGCAATTCCAGGGAAGGCTATTAAATAAAAAACTTCACTTCTGCACCAGGGAGACCCCAAACCTTGGGTTATTAGAGCTGCCCTTGTGAACTGGCTGTGATCCCATGGCAAAGTACAGTGAAACTGCAGGATTTTAACCCAGGAGAGGGTCTCTGCTTGAGCCCACCTTGCTCAGACTCCTGCAGAGGAGTATCTCAGAAAGTCATGAGAAGAAAACCCCAAATGCCACAGAATCAGGTGATGATGAGGCTGTTCCAGGCAGGAATGTTCCCATTGATTTCAGGTGGGCCATGCAGCGAGTGAGGATTGCAGGGTGAGAACCCCTGATCCCAGTAACACCACTGGTCCCAGTAACACCACTGGGGCTTGAAGGATTGTGTCCCAAGCCATGTGGTTCATGTCCCATCATGGGGTGCCCTCAAGAGGCAGCTTGCCTTAGTGCACTTCCCAAGGGAAGTGGGAAAGGGATGGGCCTCTCTGACCGTGTTCACAGGGGTCTGAGGATGAGGGAAGAGACGAGAATGTTGACTCCCTGTTTCAGAAGGCTTGATTTATTATTTTATGATATATATTCTATTAAAACTACACTAAAAGAATAGAAGAAAGGATTTCATCAGAAGGCTAGCTAAGAATAGAAAAAAGAAGGAATGAACAACAAAGGTTTGTGGCTCGGACTCTCTGTCCGAGCCAGCTCACTGTGATTGGCCATGAATTAGAAACAACCTCATGAGACCAATCACAGATCCACCTGTTGCATTCCACAGCAGCAGATAATCATCATTTACATTTTGTTCCTGAGGCCCCTCAGCTTCTCAGGAGGAAAAATCCTAAGGAAAGGATTTTCCGTAGAAGATGTCTGTGACAGGCCCCTGGCCCCATCCAGCTGTCCCTTGCTTCATGTTGCTCCACCACCATCATCACTGTTGGCCCTTAACACTTCAACCTCCTCCCATTTTCCTCCCTTAAATTCCCTGTGCCACCTTGAAATTTGATACCGTGTGCTGGCAGCACAGCCCGGCCAAGAAGGAGTAGGAGGGAGTGCAGCTGGGGCACGGTGAGAAGTCATGGGAGTTCTGGGCAGGCAGAGCCTGAGATTTTAACCCTTTTCTTGAATAATGGAAACCTTACAAATACTGATCGTCCTGGATCTGAATGAGAAGAGAGATAGAGATGAAATGGAGCAGGAAATGGGCAAGTGTGATTAAAGTTGGTGCAGGTGAAAGATGTCGGAAGAGTGGAGAAGAACCTTAGGTGGGAGGAGGTGATGGAGTGGCCTTTGGCTGGACTTTTCTTGTATAGCCATGGACAGAACCATGTTTCCTGTGACACAGAGACTGCATCTAGGGGGAAGCAATGGCTTGGGGCTGAGAGAGTGCAGTGATGTTATGGGAGTGCATGAACAGAGACAACAGGTGAGGAGGGTGGTGGTGCCCTCGATCTTCAGTGGAGGAAAAGATCTGTGTTCTTGAGACTCCTTGGCCCCAGGGGGTGAAATTTGGGGGGGACAGGTGTCACAAAAGTGAGAGACTGTGCTTTTTTTTGGAACTGGGCAAAGCACCCTTAAAAGGGGAACCCTAGAAGCAGCTCTGGTCCATGTGCAGTGGTGAGAGCACTGGGCATGGAAGGAAGATGTCACGATGGCAAAGGATCTCCAGGCAGTGCCACAAGTAACAGGAAACACAAGAGTTCTCAACGGTGTTTCGAGGGGAAGCCTATGGTACAAGGGGGACTCCTCACCCCTTGATGAACTGAGAATTGATTATCTAAAGGGTGGTGATGGACCGAGAGTTGGTGATTTGGGGGATGGATGTATTGGAAATTTGGTGGGGGGAGGAGGAAATGTTTTTGGAAGGCTTTCCTTTATTCTGTGTGTTTCTTTTTACTTGTAGTTTAGTTAATAAAGTTTTCCCTTCTTTATTTCTAAGTGGGGCCTGCTTTGCTTATTCCTGGTCACATCTCACAGCAGACACCAGGGAGAGTGTATTTTCATGGGGGCACTGGCATTGTGCCAGCATCAAACCATCACAGAGCCCTAACTCCTCCTCCCTCCTCCTCCAGATCTACCAGAAGATCCCGAGCACGGACCCCTCGTGCCACAAGACGCAGCAGGCGATCGCCGCCATCCGCGCCGCCAGCCTGCCCGGCGGCCCCATGGCCTCCCGCCACCACTACTCCCCCATCTACCTGTCCTGTGCCATGCTCCTGGCGGCCCTGAGCTGGCAGTACCTCAGCACCCTCTCCAAGGCCACCGAGGAGTACGTGCAGGCAGGGGACAACTGAAGGGCGCTGGCTGGGTGGGGGGACAATGGTGGCAGATGGGTCCCCTGCTGTAGGGGTGGCCCAGCACTGGGATGGTGACAAGGATGGGACACTGGAGAGCTGCAGCCCCTGGGGTGACAGTGTGGCGCTGCTGGACTCCATCCTCACTGCCCTTGCTGTCTGCAAATGCTGACTGGAGTCTTAGTGTTTGGGGTTGAGTGGTTTTTTTCCCCCTTCTTTCCTGTTTACCTGAATATTTTTGGTGATTTTTTTGTTTGTTTGTTTTGTTTGTTTGTTTTCCATTGGGATGGTTTGAAATAGAAACTCCAGTTGTTTCTTTTCTTCCTTGAGATTTGAGGCATCTTTCCAGCTCAGAGCTGAGCAAAACCCTGAAGGTTTTGCCTCCCTTTCTTAGGCAGCCTCTTCTCCCTCACCTCTGGTGCCTGCTCCGTGCTGGAAAGGTGCTGCTTCAGCTGGGAGAGGAATGTGCTTCCTTATCCAAGGAAAAAGCTCTGGCCACTTTCTGGCCCTCAGTGATTGACATCCTGCAGCCTGGAAGCAGGCAGATTGTAGTCACATTTCTGTTGTGCTGAAGGATGCTGAAATGAGCCCTTTTAAATATGTGAGAGGTGAGGTACTCTGTCCGCCTGAATGTGCCCCCAGCTGAAGGGCGGCTGTGCAGCTCCCTGCCCTGGGACAGGTGGCCCCTGCAGTGACACAGATCTTGTTTCAGCGGTGGGGAAGTGGTTAAAATGAGAAGGGAGCTGCCAGCACAGCCCTGAGCTCACAACCCCAGGCCTGACCCCACAGCAGGCTCTGGGCTCTGCACTGACCCAGCCCCAGGGCATGGGTGGCAGAGCAAGGCAGGGGAGTGAGGGTCTGCACCCTGCTGTCCCTCATGGGATGCTTTTTTAGGGTGGCATTGCTCACCCTGGAAGGGAGCAGTGATCCCTGCCAGGAGCTGGGAAGGCTGGAGCCACCCGAGGGGGTGAGCAGGGCAGGTTTCCCTGACCCACCTGGCTCCGGCTTTGGGTCAGACTGATGTGTGAGCTGCAAGAGGCTCCCACTGCTGTCTTCAAACACATCAGGCTGGCCTCACAAGAGGAAACAGCACTCTGAAGGCAAGTGCTGTTCTCCTGGGGTGGATTGTTGTTTGCAAGGTCCCTACCCACCCCCTTCGAATGCTGCTTTGCTGTCCTGAAGGGAAGGAGAGCCCATGTCCTGGTCTAGGACAGAGCTACCAGCTGCAGGGTGGTGGCCTTTGCAAGGCCAAGCCCCTGTGGTCAGGCTGTTACTCAGAAGGAGAGCCCCTACTCCACAGTTCCTGGTGTAGATTTAAGCTGTTGTTCTAAAGAAACTCGTGGTAGCTCTCTTTGTGCAGCTTCCAGTCTTGTTGAAATTAAAAGTTTTCTTTGAAAAAAAAAAAGTGCTGGGTTATCTTTTTTTTTTTTTTCAGCTGTCATTTCTTTTACACCAGTAACTTCCCCACAAGTTACAAACCCTCCAGCTCAAAAAAAAAGTGCTGGATCCTCTCTTTTATTTTTTTTTTTCAGCTGTCATTTCTTTTACACCAATAAGTTACAAGCCCTCAGCTCATAAAATTCCAGCGGTCCCTTGGTGCCAACTCTGAGTATCAAAGTACAGCCCAGTGTGACAGACCTGGGGGAAGAATTTTAACCAGAGGGACAGCTGAGGGTCCGTAAATTCACCTTGAAGGGAGGGGTGGCACAGCCCTGGGCTGCAGGAACGTGCTCCAGGGCTCTGCATCCTCAGGGATGCTGGGGACAGGTCCTGGCTGCTCTCTGCTCAGGGTGGAAGCACCTTCCCCACCCCAAGGGTGGCTGTCACCAGCAGGGCCACAAGACAGGGCTGGCAGTGACCACACCTGCACAAGGGAGGGATTCTGCCCCTCTGCCCCCCTCAGGTGAGACCCCACCTGCAGAGCTGCCCCAGCCCTGGGGCCAACAGCAGAAGGATGTGGAGCTGCTGGAGAGAGTCCAGAGGAGGCCACAGAGATGCTCTGAGGGCTGGAGCCCCTCTGCTCTGGGGCCAGGCTGGGAGAGCTGGGGGTGCTCACCTGGAGAGGAGGATCCAGGGAGAGCTCAGAGCCCCTTCCAGAGCCTAAAGGGGCTCCAGGAGAGCTGGAGAGGGACTGGGGACAAGGCATGGAGGGACAGGACACAGGGAATGGCTTCCCACTGCCAGTGGGCAGGGACAGATGGGATATTGGGAGGAAATCCTTCCCTGTGAGGGTGGGCATGCCCTGGCACAGGGTGCCCAGAGAAGCTGTGGCTGCCCCTAGATCCCTGAAAGTGTCCCAGGCCAGGCCTGACAGGGCTTGGAACAACCTGGGATGGTGGAAGGCGTCCCTGTCCATGGCAGGGGGTGGGACTGGATGATCTTTAAGGTGCCTCCGAACCCAAACCATTCTCTGAAGACAGAAGGGTCTCACTTGGCTTCCACTCCAACCATCTGAGGTGGCAGAAGCCAAGCAGAAGCAACCAAGAGCCAGGAGCCAAGACACTGGAGAAATCATTTATTGGCACAGGTGTTCCAGCCAAATACAGCACAGCTCTGCCTCACTGGTGCCTGAGCAAGCAGAGGTAAGGGGCTATTTTACAGTGCATGGAGAGCCTGCTTCACACATCTCAGACCCATAGCCTCAGGTCACTAATATATTTTGTACTTGAAAATTAAAAAAAAAAAAAAAGCTCTTTGCTATATTAGTGTTGGCAAATCGCATGATTCCTCCTGTACACAACCTATTACCTCCCCCCAGTAACAAAAATAAGGATTTTTACCTTCCCTAATGTCAAGAAAAAAATGCTTTAATTGTGTCCAATTTACCGAGACACCTCCAAGCATCTGCCTGAGCTCTCTGCAGCAGACTTGGGAACCATCCCTCAGCTCAGCATGCAGCACCTACAGCCCCAGAGCACCCCAGATTTGGGCACTGCACCCTTGCCCGGGCATGACCTGCACACACCAAGCTGCTCAGCCATGCACGAGAAGGGTTTTGCTCCTTCCCAGCTCCCTCCCAGATGCTTGCAGGATATTTGATCAAAGGCTCATGGAGCTCTAGCCAGGCCCTTCCCCAGCATCAGTAACCCCAGACTACAGCAGATAAAAAAGTCAGTGAACAGCTGAGGAAGAAGTGGTTTGAAAAGCCAGGAGGATGGAGCAGAGCAGGCGATGCACGAGGGACTTGGTGCAGGCAGCTGTGGCCAGAGCCACCCCCACAGCAAGTTCATCAGTAGTTTGTTCATTAATAGGTCTAAAATTAGCCAATTCAAGGCACACACTCACAGGAAATTCTCCCCTGCTTGTTTTGGGTGCTAACAGTCAGATCAACCCATCTGGGGGTGCACAAATCCCCCCTGGCCATGGCTTTCCAGCAGCATCCACCTCTGCTGCCCCACCAAGTCCCTAATCCCAGCACAAAGCTGTTTTCTGCCCTCCCAGTAGCAAACTGGGCTGGAAGGGGTCCAGGCTAACCAAATTCCAAGAGGCCAGCGAGCTCTCCAGCAGTCCTCTGAGCAGGGAATGCCCCAGTGTCCTGCTGTGACCCTCCAGAAGCAGGAGGTTGGCAGAAAGCAGCTCCACCTCCAGCTCCAACATACAATTTTAAAAACAAAAACCCAAAAATTTTAAAAAGGAAAAAAAAACAGGAACAAAAAAATTGAAAAAAAAAAAAAAAAGATAAAAAGCTTTAATAAAGTAACCTGAACTAGAGTCTCTTTTAGAAGGGAGGGTCTCTGCACCCAACCCACTATGAGTTAAAAGCATCAGGGACTTAGGATTATTTGTGGTTTGATCAGAGTTAAATCCTCTTCCAGTACTGCTCTGTCCTGGGGATGCCGGCCACAACCTCGGACTCGATGCCACAGTGGTCCTCTCCCCGCAGGATTTTGAAGAAACCTGGGAGAACACCAAAAAAAATCATCCTCTCCATCCATCCGAGGGGAATGGGGTGGGGAAATGGGCGGGGAAATGGGGCGGGAATTGCCGGTGGAAGGGAATGGGGTGGGGAAATGGGGTGGGGAAATGGGGCGGGAATTGCCGGTGGAGGGGAATAGGGCAGGGCAATAGGGCGGGGAAGATTCCCGGAGGCTCTCACCGTTCTCCCCCCAGTCGGTGTTCCAGGAGTTGGCCACCAGCCAGTACGGAGTGTCGTTCTCCACGCCCCAGCCCAGGATTCGGATGGCGTGGCCTCCCACCTGCTCCCCAGACACGTGCTGGTAGACCCCTGCAAGGGAAAAACACCCCAAAATGTCAACAGGCACTGCCTGTCCACACCACAGGGTGCTCACAGCCTGGAATTACAAACCCCAGATGAGATTAATAATATACATAAAATTATACAATCATATAATTATTATAAAATTATAAATAATAAAATATATTATAAAAATCATATAATTATTATAAAATTATAAATAATAAAAATTATTATTATAAAATTATATAATTATTATAAATTTATAAATAATAAAATTTATTATAAAATTATATAATTATTAAATATTATTAATTTTGGCGTTTGGTTAAATGTGAAACTGAAACAGTGCAGAGTCTGGAGGAAGGAATTCTGCACAGGGAATTAGTGACAGGACAGAAGGGAAAGGTTTTAAACTAAAAGATGGGAGATTTAGGTTGGATGTTAGGAGGAAATTGTTCCCTGTGAGGGTGGTGAGGCCCTGGCACAGGGTGCCCAGAGAAGCTGTGGCTGCCCCTGGATCCCTGGAAGTGTCCAAGGCCAGGTTGGATGGGGCTTGGATCAACTTGGGATAGTGGAAGGAATGAGAAGATTTTTTAATCATGATCATGCCACCCAAACCATTCCGTGATTCTATGACCAATGCTCAGCACCAGGACACCCAGAGACATTCCCCAAGGGGCTCAAAGCCAGTTCACAACAAGAGTTTTGAGGTCCTAAAATCTGAGCTGTTGCTGCCAGCTGGAATTTGGGGTGCTTCCCATTAGGGCTGATCCAATCCCAAGAACTGATTCCTCTTGCTATGGACACAGGAGGACACATCTGCCCATGACCTTGCCACAGCAGATACCCAAGTGTGAGTTTGAGATCTCCAAGATTGGAGAAGACAGACCAGGGCCACAAAAAAGGGACCCTGTGGTTGAAGCTCTCCCGCCCAGCCCCAGTGGTGCTGCTCACCAGATTTGTACATCAGGAAATCCTCGTAGACAATGAAGGCTCCTTCCACAGGGCCGTTCTTGTAGATCTCAGCCATGATTTCCTTCTCACTGCGAGGGACTCCGTAGGATGTGATGCCTAAAAGGGAAAGAATTCCCACCATTAGGATGGCACGGTCAGGCCACGCAGGATGCCTCAGTGTGACCCTGCAGGAGGCCTCCAGCACTTAAATTCAGGTTAAATCCAAACCCAGCAGCTCCAGAGGGACTGACACAGCCAAGCAGGAACAGTGGGCTCCAGCCACCCCTCTTCCAGAGGGAATTATTTAATCTGAGTCCTATTATCTACCCAAAGACCTATTCCAGACAGCTTTAGTGGGAAGGGACATTTTTCCTTGTACATTCTCCTTTTCAAAACCCAAAACAGTCAAGGTGAAGACAAATCTCCAAGAAACAGCTGGATTCTCCTAAAAGTAGGCTGGCTGCTGCCAAGGGACTTGCAGGTGGTTTTGACACCACAGCCACATGTACCTCGAGGCCTCTACCAGTTCCACCAGTTCCCCCTTCCCAGCTGAGCCTCAGCAAACACAAACTGTGCATCTGCCACAATCAGCTTTGCTCCAGGACCAACAGGGACAGGGCACAGGAGAAAAACCCACCAGGAACTGTGGTGGTGTTTGCAAGAGTCTCAGGATGAGGGAAGAGATGAGAATGTTGACTCCCTGTTTCAGAAGGCTGATTTATTATTTGATGATATATATTATATTAAAACTATACTAAAAGAATAGAAGAAAGGATTCATCAGAAGGCTGGCTAAGAATAGAAAAGGAATGATAACAAAGGCTTGTGACTGACCAGACAGTCCACAACAGCTGAACTGTGATTGGCCATTAATTAGAAACAACCACATGACACCAATCACAGATGCACCTGTTGCATTCCACAGCAGCAAATAATCATTGGTTACATTTTGTTCCTGAGGCCTCTCAGCTTCTCAGGAGAAAAAATCCTAAGGAAAGGATTTTTCATAAAACATGTCTGTGACAAGGAACAGGTTCAATGCTGCCCACCCTTCCCAGGTACCACAAGGAGCAGCTCTGGAGGCCACCTCTCTTACCATAGTGCTTGTCCTCCTTGTATGAGGGTGAGTAGCCAGGCTCACAGTGCCTGCTGCACCTGGGGGTGCCCCCTCCTTCCCCAGTGCAGGGGGGGCGGCTGCCGTTCACGTGGTGCTCGCAGGGTGGGATGGAGTAGGGCCGGCAGCCTGTCCAGGACACAGGTGACATTAACTGGTTGTCCCCAAAGATCCCAACAGCCATGCTGGAGAAGCCAGCAGAAGCCCCAGGAACCCCACAAATTTCCTGAGTCTTCCTTCCATGAGCAATGTGATTCCCAACAAACCTGCCCCCCACCACCTCCCTCTCCGAATGGTGACGGAAAAGGTGGAAACATGAACCAGCTGATGGTCATGACAGGGGGAGGCAGAGGGTTCCAGTCTGGAAGTTATTTTTTGAAGGGGGAACACGTCAGGAAGACTCCTGACCTCATCCAAAGTGTAGTGAACTGGTTCAAAACCAGCAACAACACAAAATTCACGGCCTGGTTCATTCCTGCTATGGACACAGGAGCTTTGGGGGTGTGTTGAGGGCTGGAGTGGAGCCAGCAGCCTGTCCAGGACAGAGGTGACATCAACTGGTTGTCCCCAAAGATTCTGATAGCCATGCTGGAGAAGGCATCAGAAATCCAAGGACAGAGACTTTTTGCCCCAGGAACCCCACAAATTCGTGGGGTGCAGGAGGTCTTCCTTCCATGAGCAATGTGTTTCCCACCAGAGCTGCTTCCCACCACCTCCCTCTCCAAATGGTGATGGAAAAGGTGGAAACATGAACCAGCTGATGGTCATGACAGGGGGAGGCAGAGGGTTCCAGTCTGGAAGTTATTTTTTGAAAGGGGAAACATGTCAGGACCTCATCCAAAGTGCAGTGATCTGGTTCAAAACCAGCAACAGCACAAAATTCACAGCCTGAATCATCCCTGCTATGGAAACAGGAGCCTTGGGGGTGTGTTGAGGGCTCCTGGCTCCCTTCCCAGATGGGCCTCCTGCCTCTGGGTGCTGCTCAAGGACCTTTGTCCCAAAGGAAGGAGCCAGGAGGGCAGGGGCAGCCAGCTGGGACTGCAGAGGTGTTTGAACTGAAGGAGGGAGCAGCCACAAGGACGCAGACCAGGAGAGAAGGGTCCCAAAAAACATGAACTTTAAGCAAGCAGAGATGCTCCTCCCTGCTTCCCCAAGCCAGGACTTACCCACGTGGGAATCGTAGAGACCCCCGGACACGAGGCCCCTCTCTGTCCAGTACCTCCAAGCACCAGAGGGGTACCCACCATTGCACCTGGGGGGAGAGGCACCAGCTCCAGCCCCAGCCATCCCATTCTGGGAGAGGCAAGGGAATGGAGCCAGCCTGGGATGGTTCAAAGGAAGGTTTGGGTATATTAAACCTTTTTTTAGTCTGTTCTTTTCTTCCCCAGGATCTGCCTTGAGACACCAAGGCCTCAGGCAAGGAGATAAGAGCACCCAAATCCCAAAGTGCCTCATTACCAGGTCCCTGACCAGCTTCTGCTGCCAGGAGCAACAGGACTTGGAGACTCAACTCCCTACCCTGTGCTCAACAGCTGGGAAAGCCACAGGCAAAAGGCTTGTGCCTGAAAATCAAGGATCTGGGACTAAGAAAAGATTCTTCCTTTGGCTTTGGCAGCTGCCAGCTCTGTGCTGGGGAGCATCACCATGTGCTTACAGCCATCACCACCCACTATGCTGGGGGCAGGATGTGTCCCAGTCCCTGGAATCACCTTTATGTTCCCACCCAACTCCCTCATCCACAGCACAAACCTCTGGAGGAGCTTCGTGCTCCTAAGGGAGGTAATGAAGGCAGGGCTGAAGCAATCAGCACCTCCAGGGTCTGCCCCTGCTCCTCCCAACCACCCTCCAGGAGCACAAGGACCAGGAGCAGCTCACCCCATGCCACACTCAAAGCCACAGCACGACAGCAGGTCCTCAGCTGAGACCTCCACGCTGACCTTGGCGTTGGTGTGGACACAGATCCGGTCTGAAATCGCTTCCACGGCGCCAAAAGCCTGAGGGCAACCCCAAAACACACATTAGAGCTCAGCCAGGGGAGAGAAACCAGGAAACCTCCTGGAAATGAGAGCAGCAAGCATGGCCTGGCTGGGAGAAACCACCCAGGAGCTCAGACACTGCAGGATCTCAGAGTGTCCCCTCAAAAAGGACAACAAAGATGCTCCAAGGGCTGGAGCCCCTCTGCTCTGGAGCCAGGCGGGGAGAGCTGGGGGTGCTCACCTGAAGAAGGATCCAGGGAGAACTCAGAGCCCCTTCCAGAGCCTAAAGGGGCTTCAGGAGAGCTGGAGAGGGACTGGGGACAAGGCATGGAGGGACAGGACACAGGGAATGGCTTCCCACTGCCAGAGGGCAGGGATAGATGGGATATTGGGAAGGAATTGTTCCCTATGAGGGTGGGAAGACCCTGGCACAGGGTACCCAGAGAAGCTGTGGCTGCCCCTGGAACCCTGGAAGTGTCCAAGGCCAGGCTGGACAAGGTTTGGAACAACCTGGGACAGTGGGAGTTGTCCCTGCCCATGGCAGGGGGTTCAGCAGCAAATACAAAGGCCTGGGTTTTGCCCAGTAAATTTTATGAACACAACACTAAATTTCCCCTGTCCTTACCCAGCAGGAGCCACAGGAGCCCTGGTCTCTTATCTCACTGATGGTGGGACAGTTGGGCCACTGCGTCCGCGAGTCGAAGTTATCGGGCAGCTCCACGTCTGCAGCAAAATCCACCCTGTGAGGAGAGGGAAATCCCGTCTCAGGAACACCAGTGAACCACAACGGGTGCACTGCACTCTCCAGCCTCCTCTGAAGGTGGCCTGGAGGATGTTTGTGTTGTTTGCTTACTGAAGGAGCACAAATACTTAATGCTGTCCTCAGACCAGGTCAGCAGCTCCTCTGGAGTGTTCATTTTCAAGAATAACAAACTGCACAACTGGCCAAGGGTCTGGCAGGACACAGGATGGATTTTCCACTCATGTGCTCCATGCTTAATCCCATGAACAATGTCCACCCTGCCAGGAGAGCCCCACACCCACTCCAGACGCTCATGAAGGATGCACACAACTTCTACTGGAGCTTCACCTTCCCCTCCCTGCACTCACCTCTCAGGGAGCTTGGGCCCACCCAGGAAGGTGCCACAGAGCTTCTTCACATAGCTCATGTCAGCATTGTGGAAGTTGTGCCCTGCCTGGGGAGACACACACAGAATTGGGACAGGATTCTCCAGAGCCACCAAGAGCATCTCTGGGATCACAGCTTGGTGCTCCAGAGCTCCCTGAGCCCCAACCAGAGTCTGACACTTGCTGCAAAGCCCAGGGGCCAAGAGCCAAGCACCTCCAGACACAGAATACAGCCCAGGATCAGCCCATCAGGTCCAGTAAGGTCCAGCTCAAGGCTCTGGACACAATAAACTGGCCAAGAAGGGTCAAGTCACCAATAAATGGATACTCCCTGCTTGTTTCCAGCCTCCTGCAGTTTCCTCCTCTTACATTATTCCTCCCCCTCCTCTACTTCAGTGTATCCAACAGAGGTTTGACAAAGCTGTCAGAGCAGTGTTCATGGTTCATCAAGAGGGGAAGGAGATGTTGGAACCCTGGATGCTGAAAATTTCAGGCCTTCTGTGCTGACAGATCTGACCCCCAGGAGAACACTGCATTTGACATGAGGCTGTGGAGAAAGCTTCCAAAATTGAATGACAGAACTGGGTTGTGGATGTGGAGTTTGATTAGAAGTGTGTAATATCACACAGTGGAAAACTTAGAATTTAGTGGTTTAGAATATAATAATAGATGTGAAGGAAGACAGAGGTTTTAAGGCAAAGGCCAATCCTTCTTCTTCATGGGTTTGAGTAGTATTTTGTAATTAGACAGAAAAGTCTGCATTTCCAGCCTCCTGCAGAGTTTCCTCCTCTTACATTATTCCTCCTCCTCTACTTCAGTGTATCCAACAGAGGTTTGACAAAGCTGTCAGAGCAGCGTTCACGGCTCATCAAGAGGGGAAGGAGATGCTGGAACCCTGGATCCTGAGAATTTCAGACTTTCTGTGCTGACAGATCTGACCCCCAGGAGAACACTGCATTTCACCTGAGGCTGTGGAGAAGGCTTCCAAAATTGAATGATAGAACTGGGGTTATGGGTGTGTAGTTTGATTAGAAGTGTGTCATATTATGTGGTGGAAAACTTAAGAGTTTAATGTTTTAGAATATAGTAATATATGTGAAGCAAGATAGAGGTTTTAAGGCAGAAGCTAATCCTTCTTCTTCATGGGTTTGAGTAGTATTTTGTAATTAGACAATTTTTAATGTAATTAATTATGTAATTTTTATAATGTATTTTTATATTGTATTTTATAATTTATAATGTACTTTTATATTTGTATTCATAATGCAATTTTTATAATGTAATTAATTATGTAATTATGTAATTAATCCCCATTGTGGGACACAAGTGATTAGTTACTGAGTTAAAAGTGAAAATAATTTAAGTGTAATTTCTTAATTAGATAGTTTTTCCTTAAAGACCTTATAGAGAAAGATACAAGGCCATTTTGTGGCTGGTCAGTGAAATGCTGTAGAACTCACGGCTTGTGAGACTGTGATATAGATAAGAAATAACAAACCTCTGAGTCTGAACACAAAATACCATCTCAAGCACTTTCAATCTCAACCTCAGTAAGAAAAAAACAGAACCTCAGTAAGAAAAAAAAAAGCAAAGGACCAGCAGCTCCTATTCCACAAATTCATCCTGCTCTGCTCCAAGGAGGAGCTCCACAGTTCCTGTCACTGCAGGAACCCCTGTCAGCATCACCTCACTGGAAAAGCCAGCTGGGACCAAGGCTGGATCTCTGTCACCACCACGGTGACACTCCCAAAGCCCAGCCACTGAACCCCACAGAGAGACTGTCAGCAATGCCTCCCCCAAAAAAAAAAAACCCAAATCAGCCCAGTACTCACCTTCCAGGTGGTGTTGAGCTTGTTTATGTGGTTGACCAGGTCATCAGAGAGAGGAGGGAAGTAAGGAATGCTGCGAGCGCTGGCAAAGGCCACCAGGACACACAGGAGGGACACGGGCGGCCACATCTTGGCTGCTGAACAGGACACCCCACCTGCAGCCAGATTGGAGCAGTGTTGAGATATTCCCAGGGTGGGCTCAGCTGCAGCAACACGTGGGAGGATAAAATGTGTGGCTGCACCAGATCCCCAACTGCCCCAAAGGTCAGGAGAGAGACACAGGAACAGAGCAAGAACCCCCCCGCTGCAGCTCAGGAGCAATCAGACAAGGCAACCTTGTTTGTTGACCACTGCAGGATTAGCAGCAGTAAGAAAATACCTTTTGAAGCAGATCCAAGGGATTTAGAGGGTATTAAAACCTGTGTTTACTTCCACAACAATGGAGAATAAGGACCAGGAGAAGGAACAAGTGACATCCCATCTCCATACCAAACTTCAGGCATGGGATTTGATAAGCCCTGCCCTTCCCTTTAAGGATATTACTCCAAATTACATTTTTAAGAGCCTCATTTTGGCCAGCCCCATGCCCTGGGGGTGTCACAGCCCCTGGTGTGACCCCCTGTCCATGCACAGGGGGGTCAGCATGCACCAGAGCTGCTCCTGTCCTCTGCTCCCCTCCCACTGGGGCTTTTCCCCAGGGAGGTGCAGGGAATGAGGAAAGCCCCAATCTGGGGATCAGAGACGCAGAGGAAGATCAGGAAAGAAAGGACCACAGCCTCCCATGCAGGAGCACAAGCACCATGCAGCCCACAGACACCCCAGGGCTCTGTGATTTCCCTGCTCCCCTTTAACCTAATTCACATCAAATTGCCCAACTTCAAATTTACCCCCAGTGCCAGCAGCCACTTGTTCCACATCCCCAAGCCTGACTCAGACACAACACAAGCTCCTTTATCTCTGCAAACACACCAGGGCACCCTCCTCCTCCTCCAAACCCTCCCAGCTCCCTCCCTCCCACCAGCCCCACAGCCACCCCAAGCCTGGTGAGCACCCCAAGACCTCAGATCCTCCCCGGCAGAGACATTCTGGCTTTAATTCCTGCTCAGCTCAGCCAGCTGAAGGTGTAATCACCTTTGCAAGCCCGGGTCTAAACCGGACACACAGCTCCTGCCACAGCAGCAGAGCTGGATGAGCAGGGGATGGGGATGGAGCCACACACTCACACCTCCCTGCTGGCTGCTTCCACCCACTCCCAGCCAAGTTTAGCCTTTCCAGAGAAGAAAACCCAGCAGGAGTGTCCTACTTTCTGCCAGCAGTGAGCCCAGGCGGCTGCAGCTCACTGTATAAAGGGGCTTTTTTCTCCTTTCCCACTCCTCCTTCCACCATTTATTTATTTTGTTCCCCCTGCTTTGTGTTTTCAGCAGGACACCCAAAAAAAAAAAAAAAGAGCTGAGTTTCAGCAACACTTGGGTCCTCCCACTCCTAAATATCACCACTTTGAAGGGGTTTTATGCATATTTTTCAGGGGTTTCATGGGTATTTTCTTGCTTACAGGTTTCTGCAGGCAAGGGACTCCTTGGCTGTGCTCCTCTGCTTACACAGGAGGTTACACCCAGGAAAATAAATATATACTTATCATAAAACTGTGCTCTTTGCCCACAACAGGCCACAGAAAGCCTGCAGGTAACCAGCCTGAGCTGAAGCACCTTTTTAATGAAAAATCTTATAAAAAATAATTAAAAAAAAATGCACACACAGAAAAATATCAAACCCCACAATCTTCTGTGCTTCCTGCAGTCAAATCGGTGTTTTCCCATAGCAGAGGCAGGAGGTGTTTTTGAGGCCAGAAGTCACATGATTACACTTTTTTTCTTCCAGCAGGATGTTTGTAAATCTGCTGACAGGCTGAAAACCACCCTGCCCGGCATCGATGTGCTGCTCACACCCAGCTTTTGAGGGACGGGCACGGGGGGGACATCTCCCAGCCTCGGGTTACCAGACCACACTCTCCAGGCAACCCGAAACCAAAGTGAAAATAGATCCCAGCAGTTTCCCCTGAAAGAGGCAGAGTTTCAGCTCTGCTGCTTTGCATCTGCACCATGGACATGGCCCAGGGCCAGCAAACCCAGCAAAGCAAATAGCTGGGAGCCAGATGGCTCTTGAAGCAAAAAAAAAACCCCCAAAAAACTCTCTTGCCAAGTCTCCTGTGGGCATGGAGCCTCCCGATGGGTCATGAGAGAGGTGGGGGTGTCCAGCCTGGGGAAGAGAAGGCTCCAGAGAGATCTTAGAGCCCTTTCTAGTGCCTAAAGGGGCTCCAGGAGAGCTGGAGAGGGACTTGGGACAAGAGATGGAGGGACAGGACAAAGGGAATGGTTTCCCACTGCCAGAGGGCAGGGATGGATGGGATACTGGGAAGGAATTGTTGGCTGTGAGGAAACAGGTTGCCCCAAAGATGGGGGATGCCCCATCCCAAAAAACATTCAGTGTCAGGTTGGACAGGGCTCTGAGCAACCTGACATACAGTTAAAATACATAGTTAAATGTTATGAAGATGTCCCTGCCCATGGCAGAGAGGTTGGAATTAAATGCCCTTCAAACACCCCTTCCACCCCAAACCTTTCTATTATTCTACAAGGTCTCCTATGGCTGTGAAGTTTAGGGTGGTGGGAGCTGACACCCAAGATCAGGTGTCTGGAAAAGGAAAGGGAAATCTTCACCCCCGTGGGATTTCTTCCTCCCTAACCCCCCCTTCTCCCTGGTTTATCCTGTGTACAGCAGGGCTATAAATAGGGCACAGGCATGGGACTGGCAGGATGGATCCCCACTGGCCATGGGTCACAGGCAGCACAAAAACAACAACCCCAGAGACCCTACAGCGACAAAAAGCTGCTGCTTTCCTCCCTCACCCCCTGCCCCAGCTGATCTGAGCAGCAAAACTTGCCCGGGCAGCGTTATCACACTGCGCTTCCTTCCCCCAGCACCGCTTATCTCCTCCTCACACTAAAACCTCAGGGCCGTTTAAACCCCACAGCAGCAGCCCCAAAAACCAAAATTGCATCACAGCTGCTGCACCCCAACATCTGCCCCCCAATTCATGCACAGCAGAGCAGAGGAGCTTCCCCAGGAACCCCAGAACCCCCCAACACCTCCAGAGGTGCCTCAGCTTCAGGATAACTCTGGCTAAGGTTGATCCTCACACAGCTCCCGTCCCACCAGCCTGGAAACGGGAACAAGGCTGTTGGGCTTGTCAGCTTCACCCTGCAGGATTCCCCAGGTGGCAGGAGGATGTTTGGGGCTTGCAAAGAGCCCCCTCTACCTTCCCCTGGACTGAGAGCGGGGAATACTCTGAGCTCCAAAGCATCTGCTTGTGCCACTTCTTGAAGGATGAGCAAGAAATAAACAAGAAACAAACATCCACCAGCACACCTGGCCCTGGGTGGGATAGGACACTCAGGATTCAGCCAGCTGATCGCTCAGAAAGAGGAAATTTGGGGCAGCTGAGTGCAGCCCCTGTCCCAGCGAGGCAGCGAGGAGGAGGCACCGAGGCTGAAGGCTCTGCAGGAGCTGCTCAGAGCAGCTGCAGCCTGCGAGGGAGGAGAGCAGCCCAAGGGCTGTGGCTGTGCTGGTGCTGCAGCATCCACCCACAGCTCTCTGTGCTGCCGCAGAGGAGGAGGAGACACCAGCCCAGAGCAATCTCCATCCCTCCTGACCAGATTGGGCAGCCAGGGCAGCTCCCCTAAACTGATACATTATTATTATTATTATTATTATTATTATTATTATTATTATTATTATTATTATTATTATTATTATAAATGTTAACAATTCCAATTGTAATAAACAGAAGTTTTTTAACCTTTTTGGTTTTGTAATGAAAGGATGAAGTTGTCATTATCTGCTATTATTATTATTATCATCATCATCATCATCATATATGTTTTTAAATTCCTTTATTTTTTTAATGGTATCAACTGTTTTCTCCTGGACAGAGCTCTTTGATAATCAAATCCAGATGTCCCAGCCTGTCAGAAACCAAGACATCTCTCTGGCTGTCTTGGATGGCTCAAGCCCCTGCCCAGGGGGCTCAGAGAGCGACCTTGGCACAGACGCCTGTGACTTTGATTTTGATCCATGGAGCAAATTACCAGCTTTATATGAAGAATTACAAGTCAAGAGAGTTTAAGCAGAATAACAATTAGTTTGTCACGGGGTGAAAAATAGATTTTGGGGTTTTAGAATGGGGGCTTGGGGTCCCAAGATGGAGGAATCTGGGCGTGCCCTGTCCTTCTTCTTTCTTCTTCTTGGCTTCCATGTTCGGGGTGATGCTGGCACTTTTGGATTGGTTTAAGGTAGAAACTCACTGTCTAACATAAGTGACAGGTATTGGGAAGTTATTGTAAATAATGCACACGTAGTTTTTAGTATAAAAAGATAACACAAGGGCGGGCAGTGTGCCCCAACCCAACCTGCCAGAGAGACCTCTGCAAGCTAGAGAAAGAATGTTATAAATAAGAAATAATAAACAACCTCAGAACAAGAACAGAAGAATCCTGACTCCTTCTTCGACAGCCAGGCTGGGAAAAAGAGACTTGTACGTATCTCAGAGTCACTGTGACCAGCAGAGATCCTGATATCCCAGCTCTCAGCAGGATCCCACATCACCCTCCAGCAGCCAAGGCAGACACACATTCAGTGCCCACAGCAGCAAATCCCTTCACCTTTGCACCACAAAGCTCTCCTTCCCCAAAACAAAGCCCACGAGTCCCACTTAACTTTATTCAAGGAAAAAAAGCACCAACCCAACCCCCAAACCGGCTGTTCCGAGCCCAGCTCACATGACTCAGCCCAGGCAGGTCAGACCACAGGTAAGTCACAGCCCTGAAGCATCGCCCAGCTCCTGCAGCGTCTGGGCCAACCCCCTGCAGGCACAGACTGAGGCATCCACACCTTCTTTCTCCAAGGAGGCATCCACACTTCCCTTCTCCAAGGAGGCACCCACACTTTCTTTCTCCAAGGAGGCCTCCACACCTTCTCCAAGGTTCTGAGGAAGGTAAAAGCTGTCCCACCCTCCCTTCTACAACACCCCCCAGCCCTCCAGGGCCAGGGGTGCTCAGCACAGCCCAAATCATGTGTCCTGCCCAGCACCAGCCCTTAGCCTGGGCCCAGCTTTGTCCTTTGTTCTCTTTGCCAGGGCTTGTGACTCCAAACCACAACAAAGCCAGCCCAGAAAGGCTCAGCTCCAGCCCCAGATCCAGCTCAGCCTGCTGCGTCACCTGGTGAGCTCGGCAGCACCAAACCTGTGCTTCATTACAGCTCTCTCTGCATTACCAGAGCTGGAATTGTATTTTAATCAAGAAAAAAAAACCAACATGAGGCGCTCCTCCCTGCGTTTATTCCCTTCTAGCAAACCCAGATCGCTAACAAAGGTCAGGCAACAGAATCCTAGAGAGGTTTGGGTTGGAAGAGATCCTAAAGGTCATCTAATTTCAACCCAACTAGTCCTGGCTGTTCTGTATATCTGATAAAATAATTCCCTCCTGAGCCAAGCTGCAGCACTCACCTCTGCAGCTTCCAGGCACAGAAAGCACAAGATTCCTCCCAGATGAAGCTGCACTGATTTTTTTTTTTCCCTGTTATTCTTACAAACCAATCCATAAACCAGAGTGTTGCACAAGCCCCCGGACACCCCGTGCTACGGCAGGACAGGACATTTCGAGGGGAACGCCAGAAGGAAGCGATCTCTGCTACATCACTGTGCCCTCAGAGCATCCCTGAGAGTGGGATACGGGGATGAGGGATTCATTCCGGGCCAGAGGGACCCGTGGCAGCTTTTCCAGCGCCATTTCCAAGCCACGGTCCCGGTCCAAACCCAGGCTGTGCATCACGGGATGCTCCCAGCGTGCCAAACCGAGCTCGGCGTCAGCTGACGAGCAGGGCTGCGCTGTCTTTCTTGTCTCTACCATAAAAACAAGGTTTCCTCTCGCCTCCCGTGACCTTCCTTGAAGGTTTTTATGCCTTTCGAGCGCTCATTTTCCCTGCCACAACATCCGCCGCAGCGCATCCCCCTCCATCACCCCGCACTGCGCATCCCGGACAAAAATCCCCCAAAAACGCCGCTGGAAAAAGCGGGGAACGCTGCTGCTGCTGTCCCTGCGGGTGTTCCGTGGCCCTCAAGGAGCCCTGTAAGGCTGTGCCCCATTTTCCGTGCCCCCTGCCCCTAAGCATCCTCTCCCTTACCGCTCCTCGCCGCTCCTTGTGCGCGTCCCCGGCACCCTGGGACTCACCGGCGCTCACGGCCCCCGCTCGGTGACCACGGCCGGGGCAGCTCCCGGAGGCTGAGTCATCCCCGCCGGCCCGCCCCCGGTGTGACAGCATCCTGCCGGCTGCCCGCCCCCAGAGCCCGCCTCCCTGCCTGCTTCCAGCCATCCCTCCCTGCTTCCAGCCATCCGTGCTTCCATCCATCCCTCCCTGCTTCCAGCCATCCGTGCTTCCATCCATCCCTCACTGCTTCCAGCCATCCCCTCCCTCCTTCCAGCCATCACTGCTTCCATCCGTCCCTCCCTGCTTCCATCCATCCCTGCCTGCTTCCATCCATCCGTGCTTCCATCCATCCCTCTCTGCTTCCATCCATCCTTTCCTCCCTCCCTCCTTCCATCCATTCCATCCATCCATCCATCCATCCATCCATCCATCCATCCATCCATCCATCCATCCATCCATCCATCCCTGCTTCCTTCCATCCCTCCCTCCCTGCTTCCATCCATCCTTCCCTCCCTCCTTCCATCCATCCCTCCCTGCTTCCCTCCTTCCCTCCCTCCTTCCCTCCTTCCTCCCCTCCTTCCTCCTGCCTGCTTCCCTTCTGCCTCCATCCCTGCCCCTGCAGGTTTCCATCATCCTGCCTGCACCCCTGCTCTGCTTCCATCCCTCCTCCTCCATCCCACCTGGTGTTCATACCTCCACCCTGCCTGCATCCTTCTTCAATTCCACCTCCAGCCCACCTGTATCCCTCCTCCAGCCTGCCTCTGGCCTTCCTCGATCCCACAGGTGTTCCTCCCTCTGCCATCCCATCCTGCATCCTTCCTCCTGCCTTTCTCCCTTCCTGCCATGCTCCATCCCGTTTTGTTTTCATCTTTTAATCTGCCTGCATTCCTCCTCAATCCCACCTTTATCCCTGCTTAATCCCATCCACATCCTTCCTGCTTCCTTCCTCCATCCTCTCTCTATCCCATCTAGTTTTCCTCCAGTAACCTCTCTGGATGTTTCCTGAATCCCACGTGTATCCCACCTTTGCTATCCCATCTCCATCCTGCCTCTATACCTTTTCCTTCCTGTTTCTCTCCTCCAGCTGGCCTTTCTCCCACCTGGTTTTCCTCCTCCAACCTGCCTGTATCGTTCCTAAACCCTCCTGCATCCCACACCCATCCCTTTTTAACTCCACCTGCATCACACAGGTTGCCCAGAGAAGCTGTGGCTGTCCCTGGATCACTGGAAGTGTTCAAGGCCAGGTTGGACAAGGGTTGGATCAACCTGGGATAGTGGAAGGTGTCCCTGCCCATGGCAGGGCGTGGAATGGGATGAGCTTTAAGGTCCTTCCCACCCAAACCATTCTGGGGTTCTGTGATCCTCCTGCTTCCCCCCTCCAACCTGCCTCTATCCCATCTAATTTTCCTACTCCACCCTTCTTGTACCCCACCACTATCCTGTCTCCATTCCATTTCTGTCCTGCCAGCATCCCTTGAAGTTTTCATCTGGAAATGCAAAAATATTTCCCTGTGTTGCTGTGCTGACTGACTCTTCCCCTCATTTTGGCCAATTTTCAGGAGTATGAACAACAGAAAAATCATCTCAGGAGCCAGTTTCAAGCCCTGTTCTAAACCACAATGACACTAAAGCTTCTCTTTAATGATAAAAAACATTTTTATTATTATTTTCTCACCCTTCTCTGTGAGGAGGAGGTAAGAACTATACTCCCCACCATTCTCAGAAATTAAAAGACCACGTGGCATGGAACCAAAAATAATTAATCAGTGATCAAAAACCAGTGAGCATATTCCTATTTTCCCCCTGTTTCCATTGATATCAATCAATTTTTGGTCACACTCACATTTTAAAGATTGATTTTGGTTTGAGAAGATTTCCAAGTGAAGTGATGAGAAAAATCAGAGTAACATTTAATACACTTGACTGCACAACCCAGTATTTAGGCAGTAAAATGGGAGATGTTTTTGATGTGTTTAAATGGTTTTACTCTCAAGGGCCATTGCTCTGTGTGCAATGGCCCTTGGACCACTGCATGCCTTTGCATGTAATATTTAACCACCCCTTCACTATGTTTTAATTTGTGCTTTAGCAATTAAAATAATTTTTTAAAAAATCACTTGTAAATTGCCTAACTTCCCTCTGACTCCACAGGATTTCTTTGCTCTCCTTGCGAAGGTTGATTTCAATTTTCCACATTGTCTGTGAGGTTTTATTGGCATAAAACGGGAGAAATAACCTGGATTTCATCCTGCCCTTTGTACAATCTGGCTCCAAAAGCCTCAGCGCCTCCAGCCCTGTGGAGCTGCAGTCAGGACATCACTTAACACTGATTTATTCCAGTAACTTGATCATTTCCCTCTGAACTCCCTACACCTCCTTATTTCCAGCTAGGTTTTCACCCAGAGGTCACAGAAGAGCAATTTTAAACCTGTGCAGTCCCATAAAACACATTTTATTTTTCCTTGTTCTGTGTCGCCAGGGGTCCCATCCTTCAGGCTCTGCTGGTGTCCTCTGTGGGTTGTTCAGGAGGGAGCAGCCACCTGTTTCTCCTGCAAATATTTGGTGTCTTTTTTAAGAAACGAAAGTATGAACTAAAACTCTGTACAGGCTGCTGACTTTCTGCCCTCTTTGGGGAAGTGTCAAAGTTGCTGCCCCTGTTGCAGTTGGTTTGGACTGAGAACATGTCAGTTTTTGAGATAAGCTGACAATTTTTGAGATAAGTTGTTCATTTTTGAGATAAGATGCTCCAAGGGCTGGAGCCCCTTTGCTCTGGAGCCAGGCTGGGAGAGCTGGGGGTGCTCACCTAGAGAAGAGAAGGATCCAGGGAGAGCTCAGAGCCCCTTGCAGGGCCTAAAGGGGCTCCAGGAGAGCTGGAGAGGGACTGGGGACAAGGCATGGAGGGACAGGACAATGGGTATGATGGGATATTGGGAAGGAATTGTTCCCTGTGAGGGTGGTGAGGCCCTGGCACAGGATGCCCAGAGAAGTTGTTGCTTCCCTGGAAGTGTCCAAGGCCAGGTTGGATGAAACCTGGGATGGTGGAAGGTATCCCTGCCCATGGCAGGGGGTAGAATGGGATGAACTTTTAAGGTCATTCCAACCCAAACCATTCTGTGGTTCAATGCTAAGTTGTTTTTATATATGATGCTGAATGCAGCCAGGAAAGTTTCCCCATTTGAGACTTCTTAGAGAGTTCAAAAATCCCTTGTGTGCCCAAAACCGGCATGAAACAAACCCCCTTTTTTCTCATCATATTTTCTTAGCATATCAGAAAAAAATGAACGATGTTTGCTGAGGCTTTGGCCTTTGGAGCAAAATCCAACACTACAGGAACAAGATAAGGAAATGGGTCAGGAGGCTTTGGGCAAACCTCTCTTATCACTGGTTAAATCAGTGTTGATTGAATCATGGTGTGCCTGCTTCAGCACTGAACAGCAAATAGCTCTTAAGGAGGCCACTGCAGGGCCAACACCTATAGGTTTTAGAAGAAAAAAAAAAAGTTTTATGTAAATTCATCTCCTACCCTAATTTTTTTAATGGTTCTAATTAATGCAGGCGTGGCTTTTTTTCATCTTCAGAGTTTAAAACCATCATTGCTTACAAAAGGTGTATGAAATTCAGGTTTATTTAATAACCAAATTGATCTGCTTTGCTTGGGGTAGTAGTGAATTGTGCTCCTCCCTGAACCCAAAGCCTGTCCAGCTGGGCTACCGGATCTCCTTCAGGGAATATCCACCCTGATTTTTCCTGATTCACCCCTTTCAGATGCTTTTAAACACTATAATTTTACTGCTGAATCAACATCACAATATTTTACTCTGAAGTTCTTTTATTCTTGGCTTTATGTCCCTCTTTGAGCATCATCCCTGGAAGTGTCCAATGCCAGGCTGGACAGGGCTTTGAGCAACCTGGAATACTGGAAGGAATTCCTCCCCATGGCAGGGGTTGGAATGAAATGAGCTTTAAAGTTCCTTCCAACGCAAGCATTTCTATGATTTTAAGATTTCTGTGACATGATTTTGCAGCTGACTTGCTCTCCCTGGCAGCAGCAGAGCATCTGTGAGGCCTTGATGACAATAATGATGGTTATTACATGGCTGCATCAGCTGCCAAGGTAGAAAAAGTCACCCAGGGCAACTAAAACAGGATTTTGTAAAGCCTGAGAAATCCCTGCTGGAAGGGTTGGGCCCTGATGAAATCCTCACCTCTCCATGGCAGCTGGGACATCCTGAGCCCCAATCCTCACCCCCCAAGCATTCAGTGTCTGTCAGAGTCACTGCATCCTTCCTCAATTCCGCCTCCAGCCCACCTGTATCCCTCCTCCAGCCTGCCTCTGGCCTTCCTGGATCCCACAGGTGCCAAAGACTTATAAATTATCTGTAAAGCATGAAGAATTCACCAACTGAGGAGCAGCCTCCCAGATTTACACTGGAATTACCCCGAAGGGGGATGTGATCATCTCCAGGACCTGGAGCACGTGGGTTTGACAACCTCCACTGGAACATGCCTTGGGTGGGTTGTTGGCTAATTCTGAGGGATTTAGGCTTGTCTGGTGGAAGTTTGTTGACCAGATTTTTTCTGTCCAGACAGAAAATGAGCTTTGCTGCTTCCTTGAGCAAGAGAGACTGTCCTGGCTGGTGGGGGCTGTCTGCTCCTGGTGTGGATGGGAGATAATTTGAGATTATCAGGAGGAGTCTTGGTGTCCTACACCCCCTGAACACCCATCAGCATCACCTTAACTTTGTGCTGCTGATGCTGCTTAACAGGCTGAAGGTTTCTCCCAGATCTGGAGGATCCTGCAAAATCCTCCCCCCTGCTTTTGGCAAACAGGGAACTCCGGTTACACAACGCCGCGGGCAAGGTGACTCAGCCGGGCTGGCTCACGAGGAGCCCTGTGACCACAGGGAGGTGACTTGGGAACAGATGACATCAGCAAAAATCTTCTTCCCACCCTGCCTGGGACACATCGAGACCTCCAGGGCTGAGCTTGCTGGCCCTGGATGGACGTGGAGAGGCAAGGACAGGGATGTTATTCATTCCTGCAAAGTTTATGTCCCTTTGCAGGGTGGCAAAATTGATCCTCAGCACCAGCATAAGGCAGAGTCCTTGTCTAGATTAAACATTAATAGTTTGATGTATTTTTATTGAGAATGTCTCCTTGGTTCCCGTGCTCCATCCATCCTCTCTTCCCAATTCTTCAAGCAAACATCACCAGCTGTGCCCAAGGACTGCTTCCATCCTAAGGTGGAAAAGTTTTTCTTCATATGTGGCACATCAGAGAGGTAGAGAGCAAACTTGTCCTGTGTCTTGTTTGACACAGAGCTTTGTAGACCTGTGTGAATGTCACTGCTCAGCACGGCCAGGCCTCTCTCCTCACCCTCCCAGCAATTTTTAGCTGCAGCACTCCTGGAGTCAAAGGTGGAACTTGATCAGATCTGAATTTTCCACCACTAATCCGACAGATTTTTGAATCTATGGGAACTTGTTCTGTGTTCTCTCTCTGCCCTGGCAAGGGATTGTGTTTTTCAGCTTTTGGGGCTGGGGCAGCTCCCCAGAGCTGTGTCCCCATCAATGTGGGGCTGGCTGGGGCAGCTGCTCCAGGCCCAGAGTCCAGGAGGTTCCTTTTGGAAACACCTTAACTCCAGGGCACTTCTGCCATGTGCTTTCCATACAAGGTGTCCTAGAATAATTTAGTTTGGAAAAGCTCTCTGAGATCATTGAGTTCAACCATCCCCTGGCACTGCCAAGGCCAGCACTGACCCATGTCCCCAAGTGCCACATCCTCATGGCTTTTAAATCCATCCAGGTGTGGGGACTCCATCACTGCCCCAGACAGGTGTCCCAGGGTTGGAGAACAGTTCTGATGAAGAAATTATTCCTAATATCCAATCTAAACCTCCCCAGGTACAACTTGATGTCATTTTCTGTTGTCCAGTCCCTGTTCCCTGGGAGCAGAGACCAAACCCCCCTGGCTGTCCCCTCCTATCAGGGAGTTGTGCAGAGCCACAGGGTCCCCCCTGGGCCTCCTTTTCTCCAGGCTGAGCCCCTTTCCAGCTCCCTCAGCCCCCCCTGGTGCTCCAGCCCCTCCCCCAGCTCCATTCCCTTCCCTGGACACGCTCCAGCCCCTCAATGTCCTTCTTGTGAGGGTCCCAGAGCTGTTCCCAGCGCTGGAGGTGCCCCAGCAGTGCCAGCACAGGGGACAGCACTGCCCTGCTCCTGCTGCCACCCCAGAGCTGGCACAGCCCAGGTGCCTTTGTCCTTTTGCCCATCTGGGCACACCTGGCTCATATCCAGCTGGGTCAGGCGTGTTCAGGCACTTTGGAGCAGCCACTGTGATCTCTGTTCCCTTTGTGGTTCATGCCTGACTTTGCTCTTGCTCCTGCCATGCCCCAGCCTCCAGGGAATTCAGGAGTTCTGGGAAGTGCTCAGGACTCAGCTGCTCTGCCTTGTCACCTGATCCTGACCTCATCCTTCCCCTTCTTGCTGAGGTTGTGCTTTTGAGCCACTCAGTTGCAATCTGTGTCCATCCATCCTGGCTTGTGACAGAAAGTGGGACCTGACTTCCCCTCTGGGTCACCCACTGCCCAGATGACAGATGTAAGATGGGAACATCTAAGGATGAGGACCTTATGCTTCAAAAAGAAACTCCCAGCTGGCTTCAGAGGAGAAAATCCACTGAAAAGAAGAAGTGAGAGAGAAGTGGGGACAGTGACTTGTGAGAATTTGCATCCAAAGTACTCTTCTGTGTGTGTTGTACAGAGGGAAAGCAAAACCCCTGTTCTGTGACCTTTGCTCTTCTGCATGACCAATGTGTCAGTCCCTTCCAACCACAGCAACTTTGCCATCCTGGCTTTACTGGGAGAGCCCTGGGCACAGCTTTTTCAGGAAGCATTTCACAATTTGGCTTTTCTCTGCAAGCTCAGAGATTGGCCATGACCCAGATCAGAGCCTGAACAAGGGGATCTCCTGAGCTTTTGGCTCCTCCTACACTCACCTGAGTCTTCCTTCCCAACACAGAGTTGGGAAGGTGTTTTCCCAACATTTCTGGCCAAGGAATGGGGCTGTGTTTGCCCTTGTCTGTTCCAAGAGATCCCCAGGTTCTCATTTGTGTCTGTGACTTCATCTCTTGATGTCTCCTGCTCACAGCATGAAACACCCATTGGGTGGGGGGGGTTCCTTAGGCCCAAACATTTGTTCTGTGTTGGTTTTGGATTGGAAAAGTGATACAGGGATGGAGGCTCTGTGTGGTACAGGCAGAATTTGGCTTTGGGGAGAGACCGTTTTCTCTGCAGGGCGATTTTTGATTTCCTCTTGGCAGAAGGGAAACTGAGGCAGGAAGGCTCCATCCCACGGTGAGTCCAGCTGGAGAAACCCACAGTGGTGGCCCATGAGAGAGCCTTGCTGCAATGATTTCAATTTCATTGTGCTGCTGGGCACCCTCTGACTGCCTGCAGAGCCAGACGAGCTGCTGGCTCCTGGCAGGAAGGGAAACCTCCCAGGATTCTTCAGAAAAGGGTGTTTTTGGTGCTCCACTGAAAGGTTATCTCAGCAGGCTCCGTGCCAGGCTCTGGTGACGTGGGAGGGTCTGTCACATGCCACCAGCCACCAGGGACCCTTTTTCTCCTGGTAACCCTGTTTTTCCCTGTTCTCTGCTTTGTTTATACATGAGCCTCAGGGGGGAAATGGAAATAGGAGGAGAACTGGTGGGACTGGAAAATGGGGTCATTCCTACGGAGCTGGGGCAGGAAGAGCAAACTGCCAAGAGGGATTTCTGATGTCAGCAGCAAGGGACCTGTGAGATGGGTACCTGGACCTGTTTGGGATGTGGAAGAAACTGGAAGTACATTGGATTTAATTTTAATTTTAATTTTAACTTTAATTTTAATTTTAATTTTATTTTAAATTTTATTTTTAATTAAATTAGAATTAAATTTTAATTAATTTTAATTTTAATTTTAATTTTAATTTTAATTTTAATTCTAATTTTAATTCTAATTTTAATTCTAATTTTAATTCTAATTTTAATTTCATTTATTTAGGGAAAAAAAAATGCGCCATGAGGGAGCCAACAGGGAGTTTCCTGGGGCGGAAGTGACATTCCTGTAAGAAGAGACACGCTGTGCCATTCATCCCAGCTGGATGAACCTTGGAAAGTCTGGGTTTGCTGGAGGAGGCCAGACCAGAGGGAAAACCTGTCTGGTTCAGGCTGCTCTGGTTTTTGATGCCATCTCGTGGTCCGGGAAGGTTTTACAGAGGGATGTGTGGAGCACATTTCCTCGGCTGAGCAGAAAACTGCGGACTTGGGCAGTTCCTGCTGTCACTTCCCTGGCAGAATCGTGAAATCTGCCCCTGGCCCTGTCACTTCGAACAGGTCTCATTCCTGGAGGGTGATTTCCATCACCTTATCCCATGTCTGTTTGGGAATTGCCACCCTGAATACCTCAAGGGAGCTGGGCTGTCTCCCGCAATCTCATTTTAAGCTCTGAGGGCTGGAGCCCCTTTGCTCTGGAGCCAGGCTGGGAGAGCTGGGGGTGCTCACCTGGAGAAGAGAAGGATCCAGGGAGAGCTCAGAGCCCCTTGCAGGGCCTAAAGGGGCTCCAGGAGAGCTGGAGAGGCACTGAGGGACAGGGGATGGAGGGACAGGACACAGGGAATGGCTTCCCACTGCCAGAGGGCAGGGATGGATGGGATATTGGGAAGGAATTGTTCCCTGTGAGGGTGGGGAGGTCCTGGCACAGGGTGCCCAGAGAACCACCCAGCACAGAAAGACAAAACACATTCAGAGCCCAAAACTGCAGGGGTGAGTGCTCCAGGAGCGAAGAGGAAGCTGAGCACCATAAAACCTCCACGTCCAAGAGATTTGATCCTGAGTTGCTGCAAGCCTGTTGATTGCCCAAGAGCAGCCCACGTGCTGTGGTGTGCAGCAGGAATCTCTGCACAGCTTGCTCAACATCTGCAGGGATTTGAAGCAGTGCCTCCAGGCCGGCACAGGCAAAGCTTCCAGCTACAAACAGATCTTCCCAGGGATGCAGAAAAATGAGGAGCAAATGCTGTCCTGTCTGACTGTGGAGATTTGGGAGAGGTTTTGTGTGCTGTTCTCCTCTGGTTTCACTGCTACAGGAGAGTGTGGGGGTGAAAAAACTTTTTTAGGTACTCAAATGAGCCAATCTCACTGGTATCTGTAAGAATTCCCAGTTTAGGGTGACAATCCCCGTGGTTCAGAGAGACAAGGTGACAAAAAAAAAATGATTTGAACATCTCCTGGATAAAAAAAAAAAGTGGCGGCATCTCTCCCTGGAAATCTGTTTGGAGATGAGGATTGTGAAGGTTCAATAAGGGAGCAGGTCCCAAGGACAAGCACAAAGGTGCTAAAGACTTATAAATTATCTGTAAAACATGAAGAATTCACCAACTGAAGAGCAGCCTCCCAGATTTACACTGGAATTACCCTCAGGGGGGATGTGAGACCATCTCAAAACAGCCACATGGGACTGTAGCCAGCTCCAGGTTTTCTCCCATGGCTGATCTCCAAGGTGGCTCCACCCCTGCTGCCTCCCCAGGCAATCTCCAACCAGCCAAATCCTTCTGATAAATATAGCAGGAGGAAGGCAGCAGGTTTGGCTGGGGACAGGCAGAAGGAACTGGCTCTGGGACAGCTTTGTGCTCATTGCAACAGAGTCACGTGTACGTGCTTCAACCAAGACCTCAGCCTAAAGTTATGCTGTCCTGGGACTTTGGAGAGGTCTTGGGGTTTGGAGGGGAAGTTGGCAGCTGGGTGTTTTTCTCAGCTGATGGGGTAACAAGTCAGCTGGATTGGAACGGGCTTTTTTTAGTTTTGAGGTGACTTTTCTCTCCAGGGAACAGGGTGGCAGATGTCCCAACACACGGCCGTGGGCATGGCACGGTCACAGAACCATGGATCATCTGAATGAATTTAGTGGAATGGAATGGAATGGAATGGAATGGAATAGAATAGAATAGAATAGAATAGAATAGAATAGAATAGAATAGAATCTCCAGCTATGCCTGTGCTGAAGGAGTAGCTGTGATCTTCATTCCCCTCCTACCCCCCATCATTCCTCAACATTTCCCTTCCAGGGTCTTTTATTTATCTGCCAAGGCATGACTTGGCTGCAGGAAGTTCCTGGCATGGGGAAAGAGGTGGTGGTTTCTGGCTGCAGCCTCCACCGTGCCAGTCACCTGCCTTGGGATGGACCTCAGGGTCTGAGGGCTGACAAAACACCATGGGGTCTTCCAAGAGGAGCCTTGCTGCATTTTCCAAGTATCTGCAGCCTGTCCAAGGATTTGTACCTGGCAAACTCTATTTGCTGGTGCTTGCAAGGGCCACGAGCTCCTGGGACTGCCCACTAAGGGTGAACATCACCTGTGGAAGTCCCCACACAGCAGGCAGCTGTCCCATGGGATGGGCTGTGACACCAAGTGCCTCTTGTCCCATCTGAGGGGTAAAGGATAGCCCTGACTCTGTCAGCACCAGGCACAGCGAGGTCCTAACCCTGAACTGGCGCCCACCCAAGCCAACAAACACCACAAAAAGAGGGGATCCTCTCCTGGGAATTGCTGTGACTCTCCCAGCATTGTGTCCCCATGGCCTTGAGCATCTCCCTGGCCGCCATGGTGCTGAGCTGCACGTTCCAAGGTGAGCGAGGCTGGACAAACAATTGCCCCCAAAATGACACTGGCGCCTGCTGGGGAAGCCCAGACTGCTGTTTGTGCCAGAAGACACACAAACATCTCAGAAAACAGCCCTGACCTCCTCCTCCTTCCCCCTTTTTCTGCTTATCTCTGCATCCCTGGGGTAACCCAGAGCAGAGATATTCTGGGAGCCCAGCGTTGCCGTTTCCTCCCAGTGCCGTTTCCTTCAGCACGGGGTCAGCGCCACCACCCTCTCCTGACAGGACCCCACGGGATGCCCACGGTCCCCTGGGATGCTCAGGGCTATCTCTGGGAGGACATCAGCCAGGGGAGGAGGAAACCCTTCGACAGGAGCTGATGGTCCAGGAGCCGGGCAGGCTGGAGGGTGCTGAGCGAGGAAGAAAAACAGGAAAGTGACTGCAGATAAGGAAAAGGACCTGGAAGAGGAATATTGAGGAATAAATGGAGGGTAGAGAGGGGAATGAGGATCACAGCAGACGTCGTGCCGCGAGAGGAAGCTGCTGAAAGGAAAGCAGCCCAGAAATATCCTTCTCATTGTGCTGGGGAAAGGGTCTCAGCCTCACAGCACAGGGATGCTCAGCAGGTCTGTGTGCAGGGGTTGTCACCCACGGGGTCATACCTGGCTGGGAAACTCCAAAAACAGCCCTGTGAGAAAATGGTAATTAGCCTGTTGTGAAGACTGCTAATTAATCTGTTAGTGGCCTGTTTCCCATTGTTCTCAAGCTACGTCAGGGAAGGTATAGGTTGGATATTAGGAAGAAATAATAATAAAGAATAATAAAGTACTGGAATGCTCTTCTCAGGGAGGTGGTAGAATCACCATCTCTGGGTGTGTTTAAAAAAAGACTGGACATGGCACTTGGTGCTGTGCTCTAGCTGAGGTGCTAGGGCATAGGTTGGACATGATGATCTCAGTGGTCTCTTCCAACCTCATTATTCTGTGATTCTGTGACTCTGCTGTGAGACTGAGCCTCATGCATGCTGCCCCTAAAGAGAGACAGTCCTGGGGACAGGGACAGTTCTGGATGGGGCTCTGAGCAGCCTGTTCTAGTGGAAGTTGCCCTTGCCCATGGCAGGGGTTTGGAACCAGATCATCTTTAAGGTCCCTCCCAACCCAACCCATTCCATGACTGTCTGATTCTATGACCCCATGTTTCTATGACTCTGTGTGACCCAGTCCCTTGGATCCTGCTGGGCTGGAACAAACCAGAGAGAGGGGCTTGTGCCCACATCCCAGGTGTGTCCTGCCTCAGGTTCCTTGTGCAGGTGCCCTGCTGTTTAATCTCAATGTGTCAGAACACAACAACTGCATTTCCTGGCTGCTTTCTGCAGGCACCACCACTTTCTGCTGATCCCTTGGGCATTGATCACTTCCACCTTCTCACCTTGGAGCAGGTCATACTTGTGGCACATGGAAATTTCATCATTACTCCAAGACATTTCCTTTCTTCTCCATTTACATGGATAAAACCCCAATCCAGATCCATCCTGATTGCAGCCAAAACCTGTGGAGGAACCCTCCCAAAAACACAGACGGGTGCAATAGAGGCACACCCAACCTGGTGTTCCTTCAGAATCATTTCTCTGGGACCTCCTCCCTACAGGAGCCTGCTGGGAATGTCCTGATGGCCAAACTGTGCTGAAGGGTTGTTCAGCTCTGTGCTCACTAGTCAGTGTTAAAAGCAACGAGTGACTAATTTAAAAGTGCAGACAAATTTAATTCCCTCCTGGATGGGAAGGATTATCCCTGTCTTGCCAAGGTAACTTGGCAGCAGTGAGGGGCTGGTAAATGATAACCCCAGAAGGGAAGAGGTCAATCCTCCAGACACAGCAGAGGTTGAGGAGATCTCCACGGTGCCAGCATCCCCTGGGATGAGATGGGATGCAGAACACCAACTCTCTGGCAGACAAGAGTTGTGAGCAAAGGAGCCTGAGCAAAATCATCCCAGTGACCTGATCCAGAGCCACCACTGACAGTGCTGGGGATGGAAACTGAAATTCCAGCCTCAGAGTCACAAGCATGCGGGGAACTTGACCAGGATGTGGTTGGTGACACATCCTGGATATGAGAAAGTGTTGCCTGGGACAACTGTGATACAAAACTGCCACCAATTAGGGGGGAAAAAAAGAATGGCTCAGTGAGTTCTTTGTGCATGGGCTGCAGAGAGGAGCAGCCCCTCTTTCCAGTATAAAAAGAATGAAGTGAGAGATATATGTTGAATCCATGTGCTCTCTGGGGTCATCAGCACTGGAGAGACATGGACCTGTTGGAGTGAATCCAAAGGAAACCATGGAGATGCTCCAAGGGCTGCAGCCCCTCTGCTCTGGAGCCAGGCTGAGAGCTGGGGGTGCTCACCCGGGGAAGAGAAGGATCCAGGGAGAGCTCAGAGCCCCTTGCAGAGCCTAAAGGGGCTCCAGGAGAGCTGGAGGGGGACTTGGACACAGGGAATGGCTTCCCACTGCCATAGGGCAGGGATGGATGGGATATTGGGAAGGAATTGTTCCCTGTGAGGGTGGGGAGGCCCTGGCACAGGGTGCCCAGAGAAGCTGTGGCTGCCCCTGGATCCCTGGCAGTGTCCAAACCAGGTTGGAGAGAACTTGGAGCAGCCTGGGATAGTGGAAGGTGTCCCTGCCCATGGCAGGGAGGTGGCACAGGATGAGCTTTTAGGTCCTTTCCAACCCAAACCATTCAGCCCTGAAAAAACTGATTTGAACAGAACCTGACCTTGAACACTCCCAGAGATGTGGGGCAACCACAGCAACCTGTTCCAGGGCCTCACCACCTGCATTGCAAAAACTTTTTCTCATGTTTAATCTTAATTGACTCCCCTTTAGTTTAAAAACACCACCCCTTGTCCTGTCACAGCAGGCTCTGCTAAAAAGCTTCTCCCCATCTTTTATTCCACCACCTTCCTCCACAAACCAAATTTCTTGGTCTAAGGCTGACAAAAGTGTCACTGCTGCAGATGATCCATGAGAAACCCACTCATCTCTGCCCCATGCCCAAGTTACAGAAGGTCCCTGCACATATTTTGGGATCCGCTTTTACCTCAGGATTGTCCAGCTGGTGACTGACGATGGCTGGTGGGATGACTTCCCCTCTCTGAAGGCATTTTTGCAGTGTTCCACCATGTGACTCTGGTGAGTGACAGGGCTGTTGTGGGGGCTGATAACTGGATTAGCTCGAGCCAGAATTGCTTCTGCCTACAGTCAGCAGTGTTGGAACTCAGTACATCCCTCCGGGTGTCCAGAGTTGCTGAGGACCCCGCCAGGGGGCTCGGAGACCCTGGCATGCAGCCCAGAACACCTGGGGATTTGATTTTGACCCATGGAGCAAGTTGCCAACTTTGTATGAGGACCTGAAAGTCACACAGGTTTGAATAGTGTAATAATAAAACAATCACAGGGTGAAAATGTAGGTTTTAGGATTTTTGGTATGGGGGTTATGGGGACAAGATGGAGGGATCTGGGGTGTTCAGCCTTTCTTCTTCTTCTTCTTCTTGGTCTCCATTTTCTGCAGAGATATTGGCACTTTGGGATTGGTTTAGAGTAGAAGTGCACTGTCTAACATAGGTGATAGGTATTGGGAATTAAGTGTAAATATGTTATACATAGTTTGTAGTATAAAAGGTCAACACCTTGGGGGCGGTCAGAGTGCCTGTGGCTGCCCTGCTGAGCAGACCTCAGCTGGGCAGAAAGAAAATTTTATAGATAAGAATTAATAAACAACCTCAAGACCGAAAACTGAAGAGTCCAGACTCGTTCTTCAGACGCACGGGCTGAAGCAGAGACATCCTACGCATCTCGGGGCAGCAATTATCAACAGCAACCCGAGGTGCAGGACCTCTGATCATCCCCCACCGTGTCAGCTCACAAAACCCAAAAACCCCTTTAGCAGCCTGTGCTGAGCCCACCGCAGTCTGTCACCCCCCAGGCGACCCTGTTAACGAGCTGTGCTTGAAGAGCAGCCTCTCCCAGCAGATAGATAGGAGCTCCCAGAGCAGCCTCTCCCAGCAGATAGCAGGGGACAGGCAGCCTGGGAGCCACGATGCTGATGGTGAAACCTCCCATTAATCACAGGAGCACGGCCACCACCTCCCCATCCCAGCTACCAGAACCAGTCACAGCCCCAGGCAGACAAAACATCCACGTTTTCCCCCTGCCATGTGTTTTCCCTCCATGTGCTCTGTGTCAGGAGTTGTCTGGTGCTCAGAGAGGGCTGCCCCTGGGCCATGGATCATACATTGAAGGATTGTGTTGTCATCCAGCCTCATCCTTGGAGGCATCAGCCTGGAGGGTCCATAAATCCTTAACTGTTCATGGTGCAGAGAGTCCACTGTGCAAATCCTAACAGGCAAATCCATAACTGTCCTCTTTGGGGAGATAAAGCTGTTCCCATGCCAGCAAGGGGGACCTCAGCTTCCCCTTTGCTTCCAGAGCTGGTTCCTTTGGGCAATCACCTCCCATGGTCTCGAGACAGCACTGCCAGACTCCTCACTGTGAAGTAAAACCAGGGCAGCATCTTCTTGGGCTTTCCTTGAAAGCAGCAGCCTGGAGGGGGGGATTATTTAATTTCTGTGGTTTTCACCCCAACACAAATGAAATGTGTTTCATTTGAAGTGACTGCTATGGGCCAAGCAGATACCCACATCTTTGGGAGAAAAGGGGCTAATGCCAAACTTGGGATATGCATGAACTTGGAATAAAAATAATGATTTCCAGAGCAAACATACAGAGCCTGTGAAATTAGGAAGAAATTCTTTACTATAGGGGTGATGAGGTTGCCCAGGGGAGTTGTGGACTCCCTGTCCCTGGAATTGTTCCAGGCCAGGCTGGATGGGGCTTGGAGCAACCTGGGATAGTGGAAGGTGCCCCTGCCCATGGAAGGGGGTGGAATGAGATGGTCTTTCAGGTCCCTTCCAACCCAAAACAATCCATGATTCTGTGAAATCACATCTGTATTTTTAGCTTGTCCTGCAGACCTCACTGGGACGTGTTGCCCTGGCAAGTGCTGCCAGCTCCACATTTCTATCACCAAGTTTTGTAGCTCCCTAAAATCTTCCCATCACCCAGCTGCAGGTTTGGTTTTGTCCTCACAGCTCCTGCAGCACAAACTTTGCTCTTTCTTGGTGCCTCAGGACCATGGCATCAGATCCTCCAGGCTGGGGATGAACTTCCAGTCTTAAAGGATCATCCCTTACATCTGCTCCCTCCACCTCCTCCAGATGAAGACAGGGAAGGGAAGGCTTCAGGTTCTACCCTAAAAACCTGGGTTGTAGGCCCAGAGCTTGAGAAAAGTGGCAACAGCAGAAACCCAACGAGATGCAGGACACAGTTTACAACCACAGATGCAGTGCTGGGGTCCCAGTAGCTCTGTTGTGGTCTGATACAGCTGAGATATTTTCCACATTAATGTCTTTTCTGCTGGCTGGAGCTTCCCCCTGCCCCGGGAAGGCTCTGCCTGACACCAAGGAGGGGTCAGACCCCTTGGGGTCCTGCTAGCCCAGCCAACATCCTTGCAGAGGCTCTCCTCATTTGTACACACACCCATATGAACTAAGAGATGCTTTTGCAGGAAGGGTGCTTTCAGATTTTACCCAAGGAATTTAGGACTGGCTCTACAGGGTCAGGAGGCCTTGGGCCTGACACAACTGCTCTGACAACACAAAACTCTTCTCTTTTTCCTCTCCTTCTTCCATAGATGTGGGATCATGGGGTGGGTGGAGGATGGGCTGGGTGGGCGTTCATGCCCATGCACCTCCCCTCCCTCCCTCCTCCTCCCCCTCCCCATCAGCCTCCCCAGCCCTTTCCACTCTTCTCAGCCGTGATAAGCTCGCTGATGGAAAAAATGTTGTCACACATATCTCACTTCCAGTGTGTGGGAGTCACTGATAACGGCACAAAGATCTGGACAATAAAGACTCCTGACAGCTTTTGTGTCCATCCCAGGCACTGAGGGATAGTCCTGGATGAAGATCTGAATGACTGTGGGATCTGGGGAAGGGTCCTGCAAGCTGTGATCCTGGGGAGGAGGCTGGAGAAGGGAAAGGGCTCATCCACCCTTCCCATTTGTGGGTGCTAGGCCATTCCCCTGCACATTTCCCAAATTCCACCCTGCTCTGGGGCATCTCCAAACTGAGAGCCATGAGATTTTGGCTTCAGGTGGCTTGGCTGTTGTGCTGGGGAGCAGCCCAGCAGCTGCTCAGCACCGTGTTTGTTTTGGAGCCTCCCCATCAGTCAGTGCTCCCTCCGTGGGGAGAGGGGGCTGTGCTGCTCCAGCTCTGCCATTCTTCTGCGTGGAGCTGCTGAAAGAGCACAGAGCAGCTCGCCAGGAGGTGAAGTCATTTATTTATGCCTAGAAAAAACGCGTACTTTATTGCACAGCCCCTGAGATGAGCCACTGAGCCACTGCCAGGTTTTTGTTCTGATGCAGAGAGCCGAGGTCAGCACGGGAGTGCCAGGGGCTGCGTTTCTTCCCAGTCCCCTTTTTGGGATGTACGAACAGGACACCAATTTATTCCCGGAAAAAAAGTGCCAGGGTTTGGTGGCAGAGGTTCATTTGACACAGAATCACACAATCATTTAGGCTGGAAAGGATTTCCAAAAGCATTGAGTCCAACCTGTGACCGATCCCTACCTTGTCACCAGCCCAGAGCACTCAGTGCCACGTCCAGTCATTCCTTAGACACCTCCAGGCATGGAGACTCCAAACCTCCCTGGGCAGCCTCTTCCAAAGCCTGAACACCTTTTCCATGGAGAAATTCCTCCTGGTGTCCAACCTGAACATCCCCTGGCACAGCTTGAGGCCATTCCCTCTGATTTTATAGCACTCCTAGTTCTTTGGTATCTATTTTCTTACTCTAGTTACAACAACTGAGAATGACTTTTGCAGAAAACTTTATTTATTCCAAGCAAAAGAAAACCAATTTTATAAACTTTCCAGCTGGAAGGAGACCTACCAGTTGTTTAGATTTCTGTCCCAGTCCTCAGGGGCTGTGGATGCTCTCCACAAAATCTCCCTTTCCCTCCAGAGCACTGGTCTCCAAAGTGAGCATGATGATCCAGCAGAACAGGGGGGAGAGAAATATTCTTTCTAACATAAAAAAATAATACAAAATTAAATTTATTTGAACACCATTGCTGTGGGGAACTGTCTCTCTCATTGGGCTCCCATGTCCCACAAGAGTTTTCCCTTTGGAGGGCTGTGTTGTAGGAGATAGGAAGCCCAGTTTTCCCTGGATTTAGCCTAAAATATTTCACACTTTTCTGATCAAACTTCCTTTCTGAGGGAGACAAGAAAAGAGGGAGTGGTGTTAGCATTTTAAAAAGAATGAAGGTTTTGCATTCCACCTTGGAGAAAAGTGCCAAATCAAGAGAAGGACACAAAAGTCCATCCCAAAACCATTTCCAGGGTAAATTTGTACCTAGCTCTGCTTGAGAGCACTCCAGACCCCGAGCTTTGGGTATCGGAGAGACAAATTAATTTATCTCTCTCCATCTGCCCTGATCTTCTTTGATGGCAAGGGGCATCTTCTAACCTTGGATGGATTTTCCAGGTTGTCTGCCTGAGACTTGAGAGGTTAAACCCTCCCAGTGTCATAATTCAGGACATCCCTCTGTCTGTTCTGGATTGCCAGGACCCCTGCCAGGGGGCTCAGAGACCCTGGCACAGAGCCCAAGATGCCCCTGTGGTTTTGATTATGACCCATGGAGCAAATTACCAACCTTACATGAGAATCTGCAAGCCATGACAGTTTAAGCAGAATGATAGTGAATTATCACAGGGTGAAAAACAGATTTTTGGATTTTTAGAACGGGGATTTGGGGGGCAAGATGGAGGGATCTGGGCATGTCCAGCCTTTCTCCTTCTTCTTCTTCTTGGCCTCCATCTTCTGCTGTGATGTTGGCACTTTTGGATTGGTTTAGAGTAGAAACTCACTGTCTAACATAGGTGATAGGTATTGGGAAGTTATGGTAAATAAAGTACACGTGGTTTTGAGTATAAAAAGATAACACCTCCCCAGGGGCAGGCAGAGTGCCTCTGTCTGACCTGCTGAGCAGACCTCAGCTGGACAGGAGAAAGAATTTGATAGATAAGAAATAATAAACAACCTTGAGAACAACAACTGAAGAGTTCTGACTCCTTCTTCAGCTGCTGGGCTGGGAAAAGAGACTTTCTGATGCATCTCAGGGTCACTCTGACCAGCTGAAGCCCCAAGACCCCAGGAGCAGATCTGGGTGACAGCATCACCCTTGACTTGGCCGAGCTTTGGCACAGAGGCGCTTTCCCCTTCTCCTGCAGCTGATAGCTGGCTCCATCCTGCTGGGAGCCACTTCCCTGCTGCCAGGGAGCTCAGACACAGACACATCCCTGTGCACACAGCCTCTCACAGGGCTCAGTTCAGGGGCTCCCCACCTCCTTTCCCTCGCAGCTCCGGCGTCCCGGCCCCGGGATGTCACCCTGCCCCTGATAAGTCACAGAGGCCGCTGCCAGAGGAAGGCTCCCAGTTGCTCCCGGCGCCAGGCTGGGTAGAGGCAGACGTGTCTAAGCCTCTGAAGGGCCAAAACCAGATGACATCACCCCCTCGTGGTGTCCATCATCCCCCCAGAATCCCTATCACGCTTGGAGGAGTGAGGAGGAAGAGGGAAGGCAAAGGGGGAGGAGGCCAGGGAAAAGGAGGGAAGGCAAAGGCTGGAGCTGGAAGTTGGTTACTTTGGCAAAAAGACAAAGCTCTGCAAAACTTCACTGGCCAGACTTCAAAAAGGTGGAAAAACTGGAGGCTCAGTTCTGGCAGGCCCTGTTATCAAGGGGAGCCTTATCTCTCCATGGGGCTGATGGCTGATGGCTGCAGTGGCTGCTAACCTCTGGCTGAGCTCCCCGAGGCCCCTGAGGAGCCAAAGTGTCACTCAGCAATGGAGAGGAGAAGCATCCAGGAGAGAGGGCTGCCTGAAAGCATTGCCACCGTGCTTGCAGGCTGCAGAGCCACACGAGCAAGGATGGGGTATCCCAGTATGGAGCCCAGCAGGCCCTCACTGCCTCAGGTCATGGTGGGGAGGAGGGAGGGGATCTTCCCCTGCTCACAGTCCAGCCAGAGATGGGGCAGGTCTCCACTGGGGTCACTGGTTTTACTGGTTTCCTCCAGGGCAAGACTGGTTCCTCTGGGATGGATGATAGCAGAGTGGGTTTAGGTTGAAGCCAGGTGTGTAGCTGGGGGTTTTAGGGTGGGAATTTTGCCCACCTCATTTCTTCCATGTCCTGAGTACCACACTGGGTGTTTTCCAGAGATAAATCTTCCAGATTTTCACTTGAGGAGATTTTAATACTCTTTCAAGCCAGCTCTCTACTTACATCTCTATTCCTGCTCCTCCTACACCAACTCCTTTCCTCCTCACCAGCTCCAAGGTGAGGAATTGCTTTGGGGGTCCTGCTTCAGAGCACACCACGGTGAGCAATTCCCCTTCCTTCAGTAAACAGCAGTCCACAGCCAACAGCTCTCACTCCCTGGTGAGGAGCTGCTGCAAGTGAACTTGGCCTTGGCCCATTCCCACTCTTAATTCTACTCAATAAATCAGCCTGTGCAGGACAAGAGGCAGTGCTACCCCTCGGGTGATACTGGAATGGAGTTTGGAATCACCTGCACTATGGAAGTAAGATTTCACCTGGGAATGGCTCCATGCAGGAGCAGGGCAGACGCAGAGCCCACCACACTCCCTGTGAGACCAAGTGAATTGTTTGAATTGTTCTCCCCACAGGGATTTCTCAGCCTTACCCACCTTTACCCCCTCACAGAGGAGGATCACAGAATCATGGAATGGTTTGGGTTGGAAGGAAGCTTTAAGGGTCATCTATTCCAGCATTCCTGCAATGGAGCAGGCACACCTTCAAGCAGATCAGGTTGGATAATCTGAATCACCCACCCAGGTTCACCTTGTTGCTATAAGAGAGGAAGAATGGAAGAGGTTTTACAGTGACTTCTGTGAGAAGTTTGATAAGAGGATCCATGTTTACCGCAAAAGAATTTTCTACCAAGGTTGTTGACATAGAAACCAAGAAAGAAAGAAGGATAAGTAAGAAAAACCTGCAACTGCCTATTCCAATGAGCACTTTGTCTCTCAAGACCAATGCATAAAGTGAAAACCTATGAGTTTTGTAAGAATGTATAAAAAGCATGCATGCTATAATAAAATCAGTTTGTAGCCTTCTGAAAATGGAGTGCGTTGCTTTGTATTGTCTCCATCTCAACTACATCAAGGAAGGGGAACTTCTGGAGGGAAAATCATACCTCTGTCTTGGATCTATCCCCTTGAAGAGGATGAATCCTGCCATGGCCTCTTCTGAACAGAGCTAGAAATTGAGGTTGTTAAAGGCAGTGACTGAGACAGAGATGGAGGAATGGGTCCAAAGAGAGGTTTCATAACTTGGACCAGCCCAGCAGATCCCTCTCTTACTGCCATTCTGGAGGGACACCCTTTGCCCCTACACCACTGTCATAGACATCTTTTATGAAAAATCCTTTTCCTTCGGATTTTTTCTTCCTGAGAAGCTGAGAGGCCTCAGGATCAAAATACAAGCAATGGTTATCTGCTGCTGTGGAATGCAACAGGTGCATCTGTGATTGGTCTCATAGAGTTATTTCTAATCAATGGCCAATCACAGTCAGCTGTCTCAGACTCTCTGTCCGAGACAGAAGCTTTTGCTATAATTCCTTCTTTTTCTATTTTTAGCTAGCCTTATGATTAAATCCTTTCTTCTATTCTTTTAGTGTAGTTTTTATATAATATATATCATAAAATAATAAATCAAGCCTTCTGAAACATGGAGTCAGATCCTCGTCTCTTCCCTCATCCTAGGACCCCTGTGAGCACCGTCACACACCACATCTGCCACCTTTGTGCAGACAATTTGGATCCCCCAGTGCACCTCCAGCACCATCAGCCCCCGGGTGCCAGGCAGGGTGCTCCATCTGAGGGGGAAGCTCACAGATCCAGCAGGACACAGCAAACCCAGAGGTTTATTGGTGGCGGACAAACCGAGCTGCACGTGGAGGCACGGAGGTGCCCGAGGGCAGGTCCTGTGTACAGTTCTGGCTGCAGCATCGCTGTGCTGGCTCTCCTGGGGCTGTCACAGCACCCTGGGGTGGCTGCTGTCACCGGCAGCAGCGCAGGCGGCCGCTGCTGCAGCTCCCTTCCCAGCGCTCCATGTGGAAGCAGAGCCTCCGGCAGTGGCCACGGCTGTTTCTGCACTGCTGGGTGTCTGAAAGGCCTCTGGCTGCTGGGGAAAGAGGAGAGGACACCTGATTAGGAGAGCTGGAACCTACTCAGAGCTCTAAAACCTACTGGGAACTCCACTGGTGTTGGTGGCTGAGCATGGGATGCTCTCAGCTGGCAGCAGGGAAATTCAGGTGGTTCCATGGTGAGGATTAGACGTGCTTGGGAGGAGCTTCTCCATCCAGCAAGCACTGTGAGTCTCCTAAAGACTGGCCTGGGTGAGACAGCCAGGTTTGGGTTGGCTGTGTTAGGTTGGATGAGTTAGGTGAGGCTGGACAGCATCAAAAGACAGAGAAGTGCCTTTTGGAACAGGTGTTTTACCTGTTGTTTAGTTTTGAGATTTTTTGGCTTCTTGGTGTTTTGAGGTTTTTGTTTGCTTGGGTTTTTCAAATCTTTTGCTGTTTTGATTAAAAGGGCATGTGCTGCTTCTCTTTAGACACAGCAGAAACACCAAGTTTGGGGGTCCTGGAGGGTCCACCACCAGTGGGGTGGGCAAACCCTTCTCTCTCCCTTCATTGTCCCCAGGACTTCGGTTAAATAAATGACAAGATAAACAGGCTAAGCAAGTAAATCTCCTCTTCTTGGTTATCAGGTTTGCCTTCTGCAAACATGATTTCACCAAAGTCCTGCTAACATCATAGTGACCTTACACCTGAATGAAACCCAAATCTCTGACATGTGTATACAAGCAACCAGCAAAAATGCCAAGCCAAGGAATAAATTTCTATCAAACCAGAATCCCAGAAGAAAACAAACAAAAAAAGGTAAATTATCTGCCTTTCCCTCTTCTTTCCCCCCTGAAAGATGGTTTTGATTTTATAGAATCAAAGACATACAAAATGATTTGAGTTGGAATGGACATTAAAGACCATCTACTTCCAACCTCCTGCCATGGGCAGGGACACCTCCCACTATCCCAGGCTGATCCAAGCCCCATCCAACCTTGCCCTGAACATTTCCAGGGATGGAGAGTCCACAGCCTTTTTGGGTACCCTGTGCCAGGGCCTCACCACCCTCACAGGGAACAATTCCTTCCCAATATCTAATTTACACCTACCCTCCTTCAGCTTAAGACCATTTCCCCTCTTCCTGTCCCTCCATCCCTTGTCCCCAGTCCCTCTCCAGCTCTTCTGGAGCCCCTTTAGGCCCTGCTAGGGGCTCTGAGCCCTCTCTGGATCCTTCTCTTCTCCATATGAACACCCCCAGCTCTCCCAGCCTGGCTCCAGAGCAGAGGGGCTCCAGCCCTTGGAGCATCTCCATGGCCTCCTCCGGACTTGCTCCATCAGATTCTGATGCTGGGGATCCCAAACCTGGAGGCAGCTTTGCAGGTGGGATCTTACCAGAGCAGATCAGAGGGTGAAAATCACCTCCCTCAACTTTCTGGCCACACTTGCATCTTCCTGCATTTGCCACATCTGTATTCCACTCATGGAGAATTTAATGGGATTCTCCTTGTTTGGTGGAGGATGAGGCTTTTATCCTGGTCAGGAGCAAAGCTCAGGCTCCTGGCTTAGGCTCAGCATTTCTGGGTGAGTTTTGAGGGTGCAGGGAGGAGAGGATGAACAACCTGTGAACTCAGGACAGCTGCATGCAGGAACTTCACGGAGACCATCTCAGGAGAAATTTTTTCCTTGGAAGCACGAGTTAGCTCAGCCTTGACTTGGGGGCCCTGTCTTGTCCTCTTCTACCTCAGAAGAGTAGGAACCTGCCTTTTCCCTCTCCATAGCCCTGCAGGAAGCCCTGTGAGAATTTTGTCCTTACCCAGAGCGCCCTGGAGGAGGAGAATGACAAGGACTGCAAAGAGCAGCAGGAGAACCCTCATGGCTCGGTGTGGGTGGAGGTTCCTCCCCGAGGAGGAGTGAAGGGCCCTAAAGAGAGGAATAAGAGGGAAATTCTGGATTTATAGAGGCTGGGGGGGTGGGGGTGGGGGTGGGGGGTTGTGTAATTTTCCTGGAGTGGAGGGAACTTTGTCAATCTCAGGTGCATTTCAACATGACGGCAAACAGTTGCACGGGGTGTGCCTGCTCTCAGTCACATCGCGTTACAGACAGAAAGGGAAAATAAAGGAAAAAAAAATAGAGGAAAAAGACCAAAAAGTGGAGGGGAAAATCAGGGTTTTGTTGACAATTACACTGAGCACTGGGGAGTCTGCTACTGCTTGCTGCTGGAGACAGGATGTTGGGACTGACCCAGTCTGGCTCTCTGCAGGCTCAAGCATGTGATGTTAAAATCCAGTCCAAGTGTTTGCAGTATCAAAATGTTGTGTTTTGGTTTGGTTTTGTTTTTTTTTAAATATTTCCAGCTCTCACTCTCTGTATTTAGCACTGACACAGTCAAGCGTGAAAAAATCCAGAGTCTCCTCCTCAGCACTCTCCAGCACACAGAGCTGGCTTGGAAATAATGGGATCCTTAAAAAAATCATGGATCTGCTTCAATTTCCCAACTTCCAGGCTGCAGAGAGGATGCTTGCCAAGGTTTTGTTTACAACTGCCAAGAAAAAATTGCAATTTAATATTTTATTCATTTATGTACTCATTCAATGGGAAAGCTGGGATATCTCCCTGCAATACTCAGGGGCATCAGGAAAGCAGGTGGATTACAGCTCTCCCAGGGATCCTGGCAGGCTCTGAGGTTCGTACCAGTTCTCCAGGCCAGTTCCAGGAAATCAGAGGTGAGACCTGCATTTCAACTTGGGAAAACAACACAAAGCAAACAATGAGCAGGAAAGTCCCCCAGCTGAGAACAAATGGAGGAAGAGGAAATAGAAACTTTATAAAGATTTTTCTTACAGTGGTGATGCAGCGGAGGCCATCATCAAGTCTTCCCTTTTCCCTCCAGAAGTCATCTCAATGGATTTTTCTTTGCAGGCTGGATGCCAGGGGGTGCTGGAAAATGCAAACCCCACGTCCTTCAGGCTGCTTGAACAGAACAAGGATCACCTTCATCAAACAGTGCAGATAAAGGGGCCTTCACCAGATGGACTTTGGAGCAGGGAACACTGAGCTCTTAACCAGGGCGTCCTGCAAACTGGCCAGGCACAGCCTGGGAAGGGAGATGGACCTTGGAACCCACCTGGGGGAGAGCTGGATGCAAGGATGTGTGTGAGCCTCTGGAAAAGTGTTGATGCCCTGCCTGGGTGGAAGACAATAGCTCACCCTGTACCTCTGAGGATTGGTATCTCCAGTTTGAGAGATGGTGCAGCAGGATTTTGTGGAATTATGGAATCATGGAATGGTTTGGGTGGGAAGGGACATTAGAGATCATCCAGTGCCACCCCCTGCCGTGGGCAGGGACACCTTCCACTATCCCAGGCTGCTCTAAGCCCTGTCCAACCTGGCCTCGGACTCTTCCAGGGATGGAGCAGCCACAGCTTCTCTGTGAAACCTGTGCCAGGGCCTCCCCACCCTCACAGGAAAGAACTTCCAAAGCAAAGAATTTGGGCAGAGCTTATCCAGCAGAAAGGAGACAGCAGTCCTTGAGCTGCAGTCCAAGCAGGAAGGAACGTGTGGATGCTCCTGTGAGTGTCCTGCTCTGAGTGTGTGACCTGCAGTGTCTGAACATGTGTGTGCAGATGGTTTGGTGTTCTCCAGAGAGGATGTGGAGCATGGGGCCAAGGTACCACGTGGCCATGATGTTCCCAATGTTGGATGGCAAAGCTCCAGGCGTTTGTCTCCAGCTCAGCTGCTCCCCCGTGCTGGGAGCAGCACCACTGCAGAGGGGGATTTGTGCCTGGAGCTATTTGGATGCTGCAGGCTCCATGGGGACCAGGCTGCATCCTCCACACCACTGTAAACCCCAGCTCTTGAGCTGTGGTACATGGGTTGAGCTGCAGAACGTGCCTTGGGAAAGAAATCCAGGACTATACAGTACCAACAAAAACCAGATTTCCTCCAGAAATCAGGGGCAGGAAATCTCTGTCCCTTGGGCAACTGCTTGTACAACAGCTGGTCTGGCTCCCCTTGGCATGGTCCTGCTGCTGTGTTGGCCTCAGCCTCTGGTGAGCCCACTGGGGCTGGCCCAGCATCCTCCCACCCTCCCCTGCTCCCCAACCTGCCAGCAGATGTCTTTTTTCAGAGCTCACCATGCACAAAGGCTGATCTGTGCTCAGACACGTGGCACAGGAATGGGCTCCTGGGTGCCTGAGAGGTTTTGGGGCTGGGAGGAGTCGAATCAATCTATATCTGCTCTCTGGCCCCAGATGGGAGAGATGTTTCCACTGACTTCATTGCCTTCAGGCCAGGACCTGAGCAGGCTGATTTTTAAATGCATCCTGGGATAAGTTTTCATTTTAAATAAAAACTGGGTTAAGTTTTTGCCAGCAGGAGCAATTCCTGGGGTGAATGAACCCTTTTTCCAGCTTGTGATGCCACCTCCTACTCCCAATCCCACTGCCAGCATTTTGCCAAACAAGCAAGCACTGATACAGCCCTGCAATTCAACAGGGAAGAAGTGAATTGTGAGCTCAGCTCTGGGCTCAGCCCTGGTCCAGAAACCCCCCATGGCTCTTGTTCCAGACCACTCTTCATGGCCTTCTCAGAACTTTCTTCAACAGGTCCATGTCTGTCTCAAGTGGAGCCCCCAGAGCTGGAGACAGCAGGAAATGATGGTTTTTGCCCCACAGAAAATGGTCAGAGCACACCTTGTGCAATTAACTTCTCCTTTCCAGTGCAGGGCCACATCCAGGTGTGAATTATTGATCATTCCTGGCACGTGCCCACCTCCAAACTGTGCCAAGGAACAGAGTGGAAAACAGTTCATTTTCTGGCAGCACATTTGAGCAGCCACTGACTTCTGAGCCTCACATGATTTGATTTACTTGTGTAGGTACAGCCTCTGAATCCTGGCCTGTTTGATCTCCCCAGCACACCCCGGGGCTGTGCTCAGGTGATTCCTTTCACCCCACAGGATCTGGAAGAGCTCCAAGTGAGCAGGTGGAATGTTGGAATGTGACCCCTTTTCTCTTTATGTGGGGGTGAGGGAAGATCCAGGCACGCAGGGGGTTGCGCTGGTTTGTGTGGGATTGCCAGGGATGCGAGGGACAGCCTGGATCCAAGGGGCTGCCCATGAGTTTGGCATCTCAGCCTCCCCAAGCAGGAGCCCACCCAGCCCCATCCTGCTCCTGATTGCACATCACAGTGGTGTTTTTAGGGCAGAAGAGGAGGATTTGGCTCTCTTTGCCAAACAAACACTGGCCTGTTGCCTGGGAACAGCAAACAAATCCTGCTGAGGGAATCCATGCCATGCTTTGATGGACTGAAATCCCCAGTTATGCAGGAGGCTTGTGCTGGCTGACAGACCTGGCATGAGGGTAGAGCTCTATCCTGGCCGTCTGCATGGCTGCAGAGATCCCAAATCTGCATCCCAAGATGTCTGGATGATTTTTGCATCTCCTTTAGGTATAGGTCTGCTGAGGTAATAATAAAGAACCCCAATTTGTAGCTTTCTGAGCTCTGTCAGGTACAGACAGCTGGAGTTCAAGGCTCAATCAAGAATTTCCCACCAAAATCCTCTTCTTCATTTGGCTTTCACCTGCCCATGGCAGGGTGTTGGAACTGGATGATCTTTAACGTCCCTTCCAACCCAAACCATCCTGGGATTCTGTGATGATTTTATGATTCTTCCTCCTCCCCAGGGTTACAGGGTACTCCAACTAGGGTTTAATTAATCTGAGCAGCATTCCCTGTCATACACTTACACCAAAGCAGCTCTTGCTGCTGTTCAAGCAACTCCCTGATTTTTTAAGTTTTCCTAAGCCTTTTGATGTTTACATTCTTGTAATGAACTTTCTCACACACTTTATGTAAATAACTCATTGTTTTGCATTCTTTTATGGAGGAGGAGAAATTTGATGGACTGTTGGTTTGTCCAGTGTCATTGGAGAGGCGGCACTTTCACCCTCCAATCCACTGTCACTTTTGGAAATCTATAAATGTTAGAGTCAGAAAATAAACTTCCCTTTTTTCCTTAGAAACAGCAGCGTGTCCACGTTGTGTTGTTTTGTGTCATATAGAGACAACTCCCCAGGAGCTGAGCTGAGCTGGCTGCTTTGCCCCAGGTGAGTTCAGGGGTAAAGAAACCACATCAAGAAACAGTTTTATAAGGTCTGGAAGTGCCATTCTCCCCCATCCGCCCTATCCTTGGTGCTTTCTCTCTCCTCCCTCTCTGTGAGACTGGAAGGGAATTCAGTTCATCTTATTCATTGGGCAGAAGTAATGATGGAATTTTGTTGGTTTTCTTTTTTTTCTTTTTTTTTTTTTTTTTTTGGTTGTTGTTGGGTTGTGGTTTGGTGGTTTTTTAAAGGATATTTCCATCCAGATCAGCAAACAAGGGAACACACAGCAGTGGGAGAGCGGGACAATCCCTGTGAGCATGCCCATTAGTGCCAGAGGGACAATATTCCCTACAAACTGAGCTTTTCCACCTTTCCTGGTGGACTGGCCAGTAGGTCTGAAGCATATCAGGGGCAGGATGCCCAGTGACTATGACAGAAATGTGCAAGGTGAGCTGCAAGATCCCACTCCTCACTTTCCTGGGAAACCAGGCTGTAACCAGGATGGCTGAGCATTCCCAGATGAAGAGCAGGAACAATGAACCCTGTGGGTGAATGTGAGAAATAAACTGTTTGATTTGGAGAGGTGCCTTGAACCCAAGCCCTGCCCGTGCTGTCCTCGTTCGTCTGCATGCGTCAGAGGCACGGGCTGGACATGGGCAAGAATTTGCCTCTGGATTCAGCCCTGTCCCTCTTTTCAGAATCAGTTCCCCAGCTCTGGGTTATCTGGCTCTCCTGAGGGTTCATCCAGCTGCAGGGGATCTCCAGGGGAGCACTGGCATCACTGGAGTCCCAGTGATGACTCGAGGAGAGTAACTGGGCTGCTCATCAGTGAATGGAGACTCTTGGATGAATGGAAACTCTTGGATGAATGGAGACTCTTGGATGAATGGAGACTCTTGGACGAATGAGTTGTGATCCCTCTGGCACTGGGGCCTGACCCTGGGGAGGCCAGTGGGAATTTTCCTGTTTGTTTCATCAGAACAAGAATTTAATCTCCCAGGGAGGACTTTTCCCTGGCTCTGACCAGTGCCTCAGCTGGTTGGCATAGCTCTCTGATTACATCATTGTTTCCTTGCTTTCACAGAAATGATTGACCCAGAGAGAAATATTTTACCTGGAAAGGGAGACCAGGAGCTGACAAAGGCAGGGAAGTGTCAACATTTTGTGTTGAAAAGACACAGAAGGGCTGAGAGGGGATTTGGACAGAAAATGAATTTAGGTTGAGGGACTTCATAGGAAGAAAGATGTGAAGGACAAAAAGACTGATTTCCTTGGGCTGGGTGACCAAAAAGGAAAGGAGCTGCATCAGAAATGCAATCTGTGGGTGGAGAGGGCAGCCTGTCAGGGCAATGGGACACAGCTTTCAGATCCCCTCCCCACCATGTTTAAAACAAGTAAACCTGGGATTTAGGGAAAAAAAAAAATTGTTCTCTGTGAGGGTGGGCAGGCCCTGGCACAGGGTGCCCAGAGAAGCTGTGGCTGCCCCTGGATCCCTGGAAATGTCCAAGGCCAGGCTGGATGGGCTTGGAGCACCCTGGGATAGTGGAAGCCGTCCCTGCCCATGGCAATGAGATGATCTTTAATGTCCCTTCCAACCCACTCCATTCTGGGATTCCATGACTGCCTCGAGAACCTGGCACAGCCTGGACAGGAGAAGTGGATGGGGGTGGATCCTGCCTCAGAAGCACAGACCACACTCACCTTTATGTCAAACCAGGTGCCTTTTGCACCAAAAGTGATGCCAAAACGGCTTTCCCCATTGCAGCTGTTTTGTCTGGGAAGGGAAATAGAGGCACAGAGTCCCCCTGGTGTTCTGGGGAGGAGAGGAACGCTGTGGTCACTCCTGCTCAGCGCCATCCCACCACTGACAGGGTTGCTGACTCACGGGTGGGCACTTGCTGCTTTGTTAAACCTCAGGTTTATTGGTTTCAGGTAAAGCAGAAAGGCAATTTTTCACTTGGGCATGTCAGACAACAATCAGAGTCCCAAAAGGGCCACAGATATGAGTGGCCCCAGTTTCTTCTTGTCACACAGCGTTTCCTAAAAAAGTTACAGCAAAACCAAAGTGTTCAGGAGTCCATGAGTGAATCCACCACCACAGAAACCACAAAAACTTCCCAGCAGCTGCTCATGCTGTGCCAGTGGAGCCTGCAGCTCTCCACGTGCTGTAGTGGCTCCTCTGTAAAGCTTCAGCTCTCTGTACTGGCAGGTGACAGATTTTTGCAGCAGAGAATGACAGGTTCAAAGCAGAACTGAGCCAGGTATTCACCAGAAACACAGCTTCCCACTCGGCACAAACCCCCTCCCTGGTTACAGCTGTCTGGTCCGTGGGCATCTCCTGGACAAGGGAGCAGCAAATTCATGGATAAAATTAATGGAGTTCCTTCTGGCACCATGTTCCCAGCCAGCCAAGCCAGCACTGGGAGCACACAGAGAGCCTGGGCACCTTGAGCACACCCAGGATCCCCATCCCAGGTTCAGATATCCATGTTAGAAATCCCAAGCTGCTGAGCCAACCTCCCTCAAGGAATGTTTTATCATGGAGTTGTTTTTTCAGGATGTTGGCAAAGACCGAGCATGGGAGGTCAGAGGGGCTGTCCTCTCCCTGCCAAGGAGGCAACTGCAGCCTGAGAAAAGTCAGGAACATTTTCCCAGAGCACAGAGCTTCTCCTTTAGGGCTTCCCCTAACTCAGTGATGCGCCTCATTTTCACAGCCTCCTCCCTGCTCATTTTTTGTATTCCCCCAAGGGATTAAATAATGAATTTTCCCAAAGTACCTCACCCACTCTCTCACCCAGAAAACCTCTTTCCTCAGTAGCTATCACACAGTGAAGAAAGATTATCCCTGTTCCCAGATATCCTGTTCACCACCCCAGGCCTTCCTGGTCTTACCATGCTGGGTCAGGGAGATGAATATGAAAACAAGCACGAGGATCCCCATTCCTTTGGCTCTGCTGGAAAATCCCAGGGCTGGGAGTGACATTTCACAGAAGCCTCTGTGTGCTGCTGGCATGCTGGATGGCATCCTGGAAGAGGGGAGGAGTAGGCAGGAGTTAATTATATTCCAGTCCTCGCAGTAACATTTGCTGCTGGGAAACCCTTTTGTGTCGTTCTGACCCAGCTCTGCTGCTCCAAACAATGATGACTTTTTTCACATTCAGTGGTTACTGGCTTTCCTGATTCCTCTCATTGGCAACTGGTAGAATTCCAGCAGGGAAAAAAGAAACTCAGGGAGATCCTCTGCCCTTCACCTGCAGCAAAATCCCTTGGAAGTGACAGGGAGGAGGGAAGAAACGGAAGAGTCCTGAGGATCTGCGAGGAGGAGAAGGATGCAGGCTGGGAGTGATTAATTTTTAATCTGAGCTCGTGTGAGTATTTTCTCCAGCTGAAACCTGGGTGTTATTTTTTTCCCCAGCTTTGGCTTCCAAGGAATTTGGGAGGCTTCATTCCTGAGTGTGATGAGGACACAGTGCTGGTGGAAGAGCTGTTAGTTCAGCAGGGCACCTCATGGTGGTAAATCTGTGGTGGGTGTGCAGCTCTGGCTCTAAAACGTGATGTTCCAGCTGCCCTGCCTGGCCCTGCTGTTTTCTGTGCCTTCAGCTGTGGCAATAAAACTGCTCTGTGAACACATCTTAAACTGACAGGCTAAAGAGTAAAATTAAAAGTCCCTTTCTCCCTAAAAAAAAAATACCCAAACAGAACAACGTAATTAACATCATAGAGTCATTTAGGTTGGAAAAGGTCTCCAAGGTCATCAAGTCCAACCATTCCCCAGCTCTCCCAAGCCACCACTAAATCATGTCCACAAATGCCACATCTGTCTCTCTTTAAATCCCTCAGAGATGGGGACTCCATCACTGCCCTAGGCCCCCTGTTTTAATGCCTGACCACCCTTTCCATGCAGAAATTCCTCCTGATGTCCAGCCTGACCCTTCCCTGGCACAGCTTGAGGCTGTTCCCTCTCCTCCTGTCCCTGTTCCCTGGGAGCAGAGCCTGACCCCCCTGGCTGTCCCCTCCTGTCAGGGAGTTGTGCAGAGCCACAAGGTCCCTCCTGAGCCTCCTTTTCTCCAGGCTGAGCCCCTTCCCCAGCTCCCTCAGCTGCTCCCTAAAGTGTCCAAGGAATTATTGGATGTGGCACTCAGCGCTCTGGGCTGGGTGACAAGGTGGGGATCAGTCACAGGTTGGACTCGATGACCTTGGAGATCTTTTCCAGCCTTAATGATTCTGTGATTAAGTGTCCTCAGTCTTCTAAAGCATCCAAGTGTAAAATCAAACATGGTAAATAAGATTAGGCTGGTAAGAAGGATTAAGGGATGGGGTTTCCAAGGATACAACAGCAAATTTTTTTGTAATTCTGCATGTGGGTGTAATAGAGAGACATTCTGCCTCTTTCCATAAATAAATGACTGTTACACCTGTTTATTTATCATTTATTGCCTTCTTTATATAAAGACACATGTCACCTCTAGTTAATTACACACTTTGCATGTTGAGAACAGCAGACACATCTACAACACTTAGCATAAAATTTGTTTGCTTTCTTGTCTGCTCATTCCCATGGTTTTCTGCAGTCCCACGAGGTCCTTGTCACACTTCTGTGCAGCACTTCCATCCCCTGCGAGGGCAGAGCCCCTCCTGCTTTTGCAGACACCTGATTTCTGGGGGCACACAATGGCCCCCCTCATCCTGGCAGATGTGGAAGTTGGATGTGGTGTCTGCAATTCAGAGGGGTTGAGTCAAACCAGGAAACCTGACACTGCCATCCAAACCATCTCATACACAAAAATTGTTGGGAAGTTGTGTTTACTGTGTCTCCAAAAGCAAAGACACAGAAATGAACTTTGGGGCTTATCACAGCACTTCTGTAAAAGAAGGAATTTGTGACCCACCAGCTTGGAAAAGAATTAACTGAAGGAAGGATATTGTAGAGCTGTGAAAAAGATGGATGCAGAATGACTACATTTCAAGTAGGTGGTACTTAATAAAATTATGAGGGATCAGGTTTTAAAATAAATGGAATTCCTAACCTGGGGGGAAAAAAATGAAGTAAGGACTTTTAAACACAAGGATGCCTAAATCTAAAAATCCTGAGCTGCAATTTCACAAAATCCATAATTATAATATAATATAATATAATATAATATAATATAATATAATATAATATAATATAATATAATATAATATAATATAATATAATATAATATAATATAATATATAAGGAAATGTAATGATGTGGTTGTGGTCACTTCACACACACACAGTAACTTCAAGGAAATATCCACTTCTGGCCAGGATGCTGGATCAGAGGAACTTTAGGAATAGCACAGTTGTTTCTAAAGTATATATTAATGAATTATTTATGCTGAGGATTATCTATTGAGGAGCACCTAAAACAAGCAATTCTGGGAAGATTCAGATAAAATAACAGGGTCAGTTGGCACCTATTAAGCCCAGCAGGGTGGGTGCAGCCAGCAGCCCCCCAACAGATAATTATAGGAAGATTTACCAAGGAAAGAAGACTCTCTGTGGGCCAAAACTTTTATTTTATTTCCCCAGTTGGACGCAGAGCTTTGGGTTCTTTTGGCCAGCCCCAAAGGCTTCACACTGGGGTCAGTGGAGGAACACACAGGTCCATCTTTGTACATGGAAAGAGATGGCTTAGACCCCATGCCTGGAAGTGTCCAGGGCCAGGCTGGATGGGGTTTGGAGCACCCTGGGATAGTGGAAGGTGTCCCTGCCCATGGCAGGGAGTGGAACTGGATGAGTTCACCATGAGATGATGGATTTAAGTTCCCGTCCAACCCAACCCATTTTGTGATTCTGTGATTTGGAGGCAAAGTTTGCTTTGCTGAGTTCAGCCATTTCTCTTCGAATTTTCCCTCCTGAGCAGGGTTCCCACACATACCAACACAGCAGGTCCTCCGGCGCCGGTAGCAAGTCCCAAAGGCAGCGAAGGGCTCCGGGCAGGACTTCAGGTGGAAGCAGTAGCCGTGGTATTCCAAACAACGCGAGGTGTCCCTGGGCAAGCCGAGACCTACAGGGGTGTAAGAGCCGAAATGAGGGATGCAGGACTCCAGGCAGCTCTCCAAAGTGCAGTTTATTCCATCCAAGGTGTTACAGCAGCCCAGGGTGGTGGGTGACAGACCCTGTGCCTACAGCTGTCAGCTCCAGCTGCAGGCAGGCCTGGAGACCCTTTGGTTTTGGTTACAATGCATTATGTACTTTCTTTGGTTACAATGCATTATGTACTTTCCTTTGGTTACAATGCATTATCTGCTTTTCTTTGCTGAGCATCTTAATACAGTAGAACCAATCTATACCTTAACTATTATCTATAGCCTATCATAACTACTATAATTACCATATTCATGTTACTATTCTCCAGTCACTAAAAGTTAGTACATTACAGTTTAAGCTAGAAGCTGTTTTTCAGTTTTCTTGCAGGGGAAAATTCGGAGACCTTTTTTCTACTGCAACATTTGCTGACTTGTTTTCCTGTGCTATCTTTCTGCTTGGTAAAAACATCTTCTTGTTTGAGGTGGGTTTATGCTTTGCTCTAAGTCATAAAAACCTCTTCTAACTAACATAACTTTTGCCTCCTTGGTTATCCAGTAAGACTCAGCAATTCTTTTCTTCTGTATCAAAACTTGCTTCCATCTCTATTCCTTTGTCAGATTCTACATTCAAAAATCTTTCTTCTAAGCATACATGTCTGTGAGAGTTTCTTGTCAAACTTTCATCCATCCCAACACAGGGGGAATGGGATTCCCAGTTGTGCTGCAGGATCAGTCCATTCTCATCTCCATTCCTCCTGCTGAAACCCCACAGACCCCAGTTAGGGATCTGACACAAATACCCCCAAACCCCAGAAGCTTGGAGGAACTCATGGGACCTCAGAGCGTTTAAAAGAAGGTTTTTTGTACAACTGGAGTGAAACATAGAGGTTGGTGGCAATTTTCTGAACATATCCTGGCAATTTGTGCTATAATGGGAAGGGACAGCCCAGTCTTGGATGCTTCTGAGTTCTGTGACTGCAATGCTGCAGGGACATGCAAGGTCGTAACATGTCCTAGAGATAAAATTATGGCTTTTAAAAACCCCCCAAAGCAGGATCTGGCTCAATTAACAGGAACAAGCAGTTTGCCCAGTCCCTTCTTTCTCTGCAAGCCTTTCTCAGGGGTGAGGAGTTTCATTAAGCAAGAAGAACAGGTAGGATAAAGACACAATCAGAAAATGAGTCAGTGCAGCAGAAGGGCTGAGGAAAGGGAACCAGAATATTCAGACAGATGAAGTCAGTGGTGCAGCTCAACCGGAACAATACCAGGGAACACCTCTGCTCTCTTCTACCTACACAGAGAGGACAATTTTTAACCCTGGGGTTAGAAGAGGAGGTGATTTTAATGGTGCCACCATCCCATAGTGCCACAAAAGACATTTCAAAGAGTCATAAGACCCAACACTTGGCAGAAGCTTGTGTGGGGAGGTTCTGGTGTGACACCTGCTCACCACAGGTTAACTTTTCACTTCTGCTTTTAGAAAACGGGAGCTGCTCTAAGAAAAGGAGCTGAGGAGAACATTCTGCACCACCAAACGAGCAAGCTGTGCCTCCTGCACAGGCAAACCCCAGCGTGGGGCTTGCCCCTTACCTGGAACAGCCTGGAGGAAAAGCAGGAGAGCCATGAGGCAGGAGAAGAGCTTCATGGTGGAGGGTTTCAGCTGCAGCCTGGAGACAGGGCCACAATGCCAGAACCTTTGAGCAGGGGAGGAGGGAGCACTCTGGCATTTATAGGGCAGTGGGAACAGCGGGGGCTGTCTGGGGAACCTTGGCAGGGGTGGCAGGGGAAGGCAGCAGGTACAGCCTGACCTCTGCACGTGGCTAAACCTGAACAATGGCTCGGGGGCACAAAAAACAAGGGGACAAATAGCTGTGCCTGCCTGCCTGCCTGACCACTGGGAAGGCCCCTTATCAATATGGATCCACCCAGAGAGCGTCATTAACTTGAAATGTCAATGTGGTTGGTAATAGATTATCTGGAGGAAATTAGCCATCGTTTGGTTGGAGAGAAGGCAGCTGGAATATCATAGAATCATCATGGAATCATAGAATAGTTTGGGTTGGTGGGGACATTAGAGATTATCCAGTCCAACCCTCTGCCATGGGCAGGGACAAATTTCACTATCACAGGTTACTCCAAGCCCCATCCAGCCTGGCCTTGGACACTTCCAGGGATCCAGGGACAGCCAAGGCTTCTCTGGACAACAAAAAATATCTGATCCTACTGGTTGTTCTGTGATGCAACATCTGTTCCCAAGATAAATAAATAAATTACAATGATCATTCCATACACAAGCATATGAAATAGTTGCATTTTTTCTGTGAAAGGTGCTGTGAAGATCTGGTCTAGTGGAAGGTCTTCCTGTCCATGGAATGAAATGATTTTTCAGATTCCTTTCATCCCAAACCCTTCTGCCACTCCATGTTTCTATGATATGTGAAGTGCAGATTATCAGCTTTCAGGTATCACTAGCGGCACCTTCAACTTTGCAGGTGCACAAATAGCATGTGACAAGTGAGATTAATGATTTTTACTCAGCATTTGTCTGTACAGAGTTTGAATGATACCAACAGACACGTGGAGGTGGCAGCTGACAGCTCAGGCTCTCCCTCCATCATTTAATTCAGCCTCTTTCTGTACAAGGTATTTTTTGATGTTGTTCTGACCCAGCAGCCTCAATATCAACAATAAAACCTCCCCCTCAGCCATGTGCATTGTTCTCTGTCTGCCTCCCTGCTTTCTTTGTTTGCTTTCCATTGCAAATTTGCAGGTGCCATCCAGTCCTGAAGGAGAAGTGTTTGTGTCCATTTCCAGATACTCCAGGGACAGGGATGAAACAAAGGCTGCAACAAGAACCCTTCAGCTGGCTCATGCTCCCTCTGAATCCAAGGATATCCTAGCTGAGATATTTATCTCAGCTCTCTGACAGGATCTGTTGTTGTACTTTGTCAGACTGGAGCAGACACTCGGCTTTCTCAGCAATTATTTTTTAAATCACAAAAAAAAAGAAAAAAAAAAGTCTTGTTCTGTAGTGATGGCCTGGAAATGTTTGCCTTTTAGAATTTTACTTCCATGAGAGGTGAAGTACAAATTTAAAACCTCAAGTGTGTTAACAATAGTGGAAGAGGAGTGACTGCCCAGTAATCCCACATTCAAAATCCCTCCCCATCATTTCCAGAATGTCCTCACTATCAGACCACAAGTGCTTATAAAATCACAGTCCCCTTCAAATTAGGATCAGAAATTATCCTAGAAAAAAACCCAACTGTTTGAAATTCAAGGACAATCGCAGTCTGCTTTGACACCTCTGCACTTTGTTTGCTCCTTTTTGTTCTCCTCCTTTCCCAGGTTACTTTCCCAGGTTATTCCAGGTCAGAGGCATGTTTCATATGGATCACAAAAGAAATGCTCATACACAGTGGAAGTTCTGCCCCTTGCCTCAGGATCTCTTGTGAGAAGCTGCTGAGGGAGCTGGGAAAGGGGCTCAGCCTGGAGAAAAGGAGGCTCGGGGGGACCTTGTGGCTCTGCACAACTCCCTGACAGGAGGGGACAGCCAGGGGTGTGTCGGGATCTCCTCCCAAGAAATAAAGGACAGAGCAATAGGAATCACCTCAAATTGCACCAGGGGAGGTTTAGATTGGAAATTAGGAACAATTCCTTCACAGAAAGCTCTGTCCAGCCCTGGCACAGCTGCCCAGGGCAGTGGTGAAATCCCCATCCATGGAGGGTTTTGCTGGTCTGGTCTGGGACTCACATCCTTTTGAGTAAAGGAGTTTTTATGAGAAGGGAAGACTTCTCATTCATTTTGAAGTTTTCAGTCATGAGATAGCTCTGAAAATAATACCTGGGATGCTAAATTTATGGGAAACATCTGCTGTCCCAAAGTGCTTAACCAGATTTGTGTTATGGCAATGTAAATCAGCAGGATTTGACTGCAGTTGGGCTGAAGTGGTCCTGGAACTGGCTGAAAACCTGACTTTATTTCCAACATTGTGAGGAGCAAGTGACAGAGTGGGATGGATGAGGAGAGGTGCCACTGGGGTGGTCAGCAGGGAAAAATATGGGGGAAAATCTAATAGCAACCATTGGGGTTGAAGAGACAAAAACTTTGTGCTGTGGAGGAAAAACCACTGTATTCCCAAGAAGGAAACAAGCTGAATTTACAGTCTGGCCTTGGGATGGAGGATTCTTCACTGAACAAAATTAATCTCCAGCCTGATTTGAGCTCACGGAGCCCATGAGCTGGTTCCTGGCTCCCTCTTGTGGGAAACAGTGCTGGAGAAGGAAGGGACCTCGTGGTGCTGAATTTGCTCTGGTGGAAAGGTAAAAGAAAGAGGAAATGCCTCTTCTCTCCATCCTCAGCACTGGTAATCCACAGGGAAAATGCATGGTGATTATTAATATGTTTGGACAGCAGGGATGGGATTTGGTTTCAGGCATCAAATTTTAGAGAGGAATCGAATTTTTGGAGGGAGTCACATTCAGGGTAAGTGTTTAACTATGAAGTTAATGTTTTCTAACCTCATGAAATTTAATAACATTTCTATAACTTTAAAAATCTCTGTAACTATAGTAATACTGAGAGCTCTGCTCTTACCAGGATTAGGCTGAGCCAGGGAGGAGTTTCCTGGTGCTTTGCCCATTGCACTGCTGGCCACAGCCCCTGCCTGTATTGTCCCTCTCCACACACCCTGGTACCCAGCAGGCTGTCTCCAGCATGTCTCCATGGGGTGGGAATGAAGCTGGGAATGGAGTTGGAGAGGGCTAAGGAAGGCTTCAGCTCCTTACTGGTACAGCTGTCCATGGCAGCCTTGCCCTCAGCACCCACGAGGAGAGGACTGGGCAGCTGGAGCTGGTGGTGGACCTTGCCTGCAGTGGTGGGACTGGGGAGCGGGGAGCATCCTGCCCTCCTTGTAGGAGCTCCAGGTGCCACTCCCAGCCAGCACAGGGCTGTAGCTGGGGCAGGACATCAGGAGCTGTGAGTGGCCTGAGCCCATGGGTGCTCCACTCTGCCAAAATAATTTCTGAATCCACAGCCAAAACCATTTCTGAGTCCACAGCCAAAACCCACCTTGGGCTGTTGTGTGTTACCCCCTGAGCCACCATCCTCCCTTGGAGCATCCCTGAATCTGGTTCCTGCCCTCACTGACCCTGTAGGTCCCCTCATCCCACCCCACACCTTCATCCTGCAGCCTGGGCTGGTCTCAGCAGCCACCCTCCCCTCAGGCTGCCCCTCCATATCCACAGCCCTGCTCCCGGGGTGCAGGGACACCCCAGGGTGGTCCCCATGGAAAGGACATTCCCAGGGGCCAATCCCAGGCCCCCAGACCCCTCCACCCCGACCTCGTGGCGCAAGGGCAGCGCGTCTGACTCCAGATCAGAAGGTTGTGTGTTCAAATCACACCGGGGTCAGCATGGGCCACCACTGCCACCCCTCTGCTTTTCTAGGGGGCTGTTCTGTGCGAGGGTGCCTTAGCCTGGGGGAGTGTATTCTCTTTGCCATCTGTTGGAGGTGGGGCAGTTATCTTCTGTTAAGTGGGCAGTTTTCTTTATCTCTTCCACAACCAATCCTCCCTCCTGGAGATCTCTTCTGTTCATGGGCCAGTGAGTGTGATTGCATGGCTGATAAAATTCCATCATCCCATGGGAGATGCTCCACCCAGGGGGAGGAGCCAAGGATTCCTACCTGGATATAATCTGAGATTTTGGGACACCAGAGCAGCCTTTTGCAGTGGATTCCCAGAGCAGAAGCTTTCTTCTCCACTGCATTCCCAGAGGAGCAGCTTTCTTCTCCACTGCATTCCCAGAGGAAGACCAGGCCCATCTCCAGCACCCCTGGACCTTCAGAGGAAAACTCCACCCTCCTACAGGATCCCTGCTCCAACAGAACCACACCAGGCCCTGCGGGAGGGCTGCAGCCCCCATGGAATGGGACTGCCACCAACACCCTGACCCACAGGGTGTCAGGGCATATTCTGACTCTGACAGTGGTTTGTTTTCCTTTTTTGTACTATTGCATTTGTATTTTTAATTTTCCTAGTAAAGAACTGTTACTGCTATTCCCATATCTTTGCCCGAGAGCCCCTTAATTTCAAAATCATAAAAATTCAGAGGGAGAGGGTTTACATTTTCCATTTCCTACCTGGATATAATCTGAGATTTGAAACACCACAGGCAGCCTTTTGCATTGGATTCCCAGAGGAAGAGCAGGCCCATCTACACCAGAACTGGAGCTTCAGAGGAAAAGTCCACCCTTCTCCAGGATCCCTGCTCCAACAGAACCACACCTGGCACTGCAAGAGGGCTGCAGCCACCATGGAATGGGACTGCTGCTAGCACCCTGACCCAGGCTTGTATTCTGCCCCTGTCAGTGGTTTGTTTTCTTTTTGTACTACTGCATTCGTATTTTTAATTTTTCTAGTAAAGAACTGTTACTCCTGTTCCCATATCTTTGCCTGAGAACCCCTTAATTTCAAAATTATAATAATTCAGAGGAAGGGGTTTACATTTTCCATTTCAAGGGAGGCTCCTGCATTCCTTAGCAGATGCCTGTCTGTTCAAACCAAGACAGAGGGACAGGGCTCAGGGTGCAGGGGCATGGACTAGACTAAATGGGGAACATGATGCCCAGAGCTCTCCTTTGAGCAGGGAGCTGTGCTGGATGGAAATTATGGGCCAAGATGCAAGCAGGGAGGTTGTGTTGTGGTGGGTATTGGCCATAATTTACCTCAAGAAAGAGTTAATGCCTTCCTCAGAAAAACGCAAGAAACTTTTTAACTCCAGGCTCAGTCACTTCTGGAGGACCTGGACATGCTTGCCTGGCAGGGTAACATGGGGTGGTAGGGTCAGTCCAGGGGACTGAATATCTCCAAGGATCTGGAGATATCTGGAGGGGAATCAAGAGCAATTACTCTGTGTAGGATTATGGAAAAAGGGACAAGTTTCTGATGAACAACATGGAAAGATTTTTTTCAAGAATATTAAGGAAGACCATCTGGAAAGCTCTAGTCTGGGCAATCACAGCTCAGGATCTGCCTGAACACTATGGAAACAACCCCTAATTATCCATGCCCAAAAGGAGGAAAGATGTGAAAAAGACTGGAAGCCAAGGATTTACCAAAGGCAGACCACCCTAGACCCAAACAATAGATTTCTTTGAAGAGATGATTTCTTTGGTAGTCAAGTGGACACTGAGGAACATAATTTATCTTGACTTTGGTTTCACCTCTGACAAGGTCTCCCAGACATGTGTCTGCAGCAGGACACACACACAGAGCAGCTGAGCTCAGTCCAAAGGCAAAGCAAAGGGCCACAACCAGGCACTGAGCGGGTTGGGATCAGGGGCTCGTGGTCCAGGGGACCCTTCACTGCTGGATGCTGAGCTGGCTGTGCTTTGGGGTCTCTGTGGTGGGAGCAGAGGATGTTCCACAGAAGGAGGGACATGGCCATCCTGGCAGGGATGTGGGGGTCACCAGGGGACAGGGCCAGTGGCGCAATGGACAACGCGCCTGACTACGGATCAGGAGATTGCAGGTTCGACTCCTGCCTGGCTCAACACTTTTAGCCCACGGAAATTCCTCCTGCTCCCTTTCTGTGCACCTTCCTTCTCCTGCCCATCATCCATCCTCCTTCAAGCTCCTCATGTCCTGTCCCACACTCCAAAAAGAGCAGGGATGGAGCCCACACCAGAGCCAGGGGCACCACAGCAAATCCCACAGCGGAATGCAGGTACCTCCTGAACTGCTGTCCCACAGCCAGGACAGAGCCAGCACTCCCAGGATGTCCTGGCACCTCCTGTGCCCTGGTCCCCAGCCCCCCTACAAGGCTCCCAATGGCCCTGCTGCCCTTTGTCAGTGTCTTGCCAAGTTCTCCATGTGACAGCAATGGTCTCAGAGTAGGACAAGGTCCCAGAGAAACTTTGAAATTTCCATCCTTGGAGTTATTTAAAATTTGGCTACAACCTGATGTCAAAGACTGTTGTGCTCTGAGTGGGGATTAGATCACCTGCTTCCTAGGGATCTCCTAAAATCTATTTTTTCCTATACTTAATTAATTCTGTCACAAAGCCCACCCAGGGCTCCACAAGGGCCGGGCCAGTGGCGCAATGGACAACGCGCCTGACTACGGATCAGGAGATTGCAGGTTCGACTCCTGCCTGGCTCGCAATTTTCCTGCCCACAGCCTGGCTGTCACATTGATGGTGACAGGGACATCTTTTCCCATGGTGCCCTGCCTCTCTCTGGTGTTGTCCCTTCCTGCACAGCAAAACTTCCTTTGAATCAGGGAAGGCTCTGACTGGACACACTGGCGAAAAAAAATTCTCTGTGAGATGGTAAATCACCAAGAGAGAAGCCCAGAGAGGCTGTGGCCTCTACATCCTTGGAGGTATTCAGAGCCTGAGCACGCAGTTCTGATCTGCATGTCATAAATTAGCAGAAGTCTGGACTGGAGACCACCACGTGTCATTTCCAACACAAATCACTGTTATTTGATGTAAAATTCCTGTTTCCATGTTCTTTTGTTGCTTCATCCCATATTTGCACACTCATGGTTCTGTCATCACTGTTTTGTACCTTCACTGTGTCTGTGGCTTGGGCCAGGAAGGTTGAAGGTGTCCATGTGCAGGGTAGCCCAGACCAATTGGCCATCAAGCAAAATCTTGCTACAGCTCAGCTGTCCACCCCTCTGTCACCAGGCTGGAGCAAGTGGAGGTGGCCTTGGGCTAAGCTTTCCCCTCCACTGGGCACCACAGCTCCAGAGAGTTCTATGAGGCCTGGGAAGTTTAACTACACATCCCGTAGGAAGGCAGGATGTGCCCTCCAACCCTCCAGAGCAGCTGAGCTGAGCCTGGAGCTCAGTACAGGCACCTCCTCTCCTGGGTGGTGGAACCTGTGGGACCACAGGTGAGGAGGGCAAGGCTGGCATGGAATGGGCAGGTGGGAGCCAGGTGAGATCCTGCCACTTCCCTTTAACCACCAAGGTCCTGAAGTGAGGGCAGCAGGTGGGATCAGAGGCTGGGGCCAGTTTCTCAATGAACACACCAAACTATGGACCAGGAATCTGAAGGTTTAAGTCCTGCCTGGGTCACTCTGAAACTGGTGGTGGAGGTGACAAGGGACAGCTGTCTTCCTGAGATCCTTAACCGTCCAGGCTTTTTCCCATCTCTCCAACACCACCATCACAGGAACACCATTTTGTGACATCAAAGCTGTGAGCAGGGCACTGCTCCCAGAGCAGAACTCGGCAAGGCACTGACAAAGGGCAGCAGCACCAGGGTGAGCTTTGGAGGAGGCTGGGATCAGGGCACACAAGGTGCCAGGGCATCCTGGGAGTGCTGGCTCTGTCCTGGTTGTGGAACAGCAGTTCTGGAGGTACCTGCATTCCCAGGAGACACCTGCATTCCGCTGTGGGATTTGCTGTGGTGTCCCTGGCTCTGGTGTGACCATCATCTCTGCCCCTTTTGGAGTGTGGGACAGAGCTTCAGGAGCTTGAGGGAGGATGGATGATGGGCAGGAGAAGGAAGGTGCACAGAAAGGGAGCAGGAGGAATTTCTGTGGGCTAAAAGTGTTGAGCCAGGCAGGAGTCGAACCTGCAATCTCCTGATCCGTAGTCAGGCGCGTTGTCCATTGCGCCACTGGCCCTGTCCCCTGGTGACCCCCACATCCCTGCCAGGCTGGCCGTGTCCCTCCTTCTGTGGAACATCCTCTGCTCCCACCACAGAGACCCCAAAGCACAGCCAGCTCAGCATCCAGCAGTGAAGGGTCCCCTGGACCACGAGCCCCTGATCCCAACCCGCTCAGTGCCTGGTTGTGGCCCTTTGCTTTGCCTTTGGACTGAGCTCAGCTGCTCTGTGTGCGTGTCCTGCTGCAGGGACATGTCTGGGAGACCTTGTCAGAGGTGAAACCAAAGCCAAGATAAATGATGTTCCTCAGTGTCCATTTGGCCATCGAGGAAGGAATTGTATCATCCCAGAGTGTTCTGCCCTTGGGAAGTCCATGGTCCCTGTCTCCAGCCATCATCACATTCTTCCTTCATTTCAGAAACATTCTCACCTGGCCTTTGAGGTGTGATGGACCAGACTCTTTTTTACTCTTTTCTTGAGAAAAACTCCTCATGGTGTTCATCAGAAACCTCTGTTTTCATCATATTACACTGAACCATTGTCCTTAAACACTCCAGGAGTCCTCTGGACTGACTGTACCACCCCACTCTGATGTTTCAGGTGGTGAAACATCACATGGAGATAAGTCCAAGTCCCCCAGGAGTGACTGAGCCTGCAGTTGTGAAACTTTTTCCTCTTTTCAGGGGAAGCCTTCACTCCCGTCAGCTTCCTCACAAGACAAAGTGCAGCAGACACTCACCACACCTCCGTGCTTTGGTTATGGCCTATGCCCTGTGAATCATGGGTTTGATTTCCATGCATCTTCCTGGTGAATGGGCTTTCAGTCCTCAGGGAGGTGCTGGGCTGTGACGTTTTTGCTTTTTTTTCCTTAAGGCTGGATTAAATGAGAGATTGAATTTCATGTTCGGACTCAGATGTTTATTAGTTCTTGTCTATATTATAGTTTTACAGACTGTGAGTTCTACAGTGTTTTATTTTAACAAACTGAAAATGGAGTCGTATCTCTCTCTATAAGGTTTTTTAAGGATAAATTTCTTAACTAAAAAATGACACAAATTCTTTTTATTTTTGACTTATTAACTAACTACTTGTGGATCACAATACAGATTTTTTTTTTCTAATTACACTATACTACTCAAAGCTATGAAGAAGAAGGTGAGGAAGGACTAGCTTCTGCTCTAAAACCTATATCTTGTTTTATATATATTACTATATTCTAAAACCTTAAACTCTAAGTTTTCTACTATGTGGTATTATACACTTCTATTCAAACTCCACATCCATAATCCCAGTTCTATCATTCAATTTTGGAAGTTTTCTCCAGAGCCTCAGGTCAAATGCAGTGTTCTCTTGGGGGCCAGTGCCTGACAGCATAGAAAGTCTAAAATCCTTAGTAACCACGGTTCCAACACTGGGCCTCCATTTTTCCTGTCCCTCTGGAGACACCACATCCAGGAGTGTTTCTCCTGGGAGAGGCTCTGCAGGGCTGCTCTGGGCAGTGGCCATTTTTGGCCTTCTTCCTCTGAAGTATCTCATTTAGATATTCTAAATATCTAGAATATTTTGTATAGCAAGGCAAGGCAGGAAAAGATGGTGCCACTCCTCTGCCAGGTGAAACAAAATTCCCATTTCCTCAAAAATGCCCCAAATTCTAGGATGATATTTGAGCAGGGGATGTTCCACCCCTGACCTCGTGGCGCAATGGCAGCGCGTCTGACTCCAGATCAGAAGGCTGTGTGTTCAAATCACACCGGGGTCAGAATGTCCCCTCTGTGGGGAGGTGAGATGGGCATCTTCTGCACGTTTCCTTTTGCCCTCCCACTCCATAACTCTGTACCCCAAATCCCTTCAAAAGGGCAGTGGATGAGCCATGGCAGAGTGGTCTTTCCTTGCTGGATGAGTGTTCAAAGTATCTTCAGAGTTGTGGTTCTTCAAAGTATCACTTCAGCTTTCCCTTATCTATGCATGCAAAGCTGACAGGAATAGTGGGCACCCCAGATGTGGCCTCATGTCAGGATATCAATTTTTCTGGTCCCAAAACCTCTTTGGAAAGGCAAGGAACTGTTAGGGGGGGATAAGATCCCTTTATAAGTTCTTCCTCGGATAGAATAATCCCAATTTCTCCCCATCTCTCTATACATCTCCCGTTTCCAACTCCCCCATCACCTTGATGGCTCTCACTGAACTTGCTTCACTGTGTCAGTGAGGTTTTTTTGTTGATTCTGTTGAAACATCTGGCTGTGGGGAGCCTAAACTGAGCCATCAGGACTGGTCATGAGGATCTTTAACTCCTTGCTTAGTCTTCGCTTGATTCCCCATGGTGAGATGGACAGAGGGGATGGAGGGCTGGAAAAAAGGCTTGAATCTGTAGGAATGGCTTTATGTGAGTCATAATTAATAAAAAGTAGTTGAACTCCTTTAAGGGCTCTTTCAAGGTGAATTTAACAATATATAAACAGGAGACATACTGAGATAAGACAACGGATCAATAAGAAACACAAGAACCTAAGATCCCTTATTCCGTAACTCCTGGAACGCCACCAAAGGTTTGAGTGAGCAGGGATTTCCTCAAGATGTCGCTGTCTCACTGCTTTCAATGTCAGAATCCTCGAGGTTGGAAAAGACCTCCAAGATCATGAAATCAAATGTCCTTGGCTTTGGCTTTGTCTCCATAATGTGATTTTCTGTCCCTTTGACTTCTCAGAATGGAAAAAACCTCAGGTATTTCCTTTTGTAAATCTTCCACAGATGAAAAAGCCCCAAATAGTACAATTTTCAAGATACTGTTGTTGAGGTAACTGGCATTCTGTTGAAAGAATATCTGGTAGGAAGCATTTTTCCTGTAGACTTCCCATCTGGAGTATTTTCACTTCAGGCAACGGGAACAGTTTTACATTTAATAAAAAATGCTGAATTTACAACTATTTTCACTTTTCAGAGGGCCAAACTCTTAAGACTTCTGAAAGCCTTTTTTTTTTTTTTAAGCAGGAGCATTTTGAGTCACAATCTGGGGAAGGTGTCACAGTCCATGACAGGGGGGTTGGAACAGGAGGATCTTCAAGGTCCCCTTTCAACCCAAACCCTTTGATGATTCTATGAAGAGCCTGGTGATGAAGTTTAATCAAAGGGACACTTCAACAGAGAGTAGAACTTGATGTCTCCCCTTCAAGGAAAGTTGTCATAAGCTACTTAATAACCAAGATAATTTCATAATCTTGAGACTCTCCAAATGTTTCCAGTTAAAATACTCTGCCTTGCATAAACAAGGAGATCTTTGAGGCTGTACCAAATGTGAGGGAGAAAGGCTTAAAATATTCTATATTGCTGTAAATTCTTGTAACAAATTATCTTTCCTATATAACTTTATTTTCCAGTGAAAATCCAGTTCTCAAGGAATTGTGATCAGCCCTATCAAGGCCTGTTACACAAAGTAGTTTACTCCGAATATTGACTTAGAAGTAGCTTGACCAGAGGAGGGTGTGAAACCTGAACCTGGGACTCCTTCACACAGATTGGACAGATTGGGTTCAACTCGACTTTTTGTGTCTGGTTGAAATGTTTTTCTGTAGAAACTTGAACTATGTTTTGTCAGGCAGCAAGGTTGGTTTATTTTGGTTTTGTTTTTCTGTCTGTATAAGCAACAGTGTCATTCTTGTGTCACCAGGCTTCCTTCTAGAATGATCCCATGACTGTTTTGGAAGCTGAAGTTTTGTTTTCATTTCTCTCCACCTTGTTGGTTCGAGTCTCAGTGTCCAAGTTGAGGACAAGGTCACATCTCCCTGTGAGTGACCAAGGAAAAGTTGGTTTTGGTCTGCCAGACCTCCCTAAGGATAAAGACCACAGAATCGCAGAATGGGAAAGGTTGGAAGGCACCACTGGAGGTCATTTGGCCCAACCTCCCTGCTCAAACAGGCTCATCCTAGAAGACATTGCACAGGATTGTGTCCAGACAGCTCTGGAATATCTCCAGTGAGGAAGATTCCACACCCTCTCTGGGAAACTTGCAGGTCCTCCTGTTTGTGGAGGGAGGCTCATTCCATGCCAAAAAAAAAAAGATCTTTAGAGTCCATTCCCTCAGCACTTGAACCAATCAATGAAGTGACTGCTGGAGAAGTGATGGAGGAACCTATTAACATTTAGATACCGGGAAGAATTTCTTTGTGGAAAGGGTGCTCAGGAGTTGGGAGGGGCGGTCCAGGGAGGTGGTGGAGTTTGCATCCCTGGAAGAGTCCATGGAATTACTGGACGTGGCACTCAGTGCTCTGATAAGGTGGGGATCAATCACAGGTTGGACTCAGTTGTCTGGGAGCTCTTTTCCACCCTAAATAATTCAGTAATCCTGTGATTCTAACAGACTTTGTGTCTCCCATTTCCTCTGGCCAAGCCTGTCCCTGGTGCTGTCATCCCTTCCCTGTTTGCATCTCCATCTCAGTCCTGCCTTAGTGTGGAGCAGGATGGGGGTGTCAGGGCTGTGATTGCTCAGTCTTCCATGTGGGGATGATTTTTTACAAATATCTTCAGCAATGGCATGGAAAAAACCCACAAAGAGTGGGGTTTTGGCAATTTTATTCCAGCTGTTTAAAAGCAACACTGACAGCAGAGAACTTTATAAAATGGAGCAAGTGGGAAAATATATAACAGAAGTACTCAGGGGTAATGGACTTAGGGGAAAATAACCCAGGTTGTGACACTGGGTAATTTCTTTCCCAATGTACATTTTGTTGACAGCATGTGGTTGATATTTATCTTTCTCTGCAATCAGGAGGCAGAAGGGTTTTCAGCCTGTACACTGATATCTTTAAAATCAGGCCGTAAACCAGTATGGGATGGATTATCAGCTAAGAATCTTCAAGAGAGAAATATTTCCTTGAATTTATTTCATGGGAAAACAATAAAAAATGCTCAAAGCAATTTCTTATCTCTATCTCTGTTGCAATACCCAAGCCTAGAAATCGTCAAACTTCTTTGTCATCAGATTCCAGACCTTAATTCATAATTAATTTCTTGTAAACTCTTTTTTTCTATTTTTTCAGCAGTTTTGCCAGGTGCAGACCCAGGATGTACTCATGAGCGATTTTCAGGTTCCTGTCTTAGGAACTGGGTGAATATTAGAACAAATTCCAAGAAAACCTGAACAAAGCACAGGGACCACCCTTGTGAGCAGACAGCAATGCTGGCAGGGAGATGTAATCAAGAGCAGATTTTTAAAATGAATAAATATTTAAATGAATACAAGCCAGAGCTCATCAGTTTGTAGGTACCCATCATCATCCTAATTTCATTCCCTGCTCTATCACAGTCCATTAGCTTTTCAAAGCCCCAGAAGTGTTAGACACTTTTTATGCCTTATATTTGCAGTGAAAAAGTAATGATGGGAATTTTTCCCAAGGAAGAAAATGGCAAGATGAGGCTGGAGCAGATGGCCCTGCTGAGCCTATCATTCCCCATCTCCCAAAGTTGATGGAGAAATAATATAGCTCTTAGACTTTTGAGCATGGAAAATCAACCAAATTACTTTCCTTTGCCTGAACTTTTCCCTGGGATTTTGTCCCTTACGTAAGAACAGGAGCTGTCTGCAAATGTGATGTGATCCAACAGCTTGGCTCCTTCCTTCCTTCCTTCCTTCCTTCCTTCCTTCCTTCCTTCCTTCCTTCCTTCCTTCCTTCCTTCCTTCCTTCCTTCCTTCCTTCCTTCCTTCCTTCCTTCCTTCCTTCCTTCCTTCCTTCCTTCCTTCCTTCCTTCCTTCCTTCCTTCCTTCCTTCCTTCCTTCCTTCCTTCCTTCCTTCCTTCCTTCCTTCCTTCCTTCCTTCCTTCCTTCCCTTCCTTCCTTCCTTCCTTCCTTCCTTCCTTCCTTCCTTCCTTCCTTCCTTCCTTCCTTCCTTCCTTCCTTCCTTCTCCTGAGATTTTATATCATATTCCTGTAGCCAAAACTGTTCTTGCAACTAAATCACTGCACAAGACCTATGTCCTTAACATGGTGCAAATGGCTGATTAATACAAAACTGCTGTAATCTGAAAGGCCAAATAGATTTTAGAGTAAAAGCCACTTTTCACTTACTTGTGGTGTGATTGCAACAGCTTTGGTCCAAATAATGTACCAGCAGAACTGCTGAGTGTCCTGGGGCAGGAGGGGTGAGTGGAGGGGAAGGAGGGAAGGAAAGGCTCTGTCTGCCCTCTCCTGTGAGAACATCCATCACAAAATGTCCTGGAGCTGCACCATGTCCATGCTGGCATTAAAACAGTGTAGGGACACAGGCACAGGGCCTGGCTCTGTAATATCAGCTAAACTGGCTCAGTTTGGGCCCAGAACTGTCCCAAATCCATGGAGGCTGGTATGGGCTAGGAGCTACTCCCTGTGGATAGTTTTAATCCAGCCACCTGTTCCTGAAGCTGAAGAAATTTAACAGTATGGATGTGGCCAGCCACTCTTGTTGCCTCAGAATCACAGAATGCTTTGGGCTGGAAAGGACCTTTGCACCCACACCCACAAACTCAACCTCACTGCACCTCTGGAGGGCTGGAGATGGGGGTGAAAGGTGGATTAAACTCTGTTTTATCCCCCCAGCAAAGGCGTGGGAGTGAAAATGTGCAGATGACTCGAGAAATGCAGCCCTAAATGCTGCTAGGAAATCTTGGCCTCTCCAAAGTTTCCTAGAAGTGTGTGGCTCATTACCCAGGAGGAATCCCATCCTTGAAGGAGGGGGTGAGGTGCTGCTGCTCAAGATGTGGTTTCCCAGGAAAGTCATGCACAGGGGAGCAGGAGATATTGGCCCTGCGTGGGTCTGGGAGACCTCTGTGCAGAGGGGGCTTGGGGTCATTAAAATAATATCAAACGTTTTGTAAACTTCAGCAGGTGAGAGTCAGGATGGTTTGTGCCATGTCAACGTGTCTGTGAGGAAGGGAGATAAAAAATTAACAACGCCGTGACTTCCCCTTTTTTTGAGGGATTTTTCCGTGCTGGGCCTGTACAGCTGCTGCAATGTCAGCCCTGAAATCCTCCCTGCTGAGGTTGGAGCATGGAGACCAGTGTGGTGGGGGAAAAGTATCTGTGAATGGAGAGATGAAATGAAAGAGATGAAATAAAAGAGATGAAATGAAAGGAGAGGCACAAAGTATTTTTACGTAGTGCTCCCAGGGGTTCATCTGATAGACCACAGAATGGAATTTTTGGGTTGGACAGAACCTTAAAGATCATCTAGTTTCATCCTGTGCCATGGGCAGGGACATCTTCCACTATCCCAGATTGCTCCAAGCTCTGTCCAGCCTGGCCTTGGACACTTCCAGGGATGGGGCACCCACAGCTTCTCTGGGCAACCTGTGCCAGGCCCTCACCACCCTCATGCTTACCTCAAGGAGATATTTAGAGGACATCAGATATTGAGGAAATGCTCAGAGTCCTGTCTCTATGACTCCTAAGAAATAACATAGTCATCTAAAAAGTGCTTTCAATCAACAAAAGATATAGTTCCAGGAAAAAAGTTTCAAGAAAAAACATTAACTGAAATTTAAACTAGAACCTGGGAAGCAAACAATGGGGTGATGTAGGAACAAGTGAAGAGTCAGGCACTGCCACTTCTGGTCCCCAGCAGATGTGGCCCGTTGGGTGGGAGAAAGCAAACTCCACTCCCAGCTCTGGTCCCTGCATTACACAATGCCCTGATTGGCTCATTGGAAATTGGTGACGTGCTTGATGATGTCATGGCTTGCACAACTGGGGTTTTGTCCCTGATATTGACCTTCGAAGCTGTGGGCTGCTTTACAGAGGGCTACAAATGAGGTAACTGAGTAAATCAAAGTACCTATTATTTCAGGTGACTCCTCCAGCTGGTAGCTGGTTTTCTCTGTTTTTTAGAAGTGTCCAAGGCCAGGTTGGATGGGGCTTGGAGCAACCTGGGATACTGGAAGGAGTCCCTGCCCATGGCAGGGGGTGGAACTGGATGTTCTTCAGGTCCTTCCAACCCAAACCATCCTTGATATGATATTTCAAACCATCTTTTATAACTGAATGGACACACTTTTTTGTTAGATTAGTGATATCTTTTCTTTTAGTGTTATCCCTCACTGTGTGCCATCTGTACAAGTGGAGATCTGCAGGGGTTGACTCACAGTGGGATTTAGACATCCATAATCTCTGTGATTTCTCTTGGGGACAGTGGCCTCCAAGCAGAGACAGGAATGAAACTCTGGGCAATTCCAAACTCTGATCAGGACACTGACCTGTGTAGAAGACAGATATTTAGATCTCAAAAAAATTATTGTTATTAGTTGTCATTTATAGCAGAAGAAAGATTGCTAGCAGCAGAACAGAGGAATTCAAGATAACTGAACCACGAGGAGGGAGAGGAGGACACTTGATTAGGCATCTTATAAAAGGCTCATTTGCAGCTGGTGCCAAACCAGACAAATATGAATAACTCACAGGATTACAGAATCATTAGGTTGGAAGAGACCTTCAAGACCACGAAGTCCAACCCATGCCCCAACACCTCAACTAAACCATAGCGCCAAGTGCCACATCCAATCTCTTTTAAACACATCCAGGGATGGTGACTCCACCACATCCCTGGGCAGACCATCCCAGAACTTGATCATTCTTTCTGTAAAAAACTTTTTCCTGATATCTGATAAATATGTCCTTTGGTGCAGCTTGAGACTGTGCAATATGTAATAATTGTAATATGATTAGCTGCAAATACAGTCTGGAAAGCTTCGGGACTCATAGCAGTGCCTTTCTCTGGGTTCTGAGATGACATCATTTGACCATACCCATATTGCGCATTTCTTGGCTTCCAGTCCAAGGTGACCACACCAGGTGCCCGCTGGAATAGTTCCTAGCCAGGACTAATCATTGAAACAGCCCAGGAATTTTTGGCAGAGGGCTAGCAGAGGGCAACACTGTCCAGGCTGTTCTAATAATTGAATATTGCAGATGATGAGTATTCAGTGGTCACATCCTGAATCACTGCTCACACTTGGCTGCCTGAATTAGCTGCAGCTCAATAAATTGTAATGTGATCTTGGATGTAGCAGGCACAAGGGAGCTGTCTACTACAGATGAGAACAAGGAGAAGGTCAATGCCATGCTGATCTGACTGATTATAGATATAAATTTATATTAATCTCATTCTTGTGGCTACAGCATTAGGAGCGTCCTACCTAACAAGAACCAGTGGAGTTCCATGATCCTGTTTTTTGATGATGATGATGGTGCCAAAGGCAACAGAACCTACCCAATAAACTACCTGAGTAGACATTTAAATGATGCACAGAGGGAAGACCTGCTCACTGTCTAAAAAAGACACTTCTGGTGTTTTAACTTGTCATCAGCTGTACAATAACTCTTAAAAATTAAGGCTTATTCTGTAGGATACCATCCACACAGAAGTCTCAGTATTTTTCAGGAAATGCAGCAGCACTAGGGCTGTGGGACAGATCAGGGAATTCCCCATCAGGACCAGAGAAGTACCAATCTTTTCTCCACAGCCTATAGGAGATCCTGCCTTCCTCCTTCCTCTCAAACATTCATTATTATTCCTTCTCACCCTCTCCTCCACAGAGGAATTCCCCTTCAGCTGAGAGGCACAGAGGACAGTACATTCTCCCAGCTGGTGTTCAGTGCTGTCATTTGAATTTCTATTTTATGTTGACTCAGTGTCTGGATTGCAGCAGGAGGGCACAAGCAGCTGAGATCAAAGCAGCCAAGGGCAGGTAATGATTGACCAGGTTCCCAGATCTCAGCAGAGCACCATCCCTGAACCTGAAACGTACAGGGGCCTCCCCTTGTGCCCTTTCAGTGACACCAGCCAATGTCTCACACACCAGGATTCATTAACTCATCTGATGTATTGCTCCTCATCTGAAAATTTCAGGATATTTCTTTAATAGGAGACCTTTGTGGCTGTTGCCAAGCGCAGTGAGGGCTGATGGAGAAACAGAGGCAAAACCTGCCCTGTGCACCCATTTAGCCCATGGGAAATGGCACAAACCACTCTAATGACAAGTGATGTGTAGGAATACTGTGTGTGAAAGCCAAGTGTATCCATTAGAGGATTTCCACTAGTAAATTTTCATTTTCAAGCAATCTTGGCCCTCATTTTCCCATTCTCATTGTGCCATTGTCATAGTTGAGACAGAGACACCACAAAGCAACACACTCCATTTTCAGAAGGCTTCAAACTGATTTTACTATAGCATGCATGCTTTTTATACATTCTTACAAAACTCATAAGTTTTCACTTTACTCATTGGTCACGAAAGACAAAGTGCTCATTGGAATAGGCAGTTGCAGGTTTCTCTTCTTTATCCTTCTTTCTTTCTTGGTTTCTATGTCAATGACCTTGGTAGAAAATTCTTTCAGGGGTAAACATGGATTCTCTCATCAAACTTCTCTCTGGCTCACAGAAGTCACTGTAAAACCTCTTCCACATGCCCTTAGCAGGATGATGTCAAAGGGTAGAAACATGGAAATACAGAATGGTTTGGGCTGGAAGGGAACTTAAAGTTAATTCAGTTTCACCCCCCTGCCATGGGCAGGGACATCTTCTGCTACCCCAGGTTCCTATAAGCCTCATCCAGCCTGGTTTTGAACAGTTTCAAGGATGTTCCACCTTCCATTAGACCAGGCTGTTCCAGATGGAGCAACCTGGGGTAGTGGAAGCTGTTCCTGCCCATGGCAGAGGTGGAACTGGATGATTTTTAAGGTCCCTTCCAACCCAAATCTTTTCATGATTCTATTATAACAATATTCACTATCATTAGGAAAGCCAGGAGAATTCTGGATTATGTTTTAACATGCATTTGGTTTTAATGGAACATAAGCACATGATTTCTTAAATAACTACATGCCTACAAGATTTTAAAGGCATATTTATATTTATAATAGTAAAATGAAGTTTTGCCACCATCCAAATACATGTACCTTATTTTAAACAAACTTTCTCAAAAGCATAGTAGTTCTTAGACTTCTTTTCATTTGCCATTAGCTGATGAGTCACACTTAAAAGAAACCACTGAGGCAAACCCCTCCTATATAACATCATGTATGGTACTTGCTGTGAATTATTATGGGGGTAGTTTGTTACCCAAGAGGGAACAAGAGAGGAAAAACCCTGTTTTGCAGAAGACTGAAAAAATCAGCTTGAAATACTGTTTGCAACACTACAACATTACAGATTTTCCTTGTAATATCACCTTTGGAAAGGGGTCACTGGGGCAAAATTCGCGAGAATTGAATTGCAAAATCCCCCCAGCTCATTTTTGCTTAGAGAGCTTGATTTCTCTGGGATAGGTACTTGCAGCTCCTTGAATTCCCAGCTCATGTGTGGGAGTTAATGTTCAACAGAGATCTCCAGGACTTCATCCTGGCCCTGGGTACTGTGGGATAGAGTTCCATGCACACACTTCCATGTTCCACCCCAGGTCACTGTTGTGCTGCATGAATTGTTCTGCTCCTGGCCTGTTTTATATAAGTTTTGCCCGGTTTTAAGCAACCAGTTTGCTCCTGTCTTTGTTTTTGTTAGCACTCAAAGTCATGGAATTTTCCTCTTGCTCTGAGTGAGGTTTTCATGTTGCCTGTGCTAGCAGGGCTCAAAGTGCTGGTCCCTTCCATTGAATCATGGAATCCTTGAAAAATTTGGGTTGGAAATTACCTTAAAGTTCATCTCATTAAAACCCTCTGCCATGGGCAGAGACACCTTCCACTGGGCCAGATTGCTCCAAGCCCCATCCTTGGTTGTTTCCAGGGTCATCCACCACCTCTCTGGGCAACCTGTGCCAGGGTTTTGCCACCCTCATTGCAAAAAATCTTCCTCCCTGTTTCTTAGAGGGCTCTCCTCCTTCTGCAAAATCTGTTCAGCAAAATCTGAGTGCTGTGGCAATCCATATAAATGAAATTATATAATTTAATAATAGATTGACTCTGTTCCCGAGGAGGGAAGATAAAGCCATGGAAGTGAGTGGAGCTTTTTCAAATAACAAAAAGTAATCACAACCTTCCCCAGTGCCACACTCCGATTTATTTGGGAAAAAGACCCCTCCTCCCCAGCTTGGATGTCTTATGGATAAGTGCTTCCACTTGCACAACATTCCCAGCTGTTCTGTCTGTGTGAAAGACAGGTGAGGGGAATTCACATCTCAAAGGGTCTTGAGAAAAACAAAAGAGTTTTATTTTTTGGTTTATTCATGCTGGTGTTGCAGGTTTGCCTCTCTGTATCCTACTAAAGAGAAAAGAGAGGGGTGGCAAATTAAATTTCTTCTCCATTAGAAATGGGGAAAGCTGAAGAGTTGATGGCAAAGGAAAAGATCAACTTCAAGGCAAAGGTAAAAAATAAAAAGAGGGACAAAAAAGAGCATTTGGCATTTCTTGGTTAATTAGATTTTATGAGTGGAAGAGGGAAATCAGTGTTTATTTGCTGGATAAACTTGCCTTGTTGATCTCTCTCAGATGCTCGATCTGGCCCATTACAGTGCAAATTAAACATAAACCTCAGTAATGTTTTCATCCTTCGAACAATTCTTGGAACAAAAATGCCATTAACTCTGAGTTAAATATAATGAATGAGGTAATAAGGAAACAAACCACTGAACCAGAATGTCAGAGGTAGGAACTGCAGAAACACCTGGGCTGTGACAGTGTTTAAGCTGTTTATCAGCCCAGGAATTTTTGAAGGAGAACCTTCCTACACTGATCTCCTTTTAAGAAAATTTACAGCCACAGGGATCATGCTCTGAAGTGAAGCCCCAGAAGATGCTGCCATTCAAAACACTGTGTAATGATTCTTGTGGAATCAGCACATTCTCCCAACCTTTTAAGGGCAATAAGAGGGGAAATATTTGGCATTGCATCACAAACTTGTGCATGTATATGAAATAGTTTATTTCCTTTAAAGGAAAATAGATGTATTAGTGAGTGTTAGAACTCTTAACTCCTGAGGTTTTTAATATGGACAAACAAACTGAATGCAAAGAGGTCAGAATTTGCCCCTTAAGGCCGAAGGTAAAACAGTGGGAATGATGTGGGGTGAAATGCCAGGCTGAATGGGGCTTGGAGCAACCTGTTCTAGTGGAAGTGTCCCTGCCCATGGCAGGGGTGTTGGAATGAAATGATCTTTAGGGTCCTTTCCAGCCCAAACTGCTCTGTAATTCTGTGATACAAGTGAGGAGTGAAGGAGGGGGAGAGCTTTGTGTCAGCCCCCTGCAGTGGGTGAGGCTGTCCTGAGACCTGCTTAAAAACTGACAGAGAACAGTTGCATCACCTCAAGTCTTGCCCAATGCTTTCCTCTGCCTTTGACATCATCCACCCGGCTACAGGGATGGGGAGATGGAGACAAAATGTTACATGAACTGTCAGTGAGTGACAAACCCAGGGTCAAAGCTGGGTCCCCACTCCAATGGTCAAGCTACATCAGGGAAGGTATAGGTTGGATATTAGGAAGAAATTTTTCACTGAAAGAATAATAAAGGACTGGAATGCTCTTCCCAGGGAGGTGGTAGAATCACCATCTCTGAATGTGTTTAAAAAAAGACTGGACATGGCACTTGGTGCTATGCTCTAGTTGAGGGGTTAGGGCATAGGTTGGACTTGATGATCGTAGAGGTCTCTTCCAACCTCATTATTCTGTGATTCTGTGACTTCCAAGTCCCCCTGGCCCATCCTGGTGCCTGTGTTGGGAAGAGGTTTCCAAAAGCCACAAACATTGGTGCAGCTCAGTCAGGCTTGGCTGATGGTCAGATTATATGACTGACCCATGAAGTGGAAATTCACCCTTGGGGGATTGCAACACATTCACTCCCACCTGTGATAAGGGGTCCAGTCTCTCTCCAGAGAGTTCATGGCAGTTACTCATTGACTTGTCACACTTGCACAACCCCAAGGGCCCTATAAATACCAGGTGCCTGTCCCAGCCCTTCTCAAGCCAGCTCCAGCCATCACTGGCCTTTCAGGTGCTTTGCAGGACCTCACAATCCACAAGCAGCTGACAGCCATGAAGATCCTCTACCTGCTCTTCGCTGTCTTCCTCCTCCTCTTCCAGGCCACTTCAGGTGAGAAGCAAAACTCCTATAAAGAGCAAAAGGGTTTCTAAGCAGAAGAGTGTTCACAGGGGGCAAAAAGCCACCATCAGCTGAAAGGCAAAAATCTGATGCCACAGGGATGGTGCAGTAGTGGGACCAGGAGCATCTCTGCTCAGGATACCCCTCTTGCTAAAAAAGACAACACATTACTTGTTGAGCATTTACCTCTCATCATTTCAGGCAGAAAGCTGAGATTTTAACTCCTGCCACTCCCCACAGGTTCTGCAGACCCTCTTTTTGCTGACACCGTCGAGTGCCGGAGCGCACAGGGAAAATTCTGCCGTGCTGGGGCGTGCCCACCCACCTTCACTGCCACGGGGACATGCCACGGGGGGGTGATGAACTGCTGCTCCAAGTAGGTGACAAAACATCTCAGGGACCTCAGAAGGTCCCCTGTTTTATCCCCTGTTTCTCTGAATAATCAGCAAAACCTTAGCGGGGCTTGCAGGGCAGCCCTCGGTGGGAAGGTCCAGAGAGAGGAGGAACATGTGTACAATGTTGATGTGTGTTTAGGGAGAAAATTCACTTGAGTGGAAGTTATGTATGGGAGAAAGAATTCAGAATTCAGAAAGAATTCTGAACTGTCAAAATGTCCAAGAATTCAGTATTTTTCACTTTATTTTGAATTTTTATGGGAAAAGAAAGAAGTTTTTTCAAGAAATTATTAGGAAAATGCTTCACAGTATTTATACCCATCAGGGGAAGCTTTTTATCATCCCTCTGTTTTTATTTTAAAATTTACCTAGAAAATGTACATTTAAAGGGGGAAAAGTGTTCACAGAACTTTGCTTCTCCAGCTCTTCCCATCTCTCCTTCCTTCCACCACTGCACAGCTCTTAGAAAGGTGAAGAGGAGTGAATTTGTCAGGGAGTGGAGACTTGGGTGTACATTTCACTTTTAACCTTGGAAACCACTTTCTAATAATGTCTGGAGTTTCCCTGATAGCCAGAATTTTTTTTTTTATTTCCTTAAGGTTTTGAACATGCTTTTGGGAAATGCTCTTCAGCTTAAAATACAACATATTATCCATCTACTTAATTCTTAGAATAACTTTGTTCTATTAATGGCCGCAAGATGATCCTTGCCAGCTGCAGTGACTTTCACACCCCCAAATTCAGAGACAGATTAGGAGAGGTTCCTGTACCTTTGGTGAAGAGGACTAGTGTGGTGATAACATTTATCCCAGCCATGATGTTCAGGCAGATCCCCAGCCACTGATGTGACAGGACAGACCTTGGCTCAAAACTAAGGGGGAGCTCAGACCTGTGATGTCTGAATTTCCCAGAACTCCTTATTCGGTGATTCTGTTATTTATAGAATTGCCAAGGCTTAAAGGTTCCCAGAAACTGAAGAAATCTGATGAGGTGGTTCTAGAAAAAAGTTTTATACATTTATTCAGCAAATGGGGATCCTCAATGGTTTCAGGAAACTCAATTCCAATAATAGGACATGTTTGTTGCCAGGAGAATAAGATGCTAAGGAGTAAGATGCTAAGAATGCATTTGGGAATTCAGGAAAGCAAATGGAACAGAAGGAACCTGATATTAGATGATTTTACAAAGCAGTGATGTGATCCCTCAGTTCCTGTGACCACTGATGCTCCTTGGGAAGCAATTTCCACTGATAGCAAATGGACTGGGAGGAGCAGATGGGAGAACTCCAACACCAAATTTCTGTCAGAACATCTCCTAGACCCGACAAAAAGAAAACTGAGCCTGGGAAATTAACAAGACCTCTCGAGTTTGGTTTCAGGTGTAATTTTCCTACAGAAATACTTTTTCTTGGAAGAATGTACCTGATACTGATGGATGTTAGTGTTCAGGACTAAAGTTCTTGTATTGGCTGTCTGATTTTCAGCTGAGTAGACCAATACAAGAGTAGAAGTTAAAACCAACAGGGTACTCTGAAGTATAATATAATTTTTTTTTCCAGCTCAGGTTGCTTGAAAGCAAATCTTTGAATTTAGACATGAAGGGCCTGGTTCAGCAGAATACATTGAGATGTTTAATGGCATTTGAGGTGCCTCGGAGTATTTAAATCATATCAATGTATCTGGCTGAGTTAGCTCTAAGGGAAAACACTCTTTTTCAGAAAAGATAGATGTTTGGAGGCCAAGCAGATACCCCAAACCACTTCAGATGGCACTAAACTTGTATATTCAGCAACTACATCAAATCCTCAATTTTTTATTTTGGTGCAAACTGAATAAAAAAAGTCATTACAAGTGGTCATATAACTCATTTGCCAGTGGCCACAGTTTTATACACTGGTAATCTGCAGACCAGGACACCCAACACACACACAGATGTAGTTTTTTAAGCCCGCAGGCTGAACCCACCCTGTAGGTTCATTTTGAAAGGTAATTAGAAGGTGTTGGGGCTTTTAGGGAATGAGCTAAGGTGGAACTGCAGCACAATAACAAGACCCTTTGTATCCTTGCAGGATTTTGCCAGAATAAGAAGAAAAGGTTTTCCTGGATCAGAGCCTTTGGACCAGCAACATTTCCACTGCCTTGAGGAGCTGATTTTCATGGATCCCTCCTCTGTCTAAAGCCTCCTGCAAATGAGCTTTAAAAGAAGCTTCCAGAGGGCATGTCCTGTTAGCACACCACTTCTGGAGATCCGGGTTTTTCCTCGCTGAAATCACTCCCTTTTTGCTTTTAATACTCAAGCCACTTTGGCTCCTTGGCCACCTATTCCAGCCTACCTCACAGGGGTGTTTGGAGTTTCAATCACTTCAGGTTCATGCAGCTCTTGGAGGATGTGAAGCAATATATATATTATTATTTTATTCGCACATGAAAATAAAGGTTTTCTTAAACCAAAACCTGTGATCTTTGTTGCTACTCACAGTAACTTCCTCTCTGGTTTTGACTCAAGGCTCCGAGTGATGTGGTATTTTTTTTAAGAAGTGAGTCTGTGCAGTCTCACATATTCCCAAAGGATTTGGGAAAGGGAATGACTAAAGGAGCAACCAGTTTTGATGATGGTAATAAGGCATTTAGGATGACAGGAATGAAAGCTGAGTGGGAAGAGCTTTACAGGAAACTCTTGACACTGAGGATAATTGTATGGCAACCAATAAACACCAGCAGTACTGCAAATTTTATATATACAATATACAATATACAATACATAATATATAATATATGGTACATAATGCATAATATATAATGCATAATACATAATATAATATATGGTATATAATAGATAATATATGGTATATGGTATAGGATATATAATATATAATAGATTATATAATAGATTATATAATACATAGTATATTATATATTATATATAACATATGACATATAATAATATGCAATATATAAGCATTAAAAATACACACATAGCCCCTTGAATTTATTAACACAACGATGGGGTCTGAACTATCCCTCCACAGAGACAAGATTTTGGATGATGTATAGACTGGGTTTTAAAACATCAGACCTGTTTTCAACAACAGTCACAAAATTCAGTATTCAAAGAGCACGCTGTAGCAAGGACATCTCACTGCCCACAGCCTGGGCATGTCCAAGTTAAAAAACACACATTGGCCATTTGTTCTACTTCCCTCAAGTTCCTTCTGTGTGCTGGTTTTGGCTGGGATGGATTTAATTTACTTCCCAGTATGGAATGGTTTGGGTTTGTGCTGGGAGCAGTGCTGATAATTCAGGGATTTTTTTTGTTATGGCTGAGCAGGACTCAGTCGAGGTCTTTTCTTCTCCTCACCCCACCCACGAGAGGGCTGGAGGTGACAAGGAGTTGGGAGGGGACAGGGACAGGACAGCTGGCCCCAGGTGACCCAAGGGATATTCCAGACCATGTGGGGTCATGCTCAGCAATAAAACTTGCAGGAAGAACAAGGAAGGAAGGAAGGGACACTTGGAGTGATGGAGTTTTTTTTCCCAAACCACTGTTACCTGTGGTGGATTCCTGCTCTCCTGGGGATGGCTGCACACCTGCCTGCCCATGGGAAGTGGTGATTAAATTCCTTGCTCTGCTTTGCTTGCACAGATTTTGTTTTGGCTGTTAATCTGTGTCTATCTCAACCCACAAGTTTTTTCAATTTCACTCTTCTGATTTTCTCCCCATTCCACCAGGGCAGAAATGAGCAAGAGCTGCCTGAAGCTGAATTTCCAGCTTGGGTTAAAGCACAACATCCTGAAGAAAATCTCTGCTATAATATCTGGATAAATTCAGAACAGACTGAGCCTCAGATTTCCCTGCTACCCCAATGAAACACATCTCTGGTGTGTAAATCACAGAGGTGTTATTCCCAAAGGCATTGTCTCCATTTCTGTCTCTGAATGCTGGACCTTATGCCCATCAAGGTCTGGCATTTCAGCCCAGCATCCACCCTCACTCCAGGCTCATTCTTCCATTTGTGCCCAATTTCTATGGAGTCCCCTGAGTGTCCATCTCACCTCTGCACCCCCCTGAGCCTGAGTGGAACCTGGGCTTGGCCTCATGTGAGACAGCTCCCACTGCTCTCCTCTGTTGATGGCCCTACAGGGATCTGCTTCTCCCATCCCAGGTCCCTGCCCTGTTATTCTCCTGCAGTGGTCACTGAGAGTTCTTCCCAAGGATTTCCTCATTCCATGTCTATTGAGAACTTGTCTCCTAGGACACCATTGGTGTTTCCCCATGAAGGGCTGGCAGGGCAGCAGCTCAAACCAAATTCTTTGATAGTATTCAAGCTATGGGAGAAAATGATTGTTTTGGCTGATACTCCCCTTCCAAAGCTGATGCTGGACCTCAGAAAAACTCATCCTTGGTGACCTGAAGAACAGATCAGTTTTCAAAATGATGACTGGAACAGAGCTTTCCAAAACATCTGCTATCAGTGAGTTATCCTCCTCCCCGCTCTGGTCCATGGCCAGGACACAGGCTGGAGGTGGTCCCATGACTGGCCTTGGCTGGGCACTTTAGTCACTAGGACTGGAGTTTCCCACTGAAAATCAGTTTTATGCATGAGCAGCCTTTATTGTGTGCTCTGTCAAGGAGAACAAACATCGTGTACCCTCTGCCCACTGCCACCTTCACTGTGGCTGCAAACACTTTTCCTTCTCTCTGTCGCTTGTTCCATGCCCTTAACTTCAAGACAGGGGAACTCAACACCACTTCTTGCCTCTGCCTGTTTATTTATTGCTGGAACAGAGGAGATTGTCACTAAATTAATTCTTCCCTTCTGATCAGGCAGATTAGCTGCTCATCAGTTTTAATTAAAAGTAGGGAAACTCCTTCAGAGCCGAAGATATTCGCGCTGGTTTCCCCACAGTCCACAATACAGACCACAGGTGGTGATTTCCCAAGGTGTAAAGGCAAATTTCCCAAGCTCCCTGAAGGATCAGTAAGCCAAACAGATGAATTTGCTCTTTCTGGGTGACAAAATTATTTTCCTTCAAAGGGACAGGTCCCATATAAAATCCACCAACCACTGCTTGGCTGCCAGGTCAAATATTATAATAATATCTCTAATAGAAACCTCAAGATCAACTGCTTCCTGTCAGTCACAGCCTCTATGATTTCTCTGTTCACTGGAGACTGTTTGGAGCATCTTGGTTCTCAAGAAGAAGGAAGAAGTGGAGCACTGTATCCAAGCTCCCTTTCTCTGGAGCCAAGCAGTCTTCAAGGGGGCTCTATCACCCCAGGTACATTTATATTTCCATGGAGGGAGCCTGGACCTGGGACAGGCATTGCTGCCACTCTCCAGCTGGAGCTGGGGAAGGGAGTTGAGGAGGCTGGACCCATTCCCCCTTTCCTTCCCTCTCCCTGGCATTGTTTGGTTCCAAAGAGCACTGAACCATCTGTAACATCATGGCCCAGCAGGGTTTGCTCAGCAGCCTCACTCCCCAAATTAAACATCCCTGCCCCTTGTGCTGCCTGGGACAGGCAGGAGGGGGGATTATGAAAGGAGTAGAAAAGCACTTTTCCCTTTTCCATCAAATTCTGTTATTTCTACAAGTAAGCTTCACCCTTGATGTTTCCTTACAGCTGACTGTGTTTTGAAACATCAGAGACTGATGATTTAAAACATGACAAAGATCATGGACTCCACTTTTTTTTCCTTCTTTTTGTCTTTCCAGAAGCTGAGGGTGCAGGTGGATGTGAAACCTTGTGCAGGTGCTCAGAGTGGTTTGGGTTGTGGGGTTGTGTCCATGTCCTGGATCACAAATCAGGCATCAGGGAGATGGTCAGTGTTCCCTGTGACTCCCTTTAAATAAAATTGCAGGCACACAGGGACACAGAGTGATTTAATATAAATGACTGATTCCTTGAAACTTCTATATCCAAGAGGGAAATGGAGGAGAGGTGACAGCAACAGCCTCAGCTTGTGCCTCTGGCTCAGACTCTAAATGTGTGTGTGAAAATAAACACATATATTTTCATGTGTGTGAAAATACAGGGCCTTTCCCTAAACCATCACTGCCCACCTCAGCTCTCACAGCTCCTGGCAGAGGTCTGAAGGACAATTTCCTCACCATATTCCTCAAGGATGTGGGCTCAATGGAGTATGAGTAGGAATTTGTTTTCCTTGCCATCTGTATCCTGTTGCCCCTCCTCAACCTCCTCATCCATCCACGAGAAGATTTTTGCTTGTTTCTAGCCCTGATATACTGAACTAACGGGGTTATTTTATAAACCTGGAGACCTTTCATGCCCTCCACCCAACTTGCAGCAGCTGGTTCAGCAGGCACAGACCTCTCTGCCCTCTGTGAGCAGTCAGAGCTGACCTCTGCTCTTACCCTCCCTTGCTTCAGTTTGCTGCTCTGACTGAACAGTAAATAATTAATCACCCTCGTGCCTTTGTTTCACTGATGATTTGTGGTTTGTCCTGTTTGCCTGAAAAAAAATGTTCACTTCAAGTTCCCATATGTCACAGGAGTGGCATTTCTTGGTGACAGGTACAAGGGTTTAAGAGACCTTTACAGAGTTCTGGTGACATTTCTTCTGGTCCATTTTAGGTATGGCTGGACCTTCACATGCATGAAAAAAAGGATTAGATTTTATTTTCAGATACAGAAATAAGTTACAAGGTGATAAGAGAGGTGGAGACACCACACAGAAGTGGATTTGATATGTTGAATCTGTGAAATCAGAGAGATGTGAGTCTCTTCATAACCACATTCAGCAAGGTGATTGACAGCAAGGGAAAATGTCATTAAATCAAGAAAATTTGGGCAAGAATGAGTAATTTTAGCCACACCACGCAGACTAGATTTGGGAAGAAGGTTCAGACTATAATATCATTGTTTTCAGACAGATCTTAGGGGTTGCTGGAGGGAATTAGGATCAGTCTCCGATGATAGCATGGCACAACGCACAGCAGTGTCCCTTCCAGTCCTCTCTGTTTAATAACTTCTGTGACATTTGATACAAATCCATGGCTACAGTCAAAAATAAAAGGCACAGAGAGAAACTGAGCTGAGTGAACCATGCTGGAAAACTCCTGGGAGTGCCAGTTTCATAGCCAGAACCAGGAATATCCATGACTCCTTCAGCCCTACTCTGTCTCCTTTTGTTGCAGCCCTACAACTCCAACCCAAGCAAGGATTAAATCTCTGATCCTTTCCTGCATTCATCCCCATCATCACAGAATGGTTTGGGTTGGAAAGGACCCTAAAGATCATCCCATTCCAAGCCCCTGCCTGGGTAGGAATATTTTCCACTATCCTAGGTTGCTCCAAGCCCTGTCTAACCTGTCTTTGAACACTTCCAGGGATGGGGCAGCCACAGCTCTTCAGAGCAACCTGTTCCATTGTCTCACCACCCTCACAGTGAAGGAGTTTTCCCGAATATCTCACCTAAACCTGCTCCTTCAGCTTGAAGCCATTGCCCCTTGCCCTGCCACTCCAGGCTCTTGCCTCCAAGGAGGTCTTTTCTCCTTTGCTCACCCTGCCTGGTGGCTGAGGGGGAGGACAAGCTGGCACAAGACCATGGCCAAGAGCCACAGGGCACCATTAGTTCTGCATGGTTTACAGCCCTGCAGATCCCAGGAACCCACCTCCCTCCTGCTCCAATCCCCTGCCCTCCCTGGGCACAGCCCACCAGCTGGCACAGGTCAGCCAGCAAGATGTGGTCGTGGCTCAGGCCGGGCATCTCCTAACGTGAGAGGTTGCAACACCTCCCTACCTCACCAATCTCCATGGGAACAGTGCAATGAACCCTCTGTTCTCCAGGCAGCCACTCCTCCACCCCCATGTTCTGTCCCAGAGCCTTTATATGCAGAGGCACGGCCTGTGCTCGGTCTCGGACAGCTTCTGTTCACACTGGTGTTGTCCCCATCCCTGCCAAAGCTGCCTTGCTGCCAGCTGCCAGTCATGAGAATCCTCTTCTTCCTCGTCGCTGTTCTCTTCTTCCTCTTCCAGGCTGCTCCAGGTAAGGCTGAAAAGAGATGAGATGGAGGCTGAAAGGGCGAGGATGCAGAGAAGTTCATTAGATCCCAGCGCTGAGGGTCAGATTACCTCTCTGCTCCTGGAATCCATGACTTTCCTGTTAGAATTCCCCTTCCCTGGTCATTGTCCTAATTTTCAAGCTATCAATTCAAGGTTCTTGATAGTCATACTGATGGTTTCTTTCTAGCATGTGATGACAAGATGAGAAAAAAAAAGGATGGTCCTGTATTGACCTTGGTGCCAGAAAATGTTTTGGAGCAGCTTGAATGCCTTCATGTGTCATGTACAGAACACCCAGGGCACAGCCAGCGTTGATTCATGAAAAGCTGATCCTTGACAAACTTGATCTCCTCTATGACACAATGTCCCATTTAGGGGTTTAGATATCTAGCTGGATTTTGTTAAATCCTTGACATCATTTCCCACAGAGTTTTCCTGGAGAAACTGGCTGCTCATGGCTTGGATGGGTGCAGTGTTCGCTGGGTTAAAAACTATCAGGATGGCAAGGCCCAGAGAGGTGTGAGGAATGGAGTTAAGTCCAACTGAGGCTGACACCAAGCTGCTTTGAATTAGCTCAAGTTGTCTCAATTTGACTTGCAGTAGTCTCAAATTTGTACCAGCTTTCTTAGACCATCAAATGTCTGTCTACTCAAAGAAAAAATGTAGAACCATTGAGACAAAATCTCTACTACATGTTTTGGGATTGCCTTCTTGGGCTTTTCCTACTTCATGCACCACAAAATGTATTATTTATATCAAAATACCCTGTGACACCTGAGATGGCTGCAGGACTGCTACAATTCCAGTAGAATCTCTGGGGAAAAGGACCAGTTATTTTCTATCTGTCTATAAAGATTATATAAAACACTATAATATATATTATAGTAATAATTATAAAATATATATTATAGAATATATATTATATTAATATATAAAACACTATAATCTTCATAAGATTATGTAAAACACTACAGGGCTTTTTAATGTAAGAGATAAAGGAAACCAAAGTAAAATCAGCTGAGTGACATCAAAAACATGTAATCCTTGAAACAATATGTGATTAAGAGAAAGGACCCAAGAACCACTGCGACCAAGTGGTTGAAATGTTAGAGACCTGATTTAGAATAAAGCTGTGATGCCTTTCAAATTAGGGATGGAACCCAATTTGATGACAAAACTTTAACACAGTGCCAGGTAAATCTCATGCCTCAAGACCCCAGCCCTCTGCCAGGAGAAACAGACATGAATTTTCCCAATTTTTTTGCAGCTTACAGCCAGGAAACCGCTGACACCCTGGCCTGCAGGCAGAGCCGGGGCTCCTGCTCCTTCGTGCCCTGCTCTGCTCCTCTGGTTGACATCGGGACCTGCCGCGGTGGGAAGCTAAAATGCTGCAAATGGTAAGAGGAATTCCTCTGGGGAAGGGCTGCTGCACCAAAAGCAAGCAGAATCACTGGGCTTTTCCCCTTTTCAGCATCAGAGCCCCTTCTCCAGCCCCCTACAATATCCAAAAAGTACCAGCTAATTGTTGGTATGTGGTGGAAACAAAAGAGAGTTTTTGTGGTGTTGGAATATTCCAGAGAAAAAGAGAGACTGTTTGCAAGAGTGACAGTACAAGGGGAAATGGCTTCAATCTGACAGAGAGTAGATCTGAATTGGATGTTAGGAAGAAATTTGTCCCTGTGAGGGTGGGGAAGCCCTGGCACAGGGTGCTCAGAGAAGCTGTGAGTGCCTCATCCCTGGAAATGTTCAAGGCCAGGTTGGATGGGGCTTGGAGCAACCTGGGATGGTGGAAACTGTCCCTGGTATTCTGGGGCATCAGCAGCCACAAGTGAGCAGCTGTGGGGTGTGCTGAGAGGTGACAGCCCCATTCTGTACTTTATCTGGGTTGTCTTATGGCCAGAAACACAGGTCCAGCTCAGAGTCTCCAGCTGTCTTTACCCTCATGTGGTCCCTGATGTCTCCAGCAGTCTGAGATGTTGAGATGTGATTTATTTGTTTGGTGGATGAGCTAAGCACCTGAATTTTCTCTGCAGGACCCCCAGCTCCTAAATCTGACACCTCACTGACCACTCAGACACGAGCTCTGGACATCTGAGACATCTCCCACCTCTTGACATCGATGGATCCTGTCCTCAGTGCCCTGGGGAGCCTTTCCCATGGGGATGGAGGCCCTCAGGGGCACAAGAACATCTGAGGAGGGGTTCTTGTCCAATAAAGATATTTGCAGTTTCAATTCTAATAAAAGCAAGTTCTTGTGAAACCATGTTGCTGATACCTGCTCATGTATGTCAGGGTGGATTTTGTTGGCTTTGTTGTCTATAAAAATCAGCCTGTAAATGAATTTTATTTAACTACAGTAAGTCCATGTGTCATCAAGTCCTGTTAAATCACCCTGTGTTGCAATGATGTATGTGGCAACATTTATATTAATAATTGGAAAAGCATTAGAGCCCATTCCAGCTGCCATTCCAGCCCAGAGCTGGGATTCAAGAGACAGGCTCAGTCCTCTGCTCCTCTCCAGGGCTGCATCTGCCAGCCCAACCTGAAATATTTGGAATACAGAGAAAGCCCAGGGTGGCAGAAGGGCTTGAAGCTGCTTGACCACATTCACAAGATTCTGCTCCTGCTGTCTCTATTTAGTGTAGACCAGCATCATGTCCGTGAAATTTAATTTCTCTGTATCCCAAACTGGTCAGGATGTTTTTCCTTGCACTGCTCTGTCTGGAGGCAGTGGGCTGTGTGTCCATCAGCCTGGATTCTCATCACCAAGACAGATCCCCTCCTTCCCTTCCCCATCCCTAACACCCCCAGCGCAAAGGTCACAAGGATTGGGACAGGGCATGACTCAAGGTGTCCTTGCTCTCCATGCCAGGAGCTCCTGGATGGATTCAGGACTTCCATGGGTGCTCAGCCTGATCAGTTTGTGCCAGTTCTGCACCGGCCTCATCACAGTGGGTTTGGAGAGTCACAGAATCACGGAATGGTTTGGGTGGGAAAGGACTTAGAGATATCCAGTTCCACCCCAGCCACGGGCAGGGACAACTTCCACTGTCCCAGGTTGTTCCAAGTCCTGCCCAACCTGGCCTTGAAGCTATTCTGGGTCAAATTAATAATGATTAGGACAAGGACATATTCCTGCCACATGGGTTTGTTTTCCTCCCATTTTCTTGGAAAAGTTTACCACAAGTCACATCTCAGACTGATTCCAGGTGAGACCATCCAATAAAAATGCACAGCAAGAGAATTCCTCACAGGAATAAGGACATTGTTCCTCACAGGGATAAGGATCAAACACAGATCTTCCAGGGCAAGTTTATTAAAATTTATTGAGAGGTGTAGACTATGAAATATAAACACCTTAGCTGAGCATTCTGGCATTAGTCACATTATTGCTGACTCCAAAAGGAAAATATAATAATAATAATAATAGCAATAATAAAATAGCTGTTCTGAGGGCCAAAGGAAGAACTTTGCATCCTCTCACAGGCACAGACTCCTGCATGCTGGTGACCTCTTTGGGACAGATATTGGTTGACACAATAAAATTTCAGCAACAAAACATTTTAAAAATAAAAATATTGGTTTTTTTCAAGAATTGCTTTGGAGTTTCTTTGGGTCATTAAGGCTGCTTGTGGAGGGGTTTGTTCTTTTTCTGTTCATATTGTGGTGTGTGCCTGCATGTGTCAAATGAATATTTTCTGCTCAAAATTCCAGCTTTTCCAGTGAGATGATACATCCCTTAAGTTGCCAGAAGCTCTGGTTAGCCCATCTGAGATGTCAGTGGTCACTAATCATACTGAAAAAAAAAAAAAAAGGGAAGAAACTTTCAGATTTTTTGTTTATAATCAGGAAAGAAATTAAATTAAATGCTCAGAAGAGATTGAATGAGCACCAAGGGCTGATATTCCTGAATCCAACTCTTCAGGATAATCACAGACCCGCTGCTGCTGAATTTTAATCATAAATTGCTTTTCTACCTTAATCAATAATGAATTAACCACACTCTGCCTGAAGCTTCCTACTCCTCTTGGAATTTGTGGTATGGTAAAGAGTTTCTGCTGCTCAAGTTTTGTTTTTAACATCTCTTTCTACTAATATTGAACAGAGTTTAAGTAAGAGTCTCCAAAAAGAAAAGAGTCTGCAGCATTTTACAAAGAATGAAAGAAAGAGAAAATGAAATGTTAGAATCAGTGGAGGCAGAGTGTAAATATTCAGGGATATTTGTTGCTGCAGTTTCACATTGGAATAAAGACATGGGGTGAACTTCAGGATTCCAGTAAGGAATTTGAGGGGAAAAAGAATAAATTAATCACAGAATTAAAGAATGATTTTGATTTGAAGGGATCTAAAATACCATCTGGTTCCAAATCCCTGCCATAGGCAGGGACACCTTTCACTAGACCAGATATTTTGATTTTGTCTAGAAGATGAAGTTTATCAAACCATAGGAAAAAAATCTGGGAGAACAACATGACTTTCAGGCTGTTATTCTGACTGTGGGACCAGGCAGCCTTTGTAAGGTGGAACATGCAGGTTTCCTATGAATGACCCAAAAATCCCAGGTTTCAGGACAAGCATGCGCATTGAAAGATATGTCCTTTGAAGCCAGTACTACTCATCAGAAGCAGCTTGAACCAACTAATGGGAACAGCAACAAAAAGAGCTCATTTCTGGCTAATTAATTCCCTCTGCCAAAGAGGTTTCACTGTGATCTTCCCCACGAGGCACTTGAGCTGCAGCATTAATGCTACAGAGGGAAGCAGTGAGGAAATCCTCAGGAAATCCTGTATCTGAGTGGGCAGAGTCTCTGCTCTTTGCCAGCTTATGCTAGAGGAATTTTCCATCTAAAGGGCAGAGCAGATGTCCAAAAATGAGAAATAAATGAGTAAGAAACCCCAATAAATCCCTGGAAATGCTCAAGGCCAGGGTGGACGTGGCTTGGAGCAGCTGTATCTTGTTGAAGGTGTCCATGACAATGGGGGTGGAACAGATGACCTTGAAAGGCCCTGTCCAACCCAAGCCCTTCTGTGGCTGTGTGATCCATCACATCCTGGACTCACCACGGTCCTACAGCAGGGAATTCCCTGCTGGCAGTGTCCAAAGGGTCTCATGAGGGGCGGGGGGCAGCGGTGGCTGGAACAGACGCCCCCAGCCTGTCTGCACTGCGCCTCGGTGTTGGGGGCACGCAGGAAACCTGGGCACAATGGAAAATAAACAATGCAGAGTCATGATTTCCTTCCCAAAGATGATCTAGAACAATCCAGGTTATAGCATGGCCGCAGTCTTGAAGTTTAGCTGCAGGCTGGCCACTTCCACACTGTTAAATTCCCTTATTTTCCAAACTGGGAGGGTTCAATGCATCCAATGGACCCATTTGGTGTCTGGTCACTGCTAAAAATGTGCCCAACACCTTGGCAGCACTTTAGGCAAAAGGGACTAAACCTATTTCTATTTCTATTTCTATTTCTTTCTATTTCTTCTTATTCCTATTCCTCTTATTTCTGTTTTTATTTTTATTCCTATTTTTTCCATTCTCACAATTTTCCCTCTGCATTTCCTTAGAGTTTATTTAACTCTTACCTGAAGTGCCCTGGAGCATTAAGAGGAGAACAACAAAGAAAAAAGAAAAGATCTTCATGTTCAAATTCAGTGCCACCAAATACAACAGATGCTAAGAAAAAAACAAAAATAAGTCATGCATTTAACCTGCATTTAACCCACCACAAACACTATTAATGACAAATTAGCTTCAATTTTGAAATAAAATTGGCATTTATGTAATAGAGTAAATGTTCTAGAATGAATCAATAGAAATAACAGTTTTTAAGGAAAAATAAATTTGAAAGCATCCTGTGTAAGATTGATAAAATGTATTTAGGACTATAAATATTTTTATTAGTTGTTTTTATTTGAGCAGCTCTGCTGAATCTGGCTGGCATGGAGTTAACTTTTATCGTGGCAGCCCATACAGTGCAGTGCTTCATGTTCAAAGTAAGTTACTTAATGACTAAAATACTTATTTTATTTAATTAATAATGTAACCCTTTTCAATTTATTTGAATGTAAACACTCAAAAGCTTTAATTACTCAAATAACGGTAATTTTTTAGCTTACGAGCCAGTAATTACTCCTTGAAATATCTTTACAGAAAATCTAAGCAGCCATCTATCCATCCTGGAGGCCCTGGGTTGCCTCTCCACCATCATTTCTCACTGAAGATTCCACCTATCCTTGGAAAATAATACCAACTAATTTAATAATTAAGAATCACCATCACAGAGTGTAACAATCAGCCAAATGCATGACTGAAACACCAAGCACTGACCATTTCAGATATTCATGGGGATTTAATTAAGCTGCAATATTCTACATCTTGGATGATTAATTTCTTTTTAGAGAAGTAACAAATTTTACCAAAAATTAGGTGTTTTTCTCCTCTTTGATTGAAATTGGTGTGAAAACTGCACCTTTAGCTCACCCAAGAGGACCTGAGGAGAGAGGGGCCAGTGGGTCCTACCTGGTTCCACTCCAGGGGATCTTCACAGTGATGTCTCAGCCCAGAACAGCTGTTTTTATACATTCTGTGGGTGACAGAACTGCCACAGAGCAGCTGGCCAAGGACATGGACTTGCACAGCAATTCCCAGCAGCTGAAATGTCACTTCCCAGCAGCTGATGGGGGACAGTGACCTCTTGTGAACTCCCTCCCCTTTCCCTGGAACATGAGTTGGCCCTTCCCAAAAACACCTCTCACTGCCCCAGTGTGTGCCCAACACATCAATCCCTCGTGGGCAGTGGGAAACTCTCAGACAATCTCCTTTTCTGACCCAGAGAAAAGGAGATTGGGGCAACTGAGAGGCTTTTTAAAACTTTTATTCCATTTTCAGTCTCATGTGAAGGGTGAGACAATACAGATGTTGTAATTCACACCATCACAATCAGAAGCCAACTATTTCCTAATTACAAGACACTTTAAGTGTTTCTTGGCCTATCAGCCTTTTGCCACACCACGCTGTAGATGCCTTAAAGCCAATCATCTAAAACTACCCCTTGTGTGTCCTACTACAATGCCTCTATTTCTCCAAAGTATCTAGTCTTATTTGCAAGGCCATCTTTTGAAATTTTTTTCTAGCTCCATTTCTCTCTCAACAACATCTGTCCTATTCCATGGTGTTTCTAAGCCACCTTTTTTTGTCTCAAATTTTGCATATGGATGCATACTGTGTGGGCCTTCTGTCAGGCCCTGAGAACTCTCTACAAATCCACTTCCCACAGAAAACAATGACCTGGGACACACAGGTTGGGATCCAGGGGGAACCTCACCCTGCAGGGCTGTCTCTGGAGCCTGCAGATGCATCCACAGCTCAATAACAGCTGAATTTGGGAAGCTCAGATTTTGCGATGACTCTCATGTGTGAAATACAGGTGAGAGCCATCTGTGTTCATAGAATCCCAGAATGGTTTGGGTTGGAAGGGACCTTAAAGCTTATCCAGTTCTACCCCCTGCCATGGGCAGGGACACCTTCCACTATCCCAGGTTGCTCCAAGCCCTGTCCAGCCTGGCCTTGGACACTTCCAGGGATCCAGGAGCATCCACAGCTTCTCTGGGCAACCTGTGCCAGGGCCTCACTATCCTCACAGGGAAGGATTCCAATATCCCATCTGTCCCTGCCCTCTGGTTGTGGGAAGCCATTCCCTGTGTCCTGTTCCTCCAGGCCTACAGTATTTGCAGGGAACCCCCGATGAGGGGAGAGAATGATGCATGTGACTCCATCTTATCAGAAGACTAACTCATTACTTTATTATACTATGTTATTCTATATTATATTGCATTATATTACATTATATTACATTACATCTAACTGAATCTGCCAAGCACTCAGCTCTGCACACATTGCACTGAATCTCTTGACTGTCAGGGACAGTCCCGACACACACACACTGTTGGCCCTGATAGGCCAAGGAAACAAAACACCATCACTTTGGGTAAACAATCTCCATATTTCGTTCTACTTTTGCACAAACACAGGCACAGCAAATGATAAGAATTGTTTTTCCTTTCTCTGAGGTTCAGAGAATGTGAAACCCAGAAATATTCTTGGGAAGAATTGTGCCTTGCTTTTCTCTGTGAAGAGAAACGTGGTGACATCGCCCTGGTCCCAAGTCCCTCTCCAGCTCTCCTGGAGCTCCTTTAGGCACTGGAAGGGGTTCTGAGGTGCTCCTGGAGCCTTTTCCAGGTGAGCACCCCCAGCTCTCCTAGCCTGGCTCCAGAGCAGAGGGGCTCCAGCCCTTGGAGCATCTTCTTGGTCTCTTCAGGACTCTCTCCAGGAGCTCCATGTCCTTATGTTGGGGACCCCAGGTAGGACATCACAAGAGCAGATTGCCCTCCCTTGACCTGTTGGTCCTTCTTTCAATCTCATGGATTTGTCACATCTGTGTTCTGCTTGTCCCACAGAAAATATTTATGTTTGAATAATTAATTCCAGGGAAGCATGTCACAGTCATATTTTCTGGAAAAATCCCTTTGCCCAGGATTCTTCTCCTGGGAAGCTGAGAAGCCTCAGAGAAAAAGGAAAACAATAATTATCTCATTTGCTTCTCCTGTGTTTTGCTGCTTTGGAATGTGCTTGGAGATTGTTTACCAACAGGTGAGTGTTTCATTGGTGTCATATGAATTGTTTTGACTTATTGGTCAATCAAGGTCAAGCTCTGTCAAGGCTCTGGAAAGAGTAATGAGTTTTCATTATTATCTTTTTAACCTTCTGTAAGTATCCTTTCTGCATTCTCTAGTTTAGTATAGTTTAGTATTCTTTAATATAATATAGTATCATAAAATAATAAATTAGCCTTCTAAGAACATGGAGTCAGATTCATCATTCCCTCCTTCATCTGGGCACCCTGCAAATACAATAGAAGCACCCACCTCCACACAGCCTTTCTGATTCCACGTGGCCAAGGGAAACAACTCCCACAAAAATATTTTGGTCAAAGATGTGCCCTCAGAGGATCTGGACTACAGAAACTGGGGCAGCACTGGTTTAACCTGAACCCTGAAGGCACCTGTGAGCCCAGATGCTGTGTTTTCATTGTCACACCACTAAGAAACCAGGAAAAAACCCAACATTCCTGTACCTCAAAGAACATTCACCTACTTGGGTCTCTCCCAGAAGATGGCAATGAAGAGCTAAAGCTGAAATTCCCCTCCAGCAACCTTCAGTGAAGAGTACAGAAATTATTCTGACAGTGGGGGTTTATGGATTTTTTTTTTTCTCTCCTTAATTATACTGATGTCTTTTGATTCCCAGCGCTGATATGTGAGTGAATGATGTTTTCTGACAGGTCAGACTCAAAGCCCTCCCTGCTCTGCAGTCTGCTCTGGACTCCTGTGATGGATAAGAAACCACTCACTGCTCTCCAAATCAAATTGACAGGACTCGAGAAAATGGAATGAAGCTGAGTTGGGGGAGGCTTAGGTTGGATATCAGGAAAAGTTCTTCACCCAGAGGGTGGCTGGGCACTGAACAGACCCCCAGAAAAAAACAGATATTTAAAATCCCATTCCTGTATAATTTAATTGGAAGAATGTGTATATTTGTTTTACAGTGTGGAAGAGCATTTGTTTCTGTTATTTGGATTATGATTTTGTTTTTTAAACAACTCAAAACTTTTGTTTTTTAAATAACTCAAGTGATGAAATGTAAAGAAGCAGAAATAGACACTGTGAATATTAAATGTATAAATGAGTTTTTAGAGGCACAGAGCTCTGAACTGAGATTTTGGAGTAACCTCCTGAAAAGGATGTTAAATTAGGATAAAATTATTCTTTCTTCCTGTTTTTCCACTTTGTGCATGTGCCCCATGCCCAAAGTGGAACAAAACAGATCCAAGCTCAAATATCAGGGTTTGGATAAGGTCTTTAACTAGTTAATTTTATTTGTTCTTATGATTGATAGAAAACTTCCTTTAAATATCTTAAACACTATAATTTAACTCATAATTGCAATATACTTTTATTTAAGCATTGTTTTGGCCACTCAAGATTACAAAAGTGATACATTTCACCTGTTTCCTGGCAGTTAAACACATGCAATTAAAGAATAAATATTGCAAATCAATTAATATTGCATCCTGAAAGCATTTTGATGGCTAAATGTCTTACTCAGTTCCCTTTTCCTGGAGTACTGCACAGGACATTGTGTGGAGCCTCCAAAATTATGTTCTCCAAGCATAAACATATATCTGTATGCCTGTGCATATAATCTTTAAATATTCCAAGAGAAACAAAGGCCAAATTTACTCAACTGCTTTATATTTTACATTTACTGAAGAACATGCAAATTGAGAAGAATAATCCAGATATTCTAACCTATTATTTACTCAGGAATAGTCAGGATATTAATGTCAGTAATTGTTTATTTAAACACAGACAAATTTTGTAATGATATTTCTTACTCTCCTGTTTCTCTACAGCCCTCCTAGCAAATCTACACTAATCTAGATATATTTATATAAAAATACTGTTAAAATGAGTATGTGAAAAGACTCCTCTAAGTTCCAGCTGATTTTTTATCGCTCAGCACACCACAGACTTTGTTCCCAATGAACATCCAGCTCTCAGTTCCTTTGCCCACACTTAGACAAGTGTGGCTGTCTGAGATGTCCCTGTGTCCCACCCCTCCTCCCTGGCTTGCTCTCCTCTCTCCTGACCGTTCTCCATGAATCCCAGGAGGAGATCTCACAGTCAGCCCAGAGCATCCTAAATCACTCTAGGAGCTGGCATGAAGGGCACTGGGTTAAACCCTGTGTGTCCATATGCCTCTTCAGCTTACCTGTGACAATGGGATGTCCCCAGACACTTGATGCAACGAGGATCCTTCACCTTCTCTCTGCCATCCTCTTCCTCCAGCGTCCTCTGTGCAAATGACAGCAAGGATGACAGACCTTTGGTACGATTGCCCAATGTTTGTCCTCACAGCACCTCCACATCTGGCAAAAAATGGCACGAAATCCATATGGGAACAGCCCTGCTGTCCATGCACTGACCTTGGACAGCCCAGTGGAAAACTGCCCAGACCTGACTTGGCCAAACCCTGCCTGGAAATCCCATCTGCTATTGGGGATTTTGAGCAGAGATGTGGAGTGAGCTGCCCCTGCTCCCTTTGGGAATTGCACCTCTCCCACAGCAAAGACCCCCCAGCTCAGGGAAGGCACAAGCAGACAGGGTTTGCCAGCTGCTTCCAAAACCCTGGAAATGAGGATAAAAGTGCTGCTTGGGATCCAGAGAGCAGGAATCGATCTTTACCTCTCTAAAGCCTCAGTAATATTTATCTGTGCTTCCCTGACTGCATTGTAAAGCTGTGATTTATCACATGGGGAGTTGGCCCATCTGGGAACAAACCCTAGATTTTGCTAACCTGAAGGTGAACATCTGAGCTGCCTTTTCATCCAGGACACTCAATCAGCTGTAGAACAGATATACCTTGACGAAGATATTCCCAGCACTGAGATTTCTTAAAATCCACATAGATTTCCACAGCCCACTCTTGTCCTCTTCCTTATATAATTTTGAGATCCCTCCTAGGCATCAAGGTTTCTGGCTGTCCTGGCTCTTGGTCCAGAAGATCTGTAAAGCACCACAGCAGTCACCAGGGGAAGCTTGTGACATTACCAGTGATTATTTTCCAAGGAAGGAGAGGAAATTTTTCCATGTGAGGGCTGTGAGGCCCTGGCACAGGTTGCCCAGAGAAGCTGTGGCTGCCCCATCCCTGAGCATGTACAAGGCTGGGATGGAAAGGGCTCTGAGCAACCTGGGATAGTGGACGGTGTCCCTGCCCATGGCAGGGGGTGGAACTGGATGATCTTTAAGGTCCCTTCCAGCCCAAACCATTCTGGGATTCTGCAGCTGAGGAGCCCTCAGGATCAGGAGCACTCAGTGCGTGCTCCAGGTGTTTTACATCACCCTGTGGTCTAACGTGCCTTACACAAACTGGGATGGGTTGCACAAAGATCAGGGACTCTGTGGTGAAAGCAGTTTCAAATTGGACCTTCCTTTCTCATTGGAAGAAACAAAATACAGGCTGGAAAAGGGTTTTTTTTATTGGCCAATGACTGCATTGGCTCATCCTCAACTCTTTATAGGCTTGTTTGGGTCTTGGTGTATCTACAGGAGAACAGAAGTGGCAGCTATCCTCCACCTTCTCCTCAGGTAATTCTGCCTGGTTCTGGAGAGCCACCCTCACCTCCCCATCTTTATTAACCTTTCCTTTCATCAGTCTCAGGTTTCTGCTTTGATTAACCCCTTCGCTCTCTTTACTCCAGCAAGTGCCTCCTGTGTACACATGTTCTGTAGAACCATGGATTGGCTGCTTGCAGGGCTTCCAGGAGGGGACTGGGTTTGCTGCTCTCCAAGAGGAACAGAGACCTGGGAACCTTCCCTTGAGACATCAGAGACAGAAATGTCTGTTTTACTCCAGAAACAGACACCCAGACAGCACAGCAGCTGAGCTTTGCATTTTGAGCCACATGTCTTGCCAGAATGCAGTAAAATTTTGAATGATTTGCTGCCTTAATTAATATTGAAAAAATAGAGATGTCTTTTTTTAGACTTTCCTGAGGATTAAGACTAGCTCATTCTCTGAATCCTTTTGTACTTCCAGGGGGATAATTTGTGGGCCTATGCTGGTACAAGAGTAACTTGCCTGCTGCTGAAGAGGTCTGGGATATCTTCTTTTCACTGCAGTAAAACCAAAATTAAAAGAAAAAAAAAAAGGAAAACCAGCACCAAAACAGGTGCTGGTTTTGTGCTAATCCAGGAGTTTCTAGTCTCAATCTTTGCTTAAAGTGGTACTAATTAGGTCAGTTTTTTTAGAGATGCATTCCTTGAAATTGCTAATACCTCCAAGGATGAGGTTTTCACTCTGTTCTTTGTCCAAATCCACTGGACAGAGATTTTGGCTTTGGTGTCTCCAGGCACATTTTTTAATCATCATCTCCTGGTCAGGAGGGAATCCTCTGTTCAGTTTTGTTCACCCTTGTGCTCTCTGCTCAGTGCAGGTAAAGAATCCACATCCCAGCTGCGGCCATGAGGATCCTTCACGTGCTCCTGGTTGTTCTCCTCCTGATGCTCCAAGGGGCTGCAGGTAAGGAGTGAGGGGAATAAAGAAGAAGACTGTATTTTCTTTTGCTCACTTTCATGGTAAATGTCTGTTCTCTTTGTGCTGTGCAGGACAAGTGTTTCCTAGGCTAGACAATTCTTGTTGGATCCAAAATGGACGCTGCTTTTCAGGGATTTGTCGTCGCCCTTATTACTGGATTGGAACATGCAGCAATGGATATTCTTGCTGCAGAAAGTGAGTAGAAATGCAGGGATCTCTATGGGAATGGCTCATATGCTCATTATTTTTTTTCTCCAGAGCAACACAGCACAGTTCCTGCCACCTGTCTCACTTCTCTGGTGCCAAACCTGCTGGCATGAAGGGGGAGTTCACATCCCACAGCAGCCTCTGCTCTGATGTCATGAGATGAGGAGAACATCTCTGCAGAAAACCTACAGGTGGGTAGAGAGATTCTCTCTTCTTCATGCAGGGGGTGGAGTAGCTGAAGAGTCCCTGGATTCCCCTTGGAAATCCTTCCTGCTTGTACTGAATGGCTCCTGGGAATCATCCTGATCCCATCGCTCCTGGTGGCACCAGTTCCTGCTGCAATGAAAAGCTGTCACAATCCTCCCTAGCAGTGAAGCAAACACCACAAACATGAACCAGACAACACTGTGGAAACTATTTCTTTCCTCTCCTTTAATAAAATCAGTTATGGTGGTATTCGTGTGGTTGAACTTCTGGTGATTCTTTGTAGGGAAAGAGGGAAACATTTTCCCTGCGAGGGTGGGAGGTCCTGGCACTGGTTTCTCAGATAAGCTGTGGCTGTCCCATCCCTGAGAGTGTCCAAGGCCAGGTTGGACAGGGCTTGGAGAAATCTGGGATAGTGGAAGGTATCCTTGCTCTTGGGTTGAGATGATTTTTAAGGTCCCTGCCAACCAAACCACTCTGCAATTAAACAAATAGAGCCCTCAGTACTAAAAGGAGCAGTCATTGCAGTTACAGTGATCCTTCCTCTCTCATTGCAAGAAACAAAATACGGGCTGGAATCTGTGCTTCTGTCTCTTTTCCTTGCCCTCATGGCCTAGCAGTGTAGATAAGGCCAAGACACCTCCAGATGTTTCCTTCAGAGGACCTGGAGGCATCTGGGAAATTTTCTGAGTGGACTTTATGCAAAGGAAAACTGGGAAGATTTTGAATCATATCAGCAACACAAAACAGGAAAAAAATGTAAAAAAAAGGGAAAAAGTAAAAAAATATATTCCCAAGAGTTATGGGTGTTCAATGGAGTGATTTGGTTGTTATCTCTTCAAAAGCAATTGCTGAACAGTCACAACAGTGCCCAGTGAAATATGTTACCAAACTCGGATGGTTTGGACTCCTAATGAAAGTCTGGGTGGGTTTGGAGAGGTGACAATGTATTTTAAAAAACCCTCTGAAGAGCAAATTCTGGCTCTGTGAGAGACACAGCTGCCACTTGTGTTGTTCTGTAGAATTAGTGCTCGTGGTTCTTATTGCAACACCTCCTCTGCAACATTTCTGGGTTTCTTCTATCTCTACTGTTACTTCCATGTTTTATAAAAGTCTGTAGAACAGTCTCTCTCCATTATCCATAAAGGAACAGCAGTGAAAATAGTTCGTACTTGAATATTTCCTTTTAGAATATCTGAAATTTGGTGAGATTACTCCCACCAGTTTTCTCTAGAAAATTTGATTCGGTTTACGAAGGTTCTTTGAATTTTAGAAACTTTGGGATGCCTGGCTTGTGCCAAGGAGCTTTGACAACACACTGCCAGCCACATTGCGGTTTTCAAAAAAGGAAGAGGACTCTGCCCTTGTACCACAGTATGTTTAATTAGCTGTCAGGCCAAAAGATGGAGCCAAATTGTTCATGCAGATGTTAATCTCATCATTTACTCAAGATAACTGCATAATTAATAAAGTATTGAGCTTGGTTAAATACATTTTGTGTACATTTTGAAGCAGTTTAACTAGGGGTAATACTAGTGAAAGACATCCCTAATATTTCCTTTTTCATTTTCAAGAGAAAACTACTAGGAGCAGAGTTTGAGGTTCTCCTTTTTGCTCGTAATTGCCTCATCCTTTGTGCTAGATACAAACTCCTAAGGTGGAGATAAGATCCTCCTTCTTCTCTAGAATATGATCTTGGTAAAATCACTCAAACATTGTGATTTTAAAAGGGTGAAAGACATTTCTGCTCCAGACACTTTGCAGCCTCCTTTGAGGACATTTCCCTTCAGAGTATATCCCACCTGCTTCAGGCACAGCAGCTCCTCAGCACTGGATTATTGCACAAAATGCTGACCCCACCATAATAATTGAAAGTGTTTGAATGTCTCTTGCTCAGAAGAACAGGAGCTGCAGATGAGGCTGGAAAGATTGCCCACCCTAAGAGCCACAACCCAAAAATCTTGCTGAGTTCTGCCAAAAGTGCTCCACCCCTCCTCTGCTTCTCCCTTCCCCTTGTCCAGACAGAGATTTTCTGATGGCCTGGATGGGACTGTGACCATGTGAAATTGATATTAAACAGGGCCAAGGATGCCCAGTTTTAAAGCCAAGCCTTGAGAGTACTTGCACGTAAGATCTTACAGATAATAAAAACTAACAATGCACCTTTGTTTCCTTGAGGAATTGTGTTGGGTAAGAGTAACAGTTGGCAAGTTAACCACCAACACTTGGCAAGAGGTGAGGCAACTGCAACTTTTGCAATTTTATTCCCCCCATTTTTCAGTTTTGTGGCCAGATGTCGGCAGACACACCAGAAATCCAATTACCATTTTTTCCTATTTCAGAAACAGTTCACATACAAAATTATCTAGAGAATAAAAAACTGTGTGAGGGTATGCTTGTAAGGGAAATGGTTTGTAGTCATGTTTTCACATGCATATAGGTAATTTCTGTACACTTCTGTGCACCTGTTTACTTGGGCAGGGCTCTGAGCTAGGTCTGGGCTAACCTGATCTAGTTGAAGATGTCTCTGCTCATTGCAGAGGGCTTAGACTTATTCACCTTTCAAAAGTCCCTTCAAATTCAGACTATTCTATGGTTCTACTTAAGAATTTCATATCAAAGTAATGAAAAAATTACATGACCAGTCAGCAATGGAAATATTTCAGTTTAATTTTGGTATTACCTTTAGACACCACAGCACAGTAGTGTCTGTAAGACATGGTATCATTTACAGAGGTCTTGGTCAATTAGAAACACCAATCATTCAAATTAGCAAATATATTACAGTGTACTTCATATATCATTTTAAAATACTGCATGAACAGTATTTGTTTGTTGACTGAAGGGGGGTTTGAAGTAAAATATGATCTGAGAAAGCATTTCATATCCTAGAATGATAGAAACATAGCATGGTTTGGATTCTAAGGGACCTTAAAGACCATTTCATTCCAACCTCCCCAGTGTAGGCAGGGACACCTTCCACCATCTCAGGTTGCTCCAAGCTCCATCCAACCTGGTTTTGAACACTTCCAGGGATGGGGAAGCCACAGCTTCTCTGGGAAACCTGTGCCAGGGCCTCAGCGCCCTCACAGAAAACAATATCTTTTTAACATCTAATGCAAACCTGCTTTTGTCAGTTTAAAACCATTTCCCCTTGTCTTATCACTTTTTGTCCATATAAAAAAATCCCTCTCCCTCCTTTTCATAATACCCCTTTAGATATGAAGATGGAGTCTGAGGTCTCTCTGAAGCCTTCTCTTTCCAGGATGAACACCCCCAGCTCTCTCCATCTCTCCACAGCAGAGGTGCTCCATCCATGCAGAAGCTGGGTGCTGCTTCCCATGGCAGAAAAGAAGAAGCAGAGCTCAACAGCTGGCAGACTGAGAGCAGATAACCAAAAACTGAATGCTCATCTAAAGCATAATCTGGTTTTGGAATGATCAACTAAAGGCCCTGTGGAAGTCAGAAGAATCCAAAAATCAACCAGAGCCCTTGGGGGAAAAGCTCAAGCCCAGAGCAGGAGCTCTTGGGCCCGAGGGCCCAAAGACATCCTCTGGCACTGGATTTGCCTAAATTTACATATTTCCCATCAGCTGGAAGGGTGTCCAGGGACATAACCATGATATATTCACTTTATTTGGGTACATCTTGCTTCACTCTGGCATCTCCAGTGGCTACTGGCCAGGAAGCCAATGGACATTTTAGTTCCATATATCCATTCTGCATTCTTATATTCTGTATTTATGGAACATAAAATTAACTGGGATCACCAGAAACACACAGATCCTTTGTCTTGCAAGGTTTTAAGTTGCTCCTAGGCAGGGGCAGTTCAACCTATGTCCCAAGATGTTTGACACATACCATGGTGGGTTAACGTATCTTACACAAACTGGAGTGTCACAAGAGATATTGCATGAAAATAATGGGATTTTCCAGGAAAAAAGCTCAAACCCTACTTTATCATTGGGAAATGAAAAGCAGCTGGTTTCTGGTTGGATTAGAAGCCACCAGAAAAAAAAAAGAGCAATTTTTGGATTGGCTCAATGAATGGCTGAGAAGATAAAGGACTTGTCAGTCTCTTTTTGGACTCACTTTATAAAAGAGTATCCCAGTCCCAGAGCCAAAGTCTTCAGGAGGGAAGGGACCAAGAGCAAGTCTTGTTTGGCTTCAGGGCTCACCTGATACCTGGTAATGTCTCAGTTCTTTTCTTTCAATGTCAGCTTTTGTTTTTCCTCAAAAATCCAACTCCCAAACCTCTGTGTTATTAACTTTAATTTGTACGTAACTAAAATGGTAAACCTAAGATTTCAGAAAATTGAACATGTTGAATAAGAGGTTCAAATATATGCTAATACCTAGAATGCTTTAATAATTTTTTCTACCTCCTAAGTGCTAGGAAAATAAATGTTTTATTAGTTCAGGTTGCTTTAGAGAGGTCTGTGGTCCAGAGAAATTGGTGACCTCTCAGTGGAAATCTACATGTCCATATCTATATATTTTCATTAAATATATAGACTTTGAATATAAATATATTATAAATAGCTATACAATATTTTTGTAATGCATAATAGGTATAAAATTATATATTATTTATATTTTAATATAGTATATAATACAGATTTTATTTATTGTATTTTTTATTTATGTCTCTACGTTAAACCCTTATTTCATTTTCAGAATTGTTCACTTAACCTCCTTATTTCTCCTGATATTTTCAAATATATAGAAGCTTGTGTAAACTTCTAATAATTAATTTTGAAACAGTTTGGGGTCACCCTCTATCAATTCTGTTCTCAGCAATAAGACATTTCAGCACAATCTCATTCCCATTCCTTGCTTGAGAGACCCTCATTTGTGACAGATCAGAACATTCCTAATTCCTAATAATTCTTAATATGAAACATTAACTGCCACTTCTTTATCCATAAGCACCCTTCTAGACTATCTTATCCTATAAAGTTAATCCTAATATAAGTTTAAACTCTTCCAATAAAGGTTTCATATGTTTGCCTTTCAAATTTTCTTTTCAAATAAGAATTGATTTGATTGTACATTTCCACTCTAGAACTGCTGCCTGTAGACCAAGACTGGAAATGCTGAGAAAATTGACCTCTTGATAAATTTAAACATTACAAAATGAACATTTTTTTCCCCTGAAGTTTGTAATTATTACAGTATTATCACCTAATTTTGCTTTATGTTGTTTATTTACTAGATAAAATAATTTAGCTAAAAATAAAGTTACGGAAGTACTTAAGGCCAGGTTGGATTGGACTTTGAACAGCCTGGTCTAGCAGAAGGTGTTTCAGCCCCAGGGGTTGGAGCAAGATGAGTTTCAATGGTCCTTCCAATCCAAACCATTCTGGCATTCCATGAATCTGTTCTGGCTAAGGACTCTTTGCAAAATGGAAAATAAATCTTGTTGTCTTATAAGTCCCATCAACAGTTCTATTATCATTATGCTCCAAGGACCGCATAGCTTCAGCATTTCATACCTTCTTAATGTTCCTTGAGAGCAGCTCCTCTGTGTACTGACTCTTCTCAGTCCTTGCAGCAGCCATCTGGCTCCTTCAGCTAATCTCACTCTTTTATGGCACTTGCTCTTGTTAGTTACAGGTGTTCCTAATCTTTAGTAATTGGCCCCAGCTGTAACTCATTGGGGGATAGGATTGCATTCTGCATTGCCTTCATCTATCCTACAAAATCTGAGCTATTAAAGTAACTTAATGATCTCATGTCCTGAAAATATTTTACCCCACACAATAGTCAGGCTTTCCATGGGTTTTACTGATTATTTTTGAAAGCTTGAAGATAAAATTAATATAAATGTAATTGTTAACACAGCGTGTAGCTCAGGAAACTGCAGATCCCAGGGACTGTCTCTTACATCTTCCTTGGTCCTTTTCCCAACAGTGCCACAGCACATCCTCAGCCATGAAGACCCTTTACCTGCTCTTTTCTCTCCTCTTCTTGGCTCTCCAGATCTCTCCAGGTAAGATGGGAAAGAGATGCTGGAAAGGGATTTTTGTGCACGTGAAGAAAAATCCCCAGCACATTTTAACCACTTCTGTTTCAAATTGCTAGAAGCCAGTCAGGAATCAATCAATCAGCCCAGTGCTTGTGATAGACCTGCTTTGTAACCTCACTGCCCACAACCAAGGTTGTGACAAAGACAGCTTAAGGAATTTGAAAACAAAAAAAAAAAACAACCAAACAAAAAAAAGCAAAACAGCCAAGGTTGTGACAAAGATAGCTCAAGGAATGAGAAACCCTTCCACTGCAATTCCCTGCCCTGCAGAGCAAGGGACAAGGAAACATTTTGTTCTTGTTGCAGGTTTGTCTTCACCCCGGAGGGAAATGATTTTCTGCAGAGGAGGGAGCTGTCACTTTGGAGGATGTCCCTTCCACCTGGTTAAAGTTGGAAGTTGCTTTGGGTTCCGCTCCTGCTGCAAACCGTGAGTTTGGCGTTCACCAAGGCTCATCTACAGGATGAGCAGAGAAATAGTAAATAGTTTGCCTGTCTCCTAAAACCCCAAGGTGTTCCTGAATATTTAAATTAGGAAAAAGGGGGGAAAATGATATTATACCATGAGGACAGTCGAGTGTTCTGTGTTGACTCAAGTGTAAGATGTTGCCCAAGAAGCATTTGAAAAATGCTCTCAGGCACAGGGTGAGGTTTCTGTTGTAAAATTTATTGTAAAATTAAATTATCATATGAAAAACAGCCTTCTATTTTTACTCAGGAATGAATGAGCTCACCCCAAAATCTGGGGATATCAATTTAATTCACTGCTTTTCCTAAACAATAGGGAAACAGTCTCCTTACTCACACATATGATTGCATAGATCTACAAATGACATGAAATATTTTGGGAAGAATTTGTATCCAGGAGGAAAAAAAGCATGGGCTGAGAGTGAGTGGGGAGGGAATATTAGCAGAAAGAAAATCTGAATATTTTTTTTTCCTTTCAGCAGGCCATGGAATGTGAGAGAGGTTGATGAGCCATTCATTGAAGAATAATGAAAATTTCTTCTAAGTCTACAAAATTGCTTAGAATCTCCTTACTCCTAAAAGATCCCACTGGATCCAGCTGCAAAGCCTCACACTCCTTTCATTGCCTATGCAAAAGGCTTTAAAATACAGAGTAAACCCAAATGTGTTCTGCATTGCTTTCCCTCCTCCTAAATAAATTGTTGGTTAGCATTGGTCATTGAAACTTGTGTCATGATTCTGCCTGGGGTTTGACACACAAACCCCAGAGGGCAACAATTTATGGTGCAAACTGCTCCTTAATTTGAGTTTTTCTGAGCCATACAGCTCTCCAGGTCCACACAGCTGTTAACCTACAGTGCCAGGAGAAAGGCTGGCTAAAAGAACTCAGCTTCCCTTTGTCAGAATGTGCTCAGATGCCAAAATCCCTTATTTCTTACTGTGCAGAAATCTTTTCTTGGGAAAACAGGAATGGTTAAAACCCCTCATTCCCCACCTGGAGGCCCTGGGCCCAATGTAACCCTCCTTGCCAGGGGCTGGGAACTGTGCTGCTCCACACCCCATCCCACCACATGGCAGTGAGGGACTGCCTGGCCCTCATGAGCACTTGGGATGATCCCATGGGGACACCTCAAGGACACCTTTGTGGACCTTAGAGGAAAATAGATTTCCCAGGGGAGCTGTCCAGGTCACATCACAAAGGGGCCCTCTGGATTAGATGGGTAACCTGGGTAGCCCTGCAGGGTGGGAGCTGGGGGTCTTCCCCTCCCCACCCATCTGGACACAACTGAAGGTCAGAATGGCTTTCCTCTGTTGAGGCTGACCTCATCCTCTGCAGAAAATGCCTCCAATGCATCCATGAACATGTGTGTGCATAACGAGTGGCTCTGGTTCTACTGGTAAAGATTTCTCTATCCAAGGATGCCACCCTGGCCAATCCCAAATTTCCAGCTGGGTATGAAGCTCTTGGCAGAGATGCCAGGCTGCTGCTTATTGGCATTTACAACCACCCTGTTTCACTGGGGAACTTCATCCACCTCCCACTTCCTACAAAGATGCCTCTATCCCGCAACTGTCTTTCTCCAAAACACATGACATCCTTAATATTTCGTTATTATTCAATATTCAATATTCAGCCTTAATATTTCAAATATTTCATATTTGTCTCAGGGCAATGGTTTTGGCAGCAAAACTCTGCCCAGTGATGGAGTTATGGAGCAGAAGGCCCAAAGGAGTTTTTCATTTTTGACCTTACTCAAAAAGCAGACTCATACATACCAAAACATAAACCTTAGAGATCAAGTTACCTGGGGGTGTCCAGCCTAGAGAAGAGAAGGTGTTGGGGAGACCTTGGAGCCCCATCCAGTGCCTCAAGGAGATGAAGAAGAGCTGGAGAAGGATTTTGGGCCAGGGTATGGAGCAACACCAAAAGGGAGAAACTTTCAAACTGACAGAGGACAGGGTTACAGTGGATATTATGAAGAAATTCTTAGCTCTGAGGGGGGTGAGGCCCTGGCACAGCTTGTCCAGAGAAGCTGTGGCTACTCCATCATTGGAAGTGTTCAAGGCCATGTTAGACAAGGCTTGGAGAAACCTGAGATAGTGAAGGTGTCCATGCCCATGGTGGAGGTTGGAATGAGATGATCTTTCAGGTCCCTTCCAACTCAAACTATTCCAGAGGTGATTCTGTGAGAGAAGGATTCTGCTCCCCCAGGACTGCACTGGTGCTGGTGTCTTCACCCACGAGTTCTTGTGCCGATCCCAAGGATTTCCCTGCTGGCCCCACAGCCCGGTGCCGCTGTGCCGCGGGTGTCACAAGAGGTGTTGCATGGGGACAACGGTGACATTGATTGCAACAGCCCCAGGAGGCCCCTCAGCCTCTGGCCCTGCAGCAGGGAGGGAGCAGGGCCAGCCCCAGCACCCCCACAGCCATGGGGCACTCCCGGCTTGGCCCAGGCCACTTGTGCCAGCAGCAACTGGGGCCTGTCCCACCCACCAGCACTGCTATAAACCCAGCGAGCTTGGGGCACGGGGACACTCCCTGAGCTGGACTCTTCACACAAGTGATTCCAGCTTAGTTTGGTACAGACAGACCTTGGTGTGCTCTGAACCAACACCTTTCTCAGGTAGGTCACTGGAGAGTCACTTCCAGCCCACCAAGACCCTTCCCTGCCCTCCTGCTCCTTCCTGGGTCAGTGCTGCACAGGGATGGGGACTGGGCTGCCTGGGAATCCTGGGAATGATCTGGAGTTGGGGATGGATACTTGCCAGCTGAGCTGGGAAGACTTTCCTGACTTCAGGAAAGCAGAGGGGATTGTGCAGGGTGTTTGTGAAGCAAGCTTTGGGCTGGCTTGGGCAATGGACAGCATTGGATAAGACTTCATTTAGCTTGGCCTCTCCAGGCACAAAGATTCCCCTAAATCCTTGACCCTGCTTTGCTTCTTGCTGTGTTCCCTCTGCAGCCCCGAGAAGACCCAGGACAGGAATCAGCCATGCGGATCCTCTACCTGCTCTTCCCCTTGTTCCTCCTGCTGGTGCACAGTGCTGCAGGTGAGAGGGACAGAGGGGAGATGGCTGAGGTGGGAGCCCACACCTGAGGGGTTTTCCTGGTCCTGGTAAGAGACCACAATTCTCAGGTATTTATAACATTTGGGAGGGACTTGCTGTGAGGAAGATCTGGGCAGCAGAGGATCCAGCACAGCAAATCCTGTACATCCTGCTGATTTTTCCCTCCCTCTGTCTTTCCCCACATGCACACAATTGCTGTCGAAAAAATGAATTCTGACTGGGGAGTTTACTATGTTGGTTTTGGTGTTCAGTTCCCATACAAGACTGGGATTCAGAGACAGCAGGAGATGCTCTGGAACCAGACACATTTTTGACATTTATGCCAAGCTCACTTTGACTTTCCTTCTTCTGCAGGATCTTCCTTGGGTCCAACAAATAGGAAACAATGTCAGAAAGAAAAGGGATACTGCTCACTTCTGAACTGCTCTTTCCCCTATGGCATTGCGGGAAAATGTTCCAGGTTTTACTTTTGCTGCAAAAGGTAAGTTTTGGAATTACAAAAGCTGTTCTCATGGCAGAAGGTGTTTAAAATCCCCTGAGTAGCTAAAGGCTCAGCGTCCTTGAGGATTGAAGGCAGAGCTGAGGGGAGGGATGGGAAGGTGCTTGGAGCTGCCCTGAATGGGGCTGTGGCAGCTCCAAGTCAGACAGGGCCTGTCCACTCTCCTCCAGTCCCAGGGGCCTTGTTCAGGCCCTGCAGGGGACTCACCAGAGCCACCAAAGAGGGAAACATTCCCTGTCCTTGGACAGCTCTGAGGACATGATCCAGGTCTTGCTGCATCTGCACAGTCCTGGAGCCAGGGCTGCCAGCTCTGAGATAGCCCAGGTCCAACCTGGCTGCACTAAGGACTGCACCTCACCTCCCCTGAGCCTGACTCTGCTGCACCTCACCCTGGGCATTGCAGGGCAGGGGAGAGAGGGGCAGGGAAAGTTACACCAGCTGATGTGCTTGTTTCCTTTCTTTCTGCAGAATCTGGGGATGAGACCCTGAAAATTCCTGAGAAGAACCTCCCCCGTGCTTTTGGCTGCTGGACCCATCTGCTGATGTCCCCACCTGCTGATGTCCCCATCTACTGATGCCCCCATGTGCTGATGTCCCCTGGCCTCGGTGGCTGTGCCGTGCCCGGCTGGGCTCACAGCAGCAGTGGCAGCTGCTCCTGCTGGGTGCTGCTGGGCTGGAGCCCTGTGCTGCCAGCCCCGGTGGCTTTGGGGCAGGGGCTGCTTTTCCCAGCTTGAATAAAGACGAGCACTTTGGCATTGCAGGGCTGGGCCGTGTCTGTGTGTCCTGCTGCTGCAGGGCTGCTGTGCCTGCTGCCCCTGGGGCTGCCACTGCCTTGGTGGCAGCAGAAGGGCATGGAGCTGGGGCTGAGCAGCGCCTGTGTCCCTGGGGATGCTCCTGCCTGGCCGTGCTTTGGGGACGCTGAGCCTGGCACTGCCTGCTGGGCCAGGCTGGCTGGGGTGCCTGTGCTGGGGCTGCCCTGCAGATGCTCCCTCTGGGGAATTGGGATCCCTGTTCTGCTCCTGCCAATCCCACACGTCCCTGGTGTCTTCACCCACCACTTCCTGTGCCCATCCCAAGGATTTCCCTGCTGGCCCCACAGCCCGATGCCACCGTGCCGCGGGTGTCACAAGAGGTGTTGCATGGGGACAACGGTGGCATTGATTGCAACAGCCCCAGGAGGCCCCTCAGCCTCTGGCCCTGCAGCAGGGAGGGAGCAGGGCCAGCCCCAGCACCCCCACAGCCATGGGGCACTCCTGGCTTGGCCCAGGCCACTTGTGCCAGCAGCAACTGGGGCCTGTCCCACCCACCAGCACTGCTATAAACCCAGCGTGCTTGGGGCACTGCAGCATTGCCTGGCCCCAAGGCCATCTGCACACAGCCATTCCTGTCCCAGCTTGAGCACCAAGATCCTCATCAGGTAGGTGGCTGTGGGTTCTCTTGAGGACAGCTGCCCATTACAGCTCTCTCCTTCTGACACTCTGTTGTTTACAAACTGTCGCAAGTGTTCATGTGGACATTGGAGGTCATTTGAGCTTTTTTTAGAAAGTACACAAATTTTCTCTATGAGTGAAGTGATTATCAGAGCCCAGAATATGCTGGAAGTAAACCTGGGTTTCCTGCCTTCACCTGGGACTGGAAATGTGTCTTGGGGCTGGAGGCAGGTCCCTGAGGCTTCTTTTTGGGGGTACCTGGAGACTGTGCTGGATAAAATAGGGAGATGCTATTCAAGCAGCAGTACAGAGATTTTCCATTTTTTCCAGCTTCTATTAACATGGAAGGATTTTTTTGTCCTCAACCAAACTATGATTCTCTGATTATTGGAATAAGATCCCAATATTACCGGGTGGAACGTGCCTGGGCTCGTCTGGCCTTGCTGCTTGATCAAAGGCGGCAGCTGTGGTGTTTCACCTCAGAGACACCCCTGGCTAGCTGGAAATGGCAGCTGGCACTTGGGACAAGTCCAGGCTGGCAGGAACTCAGGCTTTGCCTCTGATGGAAAGGCTTTAGGCGAGGCAAAGAGGAAAAGGAGACAGATTCTGCCGGAGGGTTAATCCAGAGTTTTTATTCCATGGTCACAGATCTCTGAATCTTGGTAACAGCTCCAACAGAATCCCGACCGCATGGTCCCGTGTCTTTTTAAGCCCAGGGAAAGGGGGAGGGAAGGGGTAGGTGTCCCACCAACCAGGTAGGAGGAGGGGAGTCTCAGGGGACAATGACACCTAGATGGGCCAATGACCCCAGGGCTGAGAAGCATCTTTTGAACTTCACCAACCAGACGACACCCTTGCTGGAATGTTAAGATTGACGTACAGCACTTAGCAAGCGGCAAGGGGAGGGGAAGGGAGAAGGTATTGCCACACCTGGGAAAGGACTGGGATAGCTAAAACAGGAAATTGCATCACACTGCAACATCTGATGTAGCTGAATCTGCTCATTTTAAAGGGGGTTGGAACTAAAGCTCCTATAAGGGGTCCCTTCATCCCAAACCATTCTATGGTTCCATTCACCATAGTGATAGGCAGGAACCTCCTTCACAAAGTTCTGGGCATCTCCAGGGACATGAATTTCCCGCAACTCCACAAACCAGGTAATTTCCCAATTCTTGTTTGATTGTTGGCTTTGTGTTGAGTGCTGACATGAGCACCATCTGAGAGGCAAACTCGGCTTTGTCTCTTGGAGAAGGAGAGGCAGAATTGTGAGGATAAAAGCAGCACCAACTCGTTTCATCTGGTAACTGCATTTGAAAATCTTTCTTGTTCCACCCCTGGCTCTATCTCAGCAGAAACATGTATTTCTGCTCAAGACAGAAGTGTTGGATGCAAAAGGCCTGAGGGAGCACAGCTTCCAAGGGTTAATATTCTGCTTGTTTTCCACAAGTCTTTGAATTCTGATTTGGCTACTAGTGCAAGAATCAGGCATTACTTGTCCTGCATGTCTCTTAAGAAAATTCATAGAGAGTAAGGTGATGGAAATTGCCCAACAGGCCAGTACTTCCCAGCTGCTCCCAGGAAATCCTAAAGCACCTGAGATCCATTGGTTGGAACAGGCCACTTGTGATAGTCCCTCTGCAATTCAGAACATTTCTGTGTGCTGTAATGTCCAGGACCTTTGGTGTGTCCATTCTGCAACTCTGTGAAGTCCTGGGAGAAGCATCAGCCATGAGGATCCTGTTCCTGCTCTTCCCCTTGATCCTCCTGTTGGTCCCGGGTGCTGCAGGTAAGAGGGGAAGAGGGAGAAGTGCATTCACACACTCTTCTCCCAGGCTGTTGTTTCAACTCTTTCCCTGTGCATGATTTTCCCTGGCAGCAGGAAAACATGCCAAGTGCATCCGACGAGGAGGATTCTGTGCTGTGGGGGGCTGTCGTTTCCCCTATAAATACGTGGGAGTTTGTTCAACACTGAGCCACTGCTGCAAAATGTAAGTTCTGGAAATGGTTTCTTCTTGCTCATGGACAAAGTTATTATTGTCTTTCAACCAGCTCCTCCTTCACAGCTTCATGCATTTATGCTCAGAGGAAAAGCCAAGAAAGGAAAGGAAAAGTCTTTTGGGGGGAGGACCTGGCCTGAGTAGGGCCAAAGTAGCCCCAGGCCAAGCAGTTGTACCCTACAATCCTTTAGCCCCACAAAGTTAACTCACTGGCAATGCAGAGAGCTCAGCCCCATTGCCCACATGAGAAGGCTGTTCCTGGAATAGCATGAGGGTGCTCCTCTTGATATCTGTAGCAGCTGGAGTTGGCCTCTGTAGGCTGAGAGTTGTCTCCCTGTGCTTGTTGTCATTGCAGGAGGAGTGGATAAAGAAGGGCAAGAAAAGTTACAAAAAATGATGTGCTTGTTTGTTTTCTTCTTACAGTATTTGGGGTTGAGACCCTGATACTCCCAAGCAGAACATGGCACTCCCTTCTGGCCCCTGAAAATCACCTCCTGATGTCCCCTGCCCTCTGTTCCTGTGCCGTGCCCAGCTGGGCTGACAGCAGCAGTGGCAGCTGCTCCTGCTGGGTGCTGCTGGGCTGGAGCCCTGTGCTGCCAGTCCCGGTGGCTTTGGGGCAGGGGCTGCTTTTCCCAGCTTGAATAAAGATGAGCACTTTGGCATTGCAGGGCTGGGCCGTGTCTGTGTGTCCTGCTGCTGGAGGGATTTGTTGGGAGCAGATGGGACCCTGCTTGGTTCACTGGAGACTTTCCCTCTCAAGCATCAGATCCATATTACGTCTGATGTTGGAATACACCTCTAAGAATACTGAGTCCAACCATTCCCCCAGGACTGCCAACCCCAACACTAAACCATGAGCACAAGTGCCACATCCACAGAGCTTTTAAAATCACTGCAGGAATGCTGACACCACCACTTCCCTGTGCATCATGTTCTAAGCAACCCTCACCATTTCTGCAGAGAAATTATTCCTAACACTCAGTCTAAGCTTTCCCTGGTGCTATTTGAGACGATTTCTTCTTTTCTGGTCAATTGTTACCTGGTAGAAGAGACTGACTCCAAAAATGTCTGCACTACCATTGCTTCCCAGGCCTGGAGGACTCGCTGAGGGATGTTCAGACCATCCCTGCTGTCCTGGTTTAGGGCAAATTTGGGAGAAAAACTCCAAAAGGGGGCCCCTCCAGAAAGCAAACCCACACGGCCACTCCCCCCAACGGGTTTTGGAAAGATTCCTGGGAGAGAAGTGGAAAGAACCTGTTTATTTAACAGGCACAGCACCCCCCAGCACACAAAATGAACAATACCATGTGACAACACTCTTTCACCGCCCTGAAAAAGATGACAAATTCAGAAAGTCTCTCTTGGGAGTGCTCACTCTGTTATCTGTCCTTCTGCTGGGGTAGCTGCTGCAGCCACAAGGTGAAAACTCTCAGTGTTTCCCAGGTCCCAGTCCATAGCAGGTTTGAGTGGTCTCAAAAAAGAAAAAGGAAAAACAGTCCAGGGAAAAATTCGGACATTTTAGCTAAACTAAGGAATGAGCAGATGCGGAGAGCAAGAGCAAAGCAGAAAGCAAAAGCAGCACTGTGTACTGCCCCGTTTCTGTGTCCTGCTAGCTGTGGGGGAGCAGCTGATAAGAAACCAAAACAAAACTTTCACTCTTCAGAGCCAGTCCTGAAGGCACAGAACAAAATATCCAGCATAAATAGAACACATGAATGGGAATACAAACATCATAACGTTGCCCTAGGACACCTGCCTGCCTTGGCTTTTCCTTCAGATGTGCTCACCTGTTCTGGCACTGATTCTGGAGCTGTTCCCTCAAGCTCCCTTTCCCTCTGCACTGAAGTGCTGCTCCCCCAGCCCAGGGGCTCCTTGGCCCTGAACATCTGGAGCCAGACTGATGGAGGTGTGGAAAACGAGCTCAGGGCCTACCAAGGGCAAGCACTTTACTTACGGGGGGAAGTAAAGTGCAAAAGGGAGTGCAGGAAATTTTATTTTCTCCATCTCATTTCCAAACTCCTGAAAAGAGCTGTTGGTGTGAAATGAGTGGCAAACCTTTCCCCTCACTGTACAAAGCTGAGCACGATTGCAATATTCAGTCAGATCTTCCACATCCCACTCTGAGTATAGAACAGATAAAATGGTAGATCACAAGGAGGGAAACAATTTCCTCATTTCTACTCTCCCCAACACCAACCCACCTCTCTTGTCCATCCCATCCCTCTCTTACCGAGCCCTCTGCCGCTGTGCCGCGGGTGCCACAAGAGGTGTTGCATGGGGACAACGGTGCCATTGATTGCAACAGCCCCAGGAGGCCCCTCAGCCTCTGGCCCTGCAGCAGGGAGGGAGCAGGGCCAGCCCCAGCACCCCCACAGCCATGGGGCACTCCCGGCTTGGCCCAGGCCACTTGTGCCAGCAGCAACTGGGGCCCGTCCCACCCACCAGCACTGCTATAAACCCAGCGTGCTTGGGGCACTGCAGCATTGCCTGGCCCCAAGGCCATCTGCACACAGCCATTCCTCTTGGCTTTGCTGCTGCCTCAACACCCAGACCTTCTCCAGGCACGTGAGTGTGGGATTTTTCCCTGGAATTCTGCCCACTCAGGGTCTCAGCTCAAAGCCCAGCAGACCAGCATCTCCTAAAGGAAAAATTATTGGAAGTGTCTAGGGGTAAACTTTGGCCATGAAAGATTTTTTGGGAAAGACAACAAAATCCTTCCTGTGAGTCTAAGAACATGTGGAAGGTGAAACTGAGGTTTCCTAAGTACAGGATAGCCTTGATGCTGCAGGAGTGCCCAGGATCCTCTTTGCTGGGGGAATGAGGGTTTTCCCTTGGAAATTATGGAGTCTTTTCCTGTAGCATCCATCAGTACTGAGCTTTCCCATCATTGCAGGCTTTCAGTAGCTGCAAAGGTTGATTTCTGTTCCCGTTTCTGGGCATTTCCCTGCCCTCTGGCTGCTCCCTGGGTCTGTGCTGCCCAGGGCAGGGGCAGCAAGTGTGGGGCTGGGGAATGTCCTTGCCAGGAATCCTGAGAATGCTCTGGAATTGGGGATGGGCACTGCCAAGCTGAGCTGGGAGGATTTTCTCAAACTCAGGGAAGCAGAGTTGGTTGGGCAGGGTGTTTGGGGCACGTGTTTGATACATGAAACCTGAAGGACTGAAAGAGAGCTTGTTCCATAACTTTCAGTAGCAATTTTTCCTCTGTTATCCCCCACATTTCACTGGCCATGTATTTTCAATGGATGGGAAAAAATTGGCCTCAGGTCTGGTGCCCCTTCTCTGGGGAAAGGATTTTGGAAGAGCTTCAAGAAAATTAATTCAAAAAATCAATTGAGGTAATCAATTTTAAAAAGGCATGAAACAGGAAACACTTCCAAAGACCTGAAACAGAGACATGAACTCTCCCAAATTTTGGAGAGTGGCACAAAACTAATAATTGTTTTTAAAGAGAATGGGAGAGGAAACATCATCTGCTGTAGTTGGGAAGCAGTCCCTTTGCAGTTTGGAGAACCCCAGAGCCCAGGTTTCTGCACCATCCAGGGTCTTGCCTGTCCCCATTGCTTGGTGTCCCCTCTGCAGCTCTGTGAAGACCCAGGAGAGGCAGCAGCCATGAAGATCCTGTTCCTGCTCTTCCCCCTGATCCTCCTGTTGGTCCAGGGTGCTGCAGGTGAGAGGGGAAGAGGGCAAATGAGGGAAAGTGTGAGCACCCAGCAGTGGGAATTCAATGTCCCTGGATGTGACAGTGTTTTTGGGAGTGTTGAAAAGATAATGGAGGACTGAGGTCAAAGGGGTTTCTCCAATGTGTTTCCGACTGAATAACAATTTGGGGGGGAGAAATGCCATGGAGACAGAATCCTGCATTGTTCTGTAGGTCAGGAAGATTTTGGGCCCCAAGCCTGCATCCAGAACTTCCTGTTTGGGAGTCTCTTGCCCTTCTCAGGGACAGCGGAGAGCCACAGGGTTTTTTGAGTGGAGGCATTTCCTGGGGCACAAACGTGACACTAATTATCCATCAGCTTAGTGTATTATTATTATTATTATTGTTGTTGTTATTATTATTGCTGCTGTAATTGGTTTGTGTGTGCTTTTGTCCATGGAAACAGGAAATATAATTGCATGCAGGCGCAAAGGGGGATCCTGCACCTTTGGACGTTGCCGCTACCCCACGAGAGCTGTTGGCAGATGCTCATCAGTCCAACTTTGCTGCATTAGGTAAGGACCAGATCTCTGCCTGAAGGAAGAGTTTCCTCCTTTTTCCCCAGGGGGATCTATTACAAATTTCTTTCTGGCTAGCATCTGATAAAATATCTCCTGCTTTTATAATAAGTCAAAGAGGCCCAAATGAGTAGGGAAAAGCCTTTGTGTGGTTTTGAGCTTCTGTGAGTGGGACTGCAGGAGCCCCAGGTAAGCCAAGGCCTCCCCACCCACCAAAGCCACCAAAGAGTGAAGCCTCCACTGTCCTTGGGCAGCCCTGAAGACATGCTAAAGGGTTTGCTGAATCTGTGCAGGGCTGCCAGCACTGAAATAGCCCAGGTCCAACCTGGCTGCACTAAGGACTGCACCTCACCTCCTCTGAGCCTGACTCTGCTGCACCTCACCCTGGGCATTGCAGGGCAGGGGAGAGAGGGGCAGGGAAAGGTACAACAGCTGATGTGCTTGTCTGTTTATTCTTACAGTCGCTTTGGATGAATCCCTGAAATTCCCAAGCAGGACATGGCCCTCGCTTCTGGCTCCTGAAAATCACCTCCTGATGTCCCCACCTGCTGATGTCCCCATGTGCTGATGTCCCCTGGCCTCGGTGGCTGTGCCATGCCCAGCTGGGCTGACAGCAGCAGTGGCAGCTGCTCCTGCTGGGTGCTGCTGGGCTGGAGCCCTGTGCTGCCAGCCCTGGTGTCTTTGGGGCAGGGGCTGCTTTTCCCAGCTTGAATAAAGACGAGCACTTTGGCATTGCAGGGCTGGGCCATGTCTGTGTGTCCTGCTGCTGCAGGGCTGCTGTGCCTGCTGCCCCTGGGGCTGCCACTGCCTTGGTGGCAGCAGAAGGCCCTGGGCATGGAGCTGGGGCTGAGCAGCGCCTGTGTCCCTGGGGATGCTCCTGCCCGGCCGTGCTTTGGGGACGCTGAGCCTGGCACTGCCTGCTGGGCCAGGCTGGCTGGGGTGTCTGTGCTGGGGCTGCCCTGCAGATGCTCCCTCTGGGGGAACAGGAACCTTGTCCGGGTGTTTATAGGCCCAGATATCATTCTGTTCTCTGGACCCTACTCCCATGCCAGAAGGACATGGACTCGGAACTGTGGTCACAGTGGCAAAACCTCATCCCTAAAATATAAACACCTTTGTTCCAAGGTCCCAGCTCCAGTCCCAGCTGCAAAACCTGCAGCATGAGCCATTCCTTAATAAGGATGTGGTGTGGGAGATGTCACTGAGGACAACATAGACCTACAGTGAAAACACACGACATTCATGAACTAGAGAGGGGTAAAATAATTATGTGAACTACCAGGTTTGCTTTGTCCTCTTTCATCTGCATTATCGCTATATGGAATACTCGGTATCCAGCACAAAGTTTCACTGAAGCATCACTAAAATCCCCCACCTTTCTATACTTTTGATGATAGAAATTATTATTCTTCCTGCTGCTTCTTGCAGCATTGCGGAGGGAAAGAGCACAGAGGCCAGGCTGGAATCACCAGTAGCCCAACAGCTCCTTTTCCCATTTCTCCCCCTGCATCAGAAAAGAAGAGGCTTTGGTTTCCTCTGCTGACGCCTCTGACAAGGATTCCCAACCCAGACCTTTGTGTCATCCTGCCTTGTGTAAGGAGCATGGAGTGCTGTGGTTTGCTGGACACATCCAGGGACACAGGGACACATCCAGGGACGCACGGACACATGCAGGGACACACGGACACACACACAGACCCTGCTCACTGGAAACCAGCACCAATCTGCTGCTCTGGCACAGAGCAGAAAATATTCTGAGTCCCTTCAAGAAACCCTCCCAGTGAACCCACCATCAGTGATGCGTGCAGGTGGTGCCTCTGCTTCTGCTGAGCATCCAGAATTCCTCTCCCACATTTTTTATGATTACCACCTTGTCATTGTAACTTCACATCTCTGGATTTTGAAGCAGAAAATGCCAAGATGTTCCCCTTGCAAACCCCCAGCACTTTGCCCCTTGTAGTTTGGGGGGACCAGATTGCTCTGCCAAACCCCTGGAGAAGGAGCTGCTAGCTTGGGCACATGGCACAGACTCTCCTGCCTGTCAAGGACTGTCACTTCTCCCAGTGGCATGGCTGGCATCAAACACACTGGATTCACAAGTGATGGCTGCATCCAGCTTGTATTTCTTCACCTCTGGCTGGCATTTGAAGGAGGCACAGTTTTGTTGGATCTCCTGGTTTACAGAACTTCTCATCTATCCTGGTGTTGCTCTCATTTTTTCAGAAGAACTACAAGAGAGAACCCTGCTTATCCCCCTGAAATTTCAGGGGTATAGTCCTGTTGTCTAATAAGATGTTATTGAAGTTTACAAACTTGTTTTCCACATTCTGTGACTATTTGAATATCCCACACCAGCTGGTTATTCATTCAGAGTAGGAAAGACAAAGGATAAGACAGAAGGAAACGTTTTCACATTGAGAGAGTTTAACTCAGATATATTAGGAAGGATTGGGAAGGAATCCTTCTCTGTGAGGGGGTGAGGCTGTGGCACAGGTTGCCCAGAGGGGCTGTGGTTGCCCCTGGATCCCTGGAGGTGATGGGGCCATGAAGGCCAGGTTGGTTGGGGCTTGGAGCACCCTGGGATAGTGAAATTTGACCCTGCCCATGGTGGGGGGTGGAAGGAGATGATCTTTCAGGTCCTTTCCCACCTCAACCATTCCATTGCTGATCCTGTGAGCCCATGCAAGGATTCTGCTCCCCCAGGGCTGCACTGGTTCCTGTGCCTGCACCCACCAGTTCCTGTGCCCATCCCAAGGATTTCCCTGCTGGCCCCACAGCCCGGTGCCGCTGTGCCATGGGTGTCACAAGAGGTGTTGCATGGGGACAACGGTGGCATTGATTGCAACAGCCCCAGGAGGCCCCTCAGCCTCTGGCCCTGCAGCAGGGAGGGAGCAGGGCCAGCCCCAGCACCCCCACAGCCATGGGGCACTCCCGGCTTGGCCCAGGCCACTTGTGCCAGCAGCAACTGGGCCTGTCCCACCCACCAGCACTGCTATAAACCCAGCGAGCTTGGGGCACGGGGACACTCCCTGAGCTGGACTCTTCACACAAGTGATTCCAGCTTGGTTTGGTACAGACAGACCTTGGTGTGCTCTGAACCAACACCTTTCTCAGGTAGGTCACTGGGGAGTCACTTCCAGCCCACCAAGACCCTTCCCTGCCCTCCTGCTCCTTCCTGGGTCAGTGCTGCACAGGGATGGGGACTGGGCTGCCTGGGAATCCTGGGAATGATCTGGAGTTGGGGATGGATACTTGCCAGCTGAGCTGGGAAGACTTTCCTGACTTCGGGGAGTTGTGCAGGGAGTTTGGGCAGCCAGGTTTGGGCTGGCTTGGGCAATGGACAACATGGCATAAGACTTCATTTAGCTTGGCCTCTCCAGGCACAAAAATTCCCCTAAATCCTTGACCCTGTTTTGCTTCTTGCTGTGTTCCCTCTGCAGCCCCGAGAAGACCCAGGATCAGCATCAGCCATGCGGATCCTCTACCTGCTCTTCCCCTTGTTCCTCCTGCTGGTGCACAGTGCTGCAGGTGAGAGGGACAGAGGGGAGATGGCTGAGGTGGGAGCCCCCACCTGAGGGGTTTTCCTGGTCCTGGTAAGAGACCACAATTCTCAGGTATTTATAACATTTGGGAGGGACTTGCTGTGAGGAAGGTCCGGGCAGCTGAGGATCCAGCACAGCAAATCCGGTAGCTCCTGCTGATCTTTCCCTCTGACTTTCCTTGCACAGACATGTTGCTGCCAAAAAATGAATTCTGACTGGAGAGTTTAAAATGTTGGATTTGGTGCTCAGTTCCCATACAAGACTGGGACTCAGAGCCAGCAGCAGCTGCTCTGGAACCAGACACATTTTTCACATTTATGTCATACTCACTTTGACCTCTTTAACTGAGCAGGATCCTCTTTGGAGCCAACAAACAAGAAAGAGTGTGAGAGAGAAAATGGGTACTGTGGATTTTTGAAGTGCAAGTTCCCCTTTGTCATCAAAGGAAAATGTTCCAGGTTCTTCTTTTGCTGCAAAAAGTAAGTTTTGGAATTACAAAAGCTGCTGTCATGGCAGAAGGTGTTTAAGGGCCGCAAGAAGCTAAAGGCTCAGCGTCCTTGAGGATTGAAGGCACAGCTGAGGGGAGGGATGGGAAGGTGCTTGGAGCTGCCCTGAGAGGAGCAGCAACAGCTGCAGGTCAGGCAGGGCCTCCCCACTCACTAAAGCCACCAAGGACTGAAATATTCCCTGTCCTTGGGCAGCTCTGAGGACATGATCCAGGTCTGGCTGCACCTGCACAGCCCTGGAGCCAGGGCTGCCAGCACTGAGATAGCCCAGGTCCAACCTGGCTGCACTAAGAACTGCACCTCACCTCCCCTGAGCCTGACTCTGCTGCACCTCACCCTGGGCATTGCAGGGCAGGGGAGAGACTGGCAGGGAATGTCATACCTGGTGATGTGCTTGTTTCCCCTCTTCTTGCAGTCTCTGGGGCTGAGACCCTGAAATTCCCAAGCAGGACATGGCCCTCGCTTCTGGCTGCTGGACCCACCTGCTGATGTCCCCATGTGCTGATGTCCCCTGGCCTCGGTGGCTGTGCCATGCCCAGCTGGGCTGACAGCAGCAGTGGCAGCTGCTCCTGCTGGGTGCTGCTGGGCTGGAGCCCTGTGCTGCCAGTCCCGGTGGCTTTGGGGCAGGGGCTGCTTTTCCCGGCTTGAATAAAGACGAGCACTTTGGCATTGCAGGGCTGGGCCGTGTCTGTGTGTCCTGCTGCTGCAGGGCTGCTGTGCCTGCTGCCCCTGGGGCTGCCACTGCCTTGGTGGCAGCAGAAGGCCCTGGGCATGGAGCTGGGGCTGAGCAGCGCCTGTGTCCCTGGGGATGCTCCTGCCTGGCCGTGCTTTGGGGACGCTGAGCCTGGCACTGCCTGCTGGGCCAGGCTGGCTGGGGTGCCTGTGCTGGGGCTGCCCTGCAGATGCTCCCTCTGGGGAATTGGGATCCCTGTTCTGCTCCTGCCAGTCCCACATTTCCCTGGTGTCTTCACCCACCAGTTCCTGTGCCCATCCCAAGGATTTCCCTGCTGGCCCCACAGCCCGGTGCCGCTGTGCCTCGGGTGTCACAAGAGGTGTTGCATGGGGACAACGGTGACATTGATTGCAACAGCCCCAGGAGGCCCCTCAGCCTCTGGCCCTGCAGCAGGGAGGGAGCAGGGCCAGCCCCAGCACCCCCACAGCCATGGGGCACTCCCGGCTTGGCCCAGGCCACTTGTGCCAGCAGCAACCGGGGCCTGTCCCACCCACCAGCACTGCTATAAACCCAGTGAGCTTGGGGCACTGCAGCATTGCCTGGCCCCAAGGCCATCTGCACACAGCCATTCCTCTTGGCTTTGCTGCTGCCTCAACACCCAGACCTTCTCCAGGCAGGTGAGTGTGGGGTCTCTCTCTGGAATTCTGCCCACTCAGGGTCTCAGCTCAAAGCCCAGCACAGCAGGATCTCCTGAAGCACAAACTGCTGGGACTACCTAGGGGTCATCAGCGATTTTTTGGGGAAACACAACAAAAGCCTTCATGTGAGTCCAAGAATATGTGGAAGGTGAAACTGACGTTTCCTAAGTACAGGATAGTCTGCAAAAGTGCCTTGATGATGCAGGAGGAACCCAGGACCTTCTTTGCCAGGGGTGTGAGGGCTTTCCCTTGGGAAGCAAGGAGTCTTTTCCCTCAGCAGTACAGAGATTTCCCATAATTTAAGGCTTTCAGTAATTTCCACATTGATTTCTGTTCCCATTTCTGGGCACAAGACACTTCCCTGGCCTCTGGCTGCTCCCTGGGTTGGTGCTGGGGAATATCCTTGCTGGGAATCCTGGGAATGCTCTGGAGGTGAGGATGAACACTACTAAGCTGAGCTGGGAGGACTTCCCTGATCCCATGGCAGCAGAGGGGATTGGTCAGGGTGTTTGGGGCATGTGTTTAATTCATGAAGCCTGACGGAGTAAAAGCGCTCTAATTCTGTAACTTTCTATGACAATATTTTTCTCTGATTTTCCCAAATTTTACTCCCTGGTGCTTTGGTTTAATTGGCAACACTTGCCCCTTGGTCTCCAGATCTGTTTTTAGGGGAAGGTCCATGGAAGACGCAAAACACTGGAGAAAATAATTTAAATGCAACTACATTTGTAATTGCTTTCCATGGGAGTGAGGCACTCTAAAATGCTCCCAAGGTTGGCAGGATGGTACAAACTACAGACTTCTTTTAGATAGGAAAGTAGAGGAAATATCATCATCTGTGGTTTGCAAGCAGCCCCTCTGAAGTTTGGTGAACCACAGAGCCCAGGCTCCTGCCCACTCAGGGTCCTGCCTGTCCCCTCTGCAGCCGTGTGAAGACCCAGGAGAGGCAGCAGCCATGAAGATCCTGTTCCTGCTCTTCCCCCTGATCCTCCTGTTGGTCCGGGGTGCTGAAGGTGAGAGGGGAAGAAGGAAAATTGTGGAAAGTGTGAGCCTGCACCAGTGGGAATTCAGTGTTCCTGGAAGTGACTGAGTTTCCGGGAGTGATGAGAAGGTATCGGGGTCAGAGGAGTTTCTGGCGATTCCAACAGGACACCATGTTGGGATGGAGGGATACCAGGGAAATAGACAGGGATGTGGGATGTGAGGAGTCCTTGCCTGCCAGCAGGACTGCAAGCACACCTGACTCTCCTGGATTATTGTTGTAATAGTGGTGTGTGCTTTTCTTCATGGAAACAGGGAATGCAGGCCGATGCAGGCGCCTAGGGGGATTCTGCAGGTTTCTTGGCTGCAGCTCACCTGCAAAACCCATTGGAAGATGTTCCGCAAACAGTGTGTGCTGCAAAATGTAAGGACACAATCCCTGCCTGAAAAAAGAGTTCCCTCCTTTTCCCCAGAGTAATCTGTTACAAATATATTCCTAAGACAGAATTAGTGGTAGTGGCCTAAAAGAGAATGTACAAGCGCTTAAAGGGTTTGGAGCAGCCACGAGTGAGGCTGCAGCAGCCCCAGGTCAGCCAAGGCCACTATACTCACTAAAGCCACCAAGGACTGAAACATTCCCTGTCCTTGGGTGGCACTGAGGACATGACCCAGGTTTTGCTTCACCTGCACAGCCCTGGAGCCAGGGCTGCCAGCACTGAGATAGCCCAGGTCCAACCTGGCTGCACTAAGAACTGCACCTCACCTCCCCTGAGCCTGACTCTGCTGCACCTCACCCTGGGCATTGCAGGGCAGGGGAGAGACCGGCAGGGAAAGTTACACCAGCTGATGTGCTTGTCTGTTTATTCTTACAGTCTCTGGGTTTGAAACCCTGAAATTCCCAAGCAGGACATGGCCCTCACTTCTGGCTGCTGAACCCACCTGCTGATGTCCCCACCTGCTGATGTCCCCATGTGCTGATGTCCCCTGGCCTCGGTGGCTGTGCCGTGCCCAGCTGGGCTGACAGCAGCAGTGGCAGCTGCTCCTGCTGGGTGCTGCTGGGCTGGAGCCCTGTGCTGCCAGCCCCGGTGGCTTTGGGGCAGGGGCTGCTTTTCCCAGCTTGAATAAAGACGAGCACTTTGGCATTGCAGGGCTGGGCCGTGTCTGTGTGTCCTGCTGCCGCAGGGGTTGGTTGGGAGCTGATGGGGACCCTGCCTGGTTCACTGGAGACTTTCCCTCTCAAATATCAGACCTATATTATTTCTGATGTTGGAAAAGACCTCTAAGAATATTGAATCCATCCATTCCCCCAGGAACTCCAACCTCAACACATAAACATGAGCACAAGTGCCACATCCACACAGCTTTTAAATTCCCTGCAGGAATGGTGATACCACCACTGCCCTGGGCAGCATGTCCCAAACAACCAACATCATTTATGCAAGGAAATTATTCCTAATACCCAGTCTAATCCTTCCCTACTTCTATTTGAGACCATTTCCTCTGGTCGTGTCTATTGTTACCTGGGGGAAGAGCCTGACCCCAAAACTGTCTGCACTGTCATTGCTTTCCAGACCTGGAGGATTTGGTGAGGGATGTTCAGAGCATCCCTGCCTACCTTGGCTTTTCCTTCAGCTGTACTCACCTGTCCTGGCACTGACTCTGGGAATGTTCCCTCAAGCTCCCTTTCCCTCTGCACTGAAGTGCTGCTCCCCCAGCCCAGGGGCTCCTTGGCCCTGAACATCTGGAGCCAGACTGATGGAGGTGTGGAAAACGAGCTCAGGGCTTACCAAGGGCATACGGGGGGAAATAAAGTGCAAGAGGGAGTGCAGGAAATTCTATTTTCTCCATCTCATTTCCAAACTCCCGAAAAGAGCTGTTGGTGTGAAATGAGTGGCAAACCTTTCCCCTCACTGTACAAAGCTGAGCATGATTGCAATATTCAGTCAGATCTTCCACATCCCACTCTGAGTATAGAACAGATAAAATGGGAAACCACAAGGAGGGAAACCATTTCCTCATTTCTACTCTCCCCAACACCAACCCACCTCTCTTGTCCATCCCATCCCTCTCTTACCGAGCCCTCTGCCGCTGTGCCGCGGGTGTCACAAGAGGTGTTGCATGGGGACAACGGTGACATTTATTGCAACAGCCCCAGGAGGCCCCTCAGCCTCTGGCCCTGCAGCAGGGAGGGAGCAGGGCCAGCCCCAGCACCCCCACAGCCATGGGGCACTCCCGGCTTGGCCCAGGCCACTTGTGCCAGCAGCAACTGGGGCCTGTCCCACCCACCAGCACTGCTATAAACCCAGCGTGCTTGGGGCACTGCAGCATTGCCAGGCCCCAAGGCCATCTGCACACAGCCATTCCTCTTGGCTTTGCTGCTGCCTCAACACCAAAGCCTTTGTCACCGAGGTGAGTGTGGGGTCTCTTTCCTGAATCCTGCCCACTCAGGGTCCTGCCTGTCCCCATTGCCTTGGTGTCTCCTTTGCAGCCTTGTGAAGATCCAGGAGAAGCAGCAGCCATGAAGATCCTGTTCCTGCTCTTCTCCCTGATCCTCCTGTTGTTCCAGGGTGCTGAAGGTGAGAGGGGAAGAAGGGAAATGGGGAAAGTGTGAGCACCCAGCAGTGGGAATTCAGTGTCCCTGGAAGTGACTGTGGTTGTGAGAATGATGAGAAGGTAACAGGGGAGTGGTGTCAAAGGTGTTTCCTGAGTGAGTTTCAAGATGGACACTGATTTGGGGTAGAGAGAGCCTATGGAAACAGAATCCTGAGTTATTCTGTGGGTCAGGTACATGGAATGTTACAAGTCCCTGCCTGCCAGCTCTGCTGGTCCAGGCAGAGGTGAGAACACAGCTGGCAGACAGCCTGGCTCCTCCTCAACCTCACGCTGGTCCTTTCTACTCTCTGCTCTGTTGTGTGTCCAGTTTAGGGGGACAGGGATCTTCCAGGTGAGACACATTGCAATTGGAGATGTGGCTGTGGGGGGATTGGATCTGAGCCCTTCTCTTGGCCTGAAATGCACCAGTACAAGGCAGCATCAGCCTGTCTATAACCACAGTCTGACCTCTCAGATTATTCCTTTAATTGTTCCCTGTGTCTTTCCCCATGGAAACAGGCAATGCACTTGTGTGCAGGCGACAAGGGGGATTCTGTTCCAGGCGTTCTTGCCCCTTTGGTACGCGTTTTGTTGGAATTTGTGCAGGAGAATATTTCTGCTGCAAAAGGTAAGACCCAGTCCTTGGCTGAAAAAAGATTTTCCTCTCTTTATCTCAGAAAGATCTGTTACCAGTGCCTTTCCTGACGACACATGATAAATATTCTCCTGCATTTACGCTCTGAGAGAGATGCTCAAGAAGGGAGAGAATAGTTCTTGAGGGTTTGATCTCCCGTCACAGGGGCTGCAGCAGCCCCACATCAGCCAGGGCCTCCCCACTCTACCGCAGTGTCCAAGGCCTCATTCAGGCTCTGCAGAGGCCTGGCCAAAGCCACAAAAGATGGAAACATTCCCTGTCCTTGGGCGGCACTGGGGACATGACCCAGGTCTTGCTGCATCTGCACAGCCCTGGAGCCAGGGCTGCCAGCTCTGAGATAGCCCAGGTCCAACCTGGCTGCACTAAGGACTGCACCTCACCTCCCCTGAGCCTGACTCTGCTGCACCTCACCCTGGGCATTGCAGGGCAGGGGAGAGAGGGGCAGGGAAAGTTACACCAGCTGATGTGCTTCTCTGTTTATTCTTACAGTTCCAGGGGTTGAAACTCTGAAAATTCCCAAGAAGGACATGGCCCTCGCTTCTGGCTGCTGGACCCACCTGCTGATGTCCCCATGTGCTGCTGTCCCCATGTGCTGATGTCCCCACCTGCTGCTGTCCCCATGTGCTGATGTCCCCTGGCCTCGGTGGCTGTGCCGTGCCCAGCTGGGCTGACAGCAGCAGTGGCAGCTGCTCCTGCTGGGTGCTGCTGGGCTGGAGCCCTGTGCTGCCAGCCCCGGTGGCTTTGGGGCAGGGGCTGCTTTTCCCGGCTTGAATAAAGACGAGCACTTTGGCATTGCAGGGCTGGGTCGTGTCTGTGTGTCCTGCTGCTGGAGGGGTTGGTTGGGAGCAGATGGGGACACTACCTGGTTCACTGGAGATTTTCCCTCTCAAGAATTATACCCATAACATTTCTGATGTTGGAAAAGACCTCTAAGAATATAGAATCCAACCATTCCCCCAGGAACTCCAACCTGAACACTAAACCATGAGCACAAGTGCCACATCCACACAGCTTTTAAATTCCCTGCAGGAATGGTGATACCACCACTGCCCTGGGCAGCCTGTCCCAGACAACCATCACTCTTTCAGCAATAAGATTATTCCTAATACCCAGTCTAATCCTTCCATGCTGCTTTTTGAGACCATTTCCTCTGGTCGTGTCAACTGTTACCTGGGGGAAGAGCCTGACCCCAAAACTGTCTGCACTGTCATTGCTTTCCAGACCTAGAGGATTTGGTGAGGGATGTTCAGAGCATCCCTGCCTACCTTGGCTTTTCCTTCAGCTGTACTCACCTGTCCTGGCACTGACTCTGGGAATGTTCCCTCAAGCTCCCTTTCCCTCTGCACTGAAGTGCTGCTCCCCCAGCCCAGGGGCTCCTTGGCCCAGAATATCTGGAGCCAGACTGATGGAGGTGTGGAAAATGAGCTCAGGGCTTACCAAGGGTACACAGGGGAAAGTAAAGGGCAAGAGGGAGTGCAGGAAATTCTATTTTCTCCATCTCATTTCCAAACTCCCCAGAAGAGCTGTTGGTGTGAAATGAGTGGCAAACCTTTCCCCTCACTGTACAAAGCTGAGCACGATTGCAATATTCAGTCAGATCTTCCACATCCCACTCTGAGTATAGAACAGATAAAATGGGAAACCACAAGGAGGGAAACCATTTCCTCATTTCTACTCTTCCCAACACCAACCCACCTCTCTTATCCATCCCATCCCTCTCCTGCCCAGCCCGGTGCCGCTGTGCCGCGGGTGTCACAAGAGGTGTTGCATGGGGACAACGGTGACATTGATTGCAACAGCCCCAGGAGGCCCCTCAGCCTCTGGCCCTGCAGCAGGGAGGGAGCAGGGCCAGCCCCAGCTCCCCCACAGCCACGGGGCACTCCCGGCTTGGCCCAGGCCACTTGTGCCAGCAGCAACTGGGGCCTGTCCCACCCACCAGCACTGCTATAAACCCAGCGAGCTTGGGGCACTGCAGCATTGCCTGGCCCCAAGGCCATCTGCACACAGCCATTCCTCTTGGCTTTGCTGCTGCCTCAACACCAAAGCCTTTGTCACCGAGGTGAGTGTGGGGTCTCTTTCCTGAATCCTGCCCACTCAGGGTCCTGCCTGTCCCCATTGCCTTGGTGTCTCCTTTGCAGCCTTGTGAAGACCCAGGAGGAGCAGCAGCCATGAAGATCCTGTTCCTGCTCTTCCCCCTGATCCTCTTGTTGGTCCAGGGTGCTGCAGGTGAGAGGGGAAGAGGGGAAATGGGGAAAGTGTGAGCACCCAGCAGTGGGAATTCAGTGTCCCAGGAAGTGACTGTGGTTTTGGCAGTGATAATAAGGTAACAGGGGACTGGGGTCAAAGGTGTTTCCTGAGTGAGTTTCCAGATGGACACTGATTTGGGATGGAGAAAGCCCATGGAAACAGAATCCTGAGTTATTCTGTGGGTCAGGGTGGTGGAATGTTACAAATCCCTGCCTGCCAGCTCTGCTGATCCAAGCAGAGGTGGGAATGCAGCTGGAAGCCAGCCTGGCTCTTTCTTAACCTCACACTGGTCCTTTCTACTCTCTGCTCTGCTGTGCTTCCAGTTTAGGGGGACAGGGACCTTCCAGGTGAGACACATTGCAATTGGAGATGTGGCTGTGGGGGGATTGGATCTGAGCCCTTCTCTTGGTCTGAAATGCACCAGCACCAGGGAGCATCAGCCTGTCTATAACCACAGTCTGACCTCTCGGGGTATTACTTTGATTGTGTCCGGTGTCTTTCCCCATGCGAACAGGAAGTTCAGTTGTGTGCAGGCGACGAGGGGGATTCTGCTCCAGGCGTTCTTGCCCTACTGGTACACGTCATGCGGGAAGATGTTCACTAAGACATGTGTGCTGCAGAAGGTAAGGGCCAGTCCTTGGCTGAAGAAAGATTTTTCTCTCTTTATCTCAGAAAGATCTGTTACCAGTGCCTTTCCTGACAACACATGATAAGTATTCTCCTGCATTTACGCTCTGAGAGAGATGCTCAAGAAGGGAGAGAATAGTTCTTGAGGGTTTGATCTCCCCTCACTGAGGTGCAGCAGCCCCACATCAGCCAGGGCCTCCCCACTTTACCCCAGTGTCCAGGGCCACATTCAGGCTCTGCAGAGGACTCACCAAAGCCACCAAAGAGTGAAGCCTTCACAGTCCTTGGGCAGAATTGGGAACATTACCCAGGTTTTGCTTCACCTGCACAGCCCTGGAGCCAGGGCTGCCAGCACTGAGATAGCCCAGGTGCAACCTGGCTGCACTAAGGACTGCACCTCACCTCCCCTGAGCCTGACTCTGCTGCACCTCACCCTGGGCATTGCAGGGCAGGGGAGAGACCGGCCGGGAAAGTTACACCAGCTGATGTGCTTGTCTGTTTATTCTTACAGTTCCAGGGGTTGAAACTCTGAAAATTCCCAAGAAGGACATGGCCCTCGCTTCTGGCTGCTGGACCCACCTGCTGATGTCCCCATGTGCTGATGTCCCCATGGGCTGAGGTCCCCATGTGCTGATGTTCCTTTGTGCTGCTGTCCCCTGGCCTCAGTGGCTGTGCCATGCCCAGCTGGGCTGGCAGCAGCAGTGGCAGGTGCTCCTGCTGGGTGCTGCTGGGCTGGAGCCCTGTGCTGCCAGCCCCGGTGGCTTTGGGGCAGGGGCTGCTTTTCCCGGCTTGAATAAAGACGAGCACTTTGGCATTGCAGGGCTGGGCCATGTCTGTGTGTCCTGCCGCTGCAGGGGTTGGTTGGGAGCTGATGGGGACCCTGTCTGGTTCACTGGAGATTTTCCCTCTCAAGAATTATACCCATAACATTTCTGATGTTGGAAAAGACCTCTAAGAATATAGAATCCAACCATTCCCCCAGGAACTCCAACCTGAACACTAAACCATGAGCACAAGTGCCACATCCACACAGCTTTTAAATTCCCTGCAGGAATGGTGATACCACCACTGCCCTGGGCAGCATGTCCCAGACAACCATCACTCTTTCAGCAATAAGATTATTCCTAATACCCAGTCTAATCCTTCCCTGCTGCTTTTTGAGACCATTTCCTCTGGTCCTGTCAACTGTTACCTGGGGGAAGAGCCTGACCCCAAAACTGTCTGCACTGTCATTGCTTTCCAGACCTAGAGGATTTGGTGAGGGATGTTCAGAGCATCCCTGCCTACCTTGGCTTTTCCTTCAGCTGTACTCACCTGTCCTGACACTGACTCTGGGGCTGTTCCCTCAAGCTCCCTTTCCCTCTGCACTGAAGTGCTGCTCCCACAGCCCAGGGGCTCCTTGGCCCTGAACATCTGGAGCCAGACTGATGGAGGTGTGGAAAATGAGCTCGGAGCTTACCAAGGGTACACAGGGGAAAGTAAAGGGCAAGAGGGAATGCAGGAAATTCTATTTTCTCCATCTCATTTCCAAACTCCCCAGAAGAGCTGTTGGTGTGAAATGAGTGGCAAACCTTTCCCCTCACTGTACAAAGCTGAGCATGATTGCAATATTCAGTCAGATCTTCCACATCCCACTCTGAGTATAGAACAGATAAAATGGGAAACCACAAGGAGGGAAACCATTTCCTCATTTCTACTCTTCCCAACACCAACCCACCTCTCTTATCCATCCCATCCCTCTCCTGCCCAGCCCGGTGCCGCTGTGCCGCGGGTGTCACAAGAGGTGTTGCATGGGGACAACGGTGACATTGATTGCAACAGCCCCAGGAGGCCCCTCAGCCTCTGGCCCTGCAGCAGGGAGGGAGCAGGGCCAGCCCCAGCACCCCCACAGCCATGGGGCACTCCCGGCTTGGCCCAGGCCACTTGTGCCAGCAGCAACTGGGGCCTGTCCCACCCACCAGCACTGCTATAAACCCAGCGAGCTTGGGGCACTGCAGCATTGCCTGGCCCCAAGGCCATCTGCACACAGCCATTCCTCTTGGCTTTGCTGCTGCCTCAACACCAAAGCCTTTGTCACCGAGGTGAGTGTGGGGTCTCTTTCCTGAATCCTGCCCACTCAGGGTCCTGCCTGTCCCCATTGCCTTGGTGTCTCCTTTGCAGCCTTGTGAAGACCCAGGAGGAGCAGCAGCCATGAAGATCCTGTTCCTGCTCTTCCCCCTGATCCTCTTGTTGGTCCAGGGTGCTGCAGGTGAGAGGGGAAGAGGGGAAATGGGGAAAGTGTGAGCACCCAGCAGTGGGAATTCAGTGTCCCAGGAAGTGACTGTGGTTTTGGCAGTGATAATAAGGTAACAGGGGACTGGGGTCAAAGGTGTTTCCTGAGTGAGTTTCCAGATGGACACTGATTTGGGATGGAGAAAGCCCATGGAAACAGAATCCTGAGTTATTCTGTGGGTCAGGGTGGTGGAATGTTACAAATCCCTGCCTGCCAGCTCTGCTGATCCAAGCAGAGGTGGGAATGCAGCTGGAAGCCAGCCTGGCTCTTTCTTAACCTCACACTGGTCCTTTCTACTCTCTGCTCTGCTGTGCTTCCAGTTTAGGGGGACAGGGACCTTCCAGGTGAGACACATTGCAATTGGAGATGTGGCTGTGGGGGGATTGGATCTGAGCCCTTCTCTTGGTCTGAAATGCACCAGCACCAGGGAGCATCAGCCTGTCTATAACCAAAGTCTGACCTCTCGGGGTATTACTTTGATTGTGTCCGGTGTCTTTCCCCATGCGAACAGGAAGTTCAATTGTGTGCAGGCGACGAGGGGGATTCTGCTCCAGGCGTTCTTGCCCTACTGGTACACGTCACGCGGGAAGATGTTCACTAAGACATGTGTGCTGCAGAAGGTAAGGGCCAGTCCTTGGCTGAAGAAAGATTTTCCTCTTTTTAATTTAGAAAGATCTGTTACCAGTGCCTTTCCTGACAACACATGATAAGTATTCTCCTGCATTTATGCTCTGAGAGAGATGCTCAAGAAGAGAGAGAATAGTTCTTGAGGGTTTGATCTCCCCTCACTGAGGTGCAGCAGCCCCACATCAGCCAGGGCCTCCCCACTCTCCCCCATTCACGAGGGCCTCATTCAGGCTCTGCAGAGGACTACCAAAGCCACCAAAGACAGAAACTTTCCCTGTCCTTGGGCAGCACTGAGGACATGATTCCAAACTTGCTGCACCTGCACAGCCCTGGAGCCAGGGCTGCCAGCACTGAGATAGCCCAGGTGCAACCTGGCTGCACTAAGGACTGCACCTCACCTCCCCTGAGCCTGACTCTGCTGCACCTCACCCTGGGCATTGCAGGGCAGGGGAGAGAGGGGCAGGGAAAGTTACAACAGCTGATGTGCTTGTCTGTTTTATTCTTACAGTCGCTTTGGATGAAATCCTGAAGCAGGACATGGCCCTCGCTTCTGGCTGCTGGACCCATGTGCTGCTGTCCCCATGTGCTGATGTCCCCACCTGCTGCTGTCCCCATGTGCTGATGTCCCCTGGCCTCGGTGGCTGTGCCGTGCCCAGCTGGGCTGACAGCAGAAGTGGCAGCTGCTCCTGCTGGGTGCTGCTGGGCTGGAGCCCTGTGCTGCCAGCCCCGGTGGCTTTGGGGCAGGGGCTGCTTTTCCCGGCTTGAATAAAGACGAGCACTTTGGCATTGCAGGGCTGGGCCGTGTCTGTGTGTCCTGCTGCTGCAGGGCTGCTGTGCCTGCTGCCCCTGGGGCTGCCACTGCCTTGGTGGCAGCAGAAGGCCCTGGGCATGGAGCTGGGGCTGAGCAGCGCCTGTGTCCCTGGGGATGCTCCTGCCTGGCCGTGCTTTGGGGACGCTGAGCCTGGCACTGCCTGCTGGGCCAGGCTGGCTGGGGTGCCTGTGCTGGGGCTGCCCTACAGATGCTCCCTCTGGGGAATTGGGATCCTTGTTCTGGTCCTGCTGGTTATGGGTGTCCCTTGTCCCCAACAGCCATGGCTTTGTTTGCATGGCTGTGCTGGGGGATCTCTGCTGCACCCGGCCTTGGTTCCCACCCAACCCATCCCAGATATCCTGGAATTCCCACCACACTGTGGACTGGTGTCTCCATCTTCCTCAGCTGTCCTTGAGCTGAGGTCTGCATTGCAGTCCCTGCTCAGTTCTCCCCTGTCTCCCAGGCCCACAGCATCAATTCCTCTACCAGCCCACAGCCTCTGTCCTTTCCTCATCCCTTCTGGATGAGCCTGATCCTGCAGACCCATGAGACCTCAGCATGCCTTCAAGGGAAACAGGTCTCCCAGGCTGGCTGTACAGCTCCTCCAGGGGGTGATCTCTCCAACTGATCACTTAGGCTACAATCTGAAAAAGTCTATAAATATCTCCCATCAGGGCAAAAGCCAGGTGTCTTTTCCTCTCTGGAAGCTCAGATTGGTGTTATCACATCCTTCACTTCCTAAGGCCAGTGGTCTCAGCGTTCCTGTGAGTGCAGATCTAGCCCTGCAGAGACAATTAATGGGTTTTGGGGCTGGCTCTGCTCCTTCCCTGCTGCAGGGCCAGAGGCTGAGGGGCCTCCTGGGGCTGTTGCAATCAATGGCACCGTTGTCCCCATGCAACACCTCTTGTGACACCCGCAGCACAGCGGCACCGAGCTGTGGGGCCAGCAGGGAAATCCTTGGGATGGGCACAGGAGCTGGTGGGTGCAGGCACCAGCACCAGCCCAGTTCTGCTGACAGTCCTTGCCAGGCAGGAGGGTCTGTGCCATGTGCCCAAGTTATCAGCTCCCTCTCCAGGAGTTTGGCAGAGCAATCTGGTTGCCCCCAAATTGCAGAGCATGAGTTTCTGGGGAATTGGGATCTGGTGCCTCAACAGTGCCTCAACATTTTTCCCTGCATAACCTTGAGATATGAAGTCACAGTGACAAGGTGACAATTAAGAAAAACACAGGAAATGGATTCTGCATCCTCAGCAGTAACAGAAGGCCCAACTGCCCAGATTACTGATGGTTTATTGGGAAGGTTTTCTGAAGATAAGTGGAAAAGGTTCTGCTCTGTGCCAGAGCAGTAGGTTGGTGCTGGTTTCCAATGAGCAGGGTCTGAGTCTGTGTCCCTGGATGTGTCCAGCACACCACAGAACCACAAGGAGTTCTTACACAAGGTAGGATGACACATGACCTTGGGTTGGGAATCCTTGTCAGAGGTGTCAGAAGAGGAAGCCAAAACCTCCTTTTCTTCAGTGCAGAGGGGAAACAGAGAAAGGAACTTTTGGGCTGGACAGCTTGAGTACTCAAGAGACTCCAGCCTGTCCTGTGTGCTCTCCTCACATATATGCTCCAGAGGGCAGCAGGCACAACAGTAATGAATTAAATGGATGAAAAAATAGAGGATTTACGTGATACTACAGTGAAACTGTGCTGCGGATGTTGAATTTTCCTATAAACAGAATTAAGATGAAAAGAGACAGAAGTCAAACCTTTCGATACAGGTATTTTTTTTCCTCTACTGAGATCACGAGTCACATGTGAGTTCTCCTGGCTGTGCAGAGGTTCCTCACTGCCCCATACCTTTAAGGAATGGCTCCTGCTGCAGGTTTCACAGCTGGGACTGGAGCTGGGACCTTGGAACAAAGCTGTGGCTGTTTTAGAGATGAGGCTTTGCCCCTATCACCATGGCTCCTACCCCATGTCTTTCTGAGTCCATAGCACTGTGCACAAGAGCCCTGCTGGAGAGGAGGAGAAAAAGGGGGGAAGGGAAATCCTGCTTCACCCTCAGAGTCTTGCCTTGTGCAGGGATGGAGGCATCAGACATGTTGGAGAGTCCCTGCCAAAGGCTGCTGAGGGGAGGTCCTGAGTGTGTCCCAGTCAAGCGCTGTAAACATCACCCAACTTCCACCAGAAAATTTCTCCTGGATGTTGGAGACAGGGAACAATTGGCAGCCCAGGGAGATGGGGACAACCCTGGGCTGGATCTGCTGCCTTTCCCAGCCCAGAGCCATACCTGGGACTGCAGGGACACTTCAACAGCTTCCAGAGCTTTGCAGGGCCCAGGTGGACTCAGAACAGAGGGCAAGGCCCTGCCTGGGCTCCAGCCAGTCTCAGGTGTGCCCAGACAATGGAGGGGATTCTCAGGGTGTGCACAATGAACACACAAACACAGATGTGTAGCTGGAGATTCCCAGTAGGAGCTATGTCCTGCTCCATGTGGACATATGGAACATCCCTGCAGAAAACCCAGGGAGCTCATTTCCCACCAGCACCACGACTGTGCCTCCCTTGAGCTCATCCTCATTGTGCTGAGCATCCCCCATGAGAAAGGACCATCACCAACCTCTAAGTGAGTGACAGGGAAGAAGGGGCTTGAGAAAATAAAGAAGTCTGGGCCTATAAAAGCAGGACATGGATTCTGCTTCACAGGAGTGAGCATCTGCAGGGCAGCCCCAGCACAGGCACCCCAGCCAGCCTGGCCCAGCAGGCAGTGCCAGGCTCAGCGTCCCCAAAGCACGGCCAGGCAGGAGCATCCCCAGGGACACAGGTGCTGCTCAGCCCCAGCTCCATGCCCAGGGCCTTCTGCTGCCACCAAGGCAGTGGCAGCCCCAGGGGCAGCAGGCACAGCAGCCCTGCAGCAGCAGGACACACAGACACGGCCCAGCCCTGCAATGCCAAAGTGCTCGTCTTTATTCAAGCTGGGAAAAGCAGCTCCTGCCCCAAAGCCACCGGGGCTGGCAGCACAGGGCTCCAGCCCAGCAGCACCCAGCAGGAGCAGCTGCCACTGCTGCTGTCAGCCCAGCCGGGCACGGCACAGCCACGGAGGCCAGGGGACATCAGCACATGGGGGCATCAGCACATGGGGACATCAGGAGGTGATTTTCAGGAGCCAGAAGCGAGGGCCATGTCCTTCTCAGGAATTTCAAGGTTTTAGCCCCACATACTGTAAGAATAAAACAGACAAGCACATCAGCTGTTGTAACTTTCCCTGCCCCTCTCTCCCCTGCCCTGAAATGGCCAGGGTGTGGTGCAGCAGAGTCAGGCTCAGGGGAGGTGAGGTGCAGTCCTTAGTGCAGCCGCGTTGGACCTGGGCTATCTCACTGCTGGCAGCCCTGGCTCCAGGGCTGTGCAGGTGCAGCCAGACCTGGGTCTTGTCCTCAGTGCTGGCAATGGACTGCGAAGGTTTCACTCTTTGGTGGCTTTGGTGAGTGGGGAGGCCCTGACTGACCTGGGGCTGCTGCACCCCGCCTCAGGGAAGCCCCAAAACGCTCAAGGGCTTTTTCCTTCTCATTTGGGCCTATTCGACTAATTATAAAAGCAGGAGAGATTTTATCATTTTTTGGCTAGAAATAAATTTATAATAGGTCCCTCTGGGGGAAAAGGAGAAATCTCTTCCTTCAGGCAAAGATCTGATTCTTACCTCTTGCAGCACACTTTGAACGTTGAACATCTCCCAACAGGGGTTGTGGGGTAGCGGCAACTCCCAAAGGTGCAGAATCCCCCTCTGCGCCTACAGGCATTCTCATTTCCTGTTCCCGTGGACAAAAGCACACATAAACCAATTACAGCAATATTAATAATCATAACAATATTAATACACTCAGCTGATGGATAAGAAAGGGACACCTTTGTGCCCCAGGAAATGCTTCCATCCACACCATCCTCCATCCCCCTGGGACTCTCTGCCAACACGGTGCAGGGCAAGAGACTCCCAAGCAGGAATAGCAGCGTGCAGGCTTGGAGCCTAAACCTTCCTGACCTACAGAGCAATGCAGGATTCTGTCTCCATGGGATTTCTCCCACCTAAGTTGTTGTTGATTTGGAAATGCATTTGAGAAAACCATTTGAACTCAGTCCTCTGTTACATTGTCATGATTCCCACTACCACAGTCACTTCCAGGGACACTGAATTCCCACTGCTGGATGCTCACACTTTCCCCCATCTCCTCCCTTCCCGTCTCACCTGCAGCACCCTGGACCAACAGGAGGATCAGGGGGAAGAGGAGGAACAGGATCTTCATGGCTGCTGCTCCTTCTGGGTCGTCACAGATCTGCAGAGGGGACACCAAGGCAATGGGGAGATGCAGGACCCCAGGTGGGGCAGAAACTTGGGCTCTGTGGTTCACCAAACTGCAGAGGGGCTGCTTCCCAACTACAGCAGATGATATTTCCTTTCCCTTTCTCTTTAAAAACAATTCTTAGTTTTGCGCGACTCTCCAAAATTTGGGAGTGTTCATGTCTCTGTTTCATGTCTTTGGGAATATTTCATGCCTCTGTCTACTGGAAATAGATTACCTTAATTGATTTTTTGAATTAATTTCCTTAAAGGTTTTCCAAAGTCCTTTCCCCAGAGAAGGGGCACCAGACCTGAGGCCAATTGTTTCCCATCCATTGAAAATACATGGCTAGAGAAATGTGGGGGATAACAGAGGAAAAATTGCTACTGAAAGTTGTGGAACAAGCTCTCTTTCAGTCCTTCAGGTTTCATGTATCAAACATGTGCCGCAAACACTCTGCCCAACAAAGTCTGCTTCCCTGAGTTCGAGAAAATCCTCCCAGCTCAACTTGGCAGTGCCCATCCCCAGTTCCAGAGCATTCTCAGGATTCCTGGCAAGGACATTCCCCAGCCCCACTCTTGCTGCCCCTGCCTTGGGCAGCACTGACCCAGGGAGCAGCCAGAGGGCAGGGAAATGCCCAGAAACGGGAACAGAAATCAACCTTTGCAGCTACTGAAAGCCTGAAATTATGGAAAATCTCTGTACTGATTTGGGAAAAGTGCCTTCCCTGTTTTGCTAAGAAGTCCCCATTCTCCCAAAAATGATCTCATCTCCCTCTTGCAGCATAGGCTCCAACCAAGTCTCTCCTGCACCTAGGAAACCAAAATTTATTTTCCCACATGTTCTGGGCTCATAGACTTCTATTAAGACTTTTATTCTCTTTCCCAGGCATCTCTGAAGGCCAAGTTTTACACCTGGATAATTCCAGCAGTTTGTGCTTCAGGAGATCCTGCTGTGCTGGGCTTTGAGCTGAGACCCTGAGTGGGCAGAATTCCAGAGAGAGACCCCACACTCACCTGCCTGGAGAAGGTCTGGGTGTTGAGGCAGCAGCAAAGCCAAGAGGAATGGCTGTGTGCAGATGGCCTTGGGGCCAGGCAATGCTGCAGTGCCCCAAGCACGCTGGGTTTATAGCAGTGCTGGTGGGTGGGACAGGCCCCAGTTGCTGCTGGCACAAGTGGCCTGGGCCAAGCCGGGAGTGCCCCATGGCTGTGGGGGGGCTGGGGCTGGCCCTGCTCCCTCCCTGCTGCAGGGCCAGAGGCTGAGGGGCCTCCTGGGGCTGTTGCAATCAATGTCACCGTTGTCCCCATGCAACACCTCTTGTGACATCCACGACACAGCGGCACCGGGCTGTGGGGCCAGCAGGGAAATCCTTGGGATGGGCACAGGAACTGGTGGGTGCAGGCACAGGAACCAGTGCAGTCCTGGGAGAGCAGAATCCTTCTTGCATGGGCTCACAGGATTAGCAATGGAATGGCTGGGGTGGGAAGTGATCTGAAAGATCATCTCATTCCACGTGCTACCATGATCAGGGACACCTTCCACTAGCCCAGGATACTCCAGGCCTGGTCCAACCTGGCCTTGGACACTTCCAGGGATCCAGGGGCAGCCACAGCCTGTCTGGGCAGCCTGGGCCACAGCCTCACCACCCTCACAGAGAAGGATTCCTTCCTAATATGTTTGATTTAAACTCTCAATGTGAAAATATTTTCTTCTCTCCTCTCCTTTGTCTTTCCTATTCTAATTGAACAACCGGCTGGTGTGGAATAGGTAAATATTCACAGACTATGAAAGAAAAATATTTGGAAATGTGAAGAATATCTGATTAGACAACAGGTCTGTGCACCTGCCATATTAGGGGGATAAGCAGGGTTCTCTCTCAAGGCGTTTCAGATAAAGTGAGAGCAACACCAGGATAGATGAAAAGTTCTGTAAACCAGGGGATCCAACAAAACTGTGCCTCCTAATGCCAACCAAGGTGAAGAAATACAAGCTGGATGAAGCCATCACTTGTGAATCCAGTGTGTTTGATGGCAGCCATGGCACTGGGAGAAGTGACAGTTTTTGCCAGGCAGCAGGGTCTGTGCCATGTGCCCAAGTTGGGGGTTTGACAGAGCAATCTGCTCCCCCAAACTACAAGAGGCAAGGTGCTGGGGATTTGCAAGGGGAACATCTTGGCATTTTCTGCTTCACAACCCTGAGATGTGAAACCACAGTGACAAGGTGACAATCATAAAAAATGTGGGAGAGGGATTCTGGATGCTCAGCAGAAGCCAAGGCACCACCTGCACACATCACTGATGGTGGGTTCACTGGGAGGGTTTCTTGAAGGGACTCTGGAAAGGTTCCATTCTATGCCAGAGCAGCAGATTGGTGCTGGTTTCCAGTGAGCAGAGTCTGTGTGTGCGTCCCTGTGTCCCTGCATGTGCCCAGCAAACCACAGCACTGCAGGGTCCCTACACAAGGCAGGATGACACAAAGCCCTGGTTTGGGAATCCTTGTCAGAGGTGTCACAAGAGGAAACCAAAGCCTCCTTTTCTCTGGTGCAGTGGGAGAAATGGGAAAAGGAACATTTGTGCTACTGGTGACTCCAGCCTGGCCCCTCTGGTCTTTCCCCCCGCAATGCTGCAAGGAGCAGCAAGAAGAATAATCATTTCTATCATCAAAAGTATAGAAAGATGCAGGATTTAAATGATGTTTCAGTGAAACTTTGCTGTGGATACCGAGTATTCCATATGGACATAATACAGATGAAAGAGGACAAAGGAAACCTGGTGGTTCAGGTAATTATTTTACCCCTACCATGCTCATGAATCACGTGTGCGTCCTCTGTAGGTCTATGTTGTCCTCAGTGACATCCCCCACATCAGATCCTTATTAAGGAATGGCTCCTGCTGCAGGTTTTGCAGCTGGGGCTGGAGCTGGGACCTTGGAACAAAGGTGTTTACATTTTAGGGATGAGGTTTTCCCACTGTGACCACTGTTCCTAGTCCATGTCCTTCTGGAATGGGAGTAGGGGCCAGAGAACAGAATGATATCTGGGCCTATAAACACCAGGACAAGGTTCCTGCTCCCCCAGAGGGAGCATCTGCAGGGCAGCCCCAGCACAGGCACCCCAGCCAGCCTGGCCCAGCAGGCAGTGCCAGGCTCAGCATCCCCAAAGCACGGCCAGGCAGGAGCATCCCCAGGGACACAGGCGCTGCTCAGCCCCAGCTCCATGCCCAGGGCCTTCTGCTGCCACCAAGGCAGTGGCAGCCCCAGGGGCAGCAGGCACAGCAGCCCTGCAGCAGCAGGACACACAGACACGGCCCAGCCCTGCAATGCCAAAGTGCTCGTCTTTATTCAAGCTGGGAAAAGCAGCCCCTGCCCCAAAGCCACCGGGGCTGGCAGCACAGGGCTCCAGCCCAGCAGCACCCAGCAGGAGCAGCTGCCACTGCTGCTGTCAGCCCAGCTGGGCATGGCACAGGAACGGAGGAACGGAGGGCAGGGGACATCAGGAGGGGGGGACATCAGCACATGGGGACATCAGGACATGGGTCCAGCAGCCACAAGCGAGGGCCACGTCATGCTTGGCAATTTCAGGGTTTCAATCCCAGTCACTGTAAGAAGAAAGCAGACAAGCACATCAGCTGGTGTAACTTTCCCTGCCGGTTTCTCCCCTGCCCTGCAATGCCCAGGGTGAGGTGCAGCAGAGTCAGGCTCAGGGGAGGTGAGGTGCAGTCCTTAGTGCAGCCAGGTTGGACCTGGGCTATCTCAGTGCTGGCAGCCCTGGCTCCAGGGCTGTGCAGGTGCAGCAAGACCTGGATCATGTCCTCAGTGCTGCCCAAGGACAGGGAATGTTTCCCTCTTTGTTGAGTGGGGATGCCTTGGCTGTACTTTTTCCCCTTCAGCCCCACTCAGGGCAGCTGCAAACCCTCAAAGAAAAGACTTTTCCATTCCTTCTTGAACATCTCTCTCAAAGCAAAAATGCAGGAGAATATTTATCATGAATTGTCAAGAAAGAAATATTAAACAGATTCTTCTGTGGGAAAAAGGGAAAACTCTCCTCAGCCAGGAAATCCATATCTCACCTTTTGCAGCACACGGCCATGTCTGAACATCTTCCAATAGTTCTTAGAGGGGGGCGACATCTTACAGAAGAACAAAATCCTCCTCTCTGTTTGCATTGAATTCTACTCCCTGTTTCCATGGGGAAAGACACACACAGAATAATTCCAGCAATAATCTGGCAGAGCGGGGTGTGCTTGCAGTCCTGCCTGTGCCATGATTCATGGGGCCTCTGATGTGTAGTCCTTGTCCAGCCCTTGCAGGGATCATCCCTTGGGGCAATGAGGATTTGGGACACTCAGTGGATGAGCCACCAGATAAGAAGTGTCACTTTTGTGCCCCAAGAAACCCCCCTATCCAAACACCCCATGGGGCCCTCTGCCATCCCTCTGCAGGGCAAGAGACTCCTAAAGAGGAATAGCTGGGTGAAGGCTTGGAGCCTGAAACCAAACCCCTTCTCAACCCACAGAACAAGCCAGGTTTTTTTCCCATGGCGTCTCTCCACCCCACATCAGTGTCCAGTTGAGAACTCACTCAAAAACCAGCTTTGACGTTGATACCGCATTGCCTTCTCATCACTCCCACAAACTCAGTCACTTCCAGGGACACTGAATTCCCACTGGTACAGGCTCACACTTTCCCCCATCTCCTCTCTTCCCATCTCACCTGCAGCACCCCGGACCAACAGGAGGAGCAGGGGGAAGAGCAGGAACAGGATCTTCATGGCTGCTGCCTCTCCTGGGTCTTCAGAGAGCTGCAGAGGGGACACCAAGGCAATGGGGACAGGCAGGACCCTGAGTGGTGCAGAAACCTGGGCTCTGTGATTCACCAAACTGTGGTTGCTTCCAGCCACAGCAGATGACATTTCCTCTACCTTTGTCTTTAAAACAATTCTTAGGTCTGTGCCACCCTTCAGTACCTGGGGTATTACACTATGTCTTGGTCTATAGGAAATCAATGACCTAAGAGGATTCATTCCCATGACCTTCTTTAGAGCTCTTCCAAAGACCTTTCCCTAAAGCACAGACCTGAGGTCAACAGTTGCCAATTCAGACCAAATAAATGACCAGTGAAATTTGGGAGAGGCAGATAAAATTGCTTTTGGAATTGCTGAAAGCCTGAAATTAAGGGAAACCTCTCTCCTGCTGTGGGAATAGAATCTCCTTCCCTTCCTAGAGAAAGTCCCATTCCCCCAGCAATGATTTTGTCTCCCTCTTGCACCATCAAGGCACCATTCCAGTCTCTCCTGTACTTAGGAAACTTCAGGTTCACTTCCCACAAGTTCTGGCCTCCTATACTCACCTGAATGCTTTTATTCTCTTTCCAGCGTCGCGGTTTAACGAAGTCTGGTTTTCAGTTGGGGCGCAGTCCACAGGCTGTGGGGGTGGTTCCCTGTGGGGACCTGGCAGAGCCAATCAGCTGGCTAGTTTTGAAGATTGACACCCAGTTCAACCACTTAAAAGAGTTGAACACGCCTCCTCGGAGACACATTTAAAAACGAACAAAGTCCTGGAAAGCTCTTTTGGATTCCGGCCTTTGAATGGGAAGCTGGCCAGGCCTGGCAGGCTTTGTGTGGGGCTGGCCCCATGTGGCCAGGGTGGCTCGACCCACAGCAGGACGGGCCACGGCTGAGATTTCTGCCCTCTGAGGGGTGGTAGCAGCCTGCTGAGCCCCTCATCAGGGAGCTCACCAGGCCCTGTCCTGATGGGGCAGCTCAGGCCCCTTCCCAGCGGGGTTGGGCCTCTTTCCCAGTGGTGAAAAATGCCAATCACTTTGTTTTAAAATTTTAAAAGATTTATAGTAATAAAATGGTTATGAAAATAGTAATATAATCAGAGTAATAATAATTTGGACAATTTGAATGAGGACAATATGAGACAATAGAAGCAAAGGGTTATGGACGTCTGGGTACCTTTTTCTGAGCAACATAAGCCCAAAAAAGGACACATATTAACAGAGGATTAACCCTTAAAAACAACAGTCTGTTGCATATTCATACACCTCATACATGATGCATAAATTCCATTCAAACACAGGATTCTGTCTGGTCAGTGTCAGCTTCTTCCTCTTAATCCTGACAGCGTCTTTATGACTGAGCGAGGCGGGAAGAAATTAGTTTCTTTTTATAAGAGAGCAATAAATTCTCTTTCTTTGAAAGATTTGGGTGTCCTGTGGCTGCTATCTTGCTGTGAGTCCTTTCTTTAAAAAAAATATCTTACATAGCATAGTTTCTATTTTAACATTATGTTATAACCTAAAACTATATTTAACACACTACTTAAGAAAATTAATACTGCATAACTTTCTAACATAACACATATAATATTCATTTGAGTATTTGTGAAAAGCTAATCATAAAATATGCATTTTTCACACCAGCGGAGCCCCCAGGTCCTTTTTTCCAGCAGCACTACTGGGCCATGCCGGCTGGGGGCTATTGTGGCATTCACATCCTCTGGAAAAATCCCTTCACCCAGGATTTTTCTCCTGGGAAGCTGAAAAGCCTCAGAGAAAAGGGAAACAATTCTTATCTCAGTTGCTTCTCTTGTGCTCACATGTGGAATGTGTTTGGAGATTGTTTACCCACAGGTGATTGTTTCATTGGATTCTGGTGGGTTGTTTTCACTCATTGGCCAATCAGTGCCAATCTGTGTCGGGACTGTGGAGAGAGTCAGGAGTTTTCATTATTATCTTTTTAGCATTTTGTAAGTATCCCTTCTGTATTCTTTAGTATAGTATAGTTTAGTATTCTTTAATATAATATAGTATCATAAAGTAATCAATTAGCCTTCTGAGAACATGGAGTCAGATTCATCATTCCTTCCTTCGTCGGGGATCCCAGCAAATTCAAATATAGCAGATAGGTTATACCAGCACTGGGAGTAACCAGGCAGCCAGGACCAGCACCTGTAGGGGAATAGAATATAAGTAAATAAAGGTAGTATGGAAAGTAATCTTATGCCCTAAAGAGTTGCAGCTGGGTTAATTATTAAATATTAGGAGCAGGCCTGACCTTAACAGGCCGCAGCTGTAGCCAATAAGAAGAGTGTTATAAAAGAGTGGATTGGTTAGCTAAGGGGGAGCTGGAGTCAGTTGGCTACTGCAAGAAGAAGGAGGAGTCAGTGCCTAGAGGAGCTGCCTGTGAGAAACATCCAGAAGGTATGAAACTCTAGCAACATGGAACCTTTGCAATATAATGACAACAAGCACTGGCTGCTGTCAGGACTGGGGGTAGCCCCAAGGCTAGGAGCAGCCAGAGCCAGGACTGGCCATGTAGCCACTGCCATCCTGGACTGGTAGCAGCCATGTGGCCAGGTCTGCATGGCTAAAATCAGCACAACCAGGACAACGGTGCACAGGCTGTGGCTGCCTCGGCATGGCTCCCAATGAACTTTGTTTAGCTGCTTTTAGCCAGCCATGCTGCAGACAGAAGGACTCCTGGAGTCTCTGTGGTCAAGATGACCCCAAGGTGTTAGAAAGTCTCTTTTTCTCAGCCCTGAGATCAATGAAGGAGTCAGGATTCTTCAGCTGTGATTTTCAAGGTTGTTTATTCTCTGTTATCTGGAACACACTTTTTCTGACCTGCTGAGGTCTGTATAGCAAGTTGGTCTGTGGCACACTGACCACCTTCAGGCTGGTGTTATCTTTTCATGCTAAAAACTATGTGTACATTATTTACAGTAATTTTCCGATACCTATCACCTATGTTAGGCAGTTGATTTCTACTCTAAATCAATCCAAAGTGCCACCATCACTCAGAAGATGGAGACGAAGAAGAAGAAAGACAAAGGACAAGGCATGCCCAAACCCCTCCATCTTGGCTTCTGAACCCGCATTCTAAAAACTCCAAAACTTTACTTTTTCCCGCTGTGACAAACTATCATTGTATTTAAACCCTCGTGGCTTGTAAATCTTCACATAAAGTTGGTAATTTTCTCCACAGGTTAAAATCAAAGGCATGGATGTCTTTGGCCCTGTGCCAATGTTTCTGAGCCCCCGGCCAGGGGCTTGAGCCCTCCAGGGCAGCCAGGAGGATGTCCTGGGTTCTGACAAAGGCCAAAACTGGCAGCAGCAGCTTTTCTTGTTTTTGACATTTCACATGAAGAAAAACTGAGTAGAGCTGGTGGCCAGCAGGTTCACATGGTGTTGGCAGAGACCTCGTGACCAACAGCAAGAGGCACTGTGAGCAATTTCCCCGATGCAGAGCCTGGATGGGATCAACATTTCAGCCCTGCAGAACTCTATAAAAACTGTTTCAATTGATAAAGCTTGAGAACAAATAAGCCTACGAACACCATTTCTCTGCTGAATCAGGAAAAGGAAAGGGTGAAGACACGTTGAGAGAACAACATAAGACACTGAGGTCAGTGAGGAAGGCTTCAAATTCTAGATGGAAGGGGATTGAGGAGATGCCTTAGTTTTTGGGCTGAAATTCTCTTGTGGGGCTATGGTGAAGATATAAATGATATATCAGAGTTTTTTTCCCTGTAATTCATGGAATGCACTGGGGGGATGTACCATTCTAACTACAGCTGTGAGCAGAACCACCAGTGCTGAAATAAGCAGATGTTGCAGTAGCTGTGACCCAATGAGAAGCTTGAACAGACACAGATGAGAGAGATGAGAAATCTTGCCCCAGAAATAAAAGAAGAAAACCTCTGTTTTCCCAGAGATGGATGGAGAGAACTTTTGCTTTTATGCTAGAACAGCTCATCCTTAAAATATCACCCCAACAAGTTGACATAGCCCATGCTAGAATTGCTCATCCTTAAAATATCACCCCAATATGTTGACATAGCCTATGAAAGCAGCTGTGGAAGAGCTGCAAGACATTGGGAGGGACTTTCCCACCTTTTCTGTGTGGCTGATTCACTCTGACATTGAAGCCATGAGAGAACTGTTTCTTGTGGAAAGATCTCCATGGCATGGCAAGAGAGACCCTTCTCCCTAAGAGAACTGAAGAAAGACTATTTTAGAGGTGGTGAACTGACTGAAAGTCCCAGGTTTTGTCTCATTACAATGTCACTGGGAAAGAAAAGAAGGTGTGGGGGGGAGGAGAAGTGTTCTGAAGGTTTTTTCTGATTTCTTCTTACTTTTTTTAATTCTGTTAATAATTTTTTCCTTATACCCTTTTAAGTTTTAGCAGCAGAAAATGAGTAAATAATTCTAGTGGGTGCATGGGCATTTGGCCAGCATTAGACCCACTGCACCCAGCCATCTCTGACAGCCAAATATTCCACCTGGACGCTTCCAACACTTTGTCTTTTCAGAGACTCTGTGGTGCTGGGCTTTGAGCTGAGACCCCAAGTGGGCAGGATTCCAGAGAGAGACCCCACACTCACCTCGGTGACAAAGGCTTTGGCGTTCAGGCAGCAGCAAAGCCAAGAGGAATGGCTGTGTGCAGATGGCCTTGGGGCCAGGCAATGCTGCAGTGCCCCAAGCTCGCTGGGTTTATAGCAGTGCTGGTGGGTGGGACAGGCCCCAGTTGCTGCTGGCACAAGTGGCCTGGGCCGGGAGTGCCCCATGGCTGTGGGGGTGCTGGGGCTGGCCCTGCTCCCTCCCTGCTGCAGGGCCAGAGGCTGAGGGGCCTCCTGGGGCTGTTGCAATCAATGTCACCGTTGTCCCCATGCAACACCTCTTGTGACACCCGAGGCACAGCAGCACCGGGCTGGGATGCGATGGAACAGATCTGCACTGCAGAGGTGAGGGGAGCTTTCGGTGACAGCTGCAGGGTCAGTGCCAGGACAGGTGAGCACAGGGGGAGGAAGGGCCATGGCAGGCAGGGATGATCTGAACATCCCTCATCAAAATGTCCACTTCTGGAAAATAATGGCAGTGGAAGCCTTTTGGGGGTTTGTGCCTTCTCTAAAGTCACAGTTGAGACCACCAGAGGAAATGGCTCAATTAGCACTAGGGAGGGTTTAGACTGGATGTTAGGAGCAATTTCTTGGAAGAAAGGGAGGTCAAACATTGGGTCTGACTGCCCAGGGCACTGAAGGAGTAAACATTGCTGGTAGGATTTAACAGCCATGTAGATGTGGCACTTGGGGACATGTGTTAGTGCTGGGGGAACAGTGTGACCTAATGATCTCTAAGGGCTTTCCAAAATTAGTAATAAAAAACTATTATAATACACTACATTAAAATACTTAACATTAAAAAAACATTATAATACAAACATTAGTAGTAAAAAATTCTCTGAGTCTATGACTCTTGGGAGGGAAGGTCTTCACTGCAATAGACAGGGACACAATTTTCTCCCATGGTCATTGCACCTGGACACACACAGGTATTGAGCCACTCAAATCCTAATGCCTGAGGTTGGCTTTGCAGACATGGACAAGTCACTGCTTTCAGTGGAGCAGTGTTGTCACCCCAGACTGCCTGAGATGGGCAGAGAAAATACAACACATTTATTACCTGTGTGTACAATTTTGGACATTTCCGGGCCATGCTCAATTTGGAGCCATTTCACAGGTCACCCTAACACATGAGCTACAGGAGCTACATGACCTCCTCCTGCCTGGTGGCATGGGGTGTGGAGCAGCACAGCCACAACGGGGAGGGCTGTGTCACAGGAACAGGACAAGGAGGAGCAGCACGGACAGCTCCTGTGAGGGGCCATGGCCATGGCCACTCAAGGGACACAGACCCCAGCACAGCTTTGCACATGGAGCTGCCAGGGATAAGGGACACCTATAACCAGCAGGATCAGGATAAGGATCCTGCTTCCCAGAGGGAGCATCTGCAGGGCAGCCCCAGCACAGGCACCCCAGCCAGCCTGGCCCAGCAGGCAGTGCCAGGCTCAGCGTCCCCAAAGCACGGCCGGGCAGGAGCATCCCCAGGGACACAGGCGCTGCTCAGCCCCAGCTCCATGCCCAGGGCCTTCTGCTGCCACCAAGGCAGTGGCAGCCCCAGGGGCAGCAGGCACAGCAGCCCTGCAGCAGCAGGACACACAGACACGGCCCAGCCCTGCAATGCCAAAGTGCTCGTCTTTATTCAAGCTGGGAAAAGCAGCCCCTGCCCCAAAGACACCAGGGCTGGCAGCACAGGGCTCCAGCCCAGCAGCACCCAGCAGGAGCAGCTGCCACTGCTGCTGTCAGCCCAGCTGGGCACGGCACAGCCACCGAGGGCAGGGGACATCAGGAGGTGATTTTCAGGGGCCAGAAGCCAGGGCCATGTTCTGCTTGGGAGTATCAGGGTCTCAACCCCAAATACTGTAAGAAGAAAACAAACAAGCACATCATTTTTTGTAACTTTTCTTGCCCGTCTTTATCCCCTCCCCCTGCAATGACAACAAGCACAGGGAGACAACTCTCAACCTACAGAGGCCAACTCCAACTGCTACAGATATCAAGAGGGCCACCCTCATGCTATTCCAGGAACAGCCTTCTCATGCGGGCAATGGGGCTGAGCGCTCTGCATTGCCAGTGAGTTAACTTTGTGGGGCTAAAGGATTGTAGGGTACAACTGCTTGGCCTGGGGCTACTTTGGCCCTACTCAGGCCAGGTCCTCCCCCTAAAAGACTTTTCCTTTCCTTTCTTGGCTTTTCCTCTGAGCATGAATGCATGAAGCTGTGAAGGAGGAGCTGATTGAAAGACAATAATAAGTTTATCCATGAGCAAGAAGAAGCCATTTCCAGAACTTACATTTTGCAGCAGTGGCTCAGTGTTGAACAAACTCCCACGTATTTATAGGGGAAACGACAGCCCCCCACAGCACAGAATCCTCCTCGTTGGATGCACTTGGCATGTTTTCCTGCTGCCAGGGAAAATCATGCACAGGGAAAGAGTTAAAACAACAGCCTGGGAGAAGAGTGTGTGAATGCACTTCTCCCTCTTCCCCTCTTACCTGCAGCACCCGGAACCAACAGGAGGATCAAGGGGAAGAGCAGGAACAGGATCCTCATGGCTGATGCTTCTCCCAGGACTTCACAGAGTTGCAGAATGGACACACCAAAGGTCCTGGACATTACAGCACACAGAAATGTTCTAAATTGCAGAGGGAATATCACAAGTGGCCTGTTCCAACCAATGGATCTCAGGTGCTTTAGGATTTCCTGGGAGCAGCTGGGGAAGTACTGGCCTGTTGGGCAATTTCCATCACCTTATTCTCTATGAATTTTCTTAAGAGACGTGTGGGACAAGTAATGCCTGATTCTTGCACTAGTAGCCAAATCAGAAATCAAAGACTTGTGGAAAACAAGCAGAATATTAACCCTTGGAAGCTGTGCTCCCTCAGGCCTTTTGCATCCAACACTTCTGTCTTGAGCAGAAATACGTGTTTGTGCTGAGATAAAGCCAGGGCTGGAACAAGAAAGATTTTCAAATGCAGTTACCAGATGAAACGAGTTGGTGCTGCTTTTATCCTCACAATTCTGCCTCTCCTTCTCCAAGAGACAAAGCCGAGTTTGCCTCTCAGATGGTGCTCATGTCAGCACTCAACACAAAGCCAACAATCAAACAAGAATTGGGAAATTACCTGGTTTGTGGAGTTGAAGGAAATTCATGTCCCTGGAGATGCCCAGAACTTTGTGAAGGAGGTTCCTGCCTATCACTATGGTGAATGGAACCATAGAATGGTTTGGGATGAAGGGACCCCTTATAGGAGCTTTAGTTCCAACCCCCTTTAAAATGAGCAGATTCAGCTACATCAGATGTTGCAGTGTGATGCAATTTCCTGTTTTAGCTATCCCAGTCCTTTCCCAGGTGTGGCAATACCTTCTCCCTTCCCCTCCCCTTGCCGCTTGCTAAGTGCTGTACGTCAAGCTTGACATTCCAGCAAGGGTGTCGTCTGGTTGGTGAAGTTCAAAAGATGCTTCTCAGTCCTGGGGTCATTGGCCCATCTAGGTGTCATTGTCCCCTGAGACTTCCCTCCTCTTACCTGGTTGGTGGGACACCTACCCCTTCCCTCTCCCTTTCCCTGGGCTTAAAAAGACACGGGACCATGTGGTCATGATTCTGTTGGAGCTGTTACCAAGATTCAGAGATCTGTGACCATGGAATAAAACTCTGGATTAACCCTCCGGCAGAATCCGTCTCCTTTTCCTCTTCACCTCGCCTAAAGCCGTTCCATCAGAGGTAAAGCCTGAGTTCCTGCCAGCCTGGACTTGTTCCAAGTGCCAGCTGCCATTTCCAGCTAGCCAGGGGTGTCTCTGAGGTGAAACACCACAGCTGCCGCCTTTGGTCAAGCAGCAAGGGTCAGACGAGCCCAGGCACGTTCCACCCGGTAATGTTGGGATCTTATTCCAATAATCAGAGAATCATAGTTTGGTTGAGGACAAAAAATCCTTCCATGTTAATAGAAGCTGGAAAAAATGGAAAATCTCTGTACTGCTGCTTGAATAGCATCTCCCTATTTTATCCAGCACAGTCTCCAGGTACTCCCAAAAAGAAGCCTCAGGGACCTGCCTCCAGCCCCAAGACACATTTCCAGTCCCAGATGAAGGCAGGAAACCCAGGTTTACTTCCAGCATATTCTGGGCTCTGATAATCACTTCACTCATAGAGAAAATTTGTGTGCTTTCTAAAAAAAGCTCAAATGACCTCCAACGTCCACATGAACACTTGCAACAGTTTGTAAACAACAGAGTGTCAGAAGGAGAGAGCTGTAATGGGCAGCTGTCCTCAAGAGACCCCACTGCCACTTACCTGATGAGGATCTTGGTGCTCAAGCTGGGACAGGAATGGCTGTGTGCAGATGGCCTTGGGGCCAGGCAATGCTGCAGTGCCCCAAGCACGCTGGGTTTATAGCAGTGCTGGTGGGTGGGACAGGCCCCAGTTGCTGCTGGCACAAGTGGCCTGGGCCAAGCCGGGAGTGCCCCATGGCTGTGGGGGTGCTGGGGCTGGCCCTGCTCCCTCCCTGCTGCAGGGCCAGAGGCTGAGGGGCCTCCTGGGGCTGTTGCAATCAATGGCACCGTTGTCCCCATGCAACACCTCTTGTGACACCCGCGGCACAGCAGCACCGGGCTGTGGGGCCAGCAGGGAAATCCTTGGGATGGGCACAAGAACTCGTGGGTGAAGACACCAGCACCAGTGCAGTCCTCGGGGAGCAGAATCCTTCTTTAACAGAATCACCTCTGGAATAGTTTGAGTTGGAAGGGACCTGAAAGATCATCTCATTCCAACCTCCATCATGGGCATGGACACCTTCACTATCTCAGGTTTCTCCAAGCCTTGTCTAACATGGCCTTGAACACTTCCAATGGTGGAGTAGCCACAGCTTCTCTGCACAATCTGTGCCAGGGCCTCACCCCCCTCAGAGCTAAGAATTTCTACATAATATCCACTGTAACCCTGTCCTCAGTCAGTTTGAAAGTTTCTCCCTTTTAGTGTTGCTCCATACCCTGGCCCAAAGTCCTTCTCCAGCTCTTCTTCATCTCCTTGAGGCACTGGATGGGGCTCCAAGGTCTCCCCAACACCTTCTCTTCTCTAGGCTGGATACCCCCAGGTAACTTGATCTCTAAGGTTTATGTTTTGGTATGTATGAGTCTGCTTTTTGAGTAAGGTCAAAAATGAAAAATTCCTTTGGGCCTTCTGCTCCATAACTCCATCACTGGGCAGAGTTTTGCTGCCAAAACCATTGCCCTGAGACAAATATGAAATATTTGAAATATTAAGGCTGAATATTGAATATTGAATAATAATGAAATATTAAGGATGTCATGCGTTTTGGAGAAAGACAGTTGCGGGATAGAAGCATCTGTGTAGGAAGTGGGAGGTGGATGAAGTTCCCCAGTGAAACAGGATGGTTGTAAATGCCAATAAGCAGCAGCCTGGCATCTCTGCCAAGAGCTTCATACCCAGCTGGAAATTTGGGATTGGCCAGGGTGGCATCCTTGGATAGAGAAATCTTTACCAGTAGAACCAGAGCCACTCGTTATGCACACACATGTTCATGGATCATGATCATGGAGACATTTTCCACAGAGGGTGAGGTCAGCCTCAACAGAGGAAAGCCATTCTGACCTTCAGTTGTGTCCAGATGGGTGGGGAGGGGAAGACCCCCATCTCCCACCCTGCAGGGCTACCCAGGTTACCCATCTAATCCAGAGGGCCCCTTTGTGATGTCACCTGGACAGCTTCCCTGGGAAATCTATTTTCCTCTAAGGTCCACAAAGGTGTCCTTGAGGTGTCCCCATGGGATCATCCCAAGTGCTCATGAGGGCCAGGCAGTCCCTCACTGCCATGTGGTGGGATGGGGTGTGGAGCAGCACAGCTCCCTGCCCCTGGCAAGGAGGGTTACACTGGGCCCAGGGCCTCCAGGTGGGGAATGAGGGGTTTTAACCATTCCTGTTTTCCCAAGAAAAGATTTCTGCACAGTAAGAAATAAGGGATTTTGCCATCTGAGCACATTCTGACAAAGGGAAGCTGAGTTCTTTTAGCCAGCCTTTCTCCTGGCACTGTAGGTTAACAGCTGTGCGGACCTGGAGAGCTGTATGGCTCAGAAAAACTCAAATTAAGGAGCAGTTTGCACCATAAATTATTGCCCTCTGGGGTTTGTGTGTCAAACCCCAGGCAGAATCATGACACAAGTTTCAATGACTAATGCTAACCAACAATTTATTTAGAAGGAGGGAAAGCAATGCAGAACACATTTGGATTTACTCTACAGGGGACATCAGCACGTGGGGACATCAGGACATGGGTCCAGCAGCCACAAGCGAGGGCCATGTCATGCTTGGCAATTTCAGGGTTTCAATCCCAGTCACTGTAAGAAGAAAGCAGACAAGCACACCAGCTGGTGTAACTTTCCCTGCCCCTCTCTCCCCTGCCCTGCAATGCCCAGGGTGAGGTGCAGCAGAGTCAGGCTCAGGGGAGGTGAGGTGCAGTCCTTAGTGCAGCCAGGTTGGACCTGGGCTATCTCAGTGCTGGCAGCCCTGGCTCCAGGGCTGTGCAGATGCAGCCAGACCTGGGACATGTTCCTGGTGCTGCCAAAGGACAGGAAATGTTTCCCTCTTTGGTGGCTTTGGTGAGTTGGGGAGGCCCTGGCTGACCTGAGGCTTCTGCAGTCTGACTCCTAGGGCAGTTCCAAAACCCACAAAGGCTTTTCCCTCTCTTCTTTGGCATCTCTCCCACAAGGAATAGATAAGGAGATTATGTAGCAGACATTCATAGGAAATACATTTGCTACATATTTCATTGTGGACAAAAGAGGGAACTGTGCTCAGGCAGGATTCCAGACCTTATCTCTTGCAGCACACACTGTACAGTGTGCATCTTCCAATGGGTCTTGCAGGGAAGTTGCATCTCCCATAAGTGCAGTATCCCCCTCTTCACCTGCATCCAGCTGCATTTTGGGTTTCCATGGGGAAAGAAACATACAGAACAGTTAAAGCAGTCATCTGTAAGAGCAGTGTGTGATTGCAAAAAGCTGGTGGTGTTTGTGCATTTCTGGCCAGTGGATGGATTCTGCTCCAACCTCCCCACAGGACAAAAGAATATTCAGAGACACCCAAAGAGGAACAGCTGGGTTCAGTGTGGAATTCTGAAGCCAAACCCCTTCCTGACCCACCAAAGAAGCCAGGATTCTATTTCTATGGACCTTTCCCACCCCAAGTCTGTGTCCTATAGAGCTATCACTGGAGAAACACCTTTGTCCTCAATCCCCCTTTACCTTGGCATCACTCCCACTAAAGCGGTCACTTCCCAGGATATGGAAAACCCCAGTAATGGAGGATCAGACCTCTCCCCATCTCCCCACTTTGCCTCTCACCTGAAGCCCCCTGGACCAACAGGAGGATCAGGGGGAAGAGCAGGAACAGGATCTTCACAGCTGCTGCCTCTCCTGGGTCTTCACAGAGCTGCAGAGGGGACACCAAGGCAATGGGGACAGGCAGAACCCCAGGTGGGGCAGGAGCCTGGGCTCTGTGGTTTGCCAAACTGCAGAGGGGCTGCCTCCAGCTACAACAGATGATGTTTCCTCTACTTTCTTCTTAAAAACAATTCTGTGGTTTATGCTACCCTGACAACCTCAGGAGCATTTAATGACGTTTCAGTCTCTGGGAAATCCATTACCTGATCTGATCCTTTTCCAGGAGACCCCACAGTCACCTACCTGATGAAGGTCTGGGTGTTCAGGCAGCCACAAACCCAACAAGAATCACTGTGTCCAGCAGCCCTTGGGTTCAAGGAGCACTTTTTTGGCCAAAACACTCTGATTTTATATTGTTGCAAACCATGGGGACATTCACTGACACATCTCCCCTCGGCCAATCAGAAAGCCACCCATCCATGTGGGGATGCTGGGGCTTCTCCTTTTCCCTCTCTCATGCAACAGCAGAGGCTGAGGTGACTCCTGGGGCTGTTGCAATCAATGTCACCGTTGTCCTCATGCAACACCTCTTGTGACACCCGTGGCACAGCGGCACCCAGGCTGGGGTGGCATGGCATGAACTGCCTGGGATGGACAAAAAACAGGCTTGTGGGTGCAGGCAGAAGTGGGATCCTGTCCCAACCAATCTCTCCTGTGAGGGTAGTGAGGCCCTGGAACAGGTTGCCCAGAGGTTGCTGCCTCATCCCGGGAAGTGTCCAAGGCCAGGCTGGACAGGGCTTGGAGCAATCTGGGATAGTGGAAGGTGTCCCTGATCATGGTGGGGGTTGGAACTGGATGACCTTAAAAGCCCCTTCTTCCCCAAACCATTCCGAGATTCTTTGATAAAATTTCTGTCTCTTCCTGTCCTTCAGCGTGCTTAGGGAGCTGGTGCTGTGTGACACACAGAAACATTAAAAAAATTTTGTTTTCCTTCTCTTCTAACATCACAAGAACAGCTTCATCCTTGCCGAGGTGACTTGCATTCCACCTGCCATGAAGTGATAAGCCTAAGGATGCCTTTCTGATGTCTACTCAAATAGTCAAGCAGTGCAAAGAGGAAATGCACTCAGGGGAGACCACACCTCAACTCATTCTGTCTGAATCCACTGCTTCTGAAACTGCCCTACTTGGTACAAAATCTACAAATGGGGTTCAACAGCAGCAAAATGCTGTATAAAAATGGGCAATCTATGGGACATTAGTGAAGGAAGATGCATAGGGCCTTATCAGGCCTTAGAGGGGTGGACTTGATCAGGAGAGTTTTTTTATTTATAGGAATTCTGTGGTATTTTAGAAAGATAAAGATCAAGGTGGCTAAAGGAGATCGAGGAGGAAAGAGAGAAAGAAGCAATGTATCCATGGCTGCTTCCTGGCCACGCCCTACATCCATCTTATTGCCTGTCCTACATTCCTAGTGAACTTTATCTGTAACCCGTTTTTGTCCAGTCTGTGCTGTCTGTACAAAAACAACGGTTTGTGCTGTGTCTCCAGGATGCTGGTCCATTGCTCACAGACACCAGAGCTCCTGGAGCTGGATCCTGGAGAGGAGAATGGGAATTGAGTTTGGATACACCAGGGACACAGGGGCTGGTGCCATCTCTCAGAGAGATGCGCGGAATCATGGAATAGTTTGGGTTGGAAGGAACTTCAGAATTCATCTCATTCCAACCCCTTCCACTATCCCAGGATGCTCCAAGCTCCATCCAACCTGGCCTTGATGCATGATGGGGACATTCCTCAAGCCTCAATCTTTAGAAGAAGGACTGGCTGTCCATTTCTGGGTCCTTGGAATATCCTTGCTCCTGGAGGTTTGGAACCAGACTCAGAACCAGCCCAGAGCCAGCACAGCCAGGGATTGCTGCTTATGGTGTGGAAATGACTTCTGTAATCCCCACTGCAGGGAGGCCATGGCTGGGGCCAGCCCTGCCCTGGGAAGCAGCTCTGACCTGGGAATCTTGTGCTCAACCCCATCAGAGCTTCATTCTGGCCTTGCTGATCCAGACCCAGACTTGGACCCACAGCTGGCACCCTGATCTGACCTTCCCTGTACCCACAGCAATGCCCAATATCCCAGCAGAGGCTGCTCCCACTCCTGGCTGCCCTGCTCCATGGAGGGGAGCACTGGGTGTCCCCAGCATCCCCACGGTCACTGCCCCATGGCCCCCCTAAGCTGAGCATCCTGGATCTGCACACCAATCATCCACAATGACCCACTTGGGCTCCTAACTGAGCCCCCAGGCCTTGAAACCCTCCCAGCACTGACCCCCAACTCCATCCCAAGCTCCTGAGAAGCCCCTTGGCACAGCCATCCCTATTTCCTCTGGAGCAGAATGACTTCTCCCACCGCCCAGACACCCCTGGACCCCACACCGCCCCCCAGTGCCCCACAACTGGGGATGGACCCAAGGACACCAGGGCAGTGTGTGTCCCATGGAACAGCCCCACAAGGACCCCTGACCCAGCCTGGGAGCCAGTGGACAACCAGCAGGTCCCCAATGAAATTAGGGTGGTCACAGCCACCCCTCCACACTTGTGTGAGAGGTGCTGGGGTCCCCTTGCTGAGCCACGAGACTGGCATTGGGGTCCCTGTGAGTGTCACCTGTGTCCCCCCTCCCACCACGGGTGGAGATGCTGGCGTGGCTGAGGCCACCATGGAGAGAGGGAGGATGGTGGGACAGTGTTTGTGTGTCCATGTCTGTCAGGAATTCACCGCATCCTCTCTGCCCTTCCCTACGCACAGAGGAAAGAGATGCACACCCAGGATATACATCTTGGCAGTGGCAATGACCACCGCCTTGTATTGGGGACACTGGGGGATGGGATTCCCATGGGATACGGGTCTGGCTGTGCTTGGTGCCTCTGGGCAGCATCCTCCCGACAGGCTGGTGTCCTGCTCGGAGATCCAGGAGCCCATCAGGGATACCAGCGCCTGTGGGATGGAAAGGTTTGGCAGTGCCTGTCCCAGCCAGGGCAGCAGTGAGGCTCAGCAGTGCCCTGTACCCTTGGGCTGCAAAATCCCTGTTTTTTTTCCCCAACAGCCTCACCCCGAACCCCAACAGCAGCAGCAGCAGCAGCCCTGAACTCACATCCGACAGCAGAATTCCCGCTCGGAGCAGAGGCCGATGCGGCCGATCCCCGGCGGGCAGGAGCGGTGGGAGCAGAATCCCCCGCGGCGCTCGCACTCCTGGGCTGATGCTCCAACCGGGGACAGCCCTGCAGGGCACGGAGAGAGGAGACTTTGAGCCGAGATGCTGAGCACAGCCCAGCCCTGCTTGTCCCCTGCCACAGCTGCTGAGCGGGTGCCTGCAGCAGAAATCCAGGTGAGTTTGTGGCACTTGGATGGGAGACAGTCACTACACCCCTAAGCGGGCTTTGGGAGAGGTGTCCATCGCGCCTGCTGCCTCCTTCCTGGAGCCAGGGAGAACTCCAAGGGTAGAAACAGGATGTCCCTTCCTCCCCGCTCCTCCTCCTCCTCCTCTCCAGCAGGGCTGCTGTGCCCAGTGCTGCTGACTCAGAAAGGAAAGGTCAGGCGACACGGAGAGGGGTCAAATCCCAGGTTTGGAAGGATGAGAGCTTTAATACCCCACCTCTGGTCCCAACAGCACAACCTGCAGCTGGAGTCTTTCCTTGAAGGTGTGGGGTCCGAGGGACCCCGGCAGGGTTGGCACAGCCACCAGGAGTACTCACACCTGACTCATCAGCTCAGGCGACAAATCCTCCCTAAAAAACACCGACAGAGGACAAACCCTCCACATTTCTTACCTGTCACTCCCTGGAGCATCAGGAGGAGCAGAGCACAGAGGACGGGCAGGATCTGCATGCCTGGGAGTCGCCAGCCGAGTCGCAGCTCTGTGGAGAAGAGAAAGGAGGCAGAGGTGAGTGGGAGGGTCCCTTCCTGCAGGTCGTGCGGCACCTGCCGGGGACAGAACCGAGCAGAGGGGATGTGACCAGTCACTGGTGGGAGGATGCACTCGGCAGCCCGGGATTCAGAGCTTCCTGACACCAACAGCAGCAGTTTGATCTCTCCACGTGTCACAATATCCCTTGGGATGGCTGAGTCCTCCAAATGTCCAGCCCCAAAGCTCCTTTTTCTGTCCCTTGCCCCGACAGAGAAAAACAAGCAGAGCTTTCCTCATCTGACACCTGAGAAGGATTCCCAGGCCTCCAGCCCAGGATCTTGTGTCATCCTGCCTTGCATAAGGGCTGCTCAGTGCTGTGGTTTGCTGGACAGCTCTGGGGACACACACACAGAGCATCCCTGTTGTTGGGCCTTGGCAAACACTCAGCTTTCACCATACAAAGAAGCTCTGTCCTCCTCCCCCCGCGGGAAGCAAGCTCTCTATGCTTCACTTGAAAATAACTGGGAAGACGCCACTTGGGATGACATCCACAGCCCTAGGAAGGACAAGCTTTAATTGTGGCTTTGTTTGGGGGATTTTGCTGTGTGTAACCCTTTGCTGTTTGATGCAGCATCTTCATAAACGTTTTCAGCCCTGCTGCAGTTTCATCAAGTGCTACTGTCGGGGTTTCTAGATGGTCAGAGTGACCCCCAGAAAAGTTAGAAAGTCTCTTTTCCCAGTCTGGCGCTTGAAGAAGGAGTCAGGGCTCTTCATTTCTTGGTCTCAAGGTTGTGTATTGTATCTTATCTATAAAATTATTTCTCCTGTCCAGCCGAGGTCCACTCAGCAAGACAGTCAGAAGCACTCTGCCTGCCCCCGGGGCAGTGTTATGTCTTTATACTAAAAACTACATGTACAATATTTACAATTACTTCCCAATACCTATCACCTATGTTAGACAGTGAGCTTCTACTCTAAACCAATCTAAAAGTGTCAACATCACAGCAGAAGATGGAGGCCAAGAAGAAGAAGAAGAAAGGCTGGACACGCCCAGATCCCTCCATCTCGCCCCCCTGAATCCCCATTCTAAAAACCCCAAAATCTACTTTTTCACCCTGTGATAAATTCACTATCATTCTACATAATTTGTCGTGGCTTGCAGATCTTCATCTAAGGTTGGTAACTTCCTCCACGGGTCATAATCAAAACCACAGGTGTCTTGGGCTCTATGCCAGGGTCTCTGAGCTCCCTGGCAGGGGTCTTGGCTGCTCAGCACAGCCAGAGGGATGTCCTGGGTTCCAACATGCTACGTGTGTGGGGATGGATGTTAAAAACACACTCATGAGCGCTTACATGAATCATGGAATCACACAATGGTTTGGTTTGGAAGGGACCAGGAGTTTCCAGCCAGCTGCCATGGGCAGGGATGCCTTCCAGTAGGTTCTCCAAGCCCCATCCAACCTGTCTTTGAACACTTCCAGGGATGGGGCTGTTGCCACATTTCTCTTCACAGAGAAAGCAAAGCACAACTTCCCAAAAATATTCTGAGATTCATATTCTCTGAACCTCAGAGAAAAAACCCCAATCCTTATCACATTTGCTTCGCCTGTGTTGTTCACAAGTAAAATACATTGTAGAAAATTGTTTACCTAAAAAAAAAATTAGTAATTAAATTCTAGTATGAGTGTTTTAATTCACTGACCAATTAAATCCAAATATGTGTGTGTCAGGACTGTCAGCTGACAGTCACGAGATACTGCGCAGTTGAGTGCAGTTAAATACTTAATAAATTCAATTTAAATGTAATGTTACATAGTGTAATACAGTATAATATAATGTAATGTAATATAATATAATATAATATAATATAATATAATATAATATAATATAATATAATATAATATAATATTATAATAAGTAATTAACCCTCTAATCAAATAGAGTCCTCCTCATCATTCCTTCCTTCATTGGAAATATTTTGTTTCTGATATGGGGCAGCCACAGCTCCTCTGGACAATACATGAATATGCCTTTGATCCAAACAACTCACCGTATTTCGTTGTTTTGTCACTCCCCAGTGAGGACATTGTACAAACTATTTGCAGATCTCTACCCAGGGAGATCACTACTACTCTGCCCTGGTAGTCAGAGCACTCAGGACAGCTTCTTATTTCCTTCAGCACTGAAGGAAATCCTGATCCTACAGCTGCAGCCAGAAAAAGGGAAAAGGCCATGCCCCATTTTTTTTTTTTTTATATCTGCTGAGCTGTCTTGGCATCAAAACCCCAGGAGAGAAAGGAGTGGGAGCAGCGTGTCCAGTAGTCAGGTTCCTCACAGGGCTTCATTAAGGGGGCAATTAGCTGCATCTCTGTGCTGTTGCTCTTTAGCACAGGCATCAGCTTAATCCCTGGAAGTGTCCAAGGCCAGGCTGGACAGGGCTTGGAGCAATCTGGGATAGTGGAAGGTGTCCCTGATCATGGTGGGTGGGTTGGTTCTATATGATTTTAAGGCCCCTTCCAACCCAACCCATTTTATGGTTCTCTGATTGTATGAGTTTGAATGTGTAGAGTGCTGGGGAGATGGGGCTGGGATAAGAGCAGGGAGGAGATGTGCAGCATGGATCCCTGGGGGTTTCAGCCTGTTTCACTCCAAACTGGCTCTTGAAGCCATTCCCCATCCATAAAGGCAAGGACAGCTCTTTGTGGTGGTGAGTTAAAGCATGATGGGACTGGATTGTGCATGATGGTGGCTACAGGCAGATGAATCTAAAATTACAGGGGCTGAACCCTCCCCGCAAAGCCCTCAGTCCTTGAGCAAAAATCTTGTGCCATTCCAGTTTGTGAAACATTCACCTAGTGTGGATTGTGCAAAAATCTCTTAGGACATCAACTGTAAATTTCTGGTTTGGCTCCACTTGGCAACTTCCTCAGGTTTCCATCCAGGGAGATCCCTTGGAGGAGGCTGTTGGCCCAGCTTCCTGCCCTGCACAGGGCTGTGGTTTCAATGGTGCCAGAGGCATTTGCAGAAATACCTGCTTTGAACAGGCCAGAGAGTGAGGGAGCTGGGCCTGTTCAGTCTGGAGAATACTGAGAGGGGATCTCAACAATCCATATAAATATCTCCAAGGGTGTCAGAGGATGGTGATTCTCTTCAGTGGTGCCCAGCCACAGGATGAGGAGCAATGGCCGTAAACTGAAACACAAGAAATTCCACCTCTACTTGAAAAAAAAACTTCTTTATGTTGAGGGTGGCAGAACACTGAACAGCTGCCCAGGGAAGGTGTGGATTTTCCTCTTTGGAGATTCCAAACCCACCTGGATGTGTTCTTGTGCCACCTGCTCCAGGTGACCCTGCCTTGGCAGGGGGGTTGGACTGGATGATCTCCAGAGGTGCCTTCCAACCCTAAAAATTCTGTGATTCTGTGAAGGGTGGGCAAATGCTTTGCAACAAATGGGCAGCTCAGGGTTTCCAGTCAGTCCCTTGCACTTGGGTTGGTTGCTTCCCTTAAAAACTCGGCCACTACTGCTCCTTCCTTCACAGAAACACAGGGACACCTTCCACTATCCCAGGTTGTTCCAAGTCCCATCCAACCTGGCCTTGGACACTTCCAGGCATGGGGCAGCCAGAGTTTCTCTGGGCACCAAGGGTTCCTTGTCAGCACAAGGATACTCCTGACTGTGCAGAGACAGGAGCTCTCTGAGCAGCCTGCACCTTCTGGGTTTTCTCTTGTGGTCCAGGGCAGTTCAGGCTGAATCTCTTGGAAGTGAAGTGATCAGAGGCACAGTGGGATTAGCCTCTCACACATTTCTATAATTGCCTCAAGCAATGTCACAGGTCTGACTCTGATCTCCTGATTTGCAACTGCAGCCAATATAAATTTTGCAGATTCAATCCAAATTTATGGCCAACAGAAATGGCAAGGGTAAAATCAGACTCCAGATTACCAATTTGTCCTGCTCAGGGTGACTGTAGTTCTATAATAAAACAATATACTGTTCCCAGGTCTGAAAGCTCTGGATCAGGAGGTGGGAACCCAAAGCTTTCAGAGCAGAAGTCCTGTGAAGTGTCACACTGGAGAGGACTTTTGTGCTCCCAGTGGAAATGGTGATTGATGTCAGTCATGACAGAGAATTCCCTAGCAGGCATGTGTGGAGAACTTGCCAGCACTCACTCAATCAGCAGCCCAAGAGGGGTAAATATTTTGGTGAACTACACATTCCTGGCAGGTTTAGATTAATGTCAGAATTCTTGTTTAAAATTTTTTTGTACACTACACATTCCTTGCAGGTTTAGATTAATTTCAGAATTCTTGTTTAAAATTCTTAATGGAAATACAACATGGGAAATGAATTACTTTTGGAAATGAATGACAACACCACACAGGGCAGCCATGCAACCTCCCCAAATCTTGCTTTTATTGAAAGGAGAATGACAAATCCTTTGTGGCTGCTGCAACAATTCCTTGAATCCAACAATGCCAAAAGTGATCACTCCTGGAGATTCTCCACAGGTAGCCACACTACAACCTACAGAAAGGAAAGGATCTTCAAAATTATGATTATGAGGAAAATCCTGCTGCTTGGGATTCAAATGATAATTTGGGAAGTCATCTTTGCCCTAGACAAATCCTAAACTTACCACCTACAGCAACTGTACCCAGAACGACAGGAGCCCAGGTAATCATTGCCACGAGGGCATTTCCCCCTGTGGCAGAAGGTCCCACGATACCCACACTCCATGTAAGGTCTCCTGGGTCTTGCCAAGCTTCTACCTTAAAAAGGAACAAATAAACAAAGATGGGAGACGTTTTATTTCCTATTTCCAACAGGGATTTGCATTTTGCTTAATCCCTGTGAGCTGATGAGGACGTGACAGTTCAGTCCCGAGAGGAGGAGGTCTGTGGGCACAACGACCAAGCAAACACTTTAATTCCTTCTTCCCTGCCAAAATGGGATACCCACATTCAAGCTGCCTTTTGGGAACAGCCACCAGCCTGTGCTATTCCCAGAACAGGTTTTATCCATGAAGATGCTAATTGTCAGGGATCAAAACAACCCCAGGGAGCAGACCAGCAATTAAGCAGGAGGTTGCCTGGCCCTGTTTGGTCAATTAATAAAGATGCAGCCTGGCAGCTGAAATGTTCTGGATGCATCTGACTGAGTGCACATGAACCAATTAATTCCAGTTTCCAGCTCATCCATGGAACATTGCAAAGTATTCAGAGAGGGGGGAGCTTGTTCCAGCAAACAGGGAATGGATATTAAATATGGACAGTGCATCCAGCACATCCCTGGTGGGCTGGATTCCCAGCATGTGAGCAAAGTGATACATACACACCCAGAAAGTCCCAGGGAGTAATAAAGGAGCGGCTTAAAGGGTGAATAAAACACTCCTGGTCTCAAACTAGCAGTCTGTGAGGCATTGTGAGCAGTCTGAGCTCTCAGGAACACTTTTCTTCCCAGATACAGATAAATTTCTGGCTTTATATATACCCAGAAGGTCCTACTGAAAACAGGACAAGCATCCCCTGTGTGTTAAATAGGGACATAAAACAGACCAGATGAACTCTTTGCCTCTGGGAACTGGCACAGGCAGAGGCCCAGGTGAGAATAACACCAGACAACCACATAAAATCATAGAATCACAGACTCCTTTAGGTTAGAAAAGAACTTTAAGACCATCAAGTCCAATTGTTAACCCAGCACTGTTAAGCCCACCACTAATCTATGTCCACAAGTGCCACATCCAGATGGCTTTTAAATCCCTCCAGGGATATATATATATATATATGACACTTTTCCCACATTTCTGATCTGCTGCAGTTCTTCGCAGTCTTTTCCCATCCTTACAACCCTAGAGGACACTTTCCACCCTGTTCCCACAGAGATCAAAACTCCACCAGCTCCTGCTTGTGCACAGAGCACTCTGCAAATGTGGCTGTGCCATTTTCAGAGCTGATATTAAAATACAATCCCTTTTTCTGGATAATAGAGTTGGTTTGGGGTTCCAGACTCCTTTGCATCCCCCAACAGGCATCATGATTTTGTGCCTCTCCACCTGATGTCCCAGCTCCTAAAGCAAAGGATATTTGAAGAACATGGGGCCAGATTCCTTTTTCGTTTTTTCTGTGTGGTTTAAGAATACTTGATCATGATTTAATTTGTTTGTTGGGTGACTCAGGCAAAGTGATTTAAGTACAAGCCTGCAGGGTTTAATGGGGAAAATGCTGGTGCTGAATGGTGATTTTGGGGTTGCCCCTTTCAAAGTGATGTTTGAAGTATTTCCCTGCTAATTTAATTTCTCATCTGTAATCTCCAATGAGTTTTGATAATTTATGTGAGGATTCTTTGCAAGAGGCAGCTTGGTCACCTCCCAAAGGGGACAGGAGAGCTTTGCAAGACATCAACATCTTCTCTTTAGTCCCTCACCTTACCTGCAGCTCCGTGAAATGCCACCAAGAGGAGAACAAGGAGAAAAGGAAGGATTTTCATGGCAGAGGGTGGGCTGGGATCCTGGGTCACTGCAGAGAAAGGAGACCAGGACATTGGTTAGAGCCTTGTCCCTCCATAGTCCCAGAAGTGACACAGAGAAATGTTCTTCAAGACCTGGAAGTTACCTAAAAGAGGTTATTACACATTTTTTTTCATGGCCGTGTCTATTGTCCTAAGATTTTCCTGGAGCACGCACAGGATCATGACATAGGAAAAAAACTTTCATGCAAAAAATTCAATTTTAAATCCCCTTTTAATTAATGCATCAAGTGACCAGCAATTTATCCTGGATTTCTCAATAACTTGCAATGCAGGGCAATAAATTTGATTTGCCTTATGAAACTTAAAGCTGTTAATTCAGAAAATAGGACAATTTTTGCTAGATTTATACAAAACAACCCCATGGGTTTTCTCAAGCTTTTCTACTAAAAAAAAAAAAAGAGCAGAAAAAGCAAATTTCTTCTCAATTAACTCAAAATCCACCTTCTCTTTATTCTTGCTTGGAGGCTGTTGTTTATTCTTCCCCTAAAGAATTACATTATTTCCAGGATAAATTTTTGAGTATTTGCATTTCCTGCAGCCAACAAAACCTCCTCTCCCTTATCAACATTTGACACCTCTAGAACTGGCTCATGACAGACTGAAGCCACTGCACAGTTAAGGCTATAAAACAAACTGCAGATAAACATGAAAGACATGAAGTCTCCAGTCCACTTAAGGACAAAACCTTTTGAGAGAGGCTGAATAATGAGAATATTTTGGCTGTTACCAGGTAAGAGGAGCTCTAGGCTGGAACAGTTCCAGGATCAGTGTCAGCCACCCGGATGAAGATGAAGGAGCAGAGCGTGGGTTTGTGCTGTTTCTGGAGGGTGCTGAGAGATGTTTGACCTCCACAGCCTTCTGGTGGCCAATGAGGCTTTGGGGAGCTCTGGGGGCACCCAAGGAATCCTCTTTGCTGTTGTCCTAAGAGGAACCAAGGTCTGGCTTTCAAACCATTGCAGCATTGCTCAAGAAATGTGTTGAGATGACAAAAACTACCCTGGGCCTCCTCCCTTTGAGCAGCCCTTTGGCCACAGCAGCTCACTCAAGGTCTCTGTTTCCATCTGTTTTCAGAGGTTTTATATTTCCTTACAAGCATGAACAATGTATCATCATAGAAGTGAAATAATCATCAGCTGGAATGTTAAAATAAAACCCATCAAACCTATGTTAAATGGGAAGTCAGTTCTTTGGAAATTCAGGAAGAGGGTTAATGGGCTGTCATTAATTCCACATCATTAATGCTGTTGGAAGGGAAAATCTGGACAATTAAGAACATGGAAAAGATCTGCACTAGGGAAAGGTAGAAAAAAAATAAGAGAGGAAAAGAGAAACCTAAGAGTTCAGAATAAAAAAAGAAAAGTTGTTTGGTTTTTTTTTTTTTCAAATTTTTGCACCAAAACATTTTCATTACTAGGTTACCTGCATGGCACGTAAAATATTTTATTCCACCTCTGTTTATGGAAATTATTACAGCCCATGCCCAGCAATTTTAGTTTTATTGTCTTTATTCTCTTGCCATGGACGGAAGAGTTCTCTGAGCACAGCATCCTCCTTTCTCACCAAGGATTCCTCCAATGGCTTCCTGCTTTTTACAGACATTTCTATAAATTCAGGCGCCTGTTGCAAAGGGATCTTCACTTCTCTTTTATCCCTCTTTCCTCCTTGAATCCGGCCGGCCCCATTCCGTGGGAGGTGCCGTTCTCTGGAGCACGGCTGAGCTCATCCCAGCGAGAGCCTCCCTGGGCTCGCCCTTCGTGCCCTGCAGGGATTTTTCTTAGATCTCTTTGTTTTCTTTCCCAATCAAAGCAACTATTTCACGGAGGCTTCCAGCACAGCCTTGTCAGCAGCTTTCAGGCTGCCCTCAGGCTTCTTGTTTCTCTGGGCTCCTCCTTTGGGTGCTTTTCTTTCCTCATTTTTGCTTTTTTTTTTTTTTTTTGAGGTCAAATACATGTCGAACGTGCTTGGTTCCACAACGTGGTTACACATAATTGTGCTGTGGTCACTTTTACACAGCAGCTCCCACAAACAGCTTTGGAATTTGCACTTAATCCAGGAAGGCAAATGTTCTTGTGGATGCCAGGGCCAGCTGTGCTAAGAATCACCATTGTACAGCAAGAAAAATGTACATTTTACAGAGGAAAAATCTAATGTCTGCATCGCCTGGCATCATCCACAATCACCTGTCAGATCTGCTCTGCTGCATCACCTCAGGCAAGGCAAGGACCTGCAGAAGATGTGCCCTGGTCCCCAAATCCTTTAGGGCAGGGCTGTTGCTGAAACCCTTCCCTGAGGTATTTTTGAGGTGTTTGCAGACAGATGTGCAGCCAAACATCTGGGCTGAAAAATGGCTTAGCACGTGAGGAACAGCTGGGTCTGTGTGATGTCACCTGTGGGCAGCTCACCTGGAGTGCTGAGCCCAGGTCTTGGGTCCCCAACACAAGAAAGACTTGGAGCTGCTGGAGGGAGTCCAGAGGAGGTCATGGAGATGCTCCAAGGGCTGGAGCCATGGCCAGGGACAGCCTCCACCAGATCAGATTCCTCCAAGCCCTGTCCAGCCTGGCCTTGGACACTTCCAGGGATCCAGGGGCAGCCACAGCTTCTCTGGGCACCCTGTGCCAGGGCCTCCCCACCATTCCCAAATTCCCGTCTATCCCTGCCCTCTCACAGTGGGAAGCCATTCCCTGTGTCCTGTCCCTCCATCCCTTGTCCCAAATCCTTCTCCAGCTCTCCCTTTAGGCCCTGGAAGAGGCTCTGAGGTCTCCCTGGATCCTTCTCTTCTCCAGAATGTAGCTTTTTTGGAGACATGAGGAGTTTTTTATCAAAAGAGGTTCCTGGGTGCTGAAATCCAGCAGAGAAAAGCGCAGCCAAACTGGTGGCTGGGAGGCAGCCAGAGCAACTGGGAGCTGGCAGAGGAGCTGGGGAGGGTGTCTAGCTCTGGGAATATCTTCTGGAAAGCCTTCTGGCTTCCTCCTTCTCTGCCTGGCAAAGCTCCGGGGTGATGATGGCACAGGATTTATTCCTGGCTTGGAACACAGGAGGAGAGACTGAGGAGAGACAGCTGAGACTCCTCAGGGTGGGAGTGATGGTGGTGGAGGGCAGGAGGGATGAGATGATGAGGTTCCCATCTTCTGTGGGTGACAAGGGTCACATTGTGCCTGCATGGACCCTGGCAGCATCCTCACTGCTGAATTTGCAAAATTGGTTCTTCCCCATCCCACTCTCAGGTCTGGAAGAGTCTTTGGTGCCTATTAGAGGCTGAGTTGTGCTTTGTATGCTAAAAATTGGGTTTTCTAGGAATGGGCCATGTGGTATTTGCTGCTGTGGAGGACAGAGACAGCCAAGGCTGAGCTTCACTTGGCTCCAGAGCCCTCATTACACCCCTGACTTTATTAAAATGCTTCACTAGAGCTGCGCCCAGCAGCCCAGCATCATTAATTAATGAAAGAAACACAAATAGGGGCAGGGCAGTGGGACAGGAGTAAAAGTGGTTTGTCCTTCACACCCAAAGGGCCCCAAACCCAATCAGATGGATTTGAGGCTGCAAGGATGCCAAGTTCCTGGTAAAAAGCAGTGCTGGAGACCCACAGAGAGCCTGGGAATGCTCCCACGAGTAGGGAAACCAGGCAAGGATATTTCCAAGCAGTTTGGTGGCTTCTGTTACACAGCAGAGCCTGGGCTTTATTGCCAGAAAAATCAATAAAATATAAAAAAACCCAAAAATAAATGTATGAAAGTCCAAGAAAGCAGGTACATCCAACAGCCCAGCTGATGTACAAAGTTTTGGGAGCTTCCTGCAGAATATTGCAAAAACCACCAAAACCAGAGGCGATATTTTGCCTTATTTAAACCCCTTTTTGTGGCTTTTCCTGTAGTGACCTGCTGGAAATTTATTCTCTAAAAAGCATCAGCGCTGGAGGCTGCCGGGCTGGAAATTGGGATAAAAAGCAAATGCACACCAGAGGGCTCCTGCAAGCTCCGATGCTCGGGATCCCATTTCACAGCGGTGAGGCGGGAAAACAGCGGGATGAATTGATGGCTCTGCGCACACCATGTCCCAGCTGCCACCTGGTGTCATCCCCGCGACACGGGGACATCGCACGGGGGACATCGCCGTGGCCGTGCCCCGGTGCACAACAATTTGGGGGACATCGGGGTGGGCTTGTGCCAGTGCACAACAGCACAGGGAGCAATGGGATGGGCTTGAACCGCTGCTGAAGAACCCAGGGGACATCGGGATGGGCTTGTGACACCGCACAGGAGCCCGGGGGACATCGGGATGGGCTTGTGCCACCGCACAACAATTTGGGGGGTACGGGATGCGCTTGTGGCAGTGCACAGCAGCTCCAGGGGTCCCGGATGGTCGGTCTCCGTGTGCCCAAGCCCCCGGGGGTGGCGCAAGCACCGTGATGTCACACTGCCCGGGGAGGGGACACTGGGGGAGGTGCCCGGTGAGGGCGGGCGGAGCGGGATCGGCCCCCGCGGCTTCTTCTTCCTCCTCCTCCTCCTCCTCCTCCGCCTCCTCCTCCTTCTCCTCCTCCCTTTCCTCCCACCTCCTCCTCCCCGTCCTGCTCCCAGGATGCGCGGGGCCGTCCCCAGGCTCAGCCTGACGCTGCTGGCGGCGGAGAGCGGCGCCCGTGAGTGAGCGCGCAGGATGCGCGCAGGATGCGCGGGGCGTGCGGGGCTGCGCTCCGGCGGAGGGAAGAGGGGAGGCGGATGGGATGCTGGAAAGGCGGATGGGATGCTGGAAAGGCGGATGGGATGCTGGCAGTGACGCCTTGGCGGCCATCCCGGGGGTCCCGAATCATCTCCGTGTACCGGGGAGAGGGGGGGTTCATCCCTGCGCCCCGCGCTTGGGGAGATGCGCGGTTCTGCTCCCGGCATCCCCGCGGGCCCGACCCTCCTCTTGGATTTTTTTTTTTTCATATTTGAAAAATTGATCTTTCCCCCCTTGCTTATTTATTTATTTGTTTATTTTGGAGCCCGAGCTTTTTATCAGAGCCTTCCTTGGGGCCAGGCCCCTCGGTGGCGGTGGCTGTGCCTCAGCTGACAAAGCCACCAGGAGCCGGCAGCTGGAGATAAGCCCGGGAGAAGGGCTGGGAGATGGAGTTCTGGCGGGAATGGCTTTAAACTGACAGAGGGCAGGTTTACATTGGATATTAGGAGGAAATTCTTCCCTCTGAGGGTGGGGAGGTACTGGCACAGGGTGCCCAGAGGAGCTGTGGCTGTCCCTGGATCCCTGGAAGTGTCCAAGGCCAGGCTGGACAGGGCTTGGAGCAACCTGGCACAGTGGAAGGTGTCCCTGCCAATGGCAGGGGGTGGAATGAGAGGAGCTTTAATGTTCCTTCCCACCCAAACCATTCTGGGATTCTCTGGTTATGAATGGCACCGCTCAGTTGCTGGGGGGGTGTGGCTGTGTCATCCCTCAGCACCGCCTCTCTGCCCTTCTCCAGGGCTCTGTGCCATCATCCACTACCTTGTCCGGGGGCAGCTGGGCTGGTTCGGGCTGACCATGGCCTGCCTGGTGCCCGGCTACGCCGCTCAGCTCCTCAGCATCCTCTGGTTCCGGGCAGACGGACACGCACCCGGCTGCTGCCTCCTGGCGCTGCACCTCCTGCAGCTGGGCCTCTGGAAGCGGTGAGAGACACTCCCCGCCATCCACCCACCCCCCACAACCCGGCTGCACCCCCAAATTTCCTCAAACCAGCGCGGGCGTCCCGTCACGGTGGCTCTTGCAGGTACTGGGATGTTCTGCGGGCGGCGGCCAAGGCGGGCGGCGGTGCCGGGGAGCTGCTGGCTCAGCTCGGGGATGTTTGTGTGCTGCGGCTCCTGGAGGCCCTGCTGCAGACCCTGCCCCACCTCCTGCTCCAGACCTATGTCGTGGTGGCCGTGGACCCAGCAGGCTTCATCCCAGGTGAGTTCTCAGGGGTGATGGATGCGTGTGCCCTCGCTGGAGGGATGTGCTGCAGAGGGACTGGGAAGCCTCCATGAGAAGCAGCAGGGAAAAGCCTGGCTGAAATATCTGCTGTGGCAGAATGCAAAGGCGGCTGCTTTGCCCCAGAGGTGAATTTTCAGGTGTGCAAATAGGGAGGCTGCAGTGTGGAGTCACGGCATGTGCAAGGTCACAGTCGCTCACTGTCCATCTCTGGTCCGATGGCAGTGACTGCGCTGGAGCTGCCCTGGGGCTGCAGAGCTCTGTCCATGGAGACAGCCCGAGGGTATCCACAGGGAGATACTCAGAGGGTACTCTGGATACTCAGAGGGTATCCACAGGGAGATGCTGAGCAGGATTTAGCAGGATTTAATTGAAATGCTCCAGTTTCACCCCTGGTAACATTCAAGTCAGGTTGGACAGTGTTACTGTTGAGTCAGGAATGAAGTGACACATAAACTGTAACTCTCTTCAGCAGGCTAATCCCAAGTTTATTGGAAACCCATTATTTTTTATACACTGTTCTGATACAGGTGGACCTGATTGGTCATTTAATCAACACCCCATCACCCCAGGGCTAATTAAGAGGACACCCTTTGGTAAACATCTTATGAGAAAACAACTGTTCAAAACGCCAGCTGCAAGATTGTTTTAATTCTTTCTCTCAGCCTTCTCAAAAGTCCCCAGAAAAATTCCTGGGAAAGTTTATCTGGCTTTCTCTCTCTGAGCAAACTGTCACAACCACAGGACAGGGCACTGAGGAACCTGGTCTGGTGGAAGGGGTCCCTGCTCATTGCAAGGGACTGGACTAGATGGCCTTTAAGGTCCCTTCTGTGATTCTTTGATTCTGTGATGCACCTGGCAGGATCAAGGGGTGTCTGGCTTGTATGGGGGTGCTGTGCTGCCAACACCTCCTTAACATAGAGAATTGGCCCTGCTGTTCATTTGGGCCTCCATCAGAGCCCTGACTGCCCCTGTCCCCACACAGGTGTCAGTGCAGGGCTGTCCCTGCTGTCCCTGGCCTGGGCTTTGGTCTCCTACAGCCACTTCACCTTCCTGCTGAAGCCTGGACACCTGAGCCCACCAGCTGCTGTCATCCTGTGCCTGCTGCTCTGGAGGACAGGGATGCTGGGGACCCGGGTGCTGGCCCTGGTGCTCTTTGCCAGGCTCTATTCCTTCTGGGTTTTCGCTGTGGCAGGTAAGGCCTGAGATCCTGTTCCCCACATTCCACCCCAATGTTCTCAGGTTTGTTGTTGCTGGAATGGCTCCTGAGGTATTAAAGAGTCTTTTTTCCCAGCCCTGTGACTAAAGAAGGAGTCGAGATTCCTCTGCTTTGGTTTTCAAGGTTGTTTATTTTCTCTTATCTATTACATTCTTTTTCAGACCTGCTGAGGTCTGTCTGGCAGGTCGGGTTGAGGCACACTGACCACCCTTGGGGTGGTGTTAGCTTTTTATACTAAAAACTACGTGTACTTTATTTACAATAATTTTCCAATACCTATTACCTATGTTAGACAGTGATCTTCTACTCTAAACCAATCCAAAAGTGCCACCATCACAGCAGCAGATGGAGGACAAGAAGAAGGAGTAGAAAGACAGGACACACCCAGATACCTCCATCTTGCCTCTTGAACCCCCATTATAAATCCCCAAAATTCTACTTTTTCACCCCGTGATAAATTCACTGACATTCTACTCAAACCCTTGTGGCTTGTAAATCCTCACACAAAGTTGGTAATTGTTTCCACGGACTAAAATCAAAGGCACAGGTGTTTTTGACTCCATGCCAAGGTCTCTGAGCTCCCTGCCAGGGTCTTGAGCCATCCAGGGCAGTCACAGGAATGTCCTGGGTTCCGACACAATGTCAGCCCTGCCATGCTCCTGTTTGCAGCCTCCCCTGGGCATGGCTTTGCAAATCCAGTCTTTCTCCCTGCAGGGGTGCACTGGCTGCTCATGTCCTTCTGGCTGGGGGCCCAGCAGACAGATATCGTGGCCCAGCCGTGCCGCTGGAGGCTCTTCAACTGCCTGCTGGGAGCTGTCTACATCTTCTGCTACATCAACGTCCGGCCCGGCCCCTCCAGGACCAGGGTGGCCGTGTTTTATGCAGTGAGTACCTGGAATTGTTTTGTGTTCCACGTGGATGAAGCTGCTGGGGATGAGCAACAGCTTCAGACTCTCCATTTTCATCTCTCATGTCACCACTTGCTCAAAATCCAGAGTTTTGCTGTGTCCTGACAGAGCTGCGTGGTCACCAAGGTGGATGTGCCTTCTGCACTGGTTTTGATTCCTGTCAGTGGTAAAAAGTAGGTGAAGACCTTGCAGAAAGTTCAGTTTGACAGCTTCTATGTTTTAAGAGATAAATTAGGTGCAAATACAAGGAGAAGTGCTCAAGGCCAGGTTGGGTGGGGCTGGGAGCAACCTGGGGTAGTGGAAGTTGTCCCTGTTTGTGGCAGGGAGTGCAATAGGATGAGCTTTAAGGTCCCTTCTGACCCAAATCATTCTGTGATTCTAAGAATCTATGAAAATCTAGAAAATGGGTGTTTTCTGTTGTGAGAGGCACATCTAAAGCCATCAGAAGGATATAAGTGATGAGTCTCTTCCCTCTGCCTTGCAGATAATGCTGATGGAGAACACGCTCCTGCTGCTGTTGGGCACCCGGTTCCTGCAGGCAGAGCTGAGGAACAGCCTGACTGTGACTGGGGCTGTCATGTCAGGGTCTTTAATAGGTAAGAACATTGATTTTAGAGCCTGGATTGCACATTTTGAGAATAGTTTGAGGAAATGAGCATCCAGTCTCCTGTCCCCAGTCCCTCTCCAGCTCTCCTGGAGCCCCTTTAGGCCCTGGAAGGGGTTCTGAGCTCTCCCTGGATCCTCCTGTTCTCCCGGTGAACACCCCCAGGTCTCAGCCTGGCTCCAGAGCAGAGGGGATCCAGCCCTTGGAGCATTTTTGTGCCAAGCAGGGTCATATTTTACCAGAGGGATGGGGGCAGAGGGAAGTTGTGCAACTCCTCAGACCCTCAGATTAACTGTGTTAAAAAAATGGGATGGAAAATGAGCAATTCCTGTGGTCTTGGATGAGTTTAGGGTATAAGTAGGAAGCTGTCTTAAAAACTTTCTGGTTTAAAGGCCAGAGGATGGGGATGCTGTGACATGGAAGGTTTCCTTCATCACACATCTCCCTGCTGGGCAACTTTCAGTCTGCAAATTAATCCAGATTAAATTTGGGGTTGAGTGTGCATTTCCTTTGCCCAAATCTGCTCAAGTGGGATTCTTGCATCCCTGTAAATGCTGGAAAGATGTGCTGCTCATACACCTGATTCTCAGCAGCACCTTTGCAAAGGTCTTGTTGATCTGGAGGTGCCTCAAGGTCTGGCCTCTTCTCCACAGCTGACCAAAATGCTGCTGGGACTCCTCAGTGACACTTTTCTGCTCCTTTCCAGGTGCCACAGCCCTGGTGATTTACTACAGCCTGCTTCATCCCAAGTCCACAGAGATCTGGCAGGGATTCCTGGAGGCAATGTGCAGTTCTGCAGCAGCTGGGGATGAGGAGGGGTCTGGAGAGAGCTCCCAGGCTGGGCAGAGTTCAGGGACTTTGGGAGATGAGGAGTCCTTGCCAGTGGAAGGAACCAAGACAGAGCCCAAAAAGGAGACCAGCTCATCACTGCTGCAGTCCAAAGGGGGTTTGGAGGACAGCTGGACAGACCATCACCACTGGCTGCTCGTGAAGCTGGCCTTGAAGACAGGAGATGTGTCCGTGATCAACGCAGCTTTCGGAGATGGCGGAGTGGGAGAGGCTTTTCCTGGAGGATGGATGATGGGGAAACCCCCTGGGGCTGAGCCTGGGGCAAACCTTTCCCTCCCCATGAGGGACATCCATCCCTCTGGACTGGCAGTGGGGAATGGAGGAGGCATCAAAGCCAGTGCTGGTGCTCTGGGAACAGCACAGGAGGATGGAGCAGGGCAGGAGCCTGATTTTCCCCCATCCACATCCCACCCCAGCGGCTTCTCCCCAGATTCCACCGAGAGCTCCTCTGTGTATTTCAGTGCAAGTGCAGGAGGCATCACCTCCCCTGGGACAGGGACAGCCACAAGCATGGCCCTGGTGCAACAGGACAGCAAAGCTCAGCCTCCCCCAGGCTGCCTGGGAGAAGGAGAAGGAGGAGGAAGAGGAGGGGATTTATCCCTTGGGATGCCCAGCATCAGCCCAATCCTGGGCGCTTGTGCCCACAAGTGTCTGCAGAGAAGCTCTTCCTTCAGCACCACAGGCAGCTGTGCGGTGGCAGGTCTCCCCAAAGAGGGCTCAGAGCCCACAGGGACAGAGAGTGCCCTTGTGGGGTGCCATCACCTTTGGGACACCCACCCTTGTGGCCCACAGGGGACTGTGGTGAGGAGCAAGCTGAGGTCACCGTGCTTCACCTCCACCCCCAAGGCCGGCCCTAAATGCTCCCAGCGAGGACTGGGGGAACTGGGAGAAGGGACAGACCTGTCTGGATGACCAGAGTGACCCTGTAAATGTCACCTTGGGCCAGCCTTGGGGTGACTGTCTCATCAACAGGGCATGGCAGGAGGTGGTGGGATGAAGACTGTCCCCACAGTGCCCCTGCCATGGGGCAGAGTGCCCCTCCATCACTGGGACATCACCTTCCCTCCCAGCACATCTTCTAGAGGCAGTCTTGAAGAACTTCAAAAGCCTTAAAAAGCCCTAAAAGTCCAGGGCTGGTAATTTATTGAGCTTATTTATGTCACAGACCTGCCAGGCAGCTGGAGCCTTCTGCCTTTGGTGTATTTGTGACAATGACTTGAGGTCTGTCCTTAAGCCGGTGCCCGCCCAAGCTGCTGGCCTGTCCCAGTGTGGAGATCTGGTTGCTGTCTCCAGGGGCTGCAGTGCAGGCCAAAGCAGTTTTCTCAGGACAAATAAGTGCCTAAATCAAAAATGATGAGTTTTACTCTTGGATGTCCTTCCTTCTGGGCAGAGTAAGGCCTCAAGTAAGGCTCAGCATTGCTTGATTGTTTTTCCCCACCAGGTTTATCTTGAGGTCTTTGCCAACTCCATTTTTGGGGGCTACATAGGATTGCAGATTCTCTTCCTGCTGCAGATCAGAACCTCAGAACCTGAAATTACAACCAAAAGCCATGTCCTGCTGCTTGCCCACTGTCTTGCCTCCTCAGGTGGTCTTGATTCTCTCCAGCCTCCTCCTTGTCCCATTCCAGTTGCAGATCACAGGACCCCAGAATTATTTGGGTTGGAAGGAACCTTAAAGTTCATCCAATTGCAACCCCTGCCACATGCAGGGACACCTTCCACTAGACCAGGTTACCAGGTTATAATCCACATCTGCCTGGATGCTTCCACCTAAACTTAGGCCAAATCCCAAACCAGTTCTACCCCCACCATAAAATCTGCAGTGCAGGCAGGGTTTATTTGTGTCAGGAACTAAACCCATCAATACCATGGTCTCAGAAGTAGCCAGTGCTTCCCACCACGCTGGCTGGGCATGGATTTGTGCCCAGGACATGGCTTAACAGATTAATTGAGGTGTGATCAGCTGAATTCACCGCCAGGCTCCTGAGTGCCAGCTGGAGCACATCTGGCTGTGCTCTCCAGCTGTTGTCCCAATGTGGGCAGGACTCTGCTGCTGCCACAGGGCAGGAAAGGCAGCAGGGAGGGCACAGGCATGTGATGAATTACTTAAAAAAAGATTCCGTGATGCATTCACTGCTCAGGGCTGACCCAGCCAGATGTTCCCTTGGGGCACAGAAAACCCAGTTGGTGCTGAGTATGGAGTGAAGCCATATTCCAAAGGGATGAAGGCTCCCTGTCTCCATCTGGACCCCTGTGCCGTGCCTGTGCTCTGCAGGCAGGAGCAGTTCCAGTGGCTTTTCCAGAGCCCTTCTGATTGTGTGGATCACAGAGAAGGCAGCAGTGCTGCTGGGCCATTGCAGGAATTTTTATCTGGCTTGGTTTTCTACTTTTGATAATATATAATTATGCTTGAAAATACCCCAAACCAGCCTTTGCTGTGTCTGTGTCTCATGATGGGGGTGAAAATCAGCGTGGAGGAGTCTCTCTTCCCAGTCGTGGCTCTTGCAGCCCCAGGGTGAGTTGTCTCTCAGGATTTCCAGTGGGAGGGTGAAGAAAGAACCTGGGCAACAGGATCTGGGGGAATGGCATGAAAATGTGTCAGGGAAGGTTAAGGTTGTGTGTTAGAAAAAGATTCAGCCATCAGGAAACTGTCCCACAGGCCAGTCAGAAAATAAACAATTTTGAGAAAGTAAAGAATACTTTTGTGCACAGGAGTCAGGACTAAATGTGATTAAATGTGATTTGATTTCTCAGAGCACATCCACAGTGCAGGAGTGCACCCATGAGCTGATACCTCTGACCTCAGATGAGGTGGTTGTGGAAATCCTGGATAGACCAAGGAATGGCAGAAGAGAAGGGGGGAATCTGGGGACAGAGGGTGCACAAGGACTGGGGTAGGGATGAGGGTGTTTGTGTGAGGGATCTGTTCCCACAGCTTTGCTCCCTGATGATGAGAGTTGGTCATTGGTGAGCCATGCTCCACTTTCTCCTTGGGAGCAATGTGAAGTCAGGTGGAATAATATGGATTGTCTGTCCTTAAAGGCTTCCAGCCTGTGTGAGAGCCCTGTTGCACCCAGGGTCCAAGTCCTGCCTGCTGGTACAGTCCCAGCACTGAGCCACAGGTCTCTGTCTGTAGAAATAACTTGTATTTAATCAGAGAATCCCAGAATGGGTTGGGTTGGAAGGGACCTTAAAGATCATCTCATTCTAATCCCCTGCCATGGGCAAGGACACCTTCCATCATTCCAAGTTTCTCCAAGCCCCATCCAACCTGGCCTAGGACACCTCCAGTGATGGGATAGCTACAGCTTCTCTGAGCATCCTGTGCCAGGGCCTGCCCACCCTCACAGGGAAGGATCTCTTCCCTATATCCCATCTAAACCTATTCTTTAGTGAATTCTAAAGCCCTGATTGAAGTAGGAGGACTCCAGCAGCAAATCACAGCTTCAGATTCCCCACCCTTTCCATTTTCTGTGGCCCAATGATCTGGTGCATCTCCAGATTTTTCCCAATGCTGCCAGACTGGGAAAATCACAGTGGGGAGGAGTTTCTCCCCAAAACTTCCTGTCCCTTTGCCACCAGAGGGAGATGCTGCTCAAGCTCCAGATACCCTCCAGTGCCTGTGTTATGGAATCATTAATGTTGGAAAAGCTCTGAGCTCATCCAGTCCAACCATTCCCCAGTGCTGCCAAGGCCACTACTAACCCATGTCCTCACGTGCCACATCCCATGACTTTTGAGTCCCTCCAGGGATGATCAGTGGAGAGGAGAGGGAGGTGCAGGACTGATGCTGCTGTGGCATTGCACTGGGAGGCAGTGTGAATGAAATGGGGAGCTCTGGGATACTGGAGGTGGAGGGCACAGCGAGTTCCTGGAGGAATGAGACCATGGCTGTGGGCATCTCCTTTTATTTCCCAGGCATCACTGGGCCATGGGGAATGTTTGAAAATCACTGTCAGGGCCTTGCCCTCTTCAGGAGAAGAGTCATTGACCTGTAAATATCCCATGGTGCCTTCATGTCCAAAGGTGTGGGCATGAGGGGAGATGCCCCAGATCACACTGGATGCACAAGGGGACCCTGGGGGTTTGGTAGAAGTGGCTCCAGCTGTCACCACCATGGTGCTGAGTCCTGATTTTGGTGCTGTATCCTTGGAGCTGTGCCCAAAGGGTGACCTGGTCACTCCACACTCTGCTCTGTCCTCAGGATGCACAAATCCCAGGTCACTGCTCTGTGTGGAGCAACATGGAGGCCTGGGCCAGTCCAAACCCAGGATGGAAAACTGATGGCAGAGAGGCAATGGACCAACTGCTCCTGGCAACCTGCTGATGGTATCTTCCAAATGTCCCAAATGCTTAAGGAGACCTGGGCAGATCGTCTGCTCCTTCTGCAGCATCTCCCATGAAGCTGGTTTTGGATGAGGAATGATCCTGAGCTAGACCAGGATCTGTCCAGCTTTTGGAGGTGCTCATCACCAAAGTTTGGGCTTCAGCCACTCACAGAAGGGCTGGGGCAAGGGCATATCTCCAACCCACTGCACTTGGACAGATTGTCCAGTGCTTTTGCCTGCTCTGGAATAGAAAAATTCTGCTCATTTGCCTCCTGTGAACCTTTTCTTTTCCATTTTGTTTCTTAAAGAAACCCTCACCATCACTTTAGAGAGGTGGAAGGTCATGCCCCAGCCCAGGAGAGCTCAATGCCACAGGTGAGAGGAGCTCTCAAGGGCAACATGGGAGCAGGAACCAAGCATGAATTTTGACAATGCAGGGAGTGACCCATGGGCTCCCCAGGAGAACTGGCTGTGCCACTCTGGTGATCTGGAAAAAGGAGCAATCAGGCAGGAACAGAGGCTACGTCCCTAAGAAATTAAACAATACCCAGGCAAGTGCCTGGGCTTGGGAACGTGGCTGTCCTGACTGCTGGCACTGTCCCCTTGGCTGGTCACTTTTGTCCCTCTTTCAAGGTGAAATAAAATAAAGCAGGATGGAGTTGTACCAACAGGGCTTGAGTGTGGGGCAGCAGCCTTGCCCCAGCCCTGCTGGGAGCTCACCTTCCAGCAGCTCAATTCCTGACCATTGTCCATGGGTGCCTGGTTTTGTGAAAAACATTCCCTCCAGCTCCAAAATGATGTAACACCACCCCAGTCGCCACCCCCCTCATCAAAAAAGATTTCCCCAGAAAAACCATCTTTTCACTTCCAACAACATTGAACCACAATACTTGGACCTTACAGAAAATAGAATTATTTGCCCTGGGGCTGTTGTTATTTGTCTGGTTTTTTTCCCAAGCTGAAACTTTGGTTATTTTTTCCCCCCTTTAATTAAATCTGGTTTGCTGCAAATCCCTTTCTGGTGCCTTCAGTGTTCCTGTAAAAGGCAGGGCCCAGGCTGCAGCTCTGTGCCCATGGCTCCGAGGCTAAACAATACCACAGAGGGGGGGAGCAGAGGGTAAGCCCAGCTAATCAGGACTTGCCTAATAGGACTGAGTGCTTAATGAGAACCCAAGGACTGTGCTTCCCCAGCTGGATTTGGCTGGAGGAAAATGCTTTGTGCTCTCAACACCAGGTTTGAGATGGCTCAGCTCTCTCAGATGTGCTGGAGCAGTGTTTGCTCCCCGCTGTGAATCCATCCTTACTAGACACAAGACAGATCTGTGAGGGATCCGTGGGGATCCAGGGATGCTGGAGGAGCTGGACAAGACCCTGGAAGCAAAAGGATCCATGTTTTGCTTGAAGGGAGATCCTTCAAATCAAAACACTGTTTATACCTCGCTTTTCCTAAGCAAAGCCACCAAAGAGCCCTGTCTGCTCCTCTCATGTCCTTGGAGCTCCCTGAGGAGCTTTGGGGGGATTTTAGGGATTGACTTCAATAAGTAACACCAAATGTTCCACTGTTTTGCCCTGGAGACCTGCTCAGATTGTCTCTGTCCCCACTGCTACACCCCCAGATCGAGCCGGGGTGTGGTTTTGGGAAGGGGGTGGGATAGGGAAGGCACTTCAGGCCTTTCCCTGGTTAATGAGGGAGATTTGGGGTTCAGCACGGGGACTTTGGGATGCAGAGCAAAGCGTCAGGGGGTTGCAGGGTGTGCACAGGGGGTGGGTGCTGGGTGCATGGGAGCCCAGATGTGCACAGTAGGTGGGTGCAGATGTGGGTGCCGATGTGGGAGGTTGTCTGCACACACACAGTTGGTGGGTGCAGATGCAGGTGGGCATCCCCACATTCACAACAGGTGGGGTTAAGCGTGGGTGGCTGTCCAGATGTGCACAGCACTAGGGCACAGATGTGAGGTGGGTGCCAAAACCAGTGTGTGCCTCTACTTGCTGTGGAGTGCTAGGGTGTGCATGGGGCAAGCAGGAGCTGTGACCAGAGCTGGGTTCTCTGTCTGGTGCCGGGCTGGGTTCCGGTTTAGTGCCAGGTCCAGGGCTGTGCTGAGCTGGAGCAGGGCTGGATCCAGGTCCAGGTTTGGTCCAGGGAAGGGTCCGTGTCCACGTCCATAGCCAGTGCCAGGTCTCGGCTCTCGGTCTGGGTCCACATCCGAGCTTTCCATCGCGTGCTGGGTCCAGGTCCCAGGACGGGGCCAGTGCCGAGGCCGTGTCCAGGGCTGGGCTGAGGTCCGGTGCCGGCACTGGGGCTGGGTCCAGGTCCGTGTCCGTGCCCAGGTCCGGTCCAGCTCGGGTCTCGGTTTGGGTGCTGGGTCTTGGTGTGGGTGCGGGTCCGTGGTTGGGTGCGGATCCGGCTCCGTGGCCAGGTCCCGGTCCGGGCGGTGCCGGTGCCGGTCCCGATGCGGGTCGGGGCGGTGCTGGTGGGTGCCGATGCCGGCCTCGGTCCCGGTGCGGGCTGGGGCGGTGCCGGTGCTGTTGCCGGTGCTGGTCGGTGCCGATGCCGGCCCCGGTCCCGGTGCTGATCGGAGCGGTGCCGGTGCTGTTGCCGGTGCGGACAGGGGCGGTGCCGGTCCCGGTGCTGATCGGAGCGGTGCCGGGTCCGGTCCCGGTCCGGGCCGGGGCGGTGCCGGTGCAGTTCCCCGTGCGGGCCGGGGCGGTGCCGGTGCCGTTCCAAGTGCGGATCGGGGTGGTCCCGGTGCCGTTCCAAGTGCGGGCCGGGGCGGTGCCGGGTCCGGTCCCGGTGCGGGCCGGGGCGGGGTCGCCGCCGGGGCCGAGCGGAGCCGGGCGGGCGCGGGGAGGGCTCAGGCGGCGGCGCCTGCGCGGGGCCATCGCGGCGCTCCGCGAAGTTCCGCGGGGCCCGGGGAAGTTTGGGCTCGGCTCGGCCCCGGCCATGGCCTTCCGCCGGCGGGCCAAGAGCCACCCGCTCTTCAGCCAGGAGTTCCTCATCCACAACCACGCCGACATCGGCTTCTGCCTGGTGCTCAGCGTCCTCATCGCCCTCATGTTCGAGGTGAGACGCCCCCGCCATCTCCCCCCGCCGGGACCGGCTGTCCGAATGTCCCCACCCTGTGGACGAGGTGACCCCCCCTTGGTCTGCATGGGGTGTCCTCCCCTGGGGCTGTCCCAGCTCGGGAGAGTCCCCAGCCGGCCCAGGTGCCCCCATCCTGTACGGGGAGGGGGCTGTGGGGTGCGGGACCCCTCGGTCTGGGCTCAGAGTGCCGCCCCATTCATTCCCCATCGCTCACCCAGCACCGGAGCGTGTCCCCACATTGCCACGGGGACCCAGCCTGCTGCTGGCTTTAGGGGTGGCACATCCTTCACATCCTTCTGCCCCCGCTCCAGCTCTGCCGGGGGTCCCTGCCTGGGGAGGCGGAGCACAGGCGGTGTCAAAACCCCTGCCCCGAACCCACCGCAGCTGCCGGGATGTCCCGAGCGCTGAGGGGCACATCAAGCGACAAGCCAAGCCTTGTCTGATATTCCCAGCTCTTGGAAATGGAAGAAAATCTTTTTGCCTTTTTTTTCGCCTTTTTTTCTTTAACAGTAGCCCTTTTCCAGGTGTTTTGTCTGCAGCCCGCTGACCCCGCTCCGTGGGACGAGCACCGGGGGCTCCCGGGCCTGGGGCAGCGGCTCCCCGGCCTTTCCCATCCCGCTGAGCCGCGGGAAGGCATCCCCGGCATTCCTCGCCCTGCCGGGGTGGCCGCAGACCCCCACAAGGCCGCTGTCCCACCACCGCCATGCCGAGAACGCCGCTCTGTCCCTCCCGCTGCTCCGGCTCCTTCTCTCCCCGCCGGCTTTCCCCGTGCCTGGCTCCGGGCATCCCGCACCGAGCACCGGGCCCTGGTCAGCGGCTCCGCCGGCCGGGACCCCCCCGCCTCCCCCGCTGAACCCTCCCCTTCGGCAGTGCCACGTTTCAAAGCAAATCCGGATGGGAAAGGGGTGGCCGGGGGGCCTGGCGAGGGAGGAAAGGCTCCTTCTGTAGCAAATCGCAGGAGGAGGAAATCCATTTCCTTAATTCCTCCCCGCTGGCACCCCCTTGCTTTTCTATCCCCCTCTTTTTTTTCTTACTGCGAGCTCATTGAATGAACGAGTCTCTTACAGCACTCGAACCCTTTTCGACGTCCTTGTGCATGTATGTATATTTATTTAAGGGTTTCAAAACCGACCCAGGAGGGCCAGCTGTATTCCAAAGCCACATGCAAATGCTGCAAAGTTGGGCTGCAAGTTTCGTACTCGCACTTTAAAAACAAAATACCGCTGAAGTTATGTCTCTGTCTCAGGGTTTCTTCCTGCAGATGGGTTTGTTGCATATTGGGAGCCCTGTCCTGGAGAGGTGGTACCTGGGCTTGCTGCTGTGGTGTTTTTGGTTGATATGGTGCTGTGAGGGCAGTTTTAAAAAATTATGAACCTCCCCCCGTGGAGGTGGCAGCAGGGAGGGGTTTGTGGTGTATTTGTGTTATTTTAATGTATTTTAATTAAATCTCCCTCAGATGCTGAAGGCAGCAGTTTGCTACTCTCCAGCAGACCTCAGGGAGACAGAGTTTGCCATGCCAGGGTGGCTTCCAGTGCTCCCTGTGGCTGGCAGCATCATCCCTTGGCATGGGGTTTGGGAGCTCTTGGTCCTTGTGGGTATTTCAGTTTACTTTTATTTTATTATTACATTTATGCCTTCTGCTTTCTTTTGCCCTGGAGGGGAGATCAGCCTCTGCTCTTGCCCAGCCTTCCAAACCATCCGTGCCTGTTTGTGCCACCTCTGTGGTGAGATTTGGTGGCAACTCTGATCCCTTGCCATGGTGAGGAGTTCCTGTCACTGTCCCTTCCCCTCCTTCTCCTGTCATCCCTGCTTCCCCCCCTGCAGCCAGGTTTGCACCTTCCCCAGTGCCAGTGGCCACAGCCAAGCTCAGGCCCAGCGGAAAAGGCCGAATCCTGCTCACAATAGGCCGTTTCCTGCAGGGAAGGTTTTTTTGGGAAGACACAAATAAGATTTTTAACCTTTTCCCAGGCATCCCTCAGGAGCTGACTGCTTCCTTGCTCCAGCACCCTGCTTGGAGTGATGCTGTGGGGCTGTCATGGGTCTCCCACTACTCAAGCACAGCATAAGCTGCACCTTGAGCATCTTTTTGGGTGCACAACCTTTCCCATCCACATGGATTCACCGAGCTGGTTATTCCTCTGTGGCAGGGAGCAGATGCCAGTCATGATGGGATTTGGTGGCATGAGGCTGCTCACTGGTGTTCCAGGTGATTTGATTATTCCAGTGTTGTGTGTGTTTTTGGGGATCATGGCATTGCTGAGGGAGGGAAGCCCCAGGCTTGGAGGGAAATTCCCCTAAAAGAGCTGTCCTGAGCTGGGCACTACAAAGGGTTTTTATTTCCCAGCCAACCCTAAGCCTTCAGGGTGTGAAAACACACTTGACTGTGCAGCTGCCTGGTGCCAGAGAGGGATTTTGCCACGTGTGTGTGGCTGCTGGAGCCCAGACAGAAAAACCTCCCCCTTGTTTTTTTTGGTGTAAAACTATTTTTAGGGAGTCTGTATAGAAACGCGAAACAGGTGCTTCCCATCCTCACGCAGAAATTACTTTCATATCTTTTCCCACCCTGCTTTGCAGAAAAATGAAGCAAAGGCCAGGCTGGGTTTAACCTGTGTCCCACCAGAGGTGGCTCCTGTGACCAGCGTCTAGTCAGGTTTGGGGAAAATTTTGCTGATTTTGGAGAAGTTTCTATATTAGATGAGGGCTGTTGTGGTAACCTCTAATGTGGGGAAACTGAGGCTCAGTCTTATGCCTGGGGTGATGAAATAAAGCTATAAACCATTGTTTTAGCAGCGGTTCCATGCCTTTGCTGGGCTTTCCCCCTGTGCAGATCGTGGGATGTGAGTCACGGGCTCCCAGGCTCAGAGTTGTGACACTCAGGAGAAGGCAGCTGACGAATGAGCTGCTATTTCCAGGCTTCCTGCTAAATATACTTTCCCCTTCCCAGTCCCCTCTGTAGTACTCTAAAAATTAAGGCCTTTCCCTTGTTAATGAGGAAAAACAAAATGCATTCCTGCCTCCCCTGGTCTTCGCCAGATGTTGGAACCGAGGCATGTGGGGGATGTAAGGCTTGAGTGCTGGGAAGAGTGGAAAAAAGGTAAAAAAGTGCAGTATTTAGGTTTACTTTTAAAAAGGGAATAAACAGGAGGGAGGGTAAGGCAGTGGAAATAGTGTCATGCTGGGGGATGAGTTTGTCTGTGGGGGCAGAGGGGCTGCACCGCCCTTGGGAAGGGCTTTTTGTCAAAGCCAGATGTTTACTTTGAAAAGCTTTGGTCCAAAGTTTGGGCTTTAGTTTACATATAGGGCCTGTGTCAATCCATACTGTGCATCAGCAAGTTTGTCTTTCAGTAAACTCTGGGAAAAAGAAACCCAAAGTTGTGAGAAAAGCCTTTGGACAGCATTTTGTCTGTAATTAGTTTGAGTTGTTTTTCAAGCCCTGGAAATATTTTCCCAGCTCAGACTGCAGAAAACTCCCTCAGCCTCCCCCGCCAGAGGTTTGGAGCTGCTGCTTTCCTCCAGAGTGGCTTTAACTCAAGCAGGACCGTGGGGATGGTGGCATGCCTCGGGGTTCCTGGCTGTGGTGAAGACAAATCCCACTGGGATGAGGCTTTGGAGAAGGGACATGTATTTCATAGAATCTTGGAATTGCTTGAGTTGGAAGGGACCTTAAAACTCTTTCCAACCCTCTGCCATGGGAAGGACAACTTCCACTAGACCAGATTGCTCAGAGCCGTGTCCAACCTGGCCTTGAATACTTCCAGGGATGGGGAGTCCACAACCAATCTGGGCAAGCTGTTCCAGGAGTTTGTAGAGTGTGCTGGGGAAAGATGCTCAAAAATTATCCTTCATTCCTGAAAATATTAGTGTTTGAGAGTTGCAGTGGGTAATTTCTGGGAGAGGTGCTAAACTGCCTGGATGTGTGTGCTTAGACACCTTTTTAAAAGCCACTTTTGCACATCTGAGCCAGTGGAGTTGGGATTTTGATGTAAAGCATTTAATGGCCAGGGTAAAAAAGGCATCTTCTAAATTGCTGGGTGGGGCTCTGAGCACCCTGCTCTGTGAAAGGTCTCCCTTCCCATGGCAGGGGGTTGAAACATGACCTTTAAGGTCCCTATCAACCCAAACCATTCTGGGATCTAAAAAAGGATGGGGAGAGCTTTGCTGCTCTGTATTAGGCAGCAATCTCCAGGCTATGGGAGGTGAGGATTTTTCCAATCACCACATTATCAGGGAGTAAATGCCTGGTGGTAGACAGTAAATGTGTGGTGGTGCTGGGATTGCTTGGCTTTATCTTTTGCTCTGCCACCCAGGGCTGCAAGGTGGATGTGCTGATTTGGTTTCTGTCCATGAGAAACAGCCTCAATCCCTGTCCTGGCTGATCCAGGCATCTCAGGAAACTCTGGTCATGGTGGACACATTGAGCTTTAACTTTTTATCATCCATCTGCACTTTGGTCCTTGAGTTAGTGGCTTTTACCAGCAGAAAGCCACTCACTGCTGTGGATGTTGTTCCTTCATGGTGTAGAGAGCTCCCAGGACAGCTGCTTCCCAAATTTACCTGGTTCAGGCACACAGAACCATAAAATCATTAATGTAGGGAAAGCCCTCTAAGGTCATCAAGTCCAACCATTCCCCCAGCACTGCCAAGGCCACCCCTAATCCATGTCCCCAAGTGCCACATCCCTCATGTAAGGCAGGATGAGGCTGGGATGAGGAACATCTCCCTCTGCATAAAGGTGCCCTTAATGCAGGTCAGGGAGTGGATGAGAAATAAATATATAGTGTTTGCTACATGGTCCCTGCTCTGTGTCCCGTGGAGACAAATCCCTCTCCCACCCTTTAAAAGGTTGTGCCAGGAAGGATTAGGTTGGATATGAGGAAAATTTCTTTGCTGAAAAGGCTGTCAGTGATTGGAGCAGGCTGGAAGTCGTGGAGTCACCATCCCAGGAATTGTGGCCATGGTTTTGTGGTGGGCTTGGCAGTGCTGGGGGAACACTTGGATTCCATAATCTTAGAGGACTTTTCCAACTTAAATTATTCTATAATTCCATGAATTGTGCCCCTGCCAGTAGCAGTTTAGTGGCAGATCTGGCTCTGCTCTCTGCCCTGCAGGGCAGAAACATGCCCAGCACTTCTTTTCCCATATCAGCATCTTGTTTCAGAGCAAACAGACATCAAGTCTTGTGCCTCTGAATAATCCTCGCATTGCTCTTCCCACTCCAAACTTCTGCTTTCCCTGGCTGCCTGTGAAATGCTCAAGGCAGGCTCTGAAGGGTTTTGCCATCCCTGGTGCTCATCCCTATTTCCCAAGCCAAGGAAATCTGGGTTTTGCCTTGCAGGTGCCTGCATCTAGGAGGTCACATTTGTCATTGGTTGTTAAAATATTTCACTAAGGCTTTAGGAAGCAACCTGCTACCCCTTTGTAAGGAAAGGTGGGGGGTGCTGGGATGGCTCCAAAGCTTCTGGTAGTTCTGCAGCCCACAGGAAGCAAAGGCAGGTGTGGAGATGGGACAAAGCATTGCTTGATGGAGGAACCTTCCTACCATGTGCTCTGGGAAAGAAGATCAGCAAAAAGAAAAAGAAGATCAGGATTGGAATCTGTGCTGGGGCTGAGCTCTGTCTGGGCATTGCTTCCCACCCTGGAGATACTCTGGGGCCATTTTTCTGGACTCACAGCTCTGGCCTGTGTCCTCTCCAGCAGGTTAGGAGGCTTCACCTGGAGATGATGTCTTGTTTCCAGCTGTTTATAGCAATGGATGTCAGCCAGGTACTCAAGGAGCTGTAAGTCCATCAGTGCCTGCTGCCTTTAGCACGTCCATGACACGGCCGCCCATCCCTGCAGCACCACAGCCACCACTGGCTCCATGCCTTTGTTTCATGCCCTGTGCCAGCCTGTGGCAAGATTTGGATGTAAACTCCAGTCCTGGATGTGCTTTACAGCTCTGGGATGAAGCAACTTGGCTTTCCCAGCCAGCAAGGTCTGCAGGAGCCAGAAGTGTCTCCCTCAGCCAGCTTGAGGCCAGGCGATGCACTTTTTCCATTCCCACCCCAAACTCTGCCCATGGTCTCCATCTCCTGCATCTACTCCTCCACAAACAGAGCACAACATGTGGGATTTCCTTTTTTTTTTTTTTTTTTTTTTTTTTCTTTTTCTCAGTGGAAAAAACAATAAAATCCCCAAACATCACAAAAACACACCATGGAGTTTGCTGTCCCTGGGCCGGGGCTGCCTGCACTGGTTGCTCAGCGCTGGTGGTGGCAGGATGGGAGCACTTGGCAAAGTCCCCCTGTCTCCCCCACAAGCTGTGGAGCGATTTCCAGCTGGGATTTTAATATCCTGCAGCTCTGAAGCAGTGGCAGCCATGTCTGTGTGAAATACAGCTCATCTCTGTCAGTGTCGGACGGGCACAGATTTTTTGGGAATGCTTGTGTTTGAGGGTGGGTGCTTGTGAAGCCTTGGAGGGTTGGCTGGGAGCCACTGGAAAGGGAAAATCTGGTGACCCACTGCCAGTGTGGGGTTGGATGGGATGAAGGCATGTTTGGTGTTGGATGTCTGTGCACTGGATTTTGCTGTGGCCCCAGCTTGAGGGTGCTTTGGTCTCAGAGGTGCAGTTTTGGGGTGTCCTATGGGGTGGATGCTCTGCCCCATCCCCACAAAGCCTCCTGCTTTGCTGCTGGGGAGGAGCATTCCTTTGAATTAAAAGCAATTTAGTCAATGGCCACCCCTCTGGTGATCAGTGACAGGATCAGAGGGAATGGCTGGAGCTGTGTCAGGAAAGGTTTAGGTTGAATATTAGGAAAAGGTTCTTTATACCCCAGAGGGGGGCTGGGTACTGAACAGGCTCCCCAGGGAATGGTCACAGCCCCAAGCCTGACAGAGTTCAGGAAGGGTTTTGACAACATTCTCAGGCATAGGATGGGATTCTTGGGGTGTCCTGTGCAGGGACAGGAGTGGAATTTCAGTGATCTTTTTGGTCCCTTACAACTCAGGATATTCCATTATTCGATTCTGTGATTCAATAAATGAAAACTGAGCAGGACAGCTCTGGGTTTTTGATGTCCTGATACCTTATCCCAGGCTTTTTTTTCCCTTTTTGGCCATGCACCTGAGATCTTGTGGGTGACCAGTCTGAGTTTCAGTGTTTCTGCAAGTAAAGCTGGTCCAGGCACGTCTCCCTGGGTAATTTGCCTTTCCCATTGTGATGGGAAAAAAAATGGTCCGGAGGACTGGATTTAACAACTGATTTGCTTCTTCTCCCCTCTGTGTCTTTGACAGGTCACAGCCAAGACTGCCTTCCTGTTCATCTTACCTCAGTACAATGTTAGTGTGCCTACAGCAGGTGAGAGATGCTTCTGCTCCACAAAGAAACTTGGATTCCTCCCAAGAAGAGGGAGGAGTCTGGTTTGCCCCAAATCCTCACTTCCAGCTGCCTTGGGCTCACCTTCTACTGATCAACTGCTCAGGGTCTTGTCTGGCAGTAAATGCAGTATGGCAGAGATGTTAAAAATAAGGTATTTTGTGAAGAAGCAAACTTTGAGTGGCTCAGAGCACTCTGGTCATGTCTCATGCAGCCAGGGTTGGGAAGAAATGCTTTCCAGGGAGTTTGGGGCCTTCCTCTCTCTTTCTGCCATGGCCAGGCCACTCTGTGCTCCCTGCAGGATGAGGGTGCTGCTCCAAGCCTGATCCCATCACTTGCTTCAGCTTCCTGTGTCTTCATCCCTCCAGGTGATAAATTCCCATCTCCACAGCTGAGCTGTCCCCAGTGGCAGGGGGAAGCTTTTAGTGTCCCCAGTGTCCCCTCCCTTGAAGTGTGTACCTGTAAGAGGGGAAACCACCCATGTCTGCCACGAGCTAGCCCTGGAGAGAGCCCTTTGGCCTCTGCCATAGTCATGACCTCTCTCTGGTGTCCCCATCCAAGCTGCTCCCCACTAAGCCCTCCCCTGGAAATCCTTTGGGCCATGGGGGTCTGACCCACGCTCTGGTGTCTTTGCAGATGGGGAGCTGGTCCAGTATCACTATGGGCTGAAGGATCTGGTCACCATCCTCTTCTACATCTTCATCGCCATCATCCTGCACGCAGTGGTGCAGGAATACGCCCTGGACGTGAGCACCATTCCCTGTCCTGTGTCCTCAGAATACCTCAAATCCCACGGGGGGCTCTGCACTTAAATGCTTTTCTGGGGGTGGTCTGGGGATGAGGTGATGATGAGTGAGCCTTCATCTCTGGAGGCTGCTCAGGATGAGGAGGAGGAAGAAGAGAGACAGAGTTGATGGTGGCTGATGTTTTCTTGTTGTTTGTCTCTCGCTCTGCTCCTTCCCAGAAAATCAACAGGCGTCTGCATCTCTCCAAGGTCAAGCACAGCAAGTTCAATGAGTCAGGGCAGCTGGTTGCCTTCCACCTCACCTCTGTCATCTGGTGCTTGTACGTCGTGGTGACGGTAAGGCACGGGGCTGCCTGGCATTTGGGTTTCCAGGGGGAACTGTGGCTTCTGGAGCACAAAATCCCACTGGCAGCAGAGTCCCCAGCCAGCTTCTGGGTCAAAACAGGCACATTTCAGTCAGTTTTGTTTTCAGCTGTGGTGAATCTTTCCTGAAGGCAGGTTTGGGAGGTCCTTCTCCTGTATTGTACAAGGCACAGGTAAATGGGCTGTGAAATATTTTTGGGCCCCAGAAGTCCTGCCTGGCCCCATCATCTCCATCCTCTGCTGCAGGACCTGATGATAAGCTTCCCTCAGCTTATTTTCCTCCTTATGTACATTCAGTGCCTTGAGGTTTCTGGGTGCCTTTTGTGGGATCATGGGGCTTATGGGCAGGATTTTGGGATCCCTCTTTGTGGTTCCTTCCTTGGCAAGCTGATGATGAGGGAATCTTTCAAGACAAGAAAACCTTGCTGTTCCTTGGGGATGTGTCAACACAAAGAATTCAGAGGGAAAAGTGTCATCTTGGGAAGGAAAGGGGAGGGAAGAACAAGTGGTGTGGAAGAGATCTGACTGTTTTGGCAGTGTGAAATGATGATGCTTTGCTACCTGCAGCCATTGGGGTCCAGCTGTGGTCTGCAGTGGCTCTCGGGATGGATCCTTGGGGACAGATTCCTGCCCCGCTGCTCAGAGGGTCCTGCCAGCCCTTCTTAGAGAACTACTTTTCCTTCCAAGGCCAGCATTTCTAGAGATCTGCTGGCACCGCCTCTGCCCCATAGGGCTCTGAGGAAGGAAACTTTGGCAAAACAGTTCATGCTGCTGGTTTTGAGCTCCCTTTGCCCAGTGCCAGACCAATCCCTCATCATCTGTAGGGCTGGAGCCTCCTGTACAACCCACATTGCTGTGATGTGCTCCCCAAACACCCAGCATGTGCAGAGCAGGTCACTCTTGTACTTCCCTGGCCTTCTCCAGCTGAAAAAAGGTCTTGGGATAGACAGGGAATGGATGATGATGACTGGGCAGAACAAATTTCCCATGCCAGCATCTCCTTGCAAAAAGGCAAGAGGTGGAAAATGAAACTATACAATTCATATCCAGTTATTTTTGTTGGTGTTTTCTGTTCCTCTTTCTCTTCAGAAGCACTTCTTGTTGCTTAAGTGCTGCTGGGGTTGGAAATGCCAGTGGGGAAGAAACCTCTGGACCATGCACACGGCTGCCTGAGCCATGCTACAGGAATCTCACCCCTACACCTCCAGAGCATTCCAAACCCCAAAATACCTTCTCCTGAACTTGGGACCTTCTGTGCAACTGAGCAAGCAGCTTTCAGCCCCCAAACAAGGGGCCTGGTGAAGTTTTAGAAGGGTGCTATAGACCCACAGATGCAGAGCTCAGCCTTGGCCCTCACAGGGAATGTGGTTTTTCCTACAGGCTGTGATGAGACTTGGGTGTCATCTCCAGTTCCTTGTTTCACTGTACCATTAGCCCACCCTCTCAGAACCTGTTTTGTTTTGCTGAAGCTTTGCCTCTCTTCTCTTTTTCAGGAAGGATACATTTCAAACCCCCGGAGTCTGTGGGAAAACTACCCGCATGTTTATCTGCCGTAAGCACTTGTGAGGGCATTTTGTTCTGGGGCTGGCCACTTGCTTCCTCTCCATGGTTTTGGCTGCTGGGAGTGGGGTGCTGACAGCACAGCACCCTCTGCATGCACCCTGCAGCAAGGATGCTGCAGTGAGACTGTGGGGAGTGGGGATATCTCATTTGTGAGCCTGGGGAGGGGTGTTCCAGAGGGTTTCATAAGGAAGGCCCTGTGGGCTTGGTTACTCATCCTGCCTGTTTCCTGCATCACCTTGGGAAAGTCTCTTTGCTGTTCGTTTTTCACAGCAGAAATGTAGTGGGGGATGACCCTTCCTTCTTGGTTTTTAACAAAAGTGAGGTTTGCTGAGAGCACAGAGACCACAGCACAAGCATCTGGATAAACTCCATGTGTGGCTCTCTCAACTCAACAAATAATTTCAGCCCTGAAATAATTTCTCCTAAATCCCATGGCTACAGAACAGTGGAGGGATTGCCTAATGCTGCCCTGGCACTTGTGTTCTTGGGGTCCTGCCTTGGCCTGGGCTGGCTCACGTGGCTCCTCCCTGCATTTCAGGTACCAGGTGAAGTTTTTCTACCTGTGCCAGCTGGCCTACTGGCTGCACGCCCTGCCGGAGCTCTACTTCCAAAAAGTCCGCAAGGTGAGAGCCAGGTGGAGGTTTTGGGAGAGGCAGAGTGGCTGGAGAGGGCTGAGAGGTTGATTTGGCTTTTCTGCCCCTGCCAGGAGGAGATCCCCCGGCAGCTGCGCTGCATCGCGCTCTACCTGCTGCACATCGCCGGCGCCTACCTGCTCAAGTGAGTCCCTTCCCCAGCATCCCCTCCCACACCAGGGATGGGGCTGGGCAGCTGCTTCTGCCCTGGGAGTCACCTGGGAATCCTCAGTGTGGGGAAGGGCTTAGAAGGAATAAATGGAATTGTTTCAGTGGAGAGTGACTTTTTACCTAGGCAGGTATATAGGACAAGGGGAATGGTTTTAAACTAAAAGAGGAGAGATTTGGATATTGGGAAGAAATTCTTGCATGTGAGGGTGGTGAGGCACTTGGCACAGGTTGTACAGAGTGTTTCTCATCCCTGGAAGTGTTCAAGGCCTGGTTGGATGGGCGCTGGAGCAGCCTGAGACAGTGGAAGATGTCCAGGGCAGGGGGTTGGAGTGAGATGATCTTTAAGGTCACTTCTCACCCAAACCATTCTCTGCTAAAAAGCAGAGCAGCCTTGCCAACCGTCGGGTTTTGTGTTGGATATATCCCAGTTCTGCCAGTGTTCTGGATGTTGTTGATGGTTTGTAGACTGGGATTTCCCCTATTGCAGTCCTACCTGCACAGAGGTCTAGCTTTGGGCTGGCGCTGCAGCTCATGGACAGCAGGGCTGAGGCTGCAGCTGAGTTTGAAGGATGAAGGTTGAAGGATGAAGGTTGAAAGATGAAGTCTGACCAGCCCAGTGATGTTTTTTTTTTCCTCTTCCCTGCCAGTTTAACCCGCTTGGGGCTGATCCTCTTGCTGTTGCAGTACTTGGCTGAGTTCTTCTTCCACATGGCGCGGCTGGTTTACTTCACAGACGAGAACAACGAGAAACTGTAAGCAGAGGAGCTGCCTGTGCCTCCCATCCTCCTTTGGAGCCCAGGAGAGCCTGGATCTTGCTCTCAGCTCCTGGGTCAGCACTGGGGCTGCTCCTGCCCACACCTCTGCTTGCCCTCCTGCAGGTTTAATGTCTGGGCCGTGGTGTTTGTGGTCACCAGGCTCTTCACCCTCACCTTGTACATCCTGGTCATCGGCTTTGGGCTGCCGCGCGTGGAAAGTCAGGCCCTGGACCCTGAGAGAGGGAACTTCTTCAGCTTCCTCTTCAACAATATTCTCTTCAGGTAGGAATGTCCTCTGTGTCTTCCTTGGCTGTGTCATCCCAGCATGGGTTTTTCTGAGTTTGGAAGTCATGGAATACCAGAATGGTGTGGGTTGGAAGGGTCCTTAAAGATCGTCTTGTTCTAACCCCTGCCGTGGACATGGATACCATCACTGGACCAGGTTGCTCCAAGCTCCATCCAAATGGGATCCAGACACTGATGATCTGATCCTGATTCCATTTAGGGAAGGTCTTAGTGAGCTGAAGGGGGTGTGAAGGAAGCAAGGAGGGGTTTGAAGGCTACGGAGAGCCAAAACGGATGGGAAAAGTCTGGAAATTAAGTGTTAATCAAGTGAAGTTATAAAGTGCAAGCCTATCTTGGAGAAATGCTTGCAGGCTTTCCCTGTTGTACCTGTAAGTGTATTTACACAGATGTGGTCAAGGAAAAGGCATTTTTCCTCCTGCTTGGCCATGTTTTGCTGCTTGTTGATGTGGGACGCAGAGGGTGGAATGGGCTCCTCTTGCCTTGCAGTCTGTCAAGTCTGGGAGCCTTTCTCACCCTTGCAGCAGCTGTGGGTTGAGTTCAGAATTTGCCAGACATGGTTATTCTCAAGCTTTTTGAAGCCAAGGACTGCTGGCACAACTGAGGATTTGAGGGTCTTTCTTACCTCCCTTCCAGGTGGTAATGATGGATGATCCTTTAGATCATCCAGGGATGTTGTATCTTGACTGTGCCACTTTGTGTTTTGGGCAGTGCTGGTTGAGATGATCCTGTTCATCCTGTGGGAATCTACAAAATTAGAGGGTTTTGGGAAAGCTGCAAAAGGCAGGCCTCAGATACAGTAGAACTGTGATTAGAGCAAAGCTAGCAGGCTTACAAGTAGGTATTGTGTTCGAAGTGGGCAAGCATTGTTTTGACCAAAGGTATGTGTGCTTATAGTGGTTGGATAGAACTACTGTCAATGTGCTTTGCTTTGTGTGATTGGTCAAAAAACTTATAAAGTAAGTTGTAACATTAAGTTCTTCGTCTCCTGCCTCAGATGTGAGCTGGTGGCATCTTCCCATTGTCATAACCATGTAATGAGACTGATGCTGGAAAATAAAACAGCTCCAAGCACGTTCCACAGCAGCCCCGTCCCATTTGTAATTTGTACATATACCCCCGATCAGCGATACATCCATTTCTGCCCTAAAGTTCAAAGAATCTATGAATCAAAACCTGAGAGCTTTATGACATGGAGGGAAAGGAAGGTGGCTGCTCTGGGCTCAGGGGTGGCAGAAAGGAGAGATGGTGGCTGGAGGGACAGCGTCTGCCATGTGGGGGGACCTCGGCCACCAGCCCCAGCATGGGGGGACGGCCGGGCTGGGGGTGGCCTCGCTGCTGTGTTCTCAGCCTGCCTCTTCTCCACCCCGGCAGAATGAGTGTGCTGCTGTTGGTGTGCCTCTTCCAGGCCTCGGTGATGTGGCGCTTCATCCACTTCCAGCTGCGGCGCTGGAGGGAGTACTGGAACGAGCAGAGCAGTCGGAAGCGAGCCGCCGCCGCCGCCGCCGGCACCAGGCAGCAAACCAAGCTGCTCAAGAGGGACTCGGGTGAGTGCTGGAAGGGTGGCACTGTGGAGGGGTCAGCCCTGGGGTTCAGCATCCCCCTAGGATGGTGCTGCCTCTGCAGGGTGTCCCCAGCAGTGTCCTGATGTCGGGGGGGTTTCCCCATGTCTGTGGGACAATTGTGAGAGAATAAAGGGTTTGGCTTGTGCAAGGGACAAAGTTTCTTTCTCCATAGAATCATAGAATGGTTTAGGTTGGAAAAGACCTCTGAGGTCATGGAGTCCAACCTTTGACCAATCACCACGGTGTCAACCAGACTGGAGTGCTGAGTGCCACGTTAAGTCATTCCTTGGACACCTCCAGGGGCGGTGACTCCAAACTTCTCTGAGCAGCCCATTCCAATGTTTAATCACCCTTTCTGTGAGGAAATTCCTTCTGATGTCCAACCTGAACCTCCCTTGTGGCAGCCTGAAGCCATTTCATCTTGTCCTGTCCCTCGGTCCCTGGGAGCAAAGCCCCACCTGGCTGCACCCTCCTGTCAGGGACTTGTGGCAAGTGAGAAGGTCCCTCCTTTTCTCCAGGTTAAACACCCCCAGCTCCCTCAGATTACACTCCAGAGCCCTCACCAGCTCCATGTCCCTTTGTTGCCACCCCCAGGTTACCATGAAAACGGAGTGGTGAAAGCAGAGAACGGAACCTCACCCCGCACCAAGAAGCTCAAGTCTCCATAGAAGCCAAGGGTTGTCTCCTGGGGAGGAGGGCGAGATACCAGGACTGAGCAGCCCCTCCTCCTGCTCCTCACGAGCGAGCAGCGTCCCAAAAGGCTCGGGATCATCTTCCCAAGGTGTCTCTCGCTCTCCTCCCTTCCTTTCTTGCTCTCATGAACCATTTGCAATAAAACCAAAAAGGCCCCATTCCCCTTCTCCCATCCCCCTCATAGGAACCTTTTCCAGCCCTCCTGGTTTTGCCTTCCTCTGATCATAAACCAGCGTGCAATTTTTTTTTTTTTTCCTTTTCTATTTTAGTGTTCTGTTATTTTGGTTAAATGGTTACAAATGTATCATAGATGGTTCCAAACAATCCTTTTTTCTCCTACAGCATGTTCCTCCCCTCTCTTCATGGTGCTTCCCTGAGCCCCTGGGACAGGGCCACGACAGCTTGAAGGCACCAAATGTGTGTTATGGGATCAGATTCTTGGGGGAATGTGCTGGGGCGGTGAGATCTGAGTCTCAGGGGTGCTCTCAGGTGAGATGGGGCACAACTGGCCAGCACTCAGCAGGATGGTGATGCTGCAGAGAGAGAACAGGGTCTGATAGAGGAAGCTCAGCCCTGTCTTGTCTCCTGGTGGACCTCTGGTTAACTGGGGTTTTCTGAACCCTGCTTTTGAAAATTTTTGAGAGCTGGCCAGCAGAGAAGGGAGAGAACTTCCCTCTTCATATGGAAGGTCCACCTTCCAGCCTCTGCTTGCCCCAGCTGGGTTTCTCTTGGCTGCCCCGTGGTTGTTCTGAGCCCAGGGCTCTGCAGCTCTCAGTGTTTTGTTAAGGGGCAGCAGCATCCTCACTTCCATGTGAATCCTTGAGGCCTGCCCTGCTCTGAGCATTGGCCTGGCTCTTGCCAGCTCAGCCCTTTGCCAACTTGTCTGTGCCTCGTGGACCTGGTGTTCTTGTTGCTTGTGACCACATCTAGGTGACAGATGGGTTGCTGCAAAGGGTTTTTGCATCAGTGGGACTGTGCCCCTCGTGCTGTCACCTCAGCCTTCCTTGTCCCTACCGTACCAGTCCAGCCATGCCATCGGCAGCCACCAGCTTCACTCTTTGTTTCCAAAGGATACAGCCCTTGTATCCACCCAAGGTGCTATCAAATCCAGGGTTTCTTCCAAAAATCCTAGCCCCTTCATCCCTTTCTGAGCTGTGAATGAGATGACAGGGAAGGAAGGCGAAGGAGGTCGGGACTGCAAGGAGCAGCTTGCATTTAGGAAAAGCCTGGCTTGTGACACGTAGCTGTTAGCAGATGGAGTTGTCTCAAATCTACCTCAGAGGCCATCTGTTGCTGCAGACCACTTTCCCCTCTTGCTTCTGCCCACTGCCACCTCCACGTGCTGGCAAGAGGTTTTGTGGAAAGCCAGACCCCACCATCTTCATCCCTCGCTGAGTCTGCTGGGAGCAGCATCTGCTTGGGGTTTTGTAGGTCAGTGCCATCTCTGGGCTTCGTTTTGGGGTGCCATGCCAAGCTAGGTTTGGCAGGTGAGCAGTAGTGGCACCTCTGTCCCCACACTGTTCTCTGGGGCAGTTCCTGAGCTGGGCTTTGCTGTTGGTGCCTGTTGTGCAGTGAAGTCGGCCGTAGCTTTAGTTCTGCTTGACACAGCAGGAGCAGGGGACTCGTGGTGTGTCCCCTTGGCTGGGTGAGGAGAGGGACACAGAGCTGGGCTGCTGTCCATGTGCAGTCCAGGACTGATCCTTGGTGTGCCCCTGGCTCAGCCCTTGGGGGCACCTGAACTCCGGCTCTCTCCGAGTGCAATTCCAGCTTGAGGCTGGTGCTGTTGTCCTTCACACCAGTCGTGTTTTGAGGAATGGGTGACAGTTGATTTTCTGCCTCTCTTTGAGCTGAGTTGGGCTTTTTCCCCATTTATCTGGGTGTCTTTTGTCCTTTCTTCCCCCTCTCCTTGAAGAGGAGGAAGAAAACATGAAGGGACATGAGGACAGTTGGTCAAATTCCACTTGTTCCTCAATCCCCACAACATTTGAGTGTCAAGTGAGAGATGCTGGCAGGAGAGGGCTTTCCCTGTTCTCAGGGAATCTGGGGAAGGAGGCTGGAGCACAGCCCCTGGTGGTGCCTTGCCCTTGCTCCTTGTAGCCTGTGCTGGGAGGATAAGACACTTTTTGGCTCAGAGGCGGCAACGGGACCCACGGTGCAGCGTGACTGGGGGAAAAGAGCTTTGTGTTGGGGAGGACATGGAAAAGGTTGAGTGTGAGAGGTTTTTCCTTTCTCCTGCCTCTTCCCATCCACTTCCATCCCCTGCCAGTGCCCTCCAGGAGTGACTGCTGGCTGGCACCTCCCCAGAGCCTCTGCCAGGCCTTTCTGCAGCGCCGGTGCCTCGCAGCAGCTGAGCTGCTGACTCTGTTAGCAGGCGACACATAGAGCCCCCCAAAAACACGGCTGCTGAATGACTCCTCCTGCCTGCTTGGCTTCAAGCAGCTTTTCCACTTGCACAATCCTATTTCTATACAGTAGCTGGTGATGCTTTGTATCCCAAGTGCCTTATGTTGTAGCCTCTCTGTGCACTATAGCAGTAGCTAAACACCCTCCTTTGTTACTACGTATGTACAACATATGCTACATTTATGTGTTTTCTGTTTCCTTTTTGATAGAGCTACCAGGAAAAGGGACGTTTGTTTTTGAAGCATTTCCATGTCTTCTTTTTATGATTTTGGTTTTTTAAACTTAGAGATGATGGGGTTTTTTGGTTTTTTTTAGCCCTCCCCTATATTTAGTCCTTAGAAATCTCCATCCTTCTGTTAGACCCAAACCTGGCAGGTTGTTTTTTTTTGAGCTGAGCCTTTGTTGTGAGGCGATATCCACTCTCATCCTGGAGGTTTGCAATTCCCTCTCCATCAGAGGGGCTGCCTTGAGCTGCTCCTATCCCTGTGTTGTAGTGCAAGCACAATCCCTGGGCTGCAAGCCTGCAGTAACTGCTGCTGTTGTTCCTGTGTCCGTGTCATTTCTCAGCAGACCCAGCCTTCCTTTCAGCCCAAAGAGCTTTTTCTTGGAGCATTTTCATTGCAAGCCCTTAGTGGTCAGTCTGTCCTTGGCCTCTCTGCCTATGAAATGCCACGAGCTCACTTCCCTTTACTGGATGCTCTTCTCATGCCCCATCTGTGTCATCTGCAGAAAACATCATGGAATTGTTGGGTGAGGTTGGAAAATGCCTCAGAACTCGTCAAAGTCCAACCTTTAATCCAACACCAAGATCCAACCCCGAACAGGAGCTCTTGTCCACCACAGTGCAGAAGGTGATGGAGATTATCCAAAACTTCCAATGGGACGTGATTCATTGCACTCTTCCCATGGGCTTGAGGCTGCTTTAGTAGTCTGTGTCCATTATCCAACCTAAGGAGGTCAGGAATTGAGTAGCCTGTGGTTTTTGGGGTGAAGTGTAGTGTTTTCCTGTCCTAGCCTAGAAGAGCTGTGAAATACCAGCACTAGTTCTCTTTTCTTGTCTTAGGTAGTTGGAGAATGGGCTTGGGAAGAGAAAGGGGTGGAGGAAAAAACAGATGTAGCATTTCACATACAGTTTTTGAGTGACTCTTACATTATGGGGCATTACAGTTGCGTTTTATGTTGTTGTTGTTGTTGTTATTTAGGATTCTTTCTTCTTACTCATCATGTTTGGGTTAGTAGTAGCCAAGTTCCAGTTCCCCTGTAGGTCCCCTTACCTTCAACTCAGTGTTTTACCTTAACAAAAAGGTATTTTTGGTAGGCTTCCTGGTTGGAGGGAAGTGTGGTCACTCTGGGATGTCTCCTCCTTGTCTCCAAGTGACTCTGGGAGCTTGGAGCCATCCTGCCTTTGCTGCAGTGCCTGGGGCTTTACAGCAGCCTCAGGCTCTTGCCTTTGGTAGATGGACCCCAGGTTGTATCAGCAGTGGGTGGAGATGATGGGGTTTGATTTACAGCCTTCCAGGAAACTTCATGGGGGATGAGAGGTTGGTTTAGAAGGTTTTATGCCCAGCAGTGAGGTAGGTTCCTCCTCCTTGGAGCTGTGTGTGGGCTTTTTCTGGGAAGAATGGCTGTTGGAAAAGCCAGGCAGAGATGTGTAGTTTTTCCTCTAAAATGTTGAACTCGACTGATCAAACTTCAGCAAAGGAAGTCGAGGAAAAATTCTGTTCTTCCATATTTATGCTTTAGTGCAAATTTCCTGATTTTGGAGGGGGTGGGTGGGATTAACAGTCTCTGGTATTTTATCCCGTTTGTTTCATTCTTCCTGTCACTTCAGTTTTTGTACGGATTTTGTTTGTTGTTGTTCGTTGTTCAATGACTTTTGTGATAAACTCAGCAGAAGTATTTTTCTGAAATAAATAAATAAAAGGCATAGATTCTTGCAGTGCTGTTTCCACTGATGATTTATTATTGCTGAGCTGTGCATCTGGCATGGACACCTTCCACTATCCCAGGTTGCTCCAAGCCCTGTCCAGCCTGGCCTTGGACACATCCAGGAATGGGGCAGCCACAGCTTCTCTGAGCAACCTGTGCCAGGGCCTCATCACCCTCACAGGGAACAATTTTTTCCCCAATATTCAATCTAAATCCACCCTCTTTCAGTTTAAAGCCATGTCCCCTTATCCTGTTACCCCAAGCCCTTGCAGCTGGGATTAATCTCCCACATTTCCCATGTCCACAGCACAGGCAGCTGCTCCAGAGTTCATTATTCATGGCTGCTTTCATCACAGGGATTGGAGGGTAAGGGTATTTGTAGGAGATGATTTATCTGATGTGGTTTAGGCACATATTTTTGGTGAGCTGTATTGTATATTTTGTGCAGCTGGCCCCAGGCACACGACATCACTTGGCTGAGGGTTAGGTTATGGTTTTGTACCCTGTGCAGAAAATAGTTTCTGACTTTCTACAGCTCAAGTAGTTTCATCTGTAAGTTTTTGGTCTCTTGAAATCCGAGGTGGACCAGAGATCCCTGGAATGATCCTTGGTCTGGGTGAGCAGCAGCACACAACAGGGCCAGAAGGGAAGAGCAGTGACCTTTCCAAACAAGGGGAGACAGGAGGGAGCTGTCACGTGGAGACTCTCAGCTGTCTGAGGGGAAGTGGGAATCCATGGCACAAAAGCTGATTTAAAGCAGCATTTTGTTCCAGAGAGCTTTGTTCCCTGTGTGTGTGACAGCTGCCTTTTCTGGGTGCTCCATGGCAACACCTGGCAGGTGTCACTTGGGGTGAGAAGGCTCCTGCCTCGTTACCTTCACGAGGAGATGAGTAATGGAGCATGGGTGTCATAACTATTGCCATGCCAACTGCCCCTGTTCCCTTTTCCTTGGAGACCTGTCTGGTGACATGACAGGTGGATAAGGTGGGTTTAGATGGGATCTCAGTCCTAAAACCATTCTCCCAATTTCCTGTTAAAAAATGCAGAGCTGCTGTCAGCAGATTTGTGTCCAGACTCCTGTTCCCTCCAGATAACTAAACTCATCACCATTACCCCACTTTGAGTAGACCCAGAATGACAATTTGTGGGTTTCCCTCCTCACCCTTATTTTAATGTTTAGCTATTCCAGCCATTCTATTTAAAACAGACTTTTGGACACGTTTATAGCAACTGCAGTTTTATTGTAATTTTAATAACAAACTGGCAGTCTTCACTACTTGAAGGTGAAAGGCCCATCTTAGAGAAACCTGGAGTGGTTTTCACTCCAGGCTCCAGAGAGCTTTAGCTCTCTAAAGTACTGCACTAAAAGGTTGAGAAAATAACAGAAGAACCTGACTGTGGTTCTCAGAATTATTTTTTTTCTCTCCTGTAAGTTTCATTTCAACATCCAGCAGTTGTGGGATTTGAGTTTAGGAGTAGCTAAAAGGACAGGAGGAGGTTAGGAAGGAAAAAAAGTTAACATGAAGGTGGAATCAGCTGGGTCTGTAAAAGGAGGAGGAAGAGAGTGAAGCAAGGGGGAAAACCAGAACATCCTTTTTGAAGTACAATATATTCAAGTCAGCTGAGAATTCAACTGCTGACCCTGTCCTTCAGCTTCTGGGAAGAGATCACTAGGGAAGGCTCGAAGGAAGTCACGGTAGTTTACCTTGTCTTCATCACAGGAACAGTAGTCAATCAGCTGCGGGGACAAAACATACAGCAAACATCATAAAGAGCTGGAAAAAGTTGCACAGTTGGGGTTGTTTTTAGGGGAAACTGCCCAGAGTTCTCCTTGTGTGACAGAGCAGATGTTATTCCCCCATGTGGATTTCCCCATCCTGGTAGTCCTGCATCACAGGTAAACTTGGAATCATAGAACCATTGAGGATTGAAAAGACCTACAAGATCATTGAGCCCAACTTTTAGATCATCAAGTCCAACCATTTAAGGATTGAACTTGATGATCTAAAGGTTGGACTTGATGATCTAAAGGTTCAAGTCCAGCCTTGAATGCCTATAGATGACACTAATCTATGCAAGGAGAAAAGTTAAAGTGTTTGAGTTTAATCCTGATTTCCTTCTGGGCCTCACCAGAGTGGCAAAAAGCCACAAAAATACAAAGCATGGCCACAGACTGAGGTGGGCCACAGGAAATCTTGCAGAAATCCTTGCCAAAAGTGGGGTAGGGGCAGTGTATGTGAACAGTCACTGTTCCCTGGTGGCACTTCGGTGTGTGCACATGGCATAAAGGGGAGACATAGATAATTGAGCTTGGTGACAGCCCCACTAATGAGCCAGTTGTAGTGTCCGTGCCTGACCCTGCATTGTGTTACAGAGCCACAGCCTTTGTGTGCTTCAGGGGAAGAAAGAAGGCTTTTGTTTCTTTAATTGCATAACTAATCTCCTTCTGACACCCAGCGAGATGGAAAAGGTCTAATATCACAATTCCTTGAAAGGATTCCTCTTCCCCTTTGTCGCCTGGAGACAGATTCTCTGGGGTTTGCTTCTGTGACTGACAGCTGTGCTCCTCTCCAGGCAGTGAACTCTCTGCCGTATGTTTAATTCATAGCCCTGCCACACTTCCCAGGGCTCTGGGAACACTGGGATTAAGATTTCAGGAGAGGAGATGGATGTTTTTAGTGCATAGATCCTAGACTGGGGCTCAAACGTGGGAATTTAGCTTCAATTGTCACAGGTTGTCCACATAATTTTGAGAATGTTCTCCCACTCTCAGAGTGGAGCAGGGATGGTCACCACATTGTAAATTCCTCAGGGCAGAGTGAGCTCTGATGAACTCTGATACAGCAAAGCCCTGGGTGCTTGTCAGGGCCTTTATTTGTCCCACATTCAGAGACACAAATCCCCTGCCCATGCACCTTTCTAACCATGGCTGTGATGCTCACAGTGGACTGCTTTAGAAAAGTTTTTATTTTAGCAGGGGAAATAACTCCCTCTGGTTTCCAGATTTCTCTAAAGTCTGACCCCCTTTTTTTGGCCACTAGTCTACTGCCTATCACATGATGCTGAGGAAACATCCTTGCCAGTCATATTCCTCCTCCATCCTCACTGCAGGAATTTTTCCCTCAGTTTCCCTCACATTTTTTGCTTTGCAGACTATGCAAAGACTGTGATCTCCATGTGTTGTTTGTTGCTAATAGTGCCCAGCAAGTGTTAACCAGGGTGTCATGATTCTAATAATAATAATAATAATAATAATAATAATAATAATAATAATAATAATAATCACCATCATCATCATCATACATTGTTACATATTATATATGTACTATACATTATATATTACATATATAATATATATATTATATATAACATATTATATTATATATTATATATTATATTATTAATTATATATATTATATTATATATATTATATTATATTATATTATATTATATTATATATATATTATTATATATATATACTATATTATATTATATTATATTACTATATATATTATTATAATATCATTATTATTTATAGCAAATTTAATAACAACTATAATTATAATTAATAGCAATTATAGTTATGGAATACATTTAATAACAATAATAATAACTCATCGTTATATTATTATACATTATATTCTAATTATATATTATATTGTATAATTATTTTATATTTTAACAATCTATTATTGTATTAATATATTTATATATTACTATATATTATTTTTATATGTTACAGTTATTAATATTGTTTTGGAAAATACTTAGTTCTTAGACCTTCAGTTCAGTTGCTGTTGAATCCAGAATGTGTCTCAGCTTTCCTAAGACACATTCCTTGAACACCTCAGTGTCACCTCTACTCAATCCCAGCTGTGCTTAAGCCATCACAGACACTCCAAGCTCTGCAGGAGCCTATCCCTGATCTCTGTCATGATTCCTGATCTCTGTCATGATACACAACCTCTTCTACTCATCCAAGACCTGAACCAGCAGGAATTTTCACACATTACACTGCAGCCAAACATGGGGGCAACCTGGATAACATTTTTTCCCTTTTCTTTAGAGGACAGCAATTATCTCCTCTAAGACACAGGCTCAGTCCAACAGCTCAGGAGTTTTTCTAAACTGGGACTCTCTTGCCCTTTTCTTGAATTTGTTTCCCTTTGAAGGCTAGAGCAGCTGGCTAGGGTTGGTTTTTAGAAGAGATCTTTTGGAAGAGCCATAGGAGGGGAATTCCACATGCACAGCACCCCTTCCATCTGACCTTTTTAAGAAGAATGGTGCTGGTTGGCACGTTGAACCTGTCACAAAGAGTTAAAAATCTTGTTTTATCCAGGAAGCCAGAGCCCTCCATGTCACAATGATGAAATGCCTCATGAAACTGCCTGGTGTCAAAGGGCTCTTGGAGTTTCAGTTCTTTCTGAACTTCCACAATTAAATCATCCAGGTCCTTCTTGGGGAAGCCACTGCAGAAGAAAACAATAACAGGATTTCACGTAAAAACTCATTTTGGCAGCCTTACTGTGACACTTGAGTAAAAAAAGAGCATTTCCCTGCATGCTCCACAGTGTCAGAAACTGTGGGAAACTTGTGTTTCAACCAGAGCCATGATATAACTGCCTTGAAACCATGTTCTGAGATAACAGAGTTGTTGCTGGGTCACACAGACTGGGTCCAGACATCTAAAAGGAGGATGTGGTCTAGGCTCTGATGGGCTGATAAGCAAAGAAGGACTAAATGCCCTAAAAAAGACTCTCACCACCTGCTGAGCCTGCGACCATCAAGCAGCTCAAGTTGGCAGCATCTGTTACAGTGAACTGATGCTTTTTTGGGAAAATATGTGTCCACCATCTGAAAATTATGTTCCCCCACAAAATGAAAGTGTTGAAGTGTTGCTTGGAGCAACCTGGGATAGTGGAAGATGTCCCTGCCCATGGCAGGGGTTGGACTGAGCTGATCTTTAAGGTCCTTCCAACCCAAGATATCTTGTGGTTCTGTGATTTTGGCTGGAAGTCCAAACACTTCTTGAACTCAGCCTTGGTGCTGTGACCACTTCTCTGTCTGTGCTGCTGAGCCAGAGCTGTCCCAGGAGGTTTTGGGGCCGGCAACAGCCACAACATTTTACTGTACACACCTTACACCCTCTGAATGTGCCCAAACACAGCCCCTTGGAGCATCAGAACCACCAGCAGAGCAGGAGGCTGGAGCCCAGGGAGGCTGCTGAAAATGCCTTTAGCCTTATTTAGCCCCACCACCGCATTCTTTATAGCCTACCTGCTGGTAGTCTCCACCACCACCTTCCGTGGGAGGAAATGATCCCTTATGGATTGCACTGTGGCTGCAGGGAAACTCTGTGCATTTCTCTCCAAATAATTAAGCACATATTCATCAGCATCAGTGATAATAAACCTGTGGCCAAACACTAGGGGAGGAACATTAAAGAAGTAGTGTTACTTGTGGTTTAGCATGGGTTAAAGTAATTTTGTCATCCAGGAGGGAGCAGGATTCCCCTCCTGTGGCTGGGTTCAGCTTTGAGCCAGCTTTGCTACTTGTTCCACTTCTTGAAGGAAGAATAATTTCACTGATTGAAAGGTTCAAACATTGACAGTAACAAAGTTATATCAATGTACACCAGCTGCTAATATGGAAACTCAAATGTGAGGAGACCCAGAAGCAGCAGATCTTTCACATGAAAGAAGAGATATGCAATAAATGACATTTCAGAGCAGAGTATTATAAATCCAGGCTGGATTTTACCTTCAATTGTAGAACCAATGGTGAAGTCAGAGGGCTCATAGTATATGGGATTCTCTGGAGTAGACCCTGGCTTGGTAACTTTGGTCCTTCTTAAGTATTTGCCTCCAGTGATGCCAGAGTTTCTGACTGGGGGTTCATAGATGCTGATTGTGTCATCAGCGAGGAAATAAGAGAGGATGAAACGACGATTTTTGTCCTCAGGCACTGGTGATTCCTAGAGGAAAGGTAGCAGGTTTGGAACAGAGCATTTGAACCAGGTTTTCCTTGCCTGGGGTGCTTAGGAGTACCCAGTAACCCACTCACAAGCACCCAGAGCTTTTTTTACAGCTGACTAAACAAAGCACTTGATGTGCTGCCATAGCATAACAAAGCACTAGACAGCACTCAGGATCTGAATTTTCAAAGGTTACTTGCTTTACTCAAGCCACTGAAGCAGAATCTGGGTTGAAGTTACCAAATATATTCAGTGTTTCCACAGCCTGAGTAATCCGAGAGAAATCCTTCCTCTATCCTATATGGAATGATTCATCCCAGAGAGGCTGTAAAATACAGTTTTAAATTACATTTTTTCATTATGCTGAGTGCCTGAGAGAGGCTGGTGCTGTTTCAGCCCTTAGTCACAGGAAGTCACTCCCCTGACACACCAGTGGATTTACTTGCTTAGCTTAAAGCTAAGTGGATCTTAACTCCTCAGCTGTGACCTTTAGGGAACTCCTGCACAATAGGGAAAAGAAACCAGAGTGTTTGGAGAGGGCAGGCACAAGGCAGCACAGGAAATGCCATCGCTGCTGCTGGATGTGCCAGAGGCTCCTTGCATAAACCAGCTGTAAGCTGCCACAAAGGGCATGACCTGGGTGCTGTAGTGGGTGGAAAACACAATTCTCATGGATTTTCCAGCTTCTACACCAGCATTGGCTGCTCTGCTAGGACAGCTCCTTGCTGGCTGCTGCATCCAGGACTAGCCTGGAGAAGGACAGGGGCTGGAGCCAGCAGCAGAGACATCAAGAACTGGCTGGTGGCAGTGGTGGCAGGCAGGCAGAGGCACAGTGCCCAGTGCAGGCTGCTTCAGCCAGGGCCATCTGTCATGCAGCACTGGCAGAGGGAGTTTTTCCATAAATGGCTGTGGGTTTGTAGCAGGTTTGGTTTGTAGTTTCTGGCCTTATTTTTATTTTTTCTAGTTTTTTGAGCTGCCAATTGTCACAGCAAGCACACAACAACCCCATGACATCCCCCCAGGGACACTCCTGTTGGCTCAAGGAGCTCTCTTTTTCCACTGGCACAAAGGAGAGTTTGCCAACAGCCTTGTCTGGGCAGGCTGCTCCTCCCATCCTCCTGGCACTATTCCACCAAGGGAAACACTTACCAGGGCCACCTGGTACCGCAGGACCTTGAGATTATTCTCCAGCATCTTAATGATATCTTTCCGTGGAGGCTTTGGAAACAGACTAAGGCAGTTCTGGAGAGAGTCTTCAGGGATGCCAAAACCATTGTAGGGAGGAATTACCTGCATCCAGAGGAGATATCAACCATAAGACAGCTGCAACTAAGAACAAGACAAAGTTTACAAGACTTAGCAAAGCCCATCAGATTTGGAAGGAAATATTCTGCCACCAGGTAGGAAGAGCTGTGGCATCCTGCCCAGTAAAGGTGGTTGATACCAGCCTGGCCATGTGTTGTATTTAATGAAAATATAAGAGGATTAAGCAAATCTGAAACTCAGAAAGCCACAGCAAAATAATTTCTCTGATTTAAGAGGTTATGGCTATATTAAAGAACCATAGAATGGTTTGGTTGAAATGGACCTTAAAATCATCTAGTTCCAACTAAACCTTCTCGTGCACTGGAACTCAGTCATCAAATGGTTACACTGGTAACCTAATCCCCATCATGTTTGCGGTCTAAGCCAGAACTCCAAACTTCTGGGCTCAGTTTGGGAGGTAACAAGGGCTGTGACCATCCTCAGTAGGCAGTTTGGACTTGGCAACACTGTTCTGAAGAGTGAGGGAGATTTCAGTAGTATGAGTGCAGCCAGACTTTCATTTTTATATCGATTATGACCATTCTTGCCTTGTCTTTTTCAAGTTGATTTTCTTCTTTAAGCTGAACTTGTTTTCTACAGGTTCTTACTAAGCTGAACTTCTACTTTACTATAAGAGCTTACAGCAACTGCTTCCTTTCCTCCCTTCTTTTGAGAAATTGTTTGCAGTACCTGTGGAACCTTTTCAAGTGGTTTCTTATTTACATCTACTGGTTGGAAGTCTGTGATGCCATATTTTTCACGATAGAAGTCCTGGGTGAACTTGTCACAATCATAGATGAAGAAGGTGCGTCCAAGGAGGGTGACAGTTTTGCCAATAGCAAAATCTTTGGGTGAGTACCACTCTTGTACCTCATGGTCAGTGATCTCCAGCACACAGCTTGGGAAGTTCTCTAAGGACAAGGGAGCAGAAGGAAAAATAAATTAATCAGGGAGATGTTAACATTTCCTAATGAAAATGGATATAAAAGCAAGGTGTATAAATAGCTACAGGGAGATTCTGGCACTGCTGTCCTGCCACTGTTTCCCAAAAGATAAAGAATTTAGTGACCATTTGAAGAACTGTTTTTTGACCATGAAATAATGACACCTTAGCACAGATGGATGTGTCAATCTAAACTTACTGTTCTTGTCCACAAAGATTTTGGGCAAACGCTGGCGTCTCATCAGTACTGGAAATGGGTCCCTCCCATCATTTCTCTTGTGCACTTCCCGAACCTCCACTGTGTCATCTGCCAAGAAGTAATGGATGATGCAGGGATGGTGATCACCAAAGGCACAGTTGGTGTCATCCCATATGGCATAGAAGCGAAGCACCTGGGGTGGAGGAAAAAAAAGCAGTCAAACATGGATCAGAATCATCTTTTGGTGCTGCAGAAATCAAACTCATCCCATTGAGATGCTCAAGAGTTCCCCAAGGTTCAGCTCCTGAAGAGAGAGGAGAGACACAGGAAGAATTTAGTCAGAGCAAGGGACATTTGTGCTTGTCTAAAATTGTCTGCTCTGGCAGCTGGCATCAATATTTTGGGGGAGCAGAGGAGTGGATGCAGCAAGATCATTCCTAACAGAAGTGCAACTGGCTGTTAAATTCCAGAGGCAGGTGGCTTATCTCATCCCAACAGAAAGCAAGAGAGTTATGGATGATATTGAGCACAGGCTCTGCAATCCAAAGAGGAGCTGTTTACAAGGCACAAAGCCCAGAAAAAAGCATAAAAGGTTTTGTTTCTCACTAAAGCCAAGAAAGGAGCAAATCTGGAGTCTGTTCAGCAGACTGAGACAATTTAGAATAAATGAGGTTGCAGACTCTCACAGGACCTGGGTTTCAATACCACATATTCACTGTAATCCCAGAATCTTTTAGGTTGGAAGATCATTGAGTCCAACCTCTGACTGACCCCCACCCTGTCACCCTGCACAGAGCACTGAGTGCCATTTCCAGTCATTGTTTGGACACCTCCAGGGATGTGGATTTTACCACCTCCCTGGGCAGCCTGTTTCAGTGTCTGTCATGGTTTGACACTGGCGCAATGCCAGTGCCCCCATGAAAATACCTTCTCCCTGGTGTCTGCTGTGAGATGTGACCAGGAATAAGCAAAGCAGGCTCCCACTTAGAAATAAAGAAAAGAAAACTTTATTAACTAAACTACAACTATAAGTAAAAAGAAACACACAGGTAAAATGAAAACCTTCCAAAAACATTTCCTCCTCCCCCCACCAAATTCCAATACATCCATCTCCCAAATTCCACCTCTTGGTCCATCACCACCCTTTAGATAATCACTTCTCAGTTCATCAAGAGGAGAGGAGTCCTTCTTGTGCCATAGGCTTCCCCAGGAAACACCGCTGAAACCTCGTGTGTTTCCGTGTCACTTGTGGCACCGCCTGGAGTACATCTGCTGTCCTGACCTCTTCCTTCCATGCCCAGTGCTCTCACCACTGCACATGGACCAGAGCTGCTTCTAGGGTCGTCCTTTTAAGGATGCTTTGTCCCATTTCAAAAAGAGCACAGTCTCACCTTTGGGACACCTGTCCCCCCCAAATTTCACCCCCTGGGGCCGAGGGGCAGCAACACTGAACCCTCTTGTCTCTGAGCCATTGTCTCCCCCAAGTTCCAAGGTAGCACAGCCACAAGCACAGGCTGTACTCTCTCTCTCCTGGAGGCGGGGGGGGAGCTGCCCAATGCCTCCTGGTGCTTCCCCACCCTTCCATCCTCGGGGCCTCTTCACCTCCCATCTCTGTCCAAAGCCCGGCCTACCTCACCCAGCTGCATGGCTGCCCCTCCCCAGCCCAGCAGCAGCAGCTGGGCTGGGCGAGAGATCCGAACTCTTTCCTCACCGGAACCCAAAGTATCTTCCCCCGGGCGTGCTCTGCTTTTTAACCCCTGTGTTCTCAGAGGTGTATCCAGTGTCCCCAGTGACCAAACCAGGTGCCAACATTCAAATCTGAACACCTATTGTCCTGACTACTTCATATCCCAGAAAACTTACTTCCTCTCAAACCACGACAATGTCTAATCACCCTTTCTGTGAAGAAATTCTTCCTAATTCAACTCAAACCTCCCCTTGCACAACTTGAGGCCATTTCCAGTCCTCTCTCTGGTCGCCTGGGAGAAGATACTGACACTCACCTGGCTGTCCCCTCCTGTTAGGGAGTTGTGCAGAGCCCGACAGACCCCCCGAGCCTCCTTTTCTCCAGGCTGAGCCCCTTTCCAAGCTCCCTCAGCCCCTCCTGGTGCTCCAGCCCCTTCCCTGGATATACTCCAGACCCTCAATGTCTTTCCTAAAGTGAAGGTGCCAGACCAGGACCAGGACTGGAGGTGCCTCACCAGTGTGATGTGGGTAATTATAGGATAATTAGGGTAATCCCCAGCTCTCTCACCTTTGTGTCATAGGCCAGGAACTGCCTGAAGGGGTCGGGACCTGTGGGCATGATGCGCTTTTGCGCAGGCATCCGACGCTGCTCTGTGTAAGGATCCGAAACCAGCTCCTCTGGAGGGTTCACTACAATTCCTTGGCTCTCCAGGAACACCTAGGAAGGTCATCTGAGGTGTTAGTGCTGCCAGGAGTTCTGAAGGTAAGAGGTGACTAGAGATTACAGGTGGGCTGGGATGAGTGAGGTCAGAATTCTGCAAGTTCACTCCTCACAGAGAATTCTACAGCAACAGCAAAATACAACAGATGACAAATACATTCGTTTAAGCTGCTTCTTATCTTTGCTTACTCTTTAATTAATCAGAGTAATTCTGTCCTGAACATCCTAACTCAGATTTCACTTGAGCAGTTTTCCTTGGCCTTAGGGCTTTAAATGGAAGATAGCTGTCAGTTGGTCTCTTTTATGTAAATGGAAAAGATTAAATTGCTGTATAAACACAGATGTAGTCAGCCTGAGTCTGCAATAATTTAGGGCTGTGTCAGATAGTTAGAAGAAGCTAGTGTCACTCACACTAGGCACATCAAGACCCTTCAGGCATGAGGAGATGTGTCAGTGGTAGCTTCATTCCATCTTTCAGCAGTACTTTTCCCACAGAAAGAGTACAATCTGCTTGCTTATAAACGGATTTTTTGCTTACCTTGGACCATGAACAAAATCCAGGGTGTTACTCGTGGACTTGCATCAGTCACCCAAAACAATCTCTGAAGTCAAGGGACTTGTTCCCACTTTGGGAAGTGATCCATGAAAACATTCAGCCCAGGAAGCACCTATGCAAACATCTCCCACAGGAATATAAGATCCCCCTGGAGACTCACAAGGCAAGTTCACACTTTCAGACTCACTATTTCCTGGTCTGGAAGATGTCAGTAAATGATAAAGACACTATTGGCCTTGAGATGTAGACCCATGTAGCTCTTTCCATGTTTTCCATCAATATTAACATGAGGACCAGCTCTTTATTTGATGTGGAGTGACTTGAACAGTCACCAGTTCCAGCAGAGCTGGTCCCACAGCCACATTTATACCAATATATTATACATGCTTGGGAACATTCCTGGGCACTGAGGCCAACTGACAAGGAAAAGCCTGGACCTAAACTCTTCCAGCCTCCAGGACAGGGTGACTGCATGTAACTCACCTATTGGGAATGACCCCTGGAGCAGTCTAACTCCTGGCCTGGAAGAATAGTAGCTGACCAGGGCTGAGATTTTACTGGGTACAGTCTAGCAGAATACCAGCGTACTGGTAATTCTCATTTCTTGTTATTGGATCATTATTATCTCATTTACTGGTACAGAAATAGCCAGAAATAGAAAAGCAGGCAATGAATAAGCTTTCTAAGAAAGGTCAGTTCATATCATGATTCTCAACCCATGGATCATGAATTGGCGGTGGATGTGTGCAGAGTTACTGCTTGTATTCCTTTCCAGTGTTCCTAGCAGAGGAATATGAAATCAGAAAAGAGTCAGGATCACTAATTTCCCTCTCATGAATGCACAATGTTTCATCTGGATTCCAATCAGTTAAACTGCCCAGACAGGAACTTAGAATTTGTATTGTAAAGAGAAGTGCTGAGGACAAAGGATGGACTCCCAGCAGTCCTGGGGCAAAAATCCTGAGCACCTTACTTGCCCTCAGCAGATGTCATATCCTGAAGTCCCCTTTGGCCTGAAAAAAGAAATCTCCACAAAAAGCACAATGAAAGACTGCGAGCACCCATATGACAAAAGCTACTGCTGCAAACTGCTGGACTCTCAGAGGTAATTAAACCCTTGCATTCCCAGGATCTGGGAGTGTTTCTGTCAGTGCTCTCCCTAGCACACACCTTGGTGAAGGAGTCGCAGTTGACCAAGCGGTAGGTCCGGCCGTAGATGGTGAGGTCGATGCCCAGGTTCAGATCCTTCCAGTGGTAATAATCCCCGTGCACATTCTTGGGCACCCGGTGGCGTCTCATGAGTTTGCCTTGGAGCAGCCCTGAGTTCTTCACCTTGGGCTCGATGATGCACATGCTGTCATCCTCCAGGTAGTAGTAGATGCCCACCTGGCGGATCCGGTAATGCTCCTCTGCGGAGATAGCAACTTCCTCCATGAAGTAGGCATCGAACTTCAAAACCTGCCCAAGGCACAACACAGCAAAGGGAGAGAGAAAAATAATTTGAACACCATGATTAGTCTATCAAGGCAAATAATTTATTTGTAATTTGCTTTGGTGGTGTAAAATTGCTGGATTGGATTCTAAAAGTCTTCAGAGACAACTGTGGCCTAATCTGTGAGCGACAGCAGAGGCACCAGCAGTGCTTTTATTAAGATGTGTCTTTTGCAAATTCGGTGTGCCTGAGACAAGTATAAAAATAAAGCCTTTTCCCTACTTCTTGATCACCTGCTGTTTCGCCTATTGCCAGGTGCTTGGCTGCTGACAGTAATCTACTGACACACAGCTTTTTATTTGTCAGCTTTACAGCCCTGATTTACGGAAGTTATCCACAGATTTTAGTGAAGAGTTCAACCACATCTGAGTATTTTAAAATCTGAAAGGGGTCATCATTTTAAGGACAGGCTGGAGGGGCTCTGAGCAACCTCGGATAGCTGAAGGTATCCTTATCCAGGCTGGAACAAGATGATCTTTAAAGTCCCTTTCCATGATCTGAAGTCACATCTATTCAGCATTGACAGCAAAAACTGATTTGTGCTGGGGAAACAAGGAAATCAATCAGCCAGTCTCTCTGCTTGGCAGAAGTAGGAGGAATATTCCCTCCAAGATTATTCAATGCCCTTAAGAAGGTGCAGGTGGCCAATCATGCCTTGCATACCCAGCCTACACCAGCCCAGAGGCCAGGATAATTAAGAGATGATAAAGCCAGCAAGTTCCTATCAGTCAGCAAAGTGCCCCACAAGGGATTGTGACATCCCCAGCAGCACCGGGGCCCCTGCTGCTCCTGTGGCTTGAAGGAAGGGGCAGAGAAGGATCTGACAGATTAAACAGCAACATTTACATTGCTCTGAAGGAACAGCCTCAGCAATTAACAGAGCACATCTGTTCCCCAAGCCTGTGTCAGAGCCAGGCTGAGGGCTGGCTGGCTGCAGACTGCTCTGGCAGGGCTGGCAGCGTGTGGAGCCTGCACGTGCTGAGCTGCTGAGCCCTGCAGCTCCCACTGCAGCAGCTGCTCCATCCCTGGCTGCGGGTTGCAGCTTGGGCCATTGGCACACTGAAAACCAAGGGTCAGCTCAGGGCTGCTTCAAGCAGACACAGAGCCAGCACCCAGTCTGATATGATAACCAAGATGTAACATGGGAAGCACTAATGGAGCAGTTCAGGTTGTGACATGCTGTGGTGACAACACAAGCACCAATGGACAGACCATGGTCAAACTGGCTACCAGGGTTCCCACTGCAGACTGACTTTTCCAGTTAAAGCTCAGTTACAACCTCAAGACAGTTTTGGAAACACAGAACTCCAGGCTGTGGCTTACAGAGCAATACTTTTAAGCTGGAGCTTTCCAGAGCTAATCAAACCTCTTTTCCAACATCTGCTGGAAATGCTCAAGTGTAACTTGCAGGGAATGTCTTACGCCATTTACGTATTATAATCCTCCTCCCGAGCAAAGAAAGCCTCTTCAGTCTGGGATTCAGCTGTCTCTGACTAAGGGCTCTGGCATCTGAAAACTGCTGCATGCAGTCCCGTGAACCCTGGAGCTGACTGTTTATGTCTCTGAATTTGGCCAGTGATATTCCTGGAATCAGCTTCTTTATACCTTTTTGTCATAAGCCACGAATGCTGGAGTGAAGCGGGAAGGTGCAGGCCTCTTGACTTGCCCATAGGTCAGTGTGGCTCCCTTGGTGCATAAATCATCTAATTCATCTTGAGAGAGCTGATTTGCAAAGAGTGTGTCCCCACCAACCCCCTCTCTTGGCAGCCGGAAAAAGGCATATCCATTTTTGAAGTCCATTGTCTGGCACCGATGAAAAGATGTTTTCTGTTGGAAGGAAATCCAGCTATCAAAATACTGCACGAATTTAGCAGATATAGCTACTGGAAGCACAAAAACAACCCAGTAAGAGAGTGCAATATCAAGAATGTCTCACCCCACACACATCCCCAGCATTTTATTATAAACTACTGCAGCAGTTATTTAAAATCAGATTTTGTACTTAGGGGAAAAAAACAGTGGAAAAAAACAGGGAGTGGTGGATGTACAAGGCACGAGAGTGAACTCAGATCCTTGCACTGCCACAGGCTCTGGAAGAATTTAAATCACTGAATTTCCTGACTGCCACCATAGTCAGTGCCTAGAACAATGTGTCAGCACTTTATCTGCCCTGGTATTTATCTCACCAGCTCTTTGTTCCCTACCCTATTTGTCAGCAGTACGAGCACCATGGGACCTCAGTTACTGCCTCATGGTGTTCCCTTCACTCTTGTGCACCCTCTGTGTATTTCATTGTTATTTATTTTCTTAACCCTCCCCTGGGCATGATACAGGATTTTCTTTGCTGAGTTAAATCAAGGCATGCCATGCTCAGAGAACTGCAATTATGAAATGTACAAAAGCACATTCGTTGTTTTATCACCTCTCTACATAGTCATAGACTCATAGAACAGCCTGGGTTGAAAGGGACATTAAAGCTTATTCAGTTTCACCCCCTGCCATGGGCAGGAACACCTTCCACTATCCCAGGTTGCTCCAAGCCCCATCCAACCTGGACTTGGACACTTGCAGGGATGAAACAGCCATGGTTTCTCTGGGCAACCTGTGCCAGGCCTCACCACCCTCCTTGTAAAAAACTTCTTCCTTGTATCTAATCTCAATTAAGCCTCTTCAAGTTTAAAACCGTAATTCCTTGTCCTGCTGCTACAGGCCCTGCTAAAAAGTTTGTCCCATCTTTCATGAAGCCCCTTTAGGTCCTGGAAGGAGCTCTGAGCCCTCCCTGGATCCTTTTCTTCTCCAGGTGAGTACCCTCAGCTCTCCCAGCCTGTCCCCAGAGCAGAGGGGCTCTGAGAGTCTCCCTGGATCCTCTTCTTCTCCAGAAGATCACCCCCAATTCTCCCATCCTGGCTCCAGAGCAGAGGGGCTCTGAGGTCTCCTTGGATCTTTCTCCAGGTGAGCACCCCCAGCTCTCCCAGCCTGGCTCGAGGGCAGAGGGGCTTCAGCCCTTGGAGCATCTCTGTGGCCTCCTCTGGATTTGCTCCAGCAGCTCCACGTTCTATTTATGTTGAGGACCCCAGATCTGGAGGCAGCTCTGCAGGTGGGGTCTCACCCGAGAGGGGCAGAATCCCCCACTCCCCTGCTGCCCACAGGGGATCACCCCAGCACATTGTGGGGATTTCTGGCTTCCAGCCTCTCATCCATCGGCTGCCCCAAGTCCTTCTCCCAGTGCTGCCTTCAACCAGAGCTGTGCACAGGACCTGATCTCTGCCAGCCACTCTTGTTCTTCACCACTGAAGAGCAGGGTCACGTTTGAGTGACACCAAACTGCTCCACTTGCTGCACACTCCAGCACACGTGGCACCTCACCTGCACTGCAGGAACCTGCCTGGTCCCACTGGCCTTTCAGCACTTACAGCTCCAGAGAAAGCAGGGGAAATTATGAGTCCCTGATAATAAAATCTCTTGACTTTTGCCAAGTAAAACAGAGTTGTAAGCATTTCTAGTGCTGAGAGAACAAGCTCCAGCTCCTTTTCCAGCCCCAGGCTTGCAGTCAGTCCAACCTCAGGCATGCAAACTGCACTCCCTCCCTTGCCCCTCATGGTTAAGCCTCTAATCGTATTTATACCTTCAAGGCCCCACTTGAATTCCCTGTTTTCCCTTTAAACTACTACTATAGACCTTACAATGGAGAGAGCAGTGAGGAAAACAGGTGAAAAGAAGATTTGTCTGAAGACATTTTAGCAGAACATCTTATAAACTGCCACAGAACTGCCGCTTCCTTCTGTTAAATAAAAACCAAGGGAATGCTGTGGGGAAAAAATATTCAAGGAAAACCAGGAAGTTTGTCTTTAATTTGAGCAATATCAGCGTTTGTCAGAAGTGTGCAGGCTTTTAAGAGCCCACATTTGCCTAAAGAAAGCACCTCATTGGTTCATAAGGCTCCTGAGTGGATAAGCTCTCCCAAAGTGAGCCTGTATGCCAGATAACATCTTCCAGGATCAGGTGACTAATGAAAATTTAAAAGGGAAAGCCCAGAATGCAAACTCCTAATCTCAGTTGCTGGCAGTGTTTATCTGGAGAAATTCCACTGAGTTAAGTCCTTCTTTTTGCCGAGTCTGTAACACTTCACACAAACACCATTCCCTCTCCCAGTGTCTGTTTCCCTGTCCTGTGAGCACTAAGCAGTAAAAACACTTCACTTGAGCACAGAGGTTTTCTTCAGAACTTCTCAGCATTCACTTGGAAACCAAATATTGTGATGCCAGTTTTATGGACTGGAAAGCTTCAGATTTCCAAGATGTTATAAATTATTTCAAGGAAATATTATTATCTGATAATAATTCTGAGATAACCTTTATTGCTGGATGGTAATTTGTTATGAGTAATTTACTCTATTTACTATTGAAGAACTCAGTTGTCACTGATTTTAGGCCAGGCTGGATGGGCTTGGAGCAATCTGGTTTGTGGAAGGTGTCCCTGCCCATGGCAGAGGGTTGGAACAGGATAACATTTAAGATCCCTTCCAACCCAAACCATTCCATGATTCTGTGAGAATTAATTTTCACATACAAAGCTGAATGCAGCCAGGAATGTTTTCTGTTAAAGATGCTCTCCAGGAAGGCTGTAAATTCCTGGTGAACCCAAATCAGGCATGAAACAACCCCCTTTTTTGCTTTTTGTGTGATTTTTCTAGTATATCAGAGAAATAAATGGAAGCATCAGTGCTCTGTGGCACCACTTCCTCAAGAGAACATTGAGAGGATTTGGGGTTATCCGATCCTTAGGGCCTGGACCATTGGATGGAGAAAAGGAGAGGTTGTTCCTCATTTAGGTATCAGATGCAGAGGATGAGGAGGAGGAGGAGGATGAGACTGCTTTTTCCAGGGAACCTGGGAACAGCTGAGAGTGTGTCACTTCCTGGGGATGATCCTGGAAGCTGTGATGACACCAGTTCTGTGGTGGGATACCAGTCCTCTCATCAGGTTATCAGGTTCCAGACCTGCACTGTCAAGGATTCAGTTCTCCAGGCAACACCAGGAGAGCAGTTTTGGAAGTATCAGAGCTTTGGAGGAATAGGTATCAGGAAGGTGTTGATTGCCAATGAGACTGGTGACTTCATGTAATAGATAAATTATGTCCAGGAAAAATTTTATTGGGATGAAGTTGGGATTAATTCCTAGTGGAGGAACGCTCAAGGTTTGATCAATATTGGTTCTCCTGGGCACATCCAGCTGAGGAGGTATCAGGTGAATTTAAGGAACTTGGTTCAGGACAGTATCAGTATCAGTTCAGAGGACTTTGCTTTGGGAAAACTCAGATGGTTCAGAGAAACAGCATTTTTCCTGAGGGAATCAGGTTTCAGGACTGTAAAGCGATTTGGGGATTTCCCCTGGGGTATCTTATGAACTGTAGGGGAATTATTGGATGGATTCAGGGGAACTGAATATCCAAAGGGGTGAGTTTGCAGACAGGAGTTCTGCAGTTATGGAAACAGCTTTTGGAATTTCAAATGAGGCTCACAAATGAGGGGAAGGAGGGGTGTGTGTGTCTCTCTACAAAGCTATCAGGACAAGTTCAGGGTTATAAGATGGGTACATGATGCAATGGATTCCTTGGGAAGAAGATTAAAACTACCAAGTCCCCTTGAAGGTTAGTTCAGGGATACTTGGCCCCTTGGGAACAGATTGCAAGGTTCAATACCAGTGGAAGAATTATGGGAGTACCAGGTCTGCTGTGGGTGGGATCAGGAGATACCAGGTGGGTACAGAGGGCTCAGATCCCCCAGAAGTGAGTCCAGCAGGTATTTGGTGCCTTTGGGAAACACCAAGTCCCTGGAGGAGAGTTAAGTGGATATTAAATCTGCTGGGGAGCATCAAATGAGTTCACAGAGCACCAGGTTCTTTGGGGGTACTTTGAGGGTCATGTCCAGGTTCTGGTGAGTTTGAGATTCCCAGGACATGGGTTCAAAGGACACCAAGTTGTCTGGGGGATATTTGGTGAATACAGGATGTACCAGGCCCCTGGTCTGGCAGAGAATTACAGGGTGATCTGAGGGAACAGCAGGTTCCCTTGGTTCATGTTCCCTGAAGAATCTGTCTCCCCCTATACTCTGCTCTTGTGAAACCCCACCTGCAGTGCTGCATCCAGGCTGGGAGCCCAAAACACAACAAATGCAGGGACCTGTTGGAGTGAGCCCAGAAGAAACCATGGAGATGCTCTGGGGGCTGGAGCTCCTCTGCTCTGGAGCCAGGCTGGGAGAGCTGGGGGTGCTCACCTGGAGAGGAGAAGGATCCAGGGACACCTTAGAACCCCTTTTGGTGCCTAAAGGAACTCCAGGAGAGCTGGAGAGGAACTTGGGACAAGGGCTGGAGAGACAGGACAGGGGGCAATGGCTTCCCACTGCCAGAAGGCAGGGTTGGGTGGGATATTGGGAAGGAATTGTTCCCTGTGAGGCTGGCAAGTCCCTGGCACAGGGCGCCCAGAGAAGCTGTGGCTGCCCCTGTATCCCTGAAAGTGTCCAAGGTCAGGCTGGATGGGACTTGGAGCAACCTGGGATAGTGGGAGGTGTCACTGCCCATGGTAGGAGGTGAAATGGGATGGGCTCTAAGGCCTTCCAACCCAAACCATTCCACGATTCTATAACTGTTGTTGAGTTTAGGGGTCCCAAGTCTCCCATGGATTTAGAGCAAAGTCTGAGGGAGTACCAGATTCCCAGAGAGTGTCTCCAGGGGATACCAGGTACCACCTGAACCGGGTGAGGGGAGGTGCAGAGGTCCGTTTTGAGGTCACCCCTCAGGGGGCACCCTCCAGGCCAGCCCACTTTGATGCGGGGAGGCCTCCCGTGGGAAGGGGGTACAGTGGGCGGGCGCGCTCACCGTGGGGTCCTTGATGGCGCAGCCGGGGAGGAAGGGCAGCCCCGGCTCGGGCACGATCGGGGGCCCTGTGCCTCTCCCCGGCCGTATCCCCGGCCCCGGCCCCGGCTCCGGCCCCGAGCTCATGGCGGCGGCGGCGGCGGCGCTGCGGGCCCGGCCTGCCAGACGCGTCTCCACGGCAACCACCCGCACGGTCAGTGCGCATGCGCGGGGCCCTTCGCGCCTCTCGCTACCTCGCTCTGCGCCTGCGCACTGAGCGCCGCGGGGCGCGCGGTTGCCGTGGCAACGAGGACGGCTCTGTGGGGCCGAACCGCACCCCCCCTTCGTGAGGGGAGTGCGGCCCCGCAGTGTGGAGAAAAGGACGTGGAAAGTGTTAATCCTGTTTTATTAGGGATTTTCCCCTTGTGAAAAATGCACGTATTTTATGATTGGCTTTTCGCAAATATTAAAATATTATACGTGTTGTGTTAGAAAGTAATGCTGTCTTAAGTCTCTTAAGTAGTGTGTTAAATATAGTTTTAGGTTATAAAAAATGTTAAATAGAAACTATGCTATGTAGGATACATTTTTTTAAAAAAAAAAGACTTGCAGCAAGATAGCAGCCACAAGACACCTAAATCTTTCAGAGAAAAGTAATTTATTGCCCTCTTATCACAAGAAATTAACTTCTTCCTGCCTCGAAGGCGCTGTTAGGACTCGGAGGAAGAAGCTGACGATGACCAGACAGAATCCTGTGTTTGAATGGAATTTATGTATCACGTATGAAGTGTATGAATATGCAACAGGCTGTTGTTTTTAAGGGTTAATCCTTTGTTAACTGGTGTCCTTTTTCAGGCTTATTTTGCCCAGAAAAGGTACCCGGATGTCCGTAACTCTTTGTCTCTGTTGTCTCATAGTGTCCTAATTCAAATTGTCCAAATTATTATTACTCTAACTGTATTACTATTTTTATAACTATTTTATTACTATTAAATTTTTAAAATTTTAAAAACAAGTGATTGGCGTTTTTCACACCCCTCACAGCCCCTCAGAGCTCCCTCCTATCTCCCTTGTGGCCCCTCATAACCTCCTCACATTAAAACATCTTGGCCTCCCAAATGGCTGTTGGCATCTGGACTGCTTCTTTTTTGGGGTGTTTTCCCTGCCCTGTGCAGTGCCCAGGGTGAGAAGCAGCTCTGACAGGACAAATCCATACCTGGAGTGATTGAAATATTTTAACAGAAGTAATGTTGCTGGTTTATGATGTATGTATATGTGTATAAAAATGTATATAGTTGTGAAATAGTGTATTTTTCATATGTAGCACTGATGTAATTCCTCTCTTTCAAACATGATTTTTATCTCTGGAGGAAGGAATAAAAAAGAAGCATCAATGATATCCTCAAGGAAAAGGTGGCTCTGCAAGTCACTCCCAAATGCAAGAGAGAAAACAGCTTAATCTATCACTACGGAAAATAGAAGTTGCTTGTTGCCTGTAGATGTTGTGGGTTCCCCAAAAGACGTGGATTCCTCATCCCCAGAAGCGTTCAGGGCCAGGTTGGACAGGATTTGGGAAAAACGTGGTCTAGTGGAAGGTGTCCATGGCAAGAGGGTTGGAACGAGATGATCCTGAATGTCCCTTCCAACCCAAACCTTCTAGGATTCCACGAAAAAGGAATTTTTTGTGCATCTTTGCTTTATTCTCTTTATCACCACACCAGGCTGTGATTCAAGGGCAGGTGGCAGATCCGAGGGTTTTGTAAGCAGAAGTTAAGCGGGGAGAATTGCAGCCAGACCGTCTGTCTGAGCACGGTGTGGGAGAGAGAAAAAAGCCAGACGGTGGGAGATAAAGAATGAGGCTGATGAGCTTAGAAAGGAAAATAATGAACTGAAGGCCAAGCAGGGCTAGAAGAGCTGAATCTGGAAGACAGCAAAGCTGCTGGTGTGACGGCTGACTTAGACCCAGGAGCAGGACCCGGATCAAGCCCTTGCTCTGATTTTTCAAGCTGCAATATCCAGGCAGCATTTAACAGGGAATGGGGCCTGTCTCAGAGAAGGAAACCCACCTCCATGTGCCAAGGATCATCCACAAGGACAGTAACTGCAAATTTGTGACAAGGCTGTGTGGCAGAGTGCCTGGCTGTGTGGCACAGCCTGTAAAGATGACAGGCTAGGCATGTTCAGCCTGGAGAAAAGGCGGCTCTGGAAGTCCCTGGAGTCCTTTCCAGTGCCTAAAGAGGAATCCAAAAAGGGATTATTTACAAGGGTATGCAGTGACAGGACAAGGGGCAGTGGTTTTAAACTGCCAGAGGGCAGGATTAGATGGGATATTGGGAAGGAATTCATCCCTGTGACGGTGGGGAGGCCCTGGCACAGGCTACCCAGAGAAGCTGTGGCTGTTCCTGAATCCCTTGAAGTGTCCAAGGCCAGATTGAGCAAACTGGTTTAATGGAAGGTGTCCCTGCTCATGGGTTTGGAATGAGATGATCTTCCAACCCAAACCATTCTGGGATTTCACAGGAGGAAGTGAAAGAAAAGCCATAGCAGAAGGTCTTCAGTAATAGTGACTGTAAAGCAGGAAAAGGAGAAATGAAGAATTAAAGTGAAGATCTAGATTAATCTTCATCCTTGAAAACTTCTGTACAGACAAGTGTGACTTGCCAAGGTTAAGATGAGCCTTTTTATCTTCCCACATCCCTGCTATCTACTCATGAAAGGCAAAAGGAATTCTTTATCGGGCTCTGCTTTCGTGGCAGTGGAAGAGGAACAGATGGAGACATCTCGCCCTCTGGTGGGTGAAGACCCAATCTGCAGAAGCCTTGGTCTGCGTGGTATATTAATAATGGTAATTAAAATTACTGGTTATTGGAAGGAAAAATAAAAGATATTCTAGCGGTTTTAAGTTCTGAAATCCAGAAAAAAAAGATGAATTATGATCACACACAACCCTCCCAGATAAGGTTGATGAGTTGAGGATCTGGAGCGATATGACAGAAAGCGATCAGAAAATCAACAAAACACCGTGATGGAGAAATCTCTAAAACTGGGATCCCTAAATTTGTGAAGTCAGTGTGCTGGGGTGTCTCTCTGGAGTGTGTGTAGAGAACACCAGCAGTGTGGGGACTGACAAGGCAGAGATTGGGTGCATCTGCAAGGCCATGATCTTGTTGGGAGCAGGAAGGTGTGGTGGGATGGCTCCCATGACCTGAGTGTTGCAATGGAGGGATACAGACAAGCCAAAAAGAGGAGGAGAGGGAGCTGCCCTGTAGTGAGAGAGCAGCTGGAGTGCCTGGAATTCTGAGTGTATGATGAGCAACTGGAGAACTTATAGGGGAAGGGTTCAAGGGATAACCAGTTTGGGTGATATTGTACTGGGCCAGTTGCCTCTCTGCAGGCCCTGCTCCTCATGGGGGACTTCAGCCACCCTGATACCTGCTGGAAGGACAAGTAAAGAGGGATGGAGCAGCTCTCCTAAGAGGAAATGCCAAGAGAATTGGGATTGTTCATCCTGGAGAAGAGATGGCTTCAGTGTAACGTAATTGCAGTCTTTGAGTACCTGAAGGGAGCCTACAGGAAAGATGGAGAGGGACTATTTACAAAAACATGTAGTGACAGGACAAAGGGAATGGCTTCAAAGCGAAGCCAGAGAGTAGATTTAGATTGAGTAATAGGAAGAAATTATTTAGTGTGGGGTTGGTGAGGCCTTGGCACTGGCTGTCCAGAGAAGCTGCGGATGCCCTATCCATGGAAACATCCAAGGTCAAGTTGGATGGAGCCCTGAGAAACCTGGTCTAGTAGAAGGTGTCCCTGGCCATGGCAGGGGGTTGGAATGAGATGATCCTTAAGGTCTCTTGCAACCCAAACCCTACTATGATTCTGTGATTCACAGCCCAGAAGATTTCTGGAATGCAGCGGTGGTAACTCCCTCCTCCAAGTGATGGAGGAGCCGACAAGGAGAGGTGCTTTGCTGGACATCAAATTCACCAGCCACAGTTCGCTGAGAATGTGGGGGTCAAAAGCAGAGCTGGCTGGTGGAGTTCCTGAAGGAAGGGAGGAAGGCAAACATCAAACACTAGACTTCAGACTTTGGCCTCTTCAAAGGCCTCTATCCACTTGGTTGAGTCCCTTGGGATAAGCAGGCCTGGGAGGAGTCCTCTCCAAGCTCAAGAACAATCCATTTCAATGAGCAGGAAGCTGGGAAGAAATGCCAGCAGGCCCTCATGGATAAATAGGGAGATCCTGGAAAAACTCAAACACAGAAGCAGCAGAGAGAAGGTGAAAGCAAGGACACAGATGGAAAGGAACACAGAGATTATCTGAGTGTGTGGAGATGAGGAAAGGCAAAGTCCAACTGGAATCTGTTCAGGAATGTCAGAGACAACCAGAAGGGTTTCTACAGGGTGACAAAAGGGAGAGTAGGGAAAATGTGGGCCCATTACTCAGTAAGATGTGGGAGCTGGCTACAGAGAACATGGAAAAGCCTTCTTCACCTCAGTCTTTACCAGAGAGATCAGCCTTCAGGAACCCCTGGTCCCTGAGAGCAGGGAGAAGGGCTGGAGCAGGGAACATGTACCTTGGTGGAAATGGATCAGGTCAGGCAATATTTAAAGGATTTTATAGTCGTGTATAAATTCCTGCAGGGAGGGTGCAAAGTGGACAGGGCGAGGCTCTGTACCAGGTCCCAGGACCAGAGAGCACAGGCACACACTGGAACACAGGAGGTTCCTCTGAACATCAGGAAAACTCTTTTTTACTGTGAGGGTGGCTGAGCACTGGCACAGGTTGTCCAGAGAGGTGATGGAGTCGCCATCCTTGGAGATATTCAAAATCCATCTGGACATGGACCTGGGCAACCAGCTCTGAGTGGCCCTGCTTGAGCTGAGGGTTGGACCAAGTGGCCCCCAGAGATCTTTTCCAAACTCAACCCTTCTGTGATTGTAGATGATGAATTAAAATTTCTCTAATCAGTGTCAGGGCAGTTGTTCTGCACTTACCTTGTGGAAAGGGAATGAAATCCAAAAGGTATCATGAAACCTTGGAAGTGCTTTGAGACGCACAGATAAAAACACACCTTATTGTTCATTATTGTAATTATTATCTCTCTAATATATCCTCTCTGTAATTATTATCCCTATTTTTTTCAAATGACTGATAACCTTCTGTAGCTGTGCAGTTGTGCATTTGGGAATTTCACACCACACCAATTGTCTTGCTTTCACAGATTTTTTTTTCCATTAAAGTTTTTAAATAAAGATCAGTACAGTACAAAGCTTAAAATATTGTCAATGTTTTCAACAATACAAAGTCAGCAGGTGGGAGTTGGGAAGGGGATGGTTAATAAGAAACACTCATGTCCTTCCCTGTTTCCCAAAGGAAAAAAATACAAACTCTTTTGCACTTCTGTTTAGTAATGAACAGTGCTTAAAAATATTCTTGTCAGTAAAAGATGTAAATTGCAAGGCACATGAGGAACCTGTCCTTGCCTTGTTACACAAATTAGGCATAAATACAAATTGAAGGCACCGGTCTCCATCCTTCCCTCCTGCTCTGTACATGGAGCACATCGTGTCAGTGGGAATTGGCTGTTGAGAGCAACCACGGACCATGGAGCAGACAGCAAAGAGGCTGCCCTTGATCCTCAGGTTCCTTCAGGATTAATCCCCAAAAGAAACAGCACAAGGCACATTGGGATGAATTCTCAGGAGCTGTCCTGGTTTGCAAGATCTGAAGGAACACTACCTCAGTACCAGAGATTCCTGAGGGAGAGGACTGTGACCTCAGGGATCCCTGAGGGATCTGAGGTGTGCTCAACCCTTGGTGGTCAGCTCTTCACAAAGCCTGGCCACTGGTATGTTCTTCCCAGGCATACCTCCTTAGGAACACCAGGATGGAGGAGACCTGCTCCAAGCAGTGAGCCCAAGGAGAAGCTCCTGGGGGGCTCAGACAAGCTGAGCATTTATCACAGAGGCACTCTGGATTTTTCCAGATCCAGCCCTGGTGTCCTCTGGATCACTGGCAAAGCCTCCACAGCCACTTCCCAGCTGAGACTGCAGCATGTGGAGTCTGCCCAGGAAGGCAGCCAGGTGCATAAGGCACAAAGATGAAGGAAAGAAAGAAGCTGGTTGGAGGAAGAGGAGGATGGAGACAGGGAAGAAGGAAGCTCCAGTGTTGGTGAGCCCCTTGTGACACAAGGGCACATCCTCACAGCAGCACAGATCTGTATTGTAGATCCCAGCTCACTCCACCCATCATTGTAACCAGGAGTCAGCTCCAGGTGGGAGTGCAGGGCCACATGGAGATGGGGAAGGCTTCACCTGAGGAGTGTGCAAAACCACCTCTACTGTCACACCACTGCTCCACTGTCCACTGCTGCTCAGCCAGGGAGGAGAAGATATGATCAGAACTACCAGATATGATCAGAAGTACCTTGGAAGAGCCATGTGGTCTCCTCTCCCTATCCCTGAATGAGATTACTGTACTCACCCTCCTTCAGCAAAGGCAGGGCATGTCATCTGTTTTCAAACCCTCAGAGAAGGGGACACCTGGGTGATCCCTTCCTTTGGTACCAATGTAACTCCAGGTAGCAGCAGAGCAGGTTTACTATTACCAGCCATGCCCAATCCTTCTTCATTTTATCTCAGAAATGAGCTCTGGACCAGCGTGATTTACCTCTGTTTCAGCACAGGAACCCACTGATACCATCCAGCCAGTTCCACACCCAGAGCCTTGTTCTGCCTTACCCACCACAAAACCAAGGCAAATTAGGCTGCAAGAAAAAGCTGCTTGCACTGGAAGCCTTTTCTCAAACTGGGAGGAGACCCACAAACAAAGCCAGAGGCCATGGAGGGAGCAGTCCATCAGTGCAGCTGAGTGAGCTGAGCAGCCAGCTGCCATGCAAGGAGAAACTGCTGCTGGCCTCCACTCCAGCCCTTCCCTGCCAGCAGCTGCATTGTCCAAGTGAGTTGGCTCAGAATTAAAACCAGCTGAAAATTACCGAAATTTTTTCAGTAGGATTGGTTTCCCAAAGGTCCCTCTCCTGGCACTGGCTCACTCTGTGGTGAGGTGAACTTCTGTGCATGGGAAGAGGTTGAATGAGGTGCAAGTGGGACCACCCCTGCTTGGCATCTCCCCTGAGGCAGATTTTCTTCTAGGTCAGCATGGCTGTACCATCAAAAACACCCTATGAAATCAAGTCATTAATTTCTAAGCTCAGACCAGGACTGATGAGGAAGGGTGGAGTTGATGACCTCCTGAAGGCTTTCCTATGACTTCTTCTCCTATATTCCAAACTTACTTCCCTCTCCCTTTGTATTTTTCTATAGGGCCATGAGTCCCAAATTTACCTACTAAACACAGGACCAGCAAAGTGCCAATCTACAGGTCTGTTTTCCACCACCTATTAACAAATCTGTTGTCCAGCCCACCTTGCTCCTCCAGCAGGACAGCACTGTTTCCTTCAGGTTAATCTCAACCCAGCTAGGAGGCTCTGTGGATATAAAATCCCAAGGCAAAGCCTTTCTGGATAACAAATCCCATGCACATGCATGGAACATGAACACACACACACTTCAAGAGCTGAAACACAGAAGAAGTGCAGAAATCAGTGCTTGTCCTCAACAACCATATCCCCAACCCTACACTCTGCCTGCTCAGAACCAGCAATCACAATTCATTTGCCTGCCCTTAGGCTCAATGAGACAAATCCGTGGCTGGGATAGATCCCATGGATTCCTTGGTTTTAGCAAGGATTTAATCCTCCTTGGCGGCTCCATGCTCAATATTCCCCCAAGGCAAGGACAGAATAGATTCTTCTAGTGGGGGACACAGTAATCCAACCTTTGTTACCTTGGATAGGAGTGACCCATGGACATTAAGTGACCCTGACCACTATCTTTGCTACTCCACGCAGGAATCACCAAGTCCCAAGGCCAAGCCATCCTGAGGTTGTGCAGGACCCTAATGTTGTCACCCTGCTTTTCCTTTTGCTGTCCCACCTTCATCTAATACTGATAAAAACATGCCAGAACCACAGCCCCACTCATCACAGAACAGCAACCCTGCAGCTCCAAGGTCAGCTTTCCCACAATGCTGACCAAGGACACAAAGCACCATTAACAGGGGAATAAAGACTCCTTCACCTTCACACCCTTTTGGCCGTGGCCACAGTAGTGCTGTTGGAGGAGCTGAGCCTTTCCTGTATCAAACAGATCCCATCCAAGTTAGTCCACATTTCATGGACATTGCTAGAGGTTGGTCAGGCTCCCTAGACAGATGACACCAACCCAGTTTGTCCCAGAGGACCCCAGACCAAGCCAGGATCTCCAAAGATGCTTTCCCAAAGCAACCTAAGTGACCTGGCATTGACATACGTGACAAAGGGAGCACAAAAGAAGCTGGCTGGAACAGGAAAAGGATTCTAGCAGCCACAGTGCCACACATGCCCTCACACCCCAACCCTAGAAACACAAACTTCCTGAAACCTTCCTACTGCCTTTGATAGGAACAGTTCTCACACAGATATGGCCAAATGCAGAGAGGTCATCACATCCAGCTGTGCTCCTCATGGTGTTGTGAGCTGGCACACCTTTCTACAGTCCCACAGCCTCCAGGCTGCCCTCCCTGACCTTCAGCAAGGTCTCACCCACAGCTCTACCAGAATGAACAAGGAACCTCTGCCTATTTCAGCATCCTTGGTTCAGTGACTTGTTCTGGCTTAAAACACTCCATGTCCCCCCCTGGATGGCAAAAGGCAATCCCTGCTGTGAAAATGCATCCAGCATGAAGTGTCCAGCCCTCCATCTGAATCCAGGGTCCTGGTTAGTCACGGCGTGTTAGGCAAGTAAGACAGTCATGTCTCTAGTATGTTATGCCCTTTTCCTTGATTTTCTCTGGTGATATCATGCCTGTCACATCCGTGACTCTCAGGAGTCCTTTTTAGCCAGGCTGGCCTTGATCCTGCATCGCAGGATGTAAGCTGTGATGGCACTGCAGGCCACCAAGCCAAAGAAAGAGATGCATGAGAGATAAACGGTGAAAGGCCCATATCTCTTCAGGAAAATCTCCTGCCTGTTCTTGTAATCCAAAAGAATGGCCTCCAGCTGTGACAGGGTGCAGATGGCCAGGAAGGTGTGGAAGATCTGGTGGGCGTGGCCAACAATATCACAGGAGCCAGGGAAGTATTTCTCAGGGACAGGGCAGGAAAAGAAATAAGCACTGATGAGGAAAAAAAGTATCTGGTACGTGTGGTACCAAGCAGCATCCTCTTCACAGCCCCCCAGATGACACACAACCACCCGGTGAGCCACGGGACTGATATCCAGGATGAAAGCCAGCCCTGCTGGGATCACCTGGCACATCTTCCTCATGATGGGGTAAGGCCGTCGGTACCGGTATTTGGCGTAGCAGCAGCCGGCACAGGACAACCAGCCGCAGAAAGCTGCTGCTGGCAGGAAGAAAAGCCAGAACTTGTCATACCAGGCTTGGTCAGAGCTGTAGTAGAAATGAGCCAGGGCACTGCCATACTGGTAGATGCTGACTCCAACATAGTCCACGAAGTAGAAGGTGTAGTGGTACAGCTCCGACTTGGACTGCAGCAGGTGGGCCAAGAGGCTGCAGGTCAGGTAGGTGACAGAGGAGAGGACAAAGATGAGCAACGGCAAGGACCACGCATCCACAAGCAATTGCTCGGCCTCCACAAACGTCTTGAACCTCAGCAGCACGGCCAGCGCCGCCAGGAGATGAGTCCACACGTTGACCACCTCGTTGTGCTTCTGGAAGAGGCTGAGGAAGTAGTAGCGCCAGTCCTGGCCGGTGGGGCGGTACCCGCTGTGGATGTAGGGCTCGCGGAAGAGCTGCGGCACCTCGCACTCCTTCACCGTGCACGGCATCTTGGGGAGGCCGTCCTCCAGCAGCCGGGGCAGCCGGCTGAGGTGCTGCCCGCTGAGGGACAGCGTGCTGAGCCGCTCCAGGATGGCTGTCATCCTTCAGGCCCGCACCAGGGAACGCCTCTTCCTGCCCTGAGGGGATGGGAGAAAGAGGAAATGTTAATGGTGGTGCACCTGAGGCGCTCCAGGATGGCTGTCATCCTTCAGCCCTGCACCAGGGAATGCCTCTTCCTGCCCTGTGGGGATGGGAGAAAGAGGAAATGTTAACGGTGGTGCACCGGGGAGAAGAGCGTGCTGCCATTCCCAGTGAGATTAACCATGGCACCATGGAGATGCTGGCCCTTAGAGCACCTACCTACCAGTGCCTAAAGAACCCCTTTTGGTGCCTAAAGGAATTCCAGGAGAGCTGGAGAGGGACTTGGGACAAGGGCCTGGAAGGACAGGACAAGGGGCAATGCCTTCCCACTGCCAGATGGCAGGGATAAATGGGATATTCAGAAGGAATTGTTCCCTGTGAGGGTGGTGAGGCCCTGGCACAGGGTATCCAGAGAAGCTGTGGCTGCCCCTGGATCCCTGGAAGTGTCCAAGGCCAGGCTGGACAGGGCTTGGAGCAACATGGGATAGTGGAAGGTGTCTTGCCCATAGCAAGGTGTTGGGTCAAGATGGTCTTTCAGGTCCATTCTAACACAAACCATTCCATGATTCTATAAATATTGTCAAGTTTAGGGGTACCAGATATCCTGGGGAGTTAGAGAAGGTTCTGAGGCAGCACCAGATTGTCAGGATCTTTAGCTGGTCAGAGTGACCCTGAGAAAAGTTAGAAAGTCTCTTTTCCCAGCCCAGTGCTTGAAGAAGAAGTCAGGGCTTTTCATTTCACGGTTTCAAGGTTGTGTATTGTATCTTATCTATAAAATTCTTTTTCCTGGCCTGCCAAGGTCCACTCAGCAAGACAGTCAGAGGCACTCTGCCTGCCCCCGGGGTGGTGTTATGTCTTTATACTAAAAACTACGTATACAATGTTTACAATTACTTCCCAATACCTATCACCTATGTTAGACAGTGAGCTTCTACTCTAAACCAATCTAAAAGTGCCAACATCACAGCAGAAGATGGAGGCCAAGAAGAAGAAGAAGAAGAAAGGCTGGACATGCCCAGATCCCTCCATCTCACCCCCCTGAATCCCCATTCTAAAAACCCCAAAATCTACTTTTTCACCTTGTCATAAATTCACTATCATTCTACTTAATTTGTCGTGGCTTGCAGATCTTCATCTAAGGTTGATAACTTGCTCCACGGGTCATAATGAAAACCACAGGCATTTTTGGGCTCTATGCCAGAACTTCTGAGACCCCTGGCAGAGGTCTTGGCTGCTCAGGACAGCCAGAGGGATGTCCTGGGTCCTGACACCAGATTCCCAGGGATATCTGTTCCCTGACCTAAATTCAGCACAGAGGGGATGGCAGAGCCCTGTCCCTGCAGGTCAGCCTGCATCAGATGGGCACAGCAATGTCACAAGCCTGCCCTTCCTCCCCACTTCCTCAGGCACTCAGCTTGGAGCGTGTTCAGGAACCACAAGCTGCCAACAAGGGGCTGCAGGAAGCAGTTAGCTGGCAAGAAAGCACCTGATGATTTATTAAGGTGATTTTTCACTCCTTACCCCAGAACAAAATGCTCAGGGACAAAACTAAGGGATAAACATCATCTAAGGGACAAACAGCCTGTCTGCACATGAGTTAAGAGGGTCCCAACCAAATCATGGAGGTTGCAAAGAAACTCAACCCTCCCTGTCACACACTTTGCCCATGGATTACTGTAGTGAGTACGGCAGAGGGAGAAGTGGAGAAATCCACAGTCCCAAACCTGCAGCCCTCATCCCTCCACAACTAAGAAGCATCAGGACTGAGAGGGACTGAAGAAATGAGCGGTTTCACATCCAAGCTGGCTGCAGTTTGGGTACAGCATCAGAGCTTTGGGAGCATCCACGGAGCCAATGCTGAGAGGGACTGCCAGAGAAATCCCTAGATGCTCGAGCAGCCAAACCCAGGGCTGGGCACTCCTCTGCCGCTCTGCTCCTTGGTAACCTCCAGACTTGCTAAGCTCTGGCTGGCAAGATGCAGATTTAGGGCACAGCAGGATCCTAATGTGTGGAGAACAACTCCTGGCATTAAATTAATTCTCAATACCCCCTGTTTCCCAATAACCTAGATACCTCTCTTCCCTGGTGTTTGTGTCATACAAAATAGAGGAGAATTCATCACAAATGCCCATGTTAAACTGAAATTGGTGCTGATGGTGCCCCACCAGACTGTGCAGGGCTGTGGTTACTCCTGTGAAACCAACACACACAGGCTTTCAGGAGCAGAATCTGTCTCCTAAGCTTATATGCACACAACTGGAGGTGCAGGGGATGAAGGTAGCAAAAAAAAAAAAAAAAAAAAAAAAAAAGAAACACAAATAAGTATTTTGCTTCAGTGTGAAAAACAGCCAATTTTTCTCTTGTTGCAATTTTTCTCCTACCAGCTGTGTCCAGTGGTGAGACACCAACAGTTTGTGTGGGCACCTGGTCTAGTGAAGGTGTCCCTGCCCATGGCAGGGGGCTGGAACTAGAGGAGCTTTAAGATCCCTTCCAGTCCAAACCAGTCTGTGATTCCATGATGGGAGACCCATTCTAGGCTGTGATGCAGAGGACAGGACAGTGTTAAACACCATGAGAGAGTTTCTGAAAGCAAGGAGGTGGAACCTGGCAGTCCCAGGGTGAGACAGCACAAAGAGCAAAGTCAGAGCAGACTCTCAAGCAGGCAGCAAGTCTCACTTCCTGTAGAAACCCAAAGCATCTGATAAGAAACAAAATATTTTCATGTTGCTTCTGTATTCTGGCAGAGGGGAGCTGTCATAATTGGGTTTCATTTTCCAGAAAATTCTTTCGGCCCTAAACTGCCTAGGCTTTCTCCCTTAGCATCTCTCAAGGCTGGAGGTTTGTTTCTCTGCTTGCCACAGGGGACTTTGTCCTTTGTGTTTGATGGAGCTGCCTTAGCCACAGAAGGCAAAATGGTCCCTGGAAATGCTGTTTTAGTTTCACAGATGTGCAGTGCTGAAGAGAGCATACTTGCTGGGCAGTTAATGCTGTGCACACTCGTAAAGACTTCTGTTTCTCTCCTAAGCGTCTGCAGGGTCCTAATCCATGATGGGACATGCAGTTCATTCAGCAGGCTGTGTATCCCTGTGGAGTTACATGCCAAAATCTAGGCAGGCAAGGCAAATTTTGATTTTGGGAAAGTCCTATGAGGGCGAGGTGCGAACAGGAGGCAAGACTCACTCTGCCCTGTTCCAATGCACAGCCAGTCTGTTCTGGCTTTTTGTAGCTAGTGGAGTTCATTCATACATCACAGAACTGAGGAGTGCTTCAGGATGGAAGGGATGTTAAAGATCACCTCATTCCAACTCCTGCCATGGGCAGAGACACCTTCCACTGTCCCAGCTTGCTCCAAGCCCCATCCAACCTTGGACACTTCCAGGGATGGAGCAACCACAGCTTCTCTGGGCAACCTGTGTCAGGGTCTCACCACCCTCACAGGGAAGAATTTTTTCCTGCCCATGGCAAAGAATTGGAAAAAAATGATCTTTCCAACCCAGACCATTCTGGGATTCTATGATTCAATGATCATGATGGTGAGGCAGAAGAAGAAAGGACATGCTGAAGTTCCTTACATCTTGGAGAGAACAGAGTAATGTCAGAGTGAATCCCAGCAGAAGAGGAACTGAAAACCTCCAAGAGGGCACAGCTGCAAGCATAGGGCAAGAGAGACCTGCAGAGAGCAGAGGTGGTGCTGATCTCCTGTGGAGAAACCTGCTGAAAACTGCACATAAAGAGCAAAGGCAACACATGAGAAGGTGGCATTTGAGCCTGGGAATGGGAATGCATGGGAATGCAGTCCATGGCCTGCCTGCTTTGCATGCTGACAAGGGTGTGAGAGACACAGGCCGCTTCTGTCCCAGGCACAGCCTGGCTCCGGCTTGCACCGCTCGTACTCATGCCAGGATTTTGCCAAGGTCTCTCATCCCCAGAGCTCAGTGCATGCAGCGAGCATCGCCTCAGAGAGCCTGGGCACTGCTCATCTCCCTGACAGCACAGATTATTCCAGGCAGGCTTTCAGAGCTGGAAAATGCCAGTTTTAAACAGGCTGTGAGGGGCAGAGATTTTCAAAATAATAGCCGAAATCACAAGAAACACATCTGATACTGGGCTGAACAATGCTAAATCAGGAACCTGGTACCCTGCTTATTTCAAACCTTGTGATGTGAGTGAGTGAGAACAAGTTGGCAGCTTCCAGCGATCATGTGATGGGACAAAGTGACGAGCAATTAACGTTAGAAAAGAGAGAGAAAGCGAAAAAAAAACCAACAAAAACCACCAACCCAGAAACCCAAGGTCAGCACTGGCTGTTTCACTTTCACAGAGCCCCTATTCTTTTCCCTTCACGGGGGCGTAGGAGCAGCTGAAAGCCACATTCATCGGCAGGGTGTCTCGTTGAGATTCCGTCCTCACTCCCATCTCCGGGGGATTCAGTTATTTTGGCTGCTCCCAATTAACAGCAACCAAGTATCGTTTGTTCAGGGAGGGAGCTGCAAGGCGAGAAGGAGGGCGTGGATGATGGCCAGGCTGGATCATGACATCCACAATAAAAACTCCCGGCACAGGAGGAGAACGATCCTGTTCCAATTTTTCTCTCCCTTTTGAAGAGGGTAATTGGAAACCCGAGCTTTTTCCCAGCTCTTTTGCTTTTTGGTCACAGTCTGATGGAAGGGTTTGAATGAGAACATTTCCAACAGAGTATGGTCGATTTTCCCACCAGTCTGGCCCCCAAGTTCACTGTCTGGGATTGAGGCTGGACCAATGTGATAGATTTGCTTGCAGGCTGGTATTCAGGCATCAGAGGTTTACACAGGCTTCCAAAAAGGCAGTAATTCCTGGTAAACAAAGCAGGGAAGACTGGGGGTACTCAGCTTTGGGGAAGTCTTTAATAAATGCATGGCATTTAAAACAGGAAAAAAAAAAGTAGTGGTTGTGGACAGCATGAAAATAACAGCAGTGGCCAACAGACTGGTTTGGAGAGCTGCAGGTGATTAATGCCTGAATTCCTCTCTTCTGGCAGTTGTGCAAAAGTCCCAGGGGGGACTCCAGGTCGTTTTGAAGCTTTTGGGGTTTTATTGTGACCCACTCCTACATGGGGTTAAATTTGGTGTCACAGCTCCTAGTGCACCAGGATGGCAGGAAGCAGTTCAGCTCTGGGAGAGGCTGCACCAGGGCTGCACCCAGCTCAGATGCACTGGATAAGCCCCATCCCAAACCCTGTTGTCTGAAGGCTGTTCCTCCCTGAGCACAAACATCTCCTCCTGTAATTAAACCATTCTGGAGGGCTGGAGAAAACTTTGAAAGACCATCCTGGGAGCACAGTGCCAGCTCCTCCATCCTGCTCTTGCCCTGTGTTTTGGAAAGGCCCCTTCAGAGCTGAGAAAATAAGAGACCATGGACTGGCTCAAGAAGCAGTTCCTGTGCAGTCTTGTTACTACCTGCTTCCTTCTTCTGCCACAGATTCAGGTGTCAACATTGCTCCAGACTGCAGCAGGAACACTCAGAGCTCAGATCCCTTCTGTGGGGAGTTACTGGGATTTATACGGGATTTACAACCAGCACAGGTTGCCCAGAGAACCTGTGGCTGCCCCTGGATCTCTGGGAAGTGTCCAAGGCCAGGTTGGACAGGGCTTGGAGCAAGCTGGAATAGGGGAAGGTGTCCCTGCCCACGGCAGGGGGTTGAACTGGATAAGCTCTAATGTCCCTCCCAACCCAAACCACTCTGTGATTCCATGATTTGATGGTCTGTGCCAGGGACCAGCCCTGCCAGGACAGGCAGCAGGGTGTGAAGGACTTACCTACTCTCCAGCATCAAAGAAGTGGAAATCCCCACAACCAAAGAGGGGCCAGGTGCTTGGGGCTTCTCTAAACTGGGCTTATACTTCCCCATGTGGGAAATGGGGATATCAGTCCTCATCTGCCTGATGGAAATGAGATATTGTGCTCCTAATGCACTGGGCAGTGCTGGGACTACTTTACAGTGAATTGCACAGAAGATTTTATCTCCCTCAAGACACTTAGGTACCCTGTTAGATCTACATCAGCACAGTTACTCCTCCAACAGGGACTTGCACAGGTTGGGATGCTCTGGAAGGTAAAAGGTGGGTACCATGTGATTTACTGAAGGGCACTACTTAAAACAACCTGATCTCTTCAGAAAAAAGGTCAAAAATAAAAAAAAGGTCAAAACCTTGTGGTAAATTTCAAATAAAAGAAGATGGCTCAAATTCTCCCCTTCTCCACACACACAGCCAGAGTGCAGCCCAAGCAGGGCTTGTCCAAGCTTGTATCCCTCAGGAAACGAGTGTCCCGTGATGCTGGGAGACGAGCCATGAAAGCCAGTGGGAGGTGGCAGGATCCCCCACGGAAGCCACGGCAGTGTCAGCTCCCCTGCAATTCCTGGCCTGGCAGCGAGCTGGGCCAGCAGCCAGCTCAGCCCTGCTGGGCAGCAAGTGCCTCTTGACATGGGCTCAGCATTGCCTGAGCTTTGGGATGGGGCCAGGGGATGAGAGCAGCGCAGCCAGCACAGGGAACACTGTGCTCGGAGGGCACAGGGCAAAAACAAAGCTGCTGGCAAATGCATCCCAACAAAAGGGGGCACCCATGAGGCCCTGTGGTGTTTGGGGGAGCAAAGCAGGGGAATGGAACCCCAAAGAGAGGAAACCAAAGGTTGGATGAGGCTGGTGGCTTTGTTGTGAGGATCCAAGCATCACGTGCAAGGGGGGGGTTGATTTTCACAACATCAGGTTCTCAGAGATCAGCTGAGCTGGCTTGGCCATTCCTGTGCTGCTGCACCTTTCAAATGGGGGGCCACACACAAACCTGTCAGCCAGGAACAACTCCTGCACTGTGCTATCTCCCAAACCATGCTAGGGAATGGCACAGTTCTGTTTGCTGTGATAGCACAGTTCAGTTTCCTCCTGCCTAACCTGGGTTAGAGCTTGGCGATGCTGCTGATAACACAGCCAATAATTCCCGAAAAGAAAAAACAATTCTCCTGGCTGAGGATTCCCTCCTCTGGCAAATCCACTCCATCTATATCAAAATTTGCTCAAGGGTGAGGTAATAAATATTCTGCAGCTTTTTTTCCTGATCTCACTAATCCTTTGCTGTTTGTACTTTCCTGATCCCCTCACCGCTTTCTTTTCCCACACATAACCAACACAGCACCCAATGCTTGGGGCTGGATTTCACGTGGCTGTGAAATCCCTGGGTGAGTACACCAGGAATCAAACCAGACCAGGACACAGTCCCAAACTATAACTATCAGGCTGCTGAAGTGTCAGCACACCCCTGGGCGTGGTTTTGGTCCTGCCACCCCCACCAGTCCCTGCCTGCTGTATTCAGCCGCGCAGGGATCACTGATGGGCGGGGACTGACCCTTTCCAGAAACTGGAACTGTGCCAGCAAAGTGCCCGGGGGTTTTCCCCCTGCACTGACTGAAAAATGAGCCTGGATTTGTCACAGCAGCATCCCACTTTCCCCTCCTAAACTTCCTTTGGCACTAATCTTCCTTCAGTGCAGATCTAGAACTGGGAACTCCTACTAGCACAGGGAAACCTCAACAAGCCAGCCAATCCCTCCCTGCTCAGATCCATCTGCTGATGGGACAGCCCTAGAACCATCTGCCTGCGGCCAGAGCGACCAAACCAAACTGGCCATGTGCTGTTTGTGGGTTCAAATCATCCCCAAAAAACCTCTGGGCTGAGGCTGCTCAGCTTTGCTGTCATCCACAAAAGCCTCTTGCACAAAACCATTTTTTTTAAGGTTGTGGATTTTAGAGCTTTGGTCACTCGAAAAAAATGTATATAAATCATGCAGAGCCCTGCGGCTGCTGCGGGCAGAGGAGGCACTGCCAGGGAGAGACTGCAGCCCTGTGCCAACCCTGTGGAGCTGGGAGCTCTCCTCTCCCCTGCACTAAAAGTCTTTGTCCCCATCCTGGACCTCGTCCCATTTAACCCCATAGCCTCTCCCAGCCAGGTTCTAGGTTTGCAGTGACAGAACTGATGCCAAAGCTCCAAGGAAGAGGCAGATGGCAGATTCCCTCCACAAAAGGCATGCTGGCTGTGCTGCATTCACTTGCTTAGAACCTACCCAATCCCAAGGATTTGGTGGGGCTTGGAGGGCGGGAAGAAGATGGGAGCAAGCTTCCCCTTACTACCTGGAAGCATCCAAGGCCAGGTTAGACAGGGCTTGGAGCAACCTGGTCTGGTAGAGGGTGTCCCAGTCCATGGCAGGGAGTTGGAACTGGACCATCTTTAATGTCCCTTCCAACCCAAACCCTTCCATGATGCTGCGAAGGATGAAGCTTATAAGGTATGGCATCTGTACAGCTGCAGCCTCCAGCAGCCTCCCTGGGTATTTATTCTTCTGAGATTTACTAATGATTAATTGTTTACGCACTTAAAGGGCCACTGGTCTGACCCCATGAGCACGGGTTACCCCGTAAACTGGCAGATAAAAAATTAAGCTGGTGCCTGACTCAAGATGCGCAAGTAGCTGCAAGCTCATGCACGTGACCTGGTGGTGGCACCTCCCTTGCGGCCATCCCTCCCTGCCATCCCTCCCTGCATCCACAGGGATACAGCCCTCAGCTCCGCCACAGGCTGCGGCTGCAGCTTCAGCGTAAACAAATAAAAAGCAATTAATGTGCAGGAAACAGAAAATCCTGCATTGTGCAGGGCTTTTAACCCACACCTTCCCCAGCTGCGTGGGAGGGAATGTGCAACTATGTGGTTTGGCCTGAGTGAGTGAGCCCCGGGTGGGTTTCTAGGAACTGTTTGCAGCACATATCACCACAGCACCCCAAGGCAGGAGCACAGTCTGCTGCTAGAATTCAGAATTCATGGCTGCCTGTCCCCTCCCTGCCCTAGCAGAGGGCAAAACCAGACTTCAGACATGTTGGATTCATCCTTTTTCATGACCTTTCTGTAACCTTGCTCTTTTTCAACGACTGTTGCCCAGGAGGTATTACACTCCTCATTCTAATCTGCAGCAAGCCATCCTAGAATCCCAAAATGTTTTGGGTTGGAAAGGACCTTAAAGCTCATCTCATTCCAACCCCCCTGCCATGGGCAGGGCACCTTTCACTAGACCAGGTTGCTCCAAGCCTCATCCCACCCAAAAAACCTCCAACTAGCGATATGTAAATAATTTCCCAGCTCTGAAGCTACAATCCCACAACAAGTGCACCTCTCCATCCCAGTAAAAACCTGAGTGCCCCTGTGTGTCACCTTAGCAACAGCTAATAGGATGCTCCAAAGCCAACCTTTCTCATGCCAGGGAGGAACTGATTTGACACCAAAAAAATGACTGTTAAATGTTTACCTGAACTTATATATCTATATATTTGTGTTCAAGAAAACCAGAACACTTTAAGACTGTCCACAATATTTTCCTCCCTGCCTCTAGGGAAAAAAAAAAAAAAAAAAAAAGTGAGATGCTTGTGGTGTTTTCAGCCAGGAAAACATCCAGATGAGATATGAGATACAGGGGGGACATGACCCCGAAGTGTCCTGGAGAAGATCAGCAGGGAACAATCCTTCGGTGACCCTTTGGAGACGCGCCCCAGCTCGTGTCTGCGCAAGGAGCAGGCGGCAGCTCCAAGGCAAACACCGGGAGCTGGTTCTTCTCCCAGCTCACGGCTGAACTATGCATCTCCTTCCCGTGGCCTCCAGAGCTCCCCGGGTGTCAAAGTCGTTAAAGGAAAATCCGCCCACAGCCATTTCAAACAAACACGCAGGAAAACCACTGCCCACCTCTCTCCTTCAGGAAGCCCTTGAGATAGCGGTAGCGGGGGAATTTAAGGGAAAATCCGCGTCTCCCTGCTCATCCCTGCCCTCCTTAAGCTCTTCCCCAGCACCCACCTGACCACTGGACCAACCCCGGCTGGATGAACCACAATTGTGCGTGGCACGGAGGGAAAGATCCCGCATCCCCCCGCATCCCCCGCATCCCCGCACACCGCACACCGACCACCCCCGCACCCATCCCGCATCCCGCTTTCCCCGCAGGGAACGATGCTCCCGGCGCGGCGGGGATGCAGCAGCGCACCGGGAACTCGCTGGGGACCCTCGGGTGTCCCGGCGGGAGAGGAGGGGACCGCAGGGAGGGGATCGCCCGCAGTGTCCGCTCTCAGTGCCCGCACTCAGTGCCCGCTCTCCATCTCCCGCACTCCATGTCCACACTCACCCCCTGCACTCAGTGGCCACACTCACCTCTCGCACTCAGTGGCCGCACTCACCCTCTGCACGCAGTGTCGGCTCCCCCGTCCCGCACTCACCGCTCTCAGTGCCCGCTCTCGGTGTCCCCTCTCGGTGTCCGCTGTCCCCTCCCCTGTCCCGCTGCCGCCGCCGAGTCCCGGCACCGCCGCCTCCGGGAGCCCCCGCGGCCGCCCCGCGCATGCGCGCCCCGCCCCGCCCCGGGGTGGCCCCGCGGGCCGAGCCCAGCCCAGCCCGGCCCGGCCCGGCCGGACAAAGCGGGGCTTAAACCCGCGGCACCACCCTGATCCCGTCACCGTAGGGGTAGGTGCAGAGCAGAGCTCAGTGACACATCCGTGAGAGGGGTGTAAAGTCACAGACTCACAGAGTCGTTCCTCCGAGGTCATCGAGTCCAACCTGTGGCCGGTCCCCAGCGCAGAGCACTGAGTGCTCCGTCCTGTTGTTCCTTGGACACCTCCAGGGATGGAGATTCCAGCACCTCCTGGGCACCCCTTCCAATGCCTCACCACCCCTTCCATGAAGAAGTTCTGCCTCATGTCCAACCTGAACCTCCTCTGGCCACAGCTGGAGGTTCTGTCCCTTTTCCTGTCCCTGTTCCCTAGGAGCAGAGCCCGACCCCCGCCCCGGCTGTCCCCTCCTGTCAGGAGTTGTGCAGAGCCACAAGGTCCCCCCTGAGCCTCCTTTTCTCCAGGCTGAGCCCCTTTCCCAGCTCCCTCAGCCGCTCCTCACAGGATTTCCAAGTCACTGCAAGGTGGTTGGGGATGGGAAGGGAGCTTTGGAGGTCACCTGGTTCGGCCCCAGAGACCACTCTCAAAGATGGAGATTCTACATTTAAAGTAAAAATCACAGGACCAGGGGCTATGGGCACACACTGAAGCACAGGAGATTCCTCTGAACACCATGAAACACTTTTTCACTGTGAGGCCAAGAACTGGCACAGGTTGCCCAGCAAGAGGTACCTCCATCCTTTGAGATATTTAAAATCCATCTGGACATGGATCTGGGCAACCTGCTTTGTGTGGCCCTAAATGAGCAAGGGGCTGGACCAGATGACTTCCATGGAGTGGGGGGAACCCCCTGATTTCAGTGCTGTGGACATGCAGGTGTGGAGGAGCAGATGATTTTCCACAAGATTTCAAAGCTAAAGGCAGTATGGCCCAAGCCAGCTGCCAGCACCAAAATCTTTGGGTTCCAAAAAACAGGCATTTTCACCCAAATGGCCTTTCAGGAGCAGCCTCTGGGCTCCTGAGCTGTGCCTGGGAAATGTGTGGGAGAGGCTGATGGATCCTGGATGGAGCTGTGCCAAAGCCACAGTGGTGGGTTCAGCTGTAGGGTCACCGTGACCCCAGGAGCAGGTTAATTTATGAGTTACAGAGTTTGCCCTCTCCAGGCTCTGCCTCAGCTGGTTCATGCAGGTTCTGCTGCTCCAGCCTGTCAGAACCGCTGGTTTTTGATGGGTTTATGAGTAAAACAGAAGGACTGCTTGTTCTGCAGGGAGAGGATCCACAGAGAGGCAGCCCAGGAACGCAACTTTGTGGCTCTGATAAGATCTCTGCAGCCTGGGTGAAGGTTCAGCACAACCCAGCACAAATCTCACAGCACATGGGACAGCCAGTGCCCCCAAAGTGGGGAGGGAAAACACCTAGGGTGAAGAAGGTGGGAAGGAAGCTCAAGTTTTCCCTGTCATTGCACTCAGGGATGTGAATGAGATGCAACTGGTGGCTACCAATCCCCCCAGTGACATCTTGCACTCGTTTTCTGTCCCTCTAAGACATCTCCTGAAGGACCCATAACACTGCACCATCCTCCTCCTCCTCCATTCCTGAAACTGGGAGGGGATTCTGCCCCTCTGCTTCATTCTGGTGAGACCCCACCTGCAGAGCTGCCTCCAGATCTGAGACCTCCAACAGCAGAAGGACGTGGAGCTGCTGGAGAGTCCAGAGGTGGCCACAGAGATGCTCCAAGGGCTGGAGCCCCTCTGCTGTGGAGCCAGGCTGGGAGAGCTGGCGGTGCTCACCTGGAGAAGAGAATCCAGGGAGAGCTCAGAGCCCCTTCCAGTGCCTAAAGTGGCTCCAGGAGAGCTGGAGAGGGACTGGGGACAAGGCATGGAGGGACAGGACAAGGGGGAATGGGCAATAGAGGGCATAGGAGGTGGGACATAAAATACAACCCAGGCAGATGGGGATGGTGAGAGGTGACATCCCTGCTGCAACAGGGACACTGCAATGCTGCCAGGCCACCTGCACCTATTTTACCCCAGTGAAAGGTTTTTACCTCATTTAACCTCCAGGCATACCACAGAAGGGCAGAGGACAGCTCTGTGTGGGATAACTGCTCTCCTGAGGGGTGCTGACAGCCTGTTCTGCACCCCAAGCCTGTGGATGCTGCACAGTGAGAGCTCTTTCATCCATGGCTCTCAGGTGAGTGTTATCAAGACATGCTCTGTAGTTCATCTCAAACTTACCCTGCTGCGCTCAAACTCACCCTGCTGTTACTCCCTACCATTGACATTTTAAACCCTGAAATGAATCACCCAGCTCCCTCCAAGTCAAAACCCAGGTGTGGTTGTGTTTGCCCAGGAGATTAGTCCCAGAGTCAAGACTGGGTTGTACCAGGCTGAGCTCTCCCTACCCTCTACAGTCATCTGATGATTCAAACACACTTTGTGCCCTCAAACATGTCCTGAATGCCTTAATTCCCCACCCAAATGTGCATCATAGAATGGTTTGGGTTGGAAGGGATCTTGGAAGGGACCCGCAAAAGGTTGTCCTGTTATTTTTAGGTGCTCAGAGTTATTACTCAAAAAAAAGGATCTTCTTTTGTGGATCAGGGTCTCCCTCTACCAAGAAGCCTCCACACACACCATGTCCACGCTGTGCTGCTGAGGAGCAACATAGCAGCTTTGCACCAAAGACAGCTGAGGTATTCCAAGCACCAAAGGTAATCCAGGGAGTAGGATAAGTTACCTTCTCCCTGTATTTGCCTGTAATAAAGAATAATGACTTGTGGTGGGGTAAAAGAGAAAAATTTTTGCCCTGTCTGTGCCCATATGCAACTCCTTCCCACTGGGCAAGAATTGATGCTCATCATACATTTGGCAAGTTTTACATAAAAATTCTGCTGGTGCAGAATTAGATCACTAAGAAGACATTAGAACACTAAGGCTTTCTTTAACTAATAATTCACTAAAAAAAATCCATAAAAGCCCTGGGTTACCAAGTTCACCCTCTGCAGTCAGAAATAACATTTGATACAGTTAATTTCGGCACCATCAGCTGTTCCCCACGTGCTGCACAAGGATTGTGTAGCAATTTGGGCTCGGGACTTTCCTGCCTCCTCGTGGTTTGCCCGCAGCAGTGACAGCCCATTGTGACAGTCTGATGGGGGTTACTAATGTGCCTTACACGGCCAGCTCCCCATCAGGGCGGGGAATGGATCCAGAGCAGCCCTGGGGAGAAGGATTTGGGGGTGCTGGTGGGTGAGAGCTGGACATGACCCATCCCTGAAACCCCCCATGTCCTGGGGCAGCAGGGGAGGGGGATTCTGCCCCTCTGCCCCTCTCAGGTGAGACCCCGCCTGCAGAGCTGCCCCAGCTCTGTGCTCCAACAGCAGAAGGACGTGGAGCTGCTGGAGAGAGTCCAGAGGAGGCCACAGAGATGCTCCAAGGGCTGGAGCCCCTCTGCTCCAGTCAGGCTGGGAGAGCTGGGGGTGTTCACCCGGAGAAGAGAATCCAGGGAGAGCTCAGAGCCCCTTCCAGTGCCTAAAGTGGCTCCAGAAGAGCTGGAGAGGGACTTGGGACAAGGGCCTGGAGTGACAGACAAGGGGGAATGGATGAAAAAGAGCAGTGTTAGATTAGATACTTGGAATAAATTCTTTATAATAAGGATGATGTACACTTTCCTGGAAGTGTCCAAGACCAGTGTACAGCACTTGGAGCAGCCTGGGATAGTGGAAGGTGTCCCTGCCCATGGCAGAGGGTGGAACTGAATGTTCTTTCAGGTCCCTTCCAGCCCACACAGTTCTGTGATTCTGTGATTCTAAAGCTGGACATCACTTGCTGAAGTGACCAGTGGATCCCGCCCCAGGGCTGAAAGCAGCTCACAGAGATCCTGAGGAAGAGGCAGAGATGTTTTGCATACAAATGGATGATTTCCAGGCTTGAGGGTAGAGAAAATGAGAGAAATAAGAGAATAGGGAAAAAAAAAAAAAAAAGGGAACCAGCTGTCACTGTCTTTAGTAACAGCCAGAAGTCATGAGAGCAGATGAGGAGACCAAAATAGCAACACCAAACCTCGGCTCTGTGTCTGGGCCCTTCGGATTTCCCTGCAAGTATGGTTGGGTTGCTCCATTCCAGAGCTTTGTTGTTGATTCAGCCACTCCTCTGGTTTCATTTGGAATTCAGTTTTCCTTCTGCCCGCAGGCAGGGCCTGTGTGGGTTTGTTTTGGTTTTCTATTAATTGCTGAATTTTCCTCCTGCACAGCAGGAAAACAGGACAAATCCCCAAGGGATCTGGAGTAGCTGTGCATCTCAAAAGCAGGACACAAGAAGATTTTATGTTCCCATCACTGTGCTAGGGCCATGCTAGAGGCATCTGGGAGGAAAAACAAATCCATATGCTCTAGGCTCCTACTCTGGGAAGAAAGGAGATGGTTACAGCCCATCCAAACACACTGAAGGTCAGATCTTTAACTCCTTACCCACTTTCCTGTGCTCTCCTGGTGAGATACCAGCAGCTGCCTGTGCCTTTCAGTAAAGAAATTCCATTTATACACCCTGATAGTAGTTTTCCATGATATTCTTCTCCAAAATTAGGGAAAAAACAGAAGAGCTAGAACTGTTTAAAGATTTACCAGAGTGTGTGTGGGAATAGCAAATACTTCAAGAAAATTGTCAGAAATGCCTGAGCTAGGTGAAGATGCAGTGGGGTGAAATTCTCCAGCCTATGTTAGGGAAAAGGTCAGGAGAGAGGATTAAGAAGGGCTCCTTCAGCATTAAATTATTTGTGATGAGAGTCAGGACAACACTCTGCTTGTGAGAGTGAATTCACTCCCTGGTTAGGGTTCAGCTCCTGCAACTGCAGCTTCTGGAGAGCCCAGTAAATAGAAATCCCTTTAATCCCCTGGAAAATGTAGAATTTACCCTGATAAAAACATCTCGTAGGTGGTCTCACTTCTCCACATAATTTCAGTTCTAAAAAGTGACTTTCTTCCATTCCAAACATTGCATTCCATGTTATTTTCCTTCTGATTTATTACAAATAGATTTGAAACCTCCACTCCACTGTGTTGCTTGATGATCAGGTGGCACCCCATCGAATTTCGGATACTCTCCCCCCATTTTTGGAGCTGTGAATGAGCCACAAGCCTCTCCCCTGCCCTTCATGGGTGAGGCAAGGCTACTCAGCAGCCAGGAAAGTGAATAGATGGCAACATGATAATTGAACTGTGGCTTGAAAATCGACATTTAGATGAACTAAGAGGGGAAAAAACCTAACAAAAACGACAGCAAAAACAACAAAACCCCACAACATCCCAGAATCTCAGAAGGATCACAGGGTACCCTTAAATCTCAGAAACCCCAAGTACAGGCGGATGCTGACACACAGAGGTGTGAGAAAGGGATGAGAAAATCCACGCTGAGTGTTGTTAAAGAGCTCCATGAGCAATTCACCCATGGATGCTCCTGCATCCACCCTTGATCCTTCTGTTTCTCCCTTCTGCAAGCCCTCCAGACCCAGCCCTCTGTGTGTTAAGTGCTTCATTCCTGTTTTTTTCCAGTGGATAGGAAGTGCTAAGTGTCCCAGTGAGCTTGTGCTGCCTTTTCACCCCACAACCTCCAGAATGCAGCAGGGAGGTGAAACCAGGGAGACCTTGGGCACAATCCTGGGGAGTCCCAAAAGCCAGGGAAGGCTTCTTGCTTCTTCGCAGCCTTCTTCACCTCTCTCCATCCCTGTGTCCTCCTCGGCCTGCCCTGCTCCATGAATTATTCAGGCAGCAGTTGCTATAGGTGCTGTCATGAATAACAACAGCGCTATTTTCATCCCTCACTCCTGTTACCTTTCGGCCAGGAGCGGGTGGGGCCCTGCCAGCTCCCTCAGGAGGAAAACTGCAGCCATCCACAACGTGTCCATGGGCTGGGATTCGTTCTGACCACCCAAATGTGGGTGAGGTCTTGTGCAATCCACATAAATGTGCCTGAATCCCACCCTGGTACCTGCTCTGTGTTGTACTCATGGGGTGCTTTGCACCCATATTTTATTTTTTCCACCTATATTTTATCTTCAGCGGAGCACACAGAGTGTCCATTGCTGGATTTAATATTCTGCCTGCTGCAGAGAGAGAAAAAACATCTCAGAAGTGAAATCTTGAAACGGGTTCTGGCAATTTATATGGGATAAATCATATTTCCTTTAGGGACTTACACAGATTCCTTCAGCCAGTTTAGATCCTCAGTGGATAATGTGCCTATTAAAAAAAAAAACAACAAAAACCAAATACAAATAAAAATATATTTATAAAAATATATATTTATGTATACATTTATAATATATAAAATATATTTTGTATTCATATAAACATAAAATAATAAAATATAAATATTAATATCGTAAGTATAGATATAAAATATAAATACATATTAAATATTATAAATATGCGTATTAAAGGTTAAATATTATAACTATAAACTATAAATATAAATAGAAATAGAAATGTAATAGAAAAATAGAAATAGAAATAGAAATAGAAATAGAAATAGAAATAGAAATAGAAATAGAAATAGAAATAGAAATGCTAGGGGCACACCAAAGGTTTTCTCTGTTCATTCTTTGTGCTTTCTCCACTCATGAAAACAAGAAATGTCCAACAAGTCAGAGGGAAGGGGTGGATTTGAGGAGCAGCTGGAGGGAAATGGGTCCTGCTGAGTGTGCAGAAGCAGGGAAGCTATTCCAGCTGCAGGGAACATCTCTGGAGCTAGCAGAGCAACCTGGAAGATTAAAGGGGAAAAAAAGAAAAATGGGAAGGAAAAAGAAAAGAAATGAAAACCAAATGAAAAGGAAAAGAAGAAAAGAGAAAAAGTAAGAAAACAGCAATAAAGCAGAAGATCCTTTATTTATGCCAACCTGCCAAACTGAATACTGCATCAAATTATTCCAGAAGAGGGCTGGAAGGCCTAAAAATGAAACTCTGAACTTTCACTTTGACACAGAGCAATGAGAAAAAAAAATCTCTCAGGAGCAGGACAAATATCCAGGACTTGGGCTGTATATATCCCAAGCCACAGAGTTGCCAGGCATTTCCAGGGAGGGATCTAATCCAGGCACACAAGCAGAAAATGGGAAATGGGGCAAAGGCTGTTTCCTGCTCCTCTTCCGAAGCACCAATCGCAGCTGCTCCCTCTGGAGAGATCAGGCAGCTGGAATTCTGTGCCTCGGGGTTTGCACAGCCCAGCAGACCCCGGGGTGAATATTTATTCCCAGGATTACCCTGGAAAAACTGCTGTGAGCTACAGTATCCAGGGGACACGGCCAACCTTGTGCACACGGTATGCCGTGCTGAACAAAATAGTTTTGTCATGCTTTTTATTCTTTTTCTATTTTTAAGCAGAGTTTAGATAAATATTTTTAAAGGACGCTGTGATCATTTTTTAAGGGGGAGCAGCAGGTTTCACTGTAGGCAGCGGCACCTTTTGATTCCTGCCTACAACAGGAATTTCTTCCTCCTCTTAGGAAACTGAAAGGAGGCTTGGAAAAAAGAGGGAAAGGGAGTTTTTACACAAGCAGATAGTGACACGACAAGGGGAACTGGTTTTTAATTTGCCAGTGGGTGGGGTTAGGTGAAATATTGGGGGAAAAAATCCTTCCCTGTGAGGGTGGGGAGGCCCTGGCACAGGTTGCCCAGAGAAGCTGTGGCTGCCCCTGGATCCCTGGAAGCGTCCCAGGCCAGGCTGGATGGGCTTGGAGCAACCTGGGATAGTGGGAGGTGTCCCTGCCCATGGCAGGGGGTGGAATGGGATGGGCGTTAAGGTCCCTTCCGACCCAAACCTTTATCCTGGGATTCTAAGACACATCCAAACCTGCCTTTTCCATCCCAAATACCACAGGACCTGTCGATTTTGTGCGGTCACCCCCAAACTGCTGGAATCACACCGGGGCCACGTTAAAGGAAAAAGCAACGCCAAGCCAGCCTGTACGAGGTGAAAACACCCGGAAACGGGGCTCCCCAAAATACAACATAAAAACCAAAACCCTAAATTAGTTTTTAATTAGTTTTTCATTAGATTTTGTTGGGTTCTTCTTGGTTTGGGATTCTATCTGGGTTGCTTTGTGTTGTTTTCGTGTTTGTTTTCAAAATACTCCTTTTTTCCCTAAAGCAGCATTTTCAGCCCCTCTTTGACTTCCAAGAGCCGGAACCAGGATCAAATCCGATCCCGGCTACCCGCCATGGCCCCGCCCCCTGCACCGCCCCCGCACTTTGATTGGCTGAACGTCCTATCCATCACTATTTCGCTGTTCCATTGGCTGTCTCTGGGATGTGCTGACCAATCAGCAGCGCCAAGGGGCGGGACGGGGGCGGGTTTCCCGCGCTGTGGCGGGAAAGGAGCCGCGTTTGGCGCGAAACGGGAGCGCGGCGGGGGCGGATCGCGGGGTCTGAGCGGATCGCGGGGTCTCATCTGATCGCGGGGTCTCATCTGATCGCGGGCCCAGCCCGGCTTCCCTCGGCTCTCACTGCCTTCCCCGGCAGCAGCAGGAGCGGCAGCAGCGGCGGCGGGATCCGTCCCAGAGCGGCCGGCAGAATGGCGGCGCCGGCGGGCGGGCTGGAGGACGCGGAGCTGCGGGAAGCGCAGCGCGATTACCTCGATTTCCTGGACGATGAGGTGAGACGAGCTGGGAGGCGCGGGTGCTGCGTCCCCTGCATGCCCCCCGGGGTTGGGGCTCACCTGATGTGTGTCCCCATGTCCCCTCCCCGCTGTATCCTGGGGGTTTGGGGAGCATCTCATCCCTGTGCTCCCCTGCCCCGTGTCTACTCCCGAAGTTCGGGAACACTTGGTCCCTGTGTCCGTCTGCCCCCCCTAATCCGTGCTCTCGGGAATTGGGAGCTACCTCATCCTCCCCGCCTTGTACCCCAGGTGGCAGGGAGCCCCTGGTCCCTGTGTCCCCCCATTCCTACCAGGGTTTAGGGAGCCCCATGTCCCTGTATCCCCCCATTCCTACCAGGGTTTAGGGAGCCCCTGGTCCCTGTGTCCCCCCATTTCTGCCAGGGTTTAGGGAGCACCTGGTCCCAGTGTACCCCCCATTCTTACCGAGGTTTAGAGAGCCCCTGGTCTTTGTGTCCCCCCCATCCATACCAGGGTTTGGGGAGCACCTGGTCCCTGTGTCCCCCCCTTTCCTACCAGAGTTTAGGGAGCCCCTGGTCCCTCTGACTCCCCATTCCTACCAGAGTTTTGGGAGCACCTGGTCCCTGTGTTGCCCCTTCCTGCTTAGCTGGTGGGATAAAGGGGATCCAGCTCTGCAGGAATGGGCCCCTGGGGGCTTTTTCACACAGACAGACAGGCAAAGTGAGTTGCTTTTTGGGTGTCTTTCCCTCCACTCCCACTTACAGGAAGACCAAGGGATTTACCAGAGCAAGGTCCGGGACATGATCAGTGAGAACCAGTATCGGCTCATCGTCAACATCAATGACCTGCGGCGCAAGAACGAGAAGAGAGCCAGCAGGTGGGTGGGGGCACCTGGGGCTCTGGGCTTCAGAGGGGTTTCAAAGGTCCAGCCCTGGTTCTGCAGGTCATTTGTTCTAAGAAAGCACCAAACCTTGTCCTCTGGTGAAAGCCAGGGCCTCCCCACCCTCACAGGGAACAATTCCTTCCCAATATCCCATCTAACCCTTCCCTCTGGAAGCATGAAGCCATTCCCCCTTGTCCTCTCCTTCCATGCCCTTGTCCCAGGTCCTATCCAGCTGTCTTGGAGTCCCTTTAGGCACTGGCAGGTCTTCTCTTCACCAGGCTGAGCAACTCCACTTCTCTCAGTCTTTTAGAGGATGCTCAGGGATACTTTGAACCAGTCTGGCCAGGGTCATGTGAGGCTTTCTAGATGTGCTTGGAATTGTTCTCCTCCTGGCTGTTGGTGCCAGTGCACCTCACACAGAACTGTGATGGGCTTCAGTTTTTTTTCACCTCCTGCTCCTGATAAACTTGTGGAGCAAGCTGGGGTGTGGGAAAAAGCATTGATGAGGAAGGGGTTGACGCTCTTTTGTGACCTCCCTGTGCTGCAGGCTCCTGAGCAATGCCTTTGAGGAGCTGATTGCCTTCCAGCGTGCCCTGAAGGATTTTGTCGCCTCCGTCGATGCCACCTATGCCAAGCAGTATGAGGACTTCTACATCGGGCTGGAGGGCAGCTTTGGCTCCAAGCACGTGTCCCCACGGACACTGACAGCCTGTTTCCTCAGCTGCATCGTCTGCGTGGAGGGCATCGTGACAAAGTGTGAGACTGGGGGATATGGAGGGGCTGGGGGTTTGCTGTGCAGGAGCTGGAGCCCTCCAGTGGCTGTGGTGGGGAGAGGGACTTGGGACAAGGGTCTGGAGGGACAGGACAAGAGGATAAGTGGGAGTGGTTTTACACTGACAAGGGGTAGGATTAGATGGGATATTGGGGAGGAATTCTTGGCTGTGAGGGTGGGGAGGCCCTGACACAGGCTGTCCAGAGAAGCTGTGGCTGCCCCTGAAACCCTGGAAGTATCCAAGGCCAAGTTGGATGGGGCTTGAAGCAATCTTGGATAGTGGAAGGCCCTACCTGGCCATGGTAGGGAGTGAAACATGATTTGTAATGTTCTTCCAATTCAAATGTTCCTTCCCTGGCAACCGGGACCAGGGGCTTGGCTGAAGGTCTTGAGTGTTGGGATGGTCTTTAAAATCAGCCAGTCCTGCCCATGTTTGACAGTGAGTTGAGACCCAGATAATTTTAATGTTGGAGACTCTTTTGGGGGCTGTCTGCTGACAGAGGGATGGGACATCCCAGCCCCTAACTCCTCTCTTTTCCTCTCTTTTCCAGGCTCTCTGGTGCGTCCCAAAGTTGTCCGGAGTGTCCATTATTGCCCAGCTACCAAGAAAACAATTGAGCGCCGATACGCAGACATGACCTCCCTGGATGCTTTCCCATCCAGCTCCATCTACCCTACAAAGGTGAGGTGAAGCAGCAGCAGGTTCCTCTAGCGAGAATGTGCCACCTTCAGTATGGAGCTGCTGAGCCCCAGCCTCCAGTCCTGCTAAACAACCCTTTCCAGCAGCCCTGTGCAGGGTGGGTGATGCACCCTGTGTCCTCCCTGCTCTCCTGAAAAAAATTGTGCTCATCTTTTAATTTGGGTTCCTGCTTTAGGATGAAGAGAACAACCCGCTGGAGACAGAGTTTGGCCTCTCAGTCTACAAGGACCACCAGACCATCACCATCCAGGAGATGCCTGAGAAAGCCCCAGCAGGGCAGCTGCCACGCTCGGTGGATGTGGTTCTGGATGATGACCTGGTGGACAAGGTGAAGCCTGGGGACCGCATCCAGGTGGTGGGCACGTACCGCTGCCTGCCAGGGAAGAAAGGGGGCTACACTTCAGGCACTTTCAGGTGGGTCTTCCTGGGTCTTCAGTCCTCTCACCCTGTTTGGCTGGGTCTCTGGAGGGTGATATCTGGCAGGTGGCCATCAGAGAGTTGGGTCAAACAGTGGCTTAAATCACTTGGAAGTGGTTTGCACCTTGATCCTGTTTACGAGATACGCTGAGTTGGAAAGGACCTACAAGGATCATCGAGTCCAGTTCCTGGCCCTGCACAGGACACCCCAGCAATGCCACCCTGTGCAGCACTGAGAGTGTTGTCCAAACTCTTCTGAGCTCTGGCAGCTTTGGGGCTGTGTCCAATCCTTGGGAAGCCTGGTCAGTGCCTGACCACCCTCTGGTGGAAGACCCTTTCCCTGATATCCAAAACAAACTTCCCCTGACCTAGCTGCAGCCATTCCCTTGGGTCCTGTCGCTGGTCACTAGAGCACCCAATTGGTGCCACTTCTCCACTTCCCCTCGTGAGGAAGCTCTAAACTGTGGTGAGGCCTCCCCTCACAATATGCAGCTGTGACTTCCAGCTGTGCCCAGAAGGGTTTGGATGCTTTTAAAAGATGCTCCACTGATGGTCCAGCACAGTCAGATCGAGGGTGCTACAGCTGTCAAAGCTTCCCACCCCCTTCCAGGGTTTCCTAGAGCAAGTGATGGCCCTCTGGAAGTTTCTGCTGTGTCTCTGTGGGGTTTGCAGAGCTGACCACAGCTGTGTCCCTTCTCCAGGACCATCCTCATTGCCTGCCATGTGAAGCAGATGAGCAAAGACCTCCGGCCTCTCTACTCTGCTTCAGACGTGGCCAAGATCAAGAGATTCAGCAAGAGCCGCTCCAAGGTATCTAAATCTTGTGTCCAGGCATGAAGTTGCAGCTTGGCATGAGGGCTAAGGAGGTTCTTGTTGGGTTGCAAGTAGCTCTTCAAGTCTCTTAGCAGGTTGTTGGATTATCTAACTAATTTTCTTTGAATTTTCTGCTTAGACTATGATCAGGCCCTGTTGTTTTTCTTGCTGCTTCTGTACTGCTTGCAGAGCATCTTTCCTCCTGGCAGCTCTGCTGTGTCCTGACCCTACCAGCAGGTTTCCAGGGAATTTGCTCTGCAGGAGAAACACCTCTTTTGTTGCCCTGGGCTGAGGTAATGGGGTTCTGCCCCAGCCTCTCATGCTCAGAGCTTTCCTTTGTAGCACAGAGAGTAGCAAGCCTTGCTCTGACTGCTTCCATTGCTTTTTTTGGGTGACAGTGACAAGATGGTCCTGGACTTCAGATAAATCTCACTGTGAAAGAAAACTCTGGCCAACAGTCTTCTCCTTTCCAAATAATTTTCATCCATGTGGCTCTGTGATAGGAATAAGCTGAAAATTGGGCTGAAATTTTGAAGTATTGCTTGTTCTTGCTTACTCCATGTGACAGGCCATGCTTTGCCTCTTCTGCCTTAGGATATCTTTGACCAGCTGGCCAGATCCCTGGCTCCCAGCATCCATGGGCACGAGTACATCAAGAAGGCCATTCTCTGCATGCTGCTGGGAGGGGTGGAGAAGATCCTGGACAACGGGAGCCGCATCCGAGGAGACATCAACATCTTGCTGATAGGTCTGGGAGGGCAGGGCAGAGGCATCCTTGGCTGGTGTTGCTGGGGGTGAGGGAAGGTTCTGGATTTAGTTCTGTGGAGTAGCTGAGGTCAGAAAGGACATCTGGAGGTTCCTGGTCCTGGGATATGTGCAGGACTGAGCCAGTGTCACTGGTGGATTAGGTTGTTTTGGGACTTGTCCAGTTGGTTTTGAACATGTCCAGGGATGGAGATGTGTCCAGATGAGGAGTCATCAGCACAAGAAAGGTGTGGACCTGTTAGAGGGAGTGCATAGAAACCTTGGACAGCAGTGCAAGGGTTGACCTCCCCTGCTCTGGAGCCAGGCTGAGAGAGCTGGGGCTCTTCAGCCTGGAGAAATCTTCAGGGAAACCTTGTAGCCCCTTCCAGCGAGTGCCTAAAGGGGCTTCAGGAGAGCTGGAGAGGAGGGACTTGGAACAAGGACAGGACAAGGGGGTGTGGCTTCCCATCTATCCCAGGGCAGGGATAGATGGGATATTGGGAAGGAATTCTTCCCTGTGAGGATGGGGAGGCCCTGGCACAGGTTGCTCAGAGAAGCTGTGGCTGCCCCTGGATCTCTGGAAGTGTCCAAGGCCAGGCTGGATGGGGCTTGGAGCAACCTGGGACAGTGGAAGGTGTCCCTGCGTATGGCAGGGGGTTGGACCAAGGTGACCTTTAATGTCCCTCCAACCCAAACCATTCCATAGTTCTAGGGGATTCCATGACCTCTGCGAGCCTTTATCCCAGTGTTTGCCCATGGTCAAGGAGACTTTTTTTTTTTTTCTGATGTCCCATTGGAGTTTCCTATATTCTGAATTGTCCCCATTGCTTCTTGTCCCATCCCCATCACCTCAAGTCTCTTATCTCCATCTTCCCTATTTCCTCCCAGGGGTTTATTGATGATAGTGGGAAGATCATCTGCTTACCTTATTTTATGAAGTCTGAAAAAAACCCTTCTGTCCCCTTTCCCCTCCACCTCCCCCTGCTCTGAACACCCCCAGACCAGGGGGGTGAGTTATTCCTAAACGTGCCATTCTCCATCCCAGGAGATCCTTCTGTGGCCAAGTCCCAGCTGCTGAGGTACGTGCTGAGCACAGCACCCCGGGCCATCCCCACCACCGGCCGGGGCTCCTCCGGCGTCGGCCTCACTGCTGCCGTCACCACAGACCAGGAGACAGGTGAGGAGCACTGGGGTGGTGGCTGTCAGCTCCTGGCAGGGACTCTGTGACATCCAAGGCTGCTCATCTCAATGATCTGAGAGGCCTTTACCAACCTTAGTGATTTTATGGTGTTGGTTCTGCAGTGACACTTGCAGGACCTGCTCCATCAGAAGCTTTATGTTTATGATCATTCGGGATCATGGGATCCTGTGTTTTGGTATATTTTTTCCACCTCTCTTAGGTGGTGGTTTTCTTTACTCTTCTTCCACTTGGTGTCACATCTGAGGGCTAGTGTGGAAACCCAGGGCACTGGGAATATTTGTCTGTCTGCTCTGGGGTGCACTGACTTTGGCCCTCATTCATGGAGAAAGTTTCCTAGATTTCAAGATAAGACTAGAATCCACAAAAGTGTGAAATAGATTATAGAAGTGTATCACTAGGTGAGAAATTTAGGTTTTGGGATTTTTAGTATGTAGTGGATGGAAGCAAGACAGAGAGCATAGGGTGTCATCCTGGGTTTCTTCTTTATGCTTCTTCTTCTTCTTCATGGGTTTGGGTGGCATTTTGTAATTGGGTGGAAAAATCCACATTGGAGGCTCTTTGGGATCAGTTATTGGGTTAAAAGGGAAAATAATCTAGGTGTCAGCTCTTAATTGGATAGTTTAGTCTTAAAAGACCTTGTAACCAGAGATTGTTGGCCATTTTGTGCCTTCTAATAAAAAGCTGCCAAACTCACAGTAATGAGACTGTTTCACTGATAAGAAATATTAAACACTTGAGTCCAAACATGAATTACTGTCTCAAGTCCCTTCAATCCAGACTCAGAAAAACTGATGACTGAAACCCCCACGGGCTAGCAGCAGCCTTCCTCATGGGAACACATTCCTAACCCTGATCCTTACCCTAAGCATTCTCTGCTGTAGAGTTGGGTCAGACAGCAACCACGAAGGATTCTGCTGCACCTTGAGGTTCACCCTCATCCCAGGGGTGGTGGGTATGGCAGGACAGGAGATGTGTAGGGCCAGTGAGGGAACGTCTGACTCTGTTTTCCCACATCCCATCCCAGGGGAGCGGCGGCTGGAGGCGGGAGCCATGGTGTTGGCCGACCGGGGCGTGGTGTGCATCGACGAGTTCGACAAGATGTCCGACATCGACCGCACGGCCATCCACGAGGTGATGGAGCAGGGAAGGGTCACCATCGCCAAGGCTGGCATCCAGGCCCGCCTCAACTCTCGCTGCAGCGTCCTGGCTGCTGCCAACCCCGTCTACGGCCGGGTGAGTGCTGCTGTTGCCCTTCCCTGGAGAAGGAAGGAGGCAGCTAGTCAATTCCAAAAGATCCCCCATGTTCTAATAGCCTCCTTGAGCTGGGTCTAGTAAGCTCTTGGAGGACTATAACACACCCAAGATAGCTCAGCTACCTTTGGAGCATAAAAATCAGCAGGATGGCTTCTGTTGAAGTGTTGGAAACAAAAAGGTTTAATAAAAAGCAAAATAACAGAAAAACCGAGCCAGGTGCAGGAGGTCTTTGCTCCTGGTAAAACACCTTACGAAAGTGATTAGTTTCTTTGTTCACTCCTTTTTCTAGTAAATTGCCCAGGTGGGACTTTCTGGCTTCTGTCTAATTAGCTATCCTTAAGTTTGAGGTGAAGTCCCCCAGGCCTTGAGATGTCTTTTCACCTAATTGAGGAGAGAAACTTCTGGCCTTCTTTCCTTTTTGAGGGGACAAAGGATAATTTTGTCACTCTGTCAACAGGGGGCACATTCCTATACCCCCAAACAAGTGACTTGGATGTGTGGCACAACAAAAACCTTGTTGGTTTGGTGTCTGTTGTGGTCATGGCTTTGCTGGAGGAGAGAGGAGCTCCTGGGGTTTCTCACCATGTTTTGTGTGTTTGGGCAGCCCAGTGGACCCTCATGCTGGTGATGAGCCTCAGACTTGGTGTCTGATCAGGGATCACAAAAAATACTTGTTTTCCTTGGAAATAAGAGCCTTGCAGGAGGGGAAAAGTGGCTGTACTGCTGCAGCAGGCTGGGTTTGGTGTGGTATCCATCCATCCATCCATCCATCCATCCATCCATCCATCCATCCATCCATCCATCCATCCATCCATCCATCCTTTTAGGCCTGGCCCAAGGAGGTCCTGCCAACCTCCCTGGCAGCCAGGACTGGCCAGTGAGGCTCTCCTGTAACCCCTCACGCTGTCCTTCCCCAGTATGACCAGTACAAGACTCCCATGGAGAACATTGGCCTGCAGGACTCCCTGCTCTCCCGTTTTGACCTGCTCTTCATCGTGCTGGACCAGATGGACCCCGAGCAGGACAAGGAGATCTCTGACCACGTCCTGCGGATGCACCGCTACCGCAACCCCAACGAGCAGGATGGGGATGGTGAGTCCCACCCCTCTTTGGCCAAGGGATGAGCCCCTTGGTGGCAGCTCATGCTTCAGAGGGTAAAATCTATTCTCTGTACATTCCCCTTTCCAGCAATGCCCCTGGGCAGTGCTGTGGAGATGCTGGCTACGGATGACCCTGACTTCATGCAGGAAGAGGAGCAGGAGCTGCAGATCTATGAGAAACACGATGACCTCCTGCATGGGCCCAATCGCCGCAAGTGAGTCCTTCATTCCCTGGAGCTCCCTGAGGGTGTCCAGCACTGTGGGCTCATGGGTTTGGCCTGATTATCCAGGTAGTGGGTAGGATGGTAAGGGAGCCTTGCTTGATCTCTTGTGCCAGGCAGGTGGGGAACATCTGGAGCTGAATTCCTACACATCTCGATGCCCCTGGAGGGGGTATAAATGGATGGGAAGCCCATCCCCACTGTGGCTAATGTGGATATGCATGCATTCCTGCAGAGAGAAGGTTGTCAGCATGGAGTTTATGAGGAAGTACATCCATGTAGCAAAGATGATCAAGCCCGTGCTGACCGAGGAGGCAGCGAGCTACATTGCCGAGGAGTATTCGCGCCTGCGCAGCCAGAGCGAGATGAACTCGGACGTGGCTAGGGTGAGCTCTGGGAGTAGCTCCTTCTTGGGCCAGGAGGAGAGAAACTGAGACACGGGCCTCTCTTATTATGGGTGTTTTCCACCTTGGCCTTGTGAGGGTCACACAGGCACCTCTCTCTGTCCCCTCAGACCTCCCCCATCACAGCCCGGACCCTGGAGACCTTGATCCGCCTCTCCACGGCCCATGCCAAGGCCAGGATGAACAAGACTGTGGATATGCAGGATGCTGAGGCAGCTCTGGAGCTGGTGCAGTTTGCCTACTTCAAAAAGGTGAGGGGAAAAGTGTCCCTCTGTTCCCAGGGGATCCTGAGATTGGAAAAGGTTGGGCTTGGTGCAAGCTGAGCACACTAGGTTGCTGGTGGGAACTTCCCTGGATGCAGTGTGGGACCAGGCCACCACTTTGGGATTTTGGGTGCTTGGGGTTGGTCCCTAAAAGCAGCTTGAGTGAAAATGAGGTCTGAGTCCATCCTGCCTTTGCCACACAGGTGCTGGAGAAGGAGAAAAAGCGCCGGAAGCCAGTGGACGATGACTCAGAGACTGAGAAAGAGGAAGATCAGGAGTCGCAGGACAAGGAGGAGCGCAGGACAAGGAGGTAGGAACCACTGCAAGGGAGTGGGAGGGACATGGTGCAAAGGGTACCAGCCTCTTCTGAGGTTGCCATGGGGAAATACTCCATGTTTTGCTCAGCCTGCTGATTTGTCCCACCCCATTTGTAGTAGAGGAATGTCATAATTTAACGGACAAAGAGCTGGCTGGATAGCACTGGCACAGGTTGCCCAGAGAAGCTGTGACTGCCCCTGGATCCCTGGAACTGTCCAAGGCCAGGCTGGACAGGACTCGGAGCAACCTGGGATAGTGGAAGTTGTCCCTGCCTATGGCAGAGGGTGGAACAGGATGATCCTTAAGGTCCCTTCCAACCCAAACCCTTGGGTGACCTCTCTTTTCCCCTCCCAGAAGGAAGAAGGTGCGCACAGAAGGTGAAGAAGGCTCCTACGACCCATACGACTTCAGTGATGCTGAGGAGGAGATGCCACAGGGTGAGTCCCTGGGTTTGGTGGCACCTGGCTCCTCCTGAGGGTGCTGTTGGGTCTGCACAGCCTGGGGAGCAGCAATGCTGCTGTCCCCTGTGGTCCCTGGTGTTGTACAGTACCATTCAGAGCCACAGATCTGTATGGGACAGGGTTAGATGGGATATTAGGAAGTAATTCTTGGCTGTGAGGGTGGGGAGGCCCTGGCACAGGTTCCTGGAGAAGCTGTGGCTGCCCCTGAATCCATGGAAGTGTCCAAGGCCAGGTGGGATGGGCCTTGGAGCAACCTGGGCTAGTGGAAGGTGTCCCTGCCCATGACAGGGGTTGGACCTGGATGATCTTTAAAGCCCCTTCCTACCCAAACCATTTTGTCATTCTATTGCTGATTCATTTTTTTCCATCCACCTCCAAACCACGGCATACATAACAGTATTGGGAGGCAGTTTGGCATCACCCCCCATCCTGAGCCCAGTATTTTTGCTCTCTGGGTACTTGGTCACCAGGCACAGGGTGAAGGTAACTCTTCCTTCTGCTCCAGTTCAGGCACACCCTCCGAAAACACCTGAAGCCTCAGGAGATAGTGAAGGGAAGAAGGTGGAATTGTCTGAGCCAAGGTGAGTGGGGGCTGTCCCTGTGTGTCCACCTCCCCCAGTGGCTCCAGGCTGTTGTCCCATGCTGGAGATGCATCTGTGGTGCTCCCAGCTCCAGCTTTAGCCTTTCCTAATGAATGCTGCTGCTGGAATGGGGAAGGGCTGAGGCATCCTAGGCTGGGAACAAGTGGAAGGATTTGTGTCTATTCTCCAGTCTCCAAGGGTGATTCCTTCTCCTTTGACCAGGTTGAAGGCATTCAAGGCTGCTCTCCTGGAGGTGTTCAAAGCCTCCCATGCCCAGTCTGTGGGCCTGAAGAACGTGATGGAATCCATCAACCGCGACAACCCCGAGCCCTTCTCGGCCGCTGAGGTGAAGGTGGCCCTGGCCCACATGCAGGATGACAACCAGATCATGGTGTCTGATGACATTATCTTCTTAATCTGAGCCTCTGGGTGGAGGAACCCAAGTTTTTTTGTGGACTCTCAGCCTGGAGACTCTTTGGTGTTTGAATGCTTCATGTGGCTGAGCTGGATTTTGGGAAGCTGAAGTCTGTGCACTTCCTTGCTGTGCATTTCTGGCCAGGAGCTCTGGAAGTTCTTGCTGTCTTCAGAATGGAGTATTTGGGAAGAGGTTTCTGCAAGGAGACGAAAGGAAAAACCTAGGAGCAAATTGTCTGTGTTTTTAATGTATTGTTTTTAGCTTTGGTGTTAAGAGTTCCAGCTTTTAAATAAAAAAAACTGGATTTAGGAACCCAGCATTCAGTAGTGGTGATAAGAAGCAATATGAGAGTTCCACTGTTAGTGAAGCTTTTATTTCCCCCTTTGTTTTTCCATTTTGCCCCTATTATATAGCCGAGATCTGCTTGTCTCACAGGGAAAGGTGCCTAAAGCCTGTCCTGTTGGTTCTGCCCTTCCCACCCATCTTGTGGAGGATGATTCCTGGCAATGGAGGGCCAGGTGTAGTGTGATCTGTTCCACTGCCCATGGGTCAGTTTGAATGTCCAGATTTCACACCCCTGATGGAGGTTTTGCCCCCAGGGAAGGAACCTGGAGGGTCTCAGAGCTGCCCAGGGAATGTGTCCCTGGCATAGATGGATTCCATCTCCTTCTGCTCCTGCCTTTAGCTTGGGAACATGTCCTGGGGATGGCAAACTTTCAAGAAAAGCTGAACACACAATCAGACCAGTTCTGACTGCTTGTGGTCCAGAGCTGCTAAAGGTTTGGGTTTTTCTTTAGTTTCTTTTGTCTCTGTGAGTTTGAGCTTTGGAGGAACCCCTGAACAGGTTTGCTGTTGTCACTGCCTATCTCCAGACACTTGCACAGCTCCCTTCTTTCTGGGTGCCATAAATCTTTATTTGGGTTATAAAAATGTCTCTATTGTTCACCCCATGAGTGGCTTTTCAGGGGGATGTAGAATTTCCATTTGTGGGGATACAGCTGCATTTACACACGTGGGATTTGTGCTGCTGTGGAAGGACTTCAGCTGCCTGGTGAGCTCTAAATGCCAGATTTTGGAGCTCCTCTCATGCAACACAGCCATGACAGCAGAGTTGGAGGGGATTTTGCATGTTCGCAGCCTGTAGATCTCTGGGTGGGTGTATTGTGCTGGTACAGAGCAACCTTGGACCTTCAGCCAACTGCAAAAACGAGTGAAAGTTAAACACAGATCCTCTTCTCTGGAGATGGGATGGGAGAGCTGGGATTGTTCAGCCTGGAGAGACTTAGGCCCCTTCCAGTGCCTAAATAGCCTCCAGGAGAGCTGAAGAGGGACCTGGGACAAGGGATGGAGGGACAGAACAAGGGGAATGGCTTCTCACTGCCAGAGGGCAGGGATAGATGGGATACTGGGAAGAATTTTTTTTCCTGTGAGGGTGGGGTGGCCCCTGAATCCCTGGCAGTGTCCAAGGCCAGGCTGGATGGACCTTGGAACAACCTGGGATAGTGAAAGGTGTCCCTGCCCATTCCTTAATTCCATGATTTTGTATTTTCCCTGCCCTTACAGCTGGGGAACCAATACTGAATTTCCCGTGAGAGGACACCAGGAGGAGCTGCAGGGTAGAGAAATCTAGTTAATTCCCTATCTTGTAGCCCAGGGCTGGCTGTAGACTGTGGGTGACTCTCATCCCCCGCGTGGTGGTGGTGGCCACCTCGGTACATCCTTCACAATTGGGAGAGGGGTCTTTGTTGATAAGGGACAAACTGCCAAAGGTGGCTGGAGAGGCAGGAGCAATCTGGAAATACAAGCCTTGTCCTGTGCTGCAGCTGAAATTTTTATTTGACCCTGTCATCTGGAGATTTTGGAGGCTGTGATTTCAGCCTTTAGCTGCTGCAGGCTGTGGAAGCTCCTCTGAGCCCCTGGCCATGTGGAAGGTGTCCCTGCCCATGGCAGGGGGTGGGACTGGATGGTCTGTAAGGTTCTTTCCAACCCATATTATTCTGTGATTTAATCATCCATGAAAACCTGAACCTAGGTGTGTAACACATCCTGCAGTGCTGTTTCCTTATAGGAACTCAAGAGTAGAAGAGTTCATGTAAGTGGAATTAAAATACTCTTTTATCTTCAAGTCCCCATCCCTGCTCCAAGCCCTTGATGTGTGAGAGGGAAAAGCTTTTTGAGATAACTTTATATTCCTATCTATAAGGATAAAAAATCTTCCCTGTGAGGGTGGGCAGGCCCTGGCACAGGGTGCCCAGAGAAGCTGTGGCTGCCCCTGGATCCCTGGAAGTGTCCAAGGCCAGGGTTTGGAGCAGCCTGGGATAGTGGAAGGTGTCCCTGCCCATGGCAGAGGATTGGAACTGTATGATCTTTAATGTCTTCCCACCAGAGTCATTCTGTGATTCTAGGAATAAAAATATTTTTCCTCCCTTGTGATGATTCATGGTGGCCTCTTTTTGATGAAATTTTTGTGGCCTGTTTTTGATGAAATTTTTTTAGCGAACTTCAACTCATACTGATCAAGACAAGTTCAGTTGTAGGAAATTCTGGGTCAAAGAGGGAATCCCTGCTGAAGTTAGAAGCTGCTGAAGACAAGAGAAGTGAGTGGAAAGTGGTGGTGGGGGTTCATAACGTGGTGTTTGGTGTGACAACGTCATTGCTTTGTCACATGAACCATTTCCACTCAACCCCATTCCTGCACAATCCAGCCTATTTTCATGGCAGTGCCCTTTCCTTTCACGGTGAACACTCAGGGGGAAAAAAAGGAGGTCAGCTTCTGGGCTAAAAAAAAGTGGATTTCTGGTAATTCTACCCTCTCTTGCTCCTCCACGCTCTGTGTCGCATCTCAGTAGATGCGCTGGTGAATATTTGGGACAGTCAGAATAGGAGCAGAATGTGTCACAGCAGCGGCTTTGCCTCAGGTGGATTGGGTAACCTGAAATGTGATAAATGTACAGGAGGAGAGTGGCTGGGCTCTGAGCTGTCGGTTGAACCAGACCACAAAGTCATGACAACATCCTGCAGTGATGTAAAGCATCAGTCACTGGAGATTTCTGCTGCTGTGATTCAAGAGAGGTGACAGAGCAGGCACCATCAGTCCCTTCTCCTTGGAAAGTTCTGTGAATTTGTAAGAGGTTTCTGATTTTTATTTTTTTTTTTTGGTAGGACTGAAAATGTCATCCAAAAATCTGTTAATTTCCTGGGTGACTGAAGATGAATTTGTGTGAAGAGTCCTACACTTTAGTCCTTTCCTTCCAGCTTGGCTACATAGCTTTGGGAAAGGTTTTTCTCAGGACTTTTCTCCACAAATAAGCTTAATCAAGTTGTTATGTAGTTTTTTGTTGTTGCTGCTGTTGTTTTGTTGTTTGGGTTTTTTTTTTCCTGCCATAAAAATAGCTTTTACTCCCAAAGAGACCTGTTGGTGCTCCAGGGAAACACCACATGCACCAACTTTCCAGTTGGTGGCTGCTCCTTTCTGGATCACAGGCTGCAGAATCCTGTTTCCACTTCCATTTCCATGCCTGCCTCTCCTATTAATTATTAAGTGAGGATTGTGTGATTGAGAGGGATTAAATCTCCCATGAACACAAAGGAACAGGACCAGGTGGAGGGATTCAAATGAAGCTTCCTGACCCAGCTCTTTCAGGGCTGTTCAAGGATGATGGTCAACCCAAGTCCCACCATATCCCACATGAGTCCCACCAGACAAGTCAGGAGAGACTTTCCTCATACCACCTTGCTGGCTACAGGCCCATGGGACTTATTAGAGTGTTTTGGGATTGTGCAAGACTTATGGGATATGCAGAAGCAGGAGCAAAGTGTGCAGAGGAAAGGATAAAGGTGGATCAGTAAGAAACTCTGTGTGTGGGAGTGCTAAAGTCTCGGGGGTCTCTGTGGTCATGATGACCCCGAGATATGTTAGAGAGTCTCTTTTCCCAGCCCAGCCGCTGAAGAAAGAGGCAGTATTCTTCTGTTCTCATTCTCAAGGTTGTTTACTGTTTTTTATCTATAACTATTGTTTCTTATCTTTCTCTGGCCTGCTGAGGTCTGTCTGGCAGGTCGGGTTGAGGCACACTGCCCGCCCTCATGGCAGTGTTATCTTCTTATACTAAAAACTACGTGTACATTATTTACAATAACTTCCCAATACCTATCACCTATGTCAGGCAGTGAGTTTCTACTCGAAACCAATCGAAAAGTGCCAACATCACCCAGAAGATGGAGGCTGAGAAGAAGAAGGAGAAAGACTGGACACGCCCAGATTCCTCTATCTTGCCCCCTGAACCTCCATTCTAAAAACATCAAAATTCTACATTTTCGCCCTGTGACAAATTCACTAACATTCTACTCAAACTCTTGTGGCTTGTAACTCCTCACACAAAGTTGATAATTGTTTCCATGGGTTAAAATCAAAGGCACAGGTGTTTTTGACTCTGTGCCAAGGTCTCTGAGCCCCCTGACAGGGTCTCGAGTCCTCCAGGGCAGCCAGAGGAATTTCCTGGGTTCCGACACCAAAGATATCAAGGTGGACTAGCTCCAGATTATTCCATAAATCTGGGCCCCTCCTTGTGCTCCAGCTCCATTCACTACTATGTATGTCCAAGGAACACAGCCAGGAGAAATTCTGCTCCAAGGTCCACCCAGTTTACAGGGCCAGAGAAAGGACAGAAGACCAATATTCCAACAGCACAGCTCAGGCTGGGACTGGGAGTCAAAGCTGAGCCAGAATGGGGCTCCTGGTGAAGGTGGTCAGGGCATGTATGAGTGTTCAGAATGCTCCACAATTTGTCACCATAGCAGGGAAGGCATCCCAGCTCCTGGTGCCCTGATATCCCCCAGCAGGAATTCCCCACAGCACTTATCCTTCCCCTGCCCAGTCCCTGCAGGACACAGGGATCCCTAATGTGGGGTGGGTGTGGATTGTGCAGTTGAAGGGAGGTTAAATGGTGAAGTCCCATGTCCTGCCCTCATTTTGAAGTCCCTGCTGGGTGCCTGACTTTGCAGCTCACTGATCTCTGCTGTTGGGTTTGTTTGAGGCACGTGGAAGTGCATCCACATGAGTTTGTGGTGAAAGAACTCTATTATTAGAAAGAAGAGGGTGGAAAGGAGTGAAAAAAAAACCACCTGCCTGAACAATTCGGTCTTTTTTTTTTCTTTCCTTATCTCTTGATCTGCCTAAATAAATGCTATTGGCTGATTTGGGATGGTGGTAGTAGTATTTGCCCTTCCCTTTTTTGGAGGTAGATGGGAGGAAGTGGGCTAAAAATTGCAATATCAGCTCCTAACCTCGGGTCAGGTAAGCCAGCTGTGCTGCAATGGAAAGGGTGGCAGTGCCTCAGCTTTGCTATAAAATGGGGAGCACAACTGGCTTTGAGACACAAGCAGGGTTGAAAGGGTCTCAGAGAAGGAGAATTCTCTTGTCCTATCATCCTAACATCCACCCAAAGCAGCAGGGAGGTTACCATGGCTTTCAGCATCTCTGCTGGGGTAAGTACTTACATCTAAAACAAAGGATAAGATGTATTTGCTGCAAGAGAGAAAAGCAGAGTGCAGATCTCCTGATTTGTGCAGAAAACTCTTTTAGTCTTGCTGGGAGCTGAATGGGATGCTGGGTGTGTCTGATGCAGCTGCTTGGTGAGTGAGTGACAAGGGTGTGATGGACTTATTTATTTCTCACTCATTATTTATTTGTCTCTCACTCATTTGCAGACAACATGTTATCAAAACTGCTGAAATTTCACTGTGGATGCATTTGAATTTCAACCTGGGTAGCATTTGCAGCACTGTCAGCTCCTGTGATTTTCTCAAAAGCCCAGAATTTATTTTGTCTTCTTTTTAGGAACCGGACTAAATGATCCTTGTGGTTCCCTTTCCATTTAGGATATTCCATGATTCTATTATTTACTAAAGCTCTGCCTACTGAAAATGGCCCAAGAATCCCAGTTTTTCTTGGGAAAAGGGATATTTCCAGCAGATGGCTGTGGGTGGCCAGTTTTTACTGTCCTGAGAAAGCTGTGGCTGGGCAAGGTTTTAAGCTTAGGCACAGGGGTCAGCTGAGTCCTTACTCCAATTTTTAGATGAAAAGGTGGTGCTGTGTGACCACAGAGTAGGATCTTCATAGCTTGTTGGACAGATGATTTTCTTGGTGCAGAATCAACTATGAACCAGAATTTAAATCAGAGTTTAGCACCAGTTATGACGAGTTTTATTAACATCATTTTGCTATTTGCTTATCTTGGTCCATTTCACACAAACACATGTATGAAGATGGTCCAGTCTAACCAAGACTTAGCTCTTTGTGCTCTCTCTTTCCTGACTGGGCAGAACTAATGACAACTTTCTCTCTCCCAGTTCAGATCACTGGTTTTGGTGCTGCTTTTAGCCCTCACTGTGAGGAGCTCACCCCACAGAAAGGCTGGTGCCTCTGCCAGGCTGAGGGAAGGTTGCCTGAACCAGAAGGATCCCAAATTCCCCACAACTGTGAACGTTGACATCCGGATCAGCAACTCAGATCATGCCTTTGGGATGGTCCATGATATCAGGAACCGATCTCTCGCTCCTTGGGATTACAGGTAACTGTTGTGGTGTTCTCTAAATTGTGAGGGCTGTGCCACACCACAAATGGTTTTTTGTGGTGACTGTGGTTCATTCTCAGAGTATGCCCAGAGTCCCATGATTATGGTTCTGATGTTGGTTAAGATTTCTTCAAGAGAAACTGTTTGCAGTGCAAGGGGCTATCACTGGAATGGTTTCCAATCATCTTGTCAGTCTTTAACAATCACAGAATCATTTGGGCTGGAAAAGCCCTCTGAGGTCTTTGAGTCCAACCATCCTCCAGCACTGCCAAGGCCACCACTGACCCATGTCCCCAAGTGCCACATTCACATGGATTTTAAAGCCCTCCAGGGATGGTGATTCCACCACCTCCCTGGGCAGCTGTGCAAGGCCTTAACAACCCTTTCAGGGAAGAAATTTTTCTTAATATCCAATCTAAACCTCCCCTGGAGCAACTTGAGGCCGTTTCCTCTTGTCCCTTGTTCCCTGGGAGCAGAGCCTGACCCCCCTGGCTGTCCCCTCCTGTCAGGGAGTTGTGCAGAGCCCCAAGGTCCCCCTGAGCCTCCTTTTCTCCAGGCTGAGCCCCTTTCTCAGCTCCTTCAGCTGCTTTTGGTGCTCCAGACCCTTCCCCAGCTCCTCTGAGTAGCTTTTTAACCCCTCTGCCCTAGGCTTGTAGTGCTGCATAGGGTTGAAATAATAATGAAATTAATTATTCCTCTAGGAAAAGAATGATGTGAGTACATTGACATTTCACATTTTCCTAGCAGAAAGAAACATCCAAATGCTGAAATTAAAACCAAACAAAAATGAATAGGCCAGTTGTGAGTTCTGTATTATTTAACCCAGCTCCACTCCATTCATCAGCTCCTAAAGAATGGTACAGCAATATTACCCTCCAGTGCTGAATCCATTTTAGGAAATCATTGTGAAACCACTGAGGATAAGGAAATCCTTTGTGTCTCACAGTGAGAAAGCACAGGTTAAATAGGGTGATGGAGAGATAAACTAGAAGATCCTACCAAACCACGACGTCCAAGTGTGTAGTATTTTTGGGGTTCCCCATCATGGAGAGGAAAGATGAATTTGACGTTATGTTTTTAGAAAGCTAATTTATTATTTTATGGTATTATATTACATATTATATGTTATATATTATATGTTATATATTATATGCTATATATTATATGCTATATATTATATATATATATTATTATATTATATATTATATATTATATATTATATATTATATTATGCTATACTAAAAGAATACTAAAGAATAGACAAAGGATACTTACAGAAGGCTTAACAAGATACTAATGAAAAACTCGTGACTCTCCAGAGCCTCAACACAGCCTGTGATTGGCTATTAAGTCAAAACAATTCACATGTTGGATAAACAATCTCCAACCACATTCCAAAGCAGCAAAACACAGGAGAAGCAAATGAGGTAATATTTGTCTTGGTTTCAAAAGGCAGGTGTTTGCTAAGGAGGGCAGGAACCTCCCATGAAATGGAGAATGTGAACCCCCTCCCTCCAAATTGCTATAAATTTTAGATTAAGGAGGTCTCAGGCAAAAAACATGGGAGCAGGGAATAACAGTTCTTTAATAGGGAAAAAAATTAAAAGATAAACAATGCAGTAAATCAAAACAACACTGACTGAGTCAGAACACAACCTGACACTCTGTTGGTCAGGGCGTTGGTAGCAGTCCCATTGGAATTGTGGCTGCAGCCCTCCTGCAGTGTCAGGTGTGGTTCTGCTGGAGCAGGGATCCTGTAGAACAGGGTGCAGTCTTCCTCTGAAGATCCAGTGGAAGAGGCAGCTGCTGTTCCTCTGGGAAATCCAGCAGAGAAAAGCCCAGCTGGTGTTCCAGAATCTCCAGATTATATCTGGGTAGGAATGCTTGGCTCCTCTGGGTAGAGCATCTCCCAGTAGGATGGTGTAGTCCTTATCAGTCATGCAGTGACATCCAATAGCCTCTTATCAGATGTCTCCCCAGTTGTGGAAGAGATAAGGAAAACTGCCCACTTAACAGAAGACAGCTGCCATAGAGATGGCAAATAGAATACAATTTGCTTGACAATCCAGGACAATATTGTTTTCCTTTTTCTCTGAGGCTTCTCAGCTTCCCAGGAGAAAAAATCCCAGCTAGGAGACTTTTCCAGAAATCTCTTAACAGTAACACAAGTGCTTAAATCTGTGGTATTCACATGCCCTCTGAACAGAGAGAAGCTGTGAGACAAGCAGAGAAGAAGGAAAACACAATTCTTATCTCGCTTGCTGTGCCTGTGTTGTGCTAAAGTAGAATGCAATATGGAGAGTGTTTACCCAAAGTGAGGATGTTTTGTTCCCTTGGCCTATCAGGGCCAAGAAATGTGTGTGTGTGTGTTGGACTGTCACGGGACTGTCACAAGAGAATCAGAGATGAGTGCAGCGTGAGCAGGTGTGAGCAAGGGTGAGTGCATGGCAGATTCAGTTTAGATACAATGTACTAATAGTATAATAAAGTATACAATTTATTTATTATACAATAGTATAATAAAGTAATTAATTAGCCTTCTGATGATGGAGTCAGATGCATCATTCTCTCTCCCCTTTGTCGGAGTCGCCTTGGATTTACGATATAAATCAGCTTTGTGTCCGTGTTTCCAGGCTGGACGAGGATCCCGACCGCTTCCCGCGGGTGATTGCTGATGCCCAGTGCCGCCTGTCGGGCTGTGTGACCCCCCTGGGGCAGGAGGACCACGGCCTCAACTCGGTGCCCATCCAGCAGCAGATCCTGGTGCTGCGGCAGGAGCAGCGCGGCTGCGTCCCCTCCTACCGCCTGGAGAAGAGAATCGTCACCGTGGGCTGCACCTGTGTCACCCCCGTCATCCAGCACCAGTCCTAGCAGCAGACATCAGGGCAGGCAGCGTTGGGAAGAGGGAGTAAATCCCGTAAAAATCCCTCTGGTGGGATCCCACAGCTGCACGCCTCGCATTCCAGGAATTCAACTTGTCTTCCCCTTTCAAATTGTCTCCTGAAAGTCACGATTCTTGCTGTTGTTCATTTATGGATTTCAGGATGGGGATCGTTGGTAGCTGGTGGTGGAGGGGAGGAAGAGTTTTGTTTGTGGCCCCAAGCAGTGAGAGGGGAAAGTAGTGCTTAAAAAAAAATTGTTTTTCATTATGATTTATATCAGTTTGGTGAATCAAACTGATTAGAGTTTCCGAAATTGTCCTTGGCAGTAAATTGCCCTAATTGAATACCTGTCCACCAGCACTGCCACAAAAAATTCCTCATCCTGCACCTTTCTCCCTCTCTTCTTCATCCCTATCCCATTTCCCTTCTCTGGCCATCCCTGCTCACTGGGATATTACTGGTGTCAGTCAGATATTGGTGCCACCAGGCCTGGTTGTCACCACAGTCTGGGTTTATGTCACTGCTGCAATTGATTTATTGCAAAACATTTTGGGAGGTAATTGATTCTACTTGTTGAGTGCTAGAATGGTAAAGAACCAACAGACGTCTATATTTCTATTTATGTCTTCTATTTATGGCTGTATTTATGAATTCTGTGTGTGCTCAGATTATAAAAAAATGATAAATTTAATCTGTATTTATTCAATAACTTATCTGCTGAATAAAAATAATATTTTATTTAAAAAATGGTTTTTCGTGGTAGTTCAGAATGACAACAGACACAGAGAAGGGGTTTGTGCTGCAGTAGCACTGAGAGATTTCAGCACTGATCGGTATTTTCCTGTGCACTGAGATGAGTAAGAGGGAGCAGAAGAGAACTCGCAGCCTAAACAGATGAAAAGACACAAAGAAGAGGCTGAAAGCAGTGAAGGGAGGTTCTGCAGGCAGTGTGGCAATGGAATGAGGTTTTCTAGACCTCTGGGATGTTCTCTAGGGATGGTGGGAAAAGAGACAGGAGATGTCACATTCCAGGGCTGCAGCCAGAATTTGGGATGGCTCCTTAGCGCTGGGAAAGGTCTGTCCTACCCTCGTCCAGGCAAGCTTTCACCCCTATAAACAACCCTCTCCTCCCCCAGCTGAATGGTTGGCTGAGCAGGAATGCAGGGAGATGTCAGAGGGCTTCATCTCACTGCTCCCCAGCCAGGTAATTCACAGGTGCTGGATGGGATTAAAGTGGTGGATGAGGATCCCTCACGTCAAGGAACCAGGAGCTGGACCTGCGGGGCGTTGTTTGCTGCTGGGCTGAGGTGTCCTGCCTTAGGAAATGAGGAATTGCCCTTTCCTTCCCTGAGCTGCACAAGGAGCACAGCCTGGCACAGCTCACTGCTCAGGAGCTGGACTGGGTGATCCTTTCGTGTCCCTCAGGATATTCCATGATCCTATAACTGTCTACTATTTTATCAAATTTCTGCAATATTGCTTTTTTTGACATTGCTCCTCTTTCATCCAGAGCTGAGCCAGGCTCTCACACCTCTGAGTTTGGTTTCTGCTGTGGGAGGTTTTAAGCCTGCATTTCCTTCTACATTTAAATCAAGACAAACCCATGCAAACATTCTAGTATTTCGTTTTGACTGCACAGAAACCACTTAAAACCAGATCCACCTGGTACAGGTAGACCCTGGGTTTCCTCCCCAGGGTGGGCCAGGTGAATTGTTGGGTCTAAATGAATCAAGGCCAGGTTGGGTGGGGCTTTGGGCCACCTGGGATTGCAGAAGGTGGCAGGGGATGGAATGAGATGGTCTTTGAGTTCTCTTCCTACCCAAAAAATTCCACAATTTTGTGATTCTACAATTTTCTGATGTCTCCTCTTGTTGGGATGGATAAAACTTTGACAAGAAAGTTTAACAGATATGTATGCTTGGCAGAAAGATTTTTTTGAATGTGGAATCTGAAGAAGAAATAGGAATGAAAGCAAGTTTTGATATAGAAGAAAAGAATTGCTGGGCCAGTCTTACTGGATAACTAAGAAGGCAAAGGGTATGTTAGTTAGAAGGGGTTTTATGGCTTGGAGCAAAGGATAAACCCACCATAAACAGAAGATGTTTTACCAAGCAAAAAGACTCCACAGCCAAACAGGACTGCTGATGTTGCAAGTAGAAAAAAGGTCTCAGAATTTTCCACTGCAAGAAAACTGAAAAACAACTTTTAGCTTAAACTGTAATATACTAACATTTTGTGATTGGAGAATAGTAACATGAATATCGTAATTATAGCAGTTATGGTAGGCTATAGGGAGAAGTAGAGGTATAGATTGGTTCTTCTGCATTAAGATGCTCAGCAAAGAGAAGTATATAATGCACCATAACCAAAATTAAAGTGTCTTCAGGCTTGTCTGCAGGTGGAGCTGACAGCTGTAGGCACAGGCTCTGTCACCCACCACCCCGGACTGTTTTAACATCTTGGACACAACAAACTGCATTTTGAATTCCCACATCTCTCATCCAGGCTCTCACACCCTCTGGTGCTCTTTGTTGAGTCGGGTGTGTTCTGTGCCCCGTGGGTCACTAGGAGCCACTCCAACCATCTGTGGGTGCCCTTCTCACTCAGTTAGGAGCACCTGCCCCCGTTTGTGGCAGCAGCTGTTTCGTTATGACCACTGAGCTCTTCTTGTGGTGCAGAGCCTGCCCAGGGAGGCGTCTCCTGCTCTCCTCCCTCAGTAACCGCTGACCAGGAAATCGCAACCTGCTTCTTACTCCTGACCTACTTCTCTCCACAAACCTGCCTCCTGGGGCTGCCCTCACTTGTTATTCAGGGAGAAAACTACTCTACATTTCTCCTCTCAGTCATAATTACTTTGACACTGGGTTCGTGGCATCGTCCTGTGCTGGTGCTCCTAAACACCCACCAGCTTACCCTAAGAGTGGTCCTAACTGGATGGATAATGTAGTGGCTAATTAGGAAAATACATAGATAGCTAATTAAAGAAGTTTCACCCACAGGTCATGAGGTTTTGCAGGCAGAGCTCTCAACTGCAAACCACACACCGCTCAGGGAGGCATTGCTTGTACGTGGGGTTTGTTTCCTCCTAATGGCATCATTCTTAGAGTGCAGCAGCTTGTAAATACAAGCCTGGTTGTTTTTTGGGTGCTGGTTTTTGCTGCCAGCAATCTATTAATTTGGGGGGTTGGAACTAGATGATCTTTAAGGTCCTTTCCAACATAAACCACCCTGTGATTCTATGAATCAGAGAACATGGCAAACAGATTTTAGCTTCTTATAAACAGCACAGTCATATCAGCACTGAGAGCAAGTGCAATTCACAGCCTTTGCTAAAGGCTTGGCTTGGTTTGTTCCCTTTGCAGCAGTGGCCCCAGACCCTGGGTGCCCAGCTGGGATCTCTGTTTCTGCAATGGGGTTTGGAGCATTCTCCAGGGGCTGGGATGTTTGACCAGGAGGAGGAGAAGACACAGCTGGAGGTGCAGCAGCAGTGCCACAGTGTCTTCTTGTAACCTGCTGGGCTAAGCAGCTTCCTGCCACAGGTTGGTATCTGAGCCTCGTGGCCTTTCCCATTCCTTTTCTCTTCTGATTTCCTCTCCCTAACCTCCTACCTTTGTTTTTGGCTCACTGTTCCCCTTGGCTGTGTGTTCTGGCAGCTGATCCTGGTGAGGCAGCTCCTGTGGGATGTTGGATGGAGCACAGGGCAGAGCCCCCTGCATTACCACGGGCTGGGGGGCACAGCAGTGACCCAGCACAGGTAGATGCCTTCTCCCAGACCTGTGCTGTGACCTGTGGATGTGTTGACCAGGAAGTATCTCAGGCCTCTTTAGACCCCTGACCACAGGCAGGTGCTCCTGGGAGTGTTCAAAGGGACTGCAGGTCATGGCAACCTATTCCACCAAAACCACTGCTTTGGAAAGTGTTACAGAATTAAATATGTAAAGAATGCAAAGGTTGCAAGCTAAAAGGTTGGAAAAAAACCCAAGAATTATCTGGTAGGGCAGAGGTTTAACGGCTGGAAAGCTGATGTGGTTTATTGGGAGTTTGAAATTACAGGCAAAATTTTAGGGTGATGAGCAATTTTCTGATCAGTCCAGAAATTCTCTGGAGGAGCGATTTTCTGATCAGTCCTGTGGGGATCTGTGCGTTGGTGCCAACATGATGGGTACAGATGACAGGATGAGTTTCTGTATCAGCTGCAGGTTCTGGAGATGGCCTGAGAGACCAGACCAGAAACCTGGTGGCTCCTGTGCCACCATCACCTCCAAAACAAGAGACTTTCCTTGACTTTCCCTGTGAGGGTGGTGAGGCAGTGGCAGAGAGAGGCTGTGGCTGTTCCATCCCTGGAAGTGTCCAGGCCAGTTTGGATGGGGCTTGGAGCAACCTGGGATAGTGGAAGATTTCCCTGCCCATGGCAGGAGGATGGAATGAGATGATCTTTAATGTCTTTTCCAGCCCAAACCATTCTATAATACCACAATCACCTTTTGGTTCCATCTCCTTCTCCCTTTTCCTGCTTTGATATTATTTTTAACCTCGTGCTCAAGTAGAATGAGTGGGCTGGGCTGATTCTGCATTTCCTGCAGCACTGTTGCAAGGCAGTGATAAAAACATCCCAAACCTGCTTAAAATGTCTGTGATTGTCTGGTACCACTCAGCAGAGCCAGAGCTGTTGGTGGGGATGGGATGCACTGCTGCTGGCTGTCAGGAGCTGAGAAGATGCCAGCCAGGCTCAGCACCAGACACAAACTACACTTTCTGCCTTTGCTGCTCACAAAGAGGAGTTCCGGGAGCTGGACTTCAGTGGTCCTTCTTGATCCCTTCCAACTCAGGATATTCTAGGATTAAAAACATTTTTCATATTTTCGAACTATTCCCCATACTTCCTGGGCTAGATAGGGGCAGCAGGTTCAGGTCCTCAGCTCTTCAGAGAAATCCCTTCTTGCTTTTGGTGTAATTTTTTATTTATTCTTCCTTCAGAAAAGTGGTTCAGCTTTTCTACCTTTGCCTATAACTTCAACAAAATATTAAAAATATATTTGATGTACTTTGGGGCTCATAGACTGGCAAAATGCTGTTTTCTGGGCACAGCTTTCTATGAGTGAGTAAAATCAGTACAAACCATGGTGTTTCTGTTTGTCTGCATTCTTAGTAAGCACAGTATATTTTTATCATGATCAAGATTCCCAGTTCTGGTAAATGAATAGAGATGATTTATCTCCTCTCTAACTTGACCCTATAACTTTTCAGGGTGGCTTTTTATTTCAGACTTCTGAAACTTGTGTTCTTGGCCCTCATTACAGCTGAATCTGCAGCACCTTTTAGAAGAATCTGGTTTCCATCCAGATTGCTTTGATAAGTGGCAATGATGAGTGTGATTATCTGCAAAAATCCAATTTCAAACTTCCCTTCCTGCTGGGTTTTACTCACAGGTTGCCAAGACACTGCTGCTCAGGTTTTGCAAACTGACATGAAGCTGAGATGGGGAGCAGTGCTGGACTGGAAACTTTTATGCTGGAGAGGGTTTTGCAGCAATTCCGCCCTGCTCCCTCCAATGACAATATCACTTAAGAGCACCAAATTAGCAGAAATTTGCATTGAAACTCTTGAAAACAAGGAGGAACTATCTTTACCTGTTGAACCTCAAACTGATAAGAGCTGTGCATGGGTGAAAGAGGAGCTCCACTCTCTCTGGTGTCTCATTGTGTCATTTTTGACTGTAGAAGGATAAGGACACTGATGAGGTCACCCTTGTCAGGATGCAATGTTTTGGGATTATTCTGCACCTTTCTAACTGAACACAGCAAGGAAGGAAATCAGGACGGAGAATCTCTTGGCTCATCGTGCCAGGAGTTAGGAGAGAACTTACAGTAGGAAAGAAAACAGTCCTTTGGCCCCATAAATACAGCTTGTTAATAAACCTATTAAATGCTTCTGCAGGAGCATGTAGAACACCCAAGCAGCCTGTAGGTGTGAGTACAGAGTTGTCCAAATAAATAAAAGTGGTTCTGTCCTAAGGCTCAGATTTAGCTGGGTTGGTAAATGGTTCAACAAAAATCATGCTGGATTTTTGCAAGGCAGTGTATCTTCACTAAGGCCATGTTGGATGGGGCTTGAAAAAACCTGGGGTAGTGGAAGGTGTCCCTGCCCATGGCAGGGGGGTTGGAATTAAATGACCTTTAAGGTCCTTCCAGCCCAAACGACTCCATGATGATGACACTGATCTGTGAAGTCTGTCAGCAGAAAGCTGTTGGCTTTTCCATGCTCCAGCTGGGTCAGCTCTTTCTGACCTGGTTCTGAGGTTTTCCACCTCAGCATAGCTCTCTCAGCATTTTCCAGTCCCCACTACACATGTGCCAACTCCAGCTAGTGGCACATGACTTCCAGGGAAGAAAGGATTGGTCTTTCTATGATTTTAACTGTTGGAAGTTACTTAGGCTAATTGCAAATCATTTGACAAAACTCCTTCTAGGAGTGGTAGGACATTAAAAGATTATCTAAACGACAAGGAAATCAGTTCTGTTTCAGTCTTCCTGGACTAATATTCATATAAATCTTTGAAAACCTTGAAGGATGAGTGTTCCTTGATGCTTTTTGTTTTAGGATTTGTTTTTGGGTTTCTTTTTTTGAAGTCCATTCTTGCTTAATTCTTGTGGGACAGTCAGCTGGGTTAAACTTCGGGACCTCCAGGAGACATTAAGGAAGAATACCTGGAGATAAAGTCATAAACTAGCTAAGTTAGGATCACACACACTCCTAGATTCCTCTGTTTAGGCAAAGTTATATCAAGGTTTGAAGGTAACTGAAGGTGTGGACAGGAGTCCATTGCTGTGATTGCAGGTACTGTGGTCAGCCTGAGTTAATCAATGTTTCCTTGGCCCAGTGTTTATCTGCCAGGTCAGGGAATGGTGTGGCTGTGCTGTGGGTTTAGGTTGCAGGAGCTGACCCACCTGGAGTATGTTAGGGAGGGTTTGGGCTTACTGGAATAGCTGGAGGGAGTAATTCCCAGTAGCAAAAGCTGGGATGATCACAGCTGGATCTGGAGAAGATGCTTTCACCAGAGAGAAGCTTCCCTCTGGTTAGAGACTCTCAGCCCTGAGCTCTGTTCCTCTGCAAGTTCTGTATTTTCTGTTGCATTTGCCAGTGCTTCAGCAGGGCCGCACCTCCCCGAGACAGCAGCAAACAAAACATCCACATCTTCACCAGCCAGCCTTGCCCTCTGAACCACAGAACATGTTCACTGGGGCACTTTTAACCCAAGTGTGCCTTAAGTAAACCCGTCTGCTGTGCCAGACACCCGCCCACGCAAGTGCCATCCAACCGCGGCTCAAGTGCTGTGTCAGGGTGCTCCACTTTTGAAGTGCTGAAAACCTGTTGGAAGGACATGAACACAGAGAATAATCATGATTGCAATCTGCCAGATGTGGTTAATTGCTTCAGTCACACACCTGACTCTCGTGACCTTCTCCCAGTGTACACAGGTGGTGTCTCTGCTCCATGGAAAATGGGCTGGGCTGAGATTCACAGGTGATTTTGGAGTGGAGTTAAAGCTCAGCAGGGGAAATGAGCTCCCTGTTTTAGGGGAGGGAGTTTTTTCCCCCCAAAGAAATATTCAAAGTGTTGTGTTGAACCCATCTTTACAAATCCTTTTCAATTGGATAATTAGGTGGATAAATGGGTGATTACCCAGCGGAAATTTCTTTTTTTGCTTGTCAGTCTTTAATGTGAATCTCTTTAATGCCACTTTATAAATAATTTTCCTCCAGGTTTCTTAGCTTCTCTATTGGCAAAATGGTGTTTTCCCTATTTTTTTTTCCCATGGGCTTTACATTCTACTGCTGCAGAGGTAGATGTTACCAAGAGAGTTGGAAGATATAACATCATGTAAATCTCTTTTACGGTCATGATAGAGTGATTTTTTGCCTTATCAGGAACACTTCTTTAGAAAGAAAGGAGACTTCCAAAGAGATTTTCACTGATTTTTTTTTTATTACACAAAGATAAATAAACATTACCTTAATACTTTAAAAAATATATATTAGGATAATACATTAGTACCATGTTTTCCACCAGCATAAATAGACTTACATAAATAGACATTTAAAAGTGTAAACTAAAGATGGGTAGAGTTCCAATTACTTTTCAACCTGACACGTGAAGGTGTCTAGATTCTGAATTTGTGGAGTTCAAGATTTTGGGGGGAAACATTATTTTTTACCCAAGATGCCTAATTTTCAATATATTCTGATGTATTCTTGACAAATTTTATGGCTTGATTCAGCTTTTTGGAGGCCCCTTCCATGCAAGGAAGCTCCCCGCGGCTCCTCGCTCTGGCACCTCCAGCTCCCCTCAGGCCTGGTGCTGGACCAAGGGGGTGACACAGGTGCAGCCCACGGTGATTTTTTTCTTCTCCAGCCTGTAGGACTGCTGGCAGCCCCTCTGCTCCCTGCGCAGGACCAGGATCTCCTGCGTGATGGGCACGGAGTTGAGGCCGTGGTCCAGCTGCCCCTCGGGGGTGACGCAGCGGCGGTGGCGGCACTCGGCGTCCGCGATCAGCCGCGGGAAGCGGTCGTGGTCCTCGTCGAGCCTGGGGGTGGCAGGAAAGGGAATGTTTGAACCCAAAGGCAGGGTAGTCTGGATGACTCTGGGCGCCTTGCTTGGGAACCTGTGCATCCTGCCTATGGGGGGAGAGCAGATTCTCCAAGACTGCAGATTTTTCCAAAATAAAATGTGAATAACTAAGTATTGGATAGTTTTAAACGTATCCCTGCATGCAACTGCCTTTGCAAAGGACTTGCTTTGAGCTGGCACTGACTTTGAAAGACTTATCAGAAATTATTTGTGTTATTACTTAACACAAATTATTTATGTGTTACTCCAACTAACAGGCACCAAATCCTTCAGTTCCTCCCCAAAACATGAAACATTGGTGTTACACCACTGTTGAATTTGGTGCATTATTAACCCTCTGAGGCATTTTTAATGATGTTTTATATAATGAAAGCTTTAGAAGATAAAGCTTGCTCCAGTGTACAAATTATTATTGAATTATAAAAGTAGTTTGCTTTGCCTTCTGTATATTGCCGATACCATGTGGGTTTTTTTTGTGCTGCCTTCTGTGCTGGTTCTCTTTCGAAGAGGATTATACAGACATGGATACCCTCATATTTCCAAAAATCTCTCAACTGTGAAACACTGAAAATAGAGATGAAAGCATGTTTCTTGGCCAGGGCATCCAGTGTTTTTCCAGGCCATAGGAACAGGGATCATACCTGTAATCCCACGGAGCCAGAGAGCGGCTGCTGACATCTGGACTGGTTCTGGTGTCCTGGTTTGTGCTGCTGATGCTGAGGTTGACGCTGACAGTTTGGGGGAATTTTGAGTCTTTTTGGGTCAGGCATCCAGCAGATGCTTGCTTGAAGAGATTCTCTGGCTTGAGCCCAGGCTTGATCACCTTCCCCTGGGCAGGACTGCTGGCTGACAGCACGGCCAGCAGCACGAGGAGCAGGGGTCTGAGCTGGAGAGAATTGGTACATTTAAGACACAAGACAGGTGTGAAATTCATCCACAGTCAGCCTAACTGGTGGTTAAAGCCCCTACTGCAGGTTGGAGTAATTATGGAGAAATGTGCCGTATGTCACATCCACTTTTGTTCTCATTAACAGATCCTCACAGTGCTGACAATTATATTTACACCCAGTTGTAATCTGGTTGTAATGTTAAATTATAGAAAAGAATATAATACAGAAGACAGCAGAAAGCGTGTAACAAAAAGAAAGACATTCTAAGGTTGAGTTTTCAATGTATTTCTTGCCTCAGAAAATGCTGTGGGAGCTCCATGTCACTGATGTGCAGTCTCATTGCTGCCCCATGAACATTCTCACATTTTAGTTTTTTAATTATTAATGATTTAAACAAGCATTTTAAAGGTGGGTGCAGATCCCTATTCCATCCATTACGATTTAAATACGTCTCTGTCAAACTGGGGGAAAATAAACTCAGAATTCAAGTTCTTACCAGAGAAGCGCAAAAAGTTGGAGACATCTTCCTTCCTTCCTTCTCTTACTGCTTCTGAGGCTTGTCCTGGGCTCTGCTGAGCTGATGGTGTCTGGGCACATCTGCTGCTGGACCTTTTATAAGGGTTTCTGGGCTGTGCTAAATAATTTGGAGTAGGTGTTTTTTCCCCCAACCTTAAGTGTGGTTTCTGACCATAACCTAAATTAAGAAGTGTATGCATATAGGTTCCATTAACACAGGTGGAATACAGGATATATCTTAGATCTGTAAATGATGTCATTCCTTCAGCCATGTCACTCAAATGGTGACAAAACCACAAACATTGCAAATTTGTGGGTGCAAAGTATTTGATTTTAAATTGATATGCCGTAGGGATCAAACCCAAATGTCGCTGGCACAGGTTTGGATCTGTTCACTCCTTGGTCAGTCTGATGTCTTTTCACCCCAGATTGGGCAGATGTTGGACAGCTGGCCACCATCAAATTGCTCTCTCATATTCTTCTTCTCATATTCTTATATTTTTCTTGATGTCTGAGGAGCAATGTCCCTGCTCAAGCTCAATTCTCCTCTGAACTGGGCTACTTCTATTCACAGCTAAACCTCAGGTGTGATATCTCAGTGTGGATCAGAATGCTTGGTGATAGTGAGCTCCCAAAAGTCACTCTCCACACAGGAAAAAAAAAAAAAGAGTGAACTTTGTTTCAAGCTTGCCACCTTTTTATTTTGCTTTCGTTTTCCCTGTCTCGTGCTATGAGGCAGTGTTTTGTTCCCAAGGAAAGGAGTTTGGGAAGTGCAATGGATGTAGTTAAACTTCCAGTTCCGAAGTTAGGGAGAGGAGAGAGGGGTTCCAGGGAAACTTTGTGAAGGCTGAGAGATGCAAAATGACACAAGACACAGGTAACCCAGAGGAGCTGTGGCTGCCCCTGGATCCCTGGGAGTGTCCAAAGCCAAGTTGGACAGGGCTGGGAAAACCTGGGATAGTGAAGGTGTCCCTGCCCATGGCAGGTAGTGGAACTGGATTATATTCAAGATCCCTTCCAACCCAAACCATTCTACGATTCTAGGATTCTATAACATCAAGTTTATTCTCTGATATTTCTTTTTTAGGAAACACTCCCATCATTTTGCTCTGACAGTGGGTTTCAAGAAGCTCAAAAGTGCCCCATAAAGTGGCTCTCCGTGTAACAGCCTTGAGCTGCTGATCAGAACATTTCCCAGGTCTAATTTTACTGGGTTTTTCAATAAAATTGATGTGGAGAACGTACAGATTTTTTTTTATATTTGCTTAATATTTATATCTAAGTCCAAATTTTACTCACCTTGTGCCATCCAAAGGAGCATGCAAATAAGGGTAGAATTTAGTTTGCGGGTTCTGGGATACCCGTGACCTACATCTGCTTGTTTTAAAGATGCTGATGTTTCAGAAATTAAATGTATATTTCAGTTTCCCTCTTCAAGTTAGAGATGCGCAGGTTAAAGGAAATGGTCCCCTCAGAAGGGTTTTCTCTAATGCAATTTACTGAAATATCCTTTCAAAGTGGGTCAGTTAAATTGCCAATTTTAGAAGCAAAATGCGTTTTTGAAAGCTTACAAGGCAACGGAAGGTCAGGTTCAACCAGCCTGACCCTAAATTGTCTACCTTAAATGCGTCAGTGGTTTGGGTTACCTAAGCAGCTGAAAGGTGAATAGTTTAGCATTTGAACACGGCTGATGCACCACAACATTACAATGGCAAAAAAAAAAATTTCCATGGTTTATATCGGGGCATGAACGCATTCGTTGGAAGTTGTCGTAGGCAAGATGTGAAGGTCTGAGGAGAAAATTTCAAGAGTGCCTCTTGAAATGTCTGATTTCAAGATTTTTCCAAGTTCCAAACAATTATTTTGTAATTCTTAAAGCTCTGAAGAGAAAAAAAAAAAAGAAAAAATAGAAACAGATTTTCCCCATGAGATTAGAAGGATTTGTCTTATTCTGACACGTAGCTTTCTCTTAGCTAGAGATCAAGAAACTGGGACACTAAAAAAGGCTTCCTGAAACAACAACAACAACAAAAATTAAAGGTTATCAAAAGCCTTTTGAAATGAAACCTACCCCTTCTCTTGGCTCTGGTGAAAGCTTTCTTGAGAGTACTTTATTTAAGTACTCTCTATTTAAGTACTTTACCTGGCTGAGACTCCTCAGGCACCCAAATCTGGGTGTGTTGGCGTTTGATGACGCTTTGTCCCCTCAAATAGTATCTCAGAATCAGAGAGTGGCTCTGCAGACCCAGCAGCACCCTCAGGAGCCAGGTGTCACCAAACCCAGGGACTCACCCTATGGCATCTCCTCCTCAGCATCAGTGAAGTTGTACAGGATTCATTAAATTAAAAATTAATTAATTGATCAATTAATTTAATTAATTCATTAATCCAGTAGGAGTTCTCACCTTCAGTGCATGCCTTCTTCCTTCAGGGAGGGGGAAGGAGGGGTCACCCAAGGGTTTGAGTTGGAAGGGACCTTAAGGATCATCCTGTTACCATCCTGTTATATCAGCAACCCTCCTCATCTGTGCTGAACTCCCTACAAATACATTTCTAGAGACAGCTTTTGCTTTTACAGCCCTGGGACTCTTCCACTCTGCATTCAGATTTGATGCTGAAATAGAGGCAATGATTTTCATTCAGACAAACTCTGTCATCTCAGTCATTAAAGAGCCTTACCAGTCCCAAACTTTGGTTGGCTGTTTCTTTTCATCTTCATCTTGGAACACAAGCCCTATGAGGAATGACTGAGAGAGTTGAGGGTGTTTAGCCTGGAGAAAAGGAGACTCAAGGGTGGCCTTATTACTCTCTACAACTCCCTGAAAGGTGGCTGTAGCCAGGTGGGGTTGGTCTCTTTCTCCAGGCAGCAACTGGCAGAACCAGAGGGCACAGTCTCAAGCGGCACCAAGGGAAATATAGGTTGCATATTAGGAAAAAGTTTTTTACTGAAACAATGATAAAGTTCTGGAATGGCCTGCCCAGGGAGGTGGTGGAGTCACCATCCCTGGATGTGTTTAAAAAAAGCCTGGATGTGGCACTGGGTGCCATGGTTTACTTGAGGTGTTGGGGCATGGGTTGGACTTGGTGATCTTGAAGGTCTCTTCCAACCTGGTGATTCTGTGAATTCAAGATCCCAGATCACTCCTCTGACCTTTCTCCCAGCAGTCCTTGGCTGTTTTGCTCCTTGTTCATAGAATCACAGAATACCCTGAGCTGGAAGACGCCCATTTAACACAAAAATCATCCAGTGCAGCTGTTTGTGCCAGCCTCACAAACCCTGCCATTTACCAAGGAAATACAGGGCACCCCAGCAAACAGCCCTGAGAGCAGCAGCATCTAAAATCCTGGGTAGCTGAGCTGTGAAGGTGAGTCCTTTGGGAACAGAGAAGGACACAGGTATAAATCCGACCTTGGGATGCTTTTGGGTGTCAAGGACAGATGGGAAAGCTCATGGGTAAATTGGTTTCTTTTGGTGTGTATCCCTTGCCATGGGCAGGGACAAATTCCCCTATCCCAGGCTGCTCCCAGCCCTGTCCAGCCTGACCTTGGACACTTCCAGGGATCCAAGGGCAGCCACAGCAACCATCCAAGTGCTGGAGCTCTGTATTCCTGATTGAACTTGCTGTAAATTAAAAGAAAACTTTACACATTTTTTAAATTGACGTCATTTAAGTTTATGATACTTCTGTAAAATAAGATTATTTTTTGTTTACAAGTAGGAACACATTTACTTATTTTTTTCTTCCTGGAGAGAATGTATTTTCTTCCTTTTGAGTACATGTTATAAATCCCTATAAATACAGCAGCACTCTCCCTTCATACAAGTAATACAATGCAATACATACAAGTATTGCATGACCCACTCTGCATGGTGGGGGTAATTTCTAGGGTTAAACTAAGCCTGAGTTCAGAGGTGATCTGTGAGGAACTCAGAATCTGAGAAAGATGCTGGGAGGGGACACGACCAGGACAGCTGCCCCGAGTTATCCAAAGGGATATTCCATGCCATAGGATGTTAGCTCAGATAAAAGCTAAGAAAAGGAGGAAGGGGGTGTATTTGTTATTTACAATATTTGTCTTCCAGAGAAACTGCTCCGTGTGGTGAGGCCCTGCTTCCCAGGAAGTGGCCAGACATCACTCAATGATGAGAAGTAGAGAATAAAATTACCTTTTTTTTCTCTTTGCTGGTGTACAAACTTTTACTTCTGTTATTGTAAACTGTCTTTTCTCAACCCAGGAGTTGTTTCCCATCTTATTTTCTCTCCCCTGTCCAGCCGGGAAGGGGGAATGATAGAGTGGATTAAGATCCTTCCACCACAAGCCTGGAGAGGAGAAGGCTCTGAAGAGACCTCAGAGCCCCTTCCAGAGCCTAAAGGGGCTCCAGGAGAGCTGGAGAGGGACTGGGGACAAGGGATGGAGGGACAGGACACAGGGAATGGCTTCCCACTGCCAGAGGGCAGGGATAGATGGGATATTGGGAAGGAATTGTTCCCTGTGAGGGTGGTGAGGCCCTGGCACAGGGTGCCCAGAGAAGCTGCAGCTGCCCCTGGATCCCTGGAAGTGTCCAAGGCCAGGTTGGATGGGGCCTGGAGCAACCTGGGATAATGGAAGGTGTCCTTGCCCTTTGGAGGGAGGTGGAACTGGATGGTCTCTAAAGGTCCCTTCTAACCCAAACCATTCCATGATTCTCTGAAGTCACTGCACCAATCTCCCACCCCTTGACTCTTACACAGGAGACACAGCAGAAGAGCTAAAGTTCTGTTTTTCCTCTATTAAATACCTGTATTTTTCCTCCCCAGCCACTGCACTGCAGTAGAAATTATCATCTCCTACTTCATGCCTAAATTTTCCAGGCACATCTAACAGAGACCACAGTCTCACATCAACTGTGGCTGCTGTCAGTGGCTGAAATGTCCTTTGCATGACTAATATCTAATGGATTCTCAGTAGCTGGGGAGCCAGCTTTAAGAAAATAAGCTGCAAAGTGACATTTTGGGAAAGGGACATTCATGGAGCATTGAGAGGTCAGTGCAATTTGCCCAAAATCCAGTCCTTACTTTGTGTTCCATCACTCACCACTTCCAAACAAAATTAAAATCAGAAAACTTGTTTTCTCACCAGTATATCCCTGTATCCCAGAGCTCAAACTCAGTGTTGCCAGGCAGGTCTGATAGGGCAGCCTGCAGAAATAAACTCATTTTTGCTGTAACCATTTTCCTGCTCCCAGGTAAAATCTGAAAATCTTGGTCATTCATTGTGGAATCAAAAAAATCATAGAATCACAGAGGAGTTTGTGTGAGAAAGAACCTTTAAATGTCATGTTCAACACCCTGCAATGAGCAGCATCTTCCACAGCATCAGCTTGTTCACAGCCTCATCCAACCTGATCTTGAATGTTTCCAGAACCATTTCTTTTTAAGAAGGGAAGTTCCTATTTTTCTGTTTTTTCTTGCAGAGCACTCACTCCTGGCCACAACATTTTGTGTGCAAGAATGTGTCAGAATCCAAAATTTTACAGAATAAGTGACTCAGAGCAGTTTTGGTGACAGTTGTAAAAGCACCAGTAGGATCCTGATTTTTGAGCCCTTTCACCTCATTGTGGTTCAATTTGACTTGTTTGTTTTTTTTTTTTTTTTATTTTTTTAGTAAGTAATGGAAATTCACCACTTTTCCAATCATATGCAAATTCTGACCACAGTGCAATGAAGTTTCCAGAACTATGCCAGGGAGGGATTTCAGAGAATAAGCGCTGCTGAAAGTTTCCTCCTCAGAGGTGTGGCCTTGTGAAGGTGGGGTGGGGACCATGGGTGGGTGACAAAAACCCCATGTCCCATTTTAACCTGAAAAATGCCTCTTAACCAGACCTGATCCTTCTGTGCTGATGCCCTGGATACAAGGGCAGAGTGAATAGGTGTGTGCCAGGCAGAATGGACCATCCCTGATTCTTTTTCTTCTGGCTGCACTGGCTGTGCTGAGCCCAGCTGGGCTAGAAAAGGAATTGTGGTCCTTTGTTTCAACCAATGTACAATTCTGAATGATTGTGGCATTTGAGGGCTTAGGGGGGCTTTTAGAAAACAGACAGCAACAGATAGTGATGGGATGAGGGTAAATGATTTTAAACTGGCAGAGGACAGGTTTAAATGGGATATGAGGAAGAAATTGATAAATTATTTTAAACTGGCAGAGGGCAGGTTTAGATGGGATATGAGGAACAAATGTTCCCTGTGAGGGTTGTGAGGTCCTGGTGTGCCCAGAAAAGCTGTGGCTACCCCTGGATCCCTTGAAGTGTCCAAGACCAGGTTGGACAGAGCTTGGAGCAACCCGGGGTAGTGGAAGGTGTCCAAGATGATTTTTAAAGATCTTTTCCAACTCAAACCATTCCACGACTCTGTGATTAGTGGGAACAAGACAAATGGGGTCAGAACAATGAACTTCCAGAGAACAGAAAAGTTATGGCTGATGAGAAGCTGATATTCTGATTGCTCTTCACATTACCTGTGAAAGCCACTGTGTTCTGAGCAGTGGGAAGATTAAGATTGTATAAATATACAAGACTGATACGTGCAACTACAAGCAATTTGTTTTCCCTTTAATCAGTTAAGGAATTGCTAAAAGCTCTTCCATTATAGCAGCTGAATTTCCCCTCTCTTTTTTCACATTTTCCTATATATATGTATACATATGTATATATATATATTTTTTTTTTTTTTTTTACTGTGAAGACTGAACTGCTAAAATGAAATGTGCCTACACTTCCACCACAGAGAAATCCTCTTGCTGCTGCCTACACCTACAGCTTCCAAAGCCTGTAAAAACCTTCCTGCCATCCCTTCAGAGACTCACCTCTGCTGCCTCCTCTGGTGCCCAGGTGGTGTCCTGGGCACAGCAGCAGTGAGGGAGATGCCAGATATCACAGGGCTTCTGTGGTGCACAACATCTGATGGCTGATAAGCAGCTTTTGTGAGAAACACAGAAGGCAAAGTACCCAAATGTCTCATCATCCCAGCCTGAATTTGGTTTGCAAAGGATTCAAGCAGGGCTTTACCATATAAAGTTGCATCAGGCAGAGTTAATCAGGTGATGGGGTGAATGCTAATCAGAATGTTAATCAGGGTGATTGTTTGTCTGTCCTATTTTCTTTCTTTTTTTGCAGCAAAGGGGAGATTGGCAGAAGCTTTCTGCATGTTTGCAGGAAACCTTTGCTCCTTCAGGGGAGAATAAATGAGGTTTTAAACGGGATTAAATGGTCTCACACCCTGAGAGAACCTGGATATAGCTGGTGGAAGAGCAGATAAATGGTGCTGGGTCAAGAGGTGGGTCTTGGTCCTCTCAGGGAATAATTATAAAGAAGGAGGAGAGAACAGTGTCGCTCTTAGGATGCTCAGTAATCACCAGGGATCCTCCTTGATAATGATGCCCAAAGTATTTTGTGTGCTGTCTGTTTTTGAAAGACTGAAAGAATGAAATGGATTATATAAAGTTTACAGAAGTCTTCCATTTTGAATCTTTTCAATGTTAATATACAGGCATATATATTTATTTCATGTGGGGAAAACTGGCTTCTGGGATGAATGCAGTGGTTCCTGAAAACTGACAATTGTCGTAATTAATACCCAATAAAATTGCACTTTATTTCACACCTATATACACTCTGCAAAATGTTCTGCAGGTAGATTTGATTTGCACTCTTGTTTTTATTTACTGTGAGCAGGGGCTTTGCTCAATGCAGAATTGCTGAAGGCTGTTTCCAAAGGGGTTTGGACTTTAGGTCTCACGTGACAGAAATTGGATCAATTTTTGTACTTCTGAAGACAGAGGAACATTGGTCATTTCTAAGAATTATTTTTTTCCTGAATTTAGTAATTTTTGATCCTGGTTATCTCATAATTGTTGGCTAATAAAATTCAAAGAAAGAGTGTGGGTTTTTTTTTTAATTAATCAGTGTAAAAAAATCTTGTTAACAGCGATGAAGGGAAATGAGAGAAGGTGATAGACAACCACTGAGTGTAACATGAAAATGCTGCTGTCCACACTCCCCTTCATTCCTCCCGTGCCAGGACTAAATCCTAGGGATGCTCCTGTCTTACAGAGCTTGGCAGAGGAAGGAGTGAGATTGTCCTGCTGCGCTCATTCCATAGCAGAGAAAGCTGAACCATGGTAATTTCAACACTCTGTGCTATGTCTTGCTTTCCAAAACATTTTTGGTGGGACAAAATCGTTCATAAGTTCACCAGAAAACAAAACATTTTTTGTTGTTTTTACAGCATAATTGAACAGGGAAAGAAACTGGATTTTTGGTCCTTCTTGATGCAAGATGGTTCATTCCAGGTCATCATCAAACACAATTATGAGCTTTGAGTATTCAAAAGACCTTTCCTTTTAATAGCTGTTTGTGTTTTCTATTGTTCCTCATTTATGGCAGTGTAAGAAATCTCTGGCTGGAATATCTGGGTTTAATTGTTGCTGAAATGCAGGAGGAACAGAAGATGGGGAGGATTTCCTTTGCCAAACTACCCTAATGCAAAGGATGCTTACCAAGAGGGAACATCATGTCAAGAAGCTAATTTTTAATTTCTGTCTTGTCTTGCATATTTTATTTTCCTCATGTTATTGAGCAAATAGACACAGGTACTTTTATTCCCCACTCATATCTTTGACAAGATTTCCCTGGGGTACTTGGTAAGACAGTTGGCTGAAATCTCTTTTAGTTTTTAAATTGTGAGACTATTTCCACTTATGTCCTGGTTCTCCAGGGTTTTCTTTTTATTTTGGGGCTTGCTCTGCCCACTGTTGGGAGGCTCTGGGGATCCACAGCCCAGTGCTGTGCTCTGCAGGTGTCCTTTGCATTGATGTGGTGCTGAGCAAACCCAGTTTGTGTGGAGAGGACAAGTAGTGAGATATGAGGTGTTAAAAATCCCCCTTTGACTCATTCCCAGGTAAAAATGAGATCAGTTGACATCAAATGCTCAGGAACCCTCAGGGATTTAGGACTGAAATGGGAGATCTCAGTGGTTAAGGTCCATGGACTGTCAGGGATCACACAGTCCTTGCCCAGGATGAATTAATTGTGCATCTGAAGTGAAAGGGAACCCAGGGGATAGAATAATGGAATGGTTTGGATTGGAAGGGACCTTAAAGCCCATCTCATTCCAACCTCCTGCCATGGGCAGGGACACCTTCCACTATCCCAGATTCCCCACGCCCATCCAACCTGGCCTTGGACACTTCCAGGGATCCAGGGGCAGCCACAGCTTCTCTGGGCACCCTGTGCCAGGGCCTCACCTCCCCTGGAACAGTTTGTCTTTTGACCTGAATTTACTAACCCTTCTAGACTCAGGAGCCCTTAGTGTGTCTGGGTGTTCCAAAGGACATTGCTGAAAAAAAATGAAGTTATGCTCCATTGCATTTGGGAAGATGTGCACTACCTGCCCTTATCAGAGATCCAAAATGCTTTGGAACAGAGGGATGCCACTCCTCATTCTGCTACACCCATTCTCTTTCCTCCCCATCCATCCAGCAAAAAATAATGGTTTCATGGATGATGCACATAAAAAGCTTATTTTGATACACATTAGTTCATTTATTTATTAACTGCTTTGAAATTTTTTTGGTGGGGTGAAGATGGGGAACAACCAGCTGAGCTGAATGTCTGAACTTAGATCAGGATTCACTGCCTGGCTCAGAGAACAGGTCAGCAAAGCCATTTTCAAGTTGTTTGGCTGTTTTTTGTTCGTTAGCTGCAGTGTGGTGTGAGTGAGAAGATTAAGAAGATACCTCTCATGGAGATGTGTGATCTGGTGTGTGTGTTGTGGCTGAGTGGATATGGGATAACTGTGTTTGCTGTGCAGATTATGGTTATTTACAGCTCCTTTTTGCATTAAATAAGTAAAAAAGACACTTGGACGCAGAGGGTTTTCAAGAATATGTTACCCACGTTCCTTATGATTTTTTAAAAATAATTTAATCACAGATTACTTGGACTGTCAGTCCAAGCAAAAGACAGGGTGTGGATGCAAGTTTGATAGGGAAAGAGAATAAAGATGGTTGTGGCTCTGCAGATCCACGTTGATTTAGAAATCTGCTGACTGTTTCAGAGCCAACAGCTTTGTATGTGATGTTTTGAGACTCTGGTAATCATGGAATGGTTTGGGTTGGAAGGGACCTTAAAGCCCATCCCATTCCAACCCTCCTGCTGTGGGCAGGGACACCTTCCACTAGACCACTCCAAGCCCCATCCAACCTGGCCTGGAACACTTCCAGGGAAGAAGGAAACACTGGAGTAGCCCTGCTTGCAGTGATGCTTATGAAAACCAAACACCTATCCCAGACCTTTCCAGGTGCCCATCCCCAGGTGCACCTCTGGAGATGTTCAGAGCAGCAGCAGATCCTTCTGGCAGGAAGGGCTGTGGCCTGAGCTGAGGCAGAGGCAGGCAAACCTTTGCTGGCTTGGTGTTTTCCACACTGCTATAGCTGGTTGAAGGGGACCAAACCTCCGAGGAAGACGGGCTTGGTTCCGTTTGACCAGCCAGAGCAGAGCATAGCTCCGGACTGCAGCATGCGCTCGGCTCCGCTGCTCCCGACCTGTAACAGGAATGGGACTCGTGAGACTGGGGACATGGGGACTGACCTCTGCTCATGGGGACAGGAGGGTGCTGCAGGACTTATGGCACCACCTGAGGAGACCTCACCACTCTCCACAGAACCATGGAATGGTTTGTGTTGGGAGGGACCTTAAAGATCGTCTCGTTCCAACTCCCCTGCATGGCGGCATCTTCATATGGCGCTTTCCTTCCTGCTTCTTTCTCTTTTCCTATTCTCCCTCTCTTTCTTTTTCTTCTTTTTAGTTTTTTAAATCATGAAAAAAAGGCAAAGTGAGAGGGAGGAAAGATCCCTCCTTTGTCCATTGAAGGGGAGTCACCTGCCAGTTGTCAGTCAGGCATCACTTTCCAGAGCCACCCTGAGCCCTCCAGCTGTACCTGGAGCCTCAGCAAGGAGACAGCTGCCAGAGACCACGAGCAGCAGGGCACGGGGCAGCTTCCAAGCAGGACAAAAGCAACATTTTTCCTGCCCTGTGCATAGGCCCCTTTCCATGTGCATGTGGTTTTACGGGGACTTAGAGTCGTTGGATCATTAAGGTCAGAAAAGGCCTCTAAGATCATCAAGCCCAAGTGACTTGATACGTTTTTCTCTGAAAAACATTTTGATTAGGAGGAGCTTTTCGTTTTCCTTTTCCTCTTCCTTTTCCTTTTTCCCTTTTGTCATCTCACTACTCAGTGTTGGGAGGAATATTAATTTGAGTAACCTCTGAATTCCTGTGCTTGCTTCATACTTTGTTAATTGGAGTATTCATTAGCAAGGGAATCATCAGCAACTTAAATTCAATATTCCCTATGGAAACACCTACCTTACTGCCAAAGAAACACCTCCTGCAAGCTTCCAGTTACAAAATTCACTTCATACTCTGCCCCATCAGCACTAGAGTGTTTCAAACTTGACAAAATTTGAGAAGAATTAGAGTTTTTTACCTTCTGTCATGGTCTGGGTGTGGTTACACAAGTAGAGGAGGGAGGAAAGAACAGAGTTAAACCAGTGGCCTTGACCCCCCAGACAGGCTGTGAGTCTTCCCAAACCTTAGCCCTGTGTCTAGGTTATTTCTTCTCTGTGTCCTTGCCAGTGTGTGTGTGCCTGTAACTCAATCCTGCCCCGTGCTGTGCAGGAAGAGCCACTGCTGATCCCAGGATCTGGCAGAACAGGCTGGGAACAGCTGCAGAAAGTAAATAAGGGATGGGATTCCACTGCAGGGTTAAACCCCACATTTATGCAGTCAGCCAGGGCTGGGATAAGCTCAGCTGGCCAGACAGAAGTTTGGCTTCGTTTGCCACCACATGAGCACCTGGCACCCTCCAAGGGGCCACAGGTTGTCTGGGAACGCCACGTGGGATGTGCAGGTGGGGCACAGCACAGAGCTGAAGAAAGCCACGGGAAACCATTCTTAGGCTGTCTCCAAGGGCACTGGGAGACAATTTTGGCAAGTAAATAAAGTCCACAGTGCCACAGACTGCAGCAGGTTTTCATCACCACAGAGGTGAAGAGACCACCAGGTGCAGAAAGGAAGAGCTGGGATTGAGATGTGGACAATGGGTTGATCAGCAGAGCCAGGGAGGGAGCACGGGTCAGGATTCACACCCCAGGCAGGATTCACACCCCTGCCAGGATTCACACCCCTGCCAGGATTCACACCCCTGCCTGCTCATTCCATCAGGAGCCATTTACTCTTGCCTAGTTTTCATGATTAGAATCATGGAATGGTTTGGGTTAGAAGGGACATTAGGGACAATTCAATTCCAATCCCCTGCCATGGGCAGAGACACCTTCCATTATCCCAGGTTAATCCAAACCCTGTCCAACCCGGCCTTGGACACTTCCAGGGATCCAGGGGCAGCCACAGCTTCTCTGGGCACCCTGTGCCAGGGCCTGCCCACCCTCACAGGGAACAATTCCTTCCCAATATCCCCTCCATCCCTGCCCTCTGGCTGTGGGAAGTCATTCCCTGTGCCCTGTCCCTCCATCCCTTATTGCAAATCCCTCTCCAGCTCTCCTGGAGCCCCTTTAGGCACTGGAAGGGGCTCTGAGCTCTCCCTGGATCCTTCAGGTGAACAATCCCAGCTCTCCCAGCCTGGCTCCAGAGCAGAGGAGCTCCAGCCTTGGAGCATCTCTGTGGCCTCCTCTGGACTCTCTCCAGCAGCTCCATGTCCTTCTGCTGTTGGACTCCAGGGCTGCAGGCAGCTCTGCAGGTGGGATCTGACCTGAGCAGGGCAGAGGGGCAGAATCCCCTCTCTTGGCCTGCTGGCCATTCTTCCTTAGGTGCAACTCAGAAGGAAAAAAAGGATAATTTTTCTCTGCTAAATTTCTCTTCTGAATTATCACAACCTAGGAATTGGTTCTGTACAAGAAGGACAGGATGAAATAATGATTTGACAAGTGCTTTCCTGAATTACATCTATGAGACCACAGGGCCTGGGTCAGATGCAGCAGCCCTGATTCAGACTGAAATTTTGCAAAGCATCCTGGTGGCTGAGGAACATAAATGTCACTGGTTTCAGGGTCTATATTGGTACATTTTATAGGGCTGAGGTGCAGGCACAGGAACTCAGTGGTTTCTGCTGTGTTTTGCACAGTTGCTGGCACAGTTTTGACCTGTGTCAACTGGGACTGACCCTAACAGCCCCTAAGCTCAGCTTTGCTATTAGAACTGGTCAAGGGCCATTCCTTGGCCAGTCAGGAGTTTGAAGATGATGAAGTTGTGAGCATTAATCACTGAAACATGCATATGGTTTTTAAGTTTCTAACTAGATTTGGTTTGTTTAGGGTATTTTGGGGTGGAATTCCAGAAATTTCCCAGGGGATGTGAAGACCTGAAAACCTTTCAGACCTAGGCCTTAATGATAAGAACAGTTGCTTCAAAAATTTTCCTAAATTCTTTCTTAAAATAAATTAGTGCTGACTGAAAACTGCCTTGAGTTTTGAATATGTGGCCTATGGTGGAAGAAAGTAATATGTGAGAAATGGTTTGAAGTCTTCAGCTCCATGTCACAGGATCTTGAGGATATCCTGGAGACATCCAGGATATCTCCAGGCTGTCCTAGAGGGGTTAAAGGCAACTGGTCACTGTTTGCAAAAAAAAAAAAAAAAAATACACTGAGCTCGTTGCTAGACAGTGTTATTAGAATAAAATATCAAACAGAGCTCAGAGGAGGAAGGGACATTTGTGACATGGCAGGACTGTCCTGAGTTGTGAAAATACAGATCTGGGGAAAAATGCCACTGTTTTTGACAAGGGTGTGTGCCTGCTTAGCTCCATAATGCCAGATTAATCAGGAGGTGACTTCCTGCAGCCTGTCCAATTTACTGTACTGAGGCAGTGCAATGAATTAACCTTCAACAGTACACTACAGCAATTCCTGTGCCTGTGGCATTCATTTCAATCCCATTAAAGAAGATCTTGTTATGAATGACTGGGAGTAAAGTGGAGAATTTTGTGACATCTCGATCATACTCAATTTTGCTCCTACCCAGTGCTTTTTAATTCTTCCTGTGTCACTTAATCCAAAGTGTTTTCCACCATCTAGGAATGGATGACAACATGAAATAGGGTAGATCTAGATTAGATACTGGGAAGGAATTCTTGGCTGTGAGATTGGTGAGGCCCTGGCACAGGGTGCCCAGAGAAGCTGTGGCTGCCCCTGGATCCCTGGAAGTGTCCCAGGCCAAGCTGGATGGGGCTTGGAACAACCTGGGATAGAGGAAGGTGTTGGAAGTAGATGAGCTTCAAGGTCCCCAAACCATTCTATGATTCTATGAATTATTGATGCTGTCTGGGATATAGTGATTTTCAGAAAGCCCTTGAAAAGCACCTTCAGTAGGGTGTAAATATAATACGGATTAGGTGAAACCCACAGTCTGCTTACTCCATGCTTTTTCCAGTGAAGGATGTACAGAATATATCCTAGTTCTCAAACTGCATGGATTCAGGAATTTGCAGCCTTTTTAGATGTTCAGATCCCTCTGTGCCCTCTGCGGGTGCTGTAGAGTGAACATAAACTGCCTGGCTCTGTTTGACAAAGTCAAATATCAAATGAAATGCAGTTTCAGGAAATCTTTGGACTCCTTGCAGCCGCTGGGAGCAGAGGGCACGGCGATGTCTCCCTGAAACCACACACTTCCTTACATTCCATAGCAGCCTAATCCATATGGGCATATAAAGAAGCATGTCATCTCATAAGAGAAACCTGGCTTGTGCCTTCTGGCCAGCAGGAGAGCTCTCCATCCTCCACTCCTGAAGGGGTGATGCTGCTCCTCAGATGTGTTTCAGAGCCAACAGTCTGCTTCCTCCTTGGAAAAGCAGTGACAGCACAACCCTTGTAACTTCCCTGGTGCCCTGGAGCACTTTGGGATGTTTTGGAGGGATGTTTTCAGGTGGTTCTGATTTTTTCCAGTGCCTGTGGGTCAGCAAACATTCCCGTGTGTGCCTCTGCACAGTGCTGAAGGCTGGAATCTCATGGAAGTGCATGTTGGAGAAGGTCCTGGACTTTTTTTGACAGCCCTGAAATCCTCAAAAACTAAAGTGTGCTGTAAAAAAAAAGTCACATGAGTGAGAGGTGATACACTGTGTTCTTTCCTTTCACTTTATCATTGCTATTAGTATTGAGGTAGCACCTGGAGGACCTGCCTGAGCTGAGGAGTTGCTCATAAACACAGAGGAGTTGCTCATACACACTCAGGGATGTGGTCCCTGCCCTGGAAAGCTGCCTGGCCAAGCAGACAGTGCCTTCAGAACCAGACAGCAGCTCACCAGAACTGCCCTGGCTGACCAGAAACAAGTTTAAGTCCAAGGGTCACACACAGAGTGGTTTGGGTCAGAAGGACCTGGAGGGTTCAAAGCAGGAGCGGCTTAGATCAGGTTGCTCAGCACCATGTCTAGTCGAGCTTGAATCTCCCCAGGGATTGAGTTCTCTGAGTTTTTTGGGGTCTGTTTCCTGGAGTTTAGCCAAGCTGATGGTGAAAAAACCTGTTTGGTGATAACTAATTGGAATTTCCTCTGTTCCAACTTGTGCAGTGCCCTGGTGCTCCTTTGAGAGGAGCCTGTCATGGCACAGAGGGCAGGACATACGGATGGATTTTATGCATTTAATGATAGAAATGGTCTTCAGAAAGGAAAAGCAAAGTATCCTGCTGTCCCCTCCTATGCTAATCCTTGATTTGGGGTTGTTGCACACTCTCATTCTCAGGGATGCTCAAAGAGAGTTTTGGGAAACAACTGGTTGGAATCAATTTGTTCATGAAGCAGATTCACAAATATGATTTATTTCTAAGTGGAAGCTTCTCTGAGGATGGAAAAGTGGAGGGAATACCCAGTTTCTAATACACAACCAGTCCATACAAGTATATAGGACAGGAAAATAAAGTAAGACTTTCTCTCATGTTTTTTCTTCCTAAAGAGCCAAAAGACCAAGGAATGATCTCAGGTGATGAGAAGCACTAAAATCAGCACAGGAATAACCCCAAGCTTGGAAGGAAACATAAATCCTCTTTGAAGGCAGGCTCAGCACACACTCCAGAGCACAGAGCAGCACTGCACAGCCTCCTCAGAGGCTCCAGCTCTCCCCGGAGCATGGTTCCCCCTCCCCAACTTTGCTGTCACTCCCCAGGCATTTTATTGTGGTGGAGAAGTTGGGTCAGAGCTCTCTCCATGCCTGCAGGGCTCTCCATGCTCCCCTGTGGCAGAGGTGTTCCCCTGAAGGTTGCTACTTCAGGAAATATCAATTTTTCAGCATCCCTCAGTGTCTGACATTGCTGATTTTTCACATTTCACACACAACCACCTCAGTTTCTCTGTCCCTATAATTTCCCCCTGTCAGCTGTTCAAACCTGTGTCAGTACTTGATGTAACGATGTCTGCAAAAGGTTTTAGGGTGGAAATCCATCCCATGGCATTGCTTGTGTTCATACTCATCTGGGGCAATGGATTTACAGAGTGAAGAGTGCAAAAATGGCACAAATTTATTTCCACTTAAAAACTTCATGATTCTGATATTGTACAGACTGCTCTAAGTAATTTTGCTTGTACAAAAATCCCTGTTGACTTCAGTGCAGGGATGAATGGCTTTTGGGGGAAGCTGTTTGTTTGTTTGTCTTAAAGCCAGACTTTTCTTTGTGATTTCTGGAGAAATTAATGTCAGGGAATTTCACAGTCATTATTTCAATAACCTCAGTATCTGATCAAACAAATGAATGCAAATTCTACAGAAAGAGATTAGCCAGTCAGTGACACAGGGAATTATATTGTTTAAAAGTTCCCAGACCAGGAGTGGTGTCTGAATTTCCATTATTTAGAGATTTTTACACCAAGCACAACAGAGATGTTAAAAATATTCCAATTCTTTTTGGGAAAGCAAAATATTCCCATTCTTTTTTTTCCCTCCTAAATGTAAGTCAGATCAATGTTACAGGAGCATTCAACTGCATTTTGAGATTAAGAACTCAGCTTAACATTTACTTCCTGTCGGGATCTCTAACTGTTCGGAGAGATCCCGAGAAAAGTTTAAAGGTTTCTTTCTCTAGCCCGGCGCTTGAAGAAGGAGTCAGGGTTTTTCATTTCTCGGTCTCAAGGTTGTTTATTTTATCTTATTTGTAAAAACTTTCTCTTGCTTTGCCGAGGTCAGCTCAGCAAATAGTTTTAGGCACCCTCTTACGAGTTTTATTACAACTACGTATATCGTATTTATTTTTACTTTCTAATACTCATCACTATTGTTAGACAGTGCACCCCTCCTACGAACTAATCTCTATGTGCTGACATCACTGTAGAAGATGGAGAACAAGAAGAAGAAAGAAGAAGGACGAGACACGCTTTGTTCTCTCTATCTTGTCTCTATTACTCTAATAGTAAAATTTTCAAAACTTACATTTTTACTTTGTGCACACCTTATAAAAACACTTTTTAAACTCATGTGACCTTCTCACTCTCATACAAAGTTAGCAAGTCACCCGCAAGATCAAAGTCTAACCACTAAGTGTTCTGGACATCATGCTAAGATCTCCGAGCCCCCCGGGGGGGTCTCGGCTCTCGATGTGATCTCTAGAGACTCCCCACATCTGAAGTGATGTGTGGAGTTCTCACAACTTCCCAGTTAGATGAAGGCCTTTGACTCAGAGGAGGTGAGGAAGATGAGCCCTGCTGACATTAGGGTAAAACTTCAGGAGATTTCAGCAGAGCCATGGCACAGGCCCAGGGTTCCCAGACTTTTGAGTGCATAAATCTGTTCATATCAGCTATCAACAAAAATGAATGAAGAGATATTTCTTCTCAGCCTTATTAGCCCGCAGTTTAAAACCATTAGGTGGTGCTTACTGGTAGCATTTTCTTAAATTTCTCATAGGCCTGTATCAAAGAACCATGGAAATTCTGGGATCAGATAATGGATTCAGAATGATTAATGAGGAAACAGACTTAGTTATGGGAAGATCCTTGATTCCAACTATGTAGGTAGGTAAAAATTCCTCATTTATGTATGCTATTCTGATCCAACTTGTAGACTGGGATTTTAAAATCTTATGTTGGTATAAATGGGAATTTATTGATGATGTTAAAACCTAATTGGAACAAGATTTGTATTAAATGCTTTGACTGGAATCAACTGGTCTGTTGCAGAAAAGACTCACTAGGTTGGATTTCCACACTATTCCAAGATTTATGAAACCCAAACCAGGCAGAATGAAGAAATGTAGATTAGGAAATTATAGCTAAATAGTCAGAAATTAAAGAGCTGACTGGGACAGATACTTGAGTACAAAAGTTTGGCAGGAATGGCCATAAAAACCAGGAAGGAAAAGAAGGAAGAAGGAAAAGAAAAGAAGGAAGTCAATAGAATATAAACGCATCCATTTACAGCCAGCATCTCTCATTTTGCCCACCCTGGAATATTATATTCCTTGTGAGCAGCAGATATGCAAACTAAGAGCCAACAGTCCATGCTCTTTAGAGCTACTTGGAGTAACCCAATCATCTGAGGCAGATCCAGAGCCACATCTGTCCCTGCCTGGTGTGAGGAAAAGGAGAGGAAAGAATGGGGCAGCTGTCCTCCAAGGGTCCCTGTGGCTGGCAGGGTTTGTCACCAGGGGGAGAGGGGAGGTGATACTCCCAAAATGGGCTCTCTGATACCCCTGGCATGTGGGCAGTCACTCATCTGGGCTCTCTGTCAAGTCTCTTTTTCCAGCCTGGATTGCAGGATGAATGCTTTCCAGGGAGCAGTTGTTACTGGGAGGAGGGAGACTGCTCAGACTTGGGTTTTCCTGTCTGCACCCACATGCACAGAGAGGCACATGGATGTGACAGCAGTGCAAAGAAGGGAAGGGATAAATAGGAATGATCTCCTTGATTTAAAGTCAGTTCCTAATGCTCTGACCTTCTCCAAAGGAAACAGTTGAGCCCAAACCTTTGCATTTTTTGAACTAACCACCTCATTTTCCCCCTGTCTTCACCAAAAGGCATCTCACATAAGGCAAAAACTCGTGTAGAGCCTTTTCTTGGCTCTTTTGCAACTTTTCTGTGGGCAAGTCAGTCAGGTCAACATTTTAGCCTTGTGAGGCAAATTAGTTATCTCAAGGGAGATTTTTGAAGCAGAGTTTCATCTTAACCTGATCTTAACCACAGCCTCCAGGAAGCTCAAAACTCAAAAAATCAAGTTTGCTTCTGTCTGCAAAATATTGCCTATATCTAACCAGAGACTTTATTTAGACCCTTGGGTTTTGGAGAAGTTTCAAGCCTTTTTTTTTTTTTTTTTTAAACTCTGTTGGGGTTTAATGGGAGTGTCCAAAGTTTATTGAGTTTCTCCATAAACTGGGGTGCTCAGCTCTCTTCCTTAGTGGGAGTAAGGCCTCAGTGAGCACCTCTGAAACATCACCCAATCCCCGTGTGCTGACATGCAATTCCTGAAAAAAGGGAGGCATAAAGGAGAAAATAAGTGATCTGCCCAAGGCTATTTAGAAAGGCTGTGCCAGAATCACCAGCAGTCCTTGTAAGGTGCCCGTCCACCCAGCTCATCTCCTTGTTAAGATTTTTTTTCGCTATAAAAAGATATTCATATTATAGTTCTCTAAGTTATATTTTCTGTTGTATCTGGTGATTTTAAACTGCGATCTTCAGACTGATTTTATGTTTTATTTAAGCAGTCTGACTCTTTGCACCAGAGAAGAGTAACTGCCCTTGAACTAAGGCCATCAACATCCCCAGATTTTGGGTGGGGAAGCTGGGGCACAGAGGTGCAATAATTTGCCTGGAACAAACTGGAGTGCCTGTAGAAATGCCTGTACATATTCTGCATGGCCTCCCTTGCTCCTTGGTTTTCCCTTTTGCTCCATATCATGAATGCAAATTAATTTAATGCAACTTATGGTAAGTGTGCTTCAAGAAGCCCAGTAGGATTTTTACCACTGGTTTGAAAAAGAGGGAAATCTTTTTACTGCACCTAAGACTGTTTATCTGGGGATTTTTGGTACTCCTCATGTCACAAAGCCTTCTGCAGGCTGGAGTTCCTGGAGGGCAGGAGGCCTCTTGTACAGCCTTGGGAAAGAGTACAGCGCCTTTTCCTCTATTTGTTTTGTTTGTTTGTTTGTTTTTTTAATTTATTTTTATTTTTTTTTTGGGGTTTTTTTTGTGGGTTTTTTTTTGTCTTTTCTGTTTTGTTTTGTTTGTTTTTTTTTTTTTTGTTTTGTTTTTTTTTTGTTTTTTGATCCTCTACTTGTGATCCAAGGGAGGATTGGGGAAATGATGGAATGAGCTGAAACAAGAGGAGGATAAACCCACACTGGGCTTTGACAGCTTCACTCATTCATTCCCAGTTAAATTAAGCAGTAATTCTAATAGGCTGGAAAAACTGGGAGCAGCCACCCACAGAGAGCAAGGACCCAGGAGTGTGTCCAGAGGGGGCTGCCTCTCTCTGTTGGCTCCAGAAGGAGCCAGGGGAGAGTGTGCTCATCATTTAAACTCCTCGCTGAAGGGTCTGAGGGTAACAGGGATGAATTTGGACCTATGGATGCCTGTACTCCTGGTTTTCCTTAGTGAAATGGGGAAACCACCTCATTGCCCAGTAATGATGCTGGAGCCTTAAATAAATCAAAAATTAGCGTGGGGATAACTTAATTTAACAGCTGGACATGGTGACAGGGAGGAACTAATGGGTGGTCATCACCTATTTCAAGGTGAGAATTAAAAATCAGGTCACTTCCTCTGGAAGGTGTTCATCACCCGGGCACCCTTTGCTGTCAAAGGAGGCTCCTTGGGAGCAATCTGAGATTGCAGAGTTTCCCAGGGATGAAATTGTTTCCCCCATCCCACAGCTCCTCCCCAGCAGTCCCTGTACCCCCATGGTCCGTGAAGGGCTGACCTGTGAGAGGAGAGACCTGGCCAAGAGGGCTCCAAACACCAACCCTGCTGGGCTTGAGAACAAAACTCCAGCTCTGAAGATGCTGCTGAAAACCAAGCACATCCCTGGGGATGGTCTGTCCAGAGCTAAGAGCCTGAACACACCCACTTTGAGAGGATGCTCCAGTGCCACAGCCAGAGGTGACATCCAGGCAGAGGGGTCAGATCCCTGGGAATTGGCTAATGAGCCTGAGGCCCTGTTTGAACCATGAGGACACCACCTCACTTCCTCTCCTATTTCCATCCATGGTACCTTTTGCCCTGCCCAGAACTCCTTAGGATGCTTTTCACAACCCTGGATGGGAGGCACTGAATGTTGCCTGTGCATTCATAAATCTCACACACAGGAGGTATTACATGAGAAAAAAGGAAATCGCAGATTTTACCTTCAGCAAAGGAGCAGTCGGTCCCTTCATCCTCCTCTCCTGGGTCCTTTGTGGCACCCCAGGGCTGTTATCTGGGCTGGCATCTCCAGCAAGGGGTGGGGTTCATCCTTATCGAGGTTTCCCCAAGGAAGCAGGAGCTGGGCTGGTCAGAAATGCTCTCCAACAAGCAGCCTAAAGCATGGGGCTGCCCAAAAGTCTCTTGAAGCAGCTGATCCTACTGACCTCTGTGTGTGTGAGTGTGTTTGGGGATTTGGGCATTTCCCCCTCTCCCACACTCCTCTACACCACTGCCTCCTTTCCCCCCCCTTTTCCATAGTAAGAACCATATAAAATTCCCCTTCTTCCTTCAGTTTTCTACCACCCGAGCTCATTTCTTCCAACCTCGCTTCACACCCTCTCAACTCCCTTATCAAGGTTTTCCTGTCCCATCCTGCTCAGGGCAGAGCATCCTCCAGCCCCCCTGGCCCGTCCCCGCCGCTGTCCCCGAGGATGCTGCTGCCACCCCCGCCCGGTCCCTGCCCTGCCCGGCTGTCCCCGGCCCTTTTGTATCGCCCAGCCCCGGGGCCAGCCCGCCCCACGGCCCCGTCCCGGCACCTGCCCGTGTCCTTTAGAGCCCTCAGTGTCCCTGCTGTCCCCCTCAATCACCCTCTGACAGCGCCACCGCCCCAGCTGTCCCGTGCCCGCACGCTTTTATCCCTTTTTCCGATGCTGTAACTCAGTCCTGCCAGGGGTAAAAAAAAAAAAAAAAAAAAAAAAAATCCCACCAAAGATTTCCAGCATGAAGCCGCTTACTGCAGGTACAGTGGTGTGAAAAATGTGTATTTTATGATTGGCTTTTCACAAATGTTAAAATGAATATTATGTGTGTTGTGTTAGAAAGTGATGCTGTATTAATTTTCTTAAGTAGTGTGGTAAATATAGTTTTAGGTTATAATAAAATGTTAAAATTGAAACTATGCTATGTCAGATCCTTTTTTTAAAGAAAGGACTCGCAGTGAGATAGCAGCCCCAGGACACCTAAATCTTTCAGAGAAAGAGAATTTATTGCCCTCTTATCAGAAGAAATGAACTTCTTCCCACCTCGAAGGCGCTGTTAGGATTCAGAGGAAGAAGCTGACACTGACCAGACAGAATCCTGTGTTTGAATGGAATTTATGCATCATGTATGAAGTGTATGAATATGCAACAGGCTGTTGCTTTTAAGGGTTAATCCTTTGTTAATGTGTGTCTTTTTTTGGGCTTATTTTGCCCAGAACAAGGTACCCGGACATCCATAACTCTGTTTCTATTGTCTCATATTGTCCTAATTCAAATTGTCCAAATTATTATTACTCTAATTATATTACTATTTTTATAACCATTTTATTAGAATTAAACTTTTAAAATTTTAAAAACAAGTGATTGGCGTTTTTCACAAGCAGTTTTATCTCTTAATGGCCAGAGGAGGAGGAGGAGGGAGCTGGGTTTGGAGCTGGTCCAAAATCCTGGTGGGTTCTTTGCCTTAGAAGTGGTCAGAGGAGCTGGGCTTTGGTGAGTGCTGGGGTCAGACAGCAGGGGCTGAGCCCAAGCAGTTCATGAGCAGTACAGGCAGGATCCTCCCAAACCTGGTGCTGTTAAAAGTGTGCCTTTTCACCTCTTCTCCATCAGATATTTAAAAAAAGAAAATAGTGTTCCCTGAGAGACTGGAAATGAATCCATCGGTGTGGGTAAAAGTTTGCGGAGAATTTTTGGCTGGCAAATAATATTAATCACAGAATCATGGAGTGCTAGAATGGTTTGGGTTGAAATGGACCTTAAAGATCATCTTGTTCCACCCACCTTCCACTAGATCAGGTTAATCCAAACCCCATCACACCTGGCCTTGAACACTTGCCCTTTTTTTCCCCTTATGTTGAAATTTGAAAACATCTTCAACTTTCTCAGAGTTAAAGAAGCAAATTGCAAGCAAATTCTGTCATTCTGCTCCTTACCAGTCTCCTATGACACATAAACCAGAATGGCCTCTAAAATTATCCACCATTTCCCCTCCACCTTCTGTCTAAATCTCAATGCTGAGTGTAATCTTGCTTCAAAGGGCAGAAATACGTTTGAAACATTCTCAGCATTTTTTTAAAAGGGAAATATTTTTGTGTTAAAATCAGAGTGACCATACAACCCTGCAATCACTTCCAGAGGTTTGAATGCTCACCTAAAACAAATCATTAGGATGGGGACAAAAGGCAGGGAGCAGGATCTGTGGTGAAAGTTGGGCTGTAATGGGATTATTTGAGAGAGCAATGACCAAAAGTAAATGAAACAGGCCCAGGCAATGCTGCTGGGTGCAGGAACTCCACCATCCTCACTGCAGGGACACCCTCAGCATGGTTTTGGCTGAGATGATTTCTCTCTCCCATCCTTTTTTAAACACAGTTCAGGAGTTTGCATAGGATAAGACACATCCCAACAGGCAGCTGTGCGCAGCAATCCTGTTTTGGAGGTTGAAAGGCTTCAATAATACCAGTGTGGGCCATCTGGCTTCACCGCCAGCTGTGCCAGTCATATTGAATTTACTATTTCAGATGCAGGGGAAAGTGTGATTAAAAAAAAAAAACAAACTTGCTGGGCCATAAACTTCATCCAAGACCTTGGGCACATCATCCCATGCCTCAGTTTCCCAACCATAAACAACATTTTGAGAGCATTGCCCTCTCCCAGGGTAGGATGAGAGACCCTCTGGGGCACTCATGTATCCCATTAATTCTGGGCTGTGAGGGTGGTGAGGTCCTGGCACAGGTTTCCCAGAGAGGCTGAGGCTACTCCATCCCTGGAAGTGTCCCAGGCAAACTGAGGCTGACAGAGGGGTTTGGTGTCACTGGAATGTGCTGGTGCTTGCAGGCAGTGCCAGGTTTCACAGGGATGTAGGGATGGCAGCTGGGAACAAACTGGGCATGTGGAAGCTGTAAAAAATGGACCTTTTCTATTTGGAGCCACTGATGCACCTTGTAAGGATGTTGAGAGCAGCAGTTTGGCTCAGGGACCTCACATGATCCCATGCAGTCATGAGATGAACTCTGTATTTCCTGTAAGGTATTGCCCCATTCCTTAAGGAAAGAAAGGAGGTTGTTCCCCCAAAAACCCAACCCTGGCCTGTGGAACACATTTGTGAGCTGAAAATTTCAGTACAGAATGGATAGTCCTTTATTTTGTTTTATTTTATTTTATTTTATTTATTTTATTTTATTTTATTTATATATTATATTATATTATATATATATTATATTATATTATATTATATTATATTATATTATATTATATTATATTATATTATATTATATTATATTATTATATATATTATATTATATTATATATTATATTATATTATATATTATATTTTCTACTTGTCTGAAAAATAGCAACAACAAAAAAAGTTGAATGTGCTGAATAAATATTTTCTTTTAATCTCAGTTAATAACCTGTAGGGCATAAACTGCAAAAACTACACAACCTACATTTGCTTCACTTTTAGCTTATTTTTAATCATTACTTTCAATTTCATTTGGATGTAGACAAACCCAGCCCTGTACAGAGCTCCATGCTGATTGTCATCCATAAAATCATGGATACACTGGATAACTATAAACTAATTACAGGAAGGAATTTCTGTACTCTCTCTACTTTGGGTGTTTCATTGTCCAGAGAAGCTGTGGCTGCCCCTGGATCCCTAGAATTGTCCAAGGCCAGGCTGCATGGGGTTTGGAGCAACCTGGGATAGTGGAATTTGTCCCTGCCCATGGCAGGGGTGGAATGAGTTGGGTTTTGTCACCATTGGTATAAAGTCCCTGTTAGAGTGAGGCAGAGAGGAATTATATTCAGACACTTAAATTTCATCTTTTCCAGATTATTCAATTCAAGTAAGAAGATTGATTTTTGTTTCTATACATTCCCCAGAGGGACATGAAGAGGATGGAGGGGAACAGATCCTCTGCCCCTCTGGCTGTGCCTTCATTCCCAGTGCCTGGGTAAAAGTGGCCAGGAACAAGGCAAGTGGTGGTGCCTCACACCTGCTTGCATATTTGTGGGGGTGGAAAAGAGCAGATGTCCAGAGCTGCCAGTTCTGGGAGTCCTGCAGGAATGTGGGGCCTGTGACAGCTGATTGAGCTGGAGGGGCTTTGGATGGGGCTGGGAGGGGGTTTTGGTGCCTGCTCATGGCTTGGCAGAGCTGGTGACGGGGAAGGGAGGTGGGAAGTTGGTGTAGACTCTGTAATGAAAAGGTTGTATGAACCTGGAATATTTACATCCTGGAAGTGGAAATTCATTGCTCTTCCCTTGGGAGACTCCCAGTCTTGAAGTCTGTGCTGGATTTTGGGTGCATTTTCTGGGTTAGGTGATGGGAAGGTCAGGTTGTCAACCTCTTCAGCCTTGGGCTGATACAGAGAAAAACAACAGCTACCATCAGTCCAATCCCTTGGAGTTTCATTCCCTTGCACCATAACTGGGGGACAGCAAGAGTGGGAAGACAAAACCATCTCAAGAAAAAATGAGAATTAGCCTGATTTGCACCCAGTATTCAACAAATCTTGTAAAAAAGGTCCCCTGACCCTTTGCATTCTCTGAAATGGCCATTGTTGAGTTTATTTATATATTGAATTTATTTATTTATTACCTTTGCAAATTCATTGTCTGAGGGTTCAGCATGTCAGTGATCTCACATTACTCCTGCTGTTATCATTACTGATAGATGAGAAGTGAATTTCCCAGAGCCCACTAAGCATGGAACAGAGCTGGCAAGTGAACCTCTCTTCCAGGTATTCCAACTTTTAAGGACACCCAGACTAAGCTATGGAGTTCCAGCTTGTGGCTATCCTAATTTATTGGTGTAAGGATAGGAACAGAATTCCTGCCTTTTCCTCTGTACAGGGGTGTATTTCCATGGCAGGGGGATTGGAAGTAGATGAACTTTAAGGTCACTTCCAACTTCAACCATTCTATGATCCTTTGACAGTTCCATCTGCCTTCAAGGCAGAAGAAAAGATCCTGAAGAAGGATTGATTCTGACATGTATTTAGACAGGATAAAAAAAAAAAGGATGCCTTAGGATAGAGTTTCAATCTCATCCCAGTGGTGTTTTCACAATTAAGCAGCTTAAGGAAGATCTCATCAAGGTCCAATTCCATGTCAGGCTTTTGGAAAACAGCCTGCAGATATCCACACACCGGATACATCACCCAGTGCAGATTTGTCTTTCTGAAGTCAGAATGTGAAACTTATTGTCCCTGGCTGCCAGAGGATGGAAAAATCCTTCCTGCAGTTTCCAGGTAACTTCAAGGCTTCATCCAGCACTGATGAGAAGAGTTTCTTCGCCATTTTCCTCTCCTCCCTCCCCATCCTTACAGCTACAAAAAACCAAGAGTTCCTCAGGATGCCCTTGGGGTCACAGCAGACCTGAGCAGACCCTGAACCCAAAATCCCACCCTGCAGTCCCCCAGGGCAGGCAATTACCCAATTAACACCTTGCAGTGAGAACCCTTGTGCGCTAATTTATGGATGGGGGGGTGGTTCAAATGAGGGCAGTGCCAAACTTTGTGTGACTTAAATAAATTGAGTCCCCACTGCCAGGTCAGTGATTTGGAGCCCTTGCAGATGCCCTTTGCTGTCCCTCCACCCAGGAGCTGCAGGCATCATCTCTTGAGCCCAGCTGTTGCCCTTGAGGTTTACACAGCTGCCGTGGGGAATGGGGGCTGGGGGTGGGAGGTGCAGCCTCCCCAGAGCCTCAGAGCCACAGCAGGGTCAGAGGTGGCCACGTTTGGGCTCAAAGAGGAACAGGTGGGCACAGGGCTGGCATTTGGAACACTGGCACTTTTATTTTTAATGGCTCTCCCTCCCCCCTGCACACACGGTGCTGGAAATGACTATGAAATGCATCTGGCTGGGCTGAACAGGCATCCTGCCCTTAAATAAGGGAATAATCTTGGGTTTGGGGGTTGAATATTCATTCAAGTCACATTTTAATGCATACAAACCCATTCTGAATTAAAGCATTAATTTAGACTTAAAATGTATGGAGCAGGCTCTGATCAAGGCTTCCTTCCTCATCCCACCCACCTATGGGCTCTTTTTCTCTCTATTTCTGTTTTTCTCTTCATTGCTGGGTCGATGGGTCTGTGCAGCAGCAAGCACAAGGATATCTCAATTAGAGATTTGGGAATAACCAGTTATTCAGATAATTGTCAGTACTGAAAAGTTGGGGTGAAAAAAATCTTGCTGTGATTCAACTCAAGTGGTTTTTTTAAACTGGGTGGGAAGTGACTTGCTGGATTCAGGCAACGAAGGTAAGCAGAAAAAGAGAGGGAAGTGTGAAAGAAGTTGTTTTGAGTGAGAAAATAAATTAATACTCAGAGCAGTAATAATGAATAAAAGATGTGCTGAGCAGTGATCAACCTATCTGGGGCTCCCAACAACCCTGAAACATCACTGACACTTTCACTGAGGAGAAAAGTGATAGAAAGTCACCACATTTATCTCAAACTGGTACTACCTGTGGCAAGGGGTTTGGAGCTAGGTGATCTTTAAGGTGCCTTCCAACCCAAACCATTCTGTGATTCTCTGATTGCTTTCTCCTGGAGTGACAGGTTGGGTGTTCATCTATCTGATTTCCATAAGTTTCTGGTTTTTACTCCTGAGAGGATAATATCTCTGGGATATGATTCCCTGAGCAGTGAGTCCACCTTGGCAGGGTCCACCTGGGAGTCTGCTGTGTGTGACCAGACTATCAGAGTTTGGGCACAGAGAGGCTCTGCTTGAGCTCTCTGTGTGATGGCAGGCTGGGGAGCTGCACACCAGGCCAATGAGACCAAATCCCACCCCAGGGATTTGACAATGGAAAAAGATCTCATATCCAGTATCTGGCTTTACACAGCTGGGATCATTGCAAGTTGTTCTTTTGCACTTTTTTCTTTCCTTTTTTTTCTTTTTTAAATCGGGGCCATGGCACGCCTTACATAGAAGCCAATTGGTTAAAAAAAGAATAAAAAAATAAAAAAGAAAAGTGTTATTTGAGTCCAGCCCTGAGGAATACAGTGGCAAGCCATCCCCTCTGCTGGAGGTGAAGCAAAGCCCAGGAGCAGCCTGCTGCAGGGTCTTTCCTTTCATGTGACTAATACACACAAATCCCTCCTCCCTGGGGGCTGGGGGATCACTGACAGCGGGGACAGGCTGTGAGAAAGGGGTGAGGGCAGCCAAACTGTGCTCTCCTTTCATTCACCAGGGTCAGCTGTCCCACCTGTTCCTCCTGCTTAGACATGGGGAGCAGGGATGGATGGAGGGGATGGGGCAGTGGCAGCACTCACAGTGAAAACTCCTCGAAGGGAAGGAATTCCTTTTTTAAATGAGAAGGAAGTGGGAATTTGCTACAGAGGTGGAAGGAGAGAGGCTGCAGGGCACAGCAGGGCTGGCATTTGCCTGAATCACTTCTCTGAGAACTGGGGAGCAGGCCAAGAACAAGTATCCTAATGAAAGACTAATGATGGATGAAGCTCAGTAGGTGCTGGGTTGCAGTTTGATCCCGAAACCCAATCCTCCACCAGCTGTTTGTTTAAGCAAATGCCGAGGTTCACTCCACAGCAGCGCCTGCCCAGGCTTCCCCAAGAGATTTCTTCTGCCCAAATGACACCTCTTGGTTTTGTCCTTCCCTCCAAGGTCCAACCTGTGCAGGTTTCCTTTGGGATGTTTTCACCTACCTTGCAAAACCTGCAGCAGGAATCTTTTCTCACAGGCACTTGGGATGGTGTCCCTTTGTGCCTGTTTACACTGGAAGCTGTTTTAGGGTTGGACACTGGTGCTGGGTGGCTCCAGAGTGCCCAGCACAACAGTAGCTGGAGCCTTTTTTGGGTGACAAAAAGCCCTGTAACACAGAGACTGGAGGAGTGATGGTCCATCACACCGATGGGAAGTGTGGATGTGTCTGTGAGCAGCCCAGCAGAGGAAAATCTCTGGGAAGAACTCAACACCAGGAAGTTTTTCACAGTGCAGAAGCAGATAGTGCTTTACTTGAAGTTTTTTTTTTTCCCCTTTGTGACTGTATTTTTTCACCTTAGGAGGATTTCTGTACCTGGCAGGTGCTGGGGGTGTTTAGTCTGGAGAAAAGGTGCCTCAGGGGGACCTTATTGCTCTCTATACCTGAAAGCAGGGTGTAGCCAGTTTGGGTTTGGTCTTTTCTCCCGGGTATCAAGTGGTAGGACAAGGAGAAATGATCTTAAGTGGTGCCAGGTTGGATGTCAGGGAAAATCTCTTCACTGAAAAAGTGACTGCCCAGGGAAGTGATGGAATTCCTGGAAGTATTAAAAAAATGAATAAATGTGGCACTTTGTGGCATGGCTGAGTCATGGGCACACGAATATTTGATCAAAAGTTGGACTTGATGATCTTGGATGTCTTTTCCAATCTTAATGATCCTGTGATGGGTCTGGGAGCCAGCCTTGGCCTTGATTTTCCCTGACAATTCCATGTGCTCTGCAGACCCCAAGGGAGCAGGGGAGCATCCTCTGTGTGGCTGGGAGGAGACCAAAGCTGAGCAGACAAATCCCCTGCAAGATGCTGGTTTCTCCTGGCCCAGTTGCCATCCCTGTCACAGACATATTTTCTGAAAAATGCTTTTGCTAGGATTTTTTCTCATGAGAAGCTGAGAAGCCTCAGAGGAAAAGAAAAACAATAATTACCTGCTGCTGTGGAATGCAACAGGTGAATCTTTGATTGGTCCATCGGAGTTGTTTCTACTTGATGACCAATCACAGGTCCAGCTGTGTTGGGACTCTGGTCAGTCACAAGATTTTATCATTCCATTCCTTTCTTTGCTAGCCTTCTGATGAAATCCTTTCTCTTTCTTTAGTATAGTTTTAGTATATAATTTTCTTTTAATATAATATATATAATAAATAATGTCTTAAAATAATATAATATAATATAATATAATATAATATAATATAATATAATATAATATAATATAATATAATATAATATAATATAATATAATATAATATAATATAATATAATATAATATATATATAATATAATATAATATAATATAGATATATAATATTATATATTATAATATATAATATACAAATATATAATAATATAAAATATAAAATAATAAATCAGCCTTCTGAAACATGGAGTCAAGATTCTCATCTCTTTCCTTGTCCTGGGACCCCTGCAAACACCACCACACATCCCCAGGGTCTAGCATCTGCCAGAGGCAGGGGGCTGGGGGGACCTCACATCCTCACAGGAGATGTGAGCACAAACACACCCAACCTTGAAACCAAAGAAGCCTCAAACCTGTCATTAAAGCAGCTGCACCAGCAATAAATTTCGAATTTAAAGAAGTTCAGTGCCAGCTTAAAATGCAGCAAGGGTAGCTATGGGAACAAGCTCAACAGAATTTTATCCTGCTGAAAAGTGACCCTGTAAAGATGTGGAAGGCTCCTGGAAGAACCAGCATTTTTCCTCTCAAAGGAAAGGGTTGAATCTCTTAAAAATCAGGTAGAAAAATGGGGCAGGCAAGCCAGGCAGTTCATCTACAGGCTGCAAATGTAAGAATATTCACATTGAGAATTCACATTACATTCACAATATTAAGAATATTCACATTGAGAATTCATTAATGTGAATACTAAGATTTCCAAGGAAGAAAATGCTTTTGTTTTCCTTTGTAAAGAAACAGTAAAAAGGAGTGAAGAAGCCTGAATGCTGTTCCTACCAGGAGACATTTTCAATTCCCCCATCCCTGGAAGTGTTCAGGGTCAGGCTGGAAGGGGCTTAGAGATAGTGGAGTGTGTCCCTGCCCATGGCAGGGGGCTGGATCTAAGTTATCTTTACGATCCCTTTCAACCCAATAATTTTGTGATTCTAGGATTCTTGGCCAGGGGCTTTTTGTTCTGATTTAGGATTGATCATGAACAAGCTGTATTGGCTTTTTCATACTCAGATCCCTGCTTAGCACCACTGCCCTGCCTCAGCTCACTTCCCCATGGACAGTAGCCTCACCCAGCTGGATTCTGAGGGCCAGCAGGAGGAAGACAGGGATTCAAAGGGAAATTTGATCAGAGAAAGTTTTCCAAACCCCCCAGGTTCCTTTGGAAATCCCAGCTCAGCACCCTGCCTGCTGGTGTCTAATGAGCCTCTCAAGAAAAAAAGACATCGAACCCCAGGATTTATTATTAATCAGCCCAGCTTCTTAACACCTTCTCTGTGACCTTGGTTGCTAGGAAGTTGGTGTCAATACAGGAAAAGGGAAGTATTAATAGAAAGAAAGAGCAGCTGTAAGACCTCAGCACAGAGCAGCATGGCCAATGGAAGTCTTCCAGGCCACTCTTAACCCAGCCTTCTAGGAGAGAGGTAATGATTTCACACTGAAAGATGGTAGATTTAAATTAGATATGAGGAGGGAATTCTTCCCTGTGAGGGTAGTGAGGCCCTGGCACAGGGTGCCCAGAGAAGCTGTGGCTGCCCCTGGATCCCTGGAAGTGTCCAAGGCCAGGCTGGACAGGGCTTGGAGCAACCTGGGATAGTGGGAGGTGTCCCTGCCCATGGCAAGTGGTGGAATGAGATGAGCTGTAGGGTCCCTTCCAACCTGAACCATTCTGTGATCCTATGATAATGCCAAGCTGGAAAGCAGAGATCTCTCCCTGTGCCTGGAAAGCAGGGATCACAGCTCTGTGTCTGGACACTGGCACTAAGCTCAAGCAGTTTCAAGCTGTTTTTCTTTACTATGTGTCCAGCATGGCACACCCTGCATTGGAGGGGAAGCTGCTTATCCAAAGATAAATCCAGAGAAACACAATGCTGCAGACCCCCAAGTGGCATCAGTCCCCTAGAAACCTGATCTAGGGAGTGGCACCCCTGCCCACGACAAGTGGCTAAATTAGATGAACTTCTCAGTCCCTTCCAACCCAAACCATTCTGTTATTTTATGATTTTATCATTTTATGCTCCAAGAATGAGCTCCATTAGTCTGGCTTTCCCGTGGGATGCATTTTTCTCACCCAGGGTGGGTGCAGGAATTGTGCATTCCCACCTCATTTCCTGGTGCCAAGGCCTGACTTTGGCAAGCAGGAGGCAGGGAAGGCTGCTGCCCTTGCTGTGGGGTGGTGGATACATCAGCAGGGCTGGGAGGGAGGAGGGGATTGCAGTGGCTGCAGACAGAATTGTTAAACCTCTCCTTATCCCATATTTTCCTCCCCTCAGCTGTCCCGCTGGGAGGTGCCATGTGGCGTCCAACAACTGCCATGCTCCTGTCGCGACATGGCTGCTGTGAGATGGAGGGGGGAGCATGAGGGGCCCCCTCATCTGGCTCCTGCAAGGCTCCTCCATCCCAGGAATGCTCCAAGTCCTGAAGAAACAGAGTCTGTCCATGCTGCTGCCTTTGAAAAAGGCCCCATGGGCAGTGTCACCCCTGTGTTACACACCAGCGGCACTGTTTAGCCCAAATCACACTGGTGAGTGCAAGAGTTGGGAATAAATCCCACATCTCCTCTTCCTGCGCTGCCCGCTTGAACCTGGGCTTTTCCTCAAGCACAGGGAACTAACAGAAAACACTCCTGGACCTGTGTCAGGCAGAGCAGCAGCAGCCTAGCCTCTCCTGGGTTGTATTTCAAGTGTTGGACAGGTCTTTGACGGCTCCATGCTTCCATCTAGTGACAAAAAGCCACTGCTCACCCCTCCTGCTTGCTCTGCCTCCTTTCTGGTTCACTGCAGGAATATTTCTCAGATTCCAGATGCTGGGCCTGTCCATAGGGCTATTTCCATTTATTTACTCAAAATCTAAACCCCTAAATGAGTAACCCCAAACAAACAAAACCAGGGGCGAAGTTTTTGAGCAGAACTGTTCTTTGGCAGGAAAAAAGCGGCTTGCACATGTATACAAACACGCACTTGCTCATCAAAATGTGCTGGTTTCCTCTTTAGTGGGTAATGTCCCTAAAAACAGGCATCAGCCTGTGGTGACAAAGTATTTACATATCCTATAGCAAGGCTCCTGTGGACGTGGCCATTCCTCTCCTGATCTGAATTCTAGGCCTGGGTTTCTGGTTATTATGGACAATGTTTTTCATAGAACTGTGGAATAAAGAAGGGTTTGGGATGGAAGAGACTAAACCTCATCCAGTCCCACCCCTTGCCATGGGCAGGGACACCTTCCACTATCCCAGACTGCCCCAAGCCCTGTCTAACCTGGCCTTGGACACTTCCAGGGATACAGAGGCAGCCACAGCTTCTCTGGACACCCTGTGCCAGGGCTTCCCCACCCTCACAGAGAAATCTTCTTCCTAATATCCCATCTAACCCTGCCCTCAGTCATTTTAAACCCTTCCCCCATGTCCTGTCCCTCCAGGCCCTTGTAAATTGTTTCTGTCCATCTTCCTTGTAGGCTCCCTGCAGGTACTGGATGGGTGCAATTAGGTCACCCCAAAACCTTCTCTTTTTGAAGCTGGATTCTTCCAATTATCTCAGCCTTTTCTTGCAGGGGAGTTGCTCCATCCCTTCAATCATCTTGGTGGCCTCCTCTGGACTTGCCCTTTCCCTCTTTCTTTAATGTTTCAGCTCCTTCATGGGTAGGGCTCCCTATGCATTGTTTTTCTTAATCTGTGACTTTCTGCAAGAATAAACTCCTCATCCCAGCCAAGTCCTGTCAGAACCCAGGACATTCCTCTGACTGCCCTGGAGGACTTGAGACCCTGACAGGGGGCTCAGAGACCTTGGCACAGAGTCAAAGACACCTGTGCCTTCGATTTTAACCCATGGAAACAATTATCAACTTTGTGTGAGGAGTTACAAGCAACAAGGGTTTGAGTAGAATGATAGAGAATTTATCACAGGGTCAAAAAGTAGAATTTTGGGGTTTTAGAATGGGGGTTCAAGAGGCAAGATGGAGGAATCTGGGTGTGTCCAGTCTTTCTCCTTCTTCTTCTTGTCCTCCATCTTCTGCTGTGATGGTGGTGCTTTTGGATTGGTTAGAGTAGAGACGAACTGTCTAACATAGGTGATAGGTATTGAAAAATTATTGTAAATAATGTACACGTAGTTTTTAGTATAAAAAGATAACACTGCCCTGAGGGCAGTCAGTGTGCCTCAACCTGACCTGCTGGACAGATCTCAGCAGTTCAGAAAGACAATCTATTGGATAAGAGCAAATAAACAACCTTGAGAACCAGAGCTGAGGAATTCCGTCTTCTTCTTAGGTCTCAGGGCTGGGAAAAAGAGACTTTGTAACAGCTCGGGGTCATCTCTACACCAGAGACCACATCAAAATCCTTCTGATCTACAAACCTCAGACGTTTGGTTGAGTTTTTCTGGATAAAACATTTCTTTGGGATTGGATCACAAAGTGCTATGGATATCAATACTAATAGTTTTTGCTGACTATGACTTAGAGAGTTTGAGTGGCAGAGTGTGTTGGGAGAACCAATAAACCTGCAAATAAATCTGCAAACCTCGGACGTTTGGTTGAGTTTTTCCTGGATATAACATTTCCTTAGGATTGGATCACAAAGTGCTATGCATACTAATACCAATACTAATAATTTTTGCTGACTACGACCTGGAGAGTTTGAGTGGCAGAGTGTGTTGGGAGGAGAAATAAACTGTAATGGCCCTGATCAGCCTCACCTGGGACCACCCTCCCCAGGCTGGCTGTGGTTCCAGAGCATGATTTAACCTCATCTGTGGCCCTGTGCTCCCTCCCTGAGCTGTGCTATGGAAATACTGTTCTGTAATCCCCCTCTGGTCCTGCCTTTTATCAGGATCATGGGCTCGTGTTGTAGCTGAGCACCCTGCCCCGTCTCCTCTTGTTTCTGAGGGGGTTTCCTGAAGGCACCTTGCACCTGGTCCATCCCTTTATTTGGGGCTGTGAGTGGACCCTGTTACCAGCATCTCTTTCTGTCTTCTGGGTTCAAGTTGTCATCCTTAAACATCCTCTTCTTTAGCAATAGTTTTTTGTTTGAGAATTTCCTTGAGTTTACTCTTACTTCTGACCACATTTCCAGTCTAATTCTGCTAATGAGTAAACTGAGTTTAGATCACTGGGGGGGTTAACTCATATGAGGTTCCTGTGATCATTGGCTGAGACACTGGGGCTTGGCCTAAGAATAAACCAAGCACAACTGGTTCCACTGCTGGGCAGAACTCCAGAGCTCCCCTGAGGGTTGATTGCCCGTGACTTTGTGCCACTGAGTCTCTGAATTGAGGCTGACCAAGCCCATTCCACCTCCCTTTGGGGCTGAGGTGAGAGCATGAGCACATTCTGCTGCTGTTTGGTGTGTGGTAACTCATTAAACCTCAGTTATGCTGCAGGGGTCTGGGAACTTCCTGCAAATCTCAGTGGAAACTTCCATGAAGGTTTCCATACCAGGGCAGGGGCTCAGCAACCTTTGAGGGATTCCATCAAAATCCATCTGGGTTTCAAAGAGAGAAGGGCAGAGGTGGGAGTAGAGATGTTATTCAGTGTCTGGGGGAGGCTGGATTGAATCTTCCCAGGAGCCAAGGCTCTCCAGGCATGAATGATAACACTGTGAAAGTCCACTGCCCTCTTTTCCACAGGCAAGAAGACCTGTAGGGTCAAAGCTACTTGAGAAGTGATAAGGGCTCTAAAAACCTTTTGGGCAGAATTCCCAGCAGATGCTGTTTGGAATACCATGGAAAATTGAATTAATAATATGCAAGGGAACCTTGAAGTCCACTTGCTGTGAAAGTCAGTCCCAGATTGAATATCAGCATATCAAGACACAGTTTTTCTGTCATGTTGTAGGAGGGGAAAAAAAGAGGATAAAATGGAATAATTGTCCTCCTATTGGAGGAACTAACTACATAACAATGGAGGAACAATCATAGGTTATCTCTGTTATTGTTATTAAAGTCTTGGAACAAAACAGTTAATAGCGGCAAGTAGCTTAGGTTAATAATTAAGCACCCTCAGTGGACAGCTCTGAGCTGTCTGTGACAGGATTTGAGCCTTTTGGGAATCTTGTCTGGTGGGTTTCAGCACTGGGCAGGGTGACTGACACAACCCCAGCCTGAAACCTGTGACAGAGCTGGTGCCAAAGGGATGGAGCTCCTGTGCTGGTATCAGAGCCCCTGCCCTTCACTCATCAGAGGAATGGAGGAAGAACAAATTGAATAAGGTAAGTAAAGCCAGAAAGACTCCTAAAAAGAAAAACAAAATTAAATCCAAATGATGTTTTCTGCACCTGCATTGAAATGCAGAATTCACTTGTGCTGGACTCTGCCCCGTGCACTTTGCAGTGTGTTAAAATGTGCGAGAAACAGAAAGTGGTTACAGTGGGTCTTGTGGTCCATAAGCTGTAGAAACCAGGTTGGATGAGGCTTGGAGCAACCTGGTCTGATGCAAAGTGTCTGTGCCCATGGCAGGGACTGGAACTGGGTCATCTTTAAGGTCTCTTTCAACCAAAACCATTTTGTGATTTAAAAATGTGGCTAAATTAATGCAGCCATGCTTTTTCCATACTGAGGGTGAAGGCAGGAGAAGTTGACAGTCTGTCTTTAAATGTTAGAACAACTCCTGACATGGACTTTATAAAAAAAATGTGGGATATCTCTGGCTATGACAGCAAGTAAGACCTGGTCTGCAACTCAAATGTTTATATTCTTAAATTATTAGAAGAGTTCACAACTATTGCTGCCACAGATTTGCAGTGAGAAGAAAGAATACAGATTTTTTTTTTTATTTTAAGTTACAGGGAAGGTCCTGGAGCTAGACTCTTGTGAATTCCTCATCCAGTGTTCAAGATGAACCTTTGGAGAACATTTCTGCTGAGTGCTGGGCTGATATTCTTGGCAGGTAAGTGATGGAGATATGTTGTCTCCAACCATACCCAAAATCCACTGGAGATTGGACACAGACTGCCTGTGAGTAGTGGAGAAGAACCTCTAAAAGGTGTTGAAAAATATGGGATATTGACTGTAGCACATTGGACATTGTCCACCATTATTATTGATTTTCCATGGTATTGTTTCCATAGCCATAGAAGAGATTTCTGGATTAATTTTTAATTCTCTGTGTTCTACCTGAGTTCATATCATACCTATTGTTTTTTGTTTACTTCATGATAAATATGTCACTCTCTGCATGTTGATATTAAGGGTTCATGATGCAAAAGTGTCCAATATTTGCCTTTGGTGATCAATACTGATGTTTGATCAGATTGCATCCATATATAGCTAAGAAGCTGGAAATCTCCTAAAATGTTAATCAGGAAAGTGGATATCACCATAAAATGACTTTAGAAAATTCTGGTCAGTGGCTGCATAAAAGGAAGCCTGGTTCATCTCTCAGCTTCAGAGAATGAGGGTACCCAAAATAAATCCTAAATTATCTGAGGAATTTGGTGTCTTTATGAAAGCCTGGCACAGCAGATTATAGGTGATTAACATCACGAAGCAGGAGCTCTTTTCCAGCATGAATGTCTTTCCTAAGGACTTCAGAAGGAAATAGCTGGACAGGCTGTCTGGGAGCCAGAAAAGGATATATTTTGTAGGCACCCTTTGGCAGGGTGCACAGAAGTCAGCAAACACATTTCTTTGAGAGATGAAGGAATAAAAATATGTTTATCATCTTTAATTCTTGAGGATGACAGGAGGCTCAGGCTATAGCTTGATTCACCAAGCCCTAAAGGCATCAACACCTCCCTGAGGGGAGCTGTAAATGGGGGAGAGTGGTGGGAGAAAAGGATGGGAAACATTATTAATTTGGATGCTTGAGAAAGAAGAATGGGATGAAGGGTGGGATCACAGGAAGGCAGTCTCAGGTCACTGTGTGTTATCATGAATAAGTTTTTGAAAATATTTGCATTTCCCTTCAGCCTGATGGAGCTGGTTTGTTTTTGCAGGGACGGCCTCAGGATCACTTGTCAAGCCCCAGGAGGGGAGCATTGCTGGGGGAACATGGATTACCATCACCCTGGATGGTGAGCTTTAAATTGAGGAGTTATGTGTTGAAATAGAATCATAGAAAGGATTGAAAGAGATCTTTAAAATCATCTTATATTCCACCTCACTGCCATGGGCAGGGACACCTTCCACCATCCCAGGTCGCTCCAAGCCCTGTCCAGCCTGATCTTGAACACTTCCAGGGATGTCAAAATAGCAGAAAATCAGCTCCCTTCTGAGGTTTGTGGTTGGAGTGACAAACCCTACCCAAGAGAGCCATAGGCTATAACACTCATAGCATGAAATCAGCTTGAAATGATGACTTTATATAAGCTATTGCTGAAGTCAAAATGTTCACTTTATTTTTTTCAGATGTAGGGCTAGAAATTTCTTCCCTGCTCCTGCCCTTTTATTGCAGAAAAGCTAAAAATCTGCCCTCTTCATATGTCCTGTGATACTGGAGCATTTTAAAACTCTTATGATAAGCATGAGATCTGAGTAAAAATTTCAGAAAATTGTATGTATGTCATCCATTTTGGCCCCAAACCAACTGTACAAAGCTGGGTCTGATTTTCCACAGTGAAGAATATTTATTCATTGTGAAGAAAGTTGGTTTCTGAATCAGCTGTGCATGGTCATTAGCTGGCACAGGCTGCCCAGTGCATGGGTGGAGTCACCAGGGGGATTTAAAAATGTGTGGAAATGCACTTGGGGATGTGGTTTTTACCCTTCCAATCCTCTCCCCATGCCCCTGGAGGGGAAAGTGAGTGAGTGGCTGTGTAGGGCTGAGTTGACAGCTGGGGTTAAACCACCACAACATGAAATTCCACAAACATGGTTTTAAAAAGCCTGATCAAGGACTCTAAACATTATTCCTAGAGAAGCTGGGTTGTACCTCCAAAAATGCTCATTGTGTGACTGGGAGTGATCCTGTCCTCACAGAGCCCTTCTGATTGATTTTATTGCTTAGGCTCAGCATCCCACTGGGTAGAATCTGTCTCTCCAGCCAGTGCATCCCAGCTGGAGGTGTCCCTGGTGCACCCAGACCTGCCCAGGCTGCCGTGTGATGTCTCTCCTCTGTATTTGGACTTGCCCACCATAAGGTGCAGAACAAGGTATGATCCATGGTTACACTGTGGGTGAGACATTGCCCTTTGTCAAACAGGATCCTCCCTTTCCTTCAGTGTCTGCACAGGAAATCTGGGAGTTGAAAGAATTCCTATGGTGTTGGAATCTGAAATTTAGAGAATTCCAGAACTTTGGGCCTGTAAGTCAAAGTTTAGAATTAGGCTTTGATCTGAGACTTTGGAAAAGGCTTCCAGATGTAGGTATTAGAAGTGAGAATGTGGATTTATAGTTTAAAACAGAGGTTGGTTAAGTTGAAACAGAGGAAAATTTTGAGTTTTAGAGTATAGTACTAGATAGTATATAGTACTAAATACAGAATATACAGTACATATATATATATACACACTATATAGTGTATATATATGCAATATACACTATATATATACTATACAGTACTATATATAGTATAGTACTGCAGTACTATATATAGTATATAGTACTATATATAGTACTATAGAGTATATTTTTGTGTTATAACATGACTGACTAATAAAATTTACACTGTAGTATGAGTCTATAAGACAAAATATTTAAGGATTGGGTTAAAAATATAAATATTCTTGTTGATAGTGTTTTATTGGTTAATAAATATTTGCTACTAGAGGTCTCATGACCTTCTGAGCCATGTGGTGCAGATGTGAGTTGAACTCACCTTTCTTGCTTATGTAGAAGATAAGAAAAATAAATCACATTATTTAAAACAACTCAGAAATCCTCAGATTCAAAATTCCTTCACAAATCCTCACACTGTGGCCTCACTGAGCACCTGCTAACCTGGGTTGATTGACTTTTATTTTAAATTCATGAAGCACAAGGATACCTTGAGGGTCACAGTGAGGCTTCTTGGGCAGTCCAGGCTCAGACCTGCAGAGGTTTGTAGACATCCAGCTCTCAGATGAAAAACTCCCAAGAAAATCTTGGAGGAGACTCTACCAGCTTTTGGTGTCCTTGACCCGTCCAAAGCGATAGAGAGGGAATCAATGTCCTATGTCCTACGAATAGACCAGGAAATAAATATAGTTCCTTGTTGTATTAAACACATTTACAACAATACTTATACATTACAGTAATACATTATAACAGTATACACAATACAACAATACTTCTATATTACAGCAATACATTACAACTTATACATTATAACAGTTACATTACTACAGCATCTATCTCTTCTTGTCGAGGCGGTCATAACACAGAGCAAAGACTTCAAATGGCCCATTATTACTAGTTGGTGGCTCACCTACTTCCAGGTGTCTTGATTGGAGAAAATCAGGTCCCGACCTCCTTGTGGCTTCCACCTGCCACTCTCAGCTACACCAACGCTGCCTCCCCCACTCCGTCCCAGTGGGTCACAGTTGCCCTATACACTTTACAGCAATACTTCTACTCTACAGTAAACATTACAACCATACTTATATATTACAGTGTCCATCCCCTCCAGGGGCTTTTTCTGAAGCACACAGCCAGAAGCATCTGCAGCAATCCAATGAAGGATATTGCTGCTAAATTGCTACAGAGCCCTGGCATGTCCACAGGCTTCAGAGTCCATCCTCTTAGGATTCTCCAACCCCTCCTGGGGTCTACCCTCTTCTGGGATTATTCATCCCCTCCAGGGGAATTCACCATCTTCTCCTGGACCTCACAGCAGCCATCACCTCATTGCAATCTTCTGACTCTTACTCTGACTCCACCCTTTTATGCTACTTGAGCTTAATTGGTCACAGGTGTGGTTCTTAACTGGCCTCAGCTGCAACTCATTGGGGGATAAGATTACATACTGTGCCCCCTTACAATTCTCCCTACTGTTCCAAGCACCAGCTGGGCAGTTTGAGCAGCCTGTTTTCTATCCAGTCATAGCTTTAACACAGGTGGTTGGACTGGAAGACTGGGGTCTGAAGAGGGACCTAATGGGACTCTTCCATATTTTTCTGCTATGATTTGGCTGGGAGTTAATTTTGCTGGGTGCTGTGCTGGGAAACTGTGAAACAAGGATGCAGCATTAATTTATGGGCCAGGATCAAGATGCCCTGCAGACCCAGGCATTAATTTTATTACTAACAAATAACAATTATTTTCTGTGCATGCCTAATGAGAATGCTTGTGTTTTGCATTAACAATAATTTAGGTGGATTTCCAATGCAGTCCTGTCACCTTCTGCTCTTAACTGTGATTTCTTGCTGTGCTTCCACATTTCTTTTAAATTGTTATTTTAAAGTTTGGCTTCACATGTGTGAAGTTTGGGCTGACAGTGTAGAGCTCCTTTGCTCTATGGAAGTCTCAGTGGACTTGCTGTGAATGGAGAATCTGTAAAGGACTTGGCTCCTAAACACAATTTGTATAAAAATAATATAATACACATTTTCTTCCACCTAGGTCTTCACCCCAGGAGGGTTTGTACTACGTGGAGGTGATCTTTAAAGGACATGTGATTAACAACATGACTGAGGTGGAGAAAGAGAACTATTCTTTCAAGGTAATCACCAAGTGCAGAAGCGAGGATAAAGAATTCAAGGTGTGGAAGGGAGTGAAGCTTCAACATTGTGGCACAGGAAATACGTTGAAATGGATGGAATCATGGAATGGTTTGGATTGGAAGGGACCTCTAAGACCATTCAATTCCAACCCTAAGCTAAAGAAAGATGGGAAGAGACTTTTTGCAAGGGCATATTAGAGACAGAACCAGGGGGCATGACTTCAAGCTGAAAGGCAGTGGGTTTAGATTGGATGTTTGGAAAAAACTCTTTAATGTGAGGCACTGGCAAAGGTTGTCCAAAGGAGCTGTGGCTGTCCCATCCCTGGAAGGATTCCAAGCCAAGTTGGGCAGGGCTTGGAGCAACCTGGGATAGTGAAAGGTGCTCCTGGCCATGGCAGGGGCGTGGAATGAGAACATCTTATGGTCCCTTCCAACCCAAACCATTCTGGGATTCTGTGATCTCTTGCAGAGCAGAATCCTTAACCATGACTGTGCTTCGGGATGAGGCCTGGTGTTTTTGAAAGTCACATCCCACCTCTGTGCTAACTTTGAGGAAAAAGCCCAGCACTTTCAGTAAATTGCACATTAAAGCTGAAGAGTCATTGGGTGGTTCAGCTAGCTTAGAGAGCTGATGAAAAATCACCAGGGGATGCTGTTAATGAGGCACATTCCAAGCTAAATAAACCACAATGTGTCTCTTTGTTTTGGGGCTGGGCCCTGGGAGCTACATGTATTAAAATTAATTTTGCTTCTGCATTAGATTGGAAAAACTGCTGCAGGCACCAACAAGTCTGAGAAGCTCACACGACTCTGTCAGCCAGTGGCCCCAGTTTCATGCTGCTTTTGGCTTCTTTCTCCACATTATCTGCAGCCTGGAGTATGGTGTGATGTTGCCTTTGCTCCCCAGAAGTGGCCGTTGCTGGTGGAAGTTTGTGGCTGCTCATTCATTTCTAACATGACCAGGAGGGGAGGCAAAGGCTGAGTTCTGAAAGGGAATGGACTTCAAGGAAAACATAGGAAAAAAACTGATATGTGCAATGGTACCTTTGCATTAATGCAACAAATTAATTTTTTAGGATATTTATTGGGCTGTGAGCAGCATCTGTAAGTGCCAATGAGGTCTTGAGTGGGATCATAAGGAGGTGGAGAAGATGAGCATGTCCAAAAAGGGTGGGGAAGGGTCTGGAGCACAAATCTGTTGAGGAGCAGCTCAGGGAGCCGGTGGGGCTCAGCCTGGAGAAAAGGAAGCTCAGGGAGAACCTTCTCATTCTCCGCAACTCCTTGACAGGAAGATGCAGCCAGGTGTGAGTTGGCCTCTTCTCCCAAGTTACAAGATACAGGACAAGAAAATTACCTCAAGTTGCACCAGGGGAGGTTTAGATTGGATATTAGGGGAAATTTCTTCCCCAAAAAATTGTCAAACACCAGGGAAGTGGTGGAGTCACCAGCCCTGGAGGGATTAAAAAACCATGCAGATGTGGCATTTGGGGATATGTTTTACTGGATTTAGAAGTGCTGGATTAATGGTTGGACTTGATGATTTCCAAGGCTTTTTCCTCAGAGGCAAAGGTGGTCCTTTTCCCAAAAAATCTCTGTTGTTTTGCTGTAAGATGGGGCCAAGACAAAGTCTTTGCTTCACTGCTTTAGGGTACCCAACAAACTTGTCAAAGAGCGGCTGAAGTATTTCACATCTATGATGATGGAATTGTTCTAATGGATATACTATTGGGAAGAAAAATAATGTCACCATTCAACAAGATAATGCCACCATTCACCAAGATAAAATGCAATTTTTAACTTCAGCTAAAGCATGACTTAGAAATTTGATATTGTATTATACTGTGTCTTCTGGCATTGGATCAAACTAGGATGGGCAATCTGGGCACAAAAGATGATGTAAAAATATCACTAATCTAGACTGTGAATGGAGAGGGAGTAAGAAGGGAATAATTGTCCTTACTCCTTTCCCAGAGCAGGAATCTGCTTCAAAGATAAGTGTGGAGCGTGAGTTTCTGAAATGCAGCTGCTGGCTGGGTTGTGAGCAATGCACCATCAGGTGGGGTTGGACTGCTGCAGAAATAGCTGACATTTCACTGCAAATTTCTCTTTGCAGTTCTCAGCTGAGCAGACACCTGTGGTTTACCAAATTAATCCATCATCTGGCTCCCCAGGTATGGGACCTTTCTTTAATCTGTACTAACATGAACACCTTTTGCTTATTGGGGTTTTAGATCAGACTTTAAAGTTACATGAGAAGTCATTCAATGATTTTTGGTCTGAAAAATTAACTGGAATATGGCAGATTTTCCCCCCCATTTCTATTATTTCTGTATTTCCAGATTTCTTTAGATAAAATTGAAAGTTTGATCCTCAAAGTCAAGATTAAACAAAAGACTTTGGTCTCTCAAGAGTTCAGTCACATGGATGATTGATTGTATCACACAGATGTGCCTCAATCTAAATCAATTCCTAATTTCTAATTGTTATCAGGTGTAATTCAGCTCTAGATTCCTGTGCCTTGCTTTAAGGTGTCTATGTGTTAGCTGGATGGATGTTTCACCTCCCAGTGTGAGTGAAGAGCAGGAGAATAATCCGTTCCCAGATATGCCAAGATCCTTCTTTAGACCTTCACCCTGTCTGGCATCCAAATGATGTAATTTTGGTTGCCTCGTGAGGTTCTACAGTGGAATTGGGCTAGAAAGTGGGGTTTAGCTAACAAAATAGTTGAGGAAAAATTGTGAGGTCTGTGCAAATTCAGATATGCAAAAAAAATTTTTTTTTTTTTTTTTTTTTTTTTTTTTTTGGGTGGGAAACAGAGACATGTGCTTCGAGAAAAGTGAATTAAGTGCAAAATCATCTTGAGCCATGGTAAAAGCTGAGAGTACATTCAGTGCAGGAACCTCTGCAAAATCTATAAAGACCATTAATTCCTTTTGTTCAACTCAGAAAATCTGCAAATAAGTTCTCTGCTTTTAAAAGACTCTCTTCAATTTCCATTTCCTCTTAAACAGGAAATTTAATACAGATTCATGGGAAGACAATTGCTGGCAGATATGAGACCCTGGACTTCAATGTGGATTATATTGATGGGTAATTATGAACACTCAGCTATCTGCTGCAGTCCCTGTAAATTGGCATTTCTTCCATCATCCTCCTCGACAGCAATAAATTGCAACCAGTTGGCCCAGAATTGTCATTTACTTCCTTTGTGGTTTATTGCAGCTCATGAGTTGGGCTCCAGCAAACTTTGTTAATCTAATTGCAACTGGTCCATTAAGCTGGTTGGTTTGTTTACTGGCAGCACAGTCAATCACAGCTCAGTGTGAATTGTGCTGTAATTGCAGCTGGCTGCTGTAGATTTTATTTTGGCTAGCAAATTAAAATTTAACTAATTAAAATAATGTCAGAGTTGAAAAGTTAAATAAATTTTCCCCTTTCCATTTGCATTTTTTTTAAGAAAAAAATGGATTAGTTTGAAGCAGATGCTCTGGTAAACCAGAAGACTAAAGAGAAATATTTTGAGACAAAAGACTTTGTTGTTCACTTCTTTAAACACTCTGTAGTTGTTTTCTTGTTCTCAGAGGTTTGATATTTTTTTTAATGTTGCTTCTGTGGTTACATGGAACAGAGAAAAGCATCTAGGTTTAAAAAAAACCTTATTTTAGGACAGCAGCTCCTTTAAACACAGTGAATCCGACATGAGCATCACCACTGTCCTGCTGTGTGTCATATGTATTTCCATATGTATGGATATGTTACCAAATGTTAATTTATGATTTCTGTGCCAGTGAAGAATTAAGCCCAGGTAAGTATTTTAAAGATAAACTATTAATCCACAGTTACTCTGCTGGCAGTTTAAGGATCATTTCAGGTGTGTATTCTCAGTAGTTAGAAATTTTAATTGCAGCATCAGATATTTAACACTGACATGCTTCTTAATGACTTCTCAAGCTGACTGGAAATGTCCCTTGCTAAGGGATTAAACTCTCTGCTAGCATGAAGGAAAGTCCAATGCAGATTCCTGCCACGCCATCTCCACACTGTGCACATCAGCATCCTTTGTTTGAGATCAATTATTGTTTTACCTGCCTCTGGTGAGCCCTGGAAGCTTTGATGAGAGGGAAGAAAGGCTGCTTTGTCTGAGCACAGGCTGGACGTGCCTGCAGTGCTCTGCTGCCAGATTACTCATTTACAGCTCAGCCTCACCAAGAGGAAATGGCCTCAAAATCCCAGCATACCAGACAGGTTCCCTTTGTAGCTTCACATGAATAATTTGCCCATTTTTGGTGTGTTAGGAAATAGGTACCAGGTGGGGACTTGGACTTGACCAGAGCAGTCTGTCACTCAGTCACGCTGATTCAGGATTTGGAGCAAAAAAAAGGGAATGGTATTTGTGCTTCCAAGTGTGTTCTGCGCCTTTTTCCAGGCTTTGTATGGGATGCACTGGTCCAGTGATGCTGAACAAACATTTGGCAGCACTGATATTTTTTAGTCTTCCTTAAAAGGAAAGGTTCTCAGTATCAGCCACCTGTACTAATAAAAGCAAACTCTTCTAGGAAAACCTCATAAAACTGCATTCTGAAACATGGGCCATAGAAAACTGCATTGTGAGGGATGGGTCATCACCAAGTGTTTGTATTACAGGTTTTAATTACCTATTTCCTTTAATTGGCTGTTAATTCTCAAAGAATCATTGCCAACCTTTGCATACTCTGCTAATTACTCTGAATTTATTCCTCCCATCTTCTTCCTCCTTTCCAATGGAAGTTGTCCCATACTGACTCTTTAAGGAACAGATATTTAAAATTTTTATTAGGAGTTTGGGTGATTTCTGCTGGAAGTTGTTTGTAGTGGTTTTCCTCAATGAAATAAAGAAACGTCTGAGCTGCATCTTGATTGTACTTGCTGTAGGTGGTGCTGCCTGCTGGTTTGGAAGGTGTGGGTGGGAATTGCTCTCCTGGGGTTCAGCCTTGCCCTCAGGGAGGGGGGATTGGATCATTCAGAGCAGGCATGAGGTGTCTCCAGGAGGCCCCTGCTGCACTCTCACAGAGATGCAGCTCCCACAGTAATTGAGGAATGCACTTTGCAGGTGCAGAGATGAGAGATTAGGGCACGTCCCATCTTCTAGGTTAATAAATGCTAGATACAAGTGGGGGGAAATTCCTGTCCCTTGGGAAAATATTGGCTACTGATTTTAACAGGATCAGGTTTCCATCTGCATCACATCATATCTTTCCTGTTTATTTTTTGCCCAGGCCAGCTGTTCTTACCTCAGAAGGAGATGGATGGACCAGTCTCTGCTCTTTTACTGACAGGAGAGCTGGAACCACGTCAGTTCTGGTTTACTTTGGGTTTGTGCTGGTGCAAGGGTTCAGCACAGCTTGTGCACAAAAATATTTGTGGCTTTTGGAGAAACTCTTCTGCTTTGGCTTAAAGTGAAGAAAGACCCTGAGGATTTACGGTCTGTGATGGGGTGGGTGAGGGCTGCTGGCTTCCTGCAGCTTCAAACGCTTAAACATAAATGTGAGTTAATGGTGGGAATTGTGTCAAATTGTGTCATTCCATGGCCCCAGAGGGTTGATGTAGTGCCAGCATATCTGTTTTAATTTAATTTCTAATTCTCACAGTTTAGGAACCTGCAGAGGAACAGGTAAAGGGGAAACATTTTTGTCTTTTTATTCACCCTCCCTTTGTGCCTGCATTTGTCCCTGCTCAGTTTTTTATTTCAAGGGAGGGTTCTAAAGGCCACCAACAGCACCAACTTCCAGAAATAGGTGTAAAGGAGCCAAGCTGGAGCACTGCTGCTGGAAGACATCCTCCTAAGGTGCTGAACTCTTGATCTTTAGTGGGAAGATGGGTTGTTTCTCTCCCATCTCACCTGCTTCACTCCCATGTTTCTAAAGACAGCAAACCATGACTATCTTGGGTGTATAAGTCCACATCTTCTATTGGTTAGTTGATTCTGGTATATTTTGCTTATTTTTTGCTCCCAAGGCTCAGTGAAGTCCTTTGTCTCTCCACAGTTACCCTGTTCAGGTGAAGGATGGACTGGGGACCCTGCAGTGCCGGGTGGAAGGGAATCACATAGGTTGGTGGAAAGGACTAAAAACCATGGGTTTCTGTCATTCCTGCAGCTCCAGAGGATGCAGGGAGGAGGGTGTCTGTCATGACTTTCTGTTCTGTTTCCAAACTGGAATGGGGCTCAGGGCTGAGTCCATAAAAGCTTCTTTAGATCAAGGCTTGCCAGCCTTCAGCACAGCCCCTGCCATGGTTTGTGTCCTCTGCACAGCCTGGGAGGACATGAAGGGAAACCATGATGTGATGTGGGCATTGCTGACAGCCAGTAGTGAGATTTGGGATCCTTGCTGAGTTTCCTTCTTTAATCTTTCTTGTCTGTGATGTCCCTTCCCTTTAGTGCTTTATTAGAGGAATAAATTGGGTGTTCCCTTCTAGTCACAGTCTCCAGTAGCAGGTGGAATCCCTTTCATTTTTCCTCACTTCCAAGCACCTTGAAGAAGCTTCTAATTTCTTGTGGAGGCTTTGAGATCCAGCCTTCCTGTTTGGAAAGGATATTGTTAGTTAAATATGTAAAATAGATTTTCCTTACTATTGTAAGGAAAGTACAAGGAAGGGAGAATTGGGCCCAGAGAACCTGGACAACATTTGGTAGGATTTACTTCATACTTCTGCCTAAAAGCATTGTCACTTTTCTCTCCTCCAGGGTCCCACAACGTCAGCTTCTCAGTGTTTAACAAAGGAAAGTGAGTAAAAGAATCTTTTTTCCTCTGGTTTTGCATGGGAATAGAGCTGCATTTGAGTTCAGGATGAGTGAATTATGCTTTTACCTTATCAAGTGTTTCATTGCTCAGAAATGAGGTTTGTTATCTTTAGGAGATGGTTGTCAGATTTGGAATGACATGGGGGAAGGTTTCTCCCCAGAGTATTTCCCCTTTGGTGTTTTATACTTTACCTTCAGTGACCAAAATATTAGATACCTTATCTTGGACAAGGGGGAATGGCTTAAGGAGGATGGATTCAGATTGGATATTAGGGAGAAATCCTTCCCTGGGAGGGTGGGGAGGCCCTGGCACAGGTTGCCCAGAGCAGCTGGGGCTGCCCCTGGATCCCTGGAAGTGTCCAAGGCCAGGCTGGACTGGGCTTGGATCAACCTGGGATAGTGGAAGGTGTCCCTGCCCATGGCAGGGGGTAGAACTGGATGTTCTTTAACATCCCTTCCCACCCAAACCATTCTGTGATCTGTTAAATTTAGCTGAACTAAAACCTTTCACCTTGCTTTTAACTATTCATCCACATGGGAAAGAATTTAACCATAAAAGGAGGTGAAAACAGGTTCTGACTGTGTCAGAACATACTTTACAATGTGCTAGTATTTCTAATAAAGTGTTTGAACCATTTAATGGGGTCTCATGAGTCAATGTGCTGGTGAAAGGAGCTGTTGGAGCTTGCAGAAATGTTCCACTGTTCCTCTGGAGAGTGAGTGTCCAGCCCTGCCAAATTAAGGTTTGCTTTTATTTACGTGGCCCAGGATGTCTCAGGCATTTTCTCTCTTGCAGATCAGCAGTGCACAAAGGTGCTTGGCTCATCAGTGCCAAACAGGAGCTTTTCTTGTACCAGACTCATCCAGGTATTCACTGATCCACCTCACTGGCACTGTCCTCCCTCAGTCCCAGTGTGGTCTAAGGAAACACCTCTCACTGTTGCTTTTCCCAGGGATCTAATCCTGTTTTGTCCTCATTTTGGTGTTCCACTCCCCTGGTATGGGCTTGACTAAGCAAAAAACAACCAGATTTATGTGTGCTGTTCCTTGTCCTGTCAGATCAGCTACAGAGTTGAGGTATTGCTCATAGAGAAACTTTCCCCCCTTAAATAATTCTGTATTTGTTGAGGCTGAAATGTTGGAAATGCAGACCTCAGGATGAGAACTCCCACACTGGATACAGGGAGGAGGTGATGTTCAGCTACTCCAAGAATCTGGATAAGTGGTGAATGGCAGGGTACTGCACCATTAGTTGGAAGTGCACTGCAGGCTTTCCCAGAAACAGGGCTGGGATTAACCTCTGCAAGGCTTGTGCTCAGATCCCTCTTTCCTTCCCCTGCAGAGATTTTCTCCGTGTTCCCAGCCAAAGGGAGCCTGGCAGGAGGCACAGATCTCACTGTCACTGGGGATTTCTTTGAGGAGCCAGTGCAGGTCACTGCTGCAGGTAAGAGCAGAGGCGTGTGAATTTTATTTTTTTAAATACAGTTTGGCCCTGACTGCAAAACCCAAGAGGTGTTCAGGGATAGCAGTGTGGGAATTGTAGGACTCACCTTGTCCTCATGGTTGTTTTGCATGGGAGGCATTCACAGAAGTGATACAAATATATGGATAAGAACCTTTACCTTTAAACAACTCATCTTTAAAGCAATACCCGATAAGTTAATACAGCCCATAAACACAGCTATGAGAAGAGCTTATAAAAAAATGAGAAAGAAGTTCATGATTACATATTTTCCTGGTCAGCTGCTACTCGTAAAGAGAGATACAAGAAAACTATTTTCTTGTAGAGAAACCTCCATGACATTAACAAGAGAGACTTCTCTCCCTAAAGAAACTAAGGAAAAACTCTTCTAGAAGTAGTAAACTAACTAAAATTTTAGGGTTTTTTCCTTTACATTTTCATTAAGAAAAATGACGTTGTAGGGGGAGGAGAAATATCCTAAAGGTTTTGTTTTAATTCTTATTACTTTTTCTTTTAATTACTATTGATAAAATTCTTTTTATACTCTTTTAAAGTTTTAAACCTACTCCACCTTTCTCCTAGTCCTACTTCACAGCAGGAAATGAGTGAACACATCCTAATAAATACACTAGTAATTAACCAACACTAAACCCACCACACTCATTAATACATTAACCAAAAAAAAATCTCAAATTAGCAAACCAAAACCACTGCACACCTCCAGGAAGCTCCAGTCATTCTGATTGTGGGCATGAACTGTTCTGTTTGCTGGTAGTACCAGCCCAGGCTTGTGACAAAATGTTGATGCCTTTTAGGAACAAGCTCAAGGTTCCTAAGTTCTAGGAACTTAGCTAAAGGCTCCTAAGCTTTAGGAACAAGGTGGATGGGAGGGGATTCTGCCTCTCTGCTCTGGTGAGACTCTACCCAGAGTATCACATCCAGGGTCCTCAGTACAGGAAAATCATGGACCTGTTGGAATGAATCCAGAGGAGGGACACAAAAATGATCAGAGGGGTAGAACACCTCTACTATAAGGAAAGACTGAGAGAGATGGGGCTGTTCAGACTGGAGAAAATAAAGCTCCAAGGAGGCACCTTGGAGCACTTTCCAGTTCCTAAAGGAGCTCCCACAGAGCAACCTGGTCTAGGGGAAGGTGACCCTGTCCATATAAAGGTACATGTAACTGCATATTTGTAAGGTCCCTTCCTACCCAAACCACTCCATGACTCTGAGATGTGTTTGTGCTGCAGCTCAGCTGTGTCTCCATGTCTCCCACAGCACTTTTGTCTCCTTTCCCTGCTGGCAGGTGTTCCCTGTAAAGTCAAGCACGTCTCTCCCCAGGAGATCAGATGCACAACTGAGGCTGTTGGTGAGGGCAGGAGACTTGGAGCCCTCCAGCCAGGTGAGCTGTTCCTGGAGCTCCAAATAAGCAAACACACACAGAAATGGAGGGCAGAAACCCTTTGGTGATGACTGCAGTCATGAAACAGGGCTTTCCAAAGCACTGTCTGCTTCAACATCAGTTTCTTTTAGGGTGGTAGGGAAGGGGGGCTGGAGCACCTCTGCTATGAGGAAAGACTGATGAGAGAGCTGGGGTTATCCAGCCTGGAGAAGAGAAGGCTTCAGGGAGACATGAGAGCCCCTTCCAGTGCCTAAAGGGGGCTTTCAGAAACATGGGGATGTAAGCAACATGGGGATAGACTTTTATTAGTAATAGGAGAGGGGGTGATGTTTTAAAATTAAAAGGGGGTCTATTTAAATTGTTTCTAAGGAAGGTATTTTTTTACAAGATGAGGAAGGCCATGGCATAGTTTGCCCAGAAAGGTGGTGGATGTTCCATCCCTGGAAACATTCAAGGCCAGTTTGGGTGCACCTCTGAGCATCCTGCTCTGGTTGGAGATGTCCCTGCTCGTGGCAGGAGGTTGGACTGGATAAACTTGAATGGTCCCTCCCAAACCATTCTGTGATTCTATAGCCAGGAAAACCAAGGTGGAGAGCTCAGCCCACCAGGAGCAGGCAGGAGATGGTGGGAGGAAGGTCAGACTGGTGTTCATGGCTGTGGAAAATGAGGGGAAAAAGGCATGGAAAATATTTAGAGGAAGGATGGCTGAACTGGAGTTACTGCAGAGACTTCTAGGGACACTCCTTGAGTGGAGGACTCCTTGAGTAGGAGATTTTAATGCATAAAATGAGGCTTAACTTTGACTGTGGGTCGTCTCAGTGCCTTTTCCTGCAAGATCAGACATGTGAGCAGGTTGGTTGCTGTTCTCTCTGCAGAGTTTTGTTATTTCTGTCGGAGGGTTTCAAGGTAAAACAAATTCCCCATGGCGAGATCTGTGTTCTGCCTCAGACTGCAAACTACCCCACAAACAGAATCAATTTATTATTAAAATTTTCTCTCTGGCCTGCCTCCTACAGCACTGATTCCAGCATGTGCTCTGGGATTTCTGCTGGCTGCTGCTGAGAATGCTTTTGTTTCAACTTTCTAGGAAACAGAGGGCTTCTCTTTGAAGTCTGGGATGATGCCTCTGATCTGACAGAAGCAGGTCCTGGATACAGATGGCAGTTTGTACCTAATGCCAGCTCCCCAGTAAGGTTTCTGTCTGGGGCAAAGAAGTCCTTCAGGTACTCAGTGATCTTAAAAAGAGATGAAGCCATGGCAATCACCTTTAGCAGCGCAAGGTGGAACAAAAACACCTGACAACTCTTTATAGCAGAGCCTCACTGCATAGCTCCTATAAATCAAAGCAAACCCTTTGCTCCAAGGTCGTTTTGAAGCTTAAAATATGCAGTGAAGTGCTTTATTTTTTCCTCCTTTTGCCTTCCCTCTGTATTTCTGCTCTACCTGGCCTAGTTATGCTGAAATACCACCAAAAAGATTTGCTCTGGAAGTAGAAGGAGCTCCAGTTTGAGGCTGTTTTGGGCTGGAGCTCTGGCCAGATGTGGAGGGGCAGATTCTCAGCTGATGTTGGCAGCCAAGGTGGAGTTAATACAAATAAATAAATTCCTGAACTGTGTTGGTTCCCATTGCAACTTCTGATATGACCTTGAGAAACTGTGCAAAGTGCATGAATTCTTACATTTTTCTACCACTTCACTGTTTTTGTTGTTTGATTCTGAGCATTCTGATTTTGGCTTTTTCTGTGTGTCCAGGCTTAAGATTTGGTTTGAGAAGAAATGCACTGAAGTTGCCACCAACAAAATCATACTTAGTTTCATGGAGCTGTTTTTTCTTTCCTTTTTGAAACTTTAGTAAAACATTATTGACATTTAATGTGAAATTGGGTCATTTTGAGGTTAATTCAGCTTTAAAATAACAAGGTTTGTTTTGTTAAAATGGTTTAAAGATGTTTTCTTGTTACTCAGTGTACATGTGAAGGTGGGGTGTGGGGAGGTTTGTTGTTTTGGTTTTTTTTTTTTTATTTTTTTGCTGTAACTCCTTTGTATATTATGGATGTTCTGTTTTTGCTCAGCTCCAGACTCCGTGGGTTTTTTGTGGCTCCTCAGACCAACAATTACACCTTCTGGATTCAGGCAGATGGTCAGGCATCTCTCTACTTAAGTTTGTCCCAAGATCCAAAACAAAAGGTATTGTTATTGGTAGAGAAAAATGAGAGAAATGGAAATTAAAAATAAGGATGGAAAGGATTTTAATTAAGGTGACAACAAGCAGGAATTTTCCCAGTGTGGATTGGTTTATTACCTTTTATGAATCTATTGCAGAGTCAAAGCTGTGTGATTATTTTTGATATTTTACATCTGCCCTGTCCATTATATAGCTCATAAAAAAAAATAAATCACTCTTGCAACCAGAATAATTGATTGTCTTTTCCAAATTTTTTTTTGTTAGTTTAGCACATTTCTGTCTGAACTGAAGCCATGAGAAGTTATTTGGGGAACTGTTATTAGTGCTAGAACAAGCCATGGGAATTATCTTCTTTATAGTATTGAACCTTAAACAAAAGTTTTCTGATACTGTGACTTTTTCCTGTATAATAGGAAGGAATTTGTGAGCTATCAACTCACAGCTATCAGTTATAAACACAAATATGTTGTTTGGTTTTCTTTATGGAGCTGTGGCATTGGACTAAATGTTATTTGGGGCTGGAGAAAAGTCACTTACTAGTTTAATGGCTTCAAACTGAAAGACAGTTGGTTTATATTGGATATGAGGAAGAAATTCTTCGCTGTGAGAGTGGACAAGGTTGCCCAGAGAAGCTGTGGCTGCCCCTGGATCCCTGGAAGTGTACAAGGGCAGGTTGGACAGGGCTTGGAGCAACCCGGGATAGTGGAAGGTGTCCCTGGCCCATGTCAGGGGATGGAATGAAATGGTTTTTGATGTTCCTTCCATCCCAAACCATTCTGTGATTCTGTGATTTGGTTGTTCTGCATGCAGGTGAGAATTGCCTCTCTCCCTGCTGGCAATTCAGAGTGGTCTGAGAACTGGGTGAAGAACTGGAATGAACTTTGGCAGCCAAAATCCCAGAAATTTGAGCTAACTGCTGGTTCAAGGTACTACCTGGAAGCACTGCATCATGCCAAGACACCCAGCAAGGGGATGAGAGTTGGAGTCCAGATTCACAACACGTGGCTGGACCCCCATGTGGTGAACAACTACTACACTGAGCGGCACGAAATTCGGGCTCGAGCCTTGCACCTCCCAGAAGTGCAGGTCAGTGCTGCCTGCAGCTGCCTTGGTGGTGCCAGGTGTGAAAAAAAATGTGTGTTTCCATCTTGTTTTCAACCTCCTGAGACAGCTGGTGAGAAGAGCATCGTGAGCTGAAGTTGTCTGTGGTTTTTACATACGTGAGTGGGTGTGTGTGAGCACTCAGGAATGAGGGAAGTTTTTCCTAATGGTTAAACTCCTGAAGGACAGGAGCTTTAAGGACCATTTGCAGCTGCAGAGGTCATGTATCCCTTGTTCTCCTGTTAATGTAAGAATCCTGTTCCTTGTAGGACAAGGGCGGGGATCCCTGACTCTTGGAAGGGATCCCTGGTTCACAGAAGCTATAAAAGGCCAAGTGCTGGCTGTAAAATCCTCCTCAGGAGAAGATTCCAGGTTTGAAGTGTGTGTGTCTCATGCAGTTTGCATCTGTTTTCATTTTTTAATTTGCTTCTCTTTTTTTCCCCAGATGTTGACTGTGTCTGGTACAGGCTATTTCAGTATCTCCTGGAACAACACACTGAAAATGATCCCCACAAATGCTACAGCTCAACAGGTAGGTGCCATTAAACACAGACACAGGGTCCTCTGCTGGGAATTGGTGGAGCTCTGGTGCTTGATAGAAGTTAAGATTTGGCCCAGAAGCTGAAATTAACTTTATGTTATGTAGAGGTGATTTTTATTTTTTTAAACTGAGAATATCTTACAGTGAGATTTTTTTTTTTTTTCTTGAGCATTGACTCCCAGGTGTGTTCTAAGCTTATCATAACATTCAGATTTCTTGGACTTTCATTGATCCAGATCCTTGGACTTCTTCTCTAAGGCCAAATGAGCTCTGGCTCTTGTATGGCTCTGGCTTCTTCAACAGCCCTGAGGCTCTTGATGTGGCTCTTGATGTCTTGATTGTGAATTTGTCAACATTAAAGTGACCCTGGGTGATGGCTCCATGGTGGTCATTAGACTGAAGATGTCTCACACCCCTGAAAACTTTTATGTAAACATAAAAGTTTACACTCTGTTGAGATAAATTTTGTTATATTATAATTTAACATTTTTATTCTTTCAGTATTTGGCTATCTACTTGTTCAGAGCTGCTGTGCCACTGACCCCTGGCTGATGAAAAATGAAGTGTGTGTTGAAGTCTCTGCTGAATGATTGTAACTGACTGCTTTCCACTTTCTTAATTTATTTGAAAGGTGCAAGCAGCAATAGAAGAACTCCTTTCAGTAGGATGTGAAACTGAGCCAACTTCTGCTAAAATCCTTTTTCACTGTGGCTTTGAGAAAGAAGGTGGGGAACTTCTGTGACAAATAAGCAGTATTTATTGTGAGGATGGATCTGCTTTTATGACATAAGTGTTCTTTAAACTTTTACTGGTAGGAAATTTACACTTTTAATGGGTATAAGTACATATTCATGTTTATAATCTATTTGTTGTGTGTATGCATTAAAAATGATGTGATCAATATAATAATCATAGTGATAGGATATCCAGAGTTGGAAGGGACCCACAAGAATCATCAAATCCAACTCCTGGACCTGTACACGAGAGCCCCAGGAATTTGTATCTGAGAGTGTTGTACAAACACTTCTTGAACTCTGGCAGGAGAATTCTCAGAGTAGGGCTGTTTGACAATTTCTGGATACCCACTTGTTGTATTTTCATGAATCTTGACTGTACTGGTGTCTTCTGAATCACTTTGAAACCTCTCATTTTCTTTTCTTTTTTTATTTGTCAGATATGAAGAACATCATCACCACAGGACACATTGTCAGTGGGACAGAGCCTTTCTGTGGGAGGTTCAGCATCCACAGAACAAGCCAGCTGGTGAAAACTTCCCCATCAACACTACCAAGATATGACCTTACTAAATACCCACATGTGAGTGGCTGCTCTTCATGAGCAGTTTGCACTGGGCACTGAATGTTCAGAGCCTAGTAAACAACATGAAGTCATCTGGTCAACTTACAATTCCCCAAAATCTATCAAGTATTGTGTCTTAGCACAGGGCAGAGCACCTTTATTTGGTTCGAGAGTGGTTTTGGATCTCTAAGATGTAGATATTAACACAGCTGGTTGTTAGCTGTTCCTGGGGATACAACCCTTGCTGTGGGAAAGGAAGAAGTGGGATGGTGTTGGAGAAAGGTGGAAGGGACAAGGACAACTATTTCTTGACAAAAGGGAAAAATCCTTTATTGTTTGGTGCTTCATGGCTCACTTTTCTGCTCATCTTCTCCTGCTTTTGACAGGAATAAACCCAAAACTTCAGGGAAGCCCCAGGGGTCAGTTTGATGCCATGTTGTGGCACACCTGAGTGCCAAAACTGTCTTCTACAGCTCTTACTCCCTCTTCAGCTCTCTTGGAGCCCCTTTAGGCACTGGAAGAGTCTTTAAGGTCTCTTAAGATTCTTTTCCTCTCCAGGCCAAACAACCCAGTGTTAAACCAGAATTGAAATAGAATCTCTTCCTTTATCTTCCATGTACATTATGTATCAGTTACCTGTGGTTTGATTTGTGAAAGTCCTTCCCCCATTTTTTGTAGGTGTGTTTTGCACATAAAGGACATATGAGCAACATCCTTCATCTCTCAGTGTCCTACACCAATGTCTCTTCATGTCCAGTGAGGAGAAACCTCACCTGCCAGTGGGACTTTAATGAAACTGACTCTAAAAGGTATCCAGACAATTACGGTTATCAGAGATTACATTTCCCATAAGAAGGTGCAGTAGGAAAAATGAGGGAAGCTCTTATTTATATAGCAACATTTTGTTAGTTGGAGTAATCTGACAAAATGCCTACAGAGGCATTGCTGGAATGTGTTTCCATCCTTTTTTGGAGGATTTAATGAGTAAATTTCCATGATTCTTGCCATGTGCACTATCTCACCTCAGTGACACACAGGTGTACTTGAAGATTTTTGAGAACATAAATTCCCAGTTTCTTTCCTGGTTGATTTTCTGTAGTAAGAGAGAGAATTGCTTGTTTTTTTACTCCACCCTTTGAAAGCTTTGAAAATTGGTGTAGCCTTTGATTTTCTTTATTCACTTAAAATTCCATGAGTAGAAAACATTTGGTAGCAGACATAAAGGCAGACTTAAAAAAATCAGGAGTGTAAAAAAATGAAGACAGCTGAGGGTTTGAATTTTGGATTGACCCCCGCTGAAGTCAATGATGCTGTTGTGGTATTTTGCCAAAAATAAAGCAGGTGTAGTCATTCCCATATCCCACACTAGTGATTCAGAGGGGAAAACATAAGCAAAGATCTAAATCTTCGTTTCTCACTCTGGGGAATCCAACAAGGACATGGTGAGTAATCACAAACCACTGAGGATGTGGCTTGTGCTAAATGCCAGTAGTAACAAAACCAGCGCCTGATGTTACCTGGAATCTTCACAATCGCCTCAATTTGTTTATTGTCCCAACCCTGGTGTCTTCCAGCTGGACATTTACCTGCACCAACCTCTGGAAGAGCTGTGTGAATCTCTCTGTTCTTCTCCAGGACCTCCCAGCCAATTCCCCAGTATTTGTGCATCAGATAGACTTGCAGAGCCCTGTGCTGCAAAAAGAAACACCTGGATCATTTTATCTTGATGAGCTCATCATTGCTGACAGAGCTATGATTGGTAAAGGCATCTCTTTCGGGTTTTTTCCCTTTCAGAATATTCTGTTAAATCTATAGCAATAAAGATGGATGAAGCTTTTTCAAAGGGAAATTTCACAACAGGAACAAAAATATTTATTTTTTTTTTAACTTTTATATATATATATATATATATGTGTATATATATATATATATTTTTTTTTTTTGTGACAGCATTCAAGAAGGAATTGCCAAAATATCAATATTCTTGGTTTATTTGAAAATGTGGTTCTACAGATGGAACAGGCTATGGTGAAATCACCATCCCTGGAAAGGAAAAGTTCAAAAATGTGTAGATGTGGCACTTGGGGACATGGGTTAGCGGTGGACTGGGCAGTGCTGCAGAATAGTTAAACTCTGTGAACTTAGAGGCCTTTTCCAACCTTAAATGATTCTATGAAATATAAAACAAATAAACAAACAAACAAACCAAAAAACCAAAACCAAGCAGGTGTTTCCAGCTATGAAATGACAATACCCTGGGCATAGTCACCTCTGCTCTCCTTGCTCTAACGAATGTTTATGTTTTCTCTTTCAGTTTCTCAGAGAGACCCCAAACCCCTGTGGCCAGAGGGGAGGATAATTGAAGCAGTGTCTGTGGTGGGCTCTCCTCCCACCTACAACGTGTCCTGGGGGGTGTCTGGCTGTGGTGCCAGTCTGCCCCTTCTCTCTCCAAGGTAGGGACAGGGAGCAGCTCATCCCAATACCCTGTAGCACCTCTGAGAGTTCCCTCAATGTACCTGGAGCTGGCTGTCAGATGGGTTCAGCTGCTGAAAACAAGAGGTGCTGAAGAAGTTTGAGATAACGGGGTGTCAGATATCTGTGGGTCACCAAGGTGTGATGTGGGATTGGAAGGAAATTTAAGCCCTTCTGGAACAGCGGATGAAGATCATCCAGAGGTGTCTCCAAAACACTGTTAATGACACCAATTCCCACATTAGGCACTGGAAGTCCCCCTTGGGTGTCCTTGTTTGCTGAGATGGGGTTTCTGTTCCTCCCAACAATGACAGAGGAATCAGAGCCATGGGCTATAACCAGATCACAGACTGTAACGTTAAAGGTTTGTACTGGCAGAAAGTAAGTCCTGTAAAAGTTGGATTGTACCCAGCTGAGTCAAATGTAGTATCTTAACATAAACCACCAAGGGTAAGGGCAGGAATGAGAATACAGGGGGATTTTTGTGGTGGTTGAGATGAATAACCAGAGGTGTAACTAATAGGAAGGGGGAAAATTTTTACTCCTGTGTGGAGCCTGAAGACTGATATTGGAATGCTGCAAATAACACTGATGGCTGTATTTTTGGAATAAATTTAGAAAAAAAAAAGCAGTGAGGAAATAAAAAAGGGGGAAATTATGCCATAAGCATCATTATGGAGCTGAGGAAAATGCCTAGAAGAGGAAGATTTAAGAAGCTCCACCTCTTTAGCTAATTGAAAAAAAAAAAAGGATTAAGAAGCATTTGATTACAATACCTCTCACTAGGATAAAAAAAAGGTGTTATACACAGGTGGGCTTTTCCACCTCACTGAGGAAGGTATTAGAGAAAAGCAGGAATCAGCACAAACTTTAAAAATGGGTGAGCTGAGCACTGTCTTTGGACATCTTCAAAATAAACCTGGCTCTTTCTCTTCGCTGAACACGGGCTGTGATTTAATCCAATAAAACTCCTACCGCTGTCAGAACAGGAATATTGGCTAAAATCTTGTACCAGCTGTACAGAGGGCTCAGTGATCCTTTTGGTTTTGTTTTGTGGAAATTTGCAGAAGCCACTTGTTATCCAGACTCTCAACACACGGTGGCATCGTTGTACCGCAGAGAGGCTCCTTTTCCTTTGAAACACGAGCATTTTAGTGGCAGAGGAGAACAGCATTTTAACTTTTAGAAATTGGACTTTTGTGAACTTGAATGACTCCAATACAGATGTGGTGTCTGAGGGCATGGTTTAATGAGGGACCTGGTAATGCTGGGTTAAGGATTGGCTCGATCTTAGGGTCTTTTCCAACCTAAATGATTGTACTATATGAAATCTCACTGTAATTCAGGGGACTTGAGATTTTCATGGGCTCGAGGAGATTACAGTGTGAAGCAGGAAATATTTTTTTTGCTTTGCTGTGGCAGATGCTGTCCAGGCTGCACTGAGCTGGTTCTTTAGAAACACCAGTAGTGGCGTTTCTAAACACCGCTGGTTTGCACTTGCTGCTTGATGGTGTATAAATTATTTCTTCTATCATAAATTCAAAAGGTAATTTTCCATAATTTTCTGCTGTGTGCATTGGCTGCATAATTCACAGAAGCACAGAATCACTGGGTTGGAGGAGACCTTCAAGATCATTAAGTCCAACCCATGCCCCAACACCTCAATTAAACCATGGCACCCAGTGCCACATCCAGTCTTTTTTTGAACACATCCAGGGATGGTGACTCCCCCACCTCCCTGGGCAGCCCATTCCAGTACTTTATCACCCTTTCCTTAAAAAACTTTTTCCTAATATCCAACCTATATTTCCCTTGGCACAGCTGAAGACTGTGTCCTCTGGTTCTGTCAGTTGCTGCCTGGAGAAAGAGATCAACCCCACCTGACTGCAACCACTTTTGAGGAAGTTGTAGACAGTGAATAGAAGTTGGGAATACCCTTTTTTTTTTTTTGAGGTCTGGGCATCTTCCATTAAATCCTTCAGGAGTATTGTTCCCATAGGTGTCCCTGAGCTGTTGGTTGACTTGGGGGTGTCAGCAGTGAGAGTCTCCACTGCTGATGCCTTTCTGTGACCACTCTCTGTCCCATAGAGGCGCAGTGCTTGGGGAGGGCTCTAAGGAATATGGACACCTGAACGTGTCCACAGAGGATGTGAGAGTCAGCCTCACCATCCAGAGGCTGCAGAAGTCATCCCCACCTCTTGGAGGAACCTTCCACATCCACTTGGCCAACACAGTGATACCAGGTAAGGGAAGGTGCAGGTCAGGGCCTGGATTTCCTGAGCGGGAAGCCAAGAGAAGAATTAATTGCCAGAGGAGTTTTGGCTGCCCATGCCTGGGTGTGCTCAAGGCCAGGTTGGTTGTTCACAGAATCACACCAGGTTGGAAGACACCTTCAAGATCATCGAGTCCAACCCATTCCCTGACACCTCAACTAAACCATGGCACTGAGTGTTATTAAATAGTGTGGATGATCTTCAGATTAGACATTAGGAAGAATTTTTTATGATGAGGCTGGGGAAACAGTGGCAGGGGTTGCCCGGGAGGTGGGGGATGCCCCATCCCTGGAAACATTTGAGGTCAGGTTGGATGGGACTTTGAGCAGCCTGGTCTAGGGTTCATTGCTGGGATTAGATGACCTTTAAAGCCTTTCCAGCCCAAATCCTTCTATGATTCTATTCTATAATTCTGTGATTTGTTGGTGTTTAGGATCCAGTAAATGTCCCTCTTTTGTCAGCTGCAGAGGTTTGAACCATGACAGCCTTGCACTCATAATGAAACCCCTTCCTTTCCTAGGAGCAGGCAGGTGTGGTCTCCTGGAAATGGAGATATCCACTGCTCTCTAACATCTTTTGCAGGTGTTTCAGTGCACATCTCTGCCCACCAGCTCCGCAGGCTTTTGCAGGACAATGTGGACAATTTTACAGCTCCCTTCTTCAACACCAGTGACTTCACCGTGACCAGAGACTCCAGCTCCTGCTATGAAAGTGTCTGGACACTGACTTGGGAAAAAACAGCTGGGGACTTGCCCAATGTTATCAGTGTACAGTAATTTCTTTTACTAATCCCCACTTTAATCCTCATTTGATGTCTTTGGTCTTGGCTGATTCTCTCTCACAATGGTTGTTTTTATGAAGACACCATGGAAATTTAGGCAATCTTCTAATTTTGATCAGCACCTTGAGCAAATTCTAAATGATTAGAAAAAAACAGTTGTAGGAGAAGAAATTATATTGAGTCTGTGATTCAAAACCAAGAGATTTGAGTGTAATTTTTGTGCAGCAAAGGGGCTGGTATAGTGAAATGAAATCTTTCTTAATTATATCTACATTAATGTTTCAGTACTGTAACTGGAGCTCATCACAGATTTGTGGCATCATTTATTTGCCAAAAGGTATTTTTCTGAGAACTGTTTTGTCTGGTTTTGTATCTGGTTCTCGTAAGTCTCAGGTGAAGGTTCACTTTCCACTCTCCCAACCCAAGATTTGTTATGTTAGTTTTGCTTCAAGCAAAAGGGTCTTTTTGAGTAAGGACTCAGACTGAGATGCTTCCTACCTCAAAAGGAAACACTATTTCTTTGGATATTTAGCTTCTAAAAGTGTGATGTAATTTTCAACAAATTCTAGAGCTCAAGATGTTGGCCTGGAGGGTGAAAAATGTTTGAGCTGCCTCTTCAGCTCTTGCACAGGCCCTTATTTCACCTACAGTAATGTCTTTGAGAAGATCTTTCCATGCCTAAATCCAAAGTATATTATTGGGTATTAGAAGTTCATTTACCACCTGATTCCTGAACTTCTTTGTCATCTCTTTGACTGCAAGGTGGAGGTGGGAACAGGGAGGTATAGTGAAACCTTGAGTAATGAAGATTTAGAGGTCCAGATATGATTAATGGAAGAAGATGAGAAGTTTCCAGGAGTTATTGCTTGTAAAGATTCTGTTTTAATTTAAAATCACAGGACAGAAAAGGATGAGAAACTTGAATTCCTTGATCTTTGCCAGGTCTCTGCTGAAAACCTCACTGGCCTGAAGCCAACTGTTTCTACTCGTGTGGTTTATGATGGGGGTGTGTTTATTGGACCAATATTTGGGGACATGCTTGCCACCCTTCATAACCAAACACAGGTGAGTTGGTGTGCTCTCACACTTTTCACTGGTTCAGCAGGGTTGTGTAGCTCCAGGAGTCTCACAGGTATTTGGGTACCTTGTTCTGCCAATGAATCCTTTCAGGAATCTTTGCCATAAATTCCTCGTATTTCTCGGATGTGCTTTGCCATAAATTTCTCATATTCTGCTGCCTGGTGTGTGGAGCAGGACTTTCCTCCAAGAGCTGTTGCAGGTAGGGAGAATGATGATCATGGGTGATGGAAGACAATATCTTTTTTTTTGGAAGCTGTGACCAAGGGATGAAAATCTCTGAACTCCCACCCTTGGTGGGTCCTGTGGTGCTTGGACACCAAATTGGGCACACAATTCACCTGCGACACTCTGTTACACTGATGGGCAAAGTAAATGAGTTGGTGGCTGGGATATTCAACTGTAAGTTTGGCAAATCCTGAACCTCTCTGGATCTGAATTCCCCAGGAGGGAAGAGAGAAACAGGAGAGCTTCAGGCTGAAGGAGGAATCATTCCAGTCTGCTGGATGGACAAATGTGTTCCCAGCTGTGCTCTCAGATGTTGAGGAACAGGGGCTATTGCTGGCTTTGTTTCCAGCAGACTCACAGGCACTGTGGCCATAACAGGGTGATGTTGGATATGCTCCAAGCCCAGCTGTGCAACATCTGGGGCCAGTCGTCCTGCCTTTTTCATGAGCCATGAGAATTGCTCTTCTTCCAGTGACTCAGCCACCTATGACATCCTTTCCTTCCGTGCTGCACGAACCCTCAAACAGCCCAAGTGAAAAACACCAGTAGCAACAAACAGATTTTCTGGTAGTTTTTGAAGCTTTATTCTGGCAGTGTAAAAGTGTCCCTCTAATTATCCTGTCTGTGTCTAAGCAGACTATCTTGCAGCACTGTGCTCCTTGCATTTCTTTGGGACAGATGCTTTTCTTTTTGCAGGCACACCCTTAACACCTGGAGAGGGATAAGAGGGGCTCTTTTATGCTCTCTCCTTTGCCAGTTGACTCTTCAAAAATATCAAGATCTCAGGAGGGATATTTCTTGATATCTCTTTTAGATAGTCAAGGTCACAGCCCAGTTTTTTCCTTCAGTTTGAACAACAAGGGGCAAAAAATAAAATTGAGGGCTGCATGTTGAGAAGACATGGGTTTCATTTTAATTAGTCTTCCATGGTGTTTTAGACATAGTGAATTTATTCCTGAGGCAAAGTGGGAAGAACTAGGGGAAGGCAGGAACAGTCTTCAATGGGTGACTGGAAGAATAGGAGTTTGAGGAAATGTGGGTCCCAGGATGGTGGGAGGTGCGCTGGAGATGAAGCATCCAAAGCTGTGCCTTGGATGAGCCCTAGCAATCTGCTATTTAAATTTGCAATTAAATTTGCAGCGAGACTGCAGCAGGGTGAAGAACTCTCTGTTTGTGCCCTGCTCTAGCACTGAGTGCTCTCAATAGCTCAGAGTGGCTACCAGCATCTAGCTGTGGCTCTAGAAAACACCTCTGTTCCCTTACTAGCATTAAGGTAACTCTCTGGTCTGTCTGCAGGTCGTGGTGATGGTGAATGGTGTCCTTGCAAACTGTTCTGGCTCGTGTTCTTTCCAGTTCAGCCAGGAATTGACACCCATAGTCAGAGAAGTGGAATATTCATCAGGTAATGGGGCCTGGTGTCTGAATACAGTGGCCAAAATTCTGTGAAAAAGATCTGCCAGGTGCTGGTGATTTCATGTACATGTGTATCGTTTTGTAAATTTTTGATTTTATGGAAACTGCACTTTTATGGGTCACACTTTTATGGGTCACTTGTGATCAGCTCCAGTTCCAGTTTGCTGAGTGTACAAGTTTGAACTGAGAAGGGCAGTGGAGCTGGGAAGGGTCTGGAGGAGGTCTGAGGAGGAGCAGGTCTGAGGAAGAGCAACTGGGGGGGCTCAGACTGGAAAAAAGGAAATTCAGGGTGATCTTCTCACTCTGCACTACTCCTTGATAGGAGGGTGCAGCCAGGTGGGGCTTGGTCTCCTCTTCCAGGATGAAGAAATGTAGGATGATAGGAAATGGCCTTAATATGCATCAGGAAAAGTTTAGAATAGTTATCAGGAAAAATTTCTTCATTGAATGGGTTGTCAGGCTCTGGAACAGACTGCTCAGGGCAGGGGTGGAGTCACCATCCCTGGAAGGGTTCAGAGGGCTTGTGGATGTGGCATTTGGAGACATGGTTTAGTGGTGAACAGAGAGGTGATCTCAGAGGTCTTTTCCAACCTTAACTACTCTGTGATTCTATGGTAAAGGCATAAAGGGGAGAGAAACAATGGCAGGTTTGATGCCTATAGCAAAAATCATCTCTTGGCTCAAGTTATTTTTAATAAAAATTTAAGGAAAAATGTAACAGCTGGACAGGGACAGACAGGAATTGCTGTTATGTGGAACAGTGAGATATCACCAGTGGTGTAGCTTTTAGGATATCCCATTGAAGCTGTTAGAAACTTTAACTGTTGGCTGAATTTAAATTCTGGACATTGCTAGCCCAAAATTCATGAGCCACCTTGATGATTATATTTCTTCAGGTGAGGGGTCCCAGGCCACAGTGGTTCTCAGGGGAGCTGGTTTTGGTGAGGAGCAGCTGGCCCTGCAGGTGGAGGTGGACAGGAGGAGCTGCCACATTTCATCTCTGAATCAAACCCAAGTGGTTTGCCAGGTGCCAAGGCTGCCGGTCGGGACCTACCCTGTGACACTGCTGGTGACACCTCATGGCTTTGCTCTTGGTGCCACCACAGGACAAGGGATCTTCCTCACAGTCCAGCCAACCCTGGGAGCTGTTGAACCTCCTTCGACTTCAGAGATTGGTAGGTGTGAACCCCCCAAGGGAGCTGCTTCCTGCGTCTTCCTTGTCATGGCATGTTTTGGTTCTTCTGTACTTTCACTGCCAAGATTTTCACCTGATGAAGTTTTAAGGCTATGTGTGCCCCAAAGCACAGTCAAAAGTGACCTAAAGACTGACAGATTCTCTTTGTGCAGGCAACCAGTTTCCTGAGTAGTTTTGTTTGGGAGTTATATCTTCAAGTGCACATATATTCATTTCAGCAAATCATTAGTGCTTCACAGTCATCCTCCCATATCCATTTCATGTGTAGTTATGTAGTATTTGAATTAATTTGGCCTAAATAAAGTGGGTATTAGGGAAAATTTCTTCCCTGGAATGGTTGCCAATCACTGGAACAGGTTGCCCAGGCATTGGTGGAGTCACCATCCCTAGAGGGATTTGAGAGATGTGTAAATCTGGCACTTGGGCACATGGCTTAGTGGTGGGCCAGGCAGTCCTTGGTTACTGGCTGGACTTTCTAACTTTAGAAGGTTTTTCAAACTAAATGATCCTATGATTCTATGACTATGAAATGGCTGAACTCTGGTTAAGCCCAGCCCCATTAAAGCAAGTTCATGTTCTGAGGAATAAAATGGAAAACTCACCTTCTTAGCTTTAGATGCAAAGCTAAGAAACTTAGAGAAGCTAAACTGAATCTCCTTCCCTTCCCATTATACCTCCTCTCCTTGAAATAGAAGAAGAAATAAAGAGTGATAAATTCCATACCTGAAGAGCTTCAAAGAATTCTTTTCTTTTTGAGAGGAAAGAGTCTCCTCAACCCAATGAGAAATGTGGCAAACACTCTTGATATACCTGGGCTGTGCAGTGAAGGACAGTCTCAGATTATCCTTTGTTTTCAAGCAGCAAGGAATGCAGCAGAAACAGCATGAACAAATCTACTCTGACAGTAAAGTTACCCAGTCATTTCTCTGTGAATCTCATTTTATTTTTGTGATCATGGTGACAATCACCACTGAGAGCAGCACTGGCCTCAGTGCAGCTCACACATGTGGCTTGGAGATCTGACTGGGCCATGCTTGCCCCCATTGGAGCAGCCAGACAAAAGGAATGCTGATCTGTAAAACTATCCATGGACACTCAGGGGATGGACTTGGGATAACACAGGGTTCCTAAGCTGGAAGTTATGGCCACCTTTTAGTGTGCTTTTAGTTTTGGGGATTTTTTGTTTGGGTTTTTTTGTTTGTTTTTTAGGGGGGAGGAGGGGGTTCTTTGTAGTATTTTTTCTGCTGTTGATCTTTTTGGGGTTGTTTGGGTTTTTTTGATCACATGGAAAGAAAACTATCCTAACTCTTTTACTATCATTTTTTTGCCCCTAATGAGAGGGTCGTGACACACTAACTTTAAGAATCACTTTTAATTCATAGAAAACCCGAACACCTCAAACAACTCTAAAACCAATCCTGCTATGGCAAATTTTAGTGCTTGGGCCTTGCTTCTCCTTCCTTTGCTGGCAAATTCACTCCTGCCAATTACAGTGATCTGTCACTCATTAAAAAGAAAGCAAGAATAATGCTATCTTATATTACATGTGCCTGGAATGCTTATAATTGGAAAGAATTACAGCTTCCATCTGTGTTTTTAATTTCTCCCATTTCAAATACCTCTCTTCAATCTCATTGTAAAGTGCACACAGGCAGTATTTCACTGCATATAGATATAATGTAGATATCAAAACAACTGCATCAGTCTTTACACAACACTAGTGGATTCTGAACTCTAAATCTGAAGCTTCTTATCTGACAACTCTTGCATTTGAAAGTGGCTTCAGTTTTCACTTCTTGCTCTTTCTGACTCTGCGAATTTAATGTTACAGGATGGGAAGGCAACGGAGCACCTTGTATTTTGCTGCTTCAGCTCCCTCTTGTCAAAATATCCCTGGTCTCAGTGGTGCCATGCTGGGAGATCCCCATGACCTAACTCTAGAAGCATGGAATGTCTTTCTAAAGATACTCCCACGTTCCACTGAATAGCAGGAGCTTGCTGTTAATGTATCTGATTGCTCTGGTTGGCCTGGATTTGCTGCCAGCCACAGGAAATCAAGACTATACTTCTATAATTCTCTGGTGGTTTAAAGAATTAGCAGGAATAGGTAATTTCAGGAAAGTGTGCAAGGGAATTTGTCATTAATATATAATTACTTTAATGTAGAGGATTGCTTACATCACATGTGAAAAGAGGGATAAAAGCTCAGTAGGTTTACGATATAGCCATGCTAATAAATACAAATAAACACTGCATTAATTAGTGCCTGTCTGAACAGCCTGTTCAGCCATAATCCTAAAAACTCTGCAGTGCTGAGAACTAGAGAAAAAGCTCTAAGTTTCAAGCAACATTTCCTTTTTTTTTTTTTTTAAAGTTTCTCTGAATCGCATCAAAGCACAAACTCCAGCTTAGAATTGCCATTAATGCCCACTCCTGTTCTTTTTCCTGCTTCTCTTTGAAACATCCCTGAGCCCTCTAATCACTTGGAAAAGCAAAGGGGCACCTTGGCTCTTTGGAAGTGGATGCTGAAGAAAGATCAAACACAAGGCTGACTTGTGTCGGGCGTGATCTCGCCTGGGATTGGAGAGGCTCGGTCTGGCACGGAGGAGAGCTGAGCTTGCTCGGTGCTCCACGGAACGAATCCCTCCGTGACTTCCCTCACAAATCCGAGTCTCCAGCCCTGCCAAGTCCCCTTTCTATCCCAAGTTTCCTAGACACATGCTACAGGCTTTTCTGACAGCGGGGAGCTTGGCAGCTGTTTGAACTGTGAGAGCACCTGCTGCGTTAAGCTCATTTTCCATTCTTAGTGCTTCTTCCTTCCTTCCTTATTTCGTTCTTGGGCTGGGGATCTGGCTAAGGGGGGAGATCACAGGCCAGGGCTTGCTGGTTTAAATAAGTATGTCATTAAAAAATAAACCCAGAAAAAAAAAAACCCCAAGTCATCCTGTATTGTGGAGGACAATTCAAATAATTCAAATTCAAAGAATTCAAGTAAGGGAAGAAGGATCTCTGGTGCAAGAGAGGGAGCCAGGCACAGCAAGGTGGAACAGAGCATCATCAGCTCAGCTGAGAGACTTCTGTAGTCATCTATAAACAAAGAATTCTTTGTATATTAAAATATTCTACATATTGAATATCATAGAATAATTGTTTGTTTTAGGAGGACTCAGAGTGACTCTCAGGGGGACCAATCTGGAAGGGGTAAATGCAGTGTTGTTTGGATCCCAGCCTTGCCCAATTTCGGAGGAGGGCAGAAATTCAACAAGAATGCAATGTAAAGTTCCTTCTCGGGTAAGAAACCACACTTTGGGGAGCAGTCAGAAGCCACTGTGCCTTCCTATGCTTTCCTGGCCTGAGCTACACTAGGAAAGGGCAAAGAGTAACCCCTCAGCCAAGTCTTGTCTGTGGGGCAGTTTACTGTGGACTCTACAGATTAGACCAGTTTAGTAAAAAGTAGATTAATAGGAGATTTAAAGTGAAAAAAGCAAGCTCCTTAATTTAGTAAGAATATTGCAAATTAAAAACTACATAGTTAGTCTGGGATTTTATTTACTAGTTTAATGTATTTGTATGGATATAGCAAATCCAAATCTGCAGAGTCTGGGATTGTTTTAAGGTTTCTCAATCTCTCTAGATGCTCTTTAAAGTCAGCATAACTATAAATATTTAAGTAGAGTATGGTGTATGTGAAAGTTTCATCAGTGTCACGTGCCTGACTTTTGCATGGGAGATGCAGTAACATAAGAAATAACTTTTTTTTACAAAAATTGGTTCATTCTTATCTCTGACATTTTCTTTCTCTTTCTTCCTAGGGGGCAGAGGATGCTGCTGTCCAGGTGATACTGATTTTTGGGTACAAGTCAACAACAGTAACCAACTTGTTCCAGTATGATCCTTCCTTAAACCCTGCACTTGTATCCCTGAGCAGGAACAGAAGTGGCATAGCAGGTGAAAATGCAAATGTGTGTTGGGCATCTTCTGGAGAAGGGTGGTTAGTGCTGATGGTGGTGGGGCAGAGGGAATTTATAAATCTATACAGTTTGATCTAACACTTCTTGTTTGTTTTCTTTTAAATTTTAGTTCCTGTATTTCATGCTAGTCCTGGTCAGTTGTGGTTGGTTTTTTATTGGTTTTTCACTAGCATACATGAGGTAATGAGTTGCTTTGCCTATGGTATGGATGATGTCCACAGGATGTCAGGTTCAGGATAGTCCTGCTTTTGTGTCAGGTTTCTCTGACTCTTCTCTGAAACAATCCCATCCATTCATGCAGTGATGGGAACCAATGGAATGGCATGAAGCTGTGTCAGGAAAGGTTTAGGCTGGCTATGAGGAAATGGTTTTTCACCCAGAGGGTGGCTGGGCACTAAACAAGCTCCCCAAGGAATTGTCACAGCCCCAAGGTTGCCAGAGCTCAACCAATGTTTGTACAACTCTCTCAGGTACAGGGTGGGATTCTCAGGACTTTCCTGTACAGGTTGGGAGCTGAACTTTGATGATCCTTGTGGGTCCCTTCCAGCTCAGGGTATTCCATGATTCTGCATTTCTTAGTAACAGATTTATCCTGACAGGAGAAATGACCTCTGGAGAGTGTCCTTCTCCAGGATCCCCAGGGGTTGACCATAAGTTGACCATAACGAGCATCATGTGCATTTTGGGTTACTGAAAGCAGGGGACAGACAGCATTTCTTTCACCTAGTTCCCATTTCCAAGCCAAACTGTTCCTTCCTTTTTGATCTTTTTATGTTTTACTTTAGAATATAAACATAGACCTCACAGAATTCATGGGGACAAAATCCTAATTAGATCTCACAGAGTGTTTGCCATTCCTGTCTTTTGAAAGTTTCTATTTGGAGTTGTTTGGGGTTGTTTTTGGATTTTTTTTTTCCACATTTCCCTCCTTTTCCCCCCAGGGTTTTGGCTGTGTGTAGGAAATAGAAACCATAAACAGTGAATGATCTCCACTTACAAACAAGCCTTTTAGGAAAGTTTAGCACATTTCTGCATGGAAAACCATAACCAGTTATGTGGTATCTGACACAGTGGGGAAGGAAATGGGAGGAAGATAGCAATATTCCTGTTTTCTTACCTATCTCATTCCCATTCCTCCAAGAATATAATAATCTGAATTTTTTCTCTATTTTTGCAACCTCTCCAGTGAACACCTCAAAGCTACCCTCAGCTCCCAAATTCAATTGGACTCGTTCGGGTTAGGTGACTGCCAGTGCCAAAATTCCTTGTGCACTCCCAGCATTTCTGTTCATTTTTCCCCAAATGCCCTTGTCATTTTCTATTACTCCAGAATGCATAAATAAGAGAAAACGTCCTTTATCATCTGAATATTATTCAGATACCACAGCACCAAGGGGAGGTTTTTGTAGCCGCGGGCAGCTCAGGTGCAAAGAATTCCTTAATGTTACAGTGTCTCTTGAGCTGTGGTGGGGCTGAGTTCAATCTGCTATTCAGAACCTCCACGGCTTCCTCTTTTAATATAATTTTCCTTCTATATAATAAAAAGAATAAATAAATTACACTGATGCCTTCCAGGCATCTGGGATTAAGCTGACAATTGACCAAGAGTCCAAAGAGTTCATGTTATTAACATATTCAACTTCTCAGGCTTTCAAACTTTATTTGAGTCTTTGTGAATGCAGAATTGAAAAGTACCAGCTCCAAGACCTGCTTAGAGGAGCAAGTAGTTGAAGGAGTCTTTGTACAGGCTCTTCTGCTTCCTCCCTCCTTCATCCTTTCAGGGGAGACTGGAGGATGAGATTCACCTCCTAAACACATCCCTGTGCTCAGTGCTTATGTGTTTTGCATGGTCATTGAAGATAAATAGAAGTTTCTGTGGCGGGATTTGCCACAGCTCTTTTCTGTGTCTTGCCATAGGATGAATCATGGCATAAAATCTCTTTTCACTGACCACAGATAGAGCTATCAGTGAAAATACTGTTATTTGGACTGATGGATATCACCTTATTTTTTTTAAGCTATTTCAGAAGAAATTTAAGTTATGAAAATCTCTTGTCTCTTGGCTTTGTCCTTTCCTGTTTGTGCATTGTGCACTAATAAAGTATCCTCTATCACCTGAACACCGTTTGACACACAGCAGCTTAAATAGGAAAGAGAGTTGTGATTACTGAAAATAAGGTGCTTTGGAGCAGAGCTGGTTTTCCCTGGAACTGAGTTAATTTTTTTTGTGTAAGGCTGTGTTTTAGGTTCATGCTGAAAATGGTGTGGATAACACAGGGATGTTTTGTTATTGCTGAGCAGGGCTTATACAGAGTCAGGGACTTCTCCGTTCTTCACCCCACCAGTGAATGGGCTGGGGGTGGACACAGATTTGGGAAGGGACACAGCCAGGACAGCTGATCCCAACAGACCCAAGGGATTATCCAGACCATATTGCTCATGTTCAGTTTACAAAGCTAAGGGAGGAAGAGGGAGACAGAGTGATGGGGTTTTGTCTTCCCAAGTCACCATTCCATGTGATGGAGCCCTGCTGGGATGGCTGAACCCCTGCCTGCCCATGGGAAGCAGAGAATGAAGTTCTTGTTTTGCTTTGCACACATAACTTCAGCTCTACCCATCAAACTGTTTTTATCTCCACCCACAAGTTTTCTCCCTTTTATGCTTCCAGTTCTCTCCCCCATCCCACTGCAGGGGATGGATGTGAGCAGATGTGTGGGGCTGAGATGCCATCTGGGGTTAAACCATGGCAAGCACATCTGACTTTAGGTACACAAGGAAATTTTTGTTTTACTGTGGAAGGTGCCTATTACTATTACATGACTCCATAATTCTGAAAAACAGGCTCTAGACAGTTTATCAGGGATTAAAAAAAAAATAAATCTCAGAACCCCTCAGCTCCAGAGCTATAAAAAAACTGGTCTTGGTTTTTATCAGGTTCAGATATTTATAGGACAGACATTTATGGTAGGGGGACATGAATCCTATCCTGAGCGTTGCTGAGAGTGGCTGTTGGTGGTCATGACCAAGTTCACTATCCTGATGTCTCAAGACATCCCTGATAGCTGGTGACCTTCTGCAGGAGAGATTGAGTAGGATACAGAGCCACTGCAGTCTTCAACATTTTGGGTTTGGGCTGATGGGCATGACTGGACCTATTCTGGCATGATGGGACTCTGCTCTTCCTCACGAAATGGTCATATGTGCTAAAATAACCTTCCCAGAAACACTGAAGAAGTTCCCTTCCGTTCTCTGCAGGAGGTGAGGAGCTCCACATTGGACTATCCCAGTTTGCCAACTACCAGGGCTCAGATGTCAAGGTCCAAATTGGGGACTCATGGCCACAGATCCAGGCACAGACAGAGCGTGGGATTAATGTGACACTTCCAGCCCTGCCTGCAGGGTGGTACAATATTTCTGTCCTCATCAATGGCATTGCTGTCACTTCAAACAGGTGTGTATTTTGCTTAGAAGCTTCATTCTTCATCTTATTTGGTGTTTTAGGGTTAATCTGAAAAGGATGAGTTGAGTTTTTCACTATTTCTATACCTAAAGGTGAATTCTGCAGTGTGGTATGAAATTATGAATAATTATCAAGGCATTTATTTATCTGTGGAGCCCAAGTCAGCAAACTGCTAATGCTAGTCAATTAACTTCCCTTGGATCAGTAGGAGGCAGGAGAGAAGCATTTTAGGAAAAAACAGTTGATTTGATGAAAAATGCATATTCAGACAATCAAAGGTATTCACAGATTCAGGTCAAATGCAGATAAATCCTGCTGTAGGAAAACAGCAGAAGAAAAGAAACACTTTTCATCAGAAAAACAAAAGCTAGTTTGAACAATACAAAAATGCTTTGTTTGGAGAATTTTTAAATGATGATATTTCCATTTCCTAAGGTGACACTTCAAGTTCATGCCTAGATAAATGTAATATAAACGATTTAAAATGTAGGGGAAAGCTGACCTGGAATTGGGATATAAGAATATATTCAAAAGCAACACAGTTTTTTCCTCAGCCATGGCAGCTGCCAGGAGTGGTCCTGAAATTACAACAGTAGGGAGAAATTAGGTGTTTTTATTGCTCACAAACCAACTTAAGGTGCTTGTAATGTTAAGGAACCTCAGAAGGAGAAAAATTGTGGTTGGTGGGATGGTGCACAGGGATTCATCCCACCTGGTACTGGAGTTTGTCAGCAGCACCATCTCTTCATCTCCAGGGATAGATGGGAAGGAGATGGGTCATCCCAGGAGAGGACTCTGAGCTCTGGTGGGCTGTATTGATTGCAGGATTGGGAAGATCCCTTCTCTAAAATGTCATTTTAGGGAAGGGGATGTTTTTGAAAGCAGAGTGATAAAGTAAAATAGATGTAGATGGGACAGAAATAGAGCTATAACTTTTGAGTGGGCTTCAGGAACTCATGTTTGGGTTTCCTCTTGTTCAGTTTACTCCACTCTCTGCTGGAAGGGTGTGAGGAAAGAGGGTGGCTGTGATGCCTTTTCAATGCACTTCTATTTGGCATAGCTACAGTGGGGTCTGCTTGCCAAAAAAAATCCTTATTTTTGCTTCTTTTGATGGGCAATTCAGTTGGACTAAATTTGGCCCACAAGTTGCCAACTGATAAGTTGCCAATTGCTGTGATAGCTGTAGCTCAAATATGTCCCTGCCCAGGGATGGGAAGGGTTGGAATGAGATGATCTTTAAGGTCCCTTCCAACCCAAACCATTCTGTGATTCTAAACCACATGGAAAAATTTGGGGTGTTGGGTGGTCTTGTCACTGTGACATCAGCAAAGGGGGATGTGCCAAGTGGGTGCTTCGCTTTCTGGGAGTTGTAAGAAAGAAAAGTACTGCAACAGGAAGGAAAAATAAAAGAATAGCCCTAACTGCCCCAAATCCTTTCTGTGTTGGTTGTGTTTTGCAGGGTTGAGCCATTAATCCAGTACCTCTCTGAGATCTTCAGCATCCAGCCCTGTTGTGGCTCCATCCTGGGTAAACGGCATTGGTACATCTGCAGCCACTTATAGAGGTTAAAGGGATCAAGGGCACAGTTTTCCTGCAGGAATGGAAAGTGCATCCCATTTCACATCCGTTTAAATGAGGGGGTTTTGGATCTGTGACCCTTTATTATGCAGGCATCAACTGGCGGACAGGAGCTGTGTGGAAATGTGGGATTGTAGTGAGCATCCCTCCATCTGGTTGGCTGGCTCAGGGCTCCCTGTGCTTTGAAATTGATTTCCCCAAGTGTTTGCTCATGTATCCTTGCATGTTCCCATTGGGAAAACACAGCATGCCCACACCTGGCTCATCTGTGCTGTTTCTTTCAGTCATTTTGCCCCCATCTTTCAAGGTTTTCCATGTGAAAGTTAGGTGGAAAGCAGAGTACAATTGTGGTTTGAAGCAAACAATAATTTGAAGTGATCCCAAAAGGGATGTTCATTTTTGTTATGTTGAAAAGACAAAATAAAAAAGCCCTTTTTCAATGTTAATTTTAATCAAAAGGGAAATATTTATTAATCCAGTTCTAAGCTTTTAGACATTGGAAATAATTTAAGTGTGTTTCTGAGCAGAACATTGCTGAATTAAAAAGAAAAGTTTTACTTTAAATCTTCAAAAGCAGATTTGGGGTGGCTGATTTATTTTGTCATTTGGCTGGTGGTGGAGGAGAATTGAATGCCTGTAGTGAATTTTACATGAGCCCTTAGAAATGCTTTTATAGAAGACAGAGAAATTCCTGTGCTACAACCTCAGGTCTTCCACAGATTGCTCTCCCAGGCTCACAACACATTTAAAGACACAAAAATTCAGAGGCTTTGTGGTATGTGATTAGTTCAATAGTTTGTGAAGTGCTCAAGCCTTGAAAGATGAGAGAGTGCATAGAGCTTGGAGAGCAAATCCTATCAGTTTTGAAGATTAAGCCATACTACAAAAAATAATACAAGTTTTACCTTTTTTTATATTTCAGGGTAAATTGAAAATTAAATAAGAACTGATTAACTCTTTGGTTGTGGTTTTATGAATGGCTTAAGCTGACTTGAAACCTCTTTACTTCAAAAAGCACCAGTCCCTCCTCCCTTACCTGTAATCTTTTGTTGTCTCTAACACTTGTGTGTACATCCGGGTTAAGGATTTGGGCTCACTTAGAAAGAAACTTCATCATAAAACAACTTATTTTTTCAGCTAGATCACAGGAAAAGGAAGAGAATAGGCTTAATGGAAAAAGAGGTTGAAGCAAGGCAGGCCACTGGGAGTTCCAGTACTACAAACAAAAAGAGCAGGGACAGAGCCTTTGGGTGGGCTCTTCCCTGTGAGGGTGGTGAGGCCCTGGCACAGGGAGCCCAGAGAAGTTGTGGCTGCCCCTGGATCCCAGGAAGTGTTCAGAGCCAGGTTGGAGTTTGGAGTAAGCTGGGATAGTGGGAATTGTCCCTGCCCATGGCAGGGGGTTGGAAGGAGGTGGCCTTTAAGGCCCCTTACAACCCAAACCATTTGGTGATTCTATGAAATCTGACACTGCCTGAGTTTGAAAATATTCGCAGTTGCATTCTTCTTCCCTGTGGGCATCAGGAACAAACTACCTCCCCACACACCTCTAGGGACAGTCCCATTCCATGAAGAGTTCAGCTTCTGTTTGCTCTCCGGGGTCTTTCACAGCAGCTTCCTCCATTTCTGTGGTGGCTTTCTACAGTCATTTACTGCCACAAAGGTCCCTGGCTACTTGTTACCTTAGCCTCTTGTCCACATAGGATTGTCCTGATATATGGCTGCAATTGTCTGTAGCTGTCTTGTCCAAAAAAAAAGGATTTTGTTTCTTCTTTCCTTCGTATCATGCTTATCAGCTTTATCATAAAATGTTTGTGCTGGAAGGGACCTTAAAGATGATGGTTCAGAGATAATCATGAATTCCTCTTCTGCATATAATACTCTTCTTCCTTATTTTGCTTTTCTCCTAGGTGGAACACTGCTCACAATCTTTGGGGTGGGCTTTAGCCAAAATCCTGCCCTGGTTTCTGTGTCAATGGACAATCAAACCTGTACAGTTACTCACCTGGAAGAAGAGACAGTTTGGTGCCTGACCCCTCCAGCTGTTAATTTGTCTAATGAAGATTCACGTGATATCTCTGTCAGAGTAAATGTAGCCATCAGCAGTGGGTCATTTCAACAAACTCTCTTTGCAAATGGGACCATCACCTTCAACTACCAAAGAGCTTTGACTCCCCTCGTTACTGCTGTTGAAACAGAAATCAGAGATGGCAGCCTGCTCTTGAGCATTCAGGGAATAAACATCACTGGATCTGTGGCTAAGCTTGGACACACTGAATGTCAACTTGAGTTTCCATGGGGCAACCAGTCTGCAGTGTATTATCAGTGCTCTTTGCCACTCAACAGCCTGGAACCTGGGACTTTCCCCATCCAGGTCATCCAGAGGCAGCTGGGATATGCTCAGGTGACAGCAAGGCAGCAGGCCCTCACCATAACTCCACAGATAACTTCCATATTCCCATCACAAGGATCAATCTGTGGTGGGATGTTGCTCACTATATCTGGTGTTGCTTTGAAATCCAGGAAGAATTTGGTACAGGTCAGCCTGGAGAATAATTACTCCTGTGAGATCCAGAAGTCTGATAATGACTCCATCAGCTGTGTTGTCCTTCCAGGGGCCCACCCTTTGCACCCTCAGTGGCTGGATGAGGCATCTCGGGCTCTCAGTGTCACTGTGGTTGTCAATGGGGTCCGCAGTGTGTGCCTTGGGGGCTGCACACTCCACCTGCAGGAGCACTGGACTCCCCTGGTACATCTGGTGACCTGGAAAACCAATGGGACATCCACCCACATGACAATCAAAGGACAGAGGCTGGCATGGCAGGGTGACAGCCCCGTGGTACACGTGGATAACAGCACTGCCTGCAAGGTGACTTTTTGGAATGAGACCATCATCACGTGCCAGACAGCCTGCCTGGCCCCAGGGGAGCACAGCATTTCCATATCCAGCAGGAAAAGTGGCCGTGCTTGTTTCAGGGGGACATCCAGCCTTCTCACCATCCTGCCTTGGGTGTACCAGTTTTACCCACGGGATTTCAGCACCAATGGGGGAGGCCTGCTCAGCTTGGCTGGGTTGGCTCTGAAGGGAAAGAGGATGACTTCAGTCCTCATAGACCATCACCCTTGCCTCATTGTCAACATCACCTGTGTGCTCATCCAGTGCACGGTGCCTCCAGGGAAAGGCACGAGGGCTCTGAGTCTGAAAGTAGATGGACACTCCTATTACCTTGGAACAATAAGTTACAGTGAGGAATTTACCCCAGCTTTCCTTTCACTTGTTTCCACTGGTGTCCTTTTAACTTTGACAGTATCACAGGTCACAGAGATGGACAGTATCCAGGTGTTTATTGGAGATTTTCCTTGCAGCAACATCACCATCAGTCACTCCACGTTGCAGTGCACAGCTCCTCTGCTCCCTGTGGGCGAGTACCCTGTGCTGGGCCTGGATATTCCCAGGGGATGGGCTTCCTCCAACCTGTCGTTCACTTCTCATCTAGCACTGACAGCTGCACGTCACAACTGGGGTAAGTCATGGAGGGTTGCTGCAGTTCCTCCACAGGGTTTTGTGTGAGGCACTTTCATGACGTTTTGTCATGAAAGCAAAATTATGAATTAAAAAAAAAAAACTTTTGTTGAGAGCCAGCTGTCAGGCTCTGTCTTAAATCCCATTTTCTGTTCTTTTCTAAGGTGGCTTGAATGGAGGACAAGTTTCCCTGCATGGAACTGGGTTTTCCCCAGGAAAGACTTTGGTCACAGTCTGTGGCACCAGCTGTGAACTCCTGAGCAACATGACAGTGACTGAGCTGAGCTGCCTTGCCCCACGCCTACCAGGTCAGTTAAAACCCAGAAACTGCCATTGTGATAAAAATATCCCCTAAAATTTAACCCAAAATGGGGAGTCCTGGTGTATCTCATCCCAGGGGAACAAGGAGCAGCCCTGGAGAGAGGAGAGGAGCTGACAAAGTCCGGACTTGGGGATCTTGGAGGTCTTTTCCAATCATAATGATTCCATGAATCTGTCACTTCTGTTTTTTGCACTCAGTCGAAGGACAGATGGTGTCAGGGTGAGTTTTTGTGTCCATGGCCACGGATGTTGGATTAGATCCAGCACGTGCCTGTGGCCACACTTGCACGACATCAATGTTTCCTCACAGCAGTTATTCCTTGGGAAAGCTCCCCATGTAAAACATGCATATGGACTGCTGGGTTGGGTACCCAAGCACCTCTTAGCCATCATGACCATCTTAATGAATTAAGCTCCCTTAAATGCCTTTTCTTCTGAGGAAACACAAGTTGCACCAGAGAAGTTTCAGTTTAGATATTAGAAAGTTTTTTTCACATAAAGTGTTTTCAAGCTTTGGAAGACAGTGCCCAAGGAAGTGGTGGAGCCATCACTCCTGAAAGTGTTATAAAAACATGTGGATGTGGCACTTAAGGACAAGGTTTAGTGGTGAACATAGTGTTGGCGAGATGATGGTTGGACATGATTATCTTAAAGGTCTATTCCAACTTTAACAATTCTTTGATTCTGTGGCCACACACATTTTGTTTTGGTTACATGACGGGGTGGCCTCAGCGGGGTAAATGTGTAGAAGGAAAAAGGTGAATGACTGGAAGGGTGAGCAAATGACAGACCATGGCCAGTTCATACCTTTGGGAAGCTGGAGATGGGGATTTGACTTCCTTGAGAGGAGGATGGGATCATCCATCATGACCACAGCATCTTCCTTAACTGGAGAGAGACATGATGACCTCCACATCTCTCTTTGAGAGAAATAACCCTGCCTAAATTTTGGAGATAGCTCTTCAAAATGAGCATTTCCTGGGACAAGATACATTCCCTCCTTTTCCTATTGAAGGCTCAGAATTAGGCTTCTCAGGTCTGCAAAAGGCAGAATTTAAGCCTTTTAAGTCTCAGCTCTGAGCCATGTACCATTTCCCAAATTCTAAACATGGAGTATTCACCTTGGTGCTTGATTCCTTGGTGGAGTCCCTATCCCTGGAGTTGTCCAAGGAATGACTGGATGTGGCATTCAGTGCTCTGCTCTGGGTGACAAGATGAGGAGCAGTCAAAGCTTGGACTCTGCAATCTTGGAGATCTTTTTCAGCCTAAACGGTGATGTGATTCAGGGATTCCAACACTCAGAAGCTTAATATTTCAGCCCCCTCACAGCTCTGAAGCTGGAGAACATCTGGAGATCTGCAGAAATATTTGCTGTTCTGAGGCTGTCCAGGCATCCAGTATCCAGGTGATCAGAGACCCATGACCTCTTCTTCTTTGTGGATGTGAAAGACCAGGGTAAATTCACAGGGGTTTGTTCAAAGCTGTGTGGAATATCCATCCTCCAAAATAGAAGTTGAATAAATTATTTGCCAAGAAGCCACCCCAATGTGAAATTTAACTTTTTGATGGAGGGTTGGGACAAGAGGCCTCCAGGTGTTCTCTTCAGCCTCACTTATTCCCAAATTCTAAATTTACTCCTGTCATTTTGAACAGTTCCTTTCATCGAATCCCAGAAAGATTTTGGCTGAAGGAACCTTAAAGGTCCTCTAGTTCCAACCCCAGTGCCATGAGGAATACTAAAAAAGATGGAAGGGAGAAAGAAAAAGGGCTTTAAAACTCAATCACAAGCACTCAAAAAGAGACTCCAAGAGGGCATAAAGAGCTCAGTTTTCTTTGTTTAAAACAAGGCCCAGGCACAGTCCTGCTTGTTATTTTAAATAGAAAAAGACGGCGCTGGAGTGTTGGAAAAAAAAAAAAATAAAGCACAAAATGGGGCACCCTGGTTATTGCAGGGAGAATAGCATAATAAAATTTAATCACATTGATCCAAACTGTGTTCAGAACTCCCTAAGTGGTTGGTGCCAGAGGGATCCTCCGAGAAGAAATCTTACAGGCAGGAGGACCACGATGCTTCTTCCTGTCACTAGATGTCAGCAAGGGAATGCTGATAGCTGGTTGTGTGTCTGGAGGGGAAATGCAAAGGAAGCCTTCCTCACCCTCTCTCTCCTGCCCCGGGTTTTGCAGCCGTGCCAGTTTCACCAGTCAAGTTGCAAAATATTTGTTATTTAAATATTTACAAATTTTTTTTTTCTTAAAAAAATAAAAATCGTCTTCTAGGCTGCTCAAAAATGTGTTTGTCAGGCTCTTTGTACTCCCTAAAACATCTGTACTCAGCTTGTGCTCATCTACATCTGGCATGGGTGAATCTGTATATCTGTATACAGAGCAAGATGCTTTCCAGATACTCTTCCACCTAATGCCTAATATTTAAGCACTTTTTAAAATACATATTTAAGGTTTTAACCCTGCCCCTCACCACATTTAGGGTGTTTAAGTGCAGTAACTCCAGTCTCACCTCATGGTTTACATTGTTCTGTTTGCCTGGGGAATTTTGCCACTTGGTGCTGGCACATCCAGCACTCAGACCTTTCTTGCACTGCCTCATCCACATGGGAGAGGTGGCCAAAAAGACTCCAGGAATGGGAAAGGGAGGTCTGTGGTTCTCCAGAGCCCCTCAGTGTTGTGTCCCAGTTGTGGGTATTTGTCTGACCTTTCCCTGCTCTGCTCACTGAACTGGCTGATGTGAAGAGTTTAAGCTGCATTTCTTCTGTTACTGAGGGCTGTGAAGCAGAACCCCCTCTCTCCTCTGGCACTGTGGGATGTCAGGTGGCAATGGCTGCCCTGGCTCTCAGTGCTGGGTCATGTTGTGTCTGGCTTGCTCGAGATTAGAGATGTCCACGTGGGCAGCCCCAACTGGTCCATGTGGCTCTCTCATGTGATCCAGTCCACAGGGGCAAGGCTCTGCACGTAGGAAATGTGACTTCTTTCCTTCTTTCCCTTTGAGCAGGAGGTTTTCTAAGAGATGAGGAATTGCCAGGCTCAGCAGGATCCATCCATAAGCCTTCCTCATGGGGCTTTCCTTAGGAGCTGGTGCTGAGCGGGGTCGCAGTGAGGTTTTGGTTTGATCACTGGCAAGAGCTGGGCATGTTACTGAGATGTGCTCAACCCAGAACACAAGGAATGGGAATGCAAGACCAGACTATTTTATGAAAACTATTGTCTTTTGCAAGTGGCAGAAAAATCAATTCAGAACAGAGCTAAAATTTGATTTTCAGCCTTAAAGCTTAAAAAAAATTAACAAAATGAAATAAAATTAACAAAACCTCACTGCCTTCAAGGAAATACAGAACCAAAAGAAAAATGCCCAAATGAACCCATGTGTCTTTAAAGGTAAAGATATAACAGGCTTGATCACCATGCCTGGAAGGGTTCAAAAGCCATGTAGATGTGGCACTTGGGGACATGATTTAGTGGTGAGTTTGTCAGTGCTGGAAGAATGTTTGGGCTCAATATTAGAGGGCTTTTCCAAACAAAATTTTCCTATGATAATGAAAGCTGTCCCATTCTCTGGTTCTTGCTTCTTTGCCACTGCATGTGTTAAAATGCAGTTGTAGATTCTGTTCAGCTCAGATTAAATTTACAGAACACATAGTTAATGTTTTTGGGACTGAGTTGTGTTCCTGTGAAAGATGAGAAAACTGGCATGAAGCTTTAGACAGGTGAGAAAATATCTGATTATTCCTCTGAGGTGATATTAGGGTAAAACCATATATAATTTTTCCAGTAAGCCAGTCCCTGAGATTTTATGTTTTACATTAAGGTGAAAGTAAGGAAGGCATCTTTAAAAGAAGGTGAATTGATAAGAAGATGCATCAAGGTAAAAGCTGAGGCTGATTTTCCTGGTTTCATCAGTATGCTTGGAATAACAGATCTGACTTTAGGATTTTGATGTAGCAGTTTTGGGATCTTTGTTGGAGGGTTCTGGACCTGCCATTAACCAGACTCCACTGGTAAAAGTGGATGTTTAGGGAGGAGGATTTAGATTAGAGGCTAGAAATGAGACTGGTTTAAAAAGATGTGATTTGATGGAGCTCTTTAAATGGGGCAAAAAGAGAGAGGAATGAGTTTTGGTTCTAACAAGGAGATGCCTTGAGCCAGGAAAATATGGACTAGAGACAGGGAAATTTGGGGATTTGTATGAGCAGATGCAGAAGATATGAAGAGGCTCTGTTGTGGTGTTGTGGCAATTGGGACCTCAGGAGAAACCAGGGCCTCTGATGTTTATTGTGGAGATCAAACCAAAGGATCCAAATGGTCCCTTCTACCTTTCAAATCCAGAAATGAAGTTAAGAGGGGGAAATAAAGCATATTAATTACATGGCAGGAATGTTCTGACACTGAAATCTATCAGGCAGTGGAATAGATGCTTGAAAGGCACCTCTTGGGACTTCTGAAACCTGTCTCTGTGAAATGAATGTCTCACAGGGAGCAATTCTTCACAGGCAAAGGTTGGACTGCATGACCTTAACAGGATCCTTTCTCCTCTCCCTTTTATTAACTTTGGTTTTTTAATTCTTTGTCTTCCCTGCTAAGCACATGTTGCTGCTCCACAGTCCATTTTGAGAGGGGTGGATAACCAGGGATGTAAGTTTTGGCACTGGGACTCCTTGGGCAGTTCTTCAATCAATCCCCAGCTGCCCTTGGAGCCTCCTGTAGGTTTGAGCCTCATCACACGTCCAGCAGTTGTTATTAAACAGTGACCCAGAACAAAGCCCTTGTGCTGAGCATCCCAGGATCCTGGATTAAGCCAGAGCATCCCTCAAAGCCAGGGCTGGGGGTAGTCAGTCCCTAAGCCATTACCACCACACAGAGATTTGGCTGCCGTAGTGTCTGATCTCAAAAGGGAAGCTGTAATGAGCTGAGAGCATTCATCCCAGCAATGGGATTGCAGGTTTGATCTTTATAGGGAGTATAAAGCCTAAAGCAGCTTCATTCTGGGGTTTGAACACTAACCAATTAAGCACAGGGAAGAACTGTGTCCCAGAACAGGCAGAATATCCTTTTAGGACGTGCCAAAAGTGTGTTGAAATCTTTAGTTGGTATTTTGTGCTGCTGTTTGGTAGGAGATAATGGCACCAACAATACCAAGGGCTATTTGTGTTTCATGGTTGGAGGAATGGGAAGGGAAAGGCCAAGTCTTCCTCCTAAATGAATAAAGACATTAAAACCTCTGAGAGGAGGGAAACAGGAGGATCTTGGAGAACCCCAAGGAAGAAGGAATGGAGAAAGAACATCACCTCTAAAAGTGATATCTCCATCTGATGGACAGGAGATGTGGGCGGGGAGGTGAGATTTTCCCCTCCTTCTACCTGAGAGAGAGAAAACAATTCTAAGTTTGATTCTGGGATGTACAGATGAAGTAGGATTTGCTTGGATTCTGCTTCCTCTGATCTCTTTGCAATCCTTTTTAGCCATATTCTAAAACTTAGGTTTTATAAATTAATACCTTTGTTTGACTGGTTTGAGTTAAAAATGATTTCAGCCATTGATAGGATATAAGGCCTCCTGTTCCTACAGGCATGATAACTTTGGGATGAGGGCATTGGAGCACAGCAGAAATGCCCACTTTCCACATTTTTGGGGTTGTTTCAGAAGTGCCTGACTGTTCTTGTGCTGAGCTCTCAGGGCTGTGCAGGAAACACCTTCTGGTGACCTACATGAGCCAGGCAAGTTCTTTGACAGCAGCAAAACATTGAGGAAAACAGTCCTGACATTCTGTGAGTAATTTCCACCATTCGTCCCAAAACGGAGTTCAAGTGGTTTTCCACATAGGAAAACTCTGCCACATTCTCTTCAAGACTACAAAAGAAAATCAAAGCCTTCCTATAATGAATTGGTTCTCCTCCAGGTTGTTGCAAATGCAAGATCTTGGCAGCATTTAGTCCTCTTGGATGCTATTTATTTGTCAAAGCACACATATTTAGTGCTGCTTAAGATGCCATTGGAACATCAGGAAAGACACATGGCTTTTGTTGTAGTCATAGAATACCTGAGGTAGCACTAGATAGAATTTTTGGACAATAAAAGCAAAATCTTGCTGTCATTCTTTTAGGCTTCTCTGCCTGTGACTTGTCTCAGATGTAGATCTTAAAGGCAGGGATCGTGTTTGGGTCTGTTTGGATGCCAAGAAAGAAAATTGCCCCTGGATTTTGGGAAGGAAAGGGATTAAGCAAATACTGCAAAATTTGTGAGCATGTGGGTAACTTTATTTTCTCATTCTAAATCCAGAGAAGAAAAATAGAGAAGAATTATAAACTCTCTCTCTGAAGTTCAGAGCAGATGAACTGATAGGTTTTAATATTTCAAAAATACCTGAAACATTAAAGAGTTATAAACTCTTCAGAAATGCCTCATATGAAATAGTAAGCTTTAGCAAAATGTGCTAAATATTTTAATACAGGAAATAGAATACTTTCATATTTTTACAATTTCAACCTTCATTTTTTAGGATTGCTTAGGAGACAAGACATGCATTAACAACAACACTTCCCCAGCAAACAAGGCACCTTTTGGACAAATTGGAACTTACAAAAGCAAATAGAAAAAATCCCTTTCTTGATAAATTCCCATTGATTAGATTTCTGATGCTTAAGGAATACTCTTGGATGCTACAGTGCAGTCTGTTATACTGTCCACAGACCTTTTCAGGAGTTCATTACAACCATTTGGTTAGTTCAGGATTAATGAATATTCCCCAAAAGTCAGCGCTTTGAGAGAAACAGATTTAATATCTGTCATGGTTTTAATGTTTAAAGTACTCCTGTCTAAAATTGCTAAACCCAAATATTTCAACTGAATCTAGACTTAAGCAACAGTTCATGATATTTTTTTAGCATTTTTTGTGTGGATTTAGAATAAGAAAATCTAATTTTTTCTCACACTGAATCACTTAGGTTGGGAAAAAACCTCCAAGATCATTGAGTCCAACCTGTGACTGATCCCCACCTTGTAACCCAGACCAGAGCACTGAGTGCCATGTCCAGGCCTTCCTTGCACACCTCCCAGGGATGGTGACTCCACCACCTCCCAGGGCATTGCATTCCAGTGCTGAACAGCCCTTTCCATGAAAAAAAAATTCTTCCAGATGTTCACACCACTTTTTCTTTAAATAAACCTCAAAACAGCTGCTCCCATTACAATTTTTACCTCATCCATGGAGGCAGACTTGGACCACATCTTAAGTCATACTCAGCTGTAAAGCAAGGCGGGAGATCCCAGTTCTCACCTGCTCCCCAGGAGCCCTCCAAGCTGTGTCAGAGTTTCCTCAAAAACTGTTTCTGGGTTTCAAACTTGTGATATATGTTAAACTGTCACATCTCCTTGGTAAAAGTTTTGTGCCACATTCCTGAATTGTAAACCACGTTCTGGCTCTCCCAGAAGAAAAGTCCATGCTTGTATTTAATCCTTTATGTCATGTCCTTCTGACAGACCATCCTGGTGCTCAGGGCACAAAGGAGATTGCATTTTGCTCACACAAAGCAAATAGGGCTGAAGGAGCTGCATGGAGACCTAAAAATCCTCAAAAAGGAAGCAGCTAAAGAGAGGCTGGGTGCACATCAGGAGCCCAAGGATGATGGAATGGTTTGGGTTGGAAAGGACCTTAAAGTTAATTTACTTCCATGGGCAGGGACACCTCCTGCAATGACACCTCTCAGTAGTTAAAATGTGCTCAATGTCAGTGGTGTTTATGCTGCTTTGGGTTTTTTTTTTCCCTCTCCTGTCTTGCAGCCTCTCTGGCCATTCTCTGTGGTCTGACACATTCTTCTGCCAGCTGCCAAGAGGACAGAGCCACTTTCATCGAGTGTGACATCCAAGTCCTGGTGGGCACCTCCCAGCAGAGAGGATCTGTGTCCTACTTCTACATCTGTGGGGACACCCCACCCCAGGGACATTTTGCTGGACTCCTTGCCAGGTTAGTGCTGTGTCTCTCCACCAGTGGGTCCATCCACAAATTACATCTCCCCATGGCTTTCCACCTTTTGCAGGGTTGTTCCAAATGATGGACTGAAGGAACAAATTCTTAGTTCTCACATTGATGCCAATAGAGCTGTTTAGCTCTATTGAGACCACTAGAGAGCTCTGCTGGGTAGTGGAATTCATTCCCTGTGCCTATCAAAGCATCTCCAGTCCCCCCTCCTTCCTTCCTGCCTTTTTAAAGTGGTTGAGAGACATCAGAAAATCCATCTCGTAAACAGCCTGCTTTGTTCCTTCTTAGGTTTTAATATTTATCTTCTGATCCAAAGCAACATCTGGTGGATGCCAATGGGAAAAAAGATTAGGCATTATGAAAAGCAGAAATCTTCTTTTTTCTGTTGTTTTCCCTTTTTTTTTTTCTTCCTTCTGTTTTTTTTTTTCGTTCTTTTTTCCCCTACTCTGCCTTTCTCCAAGCATTTTCATGAGTAAAAAGTCAAGGAGTAAATTCAGCAGGGTGTGCAAGGGTGCTTATGCTTTGCAAATCCAAGGCCAACCTGTTCAGGAGTATAACTTGGAACTGTTGTCTTTGCTGGAGCAGTGAGGATTTATTCCTGCTGAGCACTTCTAGGGATAAGTGGGATGTCTGAGTTAAGGAATAAACAGGTGAATGATTAAAGATTTGGTTTGGAAGGGACCTCAAAGGTTATCTTGTTCCAACCCCATGGGCAGGGACACCTCCCACTATCCCAGGTTGCTCCAAGCCCATCCAACCTGGCCTTGGACACTTCCAGGGATCCAGGGGCAGCCACAGCTTCTGTGGGCACCCTGTGCCAGGGCCTCACCAGCCTCACAGGGCAGAATTGCTTCCTAATCGCTAATCTAAATCTCCCCTCCTTCAATTTGGAGCCACTCCCCCTTGTCCTATCACTCCATGCCCTTGTCAAAATCTCCTCTCCAGGCTTCTTGTAACTCCCCTTTAGATACTGGAACAAGTGGAACAAAACTTTCCAGAAGTTATTTAGTAAATAGAGAATTAGAACAACATTGTAATGCACTGCCCATGATTTGCTGTATGTGGTGAACAAGCTTCTGGCTGCTGCATCTTGCCACAGTCCAGGTATTTCAGTGAAGTTGCAGAGATTTGATCCTCATCCTGACCTGTCCTTGCATCATACCTGGTGTTGATTCACCAGAGGGAGCTTTGGATAACCTGAATTGAGAGGGGGGGAAGAACCGCAACTGGCATTCACTGTACAAAGACAGCAAGACATGAATTCCACAATTTTTTAAACTTGTTTAAAAATATAAAAATAAAAGTTTCCAAGTAAAATTACTTAAAAAAAAAAGTTTACACAGCTGCGACACCTGTCTGTGGGTATGTAACTTCTTCCTCACCAGTTTTTTAAATTTGGTCTAGATTTCATCAGACCTGGACTTTTTAAGAAAATTCCTCCCAGTTTTGAGAAAACTAGTGTTAGGCAGAAAGAAATTATTTTCCTGCTGAGGAGACAGAGGGCAGAATTCTGCCCTGATCTGTACAACTGGCCAAGTGTCCAAAGCCACACTGTGCATTGGTAATATCCTCTAACATCTCAGGAAATGGAGAGGACAGATCTTTTGAAGAAGACAAAAGTAAGGAGACTTATTAGGGAGAAAAAAAAAAAAAGGTGAAATTGAACTAATTTAATCAGTTCTACTGCTCCCAGAATGACTTGCTTCAAATCAAGACACTCCAGGAGCTTTGCCTTGTCTGGTTAAACTTTGCTTTGCTTTTTCTCACATCAGTGTAAGCCCAATCCAGAGAGCCAACAAACTTGAGAGGGACAGGAAAACCCCATATGTGTTTCTTTTTTGCTTATTTTTCCCTGAATATCAAAACTGGGCTCAGCTCTTAATTGATAAATAAATGCATAATAATAATAATAATAATAATAATAATAATAATAATAATAATAATAATAATCATTACTTTTTTTTTCTTTCTCCATTTCTTGGTTTTGGCTACCACTGTGGAGAAAGTCACAAAGTCCTTTTACTGACTGTTTGCTTATTGTTTTCACTTTGGTTTTTAGTCCAATTTAACTGTGAATGCTCCAAGACAGGGTTTATTATTCCTCCTGGGAATCCTATCAGGGAGAGATTTCTGAATCAAATCAATCAACTTTTTTTACCTACTATTTTTCCATTTTCCCCACTTCTTCGTCTTTCTTATTGTATTAACTTTTCACCCTATTGTGCTCATGCTTATCTTTTAGTTGAAAATTAAAACTTGGGCTGATACTTTTTTCTAGTGAGATTATTTCTGAATTAAAGGGAAGTTTATTTCTTGCTAAAGAGAAGTAGGGGCAAAGGTTGTTTGTTTTCAAAAAAGTTTCCTGATTTGAGAAATCTCAGAAAAAATAGAAGGAAAAAATTGAGAGGTTTGAATCATACAAGTTAACTTATTTCAGAACTTCTGAAAACTGTTTTCCAAATTTCTGTTCAGAAAAATATTTAATTTTAAAGTATTAATGGAATTTGCAGTCTTAGAAAATGTAAATGTTTCCACCAGAAAATAACTATTTTGAGGATTTCTGAAATAATACATATCGATTGCTTTAATTAATAATAGTAAATAATAAAAATATATATGAATTTTAGTTCTCTGCAAATTTTCAAGGTTAAGACACTTGTCTGTGGATGGGGACAAAACCACTGAGGTAATTCCTGGGTTAAGTGCACATTGGATCTCTCCTATTTTTCTTACTAATTGTATAGAATCACAGAATAGTTTGGGTTTGAAAGGACCTTAAATCTCATCTCATTCCATCTCTGCCATGGGCAGGGGCACCTTGACTATCCCAGGTTGCTCCAAGTCCCATCCAGCCTGGCCTTGGACACTTCCAGGGTTGGGGCAGCCACCTGGACAGTGTTTTTCAGTGTTTTCAATAATATTTTCTTTATGTAGTTTGTACCACAGCCCATCCTTTATCAGCTCATAATGGCAAAAGCACATTCCTTTAAAGAGTTGTAAGCTTTGCCATTAACATCACTTGTATCAAGGTACATTCCTGAATTTAATAATTCACTCATTTTCTTGCATTTTCTTCAAACATTGCAATTGGTTAGGAGTGTTTCAGAATGTGCTTGCATGAGGACAGAAAGGACCTGTCTCTTACAAGCAAAGTGCATTTACTTTTTGCAAAAAAAAAAAATCTGTGAAAACCACTCAAAGGTCCTTGTATTGACTTGAATGTTTGGGAAATTGTATCCATGCCCTGTATCTAGCTGACCACCACCCCCTTCTGCCTTTAAAACTGTTGGTTATTTAAAAGATGCATTTTTTCTTAGAGCTTTGAAAAGTACTTTGCAGTCTTAAGACAGCCCAGTCTACTGAATTATTGTACAGGACAAGATAAATTCTCAAAGTGTTGCTATCTAAAGCAAGCACAGCTCCCCAAGGCTGGCTTTTGATTATTGATACAGCAGAGGGAAAAGTTTATTTAAATATAAAAAATAAAAAATTTGCTGTTAAAAGGGTTCAGCAACTTGCAAAGGCTTTTTTCCCCCCTATTTTTTAGTATTCTTGTGGTTTCTAATGTGGTTGATTCCTTTACCGCTTTAACCCTGAAAAAGGGCACCAAAACAATCAGCCTCTAAATGCAGGTCAAGCAGAGCTTTTTTGCAGAGTGAGCTGCTGCATCCAGCAGGGAAGTTTTAAATCTTCAGGCTCATCAAACCACTGATCATCACCCTCCCAACAAAGCTCTGAGTCCTGGCTTTCAAAATGGGTCAATTTTGGGAGAGCTTTGGGCTAAGGAGGTGCTTCACTCCCTCTACTCCTCTCTCATGAGACCCCATCTGGAACAGGGTCCAGCTTTGGGGTCCCCAGCACAGGAAGGATTTTGAGATGTTGGGGTGAGTCCAGAGGAAGCAGGATTATGATGATGATGATCAGAGGGATGGAGCAGCTCTGCTGTGAGGAAAGGCTGGGAAAACTTGGATTGCTCAGGCTGGAGAAGAAGAGGCTGCAGGGAGAACTTAGAACACCTCTTAATGCCTAAAGAGACTCCATGAGATTTGGAGAGGGACTTTGGACAAAGGCTTGGAGTGACAGGGGAATGGCTTCAAACTGACAGAAGGCAGATTTTTGAGAGTTATTAGGAAGGAATTATTCCCTGTGAGGGTGGTGAGGGCCTGGCACAGGTTGCTCAGAGAAGCTGTGGCTGCCCCTGGATCCCTGGAAGTGTCCAAGGCCAGGCTGGATGAGAGGTTGAAGGTGGAAGGTGTCCCTGCCCATGGTAGGGGGATGGAACTGGATGGTCTTTTAAGTCCTTCCAGTCCAAACCATTCTGGGGTTCTGATCCCAGACACACTTTACCTGATAAAATCTTGTTTTATGGGATTTTTAGGAACCTGAAGGCCTCTTAAAATCCTGATCCTGCCTATCTGATCCTCTGTTTTGTTGAGTTAATCACACTGCGAACACTGCCCTTTCTTAGCTGTTCAGAAAAGCTGTGTAATTTCTGATTTGCTGGTTGTTGTGTTGGTGTTGCTGTAACTCCTCTCCTTTCTCCTCACCTTCCTACATCTTGCCTGTGTGAAACTGATGATGGGGTGGGGAGGAGAGGAACAAGTATCAATGGTCAAGAGCCACTGAATTAGGTTGGAAAAGACCTCTGGGATCATCAAGTCCAACCATTAACTCTGCACACACTTTGCTCACCATTAAACCATATGTTGAATCCTATAGCTCCCCACAATGAAACATTACCAAAGTCAGCAATTGTCAGCAGCAAAACCAAAGAAAAAAATGTTTCTCTCCCACCACGTTTTCTATTTCTTCTTCCCCCTTTGCAAGGGGAGGCTTTAGAGCAAATGTCTGCTGGTATAACTGGCACATATATCGAATCTCCTTAGTCTGGGCTGTTAAGTAAGTTTAATTAATTTACTAAGTTAATGTTCCAATGTTAGCAACAAAGCATCATTGCAATCAGCTGGGTAGCAGGAATTGGAACCCCTAAATGAGCTCATTTTTTCACAGTTGGAATTAGGGACCAGTTAGCCAGTTGTGTGGTTTTTCCAATTTCTCCCCTTGCCCTAGGGGAGTTGCAAGTTATTCATTCCCCATTGCTAAGTGTGAGTAAGATGGGGAGGGGGGAGACACAAACCAACCCTACTCCTTGTAGGAGTCCATCTTTGCTCCCAACACTGCTGATTCCCTCCCTGTTGTCTGCACTTATCTGCCTGCCTTGGCCCTAGACTGGCATTTGTTCCTGTTTGTGATGGTTTGGGGAAGGAGAAAAGCATCACTGAGAGATATTTACTGCATGTGTTTTCATCCTGAGTGTGTGCAGATAAAGGGGGGAAAAACAAATAAACAATAAAAGAATGGAAACAAAATTACCGAAATTTGCAAAGTTTGACAAATGGTGGCCAGGAGTTGCCACAAGCTAATGGCTTTCAATGATTAATAAGAGTAAAAATAATTGCATTTCATTAAGATTGATGACACCCCATTTAACCTCCCTTCTCGTTTCAGCCCTAAAGTGGAAAGAGATGAAGTTCTCATCTATAATAGCTCCTGTAACATTACCATGGAAACTGAGGCAGAGATGGAGTGTGAGGGAGCTAATCAGCCAATTACTGCCAAGATTACTGAGATATGGAAAAACTGGGGCCAGAACACTCAGGTATAATCAAATCTTTTTTACAGACTGATTCAAACAGCTTAAAATTAAATTTGTAATATTGTGTACATTTAAAGGGGGGCAAGAAAAAAAACAATTTAGGCTGAGCAGCAGCAATATATAATATTAAATGCTTTCCAACTTTGAATAGCAGTTCTAATGCAGCACAGCTGAATTAATGGTTAACTATGGCTAATCATGTATTTTATGAGACATAAATGAGCTTTACCTTATTTTCTGAGCAATCTATGTATTTTTTAACACTCTCCTTTTTTTTTTTTAATATAAATTCAATTTTCTTTTAAAAGTGTTATTTTCTGTTGAGCAGAAATTTTAGCCATGAGGTACAGTTTCAGCTCTCTGGCAGAGACTTAGCATTCAGTGCAGCCTTGGTTATATTTGATTTTTGCTGCTTTTCAGTAGCTGAAGGAAAATGGGAGAGTGTTCCCAGTGCTATCTGTGGATATTGCAAGAAAAGAAGACATATGCCAAAAGTTCATGACAAAAAAACTATAATCCTGAACCAGCATTAATTTTGAGACTTGATACGTAAAAATATCATTGTTAACCTGAATTGTCCTTTTAGAGTTCTGCAGAGGGGGTGTTTAGCCACTTGTAAGAAGAGATTTAGAGGGTTTGGATATTTGTTGAACACCAATTATCCCTTCTTCATTCTCCTTTCCTAAAGGAGCAGCTCCTGAGATGTGGTGGAGACCTCCTGAATAAAGGAATGTGTGAGTGGGGATAGTTATACACCTGACTTAGGAAAAAATCCAAATTATATTTTTAATCTATTAAATAAACTTTTCAAACAACCTTTTAGCACAGTTTAGGAAAATGAAGATCATTTGCTCAGCATCAATGTTAAAGCTACCACAGTAATTTTAAACTCTATCTGCAAAGAGATTTCCTGTGTTTAAGGACTTTAAATTTACGTTGCCAGCCCAAAAAGTAGCTGCATTGTCCTGGTAGAGTAATTTTGGTGCATTTATAGTGTTGAATTCTGAATTTAGTTTTATATATCTGATCTATTCTATATTTAGGAGTCTCTGAATACTTGCAAATCTACCTTACAAGAATCTTACTATTGCAGTGGAGTATCCTGAATTATAATTCCTTGCTTCTGTTAAGCCTGTCCTTGGTTTATGAAGGAATGTCAGATGTAGAATGTTACCTCTTAAGGTTCATTTGCTCATCAGCCTTGTTAGTTATGGTACCTAAAACATGCCCAGCTAAGGAGAAATACAACCCTCAAAAATTGCTGGTTGGTGACTGCAGGAGTGAAGTGCCCAGGCAAATAAAAGATCAAATGGTATCTCCTCCTTACATTCTTATTTTCCTTCCCAAATGGGATAAGGGCATCTCTAGAGTCCCAGAGCCTGGGCTGCAGCACAGAGGGATATTCCCCTCTGCTGTCTGTGATCTGGGCTGTGTCACAGCTCCTGCAGCCTCAGTAATGGCAGGATGACAGCTTGTCCTGTGACTCAGGTGGGAGCAAGAAGAGGAAGAAGCTGTGAGGTTTGCTCCTGCTGTGGTTTTTCTGCTCAGAGTAGGGAAAACCAAAGAAGTCCTAAGTGTCCAGAGTGAACATTCAGAGCAGGATGAAAACAGCAGCCCTTTAGATCTGGGATTTGCTGCTGCTTAATGAACCCAGTGGGCATTCAGAATCATTTTATCCCTCTTCCCAAAACTGGCTTGGGTGAGCAGAGGTGGATGGGTGGGGAGTTCAGATAAATGGCTTCAATTTTTGTCCCTTTCTGGCTGACAGCATCCTGTTAAGATTTACGAGCTGCTGCAGCGCATGCACGCTTCGCTGTGGAGGTTTAAATCATGTCATGTGAACTGGCCTTACCTTTCCAGTGGAAAAAATGGTCCCCAGGTTCAGCACTAAGCAGTGAAATGCATTAATAGCACCACGTGCCTTAGGATAATGGTGCTATTAGCAGGCAGCACAACTCTGTGTACAAGTAATGGGGCTGCATCTCTTTATAACAACATCTGGCACTTCTCTTGCATGCTCATGCGAGGATCTCAAAGCATTCTGTAAAAAAGGGGTGTGATGATCCTGTTCTCAGCACAGCTACACTGCTCAGTGGTTTGTTTTCTGCTGCCAGCTGAAGGATGCCCAGGCAGGCCAAGAACCCAGCCCAGCTGGGTGCTGTGGGAGGGTTGTTCAGAGATTTGATGATGATGGTGGAGCAGGATTAGCTCCTCCAGGATGGCATTGGAAGTGAAAATGTAGAAAAGCTGACAGAGGCTTATGGCATGGAAGGAATGGGCACTGGCAAGAAGACAGAACAGCCTTGGTTGAGAGCAGAAAAAAACCAATAAATAAAATGTAAAATATTGGTTCTGGGAACTTGAGCCTGAGAGGTACAATCGGTGACACCACCAAACCTGCCATAGTTCAAGCAACATTTGGACAACATTCTTAGGCACAGATTAGGGTTCTTAGGGCTGTTCTCTGCAGAGCCAGGAGCTGGCCTTGATGATCCTTGTGGGTTTCTTGAAACTCAGGATATTCTATGATATGCCCACTATTCTATGACACAGTTTTTAGGGTACTTTTTCATTAGTTGTATTATTTAAACAACTGCATTTTTCTGGTAGATGCTGCAAAATCCATCACTCAATTTTTGTCCTTTCAACTCTGGTCTCTGAGCTGTTGCTTGCATGAATCATAGAATCTTAAATGTAGGGAAAAACCTCCAGAAATATCAGGTGCATGGTTACAGCCAGGGATGGGCTCAGATCTGAATCTAGAGGACTCCCAGGATTTCATGGGATTCCAACATGCTACCTGGAGATCTGTGATTTTTGCTGCAGACTTCATGAAATTTCAGTTTAATTTGGATTTTTCCTGATGTCTGGTCTGTGTCCCACCACTCCCCCAGAGAATAATTTTTATGATTTTCATTAGAAACAGATTTAAGCTCTTTCCTCACTTTGTGTTTGAAGTATTTTGCCCTGTATGATTTAATTAGGTCACAAGAAATAAGCAGCAGGCCTCTGCCCCACTGTTGCATTCAGCATCATTAGTGTTTGTGACTTGCTCTGTTATTATCTAAGAAGAGTTGCACAATTATTTTTATTTCAGTATATAATGCAATTTAGCCTACTGAAAAGAGAGGGAGGGCAAAAAAAAAAAAAACCCCAGCACTGATTGTATATCCCACAGGACTTAATTAGTTCACAGCTTCAAGAATGCACTGGATAATGGGAAGACATGAATTAAATAATAAAAGGGAAAAGAAAAGTTCTAATGCTCACTCAGTACCTGTCCACCTCCACCTTGGCTGCATAATGAGATGTCAGCTCTGGTGACACTGATGAGATGTGCAAAACACCCCAAAAAACACAAGGAGAGGATGCTCATGGGAGGGTTTGTCCAGGCTGGGATGGCTCTGAACCCATTATGCTTAGTGAGCCTTCCCATTATTATTCCAGATTGCTGGACCAGACCTAATCATGATGCAAACATGCTGCTGGAGCAGCTCTTCCCTGCTCCCACTCCCCCTCCTCTGCTGGCCCACATGGCTGATGGAATATTTGGCAGAGGGCCGATACCATGTACAAAGTCAGCCCTAGGGAAGCTGAACTGGTATCCCAGTGAATTCCCTACAACCCAACCCTCAAGGGGTCCCTGTTGTGGGGTAGGGGGTTAATAAAAAATAACTTGCCAGATAAAAATGCCATCCTGGATTATGGCTCTGCCTGGGTGTGCTGTGCTGCCTTCGGTTTGTTTTTAACAGGTCTTGAGATTTAAGGGGTGGCTTAGAGTATTGAGGATCTGTGAATTCTTAGCTTGGTGACTGATACAGGGATAACTGATTTGTTCACTTCTCGTGAAAGAAAAAATATAAACCCCCCACAAAATCTGTGTCTGAGACATGTACAGCCACCTCAAAAATCCTTTCTGTTCAACTTCCACTTATTCTAATCAGGACTAGATCTTCAAATCCCTTGAATTCCTCTGCAGATCTTAGAATCATTCATTTCCTTCTTTTTTTAGCCTTTCTTCCCCTACTTACTGTCTCTCTTGATGCCAAAGTATTTGGAGGTGAGGAAAGCAATGAAATGGTTTCAGTCAGTGGAGATATTTGGTGGTTTAAAAAGGTGGCAAAACCTAGGCAGCTTTCAGGGGCATGGAAGGGTCTCTGCAGCCCAGGGCACTCAGGACATAAAGGCTTGTTTCTTTATTACTCACAGCAGGACTGATGCAAGGTCACAGATTGGTTTGGGTGGGAAGGGACATTAAAGATCATCTCATTCCAACCTCCTGCCATGGGCAGGGACAACTCTTGAGCATGTCCTCCATCTGTGAGGGTCACAAGTGATGGGAAGTGACTCTTCTCTTTTCTTCTCATTTTAGAGCTGTCCTCATGTTGTGTGGATGGTTGATGGGTGCATTTTTGGGGGTGAAGGGCTCATACCTGGCAGTCCATGAGGAAAACCACGACAGCAGGCTGAGGGTAGTTAGGCAGGGCAGGGATCATAGAGTCACAGAAGGGTTTGGGTTGGAAAGGATCTTAAAAAGATCATGTAGTCCCAATCTTCCTGCCATGGGCGGAGACACCTTCCACTAAACCAGATTGCTCCAAGCCCCATCCAGCCTGGCCTTGAACACTGCCAGGAATGGGGAAGGAACAGAGCAGATTCCAGTTTGATATGTAATTTCTTTGGAAGGGATAATAAAACAGCTGCTCAGTTTTATTCTCTTCTCCCCTTGAAGAAGAACTGTGGTGCAATAGATATTTAATTCCTGTGTATCCATACAGAGAGTACAAACCCAGAACACTTTATCTGGCCATGGGGATCACAACTTGCTGAGGTTTGGGAATAGTTTCATTGGATTTATTAGCAAGTATCCTGATAGAACCTGACTTTATGTTGTCTTGGGCTGTGAGTAGAATTCCTGGGTCCTTTGCAACCAGCCAAAAATAGCCATGTCACACAGGATGGGACATCAGAAGTAGGACTAGCTGAAACTCTTCTACAATATTTTGTGAGTATTTTCATAAATATCCACTTTTAACAGCCCAGCAAGCCTACCCTTGCATCTCCAAATTCCCTGTTTTCTTAACTTGATATCTTGGTCACAGTGTTATTTTCAGAAGGAGGTGAAGAGTGCAATAAAACCCACCAGACCCTCACAGAAAAGAAGTGGAACAGTTCATTAAAAAAAAGAACAAACTAATAAAAATCAAGCCACAAAACCAGTCTTGGGGTGTGGAGGCTGCTGGAGCAGAGAGGTACCATCTGCAAGGTTGTTAAGTTGTAGAGAACCAAGATGGGCTCCCCAGTAACCACAGGCAATGTGAAGAGATAAATGGTTGACCCGAGCCCGTGTCAGGCAAGGATTGATGCCACTATCAGCCCCAGTGCCTTTGCAATGATTTTTTAAAAAATCTCTGATAGAGTGTGTTATCTAGTTACTGGCACGAGGGCAATGGCCTGGAGGCAGCAGGGAGGAGGGGGGGAGGAAGAAGGAAAGGAGGAGAGAGGGAGAGAAAGGAAAAAAAAAAAGGTCATTCCAGGAGGACAATCTCTGTTGGACTAAATGAGAAAATAAGGGCCTTGCTCTGGAAGGGGAAGGTAAATAAATAAATAAATAATAGGAAAAAGTGGCCGCTAAGTGTGTAAGGAAAGGATAAGCAAAATTGCTTCTCTTCTCTGTTTTCCTTTTTTTTTTTTAATTCTTTCTTTGTTTCTTTCTTTTTTTTTTTTACCCTTCCTTTTAATGAGTTCAGCCTTGGGCTGCAATGGGGAAATTTAGGACTTGGGCTTGTGGTGTGGTTTTATTTTCCCTTAACTTTTTGCTTTTTGATTTGAGGTTTAACTGTTTCCTCTCCTGCTGTCAGATGAAAAATGAAAGACTGAACTGTAACTTTCTCTTTCCCCCCCCAACATTGTGAAAAGCCTCTTCTTTTTATTTTCAATCCCACCATCTTTCTAATGTCTCTGAGGAGATTACTTCCTGAATTGTAAGTGGCTTTCCAGGGAACACTCTTCTCCCCACCACTCATAGAGCTGCACTGAGAGGTGCATTGGAATATCCAGGATATCCTAGGATGGAATGCCATAACCCCCAGGATGGGATGCCAGTCCCTGCAATCCAAAGCACCTCAAAGCTTTTCCATATGCATTCAAACAAACCTGTGTGAAATCAGAACTGAACACTGCATAGTTTAATGAGAGCTGTTTTCCTTTTCCCACTTCCATTTATCCCTGCTCCCAGCCTTTAATAGAAACAGATTTGGAGTGAAAAGCACCATTTTGGAAGTGCTGCTCCAGGGAACAGAAAGCAAATCTTTCCCTTCCTGTACAAAAGGAAGGCTCCAGTACAGGTCAGGAGGGTGTGGGGAAGCTCCTGAGTGACTGTGGGCTTGTGTCCTCTCCTCTTGCTCCCAGGTGCTTGCACAGAGTGTTGCTGTCACTTTTCTGTTTAATTATGACAGAAACTCTAATTGACTCTTCCAGCAATTTGGCATTTTAGAAGGGAAGGATTGTCTGTGTTTGGAACCATGGCTTGGTCTTGGATTTGGTCTCACAGAATGGTTTGGGTTGGAAATGTCCTTAAAGATGTAGATTCTTCCACCAGACTGGGAGTCTCAAAGCCCTGTTCAACCTGTCTTTGTCTTCTTGGGGGAAGGGATTGGGAATTTTGGATGCCTGGGACTGTGCTGGGGCGTCCAGCCTCGGGCTCTGGGTGAAATTGGAGGAAGCCTCGTGCCTTCTCCAGCTGCTCATCTTGAATTTAATGGGAAAAGGGCTGAGCAACCTAGAAACACACCTAGCCCAGGCTTATTCTGCATTGGAGCATGGCTTAACATACCTGATGGTGTTGTAGAGAAGGAGACAGTACAAAGCAACACACTCCATTTTCAGGTTTCAAACTGTTTTTATTATAGCATGCATGCTTTTTATACATTCTTACAAAACTCATAAGTTTTCACTTTACTCATTGATCGTGAAAGACAAAGTGCTCATTGGAATAGGCAGTTGCAGGTTTCTCTTATTTATCCTTCTTTCTTTCTTGGTTTCTATGTCAACAGCCTTGGTAGAAAATTTTCAGGGGTAAACATGGATCCTCTTGTCAAACTTCTCTCTGGCTCACGGAAGTCGCTGTAAAACCTTTCCCACAGTCTTGTCCTTGTTGTGGTGTGATGTGGGATAAAGATGTGGCCTTTCAGGTCCTTGTGTCACTAACAGAGGACTCTGTCACCCTCTGTGTCCTCTCCCCAGTCCCACCCAGAGCAGCACTGCGGGCTGGATGCTCCACACAATGTTTTCTGTGTATCAGAGGCATTGGCTGACCTACAACACCTTCCCAAATATTTTTGGGGTCTGGCTCAGCACCCAGCAAGGACTGGGCACGTGGGGGACCCTCTACTCAAATTTGAGAAATTTCAGTGGCATAGTCGTGGCCAGAGTGGGATCATTGAAGGGATTCTTGATGTGGTTGGGCCATGGATGAAGTTCTTAAGTTCTGAGTCTGGTGCCTGGCCTGTCCTCTGCCCATGAGGGCCAGATCAGGTGTCCCACCCTATCCACAAGAAGTGAGGGGAAGCCTTGGATAAAGTGTGTGGGAAGAGAACACAGTTATTATTTACTTTGGAAAAAAAAATCAATCCTGAGGATAACAAAAGCCTGAAAATTTGATCTTTTAGCAAACCGCTGGTAGTGATGGAGACACGATCATATTACATTATGATTTATTCCGTGCATAGAGTTTAGAGTGAGGAATAGAGAAAGGACAAATAGTATTTGTTGCTCTGGGATTTTTTTAATTTGCTTTTTCCTGGTTTTGTTACTGTTGGTGCTATCACAACATTTAGCATAGACTAAAAATATGTACAGCTAGAGGAAAAACCAAATATAAAGTTGGGAGATTTCAGTTCAGAGAGCGTTTATTAATAACTTAAAAAAAATTCCTGTTGTGGGAGGGAAAACCAGAGCTCTTTGCCATGATGAATCTACTCGAGGCTTCCCCCTGTCTCTAAGGAAAGGGTTAATTTGCTGTGATTGCCAGTAAAAGCAAGCTGTTTTCGTGATGAGCCTGTAATAGCCGGGTGATAGACTGGCTTAACAACAGCTCTCTAAACGCTGGGTACCACCCCCTGATTGGCAGCTCCCTAAGTGGAAGCCCCTGGTGTCCAATCTGTCCTGGTGAATTGCTGCAGAGCAAAGGATTTCATTAAGGGATTGTGAGGAGACCTCCTAAAAATCAGCAAATAATTACACAGGGGAGGAGAGGAGGGGACTGAGAGCTCTGTGGTCCCTGTGAAGAAAAGCAGACTGCCAGGGCAGGGAAGCATCAGGTGAACTGGGTGCTATAAACACTTATGCTGGGTCTTCTCAATAAAGCTCAGTTGAGCCCCTGTCTATGACTTAAACAAAATATTCCTGGTCAGCTCCCTGGGTGGTGGAGGGCTGGGAGCTCTTAGCTCATATTCAGTTAAATTTCAAATGTCAGAGCTCGTTAGTGGTGATTTTAGCCAAAGACAGTTTGTGAGGAGCTGGGTAAATTTGAACTTCCTCAAATAAAATTGAGGAAAGAGATTGCTGTTTTCCTTATTGATTTATTTTTCTGCTTTCACACATCTTCTCTGGGTCTGGGATTCTGATCAAGGGTCAGGCTCAGCTTCACCCACTTAGGGGTCACAGTGCTCCCTCTTTCAGACACACTCTCTTGCTCTTTCATTTTCAAATTCACCTTTATTTCCAGTTTTTCCTCCTTCCTTCACCTGTGTTTGGTGATAAAAGAGGCAATTGTTGCTTTCAGTGTTGAAGGGAGATTTTCCCTGAGCTCACCAGTAAACCCAGGAGGGCAGGCACAGGAAAGCAGCACAGATAATTCTGTGGTAAGATATTTGTGTAAGACATTTGGGAGAAATACTTCCCTGTGAGAGTGAGAAGACCCTGGCACAGGTTCTTAGAGAAGCTTTGGCTACCCCATCCCTGGAAGTGTTCAACACCAGATTGAATGGGGCTTGGAACAACCTGGTCTAGTCAAAGATGTCCTTTCCTCTGGCAGAGAGTTAGATCTAAATGGTCTTTAAGGCACTTTCTTGCCCAAACCAGTCTGTGATTGCATGATTCTCTGAAAGGAATTGGCTCAGAAGAAATTGAGCATCAGTGTTGTTCTGCAGTGACTTTTTGGGAGCCCTGTTGGGGTGAGTCAGGGAGTGGAGCCACTGAGCTAAAAATGTGGCTTCAAAGTGGAGATGGCCCAGACAGTGTTGCAGAAATTGAGTTTTTTCCATGCTGAAAGGACTGTAGATGCTGGTCACTGGCATGGCCCCAAGCCAGTGCTCAATTTCAGGTCTGGAAGAGGGAGTTTCTGGATTGTCAGGTACATGAAGGATTTGAATACAGGTACCATGGGTCACAATTCTGGGTGAGTTTCTCCAGGTGGTGATAGTTGGCATTTCCACTTTTACCTACATCCTCTTTTGTGTGTGTGCACTAGGATGGTATCCAACTCTCTCCAAAACAAAATTCACCCTTGGAATATTACTCGGCACATATCTGCATTCTTTAGTATTTTATGAATTCAGATACTGGGGTAAGGATGTGCCAGCAGGGAGCCTTGGGTAGAAGGACCTGGGTTTCATATCCTGCCAAATGATTTACAGGCAGACAAGTGTGTGTGTGTGGAAGGCCATGGAGAGTATTATTGCAGGGCATCTGTATTCCAACAAAGATGAGCTGTTACAGCCCTGTTACAGACAGAGGGATGTCTTTACAGCTCAAACAGCAGCAGTTTGTGCTTTCAACTCAAAGGCTCCTCAGTTCAGAGGGCAGTGTGTTGGTGGGGAGGTTCTCTCTCACAATAGGCTCTCATCTTGTCTGATTTGAATGAAGTTTGGGCTAAAATCTCCTGAAATGACAAGAGCAGTTACTGTCCCATGATGTGTGTGATGCTCTCTTCAGTGGAGGAGTTCTCATTCAGGCCAAGTGGTTCAAAGTGCACTAAATTAACTTCAGCTGCCTTCTGGCTTCTGTTGTGGGGCTGTCTGCACCCCTGAAATTGTCTTTCGTGTGCCACTGTGAGCTCAAACTACTGAAAAAGAATTAAAATTAAATAGATAGAAGCACTGTTCCATCGATAATCAGTTCTAATTTTAGCTACATAAAATAAATGTATTAAAGTGTACATATCTGCTGCAGACATGTTCTCATTTCAAAGGCTTCTTGTGGTGGGAAGGTTCTCCCCTCTTTGTGCAGCTCCTTGTGCAGTAGGGTGGGAGGCTCTATCTGGATTTATCAGAGTTAAAGAGACACCCCAGACTGCAGGAAAATGGCATGGGTGTTCCCAGTGTTCTAAATGCCGCTCAGTTCTCAGATTCCCATTAGGAACTGGCAAATTCAGCTTGGAGTGACAGGGCAAAGGTGGCCTTTGCTGGGATGTGACATTGTCCTTGCCCCCATAACCCGGTGATACCCTGCTGCTTCTGTGACCTTTTCTGTACCAGTCCCATCTTCACCTTTTTACCTTTGTGGCAGATAAGTGTTTTTGATGATGACAATAAAGATACCATGAAGCACTTTTATTCTTGGTTGCCCCATCTGGGCTGCGCGTTTGATCCAAAGGGCCGGCGTTCCAGTCAGATTGCACTATCAGATGGAGCTGGCTCTATTTCCTGCATTATTCTTCCTGGCTGTACCACATTATGCAATTATGTTTGCATTTAAACCTGAGCACTTACCTGTAATGATGCTGTGGCTCAGTACACGATACATTAGAGCAGCAGATAATGCACACAGATAGGCCGAGGGCAGCATGTTGTTGATGTGCTAAAGCTAAACAGGACACTGAGTTTGAAAGAGCGCTCTGAAAGCTCGCAGCCTGGGGAGGAGCTACTCCAAAAGCTCACATTGCTGAAATAACAGCTGTGCAGGCTGAGATTCTCTACCTGAGGGGCAGGTGTGGGACTGTTTCCATTGCAGAAGTCAGACACCAGCACTATTGGTTGTCGCTATAGGACACGAAACAACATGGCACGCACACACCGCTGCTCTCAAGGTGAAGAAAAGGGAAGTTTATTTTCTGACTCAAACATTTGTAGTTTTTTAAAAGTGACAGTGGATTGGAGGGGGAAAGTGCCACCTCTCCAATGACACTGGACAAACAGTCTATCAAATTTCTATTCTTTTATAAAAGAATGCAAAACAATAAGTTATTTACAGAAAGTGTGTGAGAAAGTTTGCTACAAGAATGTCAACATCAGAAGGCTTAGAAAATCTAAAAAAAATCAGGGTGACAGTTGGTCACTGCCACAACTTCTGCAGGAGCAGAAAAGTCTTGGTGGCTGCTGGGAGTCCCAAATCCTGCATCCCTGTAGCACAATGTGAGAGGAAATTATTGTTTCAAGATTTAAAGGAAGCCTAGAGGAAGGCTGCAGAGGAACTTTCCCAAGGGCATGGAGTGATAGGACAAGGGGTAATTGCCTTAAGCTGAAAGTTTTTTTAGATTAGATATTGTGATAAAACTCTTTGCTAAAGGGTGGGGAGACCCCAGCACAGGTTTCCCAGAGTATCTGTCACTGCTCAATCCCTGCCAGTGTCCAAGGCCAGGTTGGACAGGGCTTGGAGCAACCTGGGATGGTGGAAGGTGTCCCTGCCCATGGCAAGGGGTGGGATAGGATGAGCTTTAAGGACATTTCCAATTGAAACCTTTCCCATTCTGTGATGAACGTTTGAGAAGCAACTGTGTCTCTGCTGCTGGCCAAACCCTTTGCATCTCATTATACCTGCAGTCATCCCTGAGATGCAGTGATAATTATGAATGCTGCTGCTCTCCAAGAGATCCTACCCTGGGTAGATGGTCATGCCCAGTAATAAACAATGGCCCTGACTCTTGGGCTGTGGAGATGTGAATGCAATTAAGGCAGAATCAACATTTGTCATTGGATTGTGTGGTTTTGCTATCTGGTTGCTGTATTTTATGCATAGGACAGACCAAGCTGTAGCCTAAACACAGTTTGCCCTCTTCCAAGCACTTTTCAGTCCTTGCCTGGTAAATCACTCTGAACCCCCTGCAAGCAAACCAATGGAGATGGTTTGTGTATCAACTCACCTGTATTCTCCATGCTTCCATGGGAGCTGTGGGAAACTCTGAGGCTGGATCCCACACCAGTGCTCTGACCTTCACAGCTGACTTGGGACTCTTACAAGGAGTTCTAACACACAAGGAGGTCCACCTCAAACTGAGGAAGAACTTCTTTACACTGAGGGTGTCAGAGCGCTGGAAAAGCTGCTCAGGGAGGGTGCGGAGTTCCCTCTTTGGAGACATCCCAAACCCACCTGGAGGTGTTCCTGTGTCACCTGCTCTGGGTGTCCCTGCCTTGGCAGGGGGTAGGACTGGATGATCTCCAGAGGTCCCTTCCATCCCAAACATCTCTGTTATTCTCTTTATCTTCCTGCCTGATCGAAAAAAAACATCATCAGCTCTCCCTGGCACTGTTGGATGGATGAGCCTCGCTCCTCCCACCCCATTTACTGTAGCACCCATTCAGGAATCCTGCTTGCTGGCACATAAGGACATAATTTGGTTACTTTTCCTGCAGGTGGTCAGCAAATTGTTGAGCTAATCTTTGCATTTGCAATATTTGCTCTAAGATTAGTAAGTGTAACTCAAGCTCATTCAATTGGGAGACAATATTTGCACAGTGCAAAGGCTGACACAGTCACCAGGCTTGGTTATCCTGCTTGTGTAAACAACTTGATGCTGTAATTTTCTCATTACCATTAAATTGCTGTTTTTAATTTGTCTCAGAAGCCTCCATAGTTTGAGAAGTGGCTGGTTTAGAGAGATGTGTAAATTATATGTGCCCTTTAACAGTGCTCTGGAAAGGGAAACCCAGTCCTGTTGCATCTAAACTGGAAGGTTGCACTGAATTCTTCAGTGTGTTTACACTCAGGATTTTCAGCAAGTTTGGCTTAAAACTCTGCACTAGGATAGTTTCCTCTATAATAAATAATTAGTCTCTGAATATCATGCTGTAAATGAACATTGTGAAGATTCTTGTGAATTAACAAGGAGTTACAAGAAAATACACATTCTGTGAAACAAGGCTCTTCATGTGCTCCAAGAGAGTTCCTCTGCTTCCCAGGGCATTTTCTTTAATATCTGAAATTGAGATTTCTGATTTTAGGCTCATCCTCCCACCATGACCCTGAGAGACCTAAGAACAGCACTTTGTTCTCATGTGAGTGTGGTAAAGAGACAGGGACCTTCCCAGAGTTCCCATGACTTGTTTAATTATGGAGTGGATTAATAGTGTTCATATCCCTGCGTTATTTGGTATTTTACATTGAATTTGGGCGAGTTTCATTCCCTGTGTGTGTGCAAAGATGGCTCATCTACACCTGGGATATGCCCCCTGACAACAGTGATGTCTTTTCAGTATCCTCTCTATAAAAGCACCATTAGATTTAACTAATCCTCCGTGTCCTTAATTAAATACTTCTGGAGCATGGAGCCTTACCTTCGGTGCTTCAAAATTGCAGTGATTACTCCCCTGCTGAATAAACCTTTTTTGTGGTTGTTTTTTAAGTGGCTTTGCTGGTTTTGTTTGGGATTATTATTATTTTTTTTTTTAAACAGGAATTAAGCTGTTTCCCATGCCATTGTCCAGTTGCAAATTGGCTTGAGACTGACTTGTGCCATGGCCTTTGACCTCCAAAACTGCCCACTCATTTTTTTTCTGAACTAATCAGCTCGATGAACTACTTACAGTTGGCTTTTGGGTCTTCTCACTGCTTCTGTGGCTGCCCCTGTCTGAGTAATTAATGATGCTGTGGCTTGTTTATGGTCTTGAGTTACTAATGCTCTTGGCTGCAAATGCATTTTTACCTCTGGGACGTGCCGGTTTCCTGGTTCTAGTCCCACCTCACCAGCCCAGGTCAATTTTTTGTGTGTAAACAGATTTATCCTCTAATAGTTTGGGAGAGACTACAGTCATTCATCAGTCCCATAGAGAACATGCCCAGCCAGATTCTTCCCTTCTTGTGCCTGTGCAACTCAGCAGAAGTCAGAAAGATTTCTTCAGGACAGCTAAAATTAAAAGAAATAAGAAAAAGGGGAAAATAATCCTTTCTTTTTAACTCAGGGTACAAGCAGTCTCAGTTAAAAATAAAGGTATTGGATAGTGCAGCACATATCCAGCCATGAACCCAGCCCTGACCCTTGCTGTATCAATGCTTTGGGAGTAATTAAAGAGGGACCTGGTGGGATAATCCCACCTGAAGTAGTGGGTAAAGTGAAGTTACACAGCAGCAGATGATGCAGACAGTGATAAAAATATCAGCTTGTGGCCTTGGAAATGGTTTGTTGGGTTGTGTTCCAGGCTTGCCTCTCCCAGGCAGTCATGTCAAGAATGCTAAGTCATAAGGGAAAACTGAGCTTGTCTCTGGAAACCTGTTCCAGTCTCTCCATGCAGGTGTATTCAGAAGCATTCTGCTCATTTCCATGCTTGGTTTATTCATAGCTACAGTTCCTTCCAGGCTTCTTGGGGATAATATTGTCTTTTGGCACAAATGATTAATTCTTGCACAGCATATAGTTCTCTAGATATCTTGCTTTCTCCTTTTTTTTGTGTTTTTTTTTGTTTGTTTGTTTTGATTTGGTTTTTTGTTTGTTTTTATTTGTTTGTTTTTTAATGTGTCTAAGGCTACTTCCTTTGTGATTTGTGATTTGAGCAAAACAATTTCTGCCATTTTTGGAAGCATTTATTTCAGAAAAACCAGAAGAAGATGGTCCCATTATCTCTCTACCTTTGTTGCCCAGTTTGGTTACCAGTGTCTGCTCAGGTTACCCATGGATGGGATTTTTGGGGTGTCCTTAGCAATGCCAGGAGCTGGACTCAGTGATGCTTGTGGGACCCTTCCAACTCTGGGTATCCCATGATTCTATGAAATAAAAGTGATAAAGGTGAATGTGGTGCTTTCACTGGGAGGATGGAAGTAGATTTTCCATTCCAAACTTTTCCAGGGGTTCTCCTCTCTCTCTTACTTTCTTCTCCCTCCCTTCCAGCTTGGAAATGCCTCAATCAATGGCAAATTTGGAGCACAGTAGTGATGTGCACATGAATAAAAGTCCCTTATGGTGTTGCTGAGCACATTTTAGGATCCACTAGACTCCTTTGGCACTGTGATTTCCTAAGAAACTCAGTACAGGCAACTTAAATATTTGAAAGCAGCTTCTCTGGAACTGTTAGATGGATGTGCAAGAGAAGCACTACAAATACTGGTAATTCTTAATCTCTGGCTTGTCTCCTCTTTTTCTCTCTTTTTTTTTTTTTTTGGTGAAAATTTGCCCTTTTGGAATGGGCAGGGCAAGGCTTGCCTAAAGAAGTGTTCCCAGTGTGCTGGTTTGCAGCTCTTTCCTGGTTGGTGCTTGCACCTGTAATGAGCATTAGGTGGTACCTTCTGTCCTGAGACTTCTCGGAGAAGCCTTGGGAAATTCAGCCTTAAAAATCATAGAATAACTTATGTTGGAAAAGATCTCCGAAATCATGAGGTCCAACCATTCCCTCTGCAGTGCCAGGCCACCACCAAGCCGTGTCCCCAAGTGCCACAGCTGTGGGTTTTCTGAACACTTCTAGGGATGATGATCCCACCACTTCCCTAATCAGCCTGTTCCTTGACCAGCTTCAGTCTGGCCATTTATTGATTTCATAGCACTGACACCTAAATTCTACTAATTTTTTGGGAGTAAAAATCCATATATTTGTCTATAAAATGAGGCTTTGCTCTTAGTACAGAGAATATTTTTTTTTAGCTTTATACTTGTTTTTGCACAGTATATTTTCTGCTCTCTTTGGGATGGCTCCATTCCATCTTTCCCACAAAACTGTGTATATGCCTTCATTGTCTCAGTGAGCAAAATTCTGATACACTACAGGGAGTGAAAAGACAATTGCAAAACTCCTCTGGTTTTGGTTTATATAGAAAAAACACTTTCTTTTACAGTGAGTGGTGAAGTGCAGGCAGGAGGCTGTTCTTAAGGAACAGGATGAATGAGAACCCTGAAATTGTCTTGGGGGTGCTGTTATACAGAGCAAGACCTCCCTATGCCAATTGAAATTCCACACCTTTACAGTTGTGGTGAGTATTTTCCAGTTAATTTGGCAAAGGGTTAGAGGTGTGACAGGCAGGAGAGGCAGGAAATGATGCCAAGAGACAGGTTCAGCTTCTTTGGGCACTGGGCAGCATTTTGCTTGTTAATTCTACTGACTGTAGCAAATAACTTGCATTTGCATCCCTTTCAATTATGTGTAGGAGGGAGGAGCCTGCACCAATTTGTCTGGTTTAATTATAGATGTTCTACCCACCTTCCTAATTGCTCCTTCATTAAGAAGTAGCTTGTTTCTTTTTTTCCCTAGGAGCTAAAGATAATCAACTTTTGTTTGTTTCTGTAAATATTTTTTTTCTGCCCTTGAGGAGATAATTATTTCTATTGTTGCATGAAGATGGTGGCCAATACAGGAGGAATAATTAGAGCAGATGGCTGAAAATACTTCCCTTGTAAAAGACATCTAGTATAATAAAATACCTCCCCTTCTCTTTTGTCTCCTCCAAATATACGTTTTTCTTTCTTTCAGGTGGATGGGAGCTGGGTGAGGGGGTGTAAATCTTTTCCTGATGTATTAAACTGAGGAGCTGTTAAGAGTTCACAGCCTGGAAAGTGAGCTCCCCTGCATCCATCACTGAAATTAAAGTGTTTTCAAATGTGGTGTGGAGTCCTGGGTGTGTGGCGTGGGGAAATGTGCGCTGCACTCCATCACTGGGAATGTTAACCTTGTCTCTCCATGCTGACTGAGGACAGGAACACTTGCTCTCTGTACTTGCTAGTTAAATGGCAATCTGTCAGCACCAGGCTGCTCTCCTGGGTGTCAATCTCTGATGTGTGGGCAGCATTCCAAAACTTTTGCTCATTTGCGGATGCGCTCGCTGGGACAGGGAAATTTCCCCCTGCCAAAGATCGCAGGAACCACAGTGTGCTTTGTGTCCCATCAGCTGGGTCTGGGGGAAAGGATAAAACTGCCTGCTGGGGCTGGAGTTGGTGGGAAAACCCTTCTGCTTTCAGGTTTCTCCTTCTGGCCATGTCACAGGTGGAACCCACAGCCTGGAATCATGGAATGGTTTGGGTTGGGAGTGACATCAAAGGACATATTCTTTCAAAACCCTTGTCATGGGCAGGGACAATTTCCACTATCCCTGATTGCTCCAAGCCCTGCCCAGCCTTGCTTTGGACAATTCCAGGGATGGAGCAGCCACAGATCCTCTGGATAACCTGTGCCAGGGCCTCACAGTAGAGAATTTCTCCTTAAAATCTAGGGAAGAAGGGAGAATAGCGAGCACAGCAGGAAGCAGGATCTGTGTTTAACTACATCACTGCTTCTTGGTTTTGGTTTAAAGTTAATTTTCTGATGAGAGGATGAAAGCTCTTGTCTTTGTGCCTGTAATTGTTTCTGTAGTCCTTTTTTGGGAGTTTAGCCTAAACAAACCCCACTTAACTAAAGAAATTATAAAGTTATCCCAAAGTGTGATCAAATTATCTATTCTGTATCTAAACAGGAGTTTCTCAACCCTTTAAAAGCCCAAACCTTGCATTTTGGTATCCTTCCCGTTTGTGAATTTTTACCAGCCTGGGTGGGAATTTAACTTTTTCACTGTTATTTGTTCAGTTGTTGCAGTCACTGCTGCTGTTTCCGAGCCCTGGCAGTCACAAGCTGACAAACTGATCCTGAGATGTGTCCCCAAAGGCTGACAGAAAGGCAACCCCAGCCTGGCTGACAACAGCAGCAGCAAAAAACATAAAATGGAAAGAAATTTGCCTGGAAAATGAAAAAAAGAAGGTGCAGTAGGCAGGAAAGGGGAGTAAGGTGCTGAGTTGCAAAGAGATTGTGTGTTTTTTATTGTATGCTACAAAAATGTTATTTTACTTTAACATAATTCATTAATTATTTTGAAGATATGATTGGGAAGGAAAAATTAACCTGTGTTATAACAAGCTATGGGCCTGGTACACAAGGTTTGGGCTTGATATAAGTTGTGCATAGAATCCCAGAATATTTTGAGTTGGAAAGGACCTGCAAGGACCATTGAGTACAACTCCTGGCCCTCACAGGACACTCCAAAAATCCCATCATGTGCCTGAGAGCTTTGTCCAAATGTTCTGAACTCCATCCAGCTTGGGGCTCTGATCTGGGGAACCTGTTCCAGTGCTCAAACTCCCTCTGGGTAAAACTTTCCCTAGAAAATAAAATTTCCTGTGTGCATGACACATTCCGAATGAGTGTCAGAGCTGGAAAGCACTTGCAGGACTCTATTAATTGAATTTTCAGGTCAGATCCTTCCCAGCTCCTTCTGCTCTTTGGTGCCCCAGGAAGAACAACTGGGGTTTCTTTGGGACTCCCAATGCTGATGATTTCCCACCCACAGGAGGTTTCTGTCCATATTTTGCAGGTATGGCTCCCTACTGGGTTAATGCCATCTGCTGTGCTGGATTCAAAATGTGAAATGTTGCCAGAGTGGGTTTTCTATAGTTGTGTGATGTGAGGGCACATCCTGCAACAGTTTGGGGGATGATTTTACCTGTTCCATTCAGGTTATAATTGTTTATTTAACTCATTACATTGTATAAAGTATACAGCCAGAAGAGACTCATGCCCCAGTTTATCTTCTGATTGTCACAAACCCTGCAGGATTGCAGCATCTTTGCTGTCTTGCTTCTCCTGTTAAACCTCACTGAAATTGGCCGCGTTCAGATGTGAGCTCTGACAGTGACACAGATGGCTGCAGAGATGTTGTGGTCTCATAAGCTCTGTTTCCTCCAAATCATCTTTCCAGCTCTGGTGCACACTGAAGCCAGAGTGCGGAGCTGCCACCCCACTGCAGCAGCTGCTGCCAGCCAGCTCCAGCTTCACAGCTCAGGGTTTGTTTTATGCCAGCTCCTCCTTCTCCCATCCTGATTTTCCAGCTCCCTGCCGTTTTTCCTGAAGCTGGAAAAAGCACAGGAGGGAAATGCCCAGCACCAGTGGCTGACACACAGCTTTCCTTGGCTCTGCAGGTTCCTTCTGGTTCATTCACCAAGCCCACGTGGGGTGGGCACTCAGCCATAACCCTGGCACCTGCAGCTGCTGCTGCTCTTTAGGCTGAGAAGTATTTCAATTAAACACCAGAGGTCAAATACAGGGTGCCAGGCAGAGGAAAAAATAGAAAGAGTTTTACTTGTCTGAAAAAAAAAAAATAGTGAGAGGGATGTTGTGACTCTGTCACCAGCCTGGCTTAATGAGAGATGTGCAATTAATTTGTGTATTAGTTGATGTTATTTTACCATGGGCTGCTTAAGTGGAGCTGGAGATAAACACCACCACCCTTCTGTAAAGGATTTTAAGAATTCTGTTGCAGCTGGAGATTGCACTGTGCTTTTCTCCCAGAAATCAGGAAGGATAATCACACGGGATTCACAAAGTTGAGGAAAATGTACTGGTGGTTCAGGGCAGGTGTCTGTTTCACTCAACTTGCATTAGACCACACCCTCTTCTCTCAAAGATCTTAAGGAGGTGCTCTTTCATCTTAGGGAAGGGTGCTGGACTGCAAGAGGAGAGTCACCAAACAGAATTGTTTGATGTCTTTCCTCAGTCCCTACAGAGCTGCCTTCCCTCTGACCCCACTCTGTGCTCTGGTAATTTAAAGTGTGTTCCTTGAACAAACCCCTTTTTTCTCCTCCTGAAGACAGATTCTTTGGGTTTATTCTCTCTGTGGTAATGCAAGGATAGTACAAGTGATTATAAACAGCTCTTGGTCTTGTGTTATTTAGCTGATGTTCATCTGTTTAATTTTATTTGTAAAGAAGAAAAAGTGATTTTACAATATTTTAAAAATATTGATTTTACAAGTCAGAAATAACTTGAAAGACACACAGGTGCACATGACAGTGGATTAAGCCAGGCATTTTCTCACTGAAAACTTTTAGGTATGGACTTGGTGGAAAAATAGAGAATTTTATGGCCTTGATTAACTCATTTTCTCCCTCTATGAGGATGGGGAGGCCCTGGGACAGGTTGCCCAGAGAAGCTGTGGTTGCTCCATCCCTGCAAGTGTCCAAGGCCAGCTTAGATGGGCTTGGAGCAATCTGGGATAGTGGAAGGTGTCCCTGCCCATGGCAAGGGGGTGGAACAAGGTGATCTTTCAAGTCCTTTCCAACCAAATCATTCTGTGATTCCACTGTCATGTATGAACACTGAGATTTTTGTGCCAGATGGCGTTGGGAGAACTGAACAGATATTGAGTTCTCTAAGAGGTGACAGCAGGAACTGATCAAGCTCAAACACTGATGTTACATAGAGAGAAGCTTAAATGACTTAAATGAAGAGCTAGAGTGTTTTCTAGTTAGAAATCCCTAGCTGCCATCTTAAAATAAAAAAAAAAAAAAAGTCAAATTCAGAAGAGGAATTTATTCTTAACTCTTGCAGGGCTTCAATCAACAGCTGACTAAGCGCTAGCAAGTGGTGCTAGCAAGAAGGTCTGGCACATTCCTTACAGCCTTGCTTGCCCATGAGAGTTAGTTGGAAGGTTCTGAGTGATTTCAGAGGGTCAGAGTGACATCAGAGTGACTTAAAGGCACTCAGCAAACCTTCTCAACCAAATGTTCCTGTGGATGTCACCATTTCCCAGCTGCTTCCTCCAGTGTCATGCTGACAGCATTGGCAGCATTTGTGCCAGACAAGAATTTATGGATTTGTAATTTTATGCTACAGCTGGCTTGATAAGCAGTGTACACACCTTTCTATAAACTGTCCCCTCCTCTGAGATAAAAATAAGTTTAATTAGCTGTTTTTCAGTGGATCTGTGGTATATTTTATGCAATCTGTTTCAAAGCATTGTCAATGAAGAGTAATTCACAGCCTCTCTGGAAAGATAATGGGTAAAGGCATCTATCCTTCCAGCTGGAAATTCGTTCTAAATCTCTGAACTATATAAACTAATGACAATTTAACTTGTCCTACTACACTTAGCAACTATACAATAATTTTACTTTGGTAATGACGAAGTGGTTCACTCCCTCTGACACCAGAGTTTTAACTCCCAAGAATTTTTTACTGCCTTGTGTGTTAGTGCAGTTCCAGGCTTCACTCTGAACTGAATCAATTCCCTTTGTAGAGAAATCTTAGAATAGATTGTAGAAAATCTCAGCATCCAGCCAGGATGGATATCAACCCGTTGTATCATTTAGCCTGGGAGCCGTCACTCATTCCCTGGTGAAAATAACTAAAATCATTTATAATCGCTTAAATAATTAGAGTGGTTTGGGTTAGAAAGACCTTAAAGCTCATCTGATGGTCCATGGGCAGGGACACCTTCCACTGGGCCAGGCTGCTCAGGGACAGCACTATGGGAAATATTCTATAAAACGTCAGGCACATGAAACTAAACCTGAAAACAGCGCAGTGAAAGAGAATAACGATCATAACACCCCCATTATTGATTCACCTCCACTGCAGCTCCCAAGCAAAAGCTTTAATGCACTCGATGGGCTCCATTTGAAAATGGAGTAACTCTGCTTTGCTTTTGTCTTGAGGTTATTCTTTCCACTGCTGTTTTGGATTAGCACAGCCCAGTGAGGACCACAAATATTTCCATGTCTGGTTTCCCCCCACCACCGCCTCAGATGAGTTGAGGATGTTCTTGCTGGTTCATATATGAGACCAAATAATACGTTTTGGATGTCTATGTCCACACTTGTTCACAGGTGTCCAGGCAAACATATTCATACCTTTTCAAGAAATTCACCACCAGGGCCTTAAACAACCTGGTCAAGTGGGAGGTGTCACTGCACATGGCAGGGGGACTGGAAGGAAATGACTTTTCAGGTCTTTTCAACTCAAATAATTCTGTGATTCTACAAAACCTTCACTGCAAAGTACATGCTTGAAGTTTAGAGAACCTTTAAACTCAGGAATCACTTTACCATTGCACATGAGTCAGTCTGTTAGCAGTTTTCAAGTTATTCAGGGCTTTATTTGGAACTGCTGTGCTCACCCTCAAAGCAGAGGCAATAATAACACCAGATAAGCAAAGCTAAAAAGGTATTTGAGAGGAGGAATGTCTGTCTAAACGAGGATGAGCGGCAGGAGAGCCTTTAGGAAAAAAAAAAATTAAAAAACAACCTCTAAAGCAAAATACTGCCCATCCAGCAGGATGTTTTAATTCCAAGCTCTTCAGGCTATTTTATGGCATTGCCAGGAAGCAACAGTGCAGTTCTGCTTCTCAGGAGGCAGAGAGAGACACACACCAGGAAACCTGTGGTGGGTCCTGGTGCAAATCCCTCGTTCCCCAGACCAGAATGAAACAAGGGGCAACCCCCAAATTGTGGGAGGCATTCCTGAAGGTCAAACGTCTCTCCAGTGCCAACATCCATCTATTCCTTTGCCTTTCACAGGGTCCCTCTGGAAGTCATCTCGTACAACCGCTGGACGCGGCTTTGGCATCTCCTCCGCTGTTCTCTGAGCAAACCCGCTTTTTGAAAGATGGCAAGGGGCGAGCTTTGATCTTCTCTGATGTTTCTGTTTGCAGCTTACCCTGCAGTTGTGTGGCCGGTGGGACGAGGACTCCAGCTGGCCTGCGGGCCACCAGCCGCGAGATGGCGATAATGTCACGATAGAAGGCGGCCGGACCCTGCTCCTGGGGACCACCACCAGCGTCCTCAACCTGCTGCAACTCAAAGGTCTGCAGGAGGGGGGTTCGGTGCTCTTCTTCCTCCAGGGATGGGGTTTTTCATGGCCCTGGTCTCTCCTTCCATTCCCCAGCTCCAGCATTAGAGGAGATGATTGTGCAGGCTGAGCCTGCTCTCCACACATGCAAGGGGGCGGTGATGGGGGACAGGGCAAAAATTAAATTATTCTGCATGCAGAAGGAATTGTTTATGCTGCTTGAGGCATAATGACAATATAAGCAAAAAGGCCTTTTTTTCCCCTTTTTTCCTTTCCTCAGTCTACCAAAATTGCTGCTGTCCTGAGCAGTGTTTGGCAATAATGGCGCTGCCAATAAAAAAATCTACCCTGTTCTGTTTGGCATCTTTGAGGCAGGTTTGTAACAAACTCCTTCACAAAATTATTGACATTATAGAATTGCAGTAGATAATGCAGTAAATAATCAAATGCAGTAAATAATCCCAAATCCTAGAGCCCAGCTGGTGGGCAGTAAGTAAATAACTGAGCACAGTTATGATGGGAAACCCTGGATTTGCTGGGTTTATGTACCTGTACATAGACCCAGAATAAGAATGAGACAGGCATATCTCTGTGTGGGTGTCAAAGTAAGAATTTAAAGGACTTGTAATTCCATGCCAGAAATCTTCCCCTTGGAAGTTAGATTCTGGTTGTGGAATCTGCTGTACACATGCCTGGTATTATGGGAATGAGTTGTGCTGGTGAAATTGCTGGCTCAAAGTTAAGCTTCTACTGAAATAGAGCTCAAAAAATGAAAGCAGGAGTTTTGATATGTTTAAAGACCAGGATCATTGCTGGCAAAATTGCTTTCATACTAAAATAATACTAAAGGTACTAGTTTTTAATTGCGATGATGGTGAAAATAATTCATTTGATAATTATATTTCATTTTAAATTTGAATGATAATTCGATAAAGAAAAAAGTTTGCAAGTTTATCCCTATCACGAGAACATTTTCAAAATTGATTAAACTTGCTCAGTCTAGGCTCAGAGGTTTTCAAGGATTGCTACATCAGACATCACTCCCAATTAAAAGCAAAATTAAAAATCAACTGATATTTTAAGATTAAAAAAAAGGCAAAACACTTTGGTACAATCCTTTTCCCCAGTGAAAATTCTGAATCTGTGATTCAAGATTATTCTTAACCTCATTGTGATTATGCCATACTTTAAGGGAGACAGGTAAGAACACCAAATTTCTTTTGGCTGCAAATCTGGATGAAGACTTTGGGGCTCAGTCACTGACTTTTTGAAGAAGTTGGCCAAAATAGTGGAGCAGAAACTCTCTGAGCTTTGGACCTATTCAAAGGCTCATTTGATCTATGAGTCAGCCCTCATGAAGCTACTGGAGCTCTGATTGAATTTAATGAAGTCTGGAGTAGTATCTTTATGGCTTTGGCTCATCTGACATTCAAATCATTCCTCTTCTTTATCGTGTTTTCCAAGAAGCCTGGTTTATAAAGTCAATTCAGTTAGAAAAGCAGCATTAGAATATTCTAGATGCCATTATTTTTTCCATTGTTACATGCCAAACAGAGGGATAAAACATTTTAGAATTGTAACCTGCAGGAATTTTTTGTCTGAGCTTTGTGAACTTGCCTGTATCACCCACTGCCACTACCATAGGTTCTCTGGCTGTGTAGCCTTGGTTAGATTTGGAATCAAGACATGCTGAGATCTATTCTGAAATGAGGCTGAGATTTATCTTTCCTTATCTTCCCTTTTTTTAAGCTATCCAGCTCAGGGGAGTTTTTTAGGCTCCTGTATTGATAGAAACACGCATCAACAAAGACCTGTTCATTTTAGGAATTATAGACACCCATCTCAAACTGAACCACAGGTGATCCCTCAGAGCACAACTACCAACCCCATGAGCACATGAAATAATCGAGCACTTCCCCCAGGTGCCAGATGGGCATGGCAGTAAACCCCTAACCCCTAAGGCAGGTGCCAATATGTGCTTCGATTGAAACATCCCATTCCTGTTTTACCTGGAGAGCTTTTCTTAGCTGAAGCTGGAGAATGGGATTAAATTGTAGCTCTGCTCCCTTTGGCTTTCATGACTCAGCATCAGGCTGGCTGTGCACTCTGAAGATGAAAATACAAGGTTTTGTGGATGGAAAAATGATGTAACACTACAGAATACACTGCTGCTACACTGCCCATTTTCTGGTGCTGTGTCCAGCAAACCCAACATATGTTTACAGGCCTATTTCTTGAAATTCCCCTTTTTTAAAGACACTCTGAGGATTTTGAATACTGGCCCCATGTTGTCTCCTTTTGATGATTTCAACATTGCAGGAATTATTTGAAGAGTGTCAGAACAAGGACTTCACGTGCAGCCTTAAACTGACCCTTCTTTGGCCATATTAACATATAGCCCCAAACATATAGAGGTTCTGGGAATGCCCAGACTGTCTGGGCAGAAGATCTAGAGGTCAAAACAATAGAAAAATAGGATTAGGCAGCTGGGTTCTGCTCACTGCCACAAGGGCTCAGTAGTTCCTCCCTCCTTCTCAACAAGCAGAGCATGAACACGTGGATATCGTGAGTGGAAAGTTTAATAGTCAGGCTGTGAAATGGCTCAGACAAGACTGATTGGGGAAGAGATACAAGATAGACAGACTGTAGATAATTCTGTATGTTCAGCAGATTGCAGTTATTTTTGTAATCCCAGCATCACAAGCATGGAAATATTTATGATAACCCAGGACAGATGGAAATTTCCTTTGCACAGGGCTTACACTGGAGGAACTTTGTGTTTGATGGGTTGATACCTCAGACATGTGTTGCTGCCTTTGTCTGAAATGATAGTGGTCTAGGGAGGTCTGGAAACAAAAAAAAAGAAGCTGTCTGGTCATTCAGGAGTGCCTTGGAGATGAATTTTGGGGTGACACTCCCAGTTACACCTCAGTGGAATTGAAGATCCCCACCTGGGCAGTTGCTCTTGCAAAGGCAGTTTTGGGGTATCCACTCTTGCAGGCATAAGGGAGATGATTGCTTTGATCCTTGTACTGGAAAAGACTCATTTTCACTTAAAGAATCATTTAGGTTGGATAAGACCTCCAAGATCATGGAGTCCAACCTTTGACCAAATAACAACATGTCAACTAGACCAGAGCACTGGGTGCCACGTGCAGTTTTTCTTTGATTCTCTAATTCTGTGAGTATTTTGAATTTCTTGTAATCCACATTTTGATCAGACTTTGGCCAGAATGGATCCTGTGAGTAAATCAGGGAGTGGGGAAAACACAGATATTGATTTTGCTTGTCTTTTCCTACTCTTTGATGCTATTAGCAACAAACATCAAATATTCACTGATACACTGACTTCAGAAGTTGTCAAATAAACTATGCTTCAGTCGCTGCTGAGAAAGATTGGGTTTTAATTCACTGAAAGATGGAAAAAGTGTTTTTCTCTGTTTTCTTCTCTATGGCATCAACTAGTCCTTAAACTAATGTTTAAATCCGTTGTCAGTAGGCACAGTTGGAACCTGTTCCTGTCATGGTGTTTCCTGTGCCCTTTTTGATCAATCCATTTGGGATAAGCATTGTGATCTTTTTTTTTTTTCTTTTTTTCTTTTTTTTTTTTTTTCTTTTGCAGGCAGTTTCCAGTTCATATTTTCTTTTTTTAATCAGCCAGAGACATTACAATTAAAATACCATAAAAGTGATTCTGGCAGTATTGCAATAAGCATGTTTTTTAATTAAAGAAAGAACATGGGATGTACAAATAGTACCAGCTAATGGGAAATTTCATCCAATGTATTTTTTAATTGAGATTTAAAAGGAAGAAAAGTCAGCTCTATTTCTCTCTGCCACTGTGTGATATTTTCCTACATTGTTACGGTGAGCCTTCAATAATTAGCCTCAGAGCTTTAGAATCCTCTCTGTTTTCATGAAAAACTGTGGAAGGCATCAGTTCTTTATTTTTCAGTATATTTTTCTGCAGGGATTCAGTGTTATCTACTAGAGTGCAACTCACAGATGTGAGCATTCCTGGAGCAAGAGTTTTAAGGCCCTGAATCTGTAGCAGTTTAAGGTGTGGGTCTTTTCAGATCCTCCCCCAGCTGCAAACCCTGGTTCATGTTTGGGTGTGGACTGCAGGTTTCTTTTGCCATCATGTTTCATATGGGCTTACAGGATGCACGTTGGACTCCCAGGACTCCCACTTGAAAATTAAATTGATTTACTGCAACTTCAGCAGCTCTTGAGACTCCTGTGGGACGTTTCACAGTGAGCAGATCTGTGGAAGCTAATCCTGGCCAAGGAACTGAACACAGCTTTGGCAGAGACTGAGCAGAAACCCTGGGCAGCACCATCTCTTTCCTCTAATCACTGTCATGGAAAGAGGGAATCACAGAATCACAGAATGGTTTGGGTTGGGATGGACCCTAAATCTCATCTCATTCTACCCCCTGCCATGGGCAGAGACACTTTCCACTGTCCCAGGGTGCTCCAAGCCAAATCCAGCCTGGCCTTGGACACTTCCAGGGATCCAGGGGCAGCCACAGCTTCTCTGGGCACCCTGTGCCAGGGCCTCACCATCCTCAGAGGGAAGAACTTCCAAATGTGCACCTAATGAATGTCTGCCACTTAGGGACTTGAAATGACAGCCCAGGAACCTTTGTTTTCATCACATCCCCGTGGGTGGTGTTACCTGATGCCTTCACAAGGCTCACTTGGAGGTTCCTCAATTAGATCCCAGGTGATGTCAGACGTGCTTGAAGACACCCTGGAGTGTCTGCACCTCTTCCCCACCAAGTCATCTCTCCTCTTCCAAATCCATCCAGGTGTTGTTAAGTATCTCAGAGGTCCCTTAAGAGCTGAAGAAATAGAAAGATTTCTTTGATGGAGATACATCTATGGCAGCATCTTCTGGGATGCTGGTTGGAATTGCCTTTTACTTGTCTCCTGAGCTCTAAGGGAAGAGCCTGATCAGTTTCCAAGGGAGCATGTGCCATCTGAACAGATGGCTGTGAGCACAGCAAGCCAAAAAAACAAAGGCTTGTCAGGCTGGGGAAATGAATTCTGTCTGAGAGTAGTGAAGCAGCTGCTGATTCCTCTCCCAGGGATGGATTAAGGCATCCATCCAACAAAAAGCTGCTATACAAGCTTAACTTTTGAGTGTGTTAGTGGTGTCCTGGTGGAAATACACAGGCATTTGAATTCAGAGCTAATCAGGGATCTGTACCTGTGTGCCATGAACATGGAGGAACATTTTGAGGGAGGTGCAGGATGAATTTTGGACTCTTGGTTTGAGCAGCCTTTTGGATGGGGCCAATATAACAAAATTCCCCTTTGCATCTTGTTCATCCATGGTCCAAGCTGCAAACAACTTTCATGGTTCATTGGAATGTCCTGTGAGCATGTCAACAGGGTGCAGGTGACAGATCCATGAAATAATTAATTGTCTTTTCTAAAGCTCATGAACTTTGTATTTTTATTTCTGTACGCAACAAGATTTTAGTTGCTTTGGTTTTTTTTTTTTTTCCTGCTTGGAGGCCCTACCAGGGACACCCTTGGAGCAGAAGGATGAGCAGTAAGGGGGCTGCCAGCACTCTAAAGCTTGTGGCTATACAGGATCAAGCATAGCTATTCCAGCTCTGGCAGTGACATCCTGCTGTTTGCCGCTCAGGGATGCTGGCCAGGAAATAGAACTTCTTTATCCTGAGCCTGGGGAATTCTCATGGGGAATTCTGTGGCTTTGTCATGTGAAACACCAAGTGAGAGGAGCTGGTAAGATCAAGCTGGAGGCTGTGGGGCTGAATTATTCCTGGTCATAGAGCAACCAGAGCAGATCTCCCCTGCACTGTGATGGGAAGAGGTAGTCCAGGTGAGTCCAGGATGAGATTTCAATCTGCAAATCCCCTTCCATGTAGAGGAAGTTTCCTAGTTGAAGTTATGACACAGTGGTGATATATAAGACCACTTTGTTGATACTCTTCTCCCACTTGATTATTAAAAAAAAAATGTCATGAGATTATCTAACTCTTCTCGTAGTTTCCTGGGTTTAACACTTATTCAGCTTTACATAAAGAAGTAGAATTAAGTCCAATTTGAAGTGGAACTGAATAGCTGAAGTTGAGCTAAATATAAATACGTTACTTTTATCCCAGCTCCCTAATGAGCTGTTCATTAGGAAAAATATCTTATATCGACAGTGAATGCAAAGTGTGGCCTCAAAAATATCTCCATGCAAAAGGTGTACTTTGGAATGGGGACTTTGCTTCCCTCCAATTTCAGGAAATCTCTAAAACAGCCTATATCACAACCTTGATGAAAGTTAGTAACATTGCTTATATTTATTTTGAGAATATCTGTTTTAGAATTATTTTTTTATTTAAAATGAAGTTTTTGAGGAGGGATATAAACTGTCTGCAAGTGTGAATCTTCTTCACAGAGGCAAGGAGAAACTCCCTGCACCAGTCTTCCCAATCTTCTACTTCTTTTTTTGGTTTTGTTGGCTTTTTTCCCTTCTTTTTTTTTTTTTTTTTTTTTTTTTTTTTTTCAGACGTGCATGTTGCAGGCTCTTTCACAGTTAATATTTTGGATACATGGGCTGTGGCATTGCATGGGTGAGTTCAGGACACCTGACAGAGAGAATTGTTAATTCATTCCCTTTCCAAACCCTTTATTTTTGAGCATGTCCTCCACCATTTCCCAGGGACTTCAGGAGGTAAATCTCTTTTCACAAAACCAGTGGTGCTGTAATTAATTATTCTTTCAGCAGATTAAACCTCCCACCTTATTATTAGGTTTGTTTTCTTTAATATTTCTCTTTTTTTTTTAAATTATTTGGTCTGGCTTCTTCTCCCCTCCTGTGGGACATATGGAGTTGCCTTGTTGTTTTTATTCTTTCTTTTCCTCCTCTTTTTTCCCGCCCCTTTGGTAAAGACAGATAAAGAAAGATTTCTTTTCTGTTTGTGCAGAGGTGGAGGCTAATTGCTGGGTTAATTGAGAAGAATGGTGCTTCTGATGTTCTCACAAAGTATCAAATAGCCTCAACATATTTCTCCCCTCTCTCCCTCACTCCACCTAAAGAGACCCATTGAATTTGCACATTACTGTACAGAAGTGATTATGGGCTTAATTGTATTTATTTTGCTTGGTGGGGAGGCCATCATAACAGTGGTTGATTGATTTTTATAAAATCACCCTCAAGGTCATGTGTAGGACTTTGCTTTCCTGTGCAGCCATAACAAACAATTTGAGGGTCACAGCCAAAGGCTCTGTTGAGCAATATTCCTGCTTTCTGCTTTCAGGGAAGGGGTCAAGTGCAATAAAAGAAGGAAGCATAACTTTTATTTTCTTTTTAAAAAAAGGAGAAGACAACCTTGTAAAGCAGCAGCTGTATATTTATTCTGACCCAACAAAAACCACAGAGGTGTAGAGGGACAATATCAATTTTTGGACAGAAGAATTTGTAAGTTTAGCCAGAGTTTGTTTTACACATAGTCTTGATAAATGGTTTAATGAGTCTCTCCTAATGCTTTCTTTTTTGTTCTCTGGTGCTGCTCTTCTTTTATCCTCAGCAGTTTACTTTTCCACTGTATTTTCTCCCAAAGACTGAGCACCATTTGGATTTGTCCTGGGAGGTTTTCAGAAGCTTTGCAAATATCCAGGGGACAAGATCATTGTGGAGTGACCACGAGTGAAGCTGATCTGCCCCTTTTCAGGGTTAAATTTTGTGTCTGACTGCTGCTTCTAATGGAAAGCAAAAAAGTCCCATACAGAAAATCCCACAATCATAGGATGGTTTGGTTTGAAGGAACCTTAAAACCATCTTGTTCCAACTGCCCTGCTGTGGACAGAACACCTTAACCTAGACCAGGTTGCTTAAAGCCCCATCCAAGCTGGCCTTGAACACCTCCAGGGGTGGGGCAGCCACAGCTTCTCTGGGAAACCTGTTCTGATTTCTCACCATTCTCACAGGGAAGAATTTCTTCCTAAAATGAGGGCTTCTTGTGTTCAGGTTATACCAGGGGAGGTTTAAATTGGATATTAGGAGAATTTCTTTACTGAAAGGGAGAGCCAGGAGGGTAACAGACTTCTCAGGGCAGTGGTTGACTCACCATCCCTGGAAGTGTTCAAAAGTTGCATGGACCTGATGCTTGGAGACCTGGTTTAGTGGTAGACTTGGCAGTGCTGAGTTAATGGTTGGACTCTGTGATCTTAAAGGCCTTTTTCAACCCCAGTGACTCTGATTTCCCTCTGGAAGGGTCAAACTTGCAGGCCAGGCGTGCACACCTCCTGCTGGAGTTCCTGCTGCTCCTGGGATGAGGTGGGACTATTGCTCCTACTTGCACCCAGAGCAGTCACAGCATCCAAGCTTCTCAGACACTCAGAAATCCACAAAAGATATGGAAAATCTTCGATCAACAGCTTGAAAATTTTGAATGGGCAATATGTGACTGAAGCTTGGGAAATCTTCTTTGAGACAGAAATGTGATTTTGCAATTAAAGGATAGGACAACTGTCTTCCAGCCCTCCTGGTTCAATGGTACAGCATGGCAGCAATTAAAATACTCATTAAAAATTGTATGAAGAGAAGTGGAAACAGAAATGACTGTATTTCACTGAGAATAGAGCATAGAAAGTCAATAAAGACCTTAGGGAAGATGTCTTTTTTATGTTAGGAGTGAAATAAATCACAGTGATTTACAGTTCCATTTATAGATTGTGGTGATAAAATTATTAACACTGCTGCTATAAAGCAAAAGTATTTAATAAATATTTCTGTTCTCAGTATGGGAAGAAATAGGATGGTAAATTATATCACAAGAGGAAGATGGACCAGCAGTCCATTTATTGCCAAATAATGCTAATAGAATGAAAACATTAAATATTATTTCAGAATACACATTCTTAAAATCAACAGGTCCAGTTTCATTCAAGAGCTTTAAATCTGCTGCCGGAGTCAGATATCTTGTGTTGTTTTACATGAAACAAGATGAAATTTCTTCTGCTTCTTCACAATACATGCAGTATAATTTGCAAAGACTCTATATAAAGGCTCAACACTAATATAATTGTAGGTAGAAAAGTATGTCTAGGGGAAGAGATAATTTACACATAGGACAGTTGGTGTTTTTGAGAGCAAACCTGTGGTTCCCAGTGGTTATAAGCAAGAAAATGTGAGATTTGTCTCTTTCTTTGATTAAGTATATTCTGTAAAAAAATACGTAAACAATTGGGGAAAACAATGAAATCTGGCAAGAAAATATTTAATGGATAGTCCTTATTCAAATACTATTTTTTATAAGCCTAAGAAATGAGGACTAAATTATAAGCCTTTGTTATAAGCTCAAGAAATCAATGAAACAAGGAAAACCCCTCCATGTGAGAATAAAAAAGGAAATCAGGATAAGCAGAATACGAGCAATGGCAAGCAATGATCAAGATAGTACTTAATTTGTTTTTTATATTAGAACTTCTCTCCCTTTTTTTTTTTTTTTTGTTTTTGTTTTTGTTTTGTTTTGATGTAAATACTGCAATTAACCCAGATGTCTGGTCTCCCTTCTTCTTGCTAAGAATTGGTGTTGTTATCATGGAATCATTGGGTTAGAAGGGACCTTAAAGATCATCTGATCATCTTGTTCCACCCCCTGTCATGGACACAGACACTTTCCACTATCCCAGGTTGCTCCAAGCCCCATCCAGCCTGGTCTTTAGCACTTCCAGAGTTGGGCAGCCACAGCTTTTCTGGGCACCCTGTGCCAGAGCCTCACCATCCTCAGAGGGAAGAATTTTTGAGCTAGGAGAGCCAGCTGGGTGGTAGGTAGAGAGATCACCATCAAAAACTGCTTCCACCACTAGAAAACTGGCCATGGGATGAGCTGGTTCAGTTATCAGCTGCTTCACACAAAGGGAGCAGGGTAGACCCTTTGTAAGAGGTGTGGAGCTTCCAGACTTTGGGAATTTCTCTACTCTCTCATGGGAAACATGGCTTGACCTAGGAAGGCACATCCCATGTGCAGTGTGACAAAATGAATGAGTCCACTCTGTCCACATCCATTGTACAGAAAGTGACAGCATCCTTCACAGGAGAGGAAATACGGAAAGAGATCATGGAATAAACCATCCTGAGGTGACAGACTGGGGTTTTCAGCTCATGAGAGTCAAGAACAAGGGAGACATTTGACAGAACTGAAGAGCTTGAGTCAAAAAAAAAAAATTGGGCTGGAAATGATTTTTTATGCACTATGCATTTAACCCGCAGAATTTATTGCTTCAAGAAGTCGTTGAGACCAAATATCACAAAGATTCCAAAGACTAGTTCTTTATTACTGGCAAATCTTATCCGGTTATACTAATAGTCAGCAGGAGAAAAACGTTGGCAAGGAGTTGAAACCTAATGCTTTGAGGTGAAGCTAACCTCTAATTAGGGATTAAAATGAGATTTTTATGGGATGGGGAGATCAACCCACAGCCAGCTAAGAGGGAGACGTGTCTCACACAGTATTTGGAAGCATCTGGTTTTGAACAGCAGCTGGAAGAGTTTGCAGGATTAAATCAACCACTGATCTAAACAAGTTGCCAGTTCTTATGTTCCAAAGTAGTTTTCCTCTCCCCTCTCCCAGTTACAAGTAGTTTGTAACCTAAAAAGTAACATAATACAAATTAAACAGAAATATCCCTTTTCAACATTAAGTGACTTAGTTGGTTAAAATTGGGTTTTTCCAAGTACGGCTTCCTTTAGCGGTGGTTGGAGAGTCTGCCCAGGCTGACTGGCCTTGCTCAAGTCTAGAAATGCAGACTATTGTAGGATCAAAAAATGGACTGGATTAATTGAGTCTTTAAAGGGTTGATAATTCCATAGGGAGAAATAAAGAGCAAGGTGGAAATTTTGCAGAATTCAATAACATTTTAGCATTTAGTTTTAAATTTTATTGCACACCCCTTTGTTTACCTATGTCTTATAGTTCCTTTGACTGTGAGAGAGTGATTGCCTGAATACATGACTGCATTTTCTTCTTCTCTTGTCTTCAGGTGGCAAACTCCTGTTTACTGGGCCAGGACCTGTAGAACTACATGCTCATTACATCCTGGTGTCTGATGGAGGAGAGCTCCAGGTGGGATCCCCTGAGGCCCCTTTCCATCACAAAGCACACATCTATCTCTATGGAAGCCTCCACTCTCCACCATTACTTCCATATGGAGTCAAATTCCTGGCAGTGAGGAATGGGACCCTTTCCATTCATGGTGAGTACATTTCTTTTCTTGTCAAAAGCAAAGGACAAATGAATAACAGAAAACAAAACAAAGGAAACACAAAAAAAAAAGTTATTGGAAGAAAAAATAAATTGACAAAACTTTGGTCATAGTTCTCATGGAATCATGGAATGGGTTGGGTCGGAAGAGACCTATCTAGTTCCAGCAGCCATTCCATGGGCAGGGACACCTTCCATTACCCCAGGTTGTTCCAAGCTCTGTCCAGCCTGGCCTTGAACACTTCCAGGGATCCATGGGCAGGCACAGCTTCTCTGGGAAACCTGTGCCAGGGCCTCAGCACCCTCACAAGGAAGAATTTCTTTCCAATATCCCATCCATCCCTGCCCTCTGGCAGTGCAAAGCCATTCCCTGTGTCCTGTCCCTTCATCCCTTGTCCCAAGTCCCTCTCCAGCTCTCCTGGAGCCCCTTTAGGCTCTGGAAGGGGCTCTGAGCTCTCCCTGGATCCTTCTTCAGGTGAGCACCCCCAGCTCTCCCAGCCTGGCTCCAGAGCAGAGGAGCTCCAGCCCTCAGAACATCTTCATGGCCACTTCTGGACCCATTCCAACAACTCCACACCATTCTTATATTGTGGCATAGAAGAATTTTGATATGGAGCTTTTCTTGAAGACTATGAAATATGGGTGTAGAATGGCCATTTCTTGGTGCTGGAGTTTGGACATGGAATTCAAGTCCAAACTCAGCATGATTCAGAACATTGGTGCGCATTTCTCAAGTTCTTCTCTCCTGGGCTATTTTTAAAAGCTCTACATCTCATAGAGGAGGAGGGGAAAAAAAAAAAAAAAAAGGAAAAGAAAAACCATGTGAATGTCTCATCTCCCTTCCTCCTATTCTTGTGTGTCAGCCTTCCTGTTGGTGGGTGTTCACACCCTCCAGCAGGTCTTGACCTTCCACCCTGTGCCCTCCAGGAGGAAATGTTACTGTCTGAGCACAGGGACGTGTGACTTTTGGACAAAAATGATGTCAGACACCGAGGGTACCATCAGAGCACAGGCAGGGAGTGAATTGTGCCTCTGTGCCATCATCCTGCCAGCTCGCAGGAGCTGAGCAAGGCTGGGAGAGGTTGGCTTGGGAGAGGAGTCAGTGAGCAGATGCTTTTGTGAATCAGGAGAGATGATCAGGGGCTGAGGAAGGAGCTCCTGGCAGGGGCAGGAGAGGTGGGGCTGTACCTCAGCACCATGCCACGTGCTCTTGATCCCTTCAATGAGACACAGCAAGGCTCAGTTATTTACTGCCTGTAAAAGGCTTCAGCAATTTCAGTGAAGTGGCTTTGCAGAGCGTTTCTACCCCATTTCCTGGAGGGTGTCTGTGAAGGAGGGCTATTAGAGCATCTTGGCTAAATTGACTGTCTGTTACTGGCCATTGAGTTTTACAGTTATCCCAGCCCTGAGCTCAGAAATTCCCCTTAGATTAAAACTTGCCTTCCAGAAAGGCTTGGTCTTTGAGGATGTCAAGGGAGACAGAAACCAGCTTCTTCCTTAGAGGCTTTTTCCAGGGGATTAATTTGGTTAATCATACTTTTTTTCCCCCCCTTTCTAAAGAAAAGTATTGAGATTTGAATTTGCCTCATAGCAGCTTTTGCTGCTTCACTTTCTGTGTCTTCTGCCACTTTAAAGTGTCCTTCTATTCTTGGTTTGACCCCTGTAAGCCAGGATTTTGTCCTTAGATTGTCAGCGCTTTACAGCATGAGCCTTCACTTTTCCATGCTTTTTGTTTTCTAGCAATGTAGGAAAAGCCAGTAGCAACTCTTGGCAGCTGTGCCTCCTGTGCTGCTTTTGCTTTCCATTCCAAGCCTGTATCAACTCTGCCTTGGTGACTCCATCACCCACAAAATTGAAGACAAACAGGGCAGAACACATTTTGCAGTCTTACCTTGACAATATGATGGAGGGAGGCAAACCCAGGCATCCACTTCAGTACCTTTGAGTCTTTTCTCAGTGATAATTTATCCATTTTACTCAGTGCCATAATTCTCAGTGAGTCTTCAATCCCCAGGAAAACAAGGGGATGAGGTCTGCAATCCAAGTATTACCTGGATGGAGATATACAGAGTCAAAAGTGGCTTGACCTTTAGTGGAAAAAACTCTTGGTTTCAATTTTTTATAAATTACTGGATTATTGAAAGGCTTGTGTGGGAAGGGATGTTAAAGCCATCTAGTCCACCCCCATTCCATGGGCAGGGACAATTTCCACTATCCCAGATTGCTTGAGGTCCCATCCAACCTGGCCTTGAACAGTTCCTGGGATGCAGCCACAGCTTCTCTGGGCACCCTGTGCCAGGGCCTCTCCACCCTCACAGAGAAGAAATTCTTCCCAACATCACATCTAACTCTTCCCTCTGTCAGTTTGAAACCATTTGCCTTGTCCTGTCCCTCCATGCCTTGTCCCAAGTCCCTCTCCAGCTCTCCTGGAGCCCTTTTAGGCACTGGAAGGGGCTCTGAGACCTCCCTGATCCTTTTCTTCAGGCTGAACAATGCCAACTCTTATTCTATTATTATTACTCAAAACCAATTCTTATTCAAGAAATCAGATCAATTTCTTATTCAACATATTGAGAGTAGCTATGAAGTCACTTTTAAGCTCTGCACAACACACAGCCCCAGTGCATGGCTGCAATTTTTGCTCATTCAAACCATGTAATCTACAATTTAATATAGAAGAAGTCTGCTTCTAAACATGACATAGAGTAGTGGGGTCTTTTACTGGGTTCATATTGGTTACATGGAAAAAAAATCTGCTGTTCTGTCTTCAGTTTAGCATCAGTCTGGTCTGTGGTACAGAACAAGTTGTGGAGCATGACAGCCTCTTTCATATAAATATATATATATATGTGAAAGAGGCTGACATGCTCTGCAATACCCATTTGTGAGATACATTTATACACATGAATATATATGTTATCTCAGATCAAAATCATTAAATAAGCAGGTTTCCAAATTCCTGGCTGTCTTGGCAAACACAGGGCTGAGTGCATTTTAATTCCTTTACTCTTTCAGGCTGGGAGTGTTGGGGGATGCTCTGCAGCTCTGGTTGAGTTCAGATTGTTTAGTAAGCGCTGTCAGCTCCTCACTTTGATATGTTAATATGACTAAGGGTTTCCCACAATTCCCTCATGAGTGGCAGTCCTTTGCTCCGGTAGTTGTAGCAGACTGGGAAATTTCACTGTTGCCTTTGGCTTTGGCCAACTCCCCTGCCAGTCACAGCATGCCACCCATAAACTGCCTGTCAGTCACCCGTCACTTGGAGAGGGGGCTTCAGCCAGCCAGGGCAACTCCACTTTTTGACAATGTAATTATGGCAGTAGGGGCCTGAGCAGGGCTGAGAGAGTTTTATTGATTGTTCAGAAGGGAAATTTATCACTGTCTCCAGCTCCGTTCGCGCTCTATTCCCTGAGAAACTCTCCTGACAAGCTTCGGGAGAGAAGTTCAGCGTGGTGGCCTTGGCTGTTCTTGTGCCTTTGTCCTTGCCAGGGAAGCTGGAGGCACCAGTGGATGCTGAGTGGGGGCAGGAGCTGGGTGCAGAGTGGAGATGCTGCATGAGAAAAAAAAGCACCCAACCTGTCCTTGTGACAGCCTGATCTTGTGGTCCTAATGCTTTTATCAAAGAATCCCAGAATGGTTTGGGTTGGAAGAGGCATTAAAGATCATCCAGTTCCAGCCCCTGCCATGGGCAGGGACACCTTCCACTACCCCAGGTTGCTCCAAGCCCATCTAACCTGGCTTTGGACACTTCCAGGGATCCAGGGGCAGCCACAGCTTCTCTGGGCACCCTGTGCCAGGGCCTCCCCACCCTCATAGGGAAGAATTTCTTCCCAATATTCCATCTAAACCTACCTTCCTTCAGCTTATGACCATTTATTTTGTCCTATCCTTCCAGGCCCTTGTCCCCAGTCCCTCTCCAGCTCTCCTGGAGCCCTTTAGGCACTGGAAGGGGCTCTGAGATCTCCCTGGAGCCTTCTCTTCTCAAGGCTGAACACCCACAGCTCTCTCAGCCTGGCTCCACAGCAGAGATATTGCCACACACTGAAATATTTTAAATTAATATTTTTGTTTTCAGCAGTCCTGTGTAGGTGATCTTTTTATTCCCTTGAGTCCCCATGAAACAGACCATGACTCTTTCCAAATAAAGACCAGCATTCCTTTGTCAGGCATTTATCTAAAACTTTGTGTCAGCACTCTGGTGGGAAAGAATATGAGCTGTGAGCAACCTATTCTAGTGGAAGGTGTTCCTCCCATGGCAGGGGGTTGGAACTGGATGATCTTTAAGGTGTCTTCCAACACAAAACCTCCTGTGATTCTGTGGTTCCATGAGCCTGTTCCCTGAATTTTGACTGATCATATGTATCCCCTCATTTAGAAGACAGATGTTACACTTCAGATTAAAAACATTTGCATTCACCTTGTCCAAACTGTGAAAGGTGTGTGGTAAAGAATAAACAATGTGCTGAGAGTTTTGGTTTAATAATTTATTTATAATCAGGATAATTTAAACAGAGGTGTCAATAGTCACTTCAATGCTCTAAAATCACAGCCAGTCCTATTGCAAAGAATGTCCCTGCATTTGCAATGGAGAAAATTATACTTTAGAGGTAAATCTGCATGACTTCTATCCCAGATTTCTCTGCAGCCACAGCTATCTGATATTTTTTCAGGGTTAGCTCAGGAAAAAAAAAAAGTATTTTTTATCAGTTGAACCAATTATTAATTTTAATTGCTTTTAATCAATAATAAAACACAAAATATTTGTGAGCTGTTCACTGTGCTCTACAAAGCCTGTGCATTCCTCCAGAGATCAAACATTTAATCAAATGCCTCTTGCTTTGCCTCCATTAGGCAGTGTTATGTATCTGTGCTGAGTTTGAGATTAAGAGATCATAGACAACATGAGAGAATTTGTTCTGCTTTACTCACATATTAAAAAGAAAAGCTTCCCAGGGGAAAAAAATAAGAGGAAAAAAATCTGTAGCAAGGGGATTCAAGATAGGGTGCAGAAATCTGTTAGAGAAAAGATTATTTTTTACTCTAGTGAAATGCATCTATTCAGTAAATGATATTTTTCACTACCTGAACTTCATGATTCCCTGAGCTTGCTCCCATAGGTTGGTTTTGCTTTGGTGCCAGCTATTCTGTGTGGGAGCTCAGGAGTCTTTTTTCCTCCTGTGACAGTGTTTTTCCTCTCTAAGACCTTGACTTTAACATGATGCATTAAAGCAGATGGCTCTGGAACAGAAGGCTGAGCTGCCTTCAATCCCCTCGTGTTCACCAGGGGTAAGAAACTGCACTTAGGCACTTCCCATGGAGTAACTAATGTACAATGACTCGTGCCTTCACTTTCTTATTCACAAATATAAGATGACCATTAGATTTTAAAGACCTAGCAGATGGGGGGAGAAAAAAAAAAGAGCTGGGTTCAGGGCAAGCTGCTGTGTCTTTCACAGTTTGCCCTTCTTTCTAACAGAAATGCATCTATTAGCTTTGATTTAAGCTTAAATCAGTTGATTTGTGTTTTGGTACTGATCTTACTGGGAAAAACATGATGTAAAGGGGACAGAGAGATGGACACTAATATATATTATATAATAAAGATATATATATATAATATATAATATATATTTTATATAATATATAATATATATTATATAATAAAGATAGATATAATATAGATAGTAAAGATATTAATAAAATATAATACAATACACACTATATACTAGAAGGGAATAGAATAAAATAGGATAGACTAGAATATATATATAGACCATAGCTAATATGCCTATGTAGAATTTCCTTGTGATTCCTGATAGGGTGCAGGTCTGTGGGTTGTTATAAATGTGGAGGCATATTATATATTAAATAATTTCCTCCTTCAAACTTTCAAATATAACATCAAAATACTGCTTCCAATTCTGGTGCTAACAAAACCCAGGTTACTGGCTGGAGGAAGAGAACACCCAGCAGCAAATTCATGGTCAATTTCCACCCTGGATAGGAGAAAAGCTGAGAAGTTTGGGCTTTCCAGGTAGGTGGTGGAGGTGTTCAAGAAAAAACTGGATGCGGCACTCAGTGCTCCTGTTTAGTTGACAAGCTGGTCACAGGTTGGACTCAGACTTGGAGGTCTTTTCAAACCTGAGTGATTCTGTGATTCTGAGAAGTTTGGCAAACTGGGGGGCCTGGATTCAGCCCAGGCTTTCCCCAGAGCTGCAGGCTGAGCCAGGCAGGGACCCTCCCTTTGGGCTCACCCTCACTTTTCCTGGTGCTGAATTCTCCTCCATCACATTATGGGGACACAGGGAGCTGATCTTAGCCTGGCAACGGCTGTGCTGCCCCACATTCCCACTCCTGCAGCGAGAAATGCCCTGTCTCAGTCCACAGCAGCACAGGAGGTGATCTGGCAATCACACAAAGTGTCACCAGCTGTCTGAAGCTCCCTGCAGGATCCCCTGTCCTTGGCTGCCACGGCTGGAGCTCTTTGTTCCTGGGCTCTGCCTAAAGAACTTTTCCTCCACAGCATCTTTGGTTGTGAGCTCATTCTAGGTGTGGAGCATGGATTTTGGTTTATGCAATGCCATTACAGGAATATCTTTCCCCCTTGTTTTCAGTACTGATATAACTTAACAAAGTGTCTAGGGGATCTCTGATTAAAGGGAATGTTTGGAAATTTGTTTGGAATTTCCCCAGCATGCAGGGAAGGTACATTTTTTGCAATGTAAATTGTTAGAAAAGGGCAATCATCCTCAGTAAGATCCTGTTATCATGGAATGGTTTGTGTTGGAAGGGTCCTTAAACCCATTTCATTCCAAATCCTTGCCATGGCAGGGACATTTTCCACTAGATCAGGTTGCTCCAAGCTCCATCCAACCTCACCTTGAACACTTCCAGGAAAAGAACATGATAATTCTTGCTTTCTCCAGGGTGCTGTAGAAGGATATTCAGGTGGAAATGCTTTAAGTGAAAACTGCAGTTTCATGAACAGAAACATTCAGCAGGACTAGGTCTCCTTCAAGAATATCTCCCAGTGGAGAACATAAAAGTTATTCTGTTTGTCCTCTTGTCCACATGATTTCCGATTTTTCATTTTTGCTCACTGAGAGAAGATTCGAGATCAGGTTGGATGGGGCTCTGAGCAGCCTGATCCAGCTAGTGTTCCTGCTCTTTCAACAGGAGGAGGGCAGCTGGACTAGATGACCTTTAAAGGTCCCCTCCAACCCAAACCATCCTCTGACTCTCATTCCACACTATGATTTGAGCCCACCTGAAATACCCAGTGTGGTCCTGCTGCAGCTTCTTGTCAAAGAGCTGATGAACTCTTGGGTGTCCTAAGGGTTAACAATTATAAATCCTAAGGGTTAAAAAGCAGTTATAAATCAGAAAGGACCTTCTATTTCACCTCGGGATGGGGATGAAAAGCTGAGTGCAGTGGCTGTGTCAGGAGAGCTGCTCTGCATCTCCCCAGGAGCTGCCCACACACAGCAGGGAGTCCTGCAGGACCACATGGGGGTGGGAAGGCAGGTCCCAGTTCCTGGCAGAGATGTCCCTAAGATGTGTGGCATCTTAGGAAGAAAACAAAAAACAAACAAACAAACAAACAAAAAAAAACCAAAACAAAACAAAACAAAAAAAAAAAAAAACAAAAACAAACAAACAAAAAAAAACCCCCAATAAACAAAACAAACCAAAAACCCTAACAAACTCCTCTCATTGCAAAATAAGCTTAAAACATACAAATTCTTATGGAATATAATTCGGACTGGAATTAACAGAGAGCAAAAACAGCTGGAAACATTCAAGTCCAGAGGGTTGACAGCTCACAGTTCAAGCAAATGTTTTTAAACACATTTGAAAAGATAGGAAAGCAGCTTTCATTCTCCTTTTTTATTCCCTTTTTAAAACAAACCCTTTATGGCCAGTAACTGGACTAGACACTGCAAGAGCTGAGGTAGCTGTGATTTTTTTTTTTTAATTATAAGATCCAGGTTCATAAAATATTTTTTCCTAGTCCTTAATTAAGGATCTGTCGCTTCAAGATCCATTTTTCCATAGAGAGCTGTAGCAGCACATCTGTGTGTTATCCTGACTAAAAAGGTTTCCTGGAAAAGATTTTCTATTCTTTTTAACTTGAAGAATTTAATCCATTATTATTTTTATGGTTTGTTTTATTAACTGAAGCAATAGCAGCAAGATGTCTTTGTCATGGATCAAAAATATATTTTAAAAAACTCATCCTCTTCCTGAAGCACCAGTTTCCAATGGCAGTACTGCCAGTCATCACTTTGGCATTTGAAAATTTTAGGGACGGCCAAGTTAATTTTGATTAGGAAGTGCATTTTGGGTCAGGAAAAGGGAATAATAATAATAAGGGATTATGACAATGGAGAGGAAGCTATTTTCCTGTGATAGTCTGACACCAGAAATGCTGCAGAAAAGTGTGTTGGATTTTATTACCAGAGACAATCATAGAGTCACAGAATGGTTTGGGCTGCAAGAGACCTTAAAGGTCTTCTAGTTTCAACTCCCTGCCATAGGTGAGAGGTTTTATATTCTTTAAAAAAAAAAAATAAAACCAGTTATAGTCCATTGAATTATATTATTAACTTCTCTTGAGAAGTTTTTTGTTGTTGTTGCTTTTGTTTTGTTTTGTTTGTTGGTGTTTTTTGTGGGGTTTTTTTGGTTTTTTTTTTTGTGTGGAGGTAGGAAAATAGTTTTCTTTTCACTTTGTTCCTGGAAACTGAAAGCTCCTATTCCTATTTACACTGAAGATTTACAGTATAGCTACAGCAGATTGACAAATTGTCTGCAGTGTAATTTGTACATTCCCAGTAAGTAGATTTTGTGTCTGAGCCCTGCAGTTCTCGTAAATTCCTTTTGTGGAATAAAGGGATCTCATTACCTCAACTTTAAAACGCCAATAAACAGTCAGAAGGTGTAAAAGAGCTTTATAGTTTGTCAACACCCTAAACAACTGTGTGTTCACAACTGAGTTAATTAATTTGTGGTAAATAGAAGCAAAAATGAGATGCAGCAGGGTCCTGGGTGTCAGAGAAGGGTTCAAACCCTGCTGCCCTATGACAAAAAGGGGAAGTTTTTAAAAATATTTAAACAGCTTTGGGAGAAAGACCAACAGAATCATGGCAGGCCTAGAACTGGAACCAGTTCTCTTAAAACCCATTAAAAGATTCCTGTTTGTACCAACACTCGCATGTGTAAACCCTATTCTCCCGCTCTGCCTGACTCTGGATGTGGCTCACACTGCTTGTTGTCAGGCTTGGTTAGGAGGTTCCCAGGGTGTCTAAAGTTAGGTAACAACATGTACTCCAAAAAGTCTTGTTTTCACATCAGGGACATCTGTTTTCCATGAAAGCACCTTGTCATCTTGTCATGTAAATTCTCAGACCCACCCCCACAGATTTAAAGTGAAATTCATAGTAACACATAGAAATGTACGAAAGGCAGAAGTTCCTTTCAACAGGAACAGAAGTGTGCAGGCTGTGACTATTGAAGACTGAAGACAAGCTGGAATTTAATGGATCAGTCTCAGTTAGAAGGAGAATTTTTGTCTGGAAAGTTATTCCCTGGAAAGAGGGGGATTCAGTTTCCCTTTCCAGTGAGGAAGCATTCCAGTAGCTGCAGGAATCCTGCCACTGGAGTTTATACCTGAGGAGTGAAGAACAACTGAAAATTCCAACAAGAGTCTAAGTTATTGGAATTGTTGGAAGAGTCTAAATATTGATTTTCAGATGTGTTGGACTGTTCATTTTTGAGAAACTGGTCTGGCTCTGTGGAAACCCTTCCCAACTTTATCCCCAGATTCATGTGTTACCCCAAACAAGCCTCTTAACCCTTTTTCATCTCTTCCATACCTTCCCTTGTGTACAATGAGATCAATAATTTTATCCTGTGGAGGTCTCAGCCATGTTTCCATGGCATAAAGAATCAGCCATGGGCTCTTTATGAGTGCTGTGGTAGGACCTGTCTGTGTCCAGAGGAGAGATTCCCACTAGTCTGGCCTTAACTATCTGCATGTGTGGAGTGCCTAAGCCAAAAACATGGAGTGGTTTGGATTGGAAAGGACCATAAAGATCAAGTTCCACCCCTCCAGCATGGGGGGCCTTGGTTTAATACAAAACATAAATTAAAAATTAGGCACCTCCTTTGGTGATTAGTGTCAGTCCAAGTTTCTCTTCTAGTGGAAGCTGGAACACATTTTAAGGCAGCGGGCAAGAGGTGATATTTTCTAACTGTGCAAAGAATGGGTAAAATTATTACTTGAGTGCTTTGTAGATGCTCTGACAAATAGAGACTGGAAAGATGTTTTGTCTGAAGCAAATTTGCTGCTGTGATGAGGAGTGGCATGTGGAGGTGCCTTTCTCAGCTGAGATCAGTAGTGCTGCTTTGTGGCCTCTCCCTCCCTCCCTTTCTGCTCTGGGGTGCTGAAGATTGGCAGAGAAGCTGGACCTGTGCTTAGGGAAGGAATCAGTGGTTCCCTAAAAGGAGCCCAGGTCTGTGCATCCCTTCAGGTCCAAGGACACCTGTACCATTTTAGGGACAGCCACAAGGGCAGATGGAGTTTCCAAGGCTCCTTGGCCTCTCAGGTGTTTTCTGAGTCACTTTGGGTCAATCCCCTGGTCTGAATGAGAGGATAACTTTCCTGTGCCTGCAGTGGGACAGAGAAACTCCTCTACGTGATTCAGATTGTGTAGGATCCCCAGGAGCTCATTTTCCCCACTGATTACAGGACTTGTTTCCTAATCAATTTGCAGCAGCCTCTCCTTGCTCTGTAGTAATTCCTTTCAAACCCCTTTATTTCAGTGTTTCCAACTGTAGCAGCTTCAGCTTTCAAAGCTGAGTGACCAGAGATGGATATCAAAGACCCAGATGAAATTTTCAATGCCCTTTGAGCAACCCACTGTGCACCTGGGAGAGGAAATGGAGCTCATGTCTTTTGTAATCAAAGGATTGTAAATAATGGCCTAATTTGTTTAAACCTACAACTCTCAGTACAATGCATGTTTTGCATTCTGTGGACAGATTTTGCTGTGACCCTGAAGGTGTGTGCCCAGACTGTTTGCTCAGTTTTGATGTGACTTGGAGATATTTCTGTAAATGTCAAATTCACATCTCTTGTTGAGCTGCTTAGAATCATGGAGTTTGAGTTGGAAAGGACCTCAAAACTCATTTAATTCCAACCCTCTGCCATGGGCAGGGACACCTTCCAACATCCCAGGTTACTCCAAGCCCTGTCCAACCTGGCCCTGGACACTGCCAGGGATGGGGCAGCCACAGCTTCTCTGGCAACCTGTGCCAGGGCCCTGGCCACCCTCTGACTTGGGAATTTCTTCTAATATCTGATTTAAATGTCTCCTCTCATAGTTTAAAGCTGTTTCTCCTTGTTCTGTCAGTACCTATTGGTATCCTATCACTACTTAGGACTGGGTGAAACTAGTAAGTGACATATAATCCCACACTGATTTGCGAAATGTTTTGTGTTAGAGGCCATAAGAAATTAAATTTATACTGTTTTTCCTCAAGAGTGGCATTGTACACATCAGAATTGTTTCATTCTTAATAATTTTACCAGGTCCATACAAGATTGCAACTTCACATTATGATTCTAACAGGAAGCATAACCAGACTCCTGATGCCAAGATATTCCCAGTCTTAAGATTTGTGATTAATTGATTTGGAATTAATTTTCAAATCCATTGCGTTCCTAGGCTGCACCATTCTTCTCTGCTCCATATTTAAGGGTGTTCTGTTAATTCATTTACTAAGTGCTCAGTTCTTCTATTGCCTGCAACAGCTTTTTGTGTCTGAAGGCTCTGTCCTGTACCTTTAACATGAAGTCACTTCTGCTTTAGATCTCAAGATGGGTTTTTTTTCGCAACTCGTGCTTAGTTAATTATTAAAAATGAGTTCAATAATTAAGGAGTTATACAGATTCATCTATTTTTCAGCATTTGGAGTGTTTCTGCTCGGTACATTTTGGGGGAAGAAATAATTTAAATACACCACAGCTGTTGGTCTTTTAAACATTTTCCCCTCAAACAGGTAATTTATTTACCTATTGCACAGCCCAAACCCAGGCACTGAAGGTTATTTTATGAAATAGAGTTTGTTTTCAAGGGGAATATATTATAATTAGGGCCAAGAAGCCTCAGTTATGGTCCCTCATTGACACCAGAAGGGTGTCACTGACCATATCCTGTTTGTTACTTGTGCTGCTGGAAGTAGAGGAAATTCTGACCTGGAGCTGTTGTATGTGGGAATATAAATGGGAAACAAGGAAATTGATAAATGTGGTGCTTAGGGACATGGTTGGTGGTAGACAAGAAAGAACTGAGTTAATAGTTGGACTTGATGGCCTCACAGGTCTTTTTTAATCTTAATGATTTTATGATTCTGTGAAAGTGGGATCTACTATACTTGTTGGTTTGGTTGGTTTGGTTTTCCCTAACAAAAATATACTGAACTTATTGGAAAATGGAAGTAGATTTTGAACATGCAGAGAAATATCCCACCCCACCTAGATCATCAGGAAAAAAGGTACAACAAACTGTGGAATGGGAGACAGGTAGCTGAACACAGTAAGAGGTGAAAAACACGAAAAAGGAAATAAAGGAAATGGGGGAATGTTTGGATGCCCTGAATATTATTTTAGAAGAAAAAAACTTCAAACAATTGAGAACATTTTCATAAAAATTTTTGAGTCAGAGCTCAAAAGTGGAAAGAAGCCTGAAAAAAGCCTTTTCCATTGGAGCATGTTTTGAATGCAGAATGGTGTTTCCCACTCCTCAGTGACATGAGCGTTGCCCAGCAGTGCTGCTGTGGGGTGTGTGTGACAGATGAAATCCACAGGGGTCAGTTGTGTGTCTGGACACAGATGCATGAGAACACACATTAACACAGGCACACAAATCACCACCAGAAACAAAATGTCCAGAGCTGGAGAGAAATTGTGCAGTGCTCCACATGCAGATGGCTGCTGCCAGTCTTTATGCCAATCCTAAAAATTCACGAGAATCGCTCAGTGGAGGAAGGTAAATGAATAAAAATGAAGAGTGCTCCTGGTAAAAGAGTGCACATAGGATGATGTTAAGAGGATTTTTTTGAGCTGAATTGAGGATGAGGTCTTTGATGTCAGTGCCTGTGAATGGTGGAAGATGGGTTTTGTCTATGTCTGCATTAGAAAACAGCGTGGCCCTATAGAAGCAGAGCTGTAGGGTGAATGATGCAGGTGCTGTGGATGCTGGGTCCACATGGATGCTGGTTCTGGGGGCTACTAGAGAGTCATTCCAGTCTGGTTCCATTGGCACCTACAGTGCTCTATGTGCCCGACTGCATTTCAGCTTCTGCACTGGTTTCACAGAATCCCAGGATGGGTCAGGTTGGAAGGGACCCCAGTGGCTCACCTGGTCCAACCTCCCTGCTCCATCAGGGCCATCCCAGAGCACAGGGCATGGGATTGTGTCCAGACAGTTCTGGAATATCCCCAGTGAGGGAGACTCCACAGCCTCTCTGGACAATCTGTTCAGTGCTCGGTCACTGCACAGGAAAGAAGTTCTGCCTCCTGTCCAGGTGGAACTTGCTGGGATCAGTCCCTGCCCGTTCCTCTGGTGCCATTGCTGGGCCCTGGAGCAGAGCCTGGGCCCTGCTCTGCCCCTCCCTGCACACAGGGACACCCAGGGATGAGGGCCCCTCTCAGCTGGGGCTCCTCTCCAGGCTGAGCAGCACCAGCTCCCTCAGCCTTTCCTCCTCAGGGAGATGCTCCAGCCCTTCATCATTTTCATGGTCTTCATCACCCTCCACTGGACTCCAAGAGCTCCATGTCTCCCCTGACCTGAGGAGCCCAGAATAGGACATAGCCAGATGCACCTCACAGGGCTGAGCTGAACAGCAGGAGATGTTTGATACCTTCCAAAAGAGTTTGAAATGTCTGGGAGATTTTCTTAGCTGGAAGTTGAGAAATTTCAAGTTTGATTTAAGAAAATGTAATAATACAGAAGTATCTCAGGTTTAGAGCCCATCATTGATGCACAGAGCAGGTGCTCATGTATACTTCAAGATAAAAGAGTATAAAAGTTTTATTTTTCTGTGATTCTGTTGTAAATTTATTGTCTTGGAGGTGCTACTTCTAATTTCCATCTTCATTAAAGAAATAGTTGAGACACTATTATATAAGTAATGAAGACACTGGAGTATAAGGAACAAGAAAGTGAAACAGGATATGGGCAGAGAAGTTTGCTTAAAATAATTTGAAAATGATTTATTGGATGCGACCTCTACACTCAGAGATTTCTGCTATTATTACTTTCCTGCAGTATGACCAAGGAGGACAGTAACTTGCTGTGGGCTAAAGGTAAATGATGATCTACTGCAAGGGAGGGAAGAAAAGTATTCCAAAGGTGGATGTGTGAGGCACACGCTCTCCCCGATGGTGTTCAGTGTGTTGGACCTCACTGGACCAATCTTTTCCAAAGCCTGACAGGGAAATGTCAAAAGTTAAAGCAAATTTCATTAAGTGAAGGAAAAGAAGGTTATAGGGCAAGACTTTGCATTGCTGGGGCTTGTTATACACAGATTTCATAGAATCATTGAATGGTTTTGGTTGCAAGGAACCTTAAAGACCATCTCATTCCACCTCCCTGTGATTGACAGGGACACTTCCCATTAGACCAGGTTGCTCTGAGTCCTGTCCAACCCCGCCTTTAACCAGGAGAATGCTACTCGTCTTTGTTTGTTTGTTTGTTTTTAAGTTGAATGACTTGCTTTTTAACTTTTTTTTCCCCTTGTTCTTTTCAGGCTGGATGCCCAAAGTAGTTTTCACACACTTGAAATCATCAGCTAATGCCAGTGACACACGATTGGTGCTCCAGGAACCTGTTGATTGGCAACCTGGTGATGAAATCCTGGTGGGAAGTTCAGGCCTCGGAGATGCACAGCAGCAGGAGGAAATGGCTATAATCCAGTCTGTGAACAACACAGAGCTGTACCTTAGATCACCACTCAGGTATCCTTTCAGGAGATTTTTCTAGCAGAGAGCTAAACAAGGAGAAAATTTGATCAAAGTCAGGATTTGCTCTTCCCTGTGGGACATAATAACTATATAAATCCCTTTAATAAAGGTGGCCAGTGATATTTCAGTCCCTCACTCCCCCTAAAGGTAGTGGACGTTCAATCCTGAATGTTTAAATTCTATGTTTAAATTCTGTATCATCCCCTTGGAACTCAGAAAACCTTTGAAGCAGAAAACACTGATGGCCAGTAAAGTCCAGTGGTGTCAGTGTAAGAATGACAAAGAAATTTCCTGCATATTCAATTCCTTGAGAAAGTGCATATTTTTCACAAGAAATGTATGACTTGTGTAAAAAAAATCCTCTATTCTTGATTGATTTTCTTAAGTAATACACTCAAAGTAATTTTTTTTTACTATGGAAATCTGCTTCTGTATTTCCAGTGAGTGTTAATTTCACTGCCCTACACTTTCTTCATTTACTGTGCATGGAGATCTTGGACAGACTGAAAACTGTACTTCTTACATTATCTATCTAGAGGCAACCTAACTCCAATGCCCAGGAAGATTAAGGGTATTATTTTCAGAAATAATTTGGGCTTGAGGAAAAAAGTCCTGCTGGTTTTCACCCAAACCTATTTTGGGAAGAGAATTCAAAGGCTGAAATATATTGTTGTAAGTCTCATAGAATCACAGAACATCCTCAATTGGAAGAGACCCACAAGAATCATTGAATCCATCTCTTGGCCCTGCATAGGGAAATTCCAAAAACTCCACCATGTGCCTGGAAGTGTCATCCAAATGTGTTTTTGAGCTCTGGCAGCCTTGGGGCTGAAATCACTTCCCTGAGGTGCCTGTTTCAGTGCTCAACCACCCTTTGGATGAAAAGCCTTTTCCTAATAACACAACACAATATAATATTATATACATAATCTAAGGAAGGGTTGGGAGCTTTTGAAACAAAAAGATGAAAGCAAATATCAGACAAGGAAAAGCCTATCTAGCACTGATTGTGCCACTGTCCCTACTGAGAAAAGGACTGAAACCAGCTCAGAATTTGGGAGGCTATGGTCGTAAACATAAATAACAAGAAATCATAAACATAATTCTCTCCATCTGGCAGGTGCAGATGATATTTTTTGTCTTTTGTTAGGTACCCCCACAGTGCTGGAGAGGGATGGGGCAGTGGCCAAGGTCTGCCTTCCAGTGCTGTGGTGGCACTGATCAGCAGAAGGGTGGTTGTTCAAGGAAATGTCACACTGGAGAGGATGTCCCACCTCAGGCAGTGTGCAAATGCAGGTGAGGAGGTCTTTTCTCACAGAAATGTACTGGGGAGGAAAATTGCCACATTAAAATCCCATTGTGGCAGCCTCACTGTGTATTAGAACTCTTTCTTCCTAGGATAACTTTGAGATAATTCCAATGCCAGGAAAGAGAGTTTGTCTTTCCAAACATTGTTTGACATTGAAGTGTGAAGTCTTGGGAGTTGAACTGCACTTCATTGTAATATCTCAGATGTATTATTTTCACATTGTTGTTTCAAGCCATCTTGGGAAAGACCCTTTAGTTTTGCCTGAGCCTAAGGGTGTAGAAAAGAAAGTATCTTCTGAAAACATGTTTCAGTGTACATAATATATTAAATTTTTAATTGTGTTTACTATTTAGTCACTTTAAGAAGAAGGAAAAACAAAACAGCCCAATGCTGTTTGTACTCTTTAGCGTAAAATATTGAGACATTGTTTAGTGTTTAGTGTTGCCAAGGAAAAAAATAACAGGTGATGCATGAAGTATCACTGGTGAAAAAATGTTAAATAACTCAGTTCTCCTTTGGTTTTACCTGTATGAAATGCCATGGAGTTTGACAGGAGGAATCCTGATTTACACCATCTATTCAAGAAGCAGAATCAGACACAGTGATTATAATGTGAGGAGAGTTAGGTTATCTGGCAACCCAGGTGTAAGGTTTCCTTTAAAAAAAGTGCCTTGGGCTTTCAGACTGTGACACAAGACTTCATTTGATATCCAGCAGCCAGCTGCTTATATTACTCATGGATTTATGGTCCATTTTGTGTGGAACTCATAAATATAGGCTCTGAAACGCACAAACCGTTTGAGGTTTTTATTTGAGTTAAAGGATAGGAGGATTTCTCAGAGGAGTCACCAGAAGAGGAGTGAGCAGTGTTTTTTGTGGTTAATTTACCTTCTTTAAAAGAAAAATGAGCATTACTGGGCATCAGCAGGCAGTGCTGGAATTTGAGATCCCCTCTTCTCTTCCACTGAACAAGCCCAAGTAGCACTTCGTAGTCTGAATCTCATACCAAAATATCTCACACCTATGGAAGGGTCTTTCAGGAATTTTACTCCAGCCTTATGATTTAATTTTTTGTCATATCATGGAATCCAAGAATGGTTGGGTTGGAAGGGAAGTTAAAGATCATCTCATTCCACCTTCCTGCCATGGGCAGGGACACCTTCCATTATCCCAGGTTGTTCCAAGCCCTGGCCTTGGACACTTCCAGGGATTCAGGGATAGCCACAGCTTCTCTGGGCAACTTGTGCCAGAGTTTCACCACCCTCACAAGGAAGAATTTCTTCCTAATCTTTATTCTTGTCTTGAAACTGTGGGTAGCAACAGTTCCCCATCCATCTGCAGGGAATGTCAGGAGAGCAGAGTTTAAAAAAAAAAACAAAAACAAAACAGAATGCCTTATTTCCATTTAGTTCTATATATCCATGCCCAATCTCCTTTTCAAGAACCTCACCTAAGGGAAATCAATATCGAATCCCTCTTCCTCATGCATACAATTATCTAAAATTAACTCCAAGGAGGTGTCCAAGACATAAAACTACAGCTTCCTGCTTATTATGATGTATTTCCCTCCAAAATGTCCAGACTTCTAGGGAAAGAACCATGCCTATTTTGAGGAACGTCAAAAATGTTTGCCTTTGTTGCCTTTGGACCATATTTCAGATCCTTGCTGGAGCTGGAGTCTCACTGGGTCAGGGGGATGATCTCCCCCTGCACATCCCACCCCACGGAGAAGGTGCCACTCACAGCTGTCCCTGGGTTGTGTCCTAGGTCACTCTGGGTGTTTGTACAAGAGAAGTGAGAGGCAGCTGGGCTCTCGGGACCTGGGGGCCGTGGTGGTTGTGGAGGCCTTCCAGGGCCAGGCGAGCCGGCTCCAGCTGGAGGGGATCCAATTCCGCCACGTGGGACAAACGTTCCAGCGCCACTGCAGTGCTCTGACTGTCACTGGCAACACCTGGATGGCAGGTGAGCTCCCGGCGCTGGAGATACCCACTTTCTCCTGCCCAAAGCTGGAGGCACCCTCAAAACCTGCTTGGCTCTTGAGTCAGTTGGCAAATTGGATTGTTAAATGTGAAAAAATCCCCTCATCTCTAGTCTAAGCTGAAGTGACAGAGTGGTTTCATCTGCTTCACTTCCGTTGTATCTCTGCTTCTTCCTAAAATAATATTTTTTTTAATTCTACACTGCCCTTTTGATGTAGAAGAGAGTAGCTGTGGACATGAACGCACCAAGACACTATGAGGGAGCCCCTTCAACTAGCCAGCCCAATGACTCAGGGCTGGCTAGCTGCAGGGGCCAAAATTTAATTTTATCACCCAGAGGTTAAGGAACATATTAAGTTCTTTTTCCTTTGTCACTGTTAAATGCCAAATCCATCTCTGGAAGTGGCAGTGAGGGCTCTGAAGACTGGTGGGGGTAGGGGCAAGTTAGGTGGGTTTAAAGAATGTTTTAAGGGTGCTGAATGGATTTTTCCTTCCTAAGGTACATTTGCACCTCCCACAGGGTAATAAAATGGTTAGGTTTGGTTTGGTTTGGTTTGGTTTGGTTTGGTTTGGTTTGGTTTGGTTTGGTTTGGTTGGGTTGGGTTTGGAAGGGACCTGTGCCATCTTCATCACTGAGTGAGGGTCAGGGATCCCTGGTGGCAAAAGGCAGCCCTGGCCAGGATCTGGATGATGGGAAGGTCACCATGCCTGGCTAGAGAAGGGGTGTGAAATACCTGCCCTCAATCTGCAGGGTGATTTGTGCTCACACCACTCACTCCCTTCCTCCCAGACTCTTACATTCGTGGTTGTTGTGTTCTGGACTCCTTTGGCCAAGGGCTCCATCTGAGAGGGATCTCCAACCTCACTGTGGACAGCAACGTTTTCTACAACATTTCAGGCCATGGGCTCCTCCTGGGTAAGTGAAGCAGGCAAATACCCACACTACATACCACAGCAGCTTGTGCTGGCTCCCATTTGCATAAAAATGCTTCAGAGAATGGCAGATCCTTAACTGTACTCTGAGAACTTTAATCACATCTTCTGCAACTTCTGGTGTCGGTGAATTTGGAATAAAGCTTCCACAATTCCACACACAACTCCTAGCAGCTACTTCCATTTGGCTAGCTCTCTGTCTTCAGGTCAGTCTTCACTTGATTGGGATCAATTATTTTTCAGTGAAAAAATACTAGATTTTTTTTAGGGGATGGATTAATCTGCCTTTGGAAAAGTATCATTATGACATATTTAAGACCAGAACTCAATGAAGCATTTAAGAGCATATTACCTTTAACTTCAGTCATTTGGTGTCGAAGATAATGGAATGAAAGCATATGTTAAAAGTTAACCAGAGGATTTAGCACTTAAATAAATTGGAGCTTGGAGCAACAAAAATGTTAAACAACAAAATATTTCTCCTGACTAACCATCAGGAGACTGACTTCAAGCATCTTCTGCTGGGATCTCATGTTTCCTGAATACCTAAAGATATAGTTCAATTTTTGTTTTCCATAAGAGATGGGATGAAAATGACCAATTATGAGATAAACAGAGGGGAAAAAAAAGAAAGCCTTCAGTTCTGATCCTGCAGTTCCCACACACAGCAAGTTTCTGTGGTGGGTGCTGTGTATAAACATAATGAGGAGTGATGTATCATTATTTAAACAGGGAAGATTATAAACCCAATGTGGTTATACACCCCTTGCAGATGAAAAGAGCAGGCTCACAGAGATGCAGGGACTTGCCCAAGCTGGTGTACAGAGCCCTTGCAGCCATGGGGAAGCAGAGCAGGACTTCCAAGCTTTTGGCATCCCTTGGCTCATTTGTGTTGGGATCTGTGTCTGAGTTAAAGGACTCTGAGCTGAGCTGAAGTTTCAGCCTGAATACACCTTATCCTGAAGATGCTTTTAATGGCTTCACTGCCAGCAGCTCCAGAGGGTCTGATGGATTAGTTTATATATAATTTTGTTGCCTGTGAAGGCATATTTATTACAGCTGGGTCTTTGCAGCTCTGGAATTGGATTCTCTCAGTGATTTCACCTAAAATCCTTATTTTCAGAGGGTTTGCAAGACCATCACAAAATGTCACTCTGGGCTTAAAATTATTGACACGCAAGGTCTGAACTTCAAATCCAAAACCTCAAAATCCTGTATGGCTGTCAAAAGGACTTCTTTGGGATCTTCATGCTGGCAGCATCATTGCTTGTAGTACATGCAGACTGGAAAAAATTGAGAAAGCTGATTCCCTCAAAATACTAAGGGAAGGCTAAAAGTATTTATTGCTATCCCAAAAACCAAAGGGCACAGGTTTTCTTGTGAAGTGGCTTATATTTGGGGTAGTAATGATTTGGGAAGGGATCTGTATTATGAACAGAAACTTGAGCAGGTGTATTTGAAGATAATGACTTGTTTTGGATAAACCAAACTAGATGGATTTGCTCCTAATGTAGACCAGAGAGAATGGCCTGTGCATAGACTCCATGCAGTATTCCACTTTGTATTCCGCTTCCAAAAGAGCAGCAGTGCTGATCACAGAATCATGGAGTCATTAAGGTTGGGAAAGACCTTCAAGGCCTTCCTGGTTCTGGAAGTTTAGCCATTGAACTGACCCTGCCAAGCCCACCACTAAACCATGTCCCCAAGAGTCATATCTCTGTGGCTGCAAACACCCCCAGGGATGGTGACTCCACCACTTCCCTGGGCAGCCTGTTCCAATGCCTGACCATCCTTTAGGTGAAGAAATCTTCCCTGATATCCAACCCAAACCTCCTCCAGAGCAACTTGAGGCCATTTCCCCTTATCCTATCCATGTGTTCTTGTTTGGACTTGGCTTGTATGGGACTGTCCACTCCTTCCCATTGGGTGGACTATTTTTTTTACAATGTAGTTTAAAAAATATTTATTTTGTTTTCTTCTTCCGATTTCTATACTGTAACTAGATCTGGGGCACCCCAAGAAGTCTGTATTGTCTAATCAATTGCTTGATTGATTTTTCCCTTTCTCTTCTCCTACTCCATTGCTTAAGGGGGCAACCCCCCAGTTTTGTGCAGAGTTTCACCAAGTGTTTTTCAGCCTGTTTAGAAATTTTCTTACATGTAAGTAGGGCAGTGAATGGAGACAGGAGATAAAGAAGACTTTGAATTCTAGTACTGCCAGGAGCATGCCTGTGTGTGCATAGGTGAGCCTCTTTCCCACTCTTTCCCACTCTTTCCCACTCTGAGTCTCTTTTCTCAACTGTAAATCTGCTTTATAATACATCTTTTATTTATTTTTACCATAAAATTGCAGTCCAGAACATATGACTTGTGGTATAGTCACATATAATATCTCATACAGGGAAATATATGTGAAAATAACACCTGGAGTTGTGTATACTGAAATGAGAATCATGATAATAGAGGGTTTCCAGCTATATGTACATTAATGTTTATTTTTATTTTTTCTTCCTCTTATTTTTTTCCTTTTTTTTTCCTTTTTTTTTTTCCTATCTTTTTTTTTTAAAGGTGAGGGGCTGGAAGAGGAGAACAAAATCAGTAACAACATAGTGATTGGCCTTTCTGTAACTGATGGTTTATCCAATATTGAGACACTGTCACCAGCAGGGATCTACATCAGGGCTCCTGCCAGCCACATCAGGGTAAGAAGTTCTGGTATAAGACACAACATTTCCTTTCTAATCAAAGGTATCAGAAAGACACAGAACTTCATTTATCTGGGAGATCACATACACAATATTTGTTTCTTGGCTGAGCTGTCAGAACTTGTGCTTGTGATGGGATATTGAAACAAGTGCATATTACAAAACAAATTATGTTCCTGGGTAAATTTATTACTGAGAATTTTGCTGTGCTTGAGTGGAATGGAATATTACAGTGAGAGAATTCATCCTGAGGAACTTTACAATGTTCTTTTATTTTATAATGCTCACAGATTCAGAAAACTTGGAAAATGTTTAGTCTCAGCTTCTCTAGAATTTCTGTCATTATTAAAAAAACCCCTCAATTTTAATGGACTGACTGCAAAAACACTAAAATTCAGCAGCATCAATTACACCTGTCTGGATTTAAAATCACATTGCCCATGCAGCTGAAGATTTGCATTCCAGGATGAGAAAGAGAATATGTTCCCTATCCTATGAAAATGACATTGATTTTGAAAGAAATGAAGGTTCTCTACTTTAAATGGTTATAAAACACTAGGTTTTTAAAGAGAACAGCCACACATCAAAAACTTGAGCTCAGAAAAAATACTTTTATTCACTAATTCTCTGATGCTTTCTCTTAGCTCATATTCTTTTTTAGTCTTATATTTCAGAATAAAGAGTCACTTTTATGTGTTTCATGGAAAAATATAATTTTCATCCACTTCAAACCAGTTTTCCTTCCCAACTATTTTAAAGAATTACATTGAAACTGACCTTTCTTACCACACTTTCAGCAGTGGAAAATGCATATTTTAATTTAAAAAATAATCCTAACCTGTTCTATTGTTAACCCCCAGTAACCAAACCAATTACTGTTTGTGAAGACCTAATCACTCCTGGGGTTTCTGTTACATGAGGAAAATTTACACCTAAATTTGAAGGGGAAAAAGAGACCAACACATTTCCTATGCTTTTATGAAGACAGGAGCACTGAGAGAGGAGGAGAGAACTTTTCTGCACTTCCCTCGAGGCCATATTTATCATTTTTAAGGCCATCAAATATGGGTTTAAAATACAACAACCAGGCAGAATCATGAGAATTTCAGCTCCACTAAGCACAGAGTTTTGTACTGTCATGCACTGACTTACCCTGGAGCTGTTCACTCTGTTGCCAGTGGCTCAGCTTTTGAAAAGGTTTGCTGCAATTACTTCCATGGGTTCCTGGGAGCTGCCTGTGCTGGGTTTTTCAGCACATTTATTTATCCCTCTTTGCTCACGTGAATTTACAGATACAAAGCTACAGCTGTGGCTGTGTACCCCAATATCAGGGGGGTCCTTTCTGCTCTCCAGAGATGTGCTGCTCCAGGCAGGGTAACAGATGGCCCTCAGATGGTTGCTGATGACCTTCATCATCTTGAGGAGTGGAATATTTGAAGAGTTGCAGTAGCAAAAGGAAAACTTAAAGAAGTTGCCCAGCTTGAAATTGTTATTAACTGCTCCTACTGTACAACAGGACCAAGCAGTGCTCAGGAAGGCAGCAAAGCGCAGGGATATTAAGAGAAAAAGGTCACATTTCTCCCTGGTAAAAGAACTGGTGACTTTTCCTTAGTGCAGTAATAATCACTAAATTCCAGGGGTGCTGGTGCAGCACCAGCATTACGATGCTGTAGTCTTAGCAGCTTTTCTCTCATGAAAATTCTCAGATCAAATGACTCAAGCTTTTTAGATATGTATAATCTTAGTTCATTGGGGAAATTTGAAGAATGTAATGAGAAAGACTCATCTTCCACCGGCCTGGTTCTCAGGCCAGAACATGCAATAGAAAATTTTCCAGTTTAGAATTTAATTATAGGTGTTTGTCAGTCTTTTTGTTTATTGGTTTTGTGTTTGTTTTTTGTTTATTTTCAGATTTTCATCTTTTGGTTACTGGTTTTAACTTATTGGCTGCTATCTTTAAAGGCAGGGACCACAGAGGTCCAAACTGTGTAACATCTTCTGTGCAGGATGGGTTAAGCCTTTCCGCAGTGAGACCTGCAGTAATGTTTTCATAACTAGTCAATTTACTTGGGAGCTTAAATTTGCATCGGTGGCTGAAGAGCTTAAATTTCCTTGAAATTCAGTGGTGGCCTAAACGATGTGGAAATTGGGACAGAGCAGTCACTCAAACCCGAGCCTACAAAGACATTTGGAGATCCAATTCCCACTGGTTTCTGTTTGACTTAAGCTCTTAAATGCACTGGTGAATCAGGCTGTTAGATGAAATTTTATACTCAGACAGTATGAGTGCAAACTGATTGTTACAAGGTTAGTATAATTATTTTTAATCACAGTGTGTTAGCCCAGGTTATCACTTTTTAGAGTCATGGACAATCTCATTAGCAGGCTGTTTTTGTTTTTTTTTAATGCTATCAGTGCAAGGAACTGAAGATGCTCCTCTGTGATATTGGCTTTTTTCTCACTGAAACATCCACCCTGTGTTCTTGGTTTTCTTTTTGTGTGCAGGAAAAATAATTTTAAAAAGTAGGTTTTTATCTTTTTATGTCGTCTCTCTTGGGCCTGGTGAGTTTTGGCCTTTTTGTTGTTCCAACCCATAAACATTCAGTGCCCTGAAATGCCAGAGCTAGCATGCAGTGCTCATACATAACAACATATGGACTGGGTTTAGGAAATCCAGCAAGAACCTCCCTTTCCTTTCTTGCCTTGGTGTTGAGGACTGGGAAACAGCTCAGATGAATGAACGGGGTGGAGCTCAGCTGGTGTCTCCGTGTCAGAGGAGTGACTGATTGTCACACTGTTGGTAAATGCATTTGTTTCCTTGTGTCACCCCATCCAGCCATTCTCCACAGCACCAAAGAGGTGAGGCTGCATCTGTCTGGTGCTGTTTTCCCACTGTCCCATCCCTGCTGAGATCTTTTCCAAACCCTTTCCTGCAAAGAGGACCCACACCAAAGCAGGCACATTGTGAGTACTCACTCACATCCTGCCCAACTCTCAAACTGTGGGAGTAGTTGCTGGGAATGCTGTTCAGAGCTTTAATGTCATCTTTAAGGTCAACAGTTTGAGTCCCAGCTATCTGAAAGAAATTCATGAAATATTTACACCAGCAGAGTTGTAACAGTTAAGAGTCACTTAAACCGTCAGCCACTTGATTTTAGTGACTTGCAGTGCATACCTCCAGGTTTTTGGCATGCTCAGGGAGGTAATTTCTCTCTGGAATTTTGGTTGCATGGACATTCGTAATATACTGACTTCCACAAAGAATTGATTTCCACACAAAATTCCTTGCTTGCCTAAAACCCCTGCCCTCCAGCCATGAGCTGGCTGAATAAATATGCAGGTTTTTTTTTTTTCCTTTTCCTTATGAATCATCTGTAGAACGCACGATTGGAGTCGCAAGTAAAATATCCTGGAAAAGATGTGACTGGACTGCAGAAGTGTTTTGTTAAAGAAAAAGGGTCTGTGGCTGCACTTTCAGAAAAAGCAGCAGTTTTACCAGGGAATAGAGAAAGCAGAGCTCTGGGTCTCAGTACTTTATTCCTTGACAGATGTCAGAGATCAGGACTGCAGGGAGCACACTTGGATGGGTCAGAAGAAAGTAATTGGTGTATGGAGAGTTTCACCTCGAGGTCACCAGGCTCAGCTTTGATTTGGACCATCAGGGACCAAAAAGTCATTAGTATTTTAACAGTGTCCACTGACCTATGAATGGGAGTGGTGGTATCAGACCCGATCTTAGAGAACAAGTCCTCCTTAGAGCTGCAAGAAAGGCCATCTTTGACCCCTCTAAGAGAGCCACATACCTCTAGAGAGCAATTAATTTTGTCTAAGGATAGACCAAAAGCATTGCCTTCTGCACATGCCTATGTCTTATTTTTTTTTCCTAGAAAGGGAGCCAATCTACCAGCCTGGACTTCAAATTTTCACACACCTAAGGCAAGTGAGAGGGATCATGCACAGGTACACACATGAAGACATTGCAATATGGACACAACCCAAACCCAACTAGGCTTGGCTGATCTCCAAATTAAGCTGGCAAGAGCAAGTTTTTTGTCCTAGAGTAGAACAGATCAGAACATACCAAATACAATTCATATAATCTACTTAATGCAGTAGATTCCTCTTACTCCTCTTATTTTTATTATTTTATTATTTGCAACACAAATAATGTAACTCAAGTGCAGAATTTAGAATGCAATTTCTTTAACACATATTAAATGACAATAACTTACAGCACATCTTCCTATGGTTATTCACTTACCCTGTAAAAAATGATCCAAACCACATAATTTACCACAGGTGTAAGGAAGTTTAATTGTTCTGTCACTGACATATCCTGAAGATGTTCTTTGCTTTCTCTTGACTTTTAGGAGTCTCAGTCTTTCAATGCAAATATTTCATTTATTTCCTTACCCTGTGTTTCCTTTGGGAGATAAGAGAAATATCAAGACTGAGAAGGAAACCAATAAACTTGATTAGCTTGTGATTTACCTTTGGGATTAGTTTGTGCTTCACTTTTTCTTCCTGACTTTTTCTTATATAGGAGTTTGTAGATACAAGTTTTCAACACATTTTTTTCTTACCTACTTCTTGAAGATTTTGCAGCATTTTTCTGCTGTTTATCTCTATTGTTTGGCCAATCCTCCATGTCTGGTTTAAAAAGAAGTATTTTTACAACTAGCCCAAGGTCAAAGTGAAAACGGAACAAGACTGGGGACACAGAAATGAGGTACAAGTCTCCACCAGCCAGTTTACCAGGATTTGAATGGACCACAGCTGGGATTTTAATTTGTGTGTTTCTTAAATTAATTTCCAGAAACCTGTGCAAATGCTATTTTCACAGTCACATGTTCCTCTCTACAGGGAAACACAGTGTGTGGTGCTGGGTATGGCTATTTCTTTCATCTCTCCCCTGAGGGACCCTCCAAAATGCCTCTCCTGTCCTTCAGTGAGAACACAGCTCACTCCTGCACAAGGTACTTGGGGAGTTTGGTTAAGGAGATTTTCCTTCAGGGAATGGTTATGCCATCTATAATTGCAGTGGTGGGCAGAAAAGGCCTTGCCCCTCTTTTCAGGACTTTTCCCCCCAGTTTTGCACCCTTTCAGGTCCTTGTCTCTTGCAAGCAGACTTGTCTGGAGCAGGGCAGGATCGTTGAGGGAGGTGTCCCGGTCCATGGCAGGGTGGTGGAACAAGATGATCTCTAAGGTCCCTTCCAACACTCCCTGATTCCATGGTTCTGTGACATTTCATGCAGCAATTGTTCCTTTAGTATCCAGGAACAGCTATTGACAAAAGTTTTAACCAGTACTTCCCTAAAACAGAAAAAGTATTGGAGAAAGAGTATTAAAAAATGGCATTGTACTGAAAATCAGTGGTTAAGGTGACCTGAATTTTGAGTTAATCTGGATATTAATCTGTATTTTAAATCTCTGAGAAGGTCAAACCAAGTGCTGCATTCAGGAATGCATTTGCGCTGTAATCCAAGTTAGCTGAATCCAAGATAAAGAAGAGCCTTTTCTGTCCAAATTCATGTCAGGCTTACTTGAAGGTGATGCTGGCAGAAAACTCATGAGCATGGGAGCATGTTTTGTAGTGAGAACCTCTCAATGGCACTGCACACTCCTTTTCAGCTCTGATAGGTCTAACACTGAAAACTTGTGACTTTGCTTTTAAGAAATAAAGTCTCATGCGGACGACTGCTACAGATTTAAGGTTTTACATATCAAAATTATGAATAGAAAAATCTGCTCACCAGTCCATGCCATGTAAAGGAACAGTCTCCATGGCTTTCTCCCTAAACAGGCATGGGTTGCTGGTATACCCAGAATATTTGCCAGACAGTCGTGTTCAGTTCAACAATTTCAGAGCCTGGAGCTGCCAAGGGGGAGCACAGGTAGGTTTGTCCCCACTGCCTGCTGTGATGCTCAGGATCTTTCCAAGTCACCAGTCTCACCTCCACACCTGATTGTCTAAAAGCTCTTGTGCTTTTCTGTCCATGTCCCTCACCTGGAAGCTCCTGTTTTAATGAAAGAGCCAGAAATTTGATTTGTGTGAATTTTTTTTTTTTTGCTGCAGAATCAGTGCCACTTTCACTGGCTGGTGTTCTCTGTAATCATCTAGCATCTGTCTGCCATTGCAGCCATGGAATTTTAGAATGGTTTGGGTTGGAAGGGACCTTAAAATCCATCTCAATCCAACCTCCCTGCCATTGGCAGGGACACCTTCCATTAGATCATGTTGCCATTTCAAATAAAAAATTCTGCAAGTATATCTGAGCTGTTCATGAAGATTGCAATAGGTAGATATATTACTTTTATAGAACTGATGGTTTCCATGGGATTTTTTTATTCTTCTTAAAATTTTGCACTTTTTATTTATCTATTTATTTATCAAATTTATCTGGCTTTGTTCTCCAGCTAATATGACTCACTATTAATTAATCTGATTTTTAAAAGCCACACCACCCTTTATTATGTCATGTTTTTTCCCATACTCACAGTTTGGAGCCTGTGATCCTATTAATTCCTGTCTGATGACCTGAACAGTTTGTATGTGTTTCTCTGCAAGGTTTTATAGCCTCACCCATCTCTATGACTCTTCCTCTGGTGTCCAATTTTTCAGTGTCATTTTTCAGGCTGATGTGTTCCCTCTCTGGAAAGGCTATTTGTATGAAAAGAAGTAAAAGGGTGATTTGCAGGTTTGTTGTTGTTGTTGGTCTGTTTTCTCTGCACAACTTGTAATTTCTTTGTATGTGACTGACCTAGAATACACAAATAACTAAGTTTATTCTGCTTTTTTTCCATGGGCTCCCTTTAGAAACAGTCTTCTTTCTTTTAGGTGCCCCATTCCAGAAGTTTTCAAGGCTGGATTGAATGGGGCTTGGAGCAACCTGGGATAGTGGAAGGTGTCAGTGCCCATGGCAGGAACTGGAATGGAATGGTCTTTAAGGCTCCTTCTAACCTAAACCATTCTATTATTTAATCATTATATGTATTTTTATTGTTTTATTTTCCTTTCATGTAGATTTTCAGTAGCAGGAACCTTGAACTCCAGCATTTCTGGATTTCTGCTTGCAAAGATTTTGGCATTGACATTGTGGAAAGCCTGGGAAACACCTCTGTGTCTGATAGTGTTTTAAATGGACACCTTGGGCAAAAGGTAAGAACTGCAAGGAATTTCAATGTCTCTTAAGTCTCACAGCAATGTTTCAATAGGAATTTGGAGAAATTAGAAAGCAACCTGGAGAACAGCCCCTGCTCCATGGCAGACTGGGAAAAACTTGGATTTTAAACAGCTTATAAGGGAATGCCCTCAAGTTGCACCAGTAAAGGTTTAGACTGGATTTTGGGGAAAATATCTTTACTGAAAGGTTTTCAAGTGTTGGGACAGACAGCCTAGGGCAGTAGTGGAATACTTGGAGGGTTTTAAAAACCATGTAAATGCTGGCACTTCAGGACATTGTTTACTGTTGGCCTTGGCAGTGTTGGGTTGATGGTTGGGCTCCATGGCCTTAGAGGGCTTTTCCAACCAAAACAGTTCTACAGGTTTTTGGGGTTTTTTCCCAGCATCTTTTCCTTTCAGCATGGAAGTTTTTATGATTTTTTGAAGTAAATTTGAAACAAGGACTCTATTTTTTCTGTTTTCGTTAGAAACTACTACAAAATTTCACACTATAAGGCATAATCCTATATATTCTTTCTAAAAAACATTCAAAAAGTGAAAGCAAAATCATAGACACAAAAAGCTGAAGGATCTTAGCAAGACAAATGCAATTTTTTTCCTACTTATATTTTTTTCCAGTATTGATATAGTCTCAGAAAAATCTTGGAATTTCACCAAATCAAACTTTTTGAGAGGCATCATAATTTTTCTTTAATCAAGCTTTTCTAACACAAATTCCTATACACCTTTTGCATTTAGCACCATTTAACTATACACAGGTGGGTTTAGTTTAGTGATTTGAGAATTCTGAGGGCGAACACCAGCTTTGGTTTCTATCCTTGTTAACATTTTGGTTTCTTCTGCTCTCTCTCAGCATCATTGGTACACCTGGAACACAGAGTGTTACTTTTTTACTTGAGAATGAAAAATACTGACAAAATCTAATTTTATTTATGCAGTAAATATGTTCTTCTTCCACTATTTCTTTAGGCAGCTGGACAAAGTCCTTTGGGTGCTACCAGGTTGTTAACAAATTAATAACATGGATAACAATGTAATTTTAGTTACAACTGTTACAGATGCTTGTTCATGATTTTGAGGTCTTTTTTTTTTCCCTGCTCAGTTTTCTATTGTTGTTCATTAAATTAATTTTCTCTCTGACTGTCAGAAAAAAAAAAAAAAAAAGTACTTTAAATGAGTTTTCTTTAGAAGCTCACAGAAAGGAACCTCCTTAGCAGGTCAAGTCTAAGTAGATGGTTCAGATAAAATTCTGGCTTCACTGTCCAGCCTTGCAGTGTCCCAGTGATGTCCCAGTGAATTTCTCTGACACCAAGGGGTGGATGTCTTTGTTTTTGCTTTGCAGGATCCATTGGAGGACTCCAGAGTTGTACTTGCTGAGAGATTTAGAGGCACTCATGCTGTGCCTTGTTTCTTTCAGTACCTCAGCGGGGGGGATTATCTTTGATTATCTCATGATAAGAGCCTCCTTGTCATAATTTACATCTTAATGTTTGTAATTCTCCCTTTAATAATGACGTCTCTTTAATATCAATTAAAACTTTATGACATTAATTTAATGGGAACCTTGGATATTCCTCTCTGTTAGCCCTTCCACTTTTTGGAAAAAAGTGTTTTTAAAACAAGATTGTTTTCTGGAAATATCAGGGCGTTGAAAAATTGGGGCTTTGATCCATTGAAACATTAGTGACAGGGCTAATTCCAGGACTGGCAAAAGCCAAGTGAAAGATTTTTTTTTTAACTTCCAAGATGTTCAGAAATCTCCTCCATGTTCTCATTAAGCAGCTCTGTCTTTGTGGGACCATTTAAGGAGAAACATTTCTTCCTGGAGAAAGCAAGAGTTCTGAGACACGCAAGGGAGGAATTATTGTCTCACACTGGTCTATTTGCTATTTGTTTAAATAAAATTAATTAATTTAAAATATATGGAAAATTGGGTGGGATGGAAGAACTAGAAGTGTAAAAAAAAGCCAATAGAGACTTTCTGAGCAATTTGTTACCAGAAACCAGGGATTTTTGGTTAGCAGTGACTTGGAATAGGATGGTCCAAGGACCAGAACTATCACTCCTGATGTTTTGACCTCAGAATAAAACAGCTGATGGAACTACTGTGCCTTACAAAGATTAAAGATAGCACCTTCTCTTTGAAGGAATAATGTACTTATAAGAGTCCATTACATTCTTTCTTTTTGATTGCAGGTGTTTTCACATGGGGTGGATTTCTTGATTGATTCTTTACTATGGCTTCTGAGATATATTCTACAAGTATTCATTGGCCTCAGAAACAGTATCATAGACTCCTGACAGCCCTTCTTCCTCCAGGCTGTTCACTAACTCTATCTTTATTTCTAGCCTGGTTCCAAGACAGTTGGGCAGAGGGTTGTACACTTCCACTCTCCTGTGGACTACAATCACCCCAAAATCCAGTTTGTTGATTGTGTTTTTCATCTCCCATGGCTTTTGCTCTTCCTTTCTGTCTTTTTAAGTTCTAATAGACCCTGAAGTCCTCCAGAGCTTTTCAGAGAGCCTGGCTTGAGTGTGTCCCCATGCCAAATCACACAAAATCCCTTTGAATTTCAGTGCTCAGATTTTTCTTAGAACAGAAATAATTATGGTCATTGCAGAGTAGGAAAAATTCCCACTTGCTGGACAGAAAAGGCAAAGTGAAATGGGGATGTAAAAATCCACTCACTGTGGCTTTTAGGTGGATTCTTTCTCCCTAGGGAATGTCCAATCATAACTATTATGTAACAACTCAAACAAAAGCCAACAGGCTGCCCTTAAGAGTGATACTATCACCTGCTTCGAGAGGGGAAGTAGATGGGTGTTGTCAGAATTTGCCAAACAATGGTTTACATCTGTCCTTTAAACTCCACAATTATGGGCAGTCACACTCTTGCATTCCCAGCTGCTGCATCCTGGATGCTCCATCTTCTGGTTAGGCAGGACTTGAAGCAACCTGGTCTTTTGGAAGATGTCCCTGCCATGGAAGGGGGTTGGAATGAGGTGACTTTTATGGTCCTTTCCAACCCAGACCATTCCATCCCTGATTCACATGGTGATGTTTCCTTCATTTCTTCATTTCAGGATAGGACCTGTATGTCTGCAGGACTAAGGACTCCCAAAAGATACCAGCTCCTCATCTCCAATACAGCTTTCAGGAACTTTGATGTGAACACTTGCACAGCCATCAGGACTTGTTCTGGCTGTTACCAAGGGCAGGGTGAGTCTGATTTATATTTATTTTTCAGGATTCCCAAATCCCTAGCTTCCCCAGCCATTACAAGTTCATCGTTTCAACAGATGACCATTGATAATTCCTCTGCACAGGCTGAGATTTCAGGTTCTCCCCAGTCTTTCTGGATATGGCTTCACCACTCAGTTGAAGCCACATATTGCGTTTATTTTAAGACAAACATAGCCTGATATTTGCACTGATACAGTTTTCTCAGTGGAAATGGGTTTTATACACTGCCTTGTTTCTGCATCGTTATTTTGAGAGGGAAGATTTCAGGAGTGATGATTTCTTTAAGAGCTGCGACACCACCTCACAGTATTCCACCAAACTGCTTACCAGCCTAAAGCTGAGGTGAATTTGCCTAAGATAATGTGTAAGCTAAGCATCCTTCTGAGCTTTGAAGAGGTACTCAAAGGCTCTTTGAAGAATGTTCCAACTGCAATTGCCTTTTGTGTTGTAATAAAATGTATTTATATATAAGTGAAGACTGTCCTACAATAACATAGAAGAGGATTTCAGGAGATGAGATCAAAGGACAGGAGGAATAGTAAAATCTGGCTTAGTCAGGCTAAAACTGGGAGTAGGACAGTCAAATAGTAACCCATGTGCTGTAGGGCACTCCTGCCAAAGCTGACTTGTTACAGTCCATGGGGCAATGATTTTCTGTATGTATGTATGACGTTTCTGTATGTATTAATGTGCTCGTAAACTTTAGCCTACATGAATATTCATCTTTTTCATAGCTATCTATGTTTCAGTAGTGAAAAAATCCTCCAGACTCACTTTTCAGGCCAGGCTTTATTCTGCCAGGTGCTACAAATACACAAAAGAGTCAAGTGCATTTACACCATGTACTCACCTCTAAAAAAAGGCAGACAGGATCTATAAGAGTCACTGTAATTTTGGCTGTGGGGCCTGTGAGTAAGTGGTTGAAGTCACTGAGGAGGTGCTGGAGGAGCAGCACCTGGATCAGGTGTGTCTGAACCACAGTCACAGCAGGGTGCTGGGCATGTTTGGTCTGGCACAGCAACAGCTATTCCTACAACCATCTCCATTTATTTTCCCAGATCTCCCCATTTTTGTTGACCCATCAGACATTTTTCCAAAGGCAAGGTGGAATGAAGTTGGTCTCTTTTCCTCCAGAGAGTTGTTTTCAGCCCCATTACATGAGATGACCATTTTGTTTTTTTGACATGCTGCTTATCACCCACAGGTGGGTTTACAGTGACAGCTGAACATCTGAAATTCACCAATTCCCCTTTCCAAGTGTCCTTCCCCTTTCCTCACTCTGCCATCCTTGAAGACCTTGATGGCTCCACCACGGGACAGAAGGGAAGTCACATCCTGCCTTCCACAGATATCCTGGCAGCATCTTGCACAGCCAGTGCCAACTTCACCCAAGCTTCTGGTGCCAGTGTCTGTGACAGTGACCTTGTTTTCCACCGTATGGATCTTCATTTGTAAGTAATTGCTCCACCTCCCAAAATACAGTGTGGGTTTTGCTTCTATGTGCTGTTCTGAGATTGCTGCTGGTCTGAGCTCAGTCCCAGGACTGCTACCTCTCTGCTTTGTCCTAAACTAGGTCTAAAGCCTGAGCAGTGTCATCTCTTAATCTGCTGTGCTGTCTCCCATGGCTTGTCACTCCATGGCTGTCACTGTCATATTTTCTGGAAAAATCCCCTTGCCCAGGATTCTTCTCCTGGGAAGCTGAGAAGCCTTGGAGAAAAAGGAAAAGAATATTATCTCATTTGCTTCTCCTGCATCATGCTGCTTTGGAATGTGGTTTGGAGATTGTTTATCCAACAGGTGATCGTTTGATTGGTTTCACGTGAATTGTTTTTACTTAATGACCAATCACAGTCCAGCTGTGTCCAGGCTTTGTGGAGAGTCATGGGTTTTTCATTAGTATCTTGTTAAACCTTCTGTAAATATCCTTTCTCTATTCTTTGTATAGTTTAGTATAGTATTCTTTAATATAATATAGTAACATAAAACAATAAATTAGCCTTCTAAGAACGTGGAGTCAGATTCATCACTTCCTTCCTGCCACGGGGACCCCAGAAAATACCCACACGGCAGAGGGACAAGGATCTCCTGGAGATGCTGTGTCAGATCTGGCATTCACACTGAAGTATTTGATAGCTTGGGAAATTAAAAAGAGTTCTAATAATAATCTAGTCCTGAGGTACAGCCAGGTCATTCCCATCAGCTTTGGTGGCTGTACAGCTCCCAATTGTGTCCCAGTTCACTTGTCTCCCCAAGCTGGAATTTTCCCTGCCTTTCACCAGCTGGCAGCTGAGGGTATCCAGTGGAGGAATGCTGTTCAGCCAAGAACTGCCACCACTTCTATCACCCAGGGAGGACACTTCCAAATTTCTGATATAAGAAAAAGGGTGAAAAAGACTTTTAGATATCTAAACATCACTCCTGCTTTTCTTCCCATGCTCATCTTCCCTTCCCAGTCCCCTGCTCAGTATTCACTCTCCTTTTGAAGTAAAAATCTGAACAATTATGCATTTTTTGCTGTCTCAGGCTAGTAGTACACAGGCAGAAATCCTGAAGTGCTCTGTCAGAGGGCTGTTAATTATTCATGTCTGACTCATAATTAATGTTTTAGAAGTAGGAGGGGGAAAACCCCAACCCCTTCCCAAAGAGGAAAAAAACTATTCAGCTTTTCCATTGAAGGAGAAAACTATAAGTCTTTGAGTTACCTGGAGGCTTTGCATGTGATTACTGTGTCTCGTAATGAAACCAAAAGTCTGCAAAAATTTAAGAGCTTGGAGTCATTCATATGTAACTAAAAGAATACTGGGTAGAAGGCAAAATAAAACTGTGCTTGGTGTCTTTCCTAAGCAGTTAACCATGAGGTCTTGGGGAAATTAATTCCCATTCTAGTCTCTGTTTACCTTGCTGAAATGGACCGCAAGATCTTTGGGCTGGCGCTGTGTGGGTGGATGGAGCTTCTCTAAATGTTGCTTGTAAAGTGGTTTGGGTCCTTTTGGGTACTGCCACAAAGCAAATGTTAATAATTCATGACAGTTCATATATTTAACACACCTTGTTTCTCCTGGCATCAAAAGGTGGGTAAAGAACAAGCACAAGCAGGACTTCATCTGCACCATTGCTGGAAGACTTAACCAGGCCTAAATTTTGTCTTCCCAGTAAACTGCATCAGAATTTCCCCAAAAGTGCTCAAGACTAGGTTAGACAGGGGTTGGAGCAACCTGGTCTAGTAGAAGGTGTCTCTCCCCATTGCAGGGGGTTGGAACTAAATGAGGTTTAAGGTCCCTTCCAATCTAAATAATTCCAGAATTTGATGATTAGTCATATCAATGACTTCTCAATTAAGGTTTTATTTCAAACAAGTATTTATTTAGCTTCTTTATTATTCACCTGCATGAGTTGGGAGTCAATTTATGTCAAAGATTCTTGGCAGTCTGAGAAGAAGAAGCCAGCTGTTAGCCTGTCCTCCTGTGTACTCAGCAGAGTAACCCCAGGGACCGTGAGCATCCTCTCTGTGCTGCTTCCAGATCCTCTCTCCTCAGCAGCCCACAGCAGACAAATCACTGTCATGTGAAGTTGAAATACTGTCAGATCCAGCCAAATGAGGGTGGTGAGTCAGGGAGGCTTTGTTCAGACAGATAGAGGTCCAAAAGGAACCTGGGAGAGGACCAGAATGGGGAATAAAAGGAGCTGGAGGGGATGAAGAGTAAAAGTCAATAAAATATCTACACCATGACCAGAGGATGAGAGGGTGGGAGAAGAAGAATGGGTGAATTTTATCCAGATGTGTTTGGAGAGTGTTTGCAATAAAAAGGGAATAGTTTAGGATTAATACAGCAAAACATGACTAGGAGCGATTGGCAGAGGTTGAGTAAAGAGAATAAAGATAGGAGAATGACAGGAAAAAAATTCCTAACAAGTTCCTCTTGGATCCATCTCTCCTCAATGAAAAGAAAAAAGCAGTGTTTCTTGGCTGTCTTTAGTTTCTGACAAGAAAAGAGTTAAAAATCTCTCTGGAAGAAATCTTTCTATCGTGCTCTACCAGGCCATGGAATATGAGACCTGTCAGGTCTGCAACATGAATTTTCTGTGCTCCTCAAATAAAAAAAAAAAGCATGAGAGGCTTGAGATGGTGGGTTTTTTCACTTATCCTGAATTTTAGGGATGGGATTCCAGCTCCAAAAATCTTGACGGTTGAGGCAAATAATGGATTTTAAGAGGTGAGATCTAGTATGGCACCCTCTATCTCAGCAACCTCAGGATCATTCCCTGACCCTGAGAGCAACTGGCAAGGATTGGACATGGCCATATTTTTAACCGTCTCAGTCTCCAAAACATCAGGGATGTTGCATCAGCAATAATCTTTAGGGAAGATGCCCTGCTTGGGAGCTGTCAGGGATAGGGATGTTTGGTGCCAGCTAAAAGAATGTCTGGAACAATTTCAATTATTTATGATACAATGTGGGCAATTCACTGTTTATCTTTGTGCTGTTTAATTCACCAGGATGCACGTGTTGTATTGACACTTTTCCCCAAAATAAATTATGTGCTTGGGAGAAAATGAATGTTTTGTTAGAGAAAAACTATGGAAGCTCTTTGCTGAAAAGGGGAACTACTATCCTGAACATTTTGTGACTCTCTGTCCTGAACTACTTCGCTCAATAACTTCCAGGGAAATTGGGATCCATTTCCAAGCTAGCACTGCTGTAACAAAACCCTTCTTCACAAAGTCCAGTTGAAAGTTAAACTAATGTGTCACGTAAGCACACTTTAAAGAGGGGTTTTATGTCTTTTAAAAATGTAATTGGAGCTTATAAAAGTCTTTATAAATTTATATGTGAGAAAGTTATTGAGTAGTCTGAAGCACAGCTTATGCTATGGCACAGCACAGCATGGCTGCAGGCTAGAAACGGCTGCTCCAAATGCCACCGCTACCCATATTATCATGAAACTATGAATCTCTATTAATATTAAAACAAATTTTCATTAAAAAATTGTCATAACATGATTAAGTGACTTTCAAAGTTTCTTCACATTATGCATAATTTTTACAAGAGGAGAGCATTAGAATAATCTGCAGCCTGGCAGCACCTTGCGGCGAAGGGTACTGCAAACACTCGGTGGCTGCGCCTGCCAAAAGGGAGTTTCCCTCTTGGTCCCTCTAATTTGCTTTCCTTTTCTCACTGGGGAAGCAGTAGATTTTGCTTTGCTTTACTTGGGCTTGCTCAGAACCAGTCTTGTAGTTCAAGCCTTTTATTGTCTCCCTCTTCTGCTGCAAATCAAGAGATTAACTTTTTAGGTTTCATTCCTAAATCACCTCTAACATCTTCTCTGTGTGATGCGCTTCTGCTGCAAACCCAGCCACTGCTGATGGGTTGTGTCATGGTTTGACACTGGCACAATGCCAGTGCCCCCATGAAAAATACCTCTTCCCTGGTGTCTGCTGTGAGATGGGGCCAGGAATAAGCAAAGCAACCTACTTAGGAATAGAGGAAAAAAAGTTTATTAACTAAACTACAAGGAAAAGAACACACACACACACACACAAACACACACACACACACACACACACACACACACACACACACATGGAAAACGAAAACTCACAGAAGCATTTCCTCCTCCCCCTACCAGATCCTCCCAATACAATACATCTCCCAGATTCCACCATCAGTCCATCATCCCTCTGTAAATACTCAATTCTCAGTCTGTCAAGAGGAGGAGTCCTTCTTGGGCTATGGTGACCTCTTCCTTTTCATGTCCAGTGCTCTCACCACATGAACATGGACCAGAGCTGCTTCGAGGGTTGTCCTTTTTAAGGGTGCTTTGTCTCCTTCCAAAAAGGGCACAGTCTCACTTTCGGGACGTCCTGTCCCCCCCCATATTTCTCTACCCCCTGAGGCCGGGGGGTCTCCAACACTGAACCCTCTCGGTTCCGAGGCAACGTCTCCCCCCTGGATGCAGCCTCTGTGTCATGCTGGACAGAAGCATGGTTCTGTCCATGGCTATACAAGAAAAAGTCCAGCCAAAGGCCGCTCTATCATCTCCTGCCATCTAGGGTTCTCTCACAACCCTGCATCACATCACACTTGCCCATTTCCTGCTCCAGAAAAGGTCAATGCTCTGCGAGATTTTCATTGTCCAAACAGGGGTTAAAAAAACTCTTACAAGTGGCCAGACTTCTCCGTGCTCCCCCCCCATTCTCCACAAGCCGGGCATGCCGCCAACTTCAAGGCCTTCAAGGCCACAGCCCCATGCACCGAGCGCCGGCTTCTCTCTGTCGTCTCCCGAGGGGGGCTGCCCAATCCCTCCTGGTGCCCCCACCTTTTGATCTTCAAGGGCCTTTTCACCTCCCCTCTCCGTCCAAGACCTCACCTCACCCAGCCGCATGGCTTCCCCTCCCCCTGCCCAGCCAACAGAGCTGGGAAGGGGAAGGTCTGACCTGTCTCCCAGCCGGAACCCAAAGAGGAAGCTCCCAAGGGACAGCTCTGCTTTTAACCCCGGTGTTCTCAGAGGCATAACCAATGCCCAAGTAGCCAAAATAGATGCCAATTTCCAAAATCTGAACTCCATTTGTCCAACCACTCCACTCCCAGAAAACCTACTTCCGGTCAACCCACGTCAGGTTGGTGTCCCCCTACCTCTGTGTCTTTGAATTGTGAAGAAATTTCAGATGGTTACTCTAATTTTGCTTTCCTCTGTATTTACTCTCTGTGTTGCCTTCAGCTGAACATCTCCCTGCTGTGAAACACCCTGACCACCACGATTCTTCTCTCAGTGTCCTCAGTCACTCTCTGGCCATGTGTCCCCCCACACAAGGGGCAGCTTACGTGGTCACTTGTCCCCATAAACCATCCTCTGAGGGCTCCTGTGATGTAACAGGGAAAGCAAATATTAAATTATTGACTGTTCAGTTACCAACTCCTCAGCTCAGCTTAAGAGATTCAGCTTTTACTCTGCTGCATTTCTGGCATTTCAGACACCCCACCAAGAGACATTTGTTTCCCAGTGGAGGACACCTTTCCATTCACCCTGCAGTCAGGGGTATGGGCAGCAAAGCCAGATCCTGCACAGTGTTATGAGTATGAAATACAAGATATTTCTTCAAGCCTTCTCCCTCAGCTTGACCATCATCTGAGGTATTTCTAAGTGCAGGGAAATGAATTTAACATTGAGCCAATGTTTGCCAGCCCTAAGCTTTCTTTCCTGGCAAGGAGAAATCTGGCAAGTATGTTGGATGCTTCTTATGGCCTGGATAGATCAGACCCAGGTGCATCAGCTGTGACTCTCTGTAATAACCAACATATTGATCCTAAAATCACAGAATGGGGATCTATGATCCTAAAATCATAGAAGGGACCTTAAAGATCATTTCATTCCATCCCCTGCCGTGGGCAAGGATACCTTCCACTACAAGCTGTTCCAAGCCCCATCCAGCTTGGCATTGGACACTTCCAGGGACTCTTCAGAGCTCTACCTGATGTGGGAAAAGCAGAGTGAACAAGCAGTCCTCCTCTGGTGTTTGCTGTGCTCACACTGCAGACATTTGAACTGTTTGTTTATCAACCACTTTCCAGCTCAGGATTTCTGTCTGATTTTCATTTTCCTGAAAACATCAGCTTGTAAACTGTGGGATCTGTGGAAATATTTTAAGAACACATGGGATTTTGGAAGGCAGGGGTAGCAAACTGAAATTCTACTCTGAAGGAATCCATCTTGTCAGTCACAACCCTTTCTATTCCTGGGAAACTGTCTCAATTCTTCTTTTATTTAAAATTCATCCCATGGTGGTGACTCAAGATCAGGGTCAAAGATCTGGTTATTTCCTAAAAGACTCACGCATGAAAAAAAATCACTGCTACTCAGGATTCTTAATAAAAGACAGATTTGAATAATGAGCTTGGTATCTCAACAAAGATACTCACATTTACTGAAAACAGCTGAAAATTCCTAGTTCTTGGCAATTAAAATAAAGTGAACTGGTCTGGGGCCCAAGATTAAACCTGTAAAGTGTTTGATATGGTTATAATTCTGAATTAGCCTCCCTTTGGCCAACAATAAACATGGATTCTTGATATAAACATTTGGTGTCCCATTTGAAGTTCAATGCTAAATTGTTTCCTGTTTTTGAAGAGGGATAATCATAATGGATTATTACACAAACAGAAAGCATTTAGAGCTAAACAGAGCGCCTGCCTTCATACACACAGATATGGGCCCTTAGGATAAATAAGTTAATGGTAAACATAAACAGGAGAGTTAATATTGGTTCTCCTCCATGTTGTTGATTGGCTTAACAAATCCTTTGTGGCCCGTATCTGTCGAGCAGTTCTGCACAATGCATTTGAGCTAAATTATATAACAGTTTATACAGTCACAATTGGTGAATTGTGGCTCAGACTGTAAAGCCCTATCCTGTAATCCTGCCATATTTCTAAAGCAAATTGCTCCTTAATTGAAACCTGCTTTGATATAAAAAATACAGCCTTCACAATGAGTCATCCTTTTTTCCCCCCTTACAGTTTGCGAAGGCTTCCAGCAGTTTAAAGGGAGGGTTAATTTTGCATTAAGACCATTGCCTCCTAGTTTCTTTCAAATAAAGCCAGGAGAAGTTCAGGGGAAGGCTCTCCTCTGATAATGAAACTCTCCACGCTAATGATGCGTGCAGGCTCCCTCGGATCCTCTGAATTAGAAATACTCGTGTGTGCCAGTGCTCTTCTACTTCATTAGCATTAAAGAGGGGTAGATTGGTGGCTATTTAGGGCACAGTGAAATCACTGGCTATTTAGGGCAAATGGAAATGGTGCTAATTGTAGCTGGTAATTCCATTAGTAGGGTACTTCCATTTTGGTGCCTTTTTGGCATGGAGGTGAAAAAACAACACACTGACATCCTTTCAAAGGGGTGTATCTCAGGCTTATTGTGTCCTTGCACCAGTTAACTTGTACACTGAGCTGAGAAGCTTTCTTTGTTCCCCAAATTTTTGGTTTGGTGGTGGGCAGCCTGTCAGGAGTCAGAAATGAATTTATGGGTGGTAACACCTCAAGCAACTCATGTAAAAGACAAGGGCACAACATTCCAGGTCAAGAAAACCCTAGAGATTCCAGGCCATAAGGTATCTCCTGCTCCTTTTCCTTCCTGGGTCATGAACATGAGCCAGGTGTGCCCAGGTGGGCAAGAGGCCAAAGGCACCTGGGCTGTGCCAGCTCTGGGGTGGCAGCAGGGCCAGGGCAGTGACGTCCCCTGTGCTGGCACTGCTGGGGCACCTCCAGCGCTGGGGACAGCCCTGGGACCCTCATGGCAAGAGAGACATTGAGGGGCTGGAGAATGTCCAGGGAAGGGAACGGAGCTGGGGAAGGGGCTGGAGCACCAGGAGGGGCTGAGGGAGCTGGGAAAGGGGCTCAGCCTGGAGAAAAGGAGGCTCAGGGGAGACCTCCTGGCTCTGCACAATTCCCTCTGCCCCTTCCCAAGGAAGGGGCAGCCATGGGGTAGGGGGTGTGGGGATGTGGCCAGGCTTTGCTTCTAGGGAACAAGGCACCGGACAAGAGTACATGGCCCTAAAAAGCACCAGAAGAGGTTTAGATTGAATATTAAAAAGAATTTCCCCATGGAGAAGGAGATCAGGCATTGAAATGGGCTTTGTGGGGCAGTGGTGCTCATAACTCTCTAAAAATAGAGTTAAATCTCCATGCCTGGAGGGATTGAAAGCACATGTAAATGTGGCATTTTGGGACATGGTTAGAGGTGGCCTTGGCAGTGTTGGGTTAATGGTTGGACTCGATGATCTCAGAGGTCTTTTCAAACTTTAACAACTCTATGATTCTATAACCTATCTGTTATAAGTAGACACACGAAAAGATGTATTTCACTTAACTGTAGCCAACTGGAAGTTCACTATGCGGTTTAAGATATTTATTTGGGGTCTTCTAAATATTGGTCTCCAACATAAATGGATTCCCACTTAATTCACTAGTTAGACAATTCACACTTCCATTCACTAGCTATTGGATCAACATGGCTCATGTGGAATTGCCACCTAACCTTCTAACACAGGTCAGACTTGTATCCCAGCTGGATTGTCCCTTCCAAGATTTCTTCTCTGTCTTTACTTCTCCTGGAAGTATTGGGGAGAGTCCCCCAGTAAAAGTGATTCAGGCTGTTCTCTTCAGAACACTCCAGCGATGAAAATGAAAATAAATAAACAGTAAAACCATGTGAATTTATGCTGCAGAGAGGGTGGGTCTGAGTCTCTGTCACTTGCTGTGACATTGGGCATCTTTGCAGCTCAATAAGGCTCCTTCTGATGTGCAAGAAAGTTTTGCATTATGTATGGTGTTCTTCTGCTTCTAGAATACCTGTGCAGGTGCTGTTAGCTGTGGCAATAATGTGCTTGTTGTCATTTACTTGCTTAATTAGCAGCCTAATATCCTGGTTCAGTTAATGCCCATAACAGGAGGTTTATTAGTGGTACAAAAGCTGTTTAAGCCTTATAAACTCCTTTCAGTTTCATTGGTCTGCCAATATCTTCTGGTTGAGTGATTCTTTGCTGATTCACACTTCGTTTTGCCACTGCTGTTTCTCAGCTGAATGTTTCTGGGTAACCAGAAAGTGATTTGACAAAGTGACAGACACTAGAATAACAACAACAACAACAACAAAAAAAAAAAAAAAAAAAAAAAAAAAAAAAAAAGGAAAAAAAAGAAAAAAAAAGGAAAAAAACCCACTGAACTGATTTTAGAAAAGAAAAATACATCTGGGATGACTGCTCTGGTGATTTTGCATCATCTCCAAAGCACTTGGGGGAAAAAAAAGGCAACAAACCAACCAAAAATTGCAAATACAGGCAAATTGCAGGATGACATGAGTTTTAGCACTGTCTTGTGTTAGTAAGCCATATCCAGCCTGAGAGGTTAGATAATATCTGAGATGTGTAGTTGTAAGGTAATGCTTCAAATATTGAGAAAAAAATTATTCAAGGGATGCTTAAAAGAGGAGATTTTTTTAAGCTTATTGTCAGCTCAAACGCCAAAACTGAGAGGAGTCTACTGCAACCTTAAATCTAAAGGGTTTATGACCCCTCAAGATATCAGTGTTAATGTTGATCCGTTCAGTAAGGTTTTTTTCTCCTGACTAGATGGATCAGAAATTAGGAGTGCCAAGTTCTAGTGAAAAGGGAGGTTGAGTTCTCATTTGGATGCTCATAAGAACTGCTGTACTAAAAGTTCATCCATTTTGTGAAGGATTTAATCAATCCTCAGCAGCCCCAGCTTTGACAGCAAGCAGTGACCAACTCTTTGAATTACACAGGACTTTTTTGGAAACTTTTGATCACTTAAATGGGAGTGAATAATCACAGAATCACAGAATGGTTCGGGTTGGAAGGGACCCTAAATATCATCTCATTCCAGCCCACTGCTGTGGGCAGGGACCCCTTCCACCAGAACCAGGTTACTCCAAACCCCACCCAGCCTGGTCTGGCGCTAACAAGAAGACTCTGCCAAATTTCATGAAGATCCTAAAATTTGAACCTGAGGCCCATGAGTCTGGCAGAGGGAAAATACTCTGGCAATGTAGAAGTTGGTACCCTGGCTGTTACATCTGCTCTACTCTCTTCCTCTTCCTTTACTCCTACATGCTGTGTCTCCCTTCTTCTTTCTCCTTTTACAGCAACTGGGGCAAAATATTTTTCTTATGGCATTTATAAAGAATTACAAAAATGGAGACACATTCCAAGGGAGATCCAGCACAGCTGCTGTAATTCAAATAAAAGTAAAACTGCACAGGTTGCAAAATAACAGAGTTCAATGTAACAATGTAATTTTTTTTTCCTTTTCCTGCAGAAAAGAGGCTCCTGACATTCCCTATAATTTAACTGTGACTGACAGTAGGAATAAGTCAAACACAGTCAATTATGTCCCTGATACTTTATCAAACCTGTATGGCTGGATGGTTCTTCTCCTGGATAAAGAGACTTACACGATGACATTTGACAGCCCTTTGGTCAGCAAACAGCTCCAGGTAACACGGGAAGGTTTTATAATTTCAAAATTATATCTGGAAGAGATAATCATGCTTTCACCTCTTTGGATGAACAGAGAGAAATAAAATAGAGTTAAGTGCACTGAGAAAGTCTCTCTGTATTTATAGGCTTAGATAAGATGACTGATAAGCTCTCTCTTATCTCAGATAAGCTCTCAGTAGTCACCTGGAGCAGGAAGGTCGTGGAATCATGGAATGGTTTGGGTTGGAAAGGACCTTAAAACTCATCCAGTTCCAGCCCTTGCCACAGACAGGACACCTTCCACTAGACCAGGTTGCTCCAAGCCCTATCCCACCTAGCCGTGGACACTTGATGATTTTGGATATCTCAGGTGAAAGTTTAGTGTGGTGCTTAGGAACCTACAAGATTTTTACTGCCTTAAGACATGCTGAAGCACAGTTTTCAGAAGAAATTGATTCTCCTCACCTTTCAAAGGTGATGAGGGGGGTTGATTTCTTTTTCTTCTGCATTTACCATCACCTCCTGCTTAGTTTTGCATCTCTTTTCCTGCTTTCAACACATGTTGCCTGTGAGGAGCACCACCCTCCTTACCCCTTTATGCTGCACTCCATGGAGCTCTAACCACAGACTCAGACATGTTTCCTTTGGTTCCCTCTTCTCCAGTATTCAGTGACATTTAGCAACTTCAAGGCTGGGAATTACCTGCTGGTGGAACACAGGGATCTTCCTGCCCATCTTGAGGCTGTGGTGTCCTGTGGGACAAGGAGAGGACAGCCAGTCCAGCTGGTACCTTCCTATGGCCACCACAGGAGCTGTGATTGGCACCATGACAGCAATCTGGGGAAGTTCACCTATCTGGGTAAGTGCAGTGTGAGGGCTGCAATCTACATTTGTGATCAGCAATGGTGACAGAGCTGATGTCTCTTTAATTTAAACCCCATGTCTACTCAAGACCAGCTTTCAATAGCCTTTCAATAAGTGAGAGGTCCTTCAAAGTGTTGATCAGGTAGGTAAGTGCACATCAGGTCCACCCCTGATCTATCTGACGCCTGACCTAGCAACAAAAGGAATGTGCCATAAATAGTGGGTGATGTGACATCAGTAGTATTTGACTTGGCTTTTTTTGAGTGGTAAAGGCATTAAATTCAACCACTGACCTCTGCTGTCAGCTGATCCTACATCACAGGTATCATTTATGAAATGTGGTCATCGTGCTAGGCTGAGGCCACTGAAGGCAGTAAGATTACTGGGAGAGAATTTTTTCTAGGGCTGGAAAGTTCCAGAGACATCTTAAACCTTTGCCTATGTGACTTGGTACATGAGATCATGGAGTGTGGTGGAATTTTTTTTTTTTAAGAAATGGACATTTTCCATAATAGCCATTCTCAAGTAAATAATTTTATAAATATCTAAGCTCTATATGTCAAAGGCAAGGTAATGATTGTTGCCTTTATTAATAGCAGCAGAACTAGAAATCACAAACATATTTTGGTGTCTTTGAGAAGATTATCTTCTCCTTCATGACTCATACCAGGAAAGCAAAATGATGATTTTCATTATAACAGATTATTTTTATCTTCTGTTCCATTAAATTTAATGATTTTCCCTTGATTTTGCACTACTGAGATGGCATGCAAATGGCTTTCTCATGTAGGATACCTTTAGAACAATCATTGTGACAGTGGAGAGGAAAACAAGCCTGGAATCAGGGCAGGCAATCCACTGAGCTTGGTCTGGCAACATGAAAATCAACCAGGGTGTAAAATCACATTTGTGGAGAACTGGGAAAACCCAAAACTTAACCTCAGTCTGAGGATCACACTTTCTATGTACACCTCTGGACCTTCAGCTAACATTTTATCTCTAAAAATGGGCTGGATGTACCCAGGCTTTAAATGATAAAAGATCCCTGTGCTTGCTTAATCCCAAACTGTACTGGTGCACTGGTCACCACCTGGGACTCTGCCTGCTGTAGGCCAAAGCTGTGCCAAGAATTCGGCCAGCGTTATAACCACATAGATTATTGGGGTCTTGGTCTTAGGCCTGTGTCCTGGCCCTGTTTAAACACAGTTCCAGTGTAAATTTGCTACTGTAAATTTAGCTGTTGTGTCTGAACCTTGCCGCAGATCAAGTCAAGTATTTACTGAAAGAAGAAAAATGTTTCATTATTTCTGTTTACTAACAGTGTAAATTTGTTCCTTCAGATAAAAGGTGCATTTCAGTTTGCATATCCTGATTTGCACTGTCAGAGCAGCACGGGAAATCTCAGAGGATGGCATCTGTAGCTTGGCCTCTGCTGTTAAAAATAGAGGAGATGGGAAGATTGGGACAAAAGTGGTCTGGCTGGCATATGCCACTCTTGCATCACAGACACTTTCTTGTCCTTCTCTTGCCTTACTTTCATCTTGATTTTTATTACGTGAAGAGCTTGTTGTAGTTCCTCATTTTAATAGAGAGAGAAACAATAGTCCAAAATACATGAGGGGAAATTTATGAAAACACCTAACATGCATAATTCATACTGTGAACATTTTCTGTAAGGACTTTTATAGGAGTGAGATCAATAATTCAGTGTCGGGTGATAATATCTATGCTGTGGGTGTAGGGTAAAAGTTTGAAACAAAGCAGATTCCTGGCCCTGGTGTGAGATTTCTCTCCTTCTCTCTGCTGTGCAGGCTGAGAGGGTGAGGATAACTAGCCAGCAGAGCAGATTCATGGCATGTGGTGGACTTTCCATCACTCAGGGTCTTTAGAAGATGCTTGGCTGTCTTTTCAGGGAAATATGCTCCAGCTCTGCGAGAAGCTATTAGAAACCTCATGAGGCGAGATTCATGCTCCATAGGAGGTCAGAGAAAGCTGCCACAATGGTCCCTTCTGGCCTTAAAACCCCACCAGTCCACCCACCCACCCACCCAGAGAGGACAAGGCTAGAAGGTCTGGCCTTCCTGCCATCTTCCTGCCTAAACCTGCAAGTTGGCTCTTTTAGAAATTTTTCTTTTTTAATATTTTATTTACATTTAACTATATGAAATAATTAGCCAACTAATTAATCCCGTTTACAAGCTTTGTCGGATTCTTCAGCTGTCAGACGTGCCCGAGCCCGGGGCCGGCGTTGAGCCTCAGCTCCCTCCTTCATCAGACTTGGTCTCCATGGCTACAGGCTGCATCTGCTGACACCCCACTCTCTATTTACTGCTTAATTAAGAATTTCACGCTCAGCCCTTATCTGCTGCTAAGAACAAGAACACACTGTTAAGAAACTCCAAATTTAGGCTGCTGCACACGGAAAGCCTTTCTTGTTGTCCTGACTGCGTGGAGCCTCTTTAACTACCCTCTTGGCAACTGCGCTGTCACCCTTCAATCAGAAATCATTAAATGGGGCAGAGATAATGAGCATGTAGCATATCAAAAGGAGGATGTTTGCTCGGGCTAAGGAGGAAAAGCTGTAAGGGCCTATAAGCAGCCGCCACTTCAAAGGGAGAAGGGGCTGATAAAGAGTCATTTGTTCCTGTTTGACTTATGTAAAAGGTCTGGTATGTCGCAGCCCCGTCTAGCAGACGCGGGTCCCCTTCTGCAGGCTCGTGTGTCAGCGCTCGGGCAGCTGGGTGCAAACAGCATCAGCCCGAGCATAAAATCACTTTACTCCGAGGCCACAATGGGCACTTGTAGGGGGTGGCAGGGGGACAATGGCAAGACAATTATTGCAGCTGCTCGGGAGGACCATAATTCTTCCTGCCCGAAGTCGGCCGGCGTATTAGTCATCCTCCGACTTTTGGAAGCGCTTCGGTGGGGTTTCGACAGCTGCTGGTGTACCACCTCTTTGCAATAATTGTACGTTCTGGCCGGGGTCAACTCACTTTTGACCCTCTGCTTTTGTGCCCTTCAGAAAGCCTTTTAGGGCAAACTGTGGGGAAGTGGCAGGGGTGCATTACATCCAGGAATTAACGCCGGTAAATGCGGATCAGATGCCAGCTCATTAATTGGCAGGCTCCTGGATTCGCACAGCCCTTTTACTCGGGCCTGCATGGGGGAGAAGATGGGGAGAAGGGGAAGGAAAACGCCGTGACTGAGAAGATATTGTTATTCAAACGAAGCAGGCAGCCAAATGAAGCCACCTTGGCCAGAAGTCTGCGTTGGGCTCAGGCTTTCCCCATCCCCTCTTCAGTCCCGCCTGGCATCATGCAAGTGTTTGTTTATCTTTGGGGGGAGAAAAAAAGGTCTGTCTATCACAAAAGGCAAGAAAATAGACCTTATGGAGGGGATTAAAGGAGTTAAGTTGCACTGATGGTTGGAGTCTTGTAAATTAGGCTTGGAAGCCTAATTCCTGTAAATTAGGCTTGGAGGAGAATGCAGGGGGAGCTGAATGGGGAGAAATAATTGTAATGGAGAATGTTTCTGTTGTATGAGCAATGATCCTATTAACAAAGATAGTCACTGCTACTTACATACATGAAACTCTGTTAACCAGCCTCCAAGCCACTTTAAAAATCACCTTTTCAGACCATTTTAACGGAATCTGCATTGAAGGACAGGTAACCCCATGTCCCTTCTGGGTTCTGGGTGAAGGGGAGGCTTAGGGAGCTTGAAGCATCCCATGCCAGTCATTTCTACATCACCAACTTTGCTTTGACATGGTTCATAGCATCACCCTGATTTTCTCTGGGGCACCCTATGTGCTAAGAGAAGTGATTCTCAAAGGTCACTGTGGGTCTGCAATTGTGGTGTGACTGTGAAACACTCATGGGCTGTGGCTCAACCACATTTCAGGGGAGTGAAACATGATATGACCATGCTGATCCAAAAAAACCCAAAAATAACACTTATTATAACAAAGGTGGTGGAAAGAAACATCCTACTGGGACATCTGGGATATTTTTTAGGAGAAATATCCTTTGTAAATTGCAATAATAACATTATGAGCTTTTTAAGTCTGTTACAAATTTCAGCATATGGTGCCACAGCGTGGTACTGCTCTTTGGTTAAGGTCTCTGGGCAATACTGGAACTGGCTAAAAACCAGAAAGATGTTGTTTCCTTTTAGTTCACTTTTGAAATGTTTAAACAGTTTTCTTTTGGAATGAAATAAAGTGCTGGCTTCCTTCACCTCCAGATTTCTCTTGGTTTTTTTTTTTCCTAAAATTTGAAGTGCTGGACAGAAACATTATTGAAAACATCACAGAAAGGATTATCAAACTTTTTATTTATCCCAAATACATTTTTCAGTAGACACAACTTTTATGCAGATGGATCATCCTGCTGACTTTGCTCAGTCTGCTCATGTGTGAGTTGTTAAGAGGGCCTAAGGCTGAACCTCACATTACTGCTGTGTCAGAAGCAGGTTTACAATTTCCATAGTTCTCAAAAAATAATTTGATTATACTTATTGTCTTTTGTAGATTCCTAAAGAATGACCTCACTTCCATTAGGCTTTGTGGGTTTCTGTAATTGCTTTGTATAGGAGGAAAAGCACTCTAAAGAATGTTTGTTTCTAATATGAAAATACAGAAAATAAATAAACACAGATATTTTCTGCAGCCCTATTGCTTGGGGGTAAAGGCAAATCCTAGGTGAAAGACATGAAGAATGGAGTTAATTCTTTATAGAGGACTGATTGTACAGGGATGAATCTTTTATTCCAGCCAGATAAAACTCACCCATATCAGCTGTTTCAGAGGGCCAGTTGACCAGATGTGGGCTGCTCAGTGACTCCATGAGATGAAAGTCAGTTCTTTGCAAAGAGATGTCCCTTGTAATCATAGAATCATAAAATTATTTATGTCGGAAAAGACCTTCAAGGCCACCACGTCCAGCCTGTGACCCATCCTCACCTTGTCACCTAGACCAGAGCACTGAGTGCCACATCCAGGAATTTTTTTAACAGTTTCAGTGGTGACTCTACCAACTTCCTGGACAGTCTGTAGCAGTTTGTAGTCTTTCCAAAATAGAAATTCTTCCTGATGCCCAACCTGAACCTCCCCTAGTGCAACTTGAGGCCATTTCCTCTTGTCCTCTTGCTCATTACCTGGGAGAAGAGACCAACACCCACCTGGCTACGACCACACTTCAGGGAGTTGCAGAGAGCAATAGGATCCTACCTGGGACTCTTTTTTTCTCCAGGCTGAGACCCCCCCACCTCATTCCCTCAGTTGCTCAATTTTTGTAAAAAACACAAAGAGACAAAAAAACCTTCTCCTGGTGGGTGAGCTCCTGTCCTTCTGGCATGGAAGCAGAGAAACCAGAGAGTGCAGTAGCTATGGAAGAAGATGATGAAATACCCTTATAATCCTGTCAGGGCTGATTTTTTGATTATGTGATGTCTGCAGGAGGAATTTTACACAAATGCCAATCTGCTGTAAGCAAGAATCTGTGTCCATCTACCCAAAGACTTACATACATATATATGTATGGTATATGTATTTGTGTATATATATATATTTCTATATATATAACTATATGTATATATATATAGATGTATATCTATATCTATCTATCTATCGATCTATATATATATAAATATAAATAAAATTGTATCTATCCAGTTATATGTATATAAAATGGGTTCTTTCACCTCTTCTCCCTAACACATTGTCCTTATTATATCACACTTCTGGGTATGTCCTGCAGAAAATTCTCACAGGGGATGACAAAACACCCTCTCCTAGGTTCTCCAGTTTCTAAAGGTGTGTCTCACTGTGTTGTTGATTGTGCTGTCTAAAAAGTTTTGATTTCCCGGTGATGGATGTTAGCCCAATTGATGTTAAATAGCATGGAGCTGCTTGTTATTTGTAAGTCAGGCTATTGGAGCCATTTATCCTAGTTTCAGCCCTTCCTAATATCCACAGGCAAAATTCCGAGTCACTGCAAAGCTGATAAAAGACTGAGTTGCTCCTCCTTCATGTTCACTCAGGAGCCCTGAACCAGGAAAGTTACCAGCAGTATCATCCAGAAGGCCTATATTTATGATCCACAGCCCAAACATCCAGGAGGAGCTGTAATAAGGCAGAAAATTGATGAGCCTTATAAAGGTTTTATACAACTAAACCCTGGAGCCTTATAACTACATTTTGCCAAGAGTCACCTTAATTCAATGTTTACTAATGATGTCCTTCATCTGTAGTGCCTGTATCTCTTCCTGTCCTGCAAAACCCAGTGATAACCTACTCAGCAGGAAAACAAAACCACCAGAAGGGCTGTGTCACTGTAGCCTGGATTAATCCCAAGGCCTTTACCTTTCTTGATCAGTTTTTAGGAGTATTTGTGGGAAAAGGCAACAAAACACTGCTGATTCACAACTGGTGCACTTTGCACTCCATGGATGTAAATAATTGTGCAAGTTACAAAGGTGTAAATAATTGTACAAGTTACAAGGATGTGGAGAGTTCTGGGGAGAATTCTGTCCCTGATTCCTATGCTCATGTCAAGGGTATAAATAACTTATAATAGTTTGAATTGTCATGCTCTCTGGTGGGATGACACTTCAAATATGAGAAACTTTTATTATTGCCTTGACTCTGGACATTGCAGTGATAAAACTCTGTACTGAATTAAGTCTTAATGGTTCCTTTCTTCACCATATAAGAGGATTGAACCCTGTTATGAGGTCTGTGCACCATATTGATCAAGTTTTATGTCCCCTCAGGATTTAATTAGAACAGCTTTTCTCTGAAAAATACAAACATCTTAATTAGATGATTTCACTCTAATTCCTGCAAAAGTAAGCAAAAAACAAAACAAAACCAAAAACAAAAACAAAAACCCAAATCCAACAAACCTCACAAAATATATTGAGGTGAAAAAGGATATTGTCAAGGCTTGGTTGTCTTGTTTTTCCTAAGCCTGTTTTGTCAGCTTTGGCAGCTGTTTTGCCTTTTGTGAGAAGGAAAAACACCATAACCATAAATGTTCACACAGATGTATTGTCTGAAAGCCACAAGAGCTGTGTCAGAGGCGTTAAATTAGCAGTTTCATGTCATGTTTTTCCCCTCAAATGTTCACCTTGTGGCCACTCAAGGCACGCTGCTGTGCAGTGTGAGCTCTGTGTGATGGTTTGGGGCAGATTGATTTGACTGATAGATGGATCAGATCCCAGCTACCACTGGGAGAGAAGGTGTCACTGAAGAACAGGGCTGAGGCACCTGATTACTAATTAATCAGACATGAGAAAAACCTCATGGAATCAGTTTCTATTTAATTATGGAAGCCTCATTTGGCATAGGAGCATATGCTGCTAACTCAATCGAGTGCTTTCAACTGACATCAAATAGTAATTATCAGAAAGAATCAAGTTTTTTGATTATTCATACTAATTTATTGAACACTTAAAATTAATGAACCTCAGTTATTTTAAATTTGCTCAGTTGCACTGGGAGAAAAGGAGGGAGGTAGGGAAGGATGGGTTTCACAATTTAAAAGTACAGAGACTTGTTTAAAGATAAAATAAGTAAATTACAATATGGCATGAAATCCCACCGGTGGGTTGATGCACACAGAGGAAAGTTCCAGGCATGTTCTGGAACTGAGGAAAGTTCTGACAATGGCTTCATTGATACAATTCTTCTACCCCCCCAAAAAATCTTCCAACAACGCTTTAGGGTCACCATAAGGGGCTGGGCAGAGGACAGGAGATTTATTTGTTTGTCAGAGTGTTTCTATTTTAACCTACAGTTGTTCCAGTCTGGTGACTGAAAGGAAATGCCTTTATATGCCATTGGAGATGAAGAGGAGGTGGGATTTTAGCTGGGTCTGAAGCAGCTTTCTCCTGCTCTTCTTTGATTTGCATTATTCTGGCCCTTCTCCTGCTGACAATACATGGGCACAAAGGTTACCACTGTGATAATTGCTGCTGACCCCTTTTCACAGCAGAGAACACAGGGTCCCTGTCTCCAGTCTATAAAATCTGGCTAATTAAAGCATCTCTTTCAGACACCAGATTTTGGGGGCAAAAAAAAAAAAAAAAAATCAAAACCAAACTACAAAACAAAAGCTGTATTTCACTGTTTGAGCCAGTTAATACATTATGCATTCAATGGTGTGATATCACTTATGTGAGTGGGACTGCTGTGGATTTATAGTGGTATAAATGAGATTTGAGTTCCAGCCTAGAATTTCTGATTGTTGAATGCTTTCTTTTAGCTGTTTCTAATGAGTTGTCTTGAGACCTTCCATAGCTGTAAATTAAAAGGTGTTTGTTTAATCCTTTCTCAATGCATAAAAAAAGGACAAAAAAAATGCTTAGAAAACATGTATAGTTGCTCTTAAAAGAAAATGTTTTTTGTAATAAATGTATAATGTTGTTAGGAATTCATGTGTGGAAATTTTTTTTTTTTTTTTTGGTGTTAATTTGGAAGGCCTTACTGTAACTCCCTAAAATTCTCTGTGTTCAGTCACAGGAGCTGACTTAATTCAGGTCACACTGAAAGAGAAGGAAAGAGTGGATTTACCTACCCCAGGTATGTGATAGTCTGTGTCAGAAAACATTGGTCTGGGAGTCACACCATTTCTTTTTTATGGCTTTTTCAGCAGTAAATTGCTTTTTTTCACTTCAATATTTTGTACATCTATCAAGCCAACAGAAGCTCTTGGTATTCATTTGGGTGTTTCATTGAGCCCTATCTAGCATTGCTCAAGATAAATGTGTGATTCCGCAGTATAAAACACTATAAACTTTCCCTGGGAAATACCACAGCAGATCAGAAAGGTCATGGAGAATGTAGACTACAGAGTATTTTAGTGCTCCACAGTCTGGTATTACTGCACAGTTTCATGTTGAATCAGACAGAAAAATATACCAAAGACAAGGAACACCTCCAAATTTTGATATTTTTGGGTATTGTTGCCTAGAGAGGCTACCTGGAACAGGGGATAGACATTGTTAAAGGAATAAAGTAGGTATTTATTGAAAGGTCTTCAAAGGATACACCTTGGGCAGCACAAGAGCCTGGCCATGGCTCTGCCCAAGATGGACCCAAGATGGATGACTGGTCATGAGTTTTCCGACTTTTATAAGTTTTGGTCCATTTACATATTGGGGTTAATTGTCCAATTACAGGTCCAGGTTATGAAGTCCCATCGTCCCAGATTGCTCTCCTGAATTTGCTGTTGTTTAAATGATTTGAGCCAGAAGCTGCAACGGTGGCCTTGGTTCTCAGGCTGGAAAATGGTTGTTTTGTCCGGCTGAGCCGTGAGGAGAACTTGCTAACACTTTATATGAAGTTCAGAGTCACACACTAAGGCAGAACAGAATCTGAAAAATGTGAAAGCTAAAACTTAAGGCACCATATTGCTGTGTTGTGTATTAACAATAATCACTTATGTGGAAAAAGGGTTTAGAGACATTTTGGCATGGTGTTTCTCCCAGAACAAACAAGTGATTGGAAAGACAGACCCAAACTTAAGGAACTCAACATGGGTTTAATTTCTCTGTTTCCCTGTGCTGACAACAGTGGTTTTTTGTACACAAGAACATTACTGAGCTGTGTCTAGCCCCCAAAACCTGGGCATGTGCTTGCTCCCATATTTTCAATCCCCAAAGAAGCTTTCCGCAAGAAAAAAATGCCAGAATTCCCTTTACAGAGGAAGGACAGAAGTAGGTGCTTGCAGAGGCCTCCAGAGGGAGGCCCTGCCTGCATTAGTCTAGGATTTACTAAACTTGGTGTGTGGGATTTTCCCTTGAAGGTTTCCCTTCCTCTCCTTAGGGACAACAAACTTAGGGACAATTAATTTATGGAGCTTGGCTAGTTAGTTGTCTAAAATACAAGTTCAAGTCAAGAACCTGCATTTTGTGAGCTCAGTTTCTTCCAATATTTTCCTAAGTCTCAGGATTTTTCTTTTGGATTAACCTGAAAAAGAAAATTTTGGAGAAGGAGCAGAAGTTTCCATGTGTCTTGGTCAAGCTGCTTTTCCAAGGCAGGTCTTGGTCACCTCTTGGAATGGGAAAATTGCTTTTCTGGGTGTAAGCGAGCTTGTAAGAGATGATCACTAATTATTTTAAACTTTTCATGCTTTGGGAAAGTATGGAAATTCCTGTGCCCTGGGAATTCAATCAAACAGTTTTCTTTAAACATGGAAAATAACAAAGAACAGTTAGCAGTGACAAAAGGAGGATGTTAATGTCACAGATGCTTGACTATCAAAGAAATGGTAATTCTTCCAGCTACAGAAAATGATAATTCTGTCTTTATGTGTTCTGTTTTGTAGCTCCTTCTAGTGCTGTCTTGAAATGGTCACTCCCAGAGACGTGGAATGGTGTGGGAAAAGGCTGGGGTGGATCCAATGGCAGCATCCCAGGCCCTGGGGAAGATGTCATCATCTTGCCAAGTATGTGAGGAAGGAAAGGTGTTTAATTTCTGTGGAGGTGCTGGGCTCTGCCTACATTGGGATTTATATTTGTGTTTCAATATGGGCTCCTTGGTCCTGGTGGCCATTCCATTATGTGCAGGACCCCACATTTGTTCCTTGTCACACAGGCTGCAGTACAAAAATGTACTTTTTGGAAGAGACTGATAATTCTTTTCCATTTTCACATACACACGAATGCAAGCACTTATGCTGACTTTCAAGCTGGAGTATGTACAGGGACCTTAATTCAGAAGAGAACTTGTAAGACCCAGAACCACAGCTCACAAAGAGCTCATCTCTTCACCCATCTCTCTTTGTGTTTTGTGCAAGGATCATATTTTACATTTCTGCATCACCTTCCATTTTATTTTTCTGTTGCAATTCCTACTTCTCAATGGTAATTTCTCATTCCATTTGCCGTGCATGCCTCCTAGATATTTTAGACCTGTATTTCAACTTGAGTTACATTTAAATCCCCGTTCATCATAAAACATTGCGGCATGAAAACTGGTTTTTAGTAAATTTATTAGGGAATTTGCAATAAAATCTGGAGAAAAGCTTATGATAGCCATTTTACATAAGAGCTGACCCTCCTTAGGTCAGGAAGATGAACTACATGAGGTCCTGAGTTCCTTTCCAGATATAATTATTGAATGATCCAATGAATATTGTTTGATATGTACCCGAAAACTTCTAGAACCTGATGCTGTCTCCTTCTCATTAGTTTGAAACCAGTTAAGTCTCTCTACCTACCACAGCTCCATTTCTGGAAATGTGGAATGTGGATAACACCACTTCATGTCTATTCCTGTCCCACCTGATTTTGGTTTATGGCTTTTGTCGAAGGAAATGTTTGTGTTGGTATTTGGGCATTTGGGCATGGAGCTTCAGTCACGGTTAGGGCTTCTCTGGCTTGTGTCATTAAAGATTTCATATATGTATACATACACATATATATATATATATATGAAGATAAACCCCAACCATGACTGAAATTCCATGCCCAAATACCAACACAAACATCTCCTCCCACATATATACATCTATACACACACACACACATACACACATACACACATAAAATTGAAGGTTACATTAAGAATTATGATCCACCTTCAATATCTGTTTAGTTTAATCTTTAATTTTCTAGTAAATATGAAAAAAAACCTAAAGCCTGTACTTTTAAAAATATTACTTTTCTTCACTTTTGGGGGGATCTTACATTGAGATGAAGAGGAGATAAAGTCGGAGTTTAGGAAGAATTTCTTCATGGAAAGGATGGTCAGGCATTGGAATGGGCTGCCCAGGGAGGTGGTGGAGTTCCCATCCCTGCAGGTGTCCAAGGAAGGCCTGAAGGTGGCACTCAGTGCTCTGGGCTGGTGCCAAGGTGGGGATTGGTCACAGGTTGGACTTGATGGTCTTGGAGGTCTTTTCCAGCCTTAATGATTCTGTGATTCTGTAATAACTGGTCCAACAATATCAGCCCATTACTGTCATAAGACCAGAACATTCCAGTCCTCACCATCCCGTGTCAGATGCAGATATGAAGAGGCACAGAGGCAAATCACAATTTGCACAGTAGCAGAGAATAAAAAATTAATAAATAAATAGATTTGGCTGAGAGTTTGAAGTTCTGTTGTTTATATCACATCAAGAGTTGAAGGATGAGTTTGTGATGCGCGATGCATAAAACTCTTCTGTGTTTCCTGCAAAGGTGAGGAGCTGGAGCATGTCCAGAGAAGGGCAATGATGCTGGGAAAGGGTCTGGATCACACTCTGAGACACACAGTGGGGTTCTTGGGGCTGTTCTGTGCAGGGCCAGGAGCTGAACTCAGTGAACCTTGTAAGTCCCTTCCAAGCCAGGTTATTCCATGATTCTATGATCCTATAAAAATCTCTTCACTCCCATTGCCAGAGTAAATGTGTGTGCTGGTTGCAGATGTGCAGAAGTCTGTGATGTGCAGAAATTCTCCTCTCCAGTGCCTTTCTGGAATCCTCCTTTGATTTTATCCTGAGAACACAAACATGAACACAAACACAAGCTGTCTATCACACCGTCTATTTTGTTTCATCTCTTCCTTTACTGGTCACCCTCTCTCTATTTTATTTCTGCTCTCCCTCTTCAGTCCTGCTGCTTTGGAGGTGCTGAGGCACTCACTGCCATTGGAATCAACAGAGTACAGGGTCTTAAATTAGAGTCATGGTCCTCACCAGGTGATAAGGGAACTGGATTTGTTGCTCTAAATGCACTAAAATGAAGTTAGGCAAGATGAATTTTCTGTCCATTTTGCATACTTTGCTTTGCTGCCACAAGTGTTTGAGTCTCCAGTTCAAAGAAAGCCAGCCCCTTGCTTGGATCCAAAATCTAAAATTAAATCAACAATTTTAAAATGTATGTTTAATTTTAGCATTTTATGGATGTTTCCTTTCCCTTTTCCACTGGCTTGTGCAGACCCTGCTAAACTCAGAATGACTCCAAATGGCTTCAAAAAGGTGAGAATTTGTTCTCATGAGAACAAATATTCTAGAAACCACCCAAACTTTGTGCTGCTATGCACACCAAAATAAGTTTTTGTGATTCACTCCTGGAAAGATGCAGCTGGGTCATACTCCTTGCTGTCTTCTGGTTACTTGAAATTCTCTTCTGGGAGCCATCTAAAATGATTTTCTGGTTGAAAGCCAAGACATGAGCTTGCTTCTGGTATGCTGTGCATGACTGGCTTAGTCCTTTCAGCCCCCAAAGAACAGTTTTAGAGTCATAAAAGCAAATAATAAATCAGTTTTCAGGTCATAAAAGCAAATAATAGATGCTTACTGTTCATTTCTAGTGTGAAGAAGTACAGGGAAAGACTTTGGTCAGACACTGTTGAAATCTTTGACTGAATGTGGATTCCCAGAGTTCACTGGAGAGCTGAGGCACTGTCTAAATTTAGCTTTTGAAGTCTTCAATTTGCTTATTTAACAAAATAAGCAGAACTGCAACATTAGGGCTACCTCATAGGCTGGTCTCAGGAAGGTTTGAAAACGTAGAAAATGCCTCTATTAGCAAAATATACATATTAGACACCAGTTCTTGCTTGGTGCCTGCTTGACACCTAGAGATTTGGGCAAGCTTGGAAATTGAGGTTGTGTACTAAGTTCTTTCTTTTTTGCCCTGTTTGACTTCACAGACTTAGTACAAGGATGACTTTCACTTGCAGCAAAGGTGAGTTCCTGATGTGAAAGTGACTTTTAGTGTTGGTGTGTTGCTGCAATTCCCATCAGTGTCTGTCTCCCCAGTGGATAAGAGTCTCTTCCAGCCTGATCTGGAAATCTTCAGCTCAGGCTGCCACAGCTTGTGCTTTTATCCCTGGAGGTTCATCCTCCAGAGCCACAGCCATCCCACAAGGACCTGTCACATGCATGAGGCTTCAGCAGCCACACCACACTGAAAACAAGCCAGAGGAGTTTAGTCATGCCATTCCAGCAGCCAGCAGTGGCATTGGCTTCCCAAAGCCCTGGGATTTTCAGGGCTTTGGTTTATGGTTTTTAGGGTGGCACACTCCTGATGCAGTGTGATCCGGGTGGAAGGAGACTGTGTTATAATTCCAAGCAAAGGAATGCTGTTTTGAAGGGTATTGATATGATATCACGTAGCCTCTGGCAATTTCTATCTTCCTTTTTTTTTTTTTTTTTTTCTCTCCAGTGGTGGAATTCACTCTGTTCTTCATTTTCTGATTTTGATTTTCTTTGAAGTTTTTCTGTTTGAAGAGATGAATGCTGGAGTACTGTATCCCATATAATAGCTCCTCTGTTGTGCCTGATTTCCATTCAATGGCATGCTATGGTGTTTTATACAGCAATGTGGCTGATCAAAGGCATTTTGTGTCATTGCTGTAGTCATTAATGCCTTCTCAGTATTGTACATCTGAACATTAAGACTCTGGCATACCTGAGCTTTTTGTCTGAAGAAAGTGTATGTACAATGAAATATTGCCCTGTTCTCAAGCTCAAACTGTGGTTTGCTGAAAGTGGTTTCTAGCAGTTATATGAATATTTTCATGATGGGAAAACAGCTCCAGTTTGTCTTTCTCTGAAGGTAAATCCTTTGAGCTCAGTGACCTAAAGTCTATTATTTTAGCTGCTAAGTCATATCTCCCTCTACGAGGTAAATGAGTGTATTCTGTAAGGAAGTTGCCTTTGAATCTGTTGCTTTCCTCCTCAAGCGTGGAAACATTTTTCCCCCCTCAAAGGAGTGTTCTGTTTCTGCAGAGCAACATTTCACCCTCTGAGAACTTCACACCCCAAGCATCACACCCCAGAGTGCTGTCCTTTCAAACCGAGGAAACTCAAGGTTTGCAGAGATATCTCTGAGTGGGGGAATTTCTCACTCCTCTCAAGGCTCACACACACGATGCCACAGATACAGAGCAGTCAGCATTTCCTTCATAAAACATTTTTTAGAAAGATGTGCAACTCAGCAAAAAATCTCTGTTCTAGACTGAAATGTGACATATAAATGGCATGCCTGGGAGCACTGCTTCTCTTCCTTGTAAAAATGTTTCAGCCTGTGTTTGATGAATATACTTACGGCCTTTGTCAACTGCAGATTTTTGCCACATTCTTGACCTGTGATTTCACAAACTAGATTCCCCCTCTGTCTGAGAGATACCATTTTAACAACATCTCCTTCTTTATTCTCCTCTCTGTTTCATATCCTCACATCCTGAGCCTTCCCTTCACAGCTCTGCAGGGCATGGGACTGTACCTGTCCTGTAAAGAGATTATAGACAGGAATCTCTCCATGCCTGTAAAAATATATTAAGTACTAACACCATAAGATTTAGAGAGGGAAAAAATGCACTTGCTCCCTAGAGACTTACTTCATCTGAATGCTGTGAAAATTTTGCATGCTTGAAAGATGTTTCAGCCCAAGGATGCAGGGAATTCGTTTTAGGATGAGGGGTTCAGATTTACCATGGCTTGCTGCTGTACTTGGTATGGTCCTTGAGAACAAACATACCGGGCTTTCAGGGTGCTCATGGCCAGAAAGAAAGGATGAAAATACAGAGGGGAAAAGGAAGAGGTGGGATAATTGATTCACAGGGATAAAGGTAGGAATATGTAGGTAGGAGACAAACAAGTCTGTAAGCAGAGCCAGAACTCTGAGCCTGAAAATAGAACCTGAAATAAAATTTTCCTTTCCCTGGAGGTTGTGAAACTACAGGGTTGCAAAACCAAGGAGTGAAAAACTAGAAAATGCTACTAATATTTTCTTTCAGTCCAATTCTGAGTGTACTTCGTGTAGGTTTTCACAGAATCATATTGATTATGTTTTCTGCAAGCAGGGCTTGGAAATTTCTTTAAATGTGTGTGCTAAATAGTTTGAGCCAGCTCCTGATTAGAAGATTTTTGGCAAGGACTTTCTCTGTGCTACCCATTTTGTGGTCATTTGTGTTCCCATCCACAGCAGTTGCCAATGTCCACAGGCAGAAGTGAAACTGTTAAGGAGCTGAACCACTTCCCAAGACACTTCATGGTTCTTATATTCCACACAAAATCGGTTTCAAGTGTTCCATTCTTGCTACTCTGTCAAAATACACCAGAAAAATATGTGTGTTCTTTAATCTCCCCCTTTTTTTTGTATCAATGCCTTTCAATGAATGCTTATGAGAACAATGAGAGTCACAGAAGATCTCTGTGTAGGGTAGGGCTGTTATTATATTGAAGATTTTTTTTTTGCAATCTGTTTCAATGAAAGCGGTTATTAGATCATATTATTGAGCCCCTTGTTAGGGAAACCCCTTGCTTTTCCTTCTTCCAGGAACACCCACTGACTGAGAGAGGCACCATACTGTTACTCTTGTCAATAATGAAAGGGGATGGAAACCACAGTTTCAGGGCCTGAGCTGTTTTCCAGTGCAATCAAGTGAGATGCTCTTAGTGACATCCAGGAGCATTAGATGGGCCCTGAGGCTGGAATTCACCTCTGTGCAGTGGGCTGCCTCTAAATGATCCACCATTTACATCCTTGCTCATGTCCTACTCGGAACACTTAAGAGACATTTTAAAGGCTCCCAGGCTGCAGACTTGCAGCTTTAGGAAGCAGCAGTGATGTTGTCATTGTGCTCAAGCCACACAAGTTTCCACTCTGTTCTGAAATATAAAATATCACCCTTGCTTTCTTCTTATGGATCTGAGGGAATGGTGCTTTGCCCTGACCACTGTTAACTGATTTTTAGAGGGGAATATGAATGCAGAATGGAACTCATGGTGGACCTGGAGATGATCTCAGAGCTCTTTTCCAACCTTAACAATCGTGTGGTTCTATGAGCTCTGGCTTCCTGCAGGTTGTGTTTGTGTAAGGAAAGCTTTCCTCTTGGATGGCAATGAAGAGGTGAGTTTTCATACACTAAACCTAAGAGCAAAGCCGAGATGAAAAGAGGGAAAAGTGGTAACAGAGAGTCAGTGGAGGTAGTTCATGGTGTGTGACTGCAGTGTGTCACCCTGATCACTGCTCTTGACAAGGTGGGGACTTGCAGGCCCTTTGTACCATGACACACCTCAGTGATACTGATGGATATTTTTCCATTTCCATCAATCCTAGAATCACAGAAGGGTTTGTATTTGAGGGGACCTTAAAGCTCATCTTGTTCCAACATCCTGCCAAGGGCAGGGACTTCTTCCACTATCCCAGATTGCTCCTGGAAGCCCTGTCCAATCTGACCTTGAATGCTTTCAGGGATGAGGCATTTTGTCACTCTTGTTCTCTTCAAAAGAACTCTCTTGTCCTCCTCAGTTCCATGAGGCAAAAATGGGAAAGATGGAGAGAGACTCTTTACAAGGGCCTGGAGTGACAGGACAAGGGCTAACAGCTCAAACTGAAAAAGAGTAGGTTTACATTAGATATTACAAAGAAGTTCTTCCCTGAGGGGATGGTAAGGCCCAGGCACAAGTTACCCAGAGAAGTTGTGACTGCATCCCTGGAAATGTCCAAGGCCAGGTTGGGCAGGGCTTGGAGAAACATGGGATAGTGGAAGGGGTCCCTGCCTATGCAGAAAGTTGGAACAAGAAGATGTTTAAGGTCCCTTTCAACCCAGGCCATTCCATGATTCTGTGAAAAGAAATCTGAATTACAAGACTCAAGCCAAGTTGACATTCTTTTTGGCAAGTGGGGTTGTCAGGCTGCCATTGACCTAAACAACCCTCTGCTTTTTTTTCCCAGACAGGACCATCCTGGTGGATGTGGCTCTTCCCCCTCTGAGAGGGCTCTACATCCTGGGGACCCTTGAGTTCCCCAGCAGCTCCAGCAACGTCCTGAGTGCAGCCTGTGTCATGGTGCTGGGGGGTGTGCTGAGAGTGGGTGAGTGAACAGATGATCTTTGGGATGCCTGGGGCTTATTTCTGCTCTTGATAGGAAAAAAAAAATGTGGAGAATGACTTAAAGTGTCACCATAGACGTGCTGTCCAACCTAATGCCCCATGGCTATCTGGATATCTGCAGAGGGGACACCCAGGATCCATGGGAAGCAGGATGATTATCCACTGGAGCTAATTACCTATTCCTTTAATGGCAATGTGTTACAAAAACTGCACCTCACTCCTGGTTTCACTGGGGCAGAGATTTTATCTGATATGTGTAGAAGCCCTCCCTACTCCCTTTGGGGTTGCTTTATGAGACAGTAATTCCTCAGGGCAGGATCTGCCCTAGTGTTCAGGCAAATGCCTGGTGCCTGTGGGCGTTAATAGGACACTTTTTGTGACACAGAAATATTTAAAGCCAACATAAACAGAGTCGTGAAGAATTCCCTGAATGCCTGGAAATCCTGCTGTGGCGTGAAACAGCTGGATTCAGCACACTTCTTCTTCTCATCCCTCTGTACAGATGAGCACCAGGACCACAGGAAGGTACCACCTTGCCCCCACCTCCAGCTGTTTCACGGTCCCCAAAGTCACCAGGGCTGTTCCACATTATTTACAACAATCAGGATTGGTGCTTTTCCACTCTGAAGTAATTGCTCACATAATTCCCTTTAAATATCAAGGTTTCTAAAGCCAGGCATTATATTTACTTACAGGAATCCTTAGGACTCTGGGATCACATTGTTGATCATTGCTTGACCTTTCTCAAGATTGGTTTCATGAACTTTAAAAAGAGAATTTGTTTGTGTAATCACCTCCTGAGGAAGTCTGCTTCAATATTTGTTTGTTGTTAATCTCAAGGGACTGTTTAGTTAATATAGTACTGGCCAAAAAAGTTATTTTGCTGTCTTATGTTTTTCTTTGGGAAAAGAGGTTGGAAAGCTTAATCTGGGAGGTTAAAAAATATATATACTTAAAAGACTGTCAGTCATTTCTTACTTATACTCCTTTGCACTTTAAATACGGTTTCATATTGGTTTTAAGAAAAAGCATGTGTTCATTGCTAAAAACACTTATTAAAAAAACATTGAGGCACTTTGCTGCACAAACTCCCCTCCAGCACATCTGTGAGTAGTAATGATATTAAAAGCCAAACAGGTATTTGCAGCTGTGGAGTCGCAGTCCAGCATCTCCTGGACAGCTGTCCTTGTTTCAGCTGTGAGATGATGGGTGGCTAGACACTCTGCAAGCTTCCCACATCTCGTACTGGCTTCTCTGCCTGCATGTAGAGCTGGGAGTGCCTGCTTTTTCCTCCCTTCCCCTTTCCCTTCCCATGTGTTCGAGGCCTTACGGAAACGTCTTGGAGCCCATCTGTCCAACCCTGCCTGTTCCATGCCTGAAGGAAGGGTTTTGAAGCCCATCTGTCCAACTCCACCACACCCTAAAGAAATCCTGACACAAAATAGATAATGAGACAGTTTAGTAAACAGATTTAATAGATGTGGACGTCAGCATTCAGCATTGCCTGAGCAGGATCTCAGGTCGGCATCACGTGAGCCAAATCCCCAGGTCCTGCCTATTGTGTAATTTCTCCATGCCCTGTTTTCAGTGTAGAAATCTTAGCCACATGCTGTTCCTTCTAATTCCATGGCCTGAGACAGAGGCTTTCTGGTAAAGCTAGAGTATTTTGTTCCCTTGAACTTTTAGAGAACAAAGACCAGTTTAGAAATTCATCTTATTTGGGTTTGGTGTCCTCCAGAGCACTTGACTTCTTCTCTGCAGAGAGAAAACAAAGTCAGAAGGTTAAGTCATGACTATAAGTGCATAGCAACTAAATGATGATGGAAAATATGCAACAAAGGGAAAAAAAAATCAGTGTAAAATTGGAGTTTATCAACCATAAAAAGAACTTAATTAATTTTATTGAAATGATAGTTTACAGGCAAACTGGGATGAGAAAATAGTGATGGTTGGGAAATCAGAATTTTTGGAACACCATTGACCGTGCAGGGTCAATCATCACTTTTCTCTTTAATGTATGATCACAATCCATGTGAATGATGATCTCTGGAAGATGTGAGATGATTTAAGATCCGCAAAGAACTTTGTCAGAACTCTTGGAAAACCCAAAGGAAAATGTGTGGATCTACCCCCACAGGAATATCTCTGGTGCTCCTAGACCTTCAGTGTAGGATCCAGGGAAACTTTTTGATTATTTCTACTTTCATTGTCCTACCTCTAAGATAAGGAGTTTCTCTCTTTCACTTTATCCTTCAAAGTATTTTATTTTATGGTGATGTTTGCAGTAGAATTTTAGTAACACCATTTATTTCTATTTCTCTGTACCACGATATTGTAAATATTGGCTATTTTCCAGCTTATAAAAGGAAGTTTGAGGTTCAGAGAGAAAGTGAAGTGCTAAATATCTTTAGCACATCTGTGCCAAAACAAGGTAAGAGATGATGAGTTCAACATCTCACAGTTGTTTTTCCATTCTCAGCTAGGATTATTCTGTCCATTTTAACCCACAAGCATTAAAACTCAGACAATATGTGCAGAAAATGCCCTGTTCCACTGCTGAGCAAAGCCCCCAGCTCCCAATAAAGCTGAAGGAAATGCTGAAGTTCACTTGGCACACATTGATCTGTTGGACTCATCCTGAACTAAACTGCACTCAGCTGCTCTTTGCTGGCAGGCTGCTTTTGCTTTTTATAGTAGAGCTCACCAAGTAATTATCCAGATAGGATTTCTCTTTTTAGTTTCAACTTGTCACATTCTCTCCTTCACATATCTCCTGATGCCTGCTTGTCAGTCATGTCACTCATTGGAGGCAAGAAGCCTAAGGTCATCATTAGCTCATGGCTTGATTGTCTGGAGAGGGAACCCCAGACAATTCTAATGCCTCTTATCTTGCTTGTGGTAAGAGCTCTAATGCATTTATTCCCCCTCTTTTCCAGGAAGAACCCCCATACTGATTTGTCAAAGGATAAATCAGTGTATTTCATTAAATGGCCATGTGTTAGCAGTAAATAAAGAGCAGTAATTAGAGCACCAGTGAGTTTCACCAATTTACTCTCTTTTCCAACTTCTCCAGCACCTCTGTTGTGTGGGTCCCATCTTTGGCTGTGGGCTGAGTCCCACCCTGCAGTCACACATCATCCCTGCACAGCTGTCCAACTGGTGGGAAGAAGGGATTCTGTTGGTGTAACAAGATGTATTTTCATTCTGGATCACGGAAAAAAAAGTGGTTTGAGAAGTTCATTGGACTGTTTGTATTCCCTTCAATGACTGTTTGTATTCCCTTCCTGAACCCCTCAGCCTCTGCCTGTTTGGCTTTTATCCCTTCCAAGCCATTCAGTTTCTTTTAACTGATTGCTCCATGCAGGGAAGGGATTTGGTTCACGTGTTCTAGACACCCAAATTTAGGTGTAATCTGGACATCAGCACATGAGCTGCTTTTCCAGTAGAGGTCTATCCAATATAACCAGTGCAGCCTCTGCAGTCAGTGGGACTGGTTGATAAAGGTATCTAGAGAAAATCTACATTAAAAAAAAAATTAAAAACCCCATTAAAAAATCTACATAAAAAACCCTGAATGTAGGTATATGATTCTCCCCAGAAATATGGTTCTGTTGCCTAATTATAAGGATTCTCTATCTTTCTGGACACCCTCAGGTGTCTCCCCCTGCCTGCAACTTCTGCTTACAAGTCCCACTCTTCAGTCATTTATCCCTGTCTTCTATCTGCCATCTTCCAGAGAGGATTTGTAGGGCACTGGGACTCTCAGATCCCATCCTACTTGTCTCACCACTTATTCTAATTCACCCCCTACTTCTGGCTGCTGGTTCCTACTTCACAGCTGTGGAGATGTGGAGCTGAGGACTTCTGAAATCTTCTGTACATTTGGCAGAAAGAGGCAACCAAGTGAGGTCTCCTTGTTCGGCTGCTATTCCAGGCTGCTTTCCAGAGTGCAGCCTGAACACCTGAAGGAAGCTCCAGAAGAGAACCAACAGTAGGTGCTGTTCAGCTGTGTATTGATCATGAATAAAAGCTCCTCAGACTTTCTGGTGAAAATATGACACAGTTTTTAAAATAGCTGGGTACTCAGAGTCCAAGAAGTTTTGGATTCAGGAAACAGGGGTAGAGGAGATGGTCCCAGCAAGATATGCAGCAAATTCTGTTTGCCAGGTGAAGGGAGGAGATCTAGCTCAGAGATTTCATTGTTCTTATATGCAACAGCTGTTGCAGAGTGTTATGTTGTGAAAAAAAAAGAAGGCTAGAAGGGAGGAAACACCCACTATTCTAGGAAAGAATTGAATGGGTTTTGCTATGGCACAAAACCCCAAACAATACAGCAAAAATCTGTCAGGGGGAACATCTGGAACAGAGCTGAAATATGAAAACAATGGAAAATGCTTTTAAAACTCAACAAACTAGATCCAGACCACAGTCCAGGATAAATGAAAATCTGGGTAGAAAAAACACATCTCTATTTCTGTTCTCCTGTTTATTCCCTCCTTTTTTCTTGTAGTAGGTTTTCTCCTTTCCAGGGGTTAGACCTGATGCAGGATTCTGAACCAGCTGAAACCATTGTGCTAACAGATCTTGGTACAATCTCAACATTTGCATCTCACACTTCTTCAGGACAGTGTGCATCAGTGGTGAATTTATTAAGACGTCAGGTTGTTTATTAACACAGGATTATCATAAATGATTGGGGTTTTTTTGCCCTGTGTAGTGCAATTGGAAGACCATGTGTTTGAGGGAGCCCTGTCTCTGTTTTTAGTGCCTCCTGACCTTTTCTGCACATCTCACCAGACATTTCTACCTTTTGGTAATTTCCAGGTTGCAAGTATCCTTTTTTCCCAGTTCTCTGCCAGCAGCATATTAATATTTCACTTTATGATCAATCAGGTTGCTCATCAAATTGCCAGGGCTTCCAGCTGGAGTAGGAGCATGAAAGGGAATCCATTTCCACTCGTCTCATGCAGGATGGGGAATTGGGCAGCTTGGTGCGGTCTTATGTAGGACTTGCTAGGCACAGAAAAGTGGGACAAGAAATCTGAAGTTTTCACAAACAAAGATGGGCACTTAAAGCACAGGTCCTTCACTTATGTGTTGTAGAAATCATGATTCCTGTTGTTTGTGGCAAGTTGCTACAGCCAACAAAATTACTTATTACAAGGGCTGTGATTTCATTGCCACTTCATAATGTTCTTAAACTCACCCAGCTCTGTGACTTGTGGGAATCAACTATTTTGGAGTCCCCTTGTGAGTAAACTGAAGTCGCTGCTGCTTCCATAGATTTCATAGGCCATTCTGCTGGAATCTATTTAGATTTAGTGTGTATCTGAGACCTTACTCAGTTTTCCCTTTGTTTTTCATTCTTCCCCATTCATTCCCAGAGAGATTCTTACCTTTTCAAGACCTCTTGCCTTATTATGTTTAATATTAGAGAATCACAGAATGGATAAAGTTGGAATGGATCACTGAAGATCATCTTCTCCAACCACCTTGCTCCAGCAGGGTCCCCTAGATCATTCTTCACTTTTTTCCTAATTCTTCACTTCTAAATTCCTGCTGACTTTCCTAGAGCATCCTTGCAATTGTTCTCCCCAGTTGTGCCAGTTTATCTGCTTACTTTCAGTATACTCACACAAATTTGGGTCCCTGATAAAACATGGAATGCCACAGGGTTGGCAGGACCAGACCTGGTTCAGTCCACGTCCCCATTCCAGTCACTCAGGCTGTAAATTAGTGTGTGCCATGTTCCTGCTGCACTCGTGTAGTTTGTTAATCACAAAGTTTTGTGCTGCTAAGCCAAGAGCCTTGGAGAAGCCAATTATATGATATCAAAGCTATTATCTTTATCAACTAGAGCTGTAATCTCATTAGGAGACGATAACAAGGAAGTTTCACAGGACCTTTTTTTCTATAAAAGCAGGTTGATTGGCATTAATTATATCATCCACCTTTAATGATTTATTAATTGTGTTCAGAGTTGGACATTCCATTTTTATTTATTTTTCCCCCAGAATCAATGTCAAGTTGACAGGCCTGTAATTACCTGGGGCTCTTACTTTTATCTTTGTTTGAAATAGTGGCACAATATTAGCTTTTTTCAAGGACTCTCAGACATCATGAGTGATCCCAAAATTATTGAAGAGTCCACCTTAATAGTCCAATGAGTTCCCTGTAAAACTCTCTGCTAGCACTTGCATTCAAGTTACTGAAATCCATTGATTTAAACCCATGGAACTATTGATGGCAATAAGCAAGTATTAGGCCTATTTTTCTTCTAAATACTCTTAAAAGAAGCAGAATTTTTCTACTAACTGAGGACTACGTTGTTCTTTTGTGTCATTTACTAATTACAGTTTCCAGCCACTGAAGAATTTCTGTGAATATTATCATCTCTTTTAAGTTTTATTTTATTTTCCATTATAGTTTTATTATGACCTTTGTTTCTCACTCTGACTGTATCTTTTATTTGTGTGCTTTTGGCTTTTGTTTTTTAACAGGGGGAAAATTTCTTGATATGTTGTACTTTTTTGGACTAAAATTTATGATTTTTAGCTAAATGTAGCTGTAAATCTTTTAAGGGAGGGAGGACTTTGAATTCATCTTATAGAATCCCCATTTCCAATCCTTTGTATGTGATTGTTAAGTCTGGAAGCCTACTTAAAAATAGTTTTAAAATTGAGCTGAGAATTGGATATATGAGATGGTTTTAACTGACTTAACTATAATAGTAAATGCTTTGTAACCGCGAGTAAAAAACATGAGGAATTGTGAAAGCATATTTGGAAACAACCTAATTCCTGCTTTTCCTCTGTTCAAAACGCAGTTATGGGAGTTTAAATAAGGAAATCAAACCTGGATTGGGTGGACGATGGACGCTGGAAAATAATTCCCTCCATGTCCCCAGAGAATATAAGTGTTCACTGGTGTGAGATATATTAGATGGGGAACATGCAAGTCTTGTACTGTTTGCCTTTTACCCATTAAAAAGGTGTACAGAGAATTTAAATATCCTCAGTTATCAGTCAGATGCTAGTGGGGAACAATTAATTGTTTTATTGATTTCACTTAATTAAAAAAAGACTCTTAGAGCAAAGCGTTTCTTTAGGATACAAAATCAGCTCTCTTTTCCAAACTAGTAATTTTTAAATATTAAAAGAACATGACAGGCCAGTTAATTTTGTACAGATACATATATATATTTTAGTTCTACATCTGCTGCAGTTTTCTGTTGCATAATTGATTTAATCTCTAATTTTAAAGGAACGTTGAACTCCTTTACTGGACTCCGCATACATTTCTCCAGGGCAAAAACTGTCCTACTTTTTCCTCCCTAGTATCTGTTTAGTGCTGGGCCATTTTCCTCTGAAACTGTAAACTACCCTTGGTGAAAGAAATGAAGGCAAAGTTGAAATATAGTTTACTGTGCAGACTTATCACCAAAACTTCTTGGGCACTTTCTTTTTCCCTAAATTTCTTTTTTCCTCAATCTTTCCATTTTTCTCATCCTTGCTGCATGATTACCTTACAACTGGTGAAGGAGCAAAAAGGCAAAAACTGGTTGAGAAAGGAAATATTAATTCAGCCATTTAGGTATTTCTTTAAAATCAGATTCACACATATTCCTTCCCTAGTTTCCCTCCCATTTTCAGTATCACAGAAGTCATGGATACTTTTGTGGTGGGTTTGATGCTGTGTTGCCTTTATTGCAGGTTCTTTGAAACATCCCCTAGAAAGGGATTTGAAGCTGCTGTTCCTTCTTCGGGCTTCTGAAAGGATTTTCTGTGATCGTCTTGAGGATATAAATGTGCGCCCAGGGAATATTGGTATGAAACAAGAATTCCACTTTTCATAGGAAACTAATTTTTGGTAATATCCAAATCACCCACTGCTGAGACTGTTACTCTTTTGTACAGATAAACCTCAAACAAAGGTACACATATTTTACAGCTAACATTTAATCTTCTGGGACATATCATCTCTATGAAAAGTTTAGTGTATTTTGGATTTTTCCTCTGGTTTTGGATCCCTTTTCCAGAGGGGGGAAAAAAAAGTTCATTGTCCAGAAAGATTAATAATAGCCACATAATTTTTTGTACCTTTCATTCCTGGAGTTTTTACCTAAATTTTTTACTTAGATTTTTTTTTTTTATGGTAGATATTGTTGTCTGCAATTCCTTCAATTCTAATTTGTGTCAATGAGACTTCGGTGGTAAAATCCCCTCTCTTGCCTGTACATGCAATGGTCATTTTACTTTATTGAGGACTTGTTTATCCTTCACGTTATATTTTGAGTGAAGTCTTTGTGCTGTTCTTACAGTTCTCATAAAATATAGAAACATACTTTAATAAATATAAAGATTTTCATATATTTAGTTATTGCTTCAGTTCTTCTCAAGCCTCTTTTTTTTAACCTTTGAAATCCTCCTTCTGTTCTTTCTTTTTTTTTTTTTCCCCCAGGAGTTTATGGACAGGTACAAATTTATAGCGCTTATCCTAAGATGCCTTGGACACATCTGGGAATGAATGTTGCTCCTGGCAATGAAAGGTGGTATTTTGGCTAAATATGCTTTCAAATATTAAATTTTGGCTCCTGTTGCTATGACTTGTATTTAATATTCCTGTGAGTTGCATTATTCTTTCCCTTTGTGATGGGTTCTGTTTGAATTCTGTCTAGATAGAAAAAAAACCCACCTAGGTAACAAAAAATTGCACCATGATGGGGAAGATGATAATCTTTAAGGTCCATTCCAACACAGATTAACTTTAATTCTAAAGAAATCAAAATTCCAAGGATGAATCAAGCTGAGAATTCCTTCCTTCCTTCCTTCCTTCCTTCCTTCCTTCCTTCCTTCCTTCCTTCCTTCCTTCCTTCCTTCCTTCCTTCCTTCCTTCCTTCCTTCCTTCCTTCCTTCCTTCCTTCCTTCCTTCCTTCCTTCCTTCCTTCCTTCCTTCCTTCCTTCCTTCTTCCTTCCTTCCTTCCTTTCCTTCCTTCCTTCCTTCCTTCCTTCCTTCCTTCCTTCCTTCTTCCTTCCTTCCTTCCTTCCTTCCTTCCTTCCTTCCCTTCCTTCCTTCCTTCCTTCCTTCTTCCTTCCTTCCTTCCTTCCTTCCTTCCCTTCCTTCCTTCCTTCCGCCCTTCCTCCCTCCCTTCCTTCCCTTCCTTCCGCCCTTCCTTCCTTCCTTCCTTCCTTCCTTCCTTCCTTCCTTCCTTCCTTCCTTCCTTCCTTCCTTCCTTCCTTCCTTCCTTCCTTCCTTCCTTCCTTCCTTCCTTCCTTCCTTCCTTCCTTCCTTCCTTCCTTCCTTCCTTCCTTCCTTCCTTCCTTCCTTCCTCCTTCCTTCCTTCCTTCCTTCCTTCCTTCCTTCCTTCCGCCACTTCCTTCCTTCCGCCACTTCCTTGTTTCCTTCCTTGTTTCCTTGTTTCCTTCCTTGTTTCCTTCCTTGTTCCCTTTCCTTCCTTCCTTCTTTCCTTCCTTGTTTCTGCCTTTCAGCCAGGCCTAACAAAGCCTCATTGGAAGGTTCCCATCAGGGCAGAGGTGTCAGCATTTAGGGCAATGATTGTAAAGATGAGCAACGGAAGCACAAAGACCTCACCAGTAGGGTTCACCTGTTGTGAGCTTTCTCAGAGTTGTGTGTTCAGTGCAGATTAATTGTTTAGGAATTGCTGTGTAGCTGATCCTGATCCAAACCCTGCAACTTTAGAATCACCCTCTGGGAATTCTTCTCCTTCCCTGACTGAGATGGGAGATCAGAGTAAGCAGATTCTGACTGAAGCATGCCAGTTAAACATTGGATGAAATGGATCCAGGCTAGATCTGGGTTGCTGCCCAGATATTTTATGTGAAATATCATGAGGTGCTAAGATACAAGTGTTTGGAGTTAATGCATGCACATTAAATACAGCACAAAGAGTTGTTTCAGTTGTTAAAAGAAAGGAAAAAAAAAAACCAACCAAAACCAATGCCCTATTTTTCATTAAAATCTACCAAAAGCCAGCTAAGAATTAATGTGGTTGGATACAGGAAATAGGTAAAGCAGTGCTGGAATATGAAAGCTGAAGAAAAATGAAAGCTGAACGAAGATGGATTTTATTGAAGGAGAGGAGCTGCTCTATATCCTTTTCCAGTATGAATCAGCTAATCAGTTTAGGAAGAACTTTCCTACCATTTCAGAAGATATGCAGTGATTCCTCAAAAAAAAAAAAAAAGAAGTAATACATTTTTGGTGGATTTCTCTACTGAATATTCACAGGTATTGTATAGTAAGTGCTTATCTGGAACCTACTCATCTTTGAAAAATATTGGGGAAAGAGACTTTGGAAAAACTTGACAACATCCCTTGAGGAATCTCCTTTCTCTCTGCCCTTCTGTCACTCTATCCTGCATGTGAGGCATTGTCAGAATTCACAGTGCCCTTTTTCCTCAATAATTCCCTGAGGAGTTTAGATCATCACCTGGCCAGCAGCAGTCACCCTGTAACAGAACAAGGTGTTTATCAAATAGAGGTGAACACTGATCATTATGCATTTTGCTGTCACTAAGCACGTTTTTTTTCCTTATGTGAAGCTAAAAATCCCCTGAACTACTAATACAACTTTGACTGTAAAAGGGGATCTTCAATTCAAGATTAAAACAAATAAATGCAGGACTCTGTGCAATGTTCAGTAGCCAGCAGAGTTTTTAGTGCTGGTGCCTAGAGGGTGTTCAGCTACCAAGGGCAGGATTCAGGTACCTAATCAGATGGTTTGGGCTCATTTGAGGTGTCTTTGGGCTCTTTTGAGATGTTTTGGGGTCCTTCCATGGCTGCACATTTGTCTCCAGGAATGCTTCAGGAACCAGTCCTGTCTCCTGTCACATCTGCTGGCTGATGTTTTAGATACCCTGGGATATCTCAGATAGCAAGAGTTGCTCTTGTTAAGGGAATCAAATCCTACTCAAAGTGCCCAATTCAGAGAACTGAATTGCTTTTCACCCGCAACTGACTGCACCAACAAGCTCTGGTGGAAGCTTAGATGCCAAATGCAGACCCTACACATGGTTGTTGTCTAAATCCAAAGATGGCTTTCAGCTCTGCAGAATATTCCTGGCACCAAAAATGGTCTGATATATCACTTGGAGGCAGCTTGAGCTCTGAAATGCTGTACTGGAACTGTATATGTTGTTAATCAATGGTGTGAAGTAGATGCTTCAGGATTAATTTCCTCCCACATATTTCAGAGATCTGTTTTTGCAGAAAGCCCTAAAGGGGCTTTTCCTACAGCATAGCCTGTGGACTTTTTTTTTTTTTTTTTTTGCTTTTTTTCAGATCTCCCTGAGCAAAACTGTTCATTTTTAATGAAATTTGTGAGCCTAACTCTTGTAAGTGTAATGACATTAAGTTTACATCATGGTGTTACAGGATTTTTGTGGAGGATGAAGTAGATTGGGATCAAGGTGGGGATATTGTGATCAGCTCTTCCTCCTATGAAGCCCACCAAGCTGAAGTAGTTACACTTAAAGAAGTCCATGGTCATAATATAAGAATTAATGAACACCTTCTGCACAGGCACATTGGTAAGGAATGTTTCTTCCCTTTTATTGAGAGTTTTCTTCTGAAGTATTGACTTTCCATTTCATATCTCAACAGGATCAATTCTACTTCCTTGTGGTATCTTCATTTCTTTCTCCATATACTTTTTTAGCTTGCTGATTCTAACATTAATTTCTGTGGATATAATCAATTCACTGCTGAATTGTTTGGGAAAACTTTCTGGTGTTTCAAGTTGAGCTGGTTCACAGAGAGAGAAAATAATTTTTCCTCTCCTAAAGGAAAAAAGAAATGTAGGATTTTAGGCCCTTTGCACAATTTCTATGGTATGTCAAAAACCTGAAATATAATTAAACCCTACCCTTTTTTCAAATTTCAAAATAATCATATTCATAAAGTTTAAAATACGAAATTTTATCAATTCCATGGCATGAAAACAATGTATTTATAAACTAATATCTAAATAAACATAAAATCTGTGTATATCTATTTTCTGTGTAGATTGAATGGGATCTATATTTCTGTGGAAAAAGGGATGCAGTGTTAATACCTATTTACTTTTATTTCAGCCTATAAAGTAAATTTATTACCATCTATTTAACAAAAGAAAAATAATTTTATTAACAGGTCAAATTCTGAACCTTCAAACCAAGGATTTTTCTTGTGCACATCAATATTTTTTAAATTTGATATTTATTCCAGCCAATAGGCCCAGAAACTAGTGTAATGGATAAAAAGATCCAGAAATATCATGTTTTAAATGGTGAATGTTTAAATGTCTGAGCCAGTAATCAAAACTTCACTTGGAACTAAGCTCTGTTCTTCAATTATCCATAGTGTTAATCAACAGTAGCCTCCATGGCACAGTTTTTTATGACAATTGCATTTTTCAAACAAAATGTGCAGTTCAAAGCACAGAACATCTAGACTCTATTTCCAGTAGTTTATGCATTTTAGGCCTTTCTTTTTAGCTGATGTAGATATAATAAATGTATCATGAGGGGAAATTGAGTAATGCAGCAGTTGTTAGATACAGAGGAAAAAAAAAGTACTGATGGAAAAAATAATGGGTAAATACTGAGTTTCACCTTGGCAAATGTAGATACTTGCAGGAAATGTTCACATATGAGCCAGACACTCTCAGCTCCCTGGAAAATTAAAGCAGAAAAATACACACAATACATACTTCTCACTTGTATTTTATCTGCCCCTAAAGCAGGTATATAAAATACACAACAAATTGCACTTGAGATTTGCCTATTGCTCTCCACCATGCATAAAACCAGTCTGGATAACTAAATCACATCTGTATGTGTCTAAAGTCACCTGAGATTAATCCAAGCTAGACAGCTGCATAAACTTGAGCAAAAGTCTCCTTCAGAAAGGCATTGAAAAAAATGTTTTAAATCCTTTTAGAAAGCACACAGAAACAAAACTCTGTAGAAAAGAGGGTTTTGGCATTCACATTAGTCTGATCCTGAGGAAAATTCATGGAGATCAGCTTTGCAGTGTGCTGAAGAGTAACTCCAGCACGCAGAGCTTGGAAAAAATGAAGTGTGAACCTGTTCATTGCTTTGGCACCTGCACACCTCAGGGGAAAGGTTTAGCACCTTCTTGTTCTAAAAACAAGATATCTTGGTAAAATATAAGCACACAGTGAATATTTGATGGGCAGGTGGCCTTTCTGGTTTTGTGTCGATGCACGCAGATTGTGCTGGGGGTGAAACACACCTGAATGTCAGTGCAGATTCTGCAGAGGAGCTGTCAGGATTTATGTCCCTCAAAGCACTGGCTAATAGATATGATAGACACTTATCACATTTGCTTTCTTGAAACTCCCCAGGGCGTCCCCATGACACAGAAGATGGCAGGAGCATCCCTTTGGCCGCGGAGGTTGGGCTCCTCACACGGAACGTGCAGATCCAGTCAGATCTGGCTTGTGCTGGGAGGATGCTGGTGGGACACTTCACAGACTCCAGTGGGATGGAGTTTGAAGGTAGTTGAGATTCACCTGTCCTCATCAAGCATACCAGCTTTGCCCAAGAAAGAGGTGCAGCAACATGTGAATCCATTCACATGAAAGTCAGAACAAACTGACTGTCAGCAAGTATGAAACATGAGCACCACTAAAAATTCATTAATCTGGAGGACATTTTAGGAGGAGCGGTGCTGTGTTTTGTAAGGTTTTACTGTATGTTTGTATATATTTATTAACAAATACCCGTCACAACAATACACTGACAAAGTACCTGCTGTTATATGTCTGACTGTTAACGTGGTTGTCCTTACCTGTTCTTACGTAATATAAGTTTTCATTTCACTCCATTTATCTCATTGCAGGTGCTCTTCAACTCTTAAATGTTCAGTTTTTGAATTTTGGGCCTCCTCAGCTTTCTGCCATTGAATTTAGGAATGTATCCCTGGGGTCCTCAGTGGTGTCATCCAGCATTAGTGGCAGCTGTGGAGCTGGCATTAAAGCAGTTGAGAGCAGTGGGGTCTTGTTGCACAACAACGTGGTGTTCAACACCACTGGACCTGGTATTGATTTGGAAGGGAAAAATCACTCCCTCATTAGGAGCCTTGTTATTCTGAGCAGGCAGCCAGCAGGTTCATTAAACTGGGTTGCTGGCATCAAGGTGAACCTGGCCACTGGCGTCTCCCTTCGTGGCAATGCTGTGGCAGGATCCGAGAGGATTGGCTTCCATGTCAGGGGCCAGGAATGTTCACTTGCTGGAGAATATTGCAGTGGAAATGTGGCCCATTCGAGTCTCCACGGCATTCACCTGTACCAGGAAGATGGATTTCAGACCTGCACTAGAATCGCAGGTTTTCTATCCTATAAGAATTATGACTATGGTATCATGCTCCACCTTGGAGGCAGCGTTGTTGTGGAAAATGTGGTGCTGGTGGATAACACTGTGGGACTCCTGGCAATGGTGCACTGTGCCCACACCGAGCAATGCTACACAGGGGAAAAATTCATAGAACTTAAAAACTCCATCATTGTTGCAACAAGCTCGACTTTTGACTGCCTCAGAGACAGGATCCAGCCTCACTCAGCTGATCCAACAGCCAAGGACCGACCCCCACGTTACCCTCTAAGAGGCCGTGTTGGGATTTTATGGCCCGCGTTTAGCACCGCTCCCAGCCAAAGGCCAGAGCATCCCTGGCACAAAACTGGGAATTGTCCAAAAGCCCTGGGAATCATGAAGCTGAAAGGTTGGTCCTCTGCCTCCACTGGCCAGACTGTTCTGTCACTGTTTTCCTTTCCTCATTTCATTTTTTCCAGTTGAGGTTTTAGCCTCCCGCAGATGGACTGTTGGAGAAATCAGTCTCAGTGAAATTGATAACACAATTCTTCTCAACCTGATATAGTTTAATTGAGAAAAAAATATTATTTGATATTTTTCACTTCCTGAATCTACTGCAGGATAATTGTTTCCCCTAGGAGCTGTGGCTGCCCCATCCCTGGAGGTATTCAGGGTTGGGTTAGATGGAGCTTGAATGAGTCTGGGATAGTGGAAGATGTCCCTGCCCATAGCAGAGGGGTGGGATGAGATGATATTTAAGGCCCCTTCCAACCCAAACCATTCTTGGATTCTATGATTCCATGATAATTAAGTCTCATGCTAAAGTATAGATTCTACCTCACACATACCTTCCTTCCGTGTTACTTTTCCAACTGATTCACCTCTCTGACCCACAGTTGCTTCCACCTAAATAAAGATACCAAATCTGAGAAGTGAATATCACACTTTGGATAGAATTGTCGCAGGACACAGGAACTACAACTCACAGAAGCAGTTATGACCTTTATTGGTATAAGAGATTGCACAAGAGGAATAGAAGTCTGTTATGTATCCTGGATCTTTGTTTCAAATTTTTCAGTCCCTAGAGCAATATTTGAATGCAGCAGAACCCTGATGGCTGGTTGCAGTGGTGGGATCTAAATACCTCACTGCTTTCCATGTCTTTAGTCCTCATTGCTACTTACTTTTGCAAGAAAATTCATTATCCCCTTTTTACTGAGGAGTAAGAGAGATAGAGAAAGATAAATAGACTTGCACAGAATCTTACAAAAAATTCATGGCACAATATGGATTTTGGAGCTGCATAAGAGTTGAGTGCCAGAGCCAAGTTGTGTCATCACACCCTTCTTGTTTTATATTAATCTCTGGCAAGTAGAAAAATCATCCGAGGCAGGTTGTTATTTAACTGGTTCTTACTTATTCAAATGAAAACGTATTACATACTCTTGCTTTTTGTTTTCTCTCTCAGTTATTACTTCTGTGATTTCATTTCCTATGGTGTCACTTGGTTTGTATCATCTCAGGATATAAATTAGCTACAGAGTATTCTAAAGCCACATGAAGTTTTATGAACAATACTATTAGTCTGATTAAAAATAATTTGCACAGATATATATGGGGGGCATGTTAACATGGAAAACATCACATGAAAAAAACAACTTCCTTATCTCTAGTTATGACACTCTTTTAACCACTTTTCCTTGTTTGATCTTCTCTTAATCCCTGGCAGAAGTCACCTTTACTGGTTTTACACAGAGCTGCTACAGTGAAGACAGGGATGTCTGTATCATGTCAAATGCTGATCATTTAGGCATCATGCCTCTCATCACAGCAGAGACATCAAGGATGTTACATGTCAGTGAGAAGGACAAGTTCTACTTTCATCCAACGAGGTAAAATGCTTCATTCTGAACTATCTTTTTTCCAACAAAAAAACCCCCAAACACCTACAGCTTTGGAACTATCCTCCCATCATATCTGCTTTTGTACTGATCCTGTCTGACAAAAATGAACAAGCTCTGATATCAAACAAGCATGCACAGAAAAACTCAAAAACAGGGAAAAAAAAAAAAGAAATGTAAAAACACCACCAAATTTAGTTTAAGGCAATCTTTTACAATTTGAGTTTTGAATTCCATCAAGGTGCATCTCCGGATGAATCCTCTTGGATTTCTTCTTTTCCTGACATTTGTGTAGCAAAACAAGCCTCACAGATCCCATTTCCTAAACCCCCATCCTGAGCATCTCTGACTTCTCAGCCTCAGGCTTCAGAAAATGTCAGGACCTCCAGGAAAAAAACCCTGAGACAGGGAATGTCCTTTTGGTCAGGGAAGCGTGGCTTGATTTGTGCCTGCGAGATCACATCAGAAATGTTGATCAGTACCAGGCAGGCTGTGAGATGTCAAATGATTGCCAGAACTGCTCCTGCCCAGGGAGAATATCATCTGTGAGTGTTGAGGAGGGAGGGGAGAACTTCATCTGTAACCTCAAGTCACTGCTGGTTGCAGTGGTTTAGACATACCACATCCAATGGAAACCACATGCCTATTTATTTATTGCAGTCACTGAACATGATGCAGAGGCTATGTCAGGAAAGCCTTGAAGTAGCAAAAAAAAAAAAAAAAATTCCAGCATGGACTCCACTTGCCAGTCAAAAATAATTGGAGGTGTCCCGCACTGCTATGTTTAGAGCCCCTCCAGCCTTCTGCCAGAATTTCTTATTTTATTCTATATTTTTGCTTTTTGCTCTGGGCATTAGTTTGCGTGTAGATTTCTGAGCCCTGTCCAGCTTGTCAGCTCCCATTATGTTTCACTCTTGTATCCATCCCGCAATATTCTGCTGGTAGTGAACTGCTGAATACCCGGTCTACTGCAAGAGCTGGTGGTTTTCAAATGTGAGGAATGCACATGGATCACTGAGTGCTTCCTTGGGAGGCTGCTGAGCCTCTAAGGGTGGCTCCATCTCCCAGTGCTCCTCATGCAATATCTGCATGCATTTATTTAATCCATCTTTGCAGCTGCTGAGCTTGATCCAGGATGTGGCTACATTGTTCTGCTTCAGCATCCTGAAGGGATATCTTGATGGATATATCCTGTCAAAGAGAAGATGAGCATTGCCTTGGAGCAAGAAAGGAAATAGAAACATCAGAGAATATAGCAAATCCATGAAGAACTTTGCTTGTCCTACTGGTAGACCTAACCAGCAGAAATGCTGGATGTGCTGAGAGATGGTCAAGAACTGAACTGTCGGGATCAGAGGAGTCCTTGTTCTCTGCCTCTTTTGAGCTTGGTTGACTGGGGGAATTGGCCTTTTGTTCCTCTGCCCTTACTGCAAATCTCTGCCTACACCTGTTTGCCCCATTCAAGGTACCAGCAATTGGTTTTTCTCAGCCTGAGACCAAATAATTCTGCATTTTCTTCAAGGTTTAATGTGTAGTAATCTGAAAATATCTCCAAGGACTTTGCTGGAGTACAAGTCTTTTTATTGTATTGAATTCTGCCATGGGTGTGAGATGCTCAGTTCACCAGTTCGTTTAAGCTGTGTTGAACCTTTAGTCAATCTGCAACTGAAAGCAATTCAGCTCACTACATGTTAGTGTTTCAGAAATTAGGCATGTTATTTAAACACACTGACCTCCTTCTATAGTCAATATAGACCCTTGTTTAGGAAATTATTAATCTCAACTCTTATATTTGTCTCTGTGAGATGAGTTTCTCTCAACACCCCTGTCCTGTTACAGGTACCTTCCTCTGTGGCAGCCAGTAGTTAATGACTTACACAGAAATTTATAGGCTTTTCTGGCTGTTTCAAGCCACTAATAATAATGTTACCTTTCCTACTAACCAGCGTACAAACCTCTAAAGACACTGTGCTCCCTGAAAAGAGATGCAAAGGCTCGAGGAAAGCCCTTTTCAAGGATTTGGATGGAGGTGTCCTGCATCTGGAGCCACCTGTCTCTGTTTTCCCCAAGTCAGAGTTTGAATGGACACAGTTCTACTCAGAAGCTGGTAAGTGCCCGTGCTGGTGGGAGTGTTTGCAAAATCATGCAGAAATTTGAGCCATGAGATGTGACTTTCACTGAGATCTGCAGCTGGGGCTGAGGTCATGGTAGTCCCAATCTGTGTGATTCTTTTCCAGGCAGGATGCAGTGAATTGTGCTGTGCAGCTCTGTGCCCACCAGTGCCACTCTGCCCACTTGCAGTATCATTTCACCCCACATCCTTAGCCTCTGTAGGGTCTGACTCACTAGATTGGATGGTAGAAAAATTCTTCCCTGTGAGGGTGCTGAGGCCCTGGCAGAGGTTTCACAGAGAAGCTGTGGCTGCCCCTTGATCCCTGGAAGTGTCCAAGGCCAGGTTGGACAGGGCTTGGAGCAACCTCAGGTAGTAAAAGGTGTCCCTGTCCATGGCAAGGGATGGAATGAGATGATCTTTGAGGATCCCTTCCAACCCAAACCATTGCATGACTGGTGATTCTACCTGCCCCTTGCAAAGTCCTCTGAGAGCATGGATGGGCACACGCCATAAAAACACCACAAAACTGCAAAAATAATACCAATAATTGGCCCTGCAAGGATTTTCATCTGCATCCCACTGAGGAGATAATCAAGCTGAAAACCCACTCCAGAAGTTTGACGACCCCTCTCTGTTTAAAAAAGGCCCATTCTGCTCAGTAACCACTTTCTGAAGGCTCCCACAGCAAGGCTCCATTCTCATCCTGATTAAAACTCAGCTCTCTGATTCCAAATAAACTCTTTAATTACAATTAGCATTCCCTGTGCCTGCTGCTGATGGTGGCCATTTTGCTGTAGAGATGCATCGTTTGTAACTCTGCTGGTATGGGAGACTGATGGGAGGGACTGTAATTAATCCTGTTTTCCTTCACACTCTGAAACTGATTAAACACAAGAAGAACTTTAAGCCAAATGTGTTAGGCTTTTCCTCTAAGGATCCCTCTCTAGCTGGCTGCTTACAGGGTTGATTTATGTGTTGTCTAGATGCAAACACTGATTTTTATTGTACCTTTTCCACCCTAATTATGAATCACATCCAAGCACTAATGCTCTGGTACTATTACCACTTAGCACCTGCATATTAATGAATAAATTTGCATACAAAACCTGGATTTTATTCAGATCCCCACCATTTTTAGCGCATCCTAGCACACAGTCATAGCTATAAGAGGAATCCCCACCATCTAAAGTGCACTGAGAGTACAACCTTCACTCCATAGGGTTTATCTCCTTGTGAAATGGAGGTAACAGCATATGACAAATGTTGCCTGCCTCTGAAGCTGTGACAAAATTGCTGTGCTTTCTTTTTGCTGCCCAAATCTGAATAGGGATTTTTTTTCCCTTCCCTTCATAAATGTGTGTTAAATTCCTCTGCATTTCCTATTCTGAACTATGGTTCCTTTTTTTCTTGAGATTGACATTTGGAAAGGCACAAGTTGATGATAAGTTGAATTTGTGGTCATCTTCTTCCCTTCTCTTCTTCTCTTTTTGGCAAGTTGTAGCTCTGAATATTTTTCACAGTGCAATGCAGGCTCCCAGGATAGACAAATTGGAGAAAAAGCTCAACTTTCCTGCTCCCACTCATCTCCTGCCAGCAGAACCAGAGTAATTATCATCCCCCCTGTGCTGGGCACCGATGAGGCCAAACCTCGAGTCCCATGTTCAGTTTTGAGCTCCTCACTGCAAGAAAGACATTGAGGGGCTGGAGTGTGTCCACAGAAGGGGAAGGAACTGAGGAAGTGTCTGGAATGTAAGTCCCATGAGGAGCAGATGGAGAAAAGAAGGCTCAGGGGACTCTCTACAGCTCCCTGAAAAGAAGAATTGGCCTCTTCTCCCAGGAAATTAGTGATAGGTCAGGGGGAAATACCCTCAAGTCGCACCAGAGAAAATTCAGGTCGGATATTAAGAAAAATTTCTTTCCAGAAAGGGTGGTCAGACATTAAAACAGGCTTCCCTGGACAGGGATGAGGCCACCATCCCTGGAATCATTAAAAAGAAATGATGAAAGAAGAAGAAAGAAAACCAAAATGGCCCTTTGTGATATGGTTTAGTGGGCATGGTGGCATTCGCTCATTCATCATGGGCTTGATGACCCTGGAGGTCTTTTCCAGCCTTAATGATTCTGTAGGGACAGATGACCCTTTGGTGTGACAATGCTTCAAGGCCTGTGAAGATGGTGATGTCACAGAATTATAGAATCATAGAATGGCTTGGAAGGGGCATTGGAATTGGATGATCTTTCAGATCCCTTCCCACCCAAACCAGACTGTGATTGTATGATTCTATGACAAACATAAATATTTATGTTCACTTCAAGATTCCAGTTTGGCCAATCAGGTTGAAATTGCTGTCCCTCAGCCATTTTCAGATACTCTGATTACTCTGTGGGGAGCAAACCAAAACACTCAGTAGACTTCAGGGACAAAAAAAACATGGAGATGTTTTATCAGAATAAGGAGTATCACAGGGAAGAGGTTGTGAGAGCCATAACTGGAGCACAAGGGATCATTCAGAATTATATTGATGCTCCTGGATTCACATGATGTCTTTATTGAAGATGTAATTGATATAGAATTTATGAAATTTATTATTTCTATACCCACATTTTCCCCCCTTTGTTTTCCCAATCTTGTACCCACTGAGTTTACTCTTTGTTCGTAGACTAAGCTTTTCATTGTGACTCTCTGAAAAAGCAGAATTGTTCACTTCAAAATGAAATTTTAGTTTTCTGGATAAACTGCAGAAATTTAGAAAAAAAGAACAAAACAGGAGGGAACAGATCCAATATTTTTGTGCTATTATTATTTCTAGTGCAAGAAGAAAGGAGTAACAACAAAAGTGGGTTTGAGTCCAACAAAACATAATTACTTTTTAATGTGGGAGTCCTTTTTAGTCTTTTTTTTTGTCTTTTAAATATAATGCTGCAAAAGTTTAAAATTAAATGTTTTCCAACACCCTCCTCCCTAAATAATTTATGAGGAACTTTCAAAGTACCATTTTTTGAATTATCCAAAACAATTTAATGAGTTTAACATGAATTTGTAATTATTTAAATCTCTTTGAGCTGCCATTTTTGGATGACAAAATGTTTTTCTCCTAAAACTCATGTCTAGAGCAAGCCTCTTGCAAAAGAGCTTGGGGCCAGGCCTGGAGCACTAAATGGTTCCATGATAGAGGAAATACCAGAATCATAAGCTGTACAGCAGAATTAGCTACAAACAGGAATGTCTTGTTGGGGAATTAAGGATAAGTGAAGAGTTTGTGTATTGAACTGATTCCTGTTAAAGTCCAGGTTAAAACCCCAGCTCTACAAAGGGCAGCTGATTCAACCATCCTTGTGTAGTTAAAGGATCAGCCAGTTGCTGGCTTTTTGCAGTGTTCATAGGACTCTCTTGTAACAGTTCCTAAATCTGTAATCTGAGATGACTCCCAGAGCCTTTCATTGTCTTCCCTTGGTGGAAAAGTAGCTGAGGACCTGAAAGTCATAGAAGATCCAGCTGTCCCCACTTCTGTTGTCTCCAGTGTTGAGAATTTTGGAATGGTTTGGGTTGGAAAGGGCCTCAAAGGTCATCTGAGTCCATCTCTTGTCATGGGCAGGGACAACTTCCACTACAGTTTACTAATGTTCCCTCCACTGAGCAAAGAGAGATTGACTCATTACATGGGTAATACACAGAAACAAAGAGATGAAACCAAGGCTTTCAAATTTTAGTCTTGAGCCTGCAGACTGATGTTTTCTTCCTGCTGACAGATACATTCTAGGCATAATTTAAGGCAATTTGGACTGAATAATTATAAAATCATAAAGCAGATCAGGTTGGAAATGGACTCAAAAGCTCATCTGGTCCACGCTTTTGTGGGAAAGGAACATTATGTGGCACCAACTGCATTTTGAAAACTTCAAATGAGGATGTGATGGAGACTCCACCATGTCCCTGGAGAGGTTGTTCCAAAAAAACAAAAAATCACAGAATGGTTTGGCTTGGAAGGGACCATCAAGATCCCCTTGTTCCATCTCCCTGCCATGGGCATGGACACCTTCCACCATCCCAGCTTGCTCCAAGCCTTTTCCAACCTGGCCTTGGACCCTTCCAGGGATGAGACGACTACAACACCCAGTGATTGCTACCGCTGTGAAAAAAACTTACTTATAGTGAGATGAGACCTTTCCTGGTGCAAGCAGTACCTGTAGCCCATTGTCTTCCCCATGTGTATCCTTGTGAAGAAAGAGCCTCATCCTTCTTGTAGCTTCCCTGTAAGTACTGGAATATTGTGATAGGATTCTCTCCTGAGCCTTGTCTCCTCCAGGGAGAACATACCTAATCCTTCAGCCTTTCCCCACAGGAGAGGTCATCCAGCCTTTTCACCAACTTTTTGTCCTTCCTTCAGTCCTCTCTGATTCTGATTTACTGGAAGATGATGAAGCCCTGGACTATCTGATGCATATTCATGCAACTTTTTCTTTCTGTTGTAAACATATGCTCCTTGCATTTTGTGTGAATAATTGAATTTATTTTCTCCTTTACAACCTGACAACTCCTTGTAAGTTCTTTGGATACAGTAGAAGAATCAGTGAAATTTAGGTCTTCCTCTGTGGGATGGCCATTTATTTTCGCACTAGTTTTCCAGGAAGAGGAGAGAATTTGTGAGTTGCCCAACGTCAGTCATTGAATTAAAAATTTTTCTTCCAGAACCCCAACAGCCAAACTTTGAATCTAAAAACACTCCACCCTGTTAAGGCAGGTGGAACGTTATGGTTGCATGGACTAGAATAAGCCCAAAGTGCATTTTACTTAGCACTTTTTACTAAAAAAAAAAAATATTCCTGGACTATATTTTGGGACATCACTGAACTTTTAAATTCTGGCTACAGTTATAAAGAAACAAACAAAAAATTACAGTTGTGTTTTGTTTTTGTTTTCCCATTAATTCTTAAACAAAAAAACCCAGAGATTTTTTTTTTCCTGACTCAGATTTTATGTTAATCTGTTGGTGAGAAGACCAGTGTGTTGTGGACAACTAAACTTTTTATCTGACCAGCAAATCACTGAGATTATATTTTCCTGTGTCATTTTCAATCTGGACAAATCTAAAGCTGTGAAATTGCTCAGTAGTCTTGCTTACTCTCTAGAGCTAATCAGTACATTTTCTAAATCATAAAGAGGAAATTGTTTAATTTGTAAATGCTGTTCTGAAGCAAGTTATGGAGACATTCAACACTCAATTTTTTAAAGAACTATTGTCAAAAACTCTTTGAATCGTAACATTGACATTAAAAGTCATAAATGAATATACAGAACTTTGCTAAGTTCATCAGAAATATGATAAAATGTCAGATGTAGGTAAAACCAATAACTTGGGTTATGGGTTGAAGATTTTTGTACAATTTTCTTTCTTCTGGTACTTTTAATTATTGAATAAAAATCTCAAATAATATTTGGAAAAGCATAGAGTTTTGAGACACAGGCTGGCAGTATAAGTTAGGGCTAAAGCTGGGTGAAAGTGTTGCACCATAAATATTTAATATTCCAAGGAATATGATTAACCACACTAGCTATGCATAATCATAGTCAGTAATTAAAGATGTCTGAGAAGAAAATGCAGGTTTGGTAGATCTGCAAGGAATAAAACAATGCAATATCAGCATTGTTTTCCTCTGGAGCTTTTTTGCTGTTGCTGTTCACAAATAGAAATTTGCTTTTTCTGCAATAAATGGCCCATGCAAAATGGGTTGGAAGTAGCAATGGAGGACATTAAAAGAGCTCTTACCAAGCTATTCTTTCATAAAAACCAAACCTAATATGATCAGAAAATGCTTGTAATCCTTAATTTTCCTGAAAACACAGCTCTGGTGAAGATTTCAGCAGACTTTAATTAAGTTGAGACCAAAGCAGAGAATAAAGTTGGGAGGATTTTCGTAATGCTCATGGAGGAACAAAGTTTAAAGTAATCCAAAGGGAAATTAAGTTATTTTTATATCTTTGATGTCTATGTGGTGGCTCATTGGGGTGAGATGGTGGAACATACTGAATTAAAGAATCAGCTGTGCCAATTTCAGCACAGCAGAATGAGGATAATTCTGTGGAGGGAGAATACACCAGTTGGGAAAGAAGGTAGAGAAAGGAATGGCTTTAAACTGACAGAGGACAGGTTTAGATTAAAGGTATGGAAGAAATTCTTCTCTGTGAAGGTGCTGAGGCCCTGGCACAGGTTGCTTAGAGAAATTCTGGCTTCCCCATCCCTGGAAGTGTCCAAAGCCAGACTGGACAGGGCTTGGAGCAACCTGGGATAGTGGAAGGTGTCCCTGCCCATGGCAGGGGGTGGAACAAGATGAACTTTTGGTGTCTTCCAGCACAAGCCAGTCTGTGATTCTGTGATCTGGATGCCACCATGAGACTTCCTTAGGGGACAGCTCTGCCAATGAAAACCACTCCTCTACCGGATTTCTTTTGGTAAATCAGAGAGGAACTGGGCACAATTGGGGATGTAGCAACAAGGTCAGCAGTGGGGTTGAGGTGGCCATGCCTCATGTCCATTTTGAAATACTCTAAATTGCTTTCTCTCACAGTCACCTGCATTTCAGACTCTAATGAGAGGCTATTTTCCTTTTTCAGGGTTGCTTTTTCCTTAATTCTGAATCTAGGACATGTGAGAAGAATGGCACTGTGTTTTCCATGTGATCAGCATAGAGCAATGTATATACACACACAGATTATATATCTGTATATATATAATAGTATAAGCCTATCAAACCCTATTTCCTTGTTCCCATCAAACAAGGGTATCAAATTATTTTCTCCTGATGAAGCCAAAAAAACCTTGGGCAAACCCAACCATTTTGCACATTTATTGCTGTAAGTGGAGTTCAGCTTTTTGTGCCACCCTTTCTGCTTATTTTCTAAATTCCTCAGGTTCTTTCAAACAGTCGTGCACTGATGTTCAGCTGCATAAAATGTAAAATATGTATACATATCTACTAGGAATGATTATCCAAATGAATTTTGGAAAAACTGATTATGAAGTCAGGTCCCTGACAATGGGAGATAACCTTGCCCCTTAGGATAGCAATCCTTTTTGAAGATGTGCCAACAAATAGTTTGTGCCTACTCTTGCTATCAGAAATTCTTGGCTTCCCCTTTTAGCCTTAATCCCTGAGGATAAAAGAGCTGGTTTTTAATTTTCCAAACTCAACTTCTGTATTTAAGGAGCTATTTTTAAAAATGCCACCATTTTTAGGGTTTGTGAGATCTTGGAGAGCTTGTTTGCTTCCCTGGAAGTTCAGTACCCTCAGAACACCACATCTCCTTCATACAGGATTCTAGTTATGGATTCAAAACCCACCTCTCTCCTTTTCTTTATATAAATGTTGTCCACAACAAAAACAAAAGTTTTTTTATCATTGACACGATGAGGCTTCTGTTTCAATGTAGAGTTTCTTAAACTGTGATTCATAAAGCATTTTTGGTCCGTGAAACCTGAATAATGGATGGACTTACCACTCATGGATTTATTTAGGAACCTGAGAGTTAAATGTCAAAAGAATTATTAGTCATGTGGAAAACAGGAGATACGAGGAATGACTGGAAAAGCTGGGTGGCTTGGTCTTGAGAAAAAGTGGAAGAAAAGTTTAGGAACAGCCTTCAAAAACGGGAGACTGCTGGAGATTGGAGAGAAATGAATTGTGCTCAAAGTCTGTGGAATCAGAAATAATGGTCTGAAGTATCATCAGGATAATTTTATGTGTTGGGAAGAAATGTTGGAATAAAGACAGAGAAACAGGGTCATAGCTTGCCTGAGTGAGTTGCAGAGTCCTCACCAGTGGTAACATCCTTAGATAATCAGATAGAGCTGATCTTTTCCTGAGAGGATGGGTCAAATAACTTCAAATAGTCCTTTCAGCACCTGTTTCAAAATTCTGAAAGGTTTTTTGTGGCCTTCAGGAATCTTTGAGGTCTGACAGTGACATATGGATCCAAAGGCCAGAGCACTGTAGGAGGAAGGTTTTGGTAATTAGGACTTTCTAACTGCTTCTGATGAAGACAAAGAGTGACCAAAGGAGGGAGGAAGGAGAGGAAGGGGATTATCTCTCAACCCATGTGCTTGGTCCTGGTCATTCAGTCTGCCTATTTTTGTGGAATGCCAATGAGCCTGAAATTATGCTCAATATTTAAGTGTAGAGATGAGTCCCACAGAAAATGGTGTCCAGGGTGTGAGTGGAGTTTACAGGACCAGGGAACTAAAACTGGCACAGGTTGCCCAGAGAAGCTGTGGTTGCCCCATCCCTGGAAATGTTCAAGGCCAGGTTGGATAAGGCTGGGAGCAACCTGGGATAGGGAATGGTGTCCCTGCTCATGGCAGGTGGTTGGAACGAGCTGATCTTGAAAGTCCCTTCCAACAAAAACCATTCTAAAAATCTATTCCTTATCTGGGACCTCTCCTCAAAGCTCAGACATCCTTCATATTCCCCAAGGAACTGTTCCATTCTTATTTATCATTCCTGCTTTGGTGATGCCCACAAATCTAAGTCAGTCGTTGAGTTTTATTCCTACAATATACCACCCAGAAATTTCCAGCATCTTCTGGAAGAATCACAGAACACTTTGGGTTGGAAAGGACCTTAAAAATCACCTCATTCCACCCCCCACCATGGGCAGAGACACCTTCCACTATCCCAGGTTGCTCCAAGCCCCATCCAAACTGGACTTGGACACTTCCAGGGATCCAGGGGAGCCATAGCTTCACTGGGCAATCTGTGCCAGGACCTCCCTATGCTCACAAGGAAGAATTTCTTCCTAATATCCAATCTAAACTTTCGATTTGAATCTATTCCCACATTTCTGGTCAATCCATTTTTTCTCTGTCTTTCTTGTTGATTAACTACAAGTACTGGAAGGCCACAATTAAATCTCCCAAAGCCTTCTATTCTCCAGGCTGAACAATCCCAATTCCCTCAGCCTTTCCTCACAGCAGAAGTGCTCTATCACTCTGATCATCCTGGTGCCCCCTCTGGACTTGCTCCAACATCTCCATGTCCTTCCTCTGCTGGAAATCCAGGGCTGGAAGCAACTCTGCAGGTGAAGTCTCACCTGAGTGGGGCAGAGGGGCAAAGTCACTTCCCTTCATCTTCTGCCCATGCTGCCTTTGGTGCAGCTGCTGCAGAAGCTGCTGATATTAAAAGTCAAGCCAGAATGTGTCAGGAGAAGCAGAGGAAGTGGAGAAGTGAGTTGCTCCAGTGAGGCAGTGATGGAACCAAGGACAGAATCTACATGGAACACCCTCTCCAGACTTGCTGTCTGCTACCTTTAAGGAGGCAAGATGGTTGTGTTTAAGCAATTAAAAAAAAAAAAAAAAAGAAAAACAGAAAAAAAAGTGTATTTCATCCTGCAAGCATAACTATATTATTTCCTTTAGATCTTAGAGACATATTTATAATCCAACCAAACTGCTGAGTGGGAGTTTGCAGAGGTTTACAGGGGAAGCACCGCATTTTGCAACAATTAATTTTGCAGAGGAAGCAGCCTGTTTAAAGATGCCCGTGGCAGTCACTAAAATATGTGTTGTTTTTCAAGGCCACCAGACACACAGTTGGCTAGGTTGACTAATAAACAAAACAACAATGCAAAAAAAAAACCCAAAAAACAACCCCAGCCTCATGGGGTTTGCAGGAAGAAGGGATGAGAAATAAAATGAATAATGCTTACCTGCTAGGGGTGGGTGAAGACTATAATTGTTTAGCCCCCAGCAGATCCCTGCAAGGGTTAAAAATGACAAAGATATTAGTTGGTGACTGCTAAGATTGTTTGTTTGAAGCTTTGGGCAAAACACAGACTGTTATTTACCGGACTTGGTCGATTTACTTCTTAATGCAATAATGACCTGTGAAATGAAACGTGAGCTAGACAATTGTTCCTCATTGTTTCCAGTAAAACATCCTTTCATACCCCATTAAACCACCATTAATTCCATTCGAAAGAGAAGCAGGCACAAACATCAAGGGATAGCGCTCTTTTCCTCTTTTCCTCTCTTTGTGGGACTGATCAAGGCCTGTGGATGGAAAAGCAGCTTTCTCACCCATTTTAGAGGGTACTGGGCAGCCTGTGGGGGACACATTTTTGAATGAACACTGCAGAGATCTACTGGATTGGCACCCAGCGGATCACATTCCTGAGTTTTGCAGAACATATCAGGAAATCTTGCTAACAGTCAATTTATTGGTGTTTATATATCATGTTTCTGTCTCTTTTTTTAAAGTTGGGTTTATTCAAGCATGAGATTTATGTAATCATGCAGTGTATGAGCAGATATATCTGTGTGTTATTTCCGTCTCAGTCCTTTTAAACACATTTTCAATTTTAAACAAGAGTAATAGAGTGATAAGTCCTCAAGGTAATAGATTCCTACAGGTTTAAAAATGTTTGGGTCTGTGAACAAAAACTCTGAGTGAATGTTTCTGTCCCCCAGAGTGGGTTATCTGTTTGGAGTTCTTTGGCTACCAAAAAATGTTCTCTGGAGTGAAACTCCAGGTTTATATCTCAACTGAAGGAAAAAACTTTTGCACGCTGGTTCAGAGCTGGGAATGCAGCCACAGCTGTCTAGGGTAGCACTGGTTCCACTGGCGTGGAACTGGTTTCTTTACTTTTGCAGTGTGATGGATAGACAAGATGAAAACCATGGTGAGTGACATCAAGAGATAAACTGACGACTGGCTGAGTGGACTGTTCAAAGGCGGGGAACTCTCGGGCTGGTTGGGATCTATTCTGAAAACTGTGGTTTTAGTACTGTTTATTTTAGTTATTGTTATTGTCGTTGTTAGCATTGTTTTTGGGCTAATCAAACACATGGTTCTCAAGATAATTTCAAACTCATCTCCCCCTCCTGAAGTTTACCATTTGGAAGCCCTTAGTGCTCCAATGGATGACATGGAAGCCTCAGTGGAAAACACTGACCCTCCTGTAGTGGAGGAACCGATTTACCAACCATGGTTTGACAAGCATTCTGCACTACAAACCCAGTCCTCTTCATTTTAAACAAAACTACGGGGTGATGTTGCAGTGTGATGTAATACCCTGTTTCAGCTATCCCAGTTGCTTTCCCAGGTGTGCCAATACTTTCTCCCTTCCCCTCCCCTTGCCTCCTGCTGAGAGCTGTCTGTCAAACTTGGCATGCCAGCAAGGGCGTTGTATGATTGGCGAAGTTCAAAAGACGCCCCTCAGCCCTGGCAACATTGGGCTATCCAAGTGTCACTCGTCCCCTGAGACTTCCCCCCTCCTACCTGGTTGGTGGCACACCTACCCCTTCCCTCCCCCTCTCCCCGGGCTTAAAAGACACGGGGACCACGCGGTTCAGTGTTCTGTTGGAGCTGTTGCAACATTCAGAGGTCTGTGACCTAGGAATAAAGCTCTGGATCAAACCCTCCAGCAGGACCCGTCTCCATTTTCCTTCACCATTGCCTAAAGCCGTTCCACCAGAGGTAAACCTGAGTTCCTGCTTGCCTGGACTTGTCCCAAGCACCAGCTGCAATTTCCAGCTAGCCAGGGGTGTCTCTGAGGTGAAACACCACAGCTGCCGCCTTTGGTCCAGCAGCAAGGCCAGACGAGCCCAGGCACATTCCATCCGGTAATATTGGGATTTCATTCCAGTACTTTACCTCCTGATTCTCCTCTGCTGTGGCATTGAAAGACGTGTTGATGTGGCACTGGGGTACATGGTTTAGAGGGATTTTGTGGTGTTACATTTACAGTTGCACTTGATCTCAAAGATCTTTTCCAAAGCCAAACCTCCACAGCCTCCTCAATCAGTAACCAAATTGTCTTCTTGCTGCTGTTTGACCCTACCTGAAACCTAGACCAAGGCATTTAATCAGTTCTTTGGCAGGTGTTGTCCACCTGCAAGGAGGCTGCCATGGATCAATGGCTTTGATCCAAGAGTACCATTGATTTAATGCAATCACAGTTTGACAGCCTATACTGTAACATTCCATCATATTACTTGTTCTTTCTTTTTACTTGCTTCTGCTTTTATACTTTATTTTATACTTTATACTTTAATGTTATTTGCTACACTAGATGCCTTTCTTTTTCCCTGATAGATTTGTGCCTGAGGAAAGATTTTGTCTGAAAGTTTGCTCAGAAATGGTTCAGCTGCAATGAACAAAATGAAGTTGTTTTTTTTTTTTTGTGTGTGTTAAAAACAAATCTCTAAGCCTTAGAACATATGGCCTTAGAACATATGGCAGTAGAGGTTGAGGGTTATCAGGGAAACTATTCTGTGGTCAGTGAATTATTTTCTATTTACAGTCCTTGTGAAAAAATGTGTCCAGAACTATTTATGAAAATAAATTGCTTAGATTCATTATTTTCTCATGTTCTTTGAAAGATCTAAGCCTTGTCTATCGCTTGTGAAAATTTCAGTTCCTGCTCTGCTGCATTGTTTGAAGCACAGACATCAAATGCTCTCCTGAGTATTTGGAGCCTCGAATCCCACATTCTAGTTTCCTTGCATTGCATCTGCTGATTAACAAAAGAATTCTGGGCACTTGGTGACCCTGGTTGCTGCCCAAGGCTGTGTCCCCAGGAGGCAAACATGTGTTGTGTCCTGACTTTACAGACTGGGTTGGGCAGGAGCCAAGGGATTACACAGAGTCCTCTGGGGTGGAATGGAGAAGAGACCTCAAAGTTTTACCAGCAACAAGTATGGCACCCACTGGGAAAAAGCTGGCTGGGTGTTGGTTCACCGGCCTTATTATTAAAGAACCTAGCACAGTTTAGCTTGTGTAGGATTGAGATTTTTGGGGTGTGTGCCTATGTTTGACTCAATTATTATTTATAAGATCAAGTTTCACTTGGAAAAACCCAAAAAATGCAAAAAACCCCAAAAAACAAAAAAAAAAAAACCCAAAAAACCAAAAACCAAAAAAACACTTTGTGGAAGGTTTTAATTACAGTTCTGAAAAGAGATGGAGAATAAGAAGCGCAAAATCTCTTGTCATGAATATGAGGAGCAATAACCTGAGAAAATAGGTATCTATCTTTCCTTTCCCTGTAATTCTTCCTATGTAGCCCTGCTCTGATTCAGAGTGAATCACGATGGTCTGTTTGTGTGTATGCAAACATTTGTGTTTATACACACACAGGCACTGCCCTCACAACTATTCTTGGGAGCGTTTCATCATTTTTTCCTCTTATCTTCCAAATATTAGCATTTAATGAAATACACATTTCCTTCATTTATCTTGAACCTACTCCAAGGCCAGCAAATACCAGAACCTCAAATGTTATGACAGGATAGATTCTTTATTGGTTTGTTTTCTTTTCATTCTTTCTGTTTTCACTGTGATTTTTAATTTTTTTTTTAAGGATTATAGACCCTTATGTTCCAGCTCTAGGAACCTGGCTTCCAACTGAGGTACACAAATATGTCCAAAAAAATGTCCCTGAGACCCATCCAATGCAGACAGCTGCGCAGCAAACAGGAAATTGAGGAAGTCAGGTTCATCAGAAACACAGGATTTCCTTCGTGGATGTTTCAGATAAAGCATCTTTAATTTTTCCATGCTGGATCAGTGCTGTAAAAGAGCTGCGAGAATAGCAGGGGAATTTTCTCCCTGTTCTTTGATGTCAGGGATGTAAAAGTACAACTGAAAGACAGGTTTTTGTGGGGACCATCATGTCACAGACATTTCTTTTATGAAAAATCCTCTCTCAGGATTTTTCCTGCTGAAGCTGAGAGTTTCAGCAACAAGATGTAAACAATAGGTTATCTGCTGCTGTGGAATGCAACAGGTCCGTCTGGATTGGCCCAGCTTGGATGTTTAGAGATAGTGGCCAATCCAGAATGGAGCTTGCTCAGACACAGTCCGAGAGAGCGACGTTTGTTATCATTCTCTACTTTCTATTCTTAACTTAGCAGCTTCTAGAAACCTTCCTTTCTTTTTCTTTTAGTATAGTTATAATAGATGTATATATCATAAAATAATAAATCAAGCCTTCTGATAATAGAGTCAAAGATCTCGTCTCTTCCTTCCCCCAAGAACCCTTGTGACAAACCGTCGCACCATCACACCTTGGCCATGCTGGCAGGACAGGAGGCAGCTCTGAACCAGGAGCTGTGTCACCGTCACTGTCACTGTCATTGTGCCACACAAGAGCAGCACTGCTAAAGATGTCTGGGCAACTGAATTTTGAGGAGAGGTCCCAGATAGTGAATGGAACCATAGAATGATTTGTGTTGAAAGGGACTTTCAAGATCAGCTCTTTCTACCTCCTGCCATGGGCAGGGATGCCTTCCACTACCCCAGGTTGTCCAGCCTGGCCTTGAACACTTCCAGGGATTGGGCAGCCACAGCTTCTCTGGGAAACCTGTCCCAGGGGCTCAGCACCCTCACAGTAAGGAAGTCACTTGATTACTCTGTGAAATTAGGATACTTCTTATTTTTCCTTCCATTCATTAGTTTGTAATGACTCCTGACATTTCAGTGTCAGGAACTACAGAAATTTCTATGCGGCATCTGGTGTGGTGTGATTCCAAACTAGTTTGAGTCCCCTGTGAACCACTGGGAAAAATTACAAACTGTTAATTATCAGTATTCCTGTGGCATTACTAAGTCAGGCAAGCACTTAGATGTTGCCTGTGTGACCTTAGCTTGCCTTGCTCTCATCTTCATGCTTTTAAATTTTGACAGTCTTTGTCTGCTTTGACAGTTTTCATGATCACACTAAGAAGCTAGCAATTTTGGCTCATTTGGCCCAAAATGTAGCTGCTCTGGGCATGGTTCAGGGCTGTGTGCTACCGCATGTTTGTATAATAGAGAAGGCTGTGGGGAGACCTTATTTTGGCCTTTCGGTATTAAAGGGAGCTTTTAAGAAAAATGGGGGCAGATAATTTTAGCAGGTCCTGCTGCAAGAGGACAAGGATTGATGGTTTTAAATTGGAAGGTGGCTAACTTAGATTAGATATAAGGGAGAAGTTTTTACAATGAGGGTGGTGGAACACTGGCAACACGTTGTCCAGAGAGATGGTGGCTGCTTCAGTCCTGGAAACATTCAAGGCCAGGTTGGACAGGGCTCTGGTGTAGGTGGTCTCTGGGTGATGCTCTTTAGCCATGGGGGTGGTGAGGCCCTGGGAGGTTGCTCAGAGAAGCTGTGGCTGCCCCTGGATCCCTGGAAGTGTCCAAGGCCAGGTTGGATGGGGCTTGGAGCAACTTGGGATAGTTGGAGGTGTCCCTGCCCATGGCAGGGGGTGGAATGGGATGATCTTCAATGTCCCCTCTAATCCCAAGTATCTCAGGATTCTAGGATTCTATGACGTGCACACCAAAAATCAGCAGGAAGTGCACAGCCTTCCATCCCAGTTTCAAACATATTGCTCTCAGGACACAACTTAATAGAACATTTTAGCTTAATGAAGTTAAAGTGTTGAAAGCTCGGGCCAAGAGGTTGCTACACGCAAAAGCTGCATTCACACAATAATTACTGAGACACAACATCCAAAATCTTCATTTATAAAGCATAACTTTGATATAGATGTCATCACTTTACCAAAGTTCAAAGCACATGTGGTTGACACTATGTGCACCATTGGGTTCTCAGGATATGTAGCATGAGTGTAATGCTTAGTTAAAATAATTACTTGAAAAGAACATTTTAATTTCTAAGTGAATTTTTGGAGAAACAGCTCAGTGCTTTGGAAAAAAGAAAAGTTATTAACTGACATTGTGTGTAAGAAACTGCAAAATAAATATTTTCATCTGGGGTTGTTATGTTGAATACTCAGTTTTAGATCATGCCAAGAACATGTTTATTAACTTAACGTGTAAAAATTTATATTCATTTCAATATACAAATATATAAATATGTCACAATAATATAAATATATTTATGAATATATGTGATTATAAAATTGTTCCGCATTCTCCAGTTGCTGGGATAAGACACACACAACCACAGCATCATAAGGTGCTTTTGAAGAACTTTTCAATGAAAACAGTGAAAAGGTGTGGGTTTTTTCTTTTTTTTTTTCTCTTTTTTAGGCATGTTAAATTAACAACAGCACCTCATCTTGTCTTAGAAAATAAGTAGTCAGGAAAAGGTAATCTTGCCCCTTCAATTTGCCCCACAATAGAAGTCATGGATCTGTGCAATATATTGGACTTCTCTGTCTTTTCTCTTTTTTTTTTTTTGCCTTTGTCTTTCCTACTCTTTTTTTTTTCCCAAATCTGGGTAACTACCCAATAATTCTAGTTTCAAAAGGCCCTATTTTCTCATTCTTGAATAAGGCAACTTGAATTAAAACTTTGGCATAGATCTTTCTTAACAGACCAATATAGAATTTAACTTCTGTGTTTGACAAGTTAATTGGCCAAGGTTTAAAACCATCAGTTATGCAATAAAACTGTATGTAATTAATTAAAGGGAACCGATTATTTTCAGTCAGGCACTGTTCCTGAAACATCCTCCTACTCACTAATAAACTTTGTTCCTGCGGTGGTTTTTTCTGAAATTAATAAGCACATTGCAAAACCAGGGTAAGCCTTTCTTACTGTCTGCTTCCCATGCTCAGTAGGATGCAACAGTTACTGGATTGAAAATGTAGTCACATCCCTATGGGGTCCATATTGCAAGAACAATATTTTATTCTCCTCTGTGGGATTTACAGAATCACAGAATCCTTTAGGTTGGAAAAGTTATCTGAGGTCATCAAGTCCAACCAGCATTGCCAAGTCTACCACTAAACCATGTCCCAAACACTGAACACTTTCAAGGATGGTGATTTCACCACTCCCTGGCTGGCCTTTTCCAATGCCTGACCCCCTTTTCAGTGAAGAAATTATTCCTCAGACAGATTACAGAATTAGCTGTTCAAAAGCACCAAGTAAGTTCAAGGTTGCACCAAAATATAAATATGAAAGAAATAGGAGAAACAGCTCTATTGGATAAATAGTTGGAGAGAATACTTGGCAAAAATTTCCCTAATAGCTGTGAGAGTCCTTGGATCGTCTTGGACCTCTTGATCCAACTCATGATAAATTAATTCAATTTTCTGTCCATGTCACGCTCTGAGGACTGACCACAATTAAAAGCACAACTCACATTGGAGCAGGGCTGGGCTGTCCCTGTCTCTGTGCCTTAGGAGAGGGACACCACTGCTTTCTTTTCTGGAGAGGGAGCTGTGAGATAAAGTCACAGTCAGGAATGAAGCCAGGCTGACCTGTCCTTGCTGTGGGGTGGAGGAATAGGCTGTGCGTCTTGTTGAGGACTTTTCCAGTTCTTGGAATAATGATTTGGATTAAAAGGGACCTTATAGATCACCAGGTTCCAACACCTGCCATGGACAGGAACACCTTCCACTAGCCCAGGTTGCTCCAAGCCCTGTCCAACCTGGCCTTGGACACTTCCAGGGATGGAGCAGCCACAGCTTCTCTGGGCATCCTGTGCCAGGGTCTCCCCAGCCTCTAAATAATTCCTTCCTAATATCTAATCTAAATCTACTCTTCATTTTAGAGCCAATTCCCCAGCTCCTATCTCTGTATGCTCTTTTAAAAAGTACTTCTCTTAATCCCCTTTTTGATACTGGAAGGCTGTTATTAGGTTTCCCTGAAAGTTATTACAAGTTATTAAAGCTGTAAGTAGAATCAGTTGAAATAATTTTTTCATTGCAGGAAAATGATATGATGTCCCCCTTACTCCTTGAAACCACTGAGTAAGACATCTAAATCAGCTTTAGAGAAATTATTCTGCTCATATTCAAGTGGTTGCTTTGCATCCTTGTGCATGGAGGGAAATCTGCTTTCTCCTTTCCCTCTCCAGACCCCAAGGGTACAAACTTCCTCAGCCATTCAAATTTGTGTCTGAAGGAAGAAGAAATCCCTAAGGAAGTCAGCGACCACACATAACAAAAAACATCCCTTGCTCTTGGAAAGGCTAAGTCTCTCTGGAAAAAGCTCTGACTCCATGTATGCCTGAAGAGCACCCCAAAGAAAAGAACCCCAAACCAGTCAGAGATGAAATACAAGTGCAGAGCTGCCTACAGCACCAGGAAGATTCCAGCCTGCAGACAGGAATCCTGCAGAATTCCAGGAATGGCTTAAAAAATCAGATTCAAATTTTATCATGTTTTTTGTGTAATGTTGGAGGCAGTGGTTGCTTTGGGAAGAATAATCAGCATTTATAGACTGAGTTCTTTTCTCATACCCTCTGTTTTCCAAAGCAGCCATTAATTCAGGTTAGTTTGACCTGAAGGTAAAACAAATTCCTGTATTATTGGTTTGTGTATCCTGTCTCACCCAATCTTTTAGCCATTCAAACCTCCAATGGCAAAGGGTCTCAGAATTTGTGTGAGTGACAACTTCTGGGCACGAAGTGATCCTTAGGAATTCTGATTGATAGCAAGTACCTCCATAAATTACTGCAGACTGAACAAGTCACTTGTGTTCCTAACATTTTTCCCATTTTGGATATTTTGTGTTTTTTTTTTTTTTTTAACTGTTCCCTGAAAAGTGAATGTGGGTCTCCATTCAGTAGAAATCAGTATAGAAGTTTGTTAACTTTTACTGATTTTATGTAGATTTGTTTTCAAAGAAGCCCTTTGTAACCAATAACTCTTCACTGCAACCCTGGAAGGCTCACAGATTATGGGATGGTGATTTAGGTAAGAGGGTGGGTGTGAAAAAGTCAATAATAATACCAATAAAAAGCCATATTTCTGATCAAAGCAGCAAGTGCTTGAATAAAGATTATATTAAAAAGAGAAAAATGTAGAGGTCTTGTTAAAACCTTTGGGTTAGTGTCCAGTTATGTGGATTTTCCCTCTAGTGCTTATTCTGGCATTCATTAAACCCTGATAAGTTACATAGAAACACTTGAAAGAATGATTAGAAATGCTGTGTGTGAATAATAGAATTGCTTAAAGGGAAATGGAAATTCTTAAAGGGAAATGCATACTTGACATGGAAAGTGAACTTGTGCAATTTTCTCATTGTTCATGGTTATTATCTTATTATTCTTATTTTGAGGGTGTTGAATTTGTATCCTTTTATGTTCACAGTTTGGGAGCTGCTTAAGGAAATTATATTGCTGCAGTGGGATTCAGATGTGCTGAAGTCTTTTCAAAAAGCAAAGTGTCTTTTTTGGGTGTCTTTCTTTGAGAAGCTGAGGCTTGAGTTTGGAGAGGAAAGGAATAAAAAGAGAAAAATTCCAAACCAACACAGAACTTTGCTCTCCATCTTCCTGTGCTCTCAGGGTGAAAGTCCTCATAATTCAGTTTCAGATTTCACAGGTGTTCCTTGGTAAATAGGTTCAACAGAGTCCATCTTTGCATGGAAATGACATCTTGCCAACAAGAATGACAAGAGAACCCTTCGTGTTGCAGGAAATGATGCAGCCAGAACCTTCAGGAGGCTTTTTGCTTGAGTAAAAGTTTATTTCTGGTTTACTTGGTGTTGCTATTTAAACAACCAGAGGGCAATGGCAAGCACTGGAGGTTAAACCAAAATTAACTTGTTGCCATGAGAACATGTTCTATTCCTTTGCTCTGTTCTTCATGTTGCAGAAATAATATATCAGCACTGTGGCAGAGGGGAGCAAAGCTGATCCTGTGGTTGAATTAGGAAGTCAAGCTATAAAAAAACTAATCTAAACTGTGGGATAATGAGATGTTAGAGGATTTTCTGAGGTCCACTGCTGATCACATCATGTTTGTTTAGTAAGATGGGAGTGTTTTCACTGAGATAAAAGCTTAGATTTCCTCTAGAGGAGTTTCAAAACCAACCTTCAATACTTTAAGCCACAGTGATTTAATGGGACATGGAAAAGCATTTTTAAAACCATTCTGAGGTTTTGTGCTCTACATGAGCTATATGTGGGTATAACATTGACATGCCTTTCCTTGCCAATATTATCCAACAGAATCTGAGAAGTATTTTTCCCTTGTATTTTCTTTTTCAACCGTGCAGTCAAAAAAATCTCAGTCAGAGGACGAAACCCTGCACCTCTGATCTTAATGTCTGTGTTGACACAGCTCTTAAAGAAGGTTCTGTGGAGAAACTCAGGATGCAGGAAGCTCCCAGATCCATCCACCTTTCACTCCATAGAGACCACACAGGTAGATGATGGCAGTGTGGAAATACCTGAGGTCGCCCACTGACAACAGGTCCATGGTCTGCAAAGATTTCAAGCAATCTGAGGCTCAGAGAATCACATGTGCTCTGAAAACTTGTTTTACCTTTTTTCTAGGACCTGCAATTCCTGGTTCATTGCTGCTGTGGGCTGTGGGTCAGGTCTTGCACTGTGCCAAGGAGAAGGTGTAGATATATCCTGAATATAATGCATAGGGTTGCAATAGCTTGCTTTTCCAAAGACATATTCAGAGTAAACTCAAAATATTCATCTTTTCTACCTGAAATAACCTCTCTCTCCCTAAAACTGATGTCTAAGATCCATAATTTTCTTGTGAAAGGTGTTGATTTCTCTCAGCTGAAGGAGCCATGCTCAGGCTCAGACACTCAAGTCAAAACACACAAATGTATGAACTAGATAAAAAGCCAGACCTAGGAGAAAGCATTGCATGGGGATTGTATCCCATGGGGATGTTCTCTGAATTGGTTTTATAAGACTCCTTCATAATCTTGCTGGTGAAAGTGTAGTACTGCTAAACTATGGCCTTCTGAGGATGGCACATGGTATTGGGGTTGGATTTTCTGGTGAGATCTGGAAGAGAGATACTTCTTTCTGACTGAAAGGGGGAGGTTTAGGTTAGATATTAGGACAAAATTCTTCTCTGAGAGGGAGGTGAGGCCCTGGCACAGGTTTCCCAGAGAAGCTGTGGCTGCCCCTGGATCCCTGGAAGTGTTCAAGGCCAGGTTGGCTGGGGCTTGGAGCAACATGGGATGGTGGAAGGCAGGGGATTGGAATGAAATCTTTAAGGTCCCTCCACACCCAAACTGGGTTGTGACTCCATGATTTTACTGTAATCACTGCCCCCACAACAGCTGGGCTAATTCAGTATCAAATTTTAAGTAGTTTGGGCTATTTTAGCAATGCATTGAGCTGATTTGTAAAAAATACATAAAGCTCCTTCTGTTGCAAAAACATTTATGCAAAAATTGAGAAGTATTAAACAATTATATTCTGCATTTTTGTAAAACCAATACCCCTCTTAGTTTTTCTGTAAAAAAAAAAAAAATTAACCTTAAACTTAAATGCACACCTTAAATGTGTATTTTAACTGAATGTACGTGTGGCATGTTATGTGTTTGTAATACCTGAAATAAAATGTGTGTGTACATACATAAATATATACATATACATATATATATATACATATATATATACACATTTATATATTTTTATATATTAGATTGCAAGATAATAATAGTAGATGCATAACAGGATCCTGCTCCCTTTGGTGTACAGATCATGGAATAGTGGAGCTGTCTCTTCCTTTCTTCCTGCTGCCACAATCCTTTTGGTCACCATCACCCGCCTGCAATCCAGTGATCTAAAAAACAAGGACTGGCAGTGACAAAGCATCAGAGGGAAGCTAAAATCCGTGTGGCATGTGACATAGAGAAAAGGTCACACTGCCCTGCATCAGCCTTCTCTTAAGTCAAGTTAATTAATGGTTCTTTTTTTTTCTAATTCAACTGGATGGGCCTCCAGGCAAAGTGCTATTTGTAATGGCACCGTGCTCTGGAGTCACCCAGCCTGGTGCTGGCTGTGCCCCTGCATGTCCCCACATCTTCAGGCCAGGAGGCATCAGCTCAACATTCCACTCACTTTTCAGGTGTGTGTATTGCTCCCAAGTCACCTGACAAAGGGTAATAATGAGCCTCATCTAGGTGACTTGCCACTAAAAATCCAAACACTGGCATGAGCACTATGGACGGGAGATGCAAAGAGAGTCTCAAATGAGAAGCCACACTAATTTCAGCCTTCTCTGCTGTGAATGTGCAAAGGATTCCTGTTCACAAAAGAAAAAGAATCACCTCTGAATAGGAAGGGAGATTGAAACAAAGAGGCAAAATACGTTCCTGGTCCTTGCTGAGGGCAGGTCTCTGACTGAGCAGCAGTGTCTGCCTCTTTCCTCATCTTTGCCTCCACCTTGTCTGGGAGGTGGTTCATGATATGGTTTACTGGGCATGGTGGTGTTTGGTTGAAGGTTGGACTTGATGATCCTGGAGGTCTTTTCCGACCTGACCAGTTCTATGATTCTATGATTCTACGAGACTGTGATGTGTTTGTGTCCTTTTCCCTGTGTGCTGTGCACAGGTGTTGTTGGCTGAGGTGGTGTCCATGACACTGGGCCTACTTGGGTTCCTCCTGAGGAGCCTGACCTCATGTTCCTGTTATTGTAGTCTGTGTGGGTACATTTACACACAGCCTCAGCCTGTGCTTCTGACTCATCCCAGCACTGATGGAGTCTGCTGTGGGTCAGCCCTGTGTGTCTCTGAACCTGTGCCCAGAGCAAAGGCTTCTTTGCACACTGTGTCATATGGTTAAATGTACAGCAAGAGGTTTAACTGAGATTCACAGTGCTCATCCAAGGCAAGGGCACAAACAGAGAGTTGTCTCAAAAAACCACTGGTGCAGAGTTCTGGTGGTGTAGCCACTCCTCACCTATTCCCACTCTTTCTCTTGCATTTGCTCAGTGTGTCTGTAGGAGGATTTACACAGCTTTTTTGTGATTGTGACACATTTTTTAGGGACACATTTTTCATGGACACATTTTTCATCCACTGTTTGCCAGAGTATCTGGATTAGGGAGATGCCCATGAGTGGTGAGCTTATTTGGTGGCACCACCAAACATCAGACTATTTCCCACAGTTAAATGTGGCCAGAACCTCACTGAACTCATAGATTAGGACTGGCTGTTGAAGACCAGAGTTCAGTCCAGCTGCATCAACCTACAGAGACACAAGCTGAGTAGAGACAGGAAATCACTCCCATTTGCTCCTGGGGTGACTCCAGTCTTCCCAAGCCCATCCTCCTTGTATTAATTAAGGTTGCAGTGAGTAGGTAGGTTTCTCCTCAGCTGTTGTCAATCTATTGCCTATTTCCAGCAGGGAAATAACAGCCAGGAGGTGACTAAGTTGTAACTTCCTTCACTTCCTCTCATGTTCAAAGCCTGCCCTTGCAATAAACAGAAGAGACACACCAACAACTTGGTTTCCTGCCCCATTAATAATGATTTTAATAATAACCATAAATGTTTGGGTTTTTTTTTTCCTTTTAAATATTTTTCTAGTACAAGAGAATGTCAGTGTTCTAGTGGAAGGTGTCCCTGCCCATAGCAGGGGGCTGGAACTAGACAATATTTAAAGGTCTCTTCAACCCAAACCGTTGTGTGGCTCTGAACTTCTGAAGAGTGATGATGTTCAGCAACCTTCAACAATGCCAAAAGAAGGCCAAATATTTCACACAACATCTGCCTGATCTTTTTCTCTGGGTGTGAACTCTTCTCTCAAACAGGCCCAGAAATAATCTGGGCAGGTTTCTCTGTCCATTTCTTTAGGCTTGGGATGCCTGACCTGGGATACACCTGACTGGTGGGGTCTCTGCCCTCTGTTGAATTTGGCAGGTGAAATTGTGGACACAGGAGTACTCTCCAGGGGCAGAAATTCAGATGGACAGGGGTGATGTCCATGTTAAGATAAATAAAATGATGCAGAGGTGCAATCCACTGCCTTGCAAATATGTTTACCACAACCCCTCGCATGCTTTAGTCCTAGCCAAGTAATACTCTCCCAAATAATTCTTGTGTTCTTCAGTGCAGTTTGGGAGTTTGTGTGTGCCAAGGAACATTCCCAGCTGGTCTGGTGGATGAATCCATCCTGTTTTTGAAGCTGAGCTGGTTTAGAAGATGAATGCAACCAGATCATGTCAGCTGGCCTCGGTGTCTGGGAGTACTCCTGGGCACATTTAATTTACTGGTGAAGATGTAGCCAGAATGTCTCTTCAGGACCATCCATTACTTAAATATCTGTGTTGAAGCTGATATTTTTTTTTTACTAGTCTGATTGTATGCCACTGCCTCTGGTTTTAAAGATCTTATTTTTCCCTTTTGGCTGCTGTAACTAATCTGGGATGTGATCTGCTGTCTCCATAAATCTGTGCTGTGTGGGTTCACTCAGTCTTCAAAGATGCTCAAGTTCGAAGAGCTGCCATTTTTTTTTTTCATTTTCCAATTCTGAGGTGATAAAGCAACTTTGACTATAGCGAATTAAAAGTCATCCTTTCTCTTGTTTAGCTTATGTGTTAGGTTCTTTGAATAGTTTTGTTTTTTTTTTTTGCCTTTTTAGGGTATCTCACCTATATTTAGATAGTCAGCAAAGTCATTGCTGACTCTGAATGTGGAGAGCTGGTAAAGAAAAATCTGATGGTGGCAACCTAATTTTTAGCTCTATCAATGCCTCCCATGCTCCTGAGTGTCTTGAAATTGAACATATCCTCATCCCTGCAAGTGTTCAAGGTCAGGTTGGATGGCGTTTTGGACAACCTGGTCTAGTGGAAGGTATCCCTGCCCATGGCCAACTCTTAATGTGGCCATTTATATAATCATTAAAATCCCTTTTGCTCCAGACCAGATTGGTTGCACTCGAACTGGGATGGTCACAAATCACATCAAGCCTCAGACATTTCCTAGACACAGTTTTGGTCAGTGCTAGCTGACCTAGACAAAAACCATGCCAAACATTGCTCGAAGAATGTAAAGTATTTGTGATTGAGTACTAAGTTTAAGGCATAAAACTTCATAAGTGTGGACATAGCCTCAGTGTACCTCTTTTAAAGACTAATGAAAAATGTCTGTGGCCCACTGTGTCACATAAAGTGGAAACTGTATGATTCACGCTTTTGACACTTTTCATCATGGACAGCATGTTTAACATGCCATCCCTACCCCAATCCTAGACAAAGAAAAGTCTCTGTGGCAGTTCAGATGTTTATGCTGGGTTTTTTCTGTCTGTTATGAAAGAAATTCAGCCCACCAAGATCTCAGACATTGTTCCTGGCTTCCATATTCATAGCTAAGCTCTGAGGTGTTCTCACCCTCTTCAGTTCACACTGGCATCACTGATGTCGAGAGTTATTCCCCCTTCTGTGGGAGAAGTTTGGTCTCTGTGAGTAGAAGAACTGAGAGGTTTCTGTTCCCCTCAAATCCTTCTTATTGATCTCTCAAATATGGAATAAAAGCAAGAGCATTGGCAAAATAAAACCTGAGGAAGCAAAGGACAGGGCTGAGTGATGCCTTCTGGTTCTTTCAGTGATTTGTGCTGCTTAGAGCAGGGAGGAGAAAAATTTGGAGAGTACAGGAGATGCTTGGGCAACCTTCAAATTGACAATTTTCATTGGTGCTGCTTGCTCAAATTGTATGTAAGGGTAGAGCCAGAACTATCCTGGTTCACAACATATTCTATGCAGAGGCTTTTTGCATAAAGTGCCTTTATGCTTCTCTTAAATGTTTTTTCACATGTTATTGACAGAATTGAGATCTCAGTTTTAGTGGATGTTCCCAAAGTTATTTTGTAAGCTTTGGTATTACCTGAGAAAATATTAACTAGCTGGGCTTGAATTATATGAAGAATCTGATTATTAAACTGGGCTGTATCAGGTTCTTGGAAACCCTTATTTCCAGCAGGAGGAGGAGGTGATTTGCCATGCTGGAATTGGAGGATCTGGTGTAGGTCTCTGTAGGGCTCAGCTCCTAAAAGGTAAATCTCCCTTTCCCTACCTGCTGTCTTCCTTCCTCTAAGCTGTCTGAGGAGGATCTCACTGACAGCTTTTTGGAGCATAGCAAAGGGGAGTCCTCCTTCCACAGACCCCCAGCCACAGCACCATCCAGGCAGAAAATCTTAACCCATTCTCACTCCAGACTGGCGCTGTCAGTTTGCACAAACCATCAGGAGGATCTCTGAACAGTCATAGAAGCACTGCTTTGGTGAAACACAGGGTATTGATCTCCCCTGATCAACCTGTTTGCTCCTGGGGTGGCTGGAAGTGCCTGGAGGTGGGACAGGGATGTGGTGCCTTTGAGATGTCGTGTGGGCCTTGATGGCACAGACCTGATCAACGTCCACATGTCCCTTGGATGCCTGCTGGATGCTCCTGCAAAGGTCAGGCATCTTTAGAGCTCTCCCAGAAGGTTTTTAATGGAGTGAACTGCTAGCTTTTATCCTTCCTCATAATTTCATGAGGCAGAATCCCCCTCTCCCCCAGGCAAGCAGCCAGCCTGCCACCAGCTATTCCCTTTAAAATTATGATGAAGCTTGAAATAAAACACAGCCACGGACTGAACCCTCTAACCCTCAGTCCAAAGGTATTAAGGCTGCTGGTTGATAGAGACAATATCTAGTTCTTGGAAATGTTTTGCTTCTAGCACCCCTGGATGATTAGGAAGAGAGGACTTGGCGAAAAAGATAATGATTCTGTATTTGCTGTGGAAATGACAAGTGCAATTAGAATTGCCAACTGAGTTGTGATCAAAATTCTGATTAATTACTTACTGCTATTTCACAGAGAAGAAATTAGTGCGTATCTAATTGGCGTTACTGAAATGTATTCTGTGCCTTGGTTGCATAAATTAAATGCAAAGAACAAATCTACTGCTTGTCCATGAGAGGGAGAGAAAGAGATGGAGCAAAAGTGAATGTGTGATACTGGGCAAGATCCTCAGGTGATGCAAATCAGGGCTGCTCTGGTGAAATCCCTGGATGGTGAGGCTCAGACCTGGAATGCTAAAAGAAGCACTTTGATTTGGGTGTTTACTGGGGGTTTGTGCTGTAAGAAAAGAAGAGGTCAGGCTGGAGAATCACAGCAGCTTGTCTTCCAGTCTTATCAAATCTCACTTTATCAAAACCAGTCACAGCAGTATGAAATCTTATTTTCAGCTCGTGATACCACGGCACCAGCCCCCACCATACCATCAGAGACTCGCTATTGTGTGATTTTTGTTTGCTTATTTATTTCAATTTCAGCTCTGCACATGCTCCAGGCACATATACAATAATGGCAATTACACATTGTACAAAGCACATCAATAATTTTAGTATGAAAGAGAAGGAAAAGGCAGAGATTCGAGTGCTTTAATCGGCAGGACCACATTATGTCAATGAAGCAGGGACACGGAGGACTGATTAGATAAATTCTCCCTTGCAGTTCCAGCACCTGGCACTGAAGTGCCCACCATGTTCTGAAAATTAAATGCATGCATTAAAAATGTATCTGCATTTATTTTCCCTCTGGTGTCTTTTTTTGGTTTTTCTAAGAAACAGAATCTTGTGGAAAAGAAAAAAAACATCCCTAGATGGGAGCTTCGGCAGTGTATTTGCTATTTTTTTCTTTAAAGAAGTCAACTTGGTACCTTGATGGAGAAGGCTGTGTCAGTGGGGATGAGATGAGCTTCCTCCTACTCCCTGCTCCCCTCAATTAACTTTTATTCTTCCAGGTGAAACAGGAGAAAGGTTGCAGAAGTGGGGAAGCAAAGAGACCCCATGGATGTGCTAATCTGTGGAACTGATAATTTGAAAGATGTTATTTTCCTAAACAGGGGTCTAACTTGCATACTGTAAGTGTAGCTGCACTGAATTTAAAGGGTCGTTTCAATAATCCCAAAACTGTAATGAAATCCAGCAGCCCTATTAATTACCTTGCAGCATCTTGCCATTATCCTTGTCTTCCCTTGCCTTTGGCCTATCCTCATTACAGTGGCATGGAAATATATGTCCAAACCACAAAATATTCTTTTTTTTTTTTTTTTAATAATTTCCCATTCTTGCCATAATGACCCAGTGTCCTGCCTCTTAAACAAATATTTCACTTCCCCCCACTTGAGTTGGAAAGGGCACAGCCATCACCATCCAGCTGTAATGTCCTTTCTTTTCCTGCCTTCCTTTCTCTCTTATCTCAGTGATCTTCTCTCCCCTGCTTCCTCCCCCCAGACAGCTTTATTAAATTCAGACCTCTACCTCTGAGGCCGCTCTGTCTGAGCTCCTTCTCCCTGTGAGACATGGAGAGTGAAATGAAAAAAAAAAAAAGTCAAGATTCCCTTATATTCCTCCTCTCCCCAATGTCCTTGGCAGCACAGGGATGCATCCCACAGCACATCCTTCTGGCTGGATGTTCAGGTTACTGTCTGTAGTGTTGCCAGAATTATTTACCATTTTGGGACCCCAGGGAAACACTCCATGCAAGAAAATGTGAATCTATATTTGACAAGTGACAACACATTCTTGACATATAGTACCACCCTTTTGGGAAGGATTTGAGTTGGAAAGGAAAATTGCATGTAAAGAGAATTTCTGTGGCTTTCATGGAGAGTGGTTGTAGCCCAGACTGTCTTGATAAGGTAATACAGGTTTGGAAAGGGCTTGCACCAGTTTTCTACCTGCTGGATTAGCCTTGGTACTTAGCTCTGAGCACTTTGTGTACTTGACTGTGGAATGAGCCTTTCCATGCTAGTGGGATACAAACACAACCTACAAGTCTTCAGCCTGCTGTCCCCTCTGACTACCACATGAGACTTGAGAAAACTGAACAGACCCTGCCAGATGGGTCTTTGAAGGCTCTCCAAAGCATCTTGACCTTTCATGGCACTGAAAGACACTCCCTGATGGCCCAAACCAGCAGGAATTCTTGTGGAGATTCCTGCTGACAGCTTTTCAACTGAGCTTTTCAACTGGTCTTTCCAGAAAATTAAATGTGTTCTGATATTTTTGATGACATGGAACAAACATGTAAAAAGCATTCTTGGGCTTGTCTGATGAGTGTGTCTGGCAATGCAGGTGTTATATGAAAAAAAAAAAAATCCAGACCAAAATTGTCCATGCTGACAATTCTCTTCATAAAAGTTAGATAATGTAAACCATTATAAATGAAGGGCATCTTTTAAATTCCAGCTGGGTGCCTGAGCTAAGAAGCCTTGGAGAATCCTGAATTGTTCTGCCTATCTAACACAGTATCAGTGCTTTTTTTTTTTCTTTTTTTTCTTTTTCTTCCTGGTGCGAAAACACTAAAAACTCTCAAAGAAGCAAATCTGCCCAATGCACGTCTCTGGTTTCCTGTGCACAGATAATATTTTCTGACCTGACAGCCTTGATGAGGTTTTGAAGAAATTAAATATTTTTATATTTAGTCCCATAATGACAGCAATGATAAATAAACACATAGTGCCCCAACACCAAGAGTCTCAAAAATGTTATCAACTGTCATCGTTTAGGGCTTGAGCATAGGGTAAGTGCCCTCAATAACATTTATTTTCTATTTTCCACAATGATCTGGAGGACTGCCCAGTGTAGGAATGCAGCTCTGTAATTTTATCGTCAGATAGGGTCAAGACATCAGCTGTTTTACATTGGCCTCATGCTGTCATCAGCTAGACCACCTGAGGAAGTGGCCTGCTGGGAATGCATTTTAACCATCCAAACAGGGACATCCAAAACTCTACAAGCTCAACCACCAGAAATTACAGGAAAAAGCAGAGAACAAATGGTCTTCGGTTTTGCTTCCTTCTAACACCATGCAATGGGTTGTTACTTCTCTTTTCTGCTTCCCATTGCAGCTGGGGATGTTTTCAGACTAAACAAGTCCCTGAAACCTGAAACTTGGCCATCACTTATGGAAGTACCCTGTGCAGCATGGTTAATAAATAAAAAGTTAAGAAAAATATAAAGAAAACCTTTCCACTATTAACAAAAGACTCTTCAAAGCTACTCTTTTGCTCTGGGCTTTTACAATAATAAGCTGAAAAATACGTTAGAGAGCAGACTCCTTTCTAGCCACTTCATATTTCATTTTGCCTCTCACTTGTCTATTTATTTTCACGTCTTTCCTGATTACTTCTCAATTGTAGAAGGACAACATTAGGCACAATGAGTTTTAAATATACTCCCTGGCCAAAATAACTCCAAGGGCTGTCTGAAATTTCAAACAGCTTGCTAGTAAGTCTGGAATAAAATATAAAGGAAGTGATCCTTACTGCTTAGAGCAGGGCAATCAGAACTGGTTGGTGATTTGAGTGCTCCTCCAACACACTTATTATTTTTCTCCATGGGCATCACCCCACACGACCAGGATCAGTTGACTCTGTCCTTTCACCTTTATATGAACTTGAAGAACACTGTCTGGTAAAGCACAAGAGATGTTCCAGCTCCAAATGTACTCCTTTCCTGTTGGAGCTGTCCGGAAGGCTTGGGATGGGACAAGGAGCTGGACTAAAATAACCCCACATGACTATAAAAACTATTTGCAAAATCAACCCTCAAAGCTTCTTCAAACCATCTTAAAAGCATCTGAAGCTCTGAATGAACGTGTCATTGGGGTCACAGATCTTCTCCAGGTAATTTTCAACCCTGGCAGCTGCTCTGGACATACTCAAACCTGGGAGTTTTGTCCTATCAAACCTAAAAGCCTAAAATGTAGATATGCTATGATTTGTGATAAAGCCCTCAGAAGTCTGATGTAACTTTGTAGTTAGCCTTGCTCTGAGTAGAAGTTTGAAATATATGACATCTGGAAATCTCTTCTGACCTATTTTTTTTTCCTCCCAAGAATCATTGTAGGCATGGTATTTTAGGACTATGCTGACAGACACATTTGATTTTTTGGAAGTGGTGTTTGAAACTAGTGTAGTTCTGTTCCTGCATCCATGCTGGTTCCAGAAGTTAGAAATAATTTTCTAGGGTGTTGTTCTATTTGTTCAACTCTTTTTGGATAAGTTCTCTAATTTTGGGCATTCCAAGGTATTTTGCTGAGGGCCCCCTCTGTTTCCTGTGTGAGCTGCACTGTTCAGGACCAGACAGAGGCTTGGTTTTCAGGGTGACTGCACCTTGCACATGTGGGAGAATGCAATGGCTTGGTCATCAGAGCTACAAAAGCCAAATGCAGAGTTTGGTCTTTTTCAGGGTCTTCCTCAAAAATTTGTTTGTAGCTTGTTTATATCTCAGGGGTAGAGGAGTTTCTTTCTAATTTTTAATTTGATGGTAGTGACTTCATCTCCCTCCTTTCTCTCTTTCCTCTCGTTCAAAACTGGAGAAGATAGTTCTTTAGATGTACAGAGCTGTCATTTCCCTCTTATTTCAGAACATGAACATGGATTGGCCTGGCTGTTCCACAAGCCTCATTAGCAACATCATTAGTGCTTGGGCTCATTTTACCCAATGGCACTGGCACTTAGTGCTATGGTTTAATGGCAAGGTGGTGATTTGGCCAAGGGTTGGACTTGATGATCTTGGAGATCTTCTCCAAACTTAATGATTTGGTGATTCTCTGATTCTAAAGACAGGCCTGCAGTCCAAAATATGTGTCTAGGTCCCACACATAGCCAGCAGAGACAGATACCTCCAGAAGTGATACAATCCATCCAAAGAAAAGCAGGAATGAATGACCCTCTAAAAGCCTCTCCTCTCCCCCTTTCTAATGATTATTGTCTAGATGAACAGCTTAGACCAGACAATTAGCTTAGACTAGATGCTTAACATTTAGGCAGCTAGAATTAATATGATGAATCCCTTCTATGTGCTCAGATAATGACTGTAGCCTTTGTGTCTCAAATTTTAGCTCTGCAATATGTTTTCATAGGTGTTCAGATTCTGCACTGTGCTCTCAGATTAATTTCTACTCCCAAGGCTTAAAATACTTGCCTCCCATTACTGTTCATTGTCATAAATATGTCATGGCATAATATAGCTGTCTGTACCCATAATGAAATCCTTCTGCTTTAAGATTCAAGTCCACAGCCCATACAGGACTAATATTGCTGAAAATCACCCTAATAATGTCACAGGGACTCTTGTGCTTGTGAACCTTTCTGTTATGAGCACAGGCTCTTGGACTGAACCTCCAGCCAACGCAGGTGCAAGTAAGATTTTAACATATTTTTATAACTTAGACAGGGAAAGAAAGAAAGAGAGAAAGAATGAAAGAGAGAAAGAAAGAAAGAAAGAAAGAGAGAGAGAGAGAGAGAGAGAGAGAGAGAAAGAAAGAAAGAGAGAGAGAGAGAGAGAAGAAAGAAAGAAAGAAAGAAAGAAAGAAAGAAAGAAAGAAAGAAAGAAAGAAAGAAAGAGAAAGAAAAGAAAGAAGCACTCCAAAGTGATATCTGTAATTACAACGTTCCCAAAAAGAATTAATATAACCTGCTAAAAAAAATCCCTCACTTGTATTAGTCCTCCCATATTCCTGATGAATTCGTTTCAAGTTCTTTCTACTTACATTTATTTTTACCGGAAAGATGATCTTCAAATTTCCAACCTAAGCCTCCCTGGTTAAAATACTAATACTTTTATTTTGTTATCTCTCTATTGGATATGGGAAACCAACCTTCCTTCCTAAAAATTGTTATAAAACTTCTATAAACTCATTATGCCTTTTACTATGCTAACTGAAGTGTCTGCAGTCTTTCTGGGCTGAAATTGGGATATATGAAATATGTTTTATTAAATGGCATTGCTGGGGAAAAAATGGGTTTTAATAATAGGGTTTACAGGGAAAAAATGTACACAGACCAAATATATTATAATTTCTAAGGGAAAGCTAAAAATTTAGTAAAAGTTTGGTATTTAGTCAAAATGTGTTATTTGTCAATGAAAAAGGGAGAAAATAGAACAAATGAAAGCTTCTGTTCTGCCCTCTCAACCTATTTCTTACAGAAATTATTGTCATTTTAAAGCTTATTTCTAACCCAAATATTTCCAGAAACTGTAGGTATTTGACATTTTTCTTCTAGCCTGCTTCTAGTGAAAAATCACTCAGTCTCTTTGTGAGCCTGTTCCCAGGACCAAAGAACTGTTCTCATTGGGAAGAAATGATAATAATAATAGCAGTAAAGTGGAGTTCCCTGAAAATTTTATTTTGAGGCAGTTCATTTTATGCCCTAACTTTATTTTTGCAGAAGAAAAGGATGATTTGTCTTTGCAGTGACTGCAGGCCAAGGAGGGAGAGCGAAGCTGAGAACCTCCCCATCCGTAACAGCGATGATCTGAATAGAGTTCAAGTTTATTTGACTAATTCTTTCACCACTTGTCAGAGAACATACTTTTGTTTGTGGTAACAAAAAAAGCTCTTTCCTCCCCCGTTTCTCCTGCGAGTAGCACAAGCACTTGTGTGGAGCACAAATTACCGTAACCATTATGATGTTTGCTGTCAAACTCATTTATTTATGCAACTGCTGTGGAAAGGCCTGGGGCCCAAAAGCAACCCTGAAAGATTTCAGAGCCCTGGTGTGGGGTCATGAAAGGGAAGGTGAGGGGGAGGGAGAAGCCTCCACTGGTTATGAGAAAGGAACTGACACAGGAAATGGTCACATATGGCACAGATTTATTGTGTCCGGGACTTTCCATTCAAAACTCATTATATCCACAGCTCAGAGCAGTGCCTGGCACAGCCACATTCATTTTTAGGTCTGGCATCTGACAAAACTGCTGTTCTGCTTTCAGGTGGTGGTAGATGTGGTAGTTTTATCATTTCTAGGCCAGAGAGATGGTGACTGGAATTGTGTTGGCAAAAGCTCTGCTGTTTGCTGCCCCTCATCTTTATTTTGAGCCACAGGTATTGGTGTGAATAAAGCTTCAGTCAGTGAGGTTGCTGGTAAGGATAAGAGGAAAATCCTCTTAAAAACACCTAAAGGAAATCAGGTTTATCTTCAAGGGGAAGAAAATGGGAAAAGCTTTGGTAGTGACACTAGAAAAGAACTGATACTTGTGGAAGAGCGTGTTTTTCAAAGGTGAAATAATAGGGACAAAAAGATGTTTCTCTTTGTATTTTTATTTGTCTTTCCTGGGAGACAGGACCCATCTTACACAAAGATGGCTTTTTGGATGATGGTTAATCACTTCAAGAGGTTTGTGAGAATAGTTTGTTTGTCTTACCTGCTTCATGAGATCATCTAAAAGCACCAGTCCACACTGTTTAACCATTTTTATCTCCATGCACAATAAAATATCTGGTAACACTTTTGTCACTGCATTGGATTTGTTCCTGAAATAAGTATTATGGGGACCTTTGTGTTGTCAGGACCACTAAAATTATCCAAGTTCCCAAATCATTAATCATAATGCAGAAAAAAATCCTTCCCAATTCTGCCTTTCTGATTTAGTAAAATTATGGACAAGCTTCTCTGGGCCAGTGCTGGCAGTAGCAGGAATGGGTCTCTACCCAGACCAGCAGCACTGGGGTATGGACACTGGAGCTTCCTATTGCACCAAGAGTACAGCTCCAAACCCACTTTTGTCCCAGCCAACACAGAAGTACCCAAAATAACTCCTGGGTGCTTTCCAAAAATCATCATGGGTCAGAAGCCAGTTCAAAAATGCAGTTTGGAAGTGATCACTGTCTTCTGGAGGGTCCATGGCTTTAATACTATGGAAGTGCTATGCCAGCTGGCCTCAGGGACTAGAACCTGACTTGGCACCGATTATTTTATAAGTTTTGATGGATAAAACACTCCAGAAGCTCAGTTCCTGCTGATTCTTCTGGACACAAGTATTTCCAAGTGTGGCACCTTGTAATCCAGAAGATTTGTGGAATTATAAGGAAAATCCCTTTCCCCAACCTGGTCTGGGCAACCTCACTAAAGGGCCCTTCCAGATTTACTCACCCACCTCCTTTGAGAGGGATCAAGATATTTTCTCCTGGCTGAGTTATTATTCTCCCCCCTGCTTTTCATGGGTTTGTGAGACAGGTTTGGCATTTTCTCTCAAATACAAAGACCAACAATGATCTCTCTGACTCAAGAGGTTCCTGACATGTAAATCAGTGAAAGCTTGTGGAGCATTTTGGGTGAGCATTGCTATACAAATGCTTGGTTCCCATACTCTTTTTGATCCCTGTTGGAGAGCATTCTGACCTCTGAGATTTGCTGGTCTCTCTTTTTAAGACTTTACTGGCTCACTGATGCTTTGAGGTCAAGAATGAATTATTATTATTATAGTCTCTGGGAACTGTAAAAGTGTAATTTTTTGTTCATGACTGGGACAGATATATTGTCATCTGTAACGTGTGCCTTCCCTCTCAAGCATGGGGAGCTCTGAAGTGTTGATGCAAACATAAAAATGTATAACTGTATGAAAGTGGCAAGTAACACTTGATTTTACAGAGAATAATCAGTTTCAATATGTGTGGCCATATCAAAGCATGAACACAATGTATGCAAGAGCAAATATTTAATGTATTACAACTGTTTTTCTTTGGATTTGCATGTGAAAGGGATGGGTGAATGCAGATCTCAGGAGGTGTAAGAAGAGAGTTTTACCACAGAGCTTCATTCAAAGGAAGCACCAGTAACTGTCTTTTCTCTACTTGGACACCTAATTTTACAAACCTTGAAGGAACATAGTATTTTTGAGTCCACAAATGTGGCTAAAATTGGCTGGGGAGGGTCAAAGTTTTTTATAGAAGAACGATAAACAGAGAGTATAAAACCCCCACACAGAGTGATGTTATGAGACTCATTTCCTTCCAAAATAATTTTCTTTAAAAGAAAGAATTAACAGCCTAAAGCAGTCACTCTATTTTTATTTACATGGTCCCTGCTATGAGTACATATTTATGTGTATGTGTGTTCCCATGTTTTAACCCCAGCTGGCAACTCAACCTCACAGAGCCCCTCAGTCACTCAGCCCTGGTGGGATGGGAGAGAGAACTGGAAGTGAAAAAGGGAGAAAACTTGGGGGTTGAGATAAAGACCTTTAAAGAGGGGAAGTAAAAGTTGTGTAAGCAAGCAAAGCAAAACAAATAATTCATTGACCACTTCCCTTGGGCAGGGAGTGTTCAGCCACTCCAGTGAGACTCCATCACAGGTTGCAGTGACTTGGGAAAATAAATGCCATCACTCCAAATGTCCTCCCCTTCCTGCTTCTTACCCCAGCTTTATATGCTGAGCATGATCTGGGATATCCCATGGGTCGCCTGGGGTGAGGTGTTTGGGTTGTGTCCCCTCTCAAATCCGTGTGCGTCCCCAGCCCATTCACTGGTGGGGTGAGGAGTAGAAAAGGCTTCAACTCTGTGCAAGCCCCTCTCAGCAATAATCAGAGAAAACATCTCTGTGCTGTTAACCCCATTTTCAGCACAAATCTAAAATACAGCCCAAAACAGCTACTGCAAAGAAAATTAACTCTGCCTGAACCAAAACCCAGCAGATTTGTACACAAACACGTGAGAAACATTTGTACCACTGTGCCTTCCACTGCAACTGAACTCAGAATAATTTACCTTTTCTGGATTTCCAAGGTGCTATTCCTGGGCCCTTTTTTTTCTCCCCTTTATTTCCCATTTGAATGTCAGCAGGTCAAAAGGAACAGTTAATGCTGATGAATATTTCCCTCTCAGCAAAGATATGTGCTGGCCAGCCCAAGGCCAATGAATCGCGATTTCTAAACAGTGTCCCATTTATCTCTCCCCTCCCCATTTCTCCCCTCCTTGCTTTTATATTTTTGTAGCTATAATTGTAGTTAAATTAGAAATAACTGATGGGCAAATGCAGTCCGATGGAAAGAAAATTGTGGGAGATTTATTTTATTTTGATAAAAAACTGACATTGCCTTTTGTTTTTGTCAGAAAGAGACTCTATTTTTCCTTTTACCATGAATTGTGGAATCTATCACGAAATGGGTAAAAATTATTGAAGCAAATGGTGGTGTTAACCTGAAGGGGAAAATCATTAATGTTGATGTATTTCATTCAATTTTAAATGTAGAATTTATTTTATTTTATTTATTTGGCATTGGGGAACAAGGGAAAAGCCAGGAGACTTGTACAGGACTCTATGTGCCTTTAAGTCAGAACATCTATTTTAAAAAATGCTCTTCTCTCCTTCCACCTCTCTCCATTTTTCTAAATAAAGGATATGATGTGGTGATGGTGGCAGTGGTGGAGGTTTTTCCCTAAGCAAAGAGGGCCCCCTCGGCGCGTTATTCTTTTCAAATGTGAAATGAGGTGGAAAATCCTCATTTCACGACAGGAAGGACAAATATTGACACAAAGTTAATATTTGTCAGGAGCCCTAGAAGCAACCTGAGTGCTAAAATCTCATCTAGATATATGTGCCGATGTGTTTATGTATATAAATAAATAATAAATTTGCCTTGATGGTGGGTGGAACCTGCAGAGAGCAAAGTGTGCTCGCTGAGGTGGAGGAATTATCTGCAGAGGGTGAACACCCACACACATTCCACCTATCATTTCTCTCTCTTCTTGTGTGGAGCAGGACAAACAGGTGAATTCAAGAGCCCAAAGCACACGTGCCCCCTTCCTCTGCCTGGGTACACAAGATCCCAGCATGAAGTTCAACAATATGTGAATATCTTCTCCCTCTTTCCCACACATTTCTAAGGACTATAGTTGACTCTTTTCCCCTGATTTTATTCTCCCTCTCACACATTGTGTGTGTGTGTGTGTGCAAACACATACAAATAGAACCTGTGTAATCCAATTTCACCCATGGCGGGGGGATGCTTCTGGAATTTATCACTGCTATTGTTCATCACCAATGTAAATAGCACATGTCAGCTCAATATTCAGTGGTCACTCAGTATTTATTAAGTCCTGTCCACTCTGGCCTTTTTTAGAGGAAAGCCCTGGGGCAGATTATCTGCTGGCCGTGACACACGGTGTCACTTATCTGTTCTCATTGATTATCAGAGTCAGCTGTGGCCAGGACTCACTTTTTTCTTCTCCTCTTAGACCCCCTCTTACAAGCACCCCTGCTTGGATTTTCATGAGGAAATAATCAGATTAGGGCTTCAGTGGCGAGTTCATATGGAGTTCTCTTTCTCCAATGTGCTACTAACCGAATAAACGTGTTTTGTGGTAAATTGTAAATGACATTATGATTACTAAGGCCAGCATGGGTTTCATTTAAAAGTGATCGAAATTGCAGGCTGCAGAAATTGTGACTGGCAGTTAAGGCCATTTGGAAGAAGACAAGCAGTGATGCGTGTGTGTGCACGGGTGTGAGTGTGTGCAGGAAACCAAGCCAGCCCCCTTTGCAAGGCAGGCGGGGCTAAGGAAAGTTCTGAGGAATCATGAAATATCATCAAATCCCATTTGTAGACATGAGAAATGTCACCAGGGGGAGATGGGGTGTTTCCAGGAGAGCTCTGGATGAGATGTGTCAGCCTTTGTGGGCAGGCTGCTGGCGGCACAGTGCGTCCTCCCAGAGCTCCGGGACAATTCTAATGTCTCTGAGCACAGCATTTCCACTTCTGTTCTGAACAGAGCTGTCCCTCACTCTCTTTTTGCCTCCAGCACAAACTGACAGCAAAATACTACAGCAAAATACTTACTCTGAAAAGCAAAAAAAAAAAAAAAAAAAAACAACAGGGAAAAGCAAGAAAAGGGAAGCAAATTTGTAAGCTGGTGTCTAAAAATAGAGGGGTTTGTACAGATCCCATCTCATTTGGACATCCTCCCTGAGCAGAGCTCAGCATTTATGTAATTCCATTGCTTCCCTCAGGGACGTGCAGAGGGAGAGCTCATTCTGGGGAATGTTCACAGACCACAGGCTGCACATGATGATTCCCCTGGAAATACATGGTAGGTGAGAACGCACAGGATCCAGGCTTTGAGATGTAACTAAAAGCAGAGCCCAGAATTATTTAATGGAGTCACAGAATGGCTTGGGTTGGAAGTAACCTTAAAGATCATCCCCAGGTAGGCAGGGATACCTTCCACTGCACCCCGTTGCTCAGAGCCCATGCAACACTTCTAATAGTTATTTTTTAGGAGTCTGCTACTTTTATCTAGCAGAAATTTTCACATAATGTGTCCTTGATAAGGGATGCCTTTTGCCCTAATGTCCTCTTATTCCTCCAGAAGTGTGTGGCTCTCAAGGATGTTGCTGTCCCTTATTTTTTATGTGAACTGAATAAATGTCCCTACGTGCTGAATGAGGAGCACAGAGTTGGTTTGGACATTGGCCATGCTTTGCCCAACATGTTTGTGAGCACAGCTGACTAAGGAAGGAGCAGGCTAGGTGAGAGAAGGAGAATTCTAGCTGACTACAGCAGCAAATTCCTCCTTAGATTTTATTTGAAGAGAGGAAGGAAAAACAGAAACCTACATCTTTTTTCTAAGATGCTCCAGGCAGAAATGTTTATGTTTTTGGTGCCTGTATCTGAACTAATTTACTTTTATTCTCTCTTTATAATCAGTAGTGATCTCATCGTTACAGCCTGAGGCACAGTTTCTCTCATCTTAAAGCAGAGACCTGTATTTAGTCAGATGGAGCACACTATAAATTTATAGCACCATTCAGGACTTTTGACAAAGGTATGGAGTGGCAGCACAAGGAGGGATGGCATCACACTAACAGGGGTAGGGTTAAATTTGATATTGCAAAGAAATTCTTTACTGTGAGGATGCTGAGGCATTGGTTGCCCAGAGAAACTGTGAATTCCCCATCCCTGGAAATGTTCAGGGTCAGGTAGGATGGGGGCCTGAGCAACCTGGTCTAGTAGAAGGTGGTCCTTTGCAGGAGGGCTGGAACTAGATGATATTTGAGATCCAACACCTTACAACCCAAACCATTCTGTGAGTCTATGATTCTAACTCAGAAGACTGTGTGGATTACATCTCTTCTCTCTAGAGCCTTCCATAAAAGGATCCTCTTGACTTGTCTGCAGAGGCACTTGGGAGGGGATTTGGTTGGAAATCCTGAGATGTGTGTAATGATCTTCACTCCTGTTTTGAAAGAACAAAGTGTTACCTAAAGTGGCTTTTGCATTCTCATTCATTGTGTGTTACACCTACAGATGTTGCAGCTACCAAAAGAAGTCCAGGTGACACTCTGCACTTGTGTTTAAGTGACAGGATCCCACCTGTGGTCAATAAAATTATAGGATTTTAAAAACCAATCCAGATGACTAAACAGAAGTATTTTAGCATGAATTTCATTGGTTTTAAACTGTTTTGAATAGATGGCTTGGGAATTGGGTGTGTTTCAGTTACACAAATGTGTGTTTAGTGTGATTTCTGATGCTCTGGGGTGTTCTTGCAGGGCATATGTCTTCTATAGACCCTGTCACATGTCTCAGGTACCTCAAGACATCCCAAACAAACTAGACACCTGCCTGTGAGCAAATGGTTGAAATTCCAGATTTGGGAGTTTGGACATTTGGAACACGTGTGAGAGTCTCCCATATTTGTAGGTATCTGAATCTGATGGTTTCTTTCAGCTTCTCACTTGATGAGGTGGTTCATCACTGGAGTACCTTAAGGATGCTCTGGTCCTTTCTAATGTTTTCTGTTTGAAGTGCAGTCTCTATGAGTGGGATGAGACAGCATTTTGTAGGGTTAAATTATCTTTGCAAAGACTTGCAGTCGTGCCCTGATTCATCACCCTGCTACAGGCTTGGGGCCAGGGAAAATGTAGAAGGAACAAGGACATAGGGACAAAGTGCTGGGTCAGACAAAAAGTCTGTCTTGCATGTATTCTCTTTCAATGGACATTGTAGTTTTATACGTAGAAAGAACAAGGTAGGTGCATGTGATGCTTCTCTGTCATTTGTTTTCAGTCCTCAACAATCTTCAATTCCAGGACATCTAGAAGTAGATGCAGTTTCTACCTATTTAATATCTTTCAGTGTCCGGGCTTCTCTTGAAACTATGTAAAATTTTAACACTGACAAAGTGACTTTTAATTTGTTCTGGGAAAATAAGGTCCTATTAAAAATTTTTTGAGATGATGTCTGAAACAATTACTTTTTTTCCCCCATCTCCCTTTATTCTCTTCCAGGAATTTACAGAGATGACAGTAAGTGCCTCTTCAAGCCCTCAGTACAAGGCTACTTCTGCAAACAGACAGATCATGCACTTGTCATCTTAGAAAACTTGGATTCCAGTGTGGACAGCCAGAGACTGTTCCCAGTGGTTACAATGACTGGAAGCTTTATGGACACCTTCACTGATGAGACACCAGATTCTTTGTGTCACCCTGCAGAGCATCGTTCTTCTTTCTTCTCTGTTCTGCCCTCCACCAAACTCACCACAGTCTGCTTCCCAGACCTGGCACCTCTGGCTTTCAGACTCTACCTTCTCAGTGGCCAAAACACAACCAGGCTGCCCCTTGCCATATTCTTCTTTGAACCACTCAGCCTTCGTGTTTTCATTCAAGGGAATTATGTCTCTCCGACCCCATCTCCTTTTTCACTGAACTCAGGGGCAGGAGCCAATTACTTCAGCTTTGAGGACAACCTTCTCTATGTTCTCCTCCATGAGAAGGAACCTGTGGAAATAGTTGCTGGCCTGTCCCTTCTTGTGGCTTTCACTGTAACTGAGGCTGCTGGGGAAGGGGGTGAGGAAACCCTAATACATCAATTGGCTGATTTCTTGAAGATTGGTCATGACCAAGTCAGAGTGGTCTATAATGTGCTGGGAAGTGAAAGCACTTTGCAGGTGATAGCCAATGCCAGCAAAAAGAGATATCACTGCCCTAACATGGCATTTTGCACAGCCTTTCAGAGCAGATACAGCCCAAAGGAAGAGGGGACACAACCAGGGAGCACCCGAGCTCTGCATCCACCTGATGGGGCTGGTCCATCCAGAGTGCTGATCATTGAGCTTGGTGATCTTCCAGGTCATCCAAGAAATGAGCTGACAAGTGACAGCCTAAAGAGTTTGGCCAGAACAATTATCAACACTCATCAGACTGGAGACCTTCAGAGTGGCCTTGGCTTGCCGGTTGACACCTTAATGGTGACTCAGTCTGCTTTGCTGTCCCCAAGAGAAGGTAACAGTAGGTAAGTAGCAGATGTATCATCACCAGATACTGACTGAAGTGTAGCGAGGCACTTTGTCCACTTGATGTTCTTGTTAAGCTCTCCATTGACTGAATTATGACTAACCATGATGAAATATGTTATAAAGTTTCCATGACTTGCCCAGAGAAGCTGTGGCTGCCCCATCCCTGAAAGTGTCCAAGGCTGAGTTGGACAAGGCTTGGAGTAACCTGGTCTTTTGGAAGGTATCCCTGCCCATGGCAGGGGGTGGAACACAATCACCTGTAAGATCCCTTCCAACCCAGACCATTCCATGATTCTGTGATGTCAGAGCTATGCCCAAGTACTAGCTGGATTCCCAAGCATCAATTACCATGTTTTCTGTTGGTGCTCATGAGTCTCTGGAATGCAGAGGTGTCAGTGGTGCCTTAAATGAGGAACAGAATTCTTGGAAGTCTGCCTTGAAACTATAGAGAATCGGGTAAATTCAGGCTATCATAGCTCTTAAATTCGAAACAATTAAATCTATGAATGTCTATAAATTGATGTGGCAGCAGGGGTGCATTATTAAAGATGGGTTGTTGCATTAACCATCTTGAAGATCTAAACATTTATTCATATATTTTAAATTTAAGGCTTGCAGGATAGATGCCACTACTCTTCACCTTGATGCCTTAGTATTGACTCTAAGTGTTGATTATTTTTATCCAAAAATCTAGAAATCTGTTTGGTCTTGATGATTTAGTAGCTGGACACATCCAATACTACCTGAACATGTGCCTAGATGTTGGATTCTATTCCTGTTCTTTCTGTCACAAATACTTGCCCATTTCCTCTTGTCACCCTCTACCTCCAGATTCCCATGAGACCATCTAGTTTCTTTCCTCCACTTTTACATCAGTAGCTTTCTGGGCATTGACTTTTCCTCCTCCTTCTCCAGATACTACAAAGTAATCAAATCACCTCACTGTCTGCTTTGGAAAAAAATCAAAAGATTTGAGTTCTGGTGAGTCTTTCTTTCTTTCTTTCTTTCTTTCTTTCTTTCTTTCTTTCTTTCTTTCTTTCTTTCTTTCTTTCTTTCTTTCTTTCTTTCTTTCTTTCTTTCTTTCTTTCTTTCTTTCTTTCTTTCTTTTCTTTCTTTCTTTCTTTCTTTCTTTCTTTCTTTCTTTCTTTCTTTCTTTCTTTCTTTCTTTCTTTCTTTCTTTCTCTCTGTTTTCTGAATCTGTTTGGAAGTAGGCATGACTAAAAGTCAAGGTTTCCTTCTTGGCGGATTCCCCAACTTTGGACATTTTTAAGATTCAGCTGCACAGGGTGCTGGGCCACCTTGATTGTACCATGATTTTGCAAGAAAGGTTGGACCACAGGCTCATTCAGGTCCCTCCCAACCTGGTATTCTGTGGTTGTATGGAATCGGTGCCAAATGCAAAAGTATTAAATGGTATTAAATCCCATTTTCTACTGGCACAATTCAATGATTCCATTAGCCCATTCTCCCATAGAAATAGGAGAGGTCTTCTGTTTGCTCACTGTATTCTTTAATTCCTTTTCAGTTCTGACTCTCCAGACCCAGTTCCCTCTGTTTGCCCAGATCCTACATCCCACATGATCTGGGCCCCTATGTTTGTCTTTTCTGTTGGTAATTTATCAGCCCACAAAAACTTCCATGCATTTTATCAGTGGTGGCTTTATATTTGTATCTCCATGCAGATACAGCAACAGACGTGCATCTCATTTTGACAGAACAACACAGGATACTCCTTTGCTTTACAATAATTTCCCCCTGGAGCTCCCTTTTGAGCTCTGCCAGTTGCAGAGTTCTCAGTCAGTTTTGTATATACTAAATTTTATTGATATTCAATACCAAGACTCATTTTTTGAAGGTCTTTTTTTCTTTCTCCTCTACAGCAACAAGCAGCCCTTTCTCTCCCTCCTTCCTCTGTCCCTGTCTTGCTCTTTTCAGCCTCTTACAGCCACTATTTGCACAGCCCAGATGTCAGCTCTTATCTGCAGAGGAGGCTGTGAAGAGCAGGGCTGGGATGGGAGCAGACAGCAGTGTATTTCAGCATCAGATCCTGAAACTGTATTAAAAGCATATGGATAATATGAAAAAGGTAATATCCCATCTGTTTTTAATAGGGGACATAGGATTTGATGTTTGGCCATCTTATTTTGTCCTCTCTTGATATTGCACAATGTTATTTTTTGATATTGTGCACTACTGAGGCTTATCCAAGTATAAGTATATTCCATATATTCCATCTATGCAAGAAAGAAATTGGATTTGTCTAAGAATTACCCTCTGAAATTAATACCACATCCTCTCCCATTTACTGCTGACCCATGGACCATCCTGATGTCTGCCAGCGATACAAACTCTGTTCACATGCTTAACTTTTCTAGTAGACACTGTGTGGTTTGTGGTGGAAAAGCAGCCAGAAGGAGGACAATGGTCTGTGACTGTAGGAATCTCTGTTTTGTTGTTTTGTTTTTGTTTGTTGGTTTCAGCTGTAGGTGTTTGTTTGTTTGTTTGTTTGTTTGTTTGGGGTTTTGGGTTTTTTGGGAGGGGCAGGATTTTATTTTTGTTTTCTTTTGGGTTGGGTGTGTTGTTTTGTTTTGTTTTGTTTTGTTTTGTTTTGCTCTTGTGCTTTTGGTTTTGGGGTTTTGTTGGTTTTATTGTGGTGCTGCATCAAGCTCAATGAGGAATTCTTAAGTGCAAGATCAGATCTTAAATCAGGGCCAATTCTGAAGATATACTGTATTTTGGATCAGCTGAACCAACATCACTGTTGTGAGTGGGACTGTTTGTGCTACACTGAAGGACACTGCAAAATGGGACAACAGAAAAATTATGTGGGAAATTTTACAGTGGTTTGTGAGGCCCTGGCACAGGTTGCCCAGAGAAGCTGTGGCTGCCCCTGGATCCCTGACAGCATCCTGGGCTAGGCTGGATTGGAACAACCTGGGCTAGTGGAAGGTGTCCCTGCCCATGGAAGGGGGTGGAACTGGATGATCTTTAAGATCCCTTCTAGCCTAAAGCATTCCATGATTTACATGATCCCAAGAGACCATTTAAAGGAGGGAAGCACCATCTTCTATGTGCCAGCAAGGAAACCTTGAGGCTGCCTTTTTTCAGGCAGAAATGACATCTCCACACTGGGACTGCTCTCCCAGCTGTGGTTTGTCTTCCTGTCTGTGCATACTCTGTGAAAAGATTCCAAGCAGCAAGGAGTTCCCTAGGATGGAGGCTGTTTTACTACAGACACAAGAGCACTGCTAAAAGCCTTGGATTCACTGTCCCAGTTATGGAAAGACCTGGGATCTTTATTGAAGAGAACACTCACATCACCAGATCATAGGACTGGCTCAGAACTCACCCACCCTCAGCTACTCGGGCTCCTCTGCACTGTTATTTATTGCTCCCCATCAGTCATAGCTTTTCTGGAATTACTCATGGCTGACATTTCCGATGCAATAAAGCCACAGATAACCTGTGAAATGAAATCAGGGTTTTCCTGTTGGGACATGTACTGTCCCCAGTGTCTATCCGTCTCCATTTAAGCAGCACATGCTGGCACAGGCACAGATAATGGGGCTGGGATTACAAGTCAGACAAAGTATTCCAGTGTATTTTTCTGTGGAAGGAAAAGAGGAATGTTTTCACACCTGAGTCATGCAAAACCCAGTAGGACCATCAGAAATACACAGAACCTGCACTCCTGCCAGGCCCATCTCCTTGGGCTGTCAGACCAGTGAACTGTCCTGCATCATTATCATTCTCAAAGACTCTCTGAAGGGAGGTTGGAGCCAGGGGAGGGTTGGTCTCTTCTCCCAGGGAACAAGTAACAGGATAAGAGAAAAGCCTTCTCCTTCAAGTTGCATAAGGGGAGGTTTATGTTGGATATTAGGGGAAAAAAATCTTTCACTAAAAGAGTGGTCAGGCATTGGGACAGGCTGCCCAGGGCAGGGGTGGAGTCACCACCCCTGGAAATGTTCAAGAGGTGAATGAATGGGACATCTGGGGACATGGTTTGGAGGTGAACTCGGTGGTGCTGGGTTAATGGCTGTACTAAATAGTATTAGAGGTATTTCCCAACCTTAATGATTTTATGGTTTTGTAACACAACAACAACTACAAAAAGATCTTTATTCAGCACAGACTGGAGGTTCATTTGCAGCCCAGGACAGTGAGGCTAAAGGGGAGCCTTGGAAACCCTGCCGTGTTAAGGTATTAGTCAGTAGGTCTGTATATCACACTGCCAAGCCTTTAAAAAATATGGCTTGTCTGTTATGATTTGAAGTGCTTTTATACATGATTTTAATTTAACTCCTTTGTTAGGGTCACTTCAAGCACGGCTCATTAATTTGTCAGGAGAAGACAGAGGTGATTGCTGTGACTGCTTTAGTCTTGCACAGCTGGAGAGTCAGAGATGTCTGTCACACAGTTTATCTTCCAGTAAAATGCCTGTGTGTAATAGATACTGTGATGTATTAACAGATAGAAATCCTGTTTTGCAAAATCTTCCTAATATCAACATAAATAGGAAAGAACAAGAAGCACAATGATGAATATATTGTGTGTCTTTGTGCAGGCGCCTTTATGCAAAATCAGGATTATAATTCTGGACAGTTGTCTAGAATCCATTTAGTCCCTATGCCCACTCTACTTCAGGGTGCTTTGCTCCTTCTTAATTGACCTTTAACTGGACACAAACTGAAGTATTTTTGTTAAGTGTTATGTTTGAGGTAGCATATGAAAAATGGTGCTTGTGCAGGAAATTTGAGGCTCACAGCAAGGAATAAAAGGGAAGCAAATTATCAAAGAATGGCTCATTCCAACAACAATTCCCATGCACTGCACTAAATGAGATATTACAACTAATTCCCTGTGTCACGTGGCACAAATGCAGGCAGCAGGGGTGGAGTTCAGACTAGATGAATTCTGAACCCTCCTAACCCCAAAGTTCTTGGATTTGGTAACTTTTATGAAGATTTCAGGCAGGCTGCTCTGTGGAATTGCAGAGGGTTTTATAAAAAGACTTGACAGCTCTTTTCCAGCATAAGTATACAAGTTTTTCCTCCAGTGAGCAGGCAAAGGCAGGATGCTAAAAATCTCCATGTCAAGAACTGCAGATATTGTAGCATCTTAGGTTATTTCAAAGTTTTATTTGCTACACTCCTCAAGTGAAAGTGTGGAAGTGATGATACTCAGGAACTTAAAGTAAGCTTAAAATCTCCTTTAATTTAAATTTATTTAATTTTAGGTTAGATATTCACAGGGTTAGATTCAGGTTAGATATTCAGTGTAGGGGGCATATTCTTAAGTAGAATATGCCAGTCACTCACAGCTGATGTACAAAAGAGGACAAATTCAGTTCAAGTAAGTAAAAGGAAGGACATTTTAGATGATCATGGAAACTGAGTTTATTTTAAGAAATAAGTAAGAGAATCATAAAACCATTTAGTAAAGAGTTTGTTTAACTTGGCAAAGCTAATCTGGAAGATTTCATTCTAAATGTGAAAATATGTTGCAAGACTAAATACCAGTGAGGAATCTCTTGATAGTAATGGCCAATGACAGCACAGGAACAAAAGCATATAAGGCATTGAGAGGTAAATTTGCATTTAAAAATAGAAGCAAGTTCCTCCTCAGATAATAAACTAGAAGAGCTTTGCAATAGAAATGGAAAGAGAACTTTCACATTTCCATTCAAGACTATTTTCTATATTTTTTTCCACACAAGGCCAAAATTATATTAATAATTTTATTTATTTATTTTATTTATTTACTTAATCGTTAGGGGTTAGTTGAGGTGGCCAGCATCTCTCTTACAGTCTAGTTAAAAGATGGGAAAGTGCACATGAAAAACTTAGAGGGTTTTCCATCAGAGGGAATTCTGGTTCTGTAATGGTTCTTTATGGGAATGATGGGATAAGAAATATCATGAGTATGAAGTGGGGGTTAAAACTTGAACAAAAAGTGTTATGTCATATAAAACTGCTTGATGAAAATTGTACTTTTGGAATCAGGATGAAATTTTTATTGTCAATTCATAATTCTTTTTCTTAGTGGGAAGCTTAGTAGTTGTGGGATGGGCCAGAAGAGGTGAGTGGTCATGGGAACTTCGAGATTCAGACACATCACACATCTTCCCACAGAGAAGGTGGTGACAATGGGTGTAAAAAGAGTTTATGTGAAGAGATTATTCTGTGTCAATAGAATATGTATCTGTCTGAACAATAGTGAAATTTTGGTCTGTTACGAATCTTTTGCTTCTGGTAGAATTAAAATTGGGAATCAAAACTGAATTGCCGATGTAAGTAAGGCCCAGTCATAGTAGGGATGATGATGCTACAAAAAGTCTTTAATTATGGAGAGATTAGGCCCCAGATCTACTGTTTTAGCTTTTTGTTCCTTCATATTTAAATCAAGGAAGAAAAACTCAGGAGACATCGTTTGACCTGAGTCCATGGTCAATAGAGTAATTGCATTGCCGCTTAAATGTTTTTCATTCAGACTGTTCTGAACAAGCACAAAATATGATGTCTGTCCATAAGACTGTTTGGTGTGAAGAGGAAAATACCAAAAGCAGCCTTTCGTTTATGAGCCTTGTGTGAAGCCAGCATTTCCCCATTTCCCCTGCAACTTTTCCAACAAATCTCCAAACTACCTTCCATGGATTTTCACATTGCCTTTCCAATAGTAGTAGATAAATAAAGTAACAGTTTTTCACCACTGCTCCCCTGGGCAGGATCCCTTCTGACAGTGTAGGGTTAAGAGGGTCTATCACCAAGATACATTTCACCTCTAAGCCTTAAATTTTAAACTAAATTTCTGTTGCTATCTAGCGTACATGGTTAATGTATCCAAGAACTTGTCATTCCCACTCAAAGGTGACAGCTGTGAATTACAAGATTCAGGCAATTAGGAGTCCTACCCCCCACATAGCTTTGGTTGCTTGCTCTGACAATGGCCTTCCAAAACTCAGCTGTCTGCTCTGCAGGAAAGGAGCAGGAGGTAGGAAAGGTACAGGGCGAGCAGGAGAAAGCAGAGGAAGAGGAAGATGGAGAGGGTAGGAGAGATTTGGGAAAAGGAGCACAAGACTTTGCATCTAAGGGAAGAAGGAGGCATAAATTGCCACATATCCCCCGCACCAGTCTTGGTCTTTGAAACGGAAGGGTTTGTGGTTAATACATCTCAGTTAAAATAAAGAGGATCAGCTCAAGGGAAGTTATTCCCTATTCCAGTGCTCCCTCAGAAGTTAACATTGTCCAGATAGATGCAGGAGATCCAGCAGTGTCCCTGCCATGCTTCTCAAGCACTGTAAAGAGATCTGATCCCAGCACTGGTACCCCAGTGCTGTCAAACAAAACCTGCCTTGCCCGTGTCACGCATGAATTTACTTCCTCTCCTAACACCTAACGGGACCTGCGACATAAGCGATGATTTACACGACACAGGTGCTGGCAGAGAGGAGCTGCTGGCCACGTCTCCAAGGGACCAATCCTGTCCCCACTCCTCCTTATTTAACATATGAGTGGTGTCACCTCTATCAGCAGAGCTTGTCTGCTGTGACATTCGAGTGAGTGACGGCTGTGTCAGCTCCCAGGCCAGCCCGCTCTGCTGTCGCATTGCGCTCTTGGCCTCTGCTGCGCGTCTGATGGGAAAGGGGGGAAAAATTCTTCCACATGCTTTGTTAGCAGGAATCTGGTGAGCAAAGGGTTAAATGGCTTGGGGTGGTGGGTGTTTGTGGGGTAGTGTGCGTGTGTATATGTGAGTGTGTGTGTGTGTATATGTATTTTTAAAAAATTACATATATAGATCTAGATATATATATATGTGTACATACACAGGCACCTTGGTTTGGCTGTAGGACCTCGTGCCCGCAGGCCACAGTCACATTATCATCTGGAAATTGGATAACGACAGCACAATGACAAATCCAGGTTGCCTGCAATAAGGTGCTAATCCCTTTGCTTTAATATCGGAGCAGCGTGTAATGATGTTTGGACATCACTCCAGTTTACTGACGACCCCACTGGGGCCGGCAATAGAAGCATACAACTGTCTAACAAGCCATCAGGTGACCGCCGTCGTCAAAGCAACGAGGGATGCAATCTAATCTTCCCTCCATCCCTTCCAGCTCCCAATAAGGACCAGATTATAGAAGTGGCCCATCAATGCTTGGTAACTCGAATCAATTAACGTTAATTCGCACAATGCTATGATGTATTGTGATCACTTTCATTTCGGAGAAGGGGGAAGAAATTGCTATAATTCACCTAAAATGAGGTTGTCTATGGTGCTGAGGTATTAATTGGGTGTCCATATTAAATGGAAAAGGAGCACGGTAGTGAAGGAAAAGTGGATGAGTGACTCTCTTGGCTGCTATTGACCTATCAGAAGAAGACAGTGCCCTTTTCCTTTGCTTTTATCTATTACAGTTTTCCCTATTGCGTGTCAAGTTGATGTATTATAAAAAATTCATTTGGTGACCTTCCACCCCCCTAGCAGATTAAACAATTTCACTGGGATGGCATCATTAACAGGGCCTTGCATTTAATGATGATTTCTCTAAAAGGCCACGGAGATTCGATTTTAAGCTAACAGATTTATTGCACTATTATAACATATCGTAAAAAACTGTACCACCTACGGTCTGGTTTTAGGATAGAAACTGTTTAAGAGTTTATGTGGAGCTTAAAGTGGTATTACCTTGGGATACGCAGCACGGCAAAGCTCTGACCTCCGGCGGGACGCTGTTTACTTTTAATAAAAGACATTTCTCTGACAGTAAACTTGGGGACTGTGTTATGGAGGAGGCCTGGCTTAGCTCCTTGCCACTGGCTTTGTAAACAGCGGCATTTCCACTGATCTACAGCTATTAATGGAAGTCACTAATGAATCTGGAGGATGTTTCTCTCCTATCTGATGCATCTGCTCTGTCCCTCTCCTTCTAAAGGCTTCTGGTGATCCCGCATCTAAACCCTTCATCAGATTCATTCTTCTAGTGAAAGAAGAGCCTAGAGGGGAACTCATAAGAGGAGAGTCTGAGGTCACTGGGTTTCCTCAGCCTGGAGAAAAGGAGATTGAGGGGAGACCTCATTGCAGTTACAATTTCCTCATGAGAAGAAGAAGAGGGCCTGCACTGATCTCTGCTCTGCGGTGACCAGTGACAGGACCTGAGGAAATGACATGGATTGTCTAGGTTGGATGTGAGGAAAAGTTTCTTCACCCAGAGGGTGTCTGGGCACTGAACAGGCTCCCCAGGGCAGTGGTCACAGCACCAAACCTGGCAGAGTTCAAGAAGTGCTTGGACAATGCTCTCAGGCACAGGATGGGATTGTTGGGTCCGTCCTGTGCAGAGCCAGGAGCTGGGCTCCATGATTCTCTTTGATGTCTTTCTATAATATGGAAAAATATGGGAATTGGTTGAAATAAAAGTTATCCTTCAAATATCTTTTTCTGCTTAAAATAGGAATGACCTCAGACTCTTCATTGTCTTCTGATGCTCATGTTGCTCTTCCCCATCTGTATTAATTAGTGACAAGATCTGCAGGGGTGACAAAGCTCCAACAGTGCACCTGAGAGGGCAGAGGTCTGGCTTATTTCATCATCCCATGACATCAGAACCCATTTTCACCCAAAAACTCTGAGTTGCTCACAATCTTTCCAGGGAATATGTACCTACTTTGCCTGCCACAAGTCCTCAGCTTGCCTATGCCCTGTCAACCTCCCTTTCTTGAATCCCTTGCAGTTACCAGCAATCCCCACCTTTTCAACAACAAAGAAAAATGTCTTTTCAGCTGGATCATGATTCATTTAGTCATATTATTCCCTAAATTCTTCCCAATTTCCTTCCCCTTCCAAGGATACATTGATTTTACAGCACATTGCAGACATACCGGACAACTGTTCAATTAATTTCAGTGTCTATTAGGAAATTAAATATGCCAGGGGCTGTTCTTTGGCACCAAGGCCAGCTGACATATTCCAGCATGGCCTCATCCAAACTTCCAAGTGAAAATATTTTCTGACTGTTTTAGCTCCCAGACCATTTGGGAGTTGTTTTGGGCTTTGCCATTGGATCTGTATCACAGCTTAAGAGAGACTGACAATTTAATTGTAGAGGTGATCAGGTGTAAGTGCCAAGGTTTGTTTTTTGGCATAATTTAGTTTTCTAGTAGACACATTGACTTTAATGGACCTTTGACCCAGGCTCTTATCCTGGTCTCCTTCCTCTCGAAGCCAATTGATAACAGTACGTCTTCTTCTTCTAGTTCTTCTTGTTCTTGTTTTTCTTCCAATTTTTTCTTCTTCTTCCTCTTCTTCTTCTTCCCACTACTATTACTGTTGTAGACATTATTATGATGATGTGACATAACTACATTAATAATGATATTACTATATTACATAAGATTAAATATCAGGAAGACATTCCTCTCTGTAAGGGTGGTGAGGCCCTGGCACAGATTGCCCAGAGAAGCTGTGGCTGCCCCATCCCTGGAAGTGTTCAAGGTCAGGTTGGATGGGGCTTGGAGTAACTTGGGATGATGGAAGGTGTCCCTGCCCATGGCAGGGGGTTGGAACAAGGTGATTCTCAAGGTCCTTTCCAACTCAAATCATTCTATGATTTTATATTTTATTATTACAGTTATTATTACAATTGTAAATAAAATTACAAGTTCTCCTTGATTTCCGGGATACTTTATTTCCTCTGTCCCAAATCTCTCCACCAAGTTTCTCAATTAATCCATAATACCTGCAGCAGACCCTCCAGTTTATGCCTCAAACTTCCCTGCTGCTAAAAGATGAGCACTTGTTCTCCTGTGGAGCCTCAGCCTGTTCAGGTGACAGGATCAGGAATGCCTGGTGTCCCTGCTGACTGAGGCATCCCCAGCCTGCTGTGCCCACATCTAGAAGAGCTGCAGGGCACTGAGCATCAGAGCTGCTCCCTGTCAGCAGGGAACTGCCAACCAGACTGCTCCTGCCCAGCAGGACACTCCAGGGCAGTGGAAAACAGCACATCCTTCATGGCTATGAGATGAAGGCAAAGGCAGGTCTTGCTCTGGTCCTTGCTGGGCTACGAGCACTCGTCTACCTCCACCTCCTTATGACAAAGCTGTGCCAGGAAAGGCCTGTTTTCCTTCCAGCATGAATCAGCAGGGGAGCAGCAGGATGCTCCTTTCTCCTCCTCCACACTGACATTGTTTTAAGGAATATAACTTGCTGTGTGCAGGGCTGTGCCCTAAGGCAGGGGTTCTCTCGCAGCGTGAGTCAGGTTGGACCATGTGGGATTTAAACACCACATGCCATGCTGAGTTAACCAAGTTCAAATTACCCAGAAACAGACATTCAGTTTTACATTTCCATTTAAAGTATCCATGTCTAGTTTTGCTTCGTTCTGTTTTCTTCACTGTTATTTTACCAGAGAGTGAAAGAACAAGGAAGAATGGTTCAAAATTAAAAGAGGAGAAAATTGATTAGATGTTAAGAAGGAATTTTTTTACTGTGAAGATTGCACAGTTTGCCCAGAGAAGCTATGGTTGCCCCATCCCTGGAAGTGTCCCAAGTCAGACTGGACGGGACTTGGAACAATCTGGGATAGCGGAAGGTGTCCCTGCCCATGGCAGGGGGTGGAACTGGATAATCTTTAAGGTCTCTTCTAATCCAAATTTTCTATGATTCTATGGTTCTATGATTCTATGATTCTATGATTCTGTGATTTTATGACTCTACTCACCCTAGGGAGTGAGAAGTACTTCCTAGATCCACATTTTGCAGCAGACTTCCTCTATGCACAGTTTTAGCATGTAGAGACTGGGGTGTGAATTCAGGGCATTTTTTTTATTTGTTAAAAAAGCTGAGGTGAGAAAAAAAATTTGAGCCTTACAGAAACAATGCCAAGACTCACCTAAACCTCTCTGTGCTCACCTGGAGCCAGGGAAAAGCCAGTTTGTTGCTCTTCAGCTTGAAAACAGGAATGACTTGGTGTGTTGTATATGACTTGGTGTTTGGTCACACAGGTGAATGCACATTTTTGAAAGAAGGTGGATTACAGCCCCTTATTGATGCCCCTGACACGAATTTCAAACCTAACACCACCTTTGAGACTTTCCCACCAACAAAAATATAAGCTAAAGAACAAAGATAAGAACTACAACTTCAATCCATGAGCTACCTTTCGAGTCTGCACATATCCTTAAAACCTTAGCTGATCTTTCCAGCAGCTGTAGTTCAGACCAGTATTTTCCATCAGCTCAGTATGAACAGTTTCTCATTTGTACTACAGAGTAATACTCTGAAAAAAAATCCACACCGTCACCCAAACTAGAAAAAAAAGAGTTAAAAGCAAAAGAAACTTAAGCTCCATATATCTTGTGTTCATAAACACCTTTAAGCAAACACTAGAGATCAAGGAATAGCTTTTCTTCTTTCATTTCAAGACAATACCAAACCCCCAGCCACTTGGTTGCAATTGCAGATTAGAGCTTTTATATATATATATAAATTATATATATATATGAGATACTAAATGGCACAAAGCACTGGGAGAGGGAATGAAATGATCCAGGCTCAGAATGAAGTGTTGATTCTTTATTCAAATGCAAAAGCACTCTCCTGGGATGTTCTAATTTAAATTTCAGGCTTGTAAAAACCAATGTCTTTCAAGGGGGTGTCTGTAACTGCTTTATTTCAGTCTGCAGACTTTGCAGATTGGGAAGGTGATGGCAGGAAAAGGAAATGCAGGAAACCCTGTAATTGGTGTGTTTGTGTAGAGGAACCAAGACTTCGTTCTTAGAGGAGCTCAAAGGTTGTCAGTGAAAATCTTTCTGCTGGACAGGGAACATTTGCAGGCTCCACTGCTCTCAGTGCACTTCAGTGATGACTTTGGGGCTAAGGCATTGGATTCATAAATCCATAAAATCCCTGTCTCTGCCATTTACTTCCAACATGATACCAGGGACATAAATTGCTTTGATAATTTCTCACTTTTCCATCTGTAAACTGGAGATTGAAACAAAAGGATTTTTTCATACTTTGGTGCTGCTTTCTGCTTGGAAGTGAGAACTCTTTCTTGTTTCCATGAATGCTGCTCTCACCCAAGGAATCAAAGGGTAAATATCATAGTACGTAGGTAGAAAATAGGAACGGAAATAACATCTAGAACTTTATTTCTGATTTTCCTTTTTTTTCCCCCCCACTATTTTTCATGTGAAAGAAATGGAAGCAGACAACATTCAGAAACATGCTTATACAGAAGACCCTACAGCATCTCTATTCAGGTGCAGCCTTCAGATGGAGAAATTGAGAAGCAGCTTCCCGTACAGCCAAAAATCATTTTCCTTGACAGAAAGGTAGAATTTGCCTCTCTGTGGATGGAGACTTTATTTAACTAAGTACTATTTTGACATTTGAGATATTTGGCATGGAGCAAGTTCTGCTGCAGCAATGGCACCAGAGGAATGGGCAGGAACTGATCCCCAGCAAGTTCCACCTGAACACAAGGCAGAACTTCTTTCCCGTGCAGTGCTTGAGCCCTGAATAGATTGTCCAGAGAGGCTGTGGAGTCTCCCTCACTGGGAATATTCCAGAACTGTCTGGGCACAATCCTGTGCCCTGTTCTCTGGGATGACCCTGCCTGAGCAGGGAGGTTGGACAAGATGAGCCACTGTGGTCCCTTCAACCTGACCCATTCTGTGATGTGGCCTCACCTTGAAAAGTTGTGGTGACCTTTGTGACATTTGTAGCATGTGACACATAAATGCAAACTGCCCTCAGACAGGGAACATATATTTATAAAAAAACATTACAGTTGTTAAAACCATCAAAGCTTTCTTTGGTCTTGCTGAGGAGACAAGATCTTAATTCTTCTCTTCTGTTCTTCCTCCCAGGGTGAAAGAATTGACAAACTGGGGCCTCCTGCAGAGCCCTGGGTTGTATCAGCTCATCTCCAGGACTCCTCTGAGGCTGTTCTGAAAGGTTTGGATGTGTTTTCCCATAGCAAGGGTTATGGCAAAGCAGCTATGCAAAATGCTGGTGATAACTCTAGGAGTTCTCCCTGAGAAATACTGCAGTTGAAAACCAGTCTTTGGGCTGAAAATAGAAGGTTGCAGTAGGAGTTTGGTGAACTTCCCAGTCATATGCTACAGGGGAAAAAAAAGCTTTTACTTTTTTAAAAGTATTTTGTGGTTTGGTAGCTTAAAGGAAGCATATCCTATAGTTTGTCTTGAAAAGACATACCTGGGGTCAAAAAAAGAAAGAATGAAGAATTAGAAATCCTAACACTGGTTTGCAATTTATGTTAACTGGGATATTTTCTTGAGACTCCACAACACCTTTTTTATCCCAAAGGAACTGGCTAAGTTCAGACAGAAACAACTGCCTATAGATTATCATTAAGATATTATAATCTGAAATTGTTTTGTTTTTTTTTTCCATGGGGGATCTAAATGTGTCCCTTCTGGTCCTCATTTATCAAAACATATGAACTCATGGAAGACTCATGAAAATTTGTGAAAAACTCTAAACACGTAAGGATTTCCCTCAAGGTTGTGTGAATATGCTTAGACATTGAACCTTGTTTAACAGAGTGCTGAACCAAACACCTGTGGATGGTCATATGCTGCTAAATTAGAAGTTGGAAATTATTATGATTATAGACTTATTAGTTTAATTTCTAAAATATTAAATATAAGCAAGAAAGACACACAATTAAAAGTTAGGTTCCTTATTGCAGAGAAAGTATTTTGTTCACAGTAAAGCCATTTGCGTGTTATTTTTGAGTTGAAAAGTTCACATTTAGAGAAGATAAGTAGCATTTATGCTGTAGATCACAGCTTCTCACTCTTTCAGTCCTTGTTTCTGTTAATTAGTAATTCTTCCTACCACAAAATAGTTCCAGGATTACAGGTTAGAAAAATTCTTTGGTGTTTTCTGCTGCTTTTCATGCCTTTTCAGGGCCTGCTCCTAAACTCCTTAAATTTAGATTAGCCACAGACTATTGGATCAGGAATGACAGTGAGAGGGAGGGAGGGAGGAAGGGAGGAAGGAAGAAAGTGGCGGAAGGAAGGAAGGAAGTGGCGGAAGGAAGTGGCAGAAGTGGCGGAAGTGGTGGAAGTGGCGGAAGGAAGGAAGGAAGGAAGGAAGGAAGGAAGGAAGGAAGGAAGGAAGGAAGGAAGGAAGGAAGGAAGGAAGGAAGGAAGGAAGGAAGGAAGGAAGGAGGGAGGGAGGGAGGGAGAAAGAAAAAAAGGGAGAAAGAAAGGGAGAAAAGAAAGAAAGAAAGAAAGAAAGAAAGAAAGAAAGAAAGAAAGAAAGAAAGAAAGAAAGAAAGAAGAAAGAAAGAAAGAAAGAAAGAAAGAAAGAAAGAAAGAAAGAAAGAAAGAAAGAAAGAAAGAAAGAAAGAAAGAAAGAAAGAAAGAAAGAAAGAAAGAAAGAAAGAAAGAAAGAAAGAAAAAAAAAAAAAAGAGAAAAAGAGAAAAAGAGAGTCATCGAAGGAAAAGACACTTCACATTCTCTAAAAGATACATGCATCAAATTAATAGTCGATAAACTGCAGCAAAGAAAGAGCAGCACACTACAGATGTTCTGCATGTAATAGTTTGCTGCAGTTTTCCCTTTGACAAACATCCTTATTGCACTCGTCTTTTGAAGCACATGAAAGCAGCATTTAATGGAAATGGGTCCCGTCTAGCACACTGAGGCTGCTGCATCTGACAGCAGCCAAAGTGCCTCGTGGAAGGCAGTTTAGCTCCAAATTAGCTGTGCTTCTACGTTAAATACCAGCTTGCCTGAGAGATCTTTGGGAGGACTCCCACATATATCTGTAGTATTCTGAGCTTTGAAGCATATGTGCCTGAAAGCTGAGCTAGTCTCTGTTGAGGAGTACAGTACAGTACTCCAGGCTTCTTCACACACTAGAAATGGCAATTATAAAGTATTTGGACAAGGCCCTCTGTTAAAATCTGCATTACAGAGAGTAGGAGAGCCAAGAAAATCTTGGTAGACTGTGCAGACACTGTCATAAGGAGGATCATATGAGTGGTAGACGGATGAACCAGGATTAGGCTGGAGCAATAAAAGAAATCTACATTCCCACATCTCCATCAAATCAATTCACAGTATAAATCACTGATTATTTATATATCACAGCTGAACCTGGAGACTTGGTGGTTTGGTGTGCTAGATATTATACAGAAAGAGAAAAAAACCCATATGTGTAGTCAAAACTAACTGGGATATTAACAAATCAAATTGTACTAGAGTAATAGAGAGGAGAAACTTTATCATTTATGTTGCTAAATAATTAATATGTGTCATGGTTTTGCCTAAGATCTTGTCTTGGGCAATTTCTGGCCATAGTTCAGCATTTGCTAATTCACCACATTGTTCAATATCCTGAACATGAGAATGGCAGAGTAGAATGTCCTGCCCACATTCAGCTTTATGTACCTTCACCAGTGCTGCTTAACTGCAATAAAATGCCAAAGCCACCTGCTTCATAAAGCAAATAGTTATGACATGTTGTCTTTCAGCAGGCAAAAGTCTGTGTTTGTGATCACTGGAGCCAGTCCAGCATCCTGAGGAAGTTCTGGCATCTCACCCCCACCTGAACCAACATTTGGAAATTTGTCAGCCTTTAGGATTTCACCCCTTTCACCCCAAGAGTCTGAATGCAGATCAGACCTGGCCAGCATCACTCAAAGGCCAGGCCTTGGCTGGTGCTCAAAGATACACACAATAAAACGGGGATCCAGTTGCAAAGTAAATTATAACTTTTTAAAAGAGCCTACAGAAATAACAATCATGGCAAGGGCAAATGTTGAGTCAGAATGGATTCCCTGATAGATCACAACAAGAGGTAGCGTCATGGAGAAATTCTGTTTTCTGGGTTTCATTTTAATGCTCCCCATGGAGTTTTTCCCTGCCAGATTTCCAGCTGACAGTGTCTCCTGTACTGTCTCCGGGCAGTCACTACAGACACTTTCCATGGCCAAATATCTTTCAAAGCATCTGACGGAGCTGGAGAAAAATTCCAAGAGATTTAACAATAAGACAGGAGGGAATATGCCTGAAAGATAAGGTGAAACAAATCAGAAAAGAACTGAAGATTCAGCTTGTCCCTTAGTTACAGGGGTTGACTCCTTGAGACCATCCCCTTGGGACACTCTCATTATCACTCTCCTAACCTTGGTGAACACTTTGTCACAGAAGACATGAGTTAAATTTTAAAATGGACGTTTGGAACTTTCTAGTGCATCTCTATAACTCTTATTACCTTTCTTTGATCCCTTTAACTGCTGCATTCACATTACACCCCCATAACACACAGAAAATGACATTTCCCAATGAGCTCAAAGAATACATATTTAGAAGCTGAAGCCCTTGAATCCCTCTGGATTTTGTTTTCCGATTATCTCTGTGTTAAATTTTCTGGAGTTAGAATGTTTATGATTAAGATGGATAATGAATTTAGGCCTTCTGAAGTCCCTTGAAGTCATGAGGACTCCCTGAGTTCCTTAAGTGGCACTCACCTGCTTGCTGTTAATTACAATATGATTTTTTTCTGACTCTCCAGGGCTTACCCAAGTGCAGGTCATAGAGGGATGTGCAAGTTTTTCCAATCTGGCTGTCTCCAGCTCAGGAACAAACTGGAGACTTGTGTTCACAGTGACATCACCTCCAGGTAAACCCTGTATTCTGTGTATAGTTTGATTTCATAAAATCAAATCCCTACAGGTGGCCTGAATTTATAAAAAAGGAATTAAACTTTGTTTGAATGGGTGGAGCTGTGCCAAACCTCTAAATAGCCTGAGTTCTGTTCCACATCCAAGTTGGCATTCCCCAGGCAGCAGGAGAGCTGGGTGATTCCTCTGCTTTTCATGCAAGATCTCTCAAATCTAATGAACAAGTACAGAGAAGTATTGTCAGAAAAAGGTGCCTCTTTCTCCCTGGATTCCCTTGTATGTATCCCAAGAAATCAGAAACTTAAAACCAGTTAAGTTGCCTGAGCAAACTTTTTCCTATAAATTGCAACCTCTCATTTGCTTTTTTTTTCCCTGTTTATATTCAGAAATTTTTCATCTGTGCTCCTGGCTATTTTCATAGGGCCTTTTCCTGACTGCTTGCACCTGGTCACCTTTATAGGTGGTTATGCACATTCAGAGCATGACTCCAGGACTGGACTCTGCCAGGGCTCTCCTGAGAGCTTGTGGAGATGATGTTGGCACCTTCAGAGGCCCCTGAGCAGCTTAGTAAAGGGGAGGCAGGTGTGCTTGTGCCTTTTTGGAAATGCCAGCTGAGGGGGACAAGGTGCCCTGTGAAGTCTGCCTTGGAAAATTCTCAAAATATATGTACAAGAGAAGCACCTCTGCAACTGTTTGGGGGCCTGAAATTATCTCTAAATCTGTTTCTGAAGGAATAGAGGCGTCAAAGTGTTGGTTTCTTGTCTCAGGATAACTGCTGAGGCAAGAATATGGAGAAGCAGGAACAGGTCTGGCATGCAGTCCAAGGACGTATTAAGATATAGATGTAAGACCATGTGTAAAGTCTCTGCTGTGGTATTGCATCCATCCATCTATTAATCCATTTTTTAATCCATTTATTCATCCATCCGTCCATCCATCCATCCATCCATCCATCCATCCATCCATCCATCCATCCATCCATCATCTCTCTTTATATATAGATATATATGCATGGATATCTCTCCAGATAAATACCATTGTAGAAGATATAGATGTATTATCTATCTATCTATCTATCTATCTATCTATCTATCTCTCTCTCATGTCTTGCCTCATCCAGAAAAAAACAGAGGGAACAAGTACATCTGACTGGTGAAGAGGTCAAGTGGAAGTGGGTAATGAAAAATCTGAGAAAAAAAAAATAGAAGTTTGCAAATATTTAGGCTGCCACAAGTGGCTCATCCAATTCCAGTGCTTCCCATACCTTGGCAAAGGGAGAATTGGGGGACAGGGAACACTTGGAGCTGGACCTTCCAAGGGGAGGATTTTTGTGTGTTTTGAGCGGCTAAACAGATGCAGCTCCCACTACCTTCTAATCAGTGAGAGCAGATGGAAAGTCAGCACCACACCAGATCTGATTCTTTAGACTGGAAGCACAGCTTAATGCAATGTGTTTAGAAACCTGTTTCAAGGAAATCTCAAAATCTTTTTTCTGAACAAAGGTCAAACAGAGATCTCTTCTCTGAAATATTTACCAGTCAGAGAGTTACTAAGGATTAATAAAAGAATCACAGAATGATTTGGATTGGAAGGGATCTTCAAGATCATCGAATTTCAAGTCTCTTATGTTGGGAAGGGATCCTTTTCAGTAGACCAGGATGCTCAGAGCTCCATCCAGGCTGATCTTCAACACTTCCAGGGATGGGGTAGCCACAGCTTCTCTGGGCAGCCTGTGCCTGTGCTTAATATCTAATTTAAATCTGCCCTCTTTCAGCTTAAAGCCATTCCCGCCTACCCATGGAGGATGTTTAGAGGTACTAATGTGTACAGGCACCTGTGCAGGTATCACCTGTGTAAATCAGATTATTCCACGCTTTTAACGGGCATTGCAAAAGTGCACACCAAAGGCACAATCCCTTTTGCTCCCATGCTGGAGACAGCATAAAGGTTTTTACACTTCCAGATTCTTACTGAAGAGGTTCACTTTAAGGAATTAAACAATCAAATAGTAGATGTTTGTGATACATCTTCATAAACCCGTTGCTCTGTGCACCTAGCCTGGCATAATTCACTGTTTGGAGACAGCTCAGGAGGAGCAGTTGATGTCAAATGCAATAATCCCAAATGTTTTAGTGGTAGCTCCTGGGGAGAGCAGACTATTCATAGCCCTACTGCATCATCCTGCTCCTTGTTTTACAGTAATATTCCCTTCCCTGATATGGATCCCAATGGGTTTGATACATCCACTTTCCATTTAAACCAACAGCATCCTACTCACAAACTATTAGAGTAGTGCAAAACACCTTTTAACACCTGTCTGTGTAGAGTCCTTGATACCTGAGAGATTTCTTCTCTCAGCTGAAGTTCATATGTGTTTGTACCTGCAGGCAGATTTCTCCCAATTGGAACATGCTTCCCACCTTGTTCTGATGCAGCTCAGCTTTGTTCAGGTGGACAACACTGACACAAATCTAATTAGTTTCTGCTAAAAGTACCTACAGCTACTTACCCTGGTCTCCAAGCCTCTATCTTACAGCATTTCTGATTTTTTTAAAATGAATTTATGAAAAAAAAAGGTTTTAGATTTTTATTAAAAGTGGAACTCAAATAAAAGAAATATCCATCCATCAAAATGTTTAGAATTGTGGGGTTAGGACCAATAATGAGTCATAGTAAGACAGATAATGAGTTGATGTGCTAATCCACATCCTTCAAAGTGGTCTGCAGAGAATTTTCCTAAACTCCTGTCCTTGCCCAGCACATCTGCATTCCAAACTTGTTTTGGAAATAATTTAGGGAATCAAAACCTCTCTCTATTTCAAAAGGGCAGTACTAATCCTCTTCCAGTCCTCGCAACTCAGATCTGAGACCCAATGAACTCTTGAACACAGAGACTGTGAGCAATGCCTGGCTTGATTCTGCCATTTACAGAAAACTTTAGAATTTCTGGGCGCAGAGCATTACCCAGAGCTTCTATCTTTCAAGAGACTAAATATTTACTGTGTAACAGCAGGGACACTGACATTTTTTATTTATAATGCTCATTATCAACATGGTAGAAAATATTACAAGTTCACTGGGAGTTTTCTGCATCATGGATATAATCTTCATACTGGTGAATGTTTCTGTGTTCTCCCTAAATTCTATTGATATGATTCAGGTATAGCCTGTAAAAAAAAAAAAAAAAAAAAAAAAATCAGTATTAAGAACTGTCTTATCACAACCAGTTTCTGTTTAAGAAAATGTGCATGTTTCCTGTAGGGGCCTGATCTGTCTGGCCTCAAAAACAGATGCATTGTGAATGTATTTTCTGAGGTTTGTGTCAGTTAGACAAATTCATAGGAAAAATATTAAGTACTGTTGAATGCAAAAAAGCCGTTTATGCTTCAGAAAGCACTGAAACCTTGAAACTTATCTTGTAGAAAAATTGTTGCACATTTGGGTTGTCCTGGTACTTAGTGCTAAATAAGTATTGTCCATTAATGTTGGATCTGTCTGGAGATAGATGGATTTATGGTTTGTCCCTGAATGCATCTTTACCAGTGGCATCCCTGTTAAAAAGCCATAGGGTGGTGTTTTAGCTGTGAAATTGCTCTCCTTGCTTTTGTAATAAACTGATTGCTTTAAATTCTCAGGGGTGAAGTTCACTGTGCTGTCCCAGCCATTTGCCACCTTCCCTGTGCCCATGAGAGCCAGGGCCAGCATGATCCTCGTTGTCATACTGGGTTCAGCAGCATCTGCATTCACCATTGTTCTTTCATTCTGCTGGTTCAGGAAGAGCAAAAGCCACAGTAAGTTGGAAATATCCACAAAAATTTTCACTTGCAGACTCCTTGTTTCATTTAACCAATCCCCAGAGTGGCCACAATGGGTTTCAGACAATAGAACTCAGAAAAAGCTCTGGGATGTTCAGTAATTAGGATATAGTTTGTAGTGTACGCAGAGACAAGAGTTGGGCTTCAATAATCAATGTGGTTCCTTTCCAACTCAGAATATTTTTTGATTCTATGATAGTTAAAGGTTATACAGATTTATGCCTATAAAAGGTGTTTGAGTCCAGACAGATATCACAAAAAGTTTCTTCTTGGAAAGGATTGTTAAGCCACTGGAACAGGCTGCCCAGGGCAGTGATGGAGTCACCATCCCTCTGCAAGTGTTCAAAGGTGTGTGGACAGAGCATTTGGTGGCATATATATATACATATATATATATATATATATATATATATATATATATATCTCACCAAGCAATATATATATATGTGTATATATATATATATATCTCCAAACAATATTCTACTACATATTCAACAATATGTTCAATTTTTGCTTGAATTAATAATTTCTGCTGAGCACAGAATGCACTGAGGGTGATGTGATTGTGTGTTTCATTGCAGAAACGAGGACTGAACTGCCTCATCTCCCACAGGACAGGACCAAGAGACCCAATGAACAAGCACAGCCTCCTGCAGCTCCCACCAAGCCTTGCTGCAAGCAAGGACCCAGTAAAAGTGGGGTGTCTGTAGCAGGAGGTGAGACTGCAATTCATAAATGATTGGACACCAAAAGAGTCAGTTTATGTCTTTTAACATGTTCAGATGTTCCCTGGGAAGTGATGGAGTCACTATCACTGCAAATGTTCAAAAAAATGTATGGGATGTGGCAGCTGAGGAGAGGTTTAATACAGTGATGGTGCCTTGGTGGTTGGATGCAATGATCTAAGAGAGTTTTTTTCCACCCTCAATGATTCTATGATTTTATAGGTTTGTATAGGACCAATGGCACATTCTCAAAAGGTCTGTCTCTTTATTGCCTCCTCCTTCTCTTCCCTGTTTTTTTTTCTCTTTGTCACTTCATCTCCTTTAATACAGATGGGGTGAATTCCCAGCTACACTGAAGGCAACAGCACAATCCCCCTTATGCTCAGGCTGTGATCCTTGGGGCAGCCTGTGCAGCAACAGGGCCTGGATTTCAGTGTTCCTTTTGGGTTCCTTCCCCACAATCCAGGATATTCTATGATTCAATGAGCCCATCATTTCTCCCAGTGTTTTTGGAGTAGGGCAGGGACCAATACTCCTGGTGTCCCCACATGCCTGGAGGAGCAGGGCTCCTCCTTGCCCACGTCTCTGGGTGCTAGAGGGGGATCAAAAGCTCTGGGCAGGTTTGCAGGCTGTGAAGGACTGCACTGAATTACACTGGACGTAAGAAACCCACCCAGGGCTCATTTGTACAGTTCTGTGAGTCCAACCAAAGCAGCTCCACTCCCACCCACCCCACCCTGTGTCCCACTTTACTCCCCAGGGTCCTGCCATGAACAACCCCTTCCCCACACACCTCCTAGAGTCTTGTCCTTTCATCATCTTCTGATCAAACCCGACTCCTTCTGAGGTCACAGAAAAGCAGACAGCCTCGGGGGCATGTGGCTGGCAGCACAAAGCACCGGCTTCCCTTTTCTGCAAATGTGAAATGTTCTTACTGCAGTTGAGGGCTTTTGTTTTTTTATCTCACCTGCCAACAGCACAGATCTAAGGGCATTCGGGTAACCCTGATGAACCCCCCCATTTGCTCTGTTTTGGGAATTTCTTTTTCTTCCTCCTTACCAAAGCCTGTGGATTACATAAGAGGCAGGAAGAGGCGAGCTGGAGTTTTATCTCCTTTTAATTAGCGTCTATCACAAAAGCAGAGGGAGAGAGAGAAGGAGAGAGAAAATTCTGCAGTTTATGTGTTTTGATATTTGCCATACTCTTCCAAAACACAGCATTCAGCTGTGTGCCTTAGGACACATATCTGCTATAAATTCATTTTTTATCTAATTTGTCTGAGATCTAAGCTTCCTGTGGAGGTCTGAGATCAAAGGATCTGATTCTGTCTGATGTTGGCTCTGACACATAATGCGTGCTGACTTAGTTCTGTCTATAAACTCGCAGTGGGAGGCTGCCACTCTCCCTTGGCACCTTTACATAGTGAACTTTCATTTTGGCTGGGGAGGCTGACAGGTACAGCATTGATTGGAGCCATCGTGTAAATAATTAATGGAAAGAATTTTTTTTTTTTGTCAGAAAAAGGCAATCCAGCCACTTAGAGTCTTTTAGGAATAGTTGCAAGACAAAAAAGATTCCCCAATATGTTCAAATCTAAACAAGGATAACAATATCTTAAGTGAATTTAATACATATGACTTGGAAACGTCTAATGTTTGATTCCCCCCTATTTAAAGCGCTGTTGGTTTTGGAGAGAGAGAAGAAATCAAAGGTGCACTCTTTTTGTTTAGTTTCTGCTTTGTAGCTCTTCCCCTCCTAAGAAACACTGCTTTTCTAACACAATTAAGTGCCTTTATTTATAACACACAAGGGCCTTTATTTGTTAATCACCACAATAAGACTTGCAAAACAGAGATTTTCTCGTTGGCGGGTGCTTCTAGAGTGCAAAGTCCAATGGATCAAGGGTCCTGGATATTATACCAAAAGGAGCAGCTGAGGATGAAGATGAGGGAGAAACCAATATTCACAGTTATGCAGTACAGCAGGGAGAAGGGATCAAGATATTGCCTAGCCTAACCTTGGTCTAACATGAAAAATCTCCTTAGCTTCTTATAATTATCTCTCTCTTGAATTGAAGAACTTTTGATGGACTAAGGCACTGTTAATAGAACACACCTGGAGGTGCAGGAACATATTGTTGCTTTTTGCTTTTTGCAGTTTATTCTGGTGGTTCAACAGCGCTTGTATCCTCCTACAGCTTACATTTCCAGCTTCAATCTTCTGTCCTTCATCTGAACCTTTTCAGAATGGTACCTGACTGATTCTTATTCTGCACTTCTTGGATATCTTCAGCAAGAAATCACTGTGTGTTCCTGAAAATGTAATCCCAGTCTGTGAATTGGGTCTTCCCTTGTGCCTCCTACCTTGCTCAGATCAGCTCCTCCTCCTCCTTCCATTCTACCAGTTTGCCATTATCCCTTTGTTTTGGAAAATTTCATCAGAATAAATTTCAGCTTAAATTCCAAATCACCAGTGGAAACACTGAATATCTTCCATTTCAGTGGTAGAGTCTGGTACTGCCACACATCCCTGAGAATTATTTCCCATATATAATTACTGCCTGAGCTCTGTTAGCTGTTACTTAATCCAGTTAATCATATGCTTTCATGATATTGAATAGTTTGTATTTAATGTTTAAAAATCAGGAATCTCAAGGCAGTACTTCATCCTTGAAACTTCTTCTATCCAGAAAACTTGTAGCCTCCTCCACTGATTCAAACTTGCTTGAAAAACCTTTTTTCCACTGTTGATAATGGCACCTTTGAAGATGAGAGAGTCAATAAATCTCCAGAACTAACATGAAGCTTTGGTATAAGAGATCATGACCTTATTATCTTGTTTATGTGTCTAAAGAGGAAAATTGAACCCTGGTGATGTATGTAATTTGCACCTTAAATCAGCCAACTACCTAAAGTTAAAGCCAGCTTAAAAAGGAAAAGTGCTAAACATAATAATATGTCTGACTGCTGAAATTTTGGAAACAACTTTCTGGGAGATTTCCAAGAGGTACAACCCTGAAATTTAAATTTATGAGTGTACAAGTTGAAAAAAGCAGCAACACCCTTTAACAGAGCCCAAGCATGAAGTCATTGCCAGGGCTGTCAGAGTTCAGGTTGGTCAAGGAATGTCTGCACAACCTTTCTGAAATATGATTTAATTTTAGGTGTTTTTGTGAGAAGCAGGAGTGGTACTCAATGGCCCTTTATGGGCCCCTTCCAATTTGAGATATTCTATGATTCAGCAAATAGAGTTCCAATTAATGAATTACAGGAAATGCAGAAGAGAATTTGAGCAAAAAGCCTGAGTGGCCATGAGGCTGTTAAGGGTTAAACCGAAAGGACAAACCTAAAATATCAAAAGTGGTAATTACACATTTTCTAGCATTATTTGTGCTAAGGACCTACAATGTGTGCTGATAAATGGACTAAAAAATCTGATTTTGTCCACTCACACATGACACATTGACCAGGACTAGTTCTGGATTTGGAATGAGTATTAAAGGTTTGAGTGTAGGCTGATGGCATTTTTTTTTCATGGGGGGAAGGAGAAGATTGAAAGAAAATTATAAATGTTTTTAGTATCCACATGAAGCTACAAATTAGGCTGCCAATCATGGCACACTCTGTCAGCTCAGAAATTATCTGCTATGTCACTACAAGTGACCCTGCCTCTGTTATTGACAACCATTTGATAGATAAGGATGTAAACATTTCCACATGAAAAATGTATAGTGAGTATTTACCTTTTCCTTCATTTTTTCTATGTCATTTTTAAAAAACATCATTGCACGCTACAGGCTATGCCTTGAGTAGGACTCAAATGTCAGAAATACAAAGTTCCACCCTAAGTTACAGCCTGTTTCAGAAAGGAATGATGCATTTATGGGTGTGTAGTATTAAAATACTACCAGTCTTAGCAATACATAGCTTACTAAGAAACTGTATTCTATACAATTGATTATTAAACATTTATTAAACATTTTCTAAATGTTGGAGATACTCTAGCAGCTGTTAATGTGTCAATAAGCACAAACCAGCTCGGTTTGTTGTTTTTTATTTATTTGTGGAAATAATTAATGGTTGTTTGGCTTAGCCAATTTATTTCTGTCAAACTGAAATGTATGGCCACTGAAACTATTTCTGTAACAGTAACTGCTTTTTAATTAATCATAGAATCATGGAATGGTTTAGGTTGGAAGGGACTTTAATTATCACCTACTTCCTTCCACCCTGGGCAGGCACACCTTCCACTATCCCAGGTTGTTCCAAGCCCCATCCAACATTTCCAGGGATGGGGCAGCCACAGCTTCCCTGGGCAACCTGTGCCAGTGGCTCACCACCCTCACAGGGAAGGATTTTTTCCTAATGTCTAACCTGAATCTCTCCTGTTCAATTTATAAGTCTTCCCCCTTGTCCTATCATTGTCCGCCCATGCAAAATGGGGGAAAAAATTTAAAATTTATTGATGTCTTTAACACACAATAAAGGCATAAAAGGATTAATATACATGAAGGTGGGGTCTCATAAGTATTGTGAGAAACAAACAAGTCTTTTTTTTTTGTAGATATGGAAGGAAGTGGAGCAGTGGGAGCGGCCATAGGACATGCAGAGGAGCTGAACCTGCAGCCCTGTGAAGCCAAGTCAGTAAGAAAGCCAAGCACTGTCCAGCCCAAGACAAGGGACAGACACACCTTCCCCTCAGCCAGGAAAAGTGACAGTCACCAACAGCCCCATGGAGGAAGAGCTCCTGGTGCCTCTGAGGAGCTTCAGCAGCCAGCAGTCCCAGGGTGCTCCAGCCAGGAGGAAATGCCCCAACCTTCATCTGGGTACAGCCAGGAAGGAGAGAAGCCCGAGAGGATGCCCCAACCCCAGAACGATGTCAGAGAGTGTGTGGCCATGATGGCAGCAGAGGGGTGAGGCAGGGATGGGAGGGGGTGAACCACTGTGGTCACTTTGGGGATGAGCTTTTTGCTTTTGTTCTCAGAGAAAACCCCACAGGTATTGGGATGAGCGACCATGTGGCCATGTGGGCAAATGAGCCTGCAGCCAACTGTGAGACTCTTTGATGCTGACATTTCTTGGCTTCCAAAATGGGCTGGGTGCATCCAAACTGCCCTTTGAGAACAGCTCTCCTGACTCCTCCAAAACTCTCTCCAGGAGTTGTTTTGGGGAGTGCTTATGGGATCAAAAGCAGTCAGGGATCAGCCTAACGACTCAACAGGGTTTCTGACACTATGATGTTCTAGCATGGATGTAGTTTTAGGGTCTTGAGTATTGCTGGTGAATATCAATACATGTAAATATATATATAAATTTCCCATTTCTTCCAGCCATGCTTTTAGTTTCATTCAAAGAACTTTAGTATGTACGCAAGTATTTTCCCTTTTTTTACATTTATTCAGCTTTCATCGTGGCTTGAGTAAGTGCTTCCGTAGTGCTCTACTTAAACGTGTTTTGTTTTGTTTTGTTTTGTTTCTGTTTTTTTGTTTGTTTGCTTGTTTGTTTTTTAGATTAAAGTGTTTTACTGAGTAAAAATTGATGTCATTGTTTTCTGACACCTTTAAATCACTGACTTGTTATGAATGCTACTCTTTATGGATGATAATAATAATAATAATGCTGATATTTTTCAGTTGCTCAGGGAATTCCTCTGTGCTTTGCTTTACTGAGCTGGAAGATGAGGAACTTTATTATGCCTTCTCTGTACCATAAAATTCTTGGTTGCAAGGTGTGCTGGTGGCACCAGATAAAATTTATACTCCTTTTCAGAAAAAAAACCTACTTAATCAGGAAGATGAGGTTTCTGGCCAGATCAGCAGTAGAGGAGAAGGTGAGAAACCTTAATTAGGAAAAAACTCAAACAAACTACAAACCAGTTCTCTTCAGGCTAAAGGAGTTAAGGTGCAGATTCTGATCAAGCTGCTCAGTTTCCTGGGCACAAAAATAGATTCACCATCTTTGGCTTCTGCACTATGCTGTCTTTATAATTATAATTTTGGGGTGAAATTAGACTGACAGCACACTGAGCCAGGCTTCTTGCTGAGTGAACAGGAGTTTTTTTTGGTTTAAGACACTTGTGGATGAAGATCTTAGGTGCAATTGATCAACCTTTCTGACCTCTTCCATGGTATAGAAAGCCATTTATTACGTTATTTTCTGCAGAGGTCAAAATATTCTTATTGGGCAGATCCCTACTTCTTATAATTCAGGGTCTGAATAAAAAGTTATAGCTTTCAAAGATATCCATTTCTGGTGAAATTATTGGGAAACCCTTCTTTTTCTCCACAGCTGAGACCCATTTTTAGATGCTTTCACATGGCAGTAGAGCCTTCCCTCTCTACAGAAGTACAATTCCTGCATTCCATGAATTCTACTATTTTCCTTCAGTGTTTCTACTTCTAGTAAGTCACTCCATCACATCCAACCAGTATAAAAGAAAATAATATATTATTACATATGTCAAAATGCCAGAAAATATCACTGAATTAGTTATATGACAATACAATACAAAAAAAAGAATTATTTTAGGGGAAAAAGTCAGATATACTGGAAATAGTTAAGGGTTTAAATTAATCCTTTAGTTCATAATCCTTGAATTTATCCATACTTTGTTTGCAGAATAAGTAATGTCTTGTATAGCTGGACCTCTAAGAGAATTAACAGGGCTAAAAGGCTTTAATTGCATCATTTTCAACTGAGTGAGCAGTGGCATATGGGAAAGAAGTGGGCTGAAAATGAAAAAAACATGGTGAAAAATGGGTGCAAACATGCAGCAAATCCTGAACAAGTAACACATTTAGGGGATCTCATGTATCAAAAAGAAAAGAAAAGAAAAGAAAAGAAAAGAAAAGAAAAGAAAAGAAAAGAAAAGAAAAGAAAAGAAAAGAAAAGAAAAGAAAAGAAAAGAAAAGAAAAGAAAAGAAAAGAAAAGAAAAACACAACTCAGTAGTGATCAAAGAGAAAGATGTGAATGAGACTCAGTGGTTGAAGTGATTGAAGTCATTTCATGTCTAAACATAAAATGACATCTTTTCCTAAAATAATTTCGTTTCTGCTGAGTGCAACAGCAATTGGATGAAATGGGATCCTTCTGCTTTGTGGCAGAGGGAGATCCAGACTTATTTTGAAATGTTTTCCATATATGCTTTCCATGAGATTGAGTTAAAATGCTCACTCTTAAAGGAACTGTGTGATTAGATGGGAGTTTTGGCTGCCCCTGGATCCCTGGAAGTGTCCAAGCCCAGGCTGGATGGGGATTGGAGCACCCTGGGATAGAGGAAGGTGTCCCTACCCATGGCAGGGGGTGGAACAGGGTGGTCTTTAAGGTGCCTTCAAACCCAACCCATTCTGTGGTTCTGTGAACAGCCTCACCCAAGTTGCTACAGAATGTCCTGGGCAAGGCAGGAAGAGAAGAAATGTCTCATATCCCAATCCAAACCCCTCATTTTCCAGTATTTTGAATGCCAGCTTGTCCTGAGGGACACTTGTCATTGCCGTGTTGTGGTCAGTACTTTTGGTGATCCTGCTCAACTTTTGCTTCGAGTTCTTCTTAATCCTTACACTATAATTAGGACAACAGTTGTTTCCACCTTTGTGGGGGTGTTTTATGGATAAATTTGTGACATTCTACATTCCAAAATCCAGGGTGAGGCCGGGGTAGGGATGCAGTGGGAGGAGGCAGATGAAGAATCCATAGTGTGGTGTGTGGGTTATCCATGATATCACATGGGATGTGGTGCCTTCATAGACCTGGGCTCATCCAAACCCTCTGGCTAAGCTCAGGCCATTCAGCTGCTGTCAAAGTCCAGCTTCTGGGAGGACATAAAGAAACAGCAAGCAGGATTTCAACTTGGATTTTGGAAGGAGCCCGTGGGGATATCGTGACAGAGATTCAAGCTCCAGCTCAGCTCAGACTCAGACCAGCTCTGTGAGGGACACAAAATATTTCCAGCAAATCTACTTGGGTTTAACAAGGTGTAGCTTCCTCACACTGGACATGAAAGAAGCCTTCAAAGTACAGGAAAAATTAATAAAAAATCTCTGGATCTGCCTGTGGAGATCCATCCTCTGAGGTCCAAAATCTTTCTGGACAGTCATGTTAAATGTCAGTGGAATTTGACAAGTTTGGCTCTACTGAAGCCGATGGCAAAAATTTCATTAATTTTGCTGGATTTGGGATTTCCACCTGGTAACCTTTTTCTGTAGTCCCATGTACAATACCTCTGAGTTCCTTTATTGTTTTAAATAAGTATATAGCTGAAAGGATGCCTTACTCTCCAGGATTTCTGAATTGCTAGACAATGTATGGCCAAAATTATTCTTCTTCCTTTTTTTTTTTTTCTCCCTATTTTGTGTGGGTGATGTTTTTCCTCTTATGTCTGAGGTAGAGGAGTGCATTACAGACAAATTTGCCTAAGGCTTTGGGCCAGAGCTGATGAGACTTCACGAGGATACAGGAACAGGCACATGGATAGGAAAAAGAAAGTCTGTGAAAAATTAAAATGACAAGCCTGGTTAGGGAACAGAGATAACTGGTGATGTAGTAAAATTAATTACAGTCTGGGTTGAAGGAATTGTGTGCCTAAGACAAAATTAAAAAAAAAAAAAAGAAAGAAAAACCAAATAACAGCAATGAGATTATAAACCTTTTGATCATCTCTATATGGTATAACTTCCAGTCCCTATTTATTATGGTATTTATTGTGGCATTAATTTCTATAGCATGAGAGGTATAAATGGCAAATAAAGGAGGCAAGAGTCCAGTCAGAAGGTTTTTCTCTGAGCTCCTGACTCTGCAAAGAATAACCTTATTAACAGTGAATTGCACTCAAAAATATCTTCACTGAACTAAGAACTGTGAGAGGAAACCTGTAGTGGATCAAGGAAGCTGCATGATGCAACACTCCAAGGGTGATTATGGACACACTGATTATTCAGATTCACAGGTTTTTATAGATATTTTTCTGCCATTATGCATTTGCCAGAATGTGCAATTTTTTTGTCATTATGCATTTGCCAGAATGTGAAATAATTCCAGATTTCTACCTACTGAAATGTGGGAAATGCTGGGTGATAATTTCTTGGGCAGCATCATTTTGCAAGAGCAAAACCCAGATATCCCAAAGGATGATTCCAAGATTATGGAACACTCAAGCAAGGTGGGATTTCCATGGTGTATATTTCCATGGTGTTTCTGGGGTAGTGGGGACAGGAGGTAGGTGCTACCTGAGGTACAAAAATTCCCCATACTGGGTGATATGATGGGCTGCAGTGGGGGACACTGAAGCTCCAAGAAGTCTAAGGGCAACCTTGGAAGAACTTTTGAGAAGTACCAGATCCCCTTTTCCCTGGCTCAAACCTCTGTGTGCAGGGCTGGAGCTGCCAAGGAGCTGCCAACAACCTTCTCTTCTCTCACCAAAGCATTTCCAAATTTTCGGGTTTCATAGAACAAAAGTGAACCACAATGACTCTGCCATTAGTGAGTTTTCCAGAAAGGAAAATAAAAAGACACAGAGAAAGTTTTATTTTTTAATGGAAGTTGAAATGTCTGTTGGAGGAGGGTAATTTATGCTTTTCTTTTTCTTCCTTTTTCTTTTTTTTCCTCGTTTCTTTCACAAGGAGGACAAAAACAATGGGAAAGAAGGAACGAAGAGGAAAATAAAAGTAGTTTTGAAGTAAGGCCATGGCAGAAGGCTGCACATAAGCAAAGTCAGCCTCTGAACAATTTCCATACTACATATTAGACCTGAGGACTGCCAGCACTGGATACTTGGGGACAAATACCAGGAAAAGGAAAATATGAAATTAGCCCTACCTGGATTTTATTTTTAGCAAGAAGAGACTTCTGGGATTATTGGTTGCTCCTAATGACTTATTATCCCTGAACATTTTACAGAATTGTAGCACTAATATAATGTTAAACTGAATTATCTATATCCTGTGAGGGGGGGATAAAACAGAAAAAAAAAAGAAAGAAATAAAAGAAAAGGAAATAAAAAAGCTAATTCTACTTTTATTTTAAGTCTTTTGCCTAGTATTTCCCAGGATTTTTTTTTTTGCATAACAAATAGGGGGTAATACTTACTCACCTTTCTTTCCAAATGCACCACATGTTCTTCATCACTTTCCAAGTCCTGTGGGAGTCCTGTGGGATTCAGGCACCTGACTTAAAATTCAGTTGAACAGATAAAGGGTAATACAGAAAGAGAAGGAGAATATTTACACTCCATCCTCCTGCAAAAACACTCTTGATTTGTGCAGTTAAACCTGTGGCATGTGGGTGCTGACTGGGATCCTGATCTTTGGTCCTCAACTAGAAACCCAGAGTCAGGTGGAAATAAAACCAAACAGGGATGAAAGGGCTAAACAATAAACCTATGAACTTTAATGCTGGGAAAGTAGGAGAAGAGAAAGCAGTGACACAGCCAAGACAGAGGAGTGAGGAAGGGTCTCTGGAGCAGCTCTATGAAGGATGGACTCCAGCCAGGTCAGCCTGGGTTTGTCAGAGACAGGAGCTGCACACAAGCTGAGCTCAGGGCACCACCCAAATTCCCTGCTGCTTTGGGTGAGGGTCACTTCCCAGTGGATCATTTTCCATACCTGTGGGTTGGATTAATTTGTGCTTTTTCTCCTGATGCACCTCTCTGTTCCGAAATACATTAAAGATGAAGCTGGTGCCAAGTCTTGCAGCCATCAAAGGGAGTGATGTTAAAAATATCCCACCCTTGCTCTCCCTCCCCAGACTGTCTCTCTGTGCCTAGGTGCTGACAAAAGTTATTTGTCGTATTCCCTTCATTTGGTGAGTGACAGGAGACTGGTGTCAAGTGAGAAAATGAAATGTAAATTTTATTAAACACCTTCTCATCTCTGTGTATCAATCCAGATTCCAGACTAACACAGCAAATCAAATCCTGTCTTCACCAGGCCTGAGGGCACACAAAGAATCATTTCTCCTTAATACCATTCCATCCTAGTAAAATATTTTTCTGTTTAGTAAATGAAAATTTAAAATGCAAACCCTATTTTAATCCCAGAGAAAAGATGTGCACTGCAGAGAGAGGGATTCTGTGTTTTGTTCTGTTCTGCCTTCTGCTTTCTTCTGTTTTCAGACGCACAAATGGTGATTAGCTGAAAGAAAAATTACAACTTCCTTATAAGGCTTGCCCATTGGGACTTTTTATCTTCATGTCCACCACTAGGCTTAGAAGCTTACTAGTCCAGAGATGATTCAGTATCCACTTGTTTAATGCACAATTGTATGGTAGATTACATAGACTATATGATGTCCTGATGACTGAAACACTACTCCCAAGTGAACAGTGTCACAATTTCATTGCTGTGGGTCTTAGTACCTCTATTTCTTTGAAGATGAGGCTTTTGCTCCACTGTGAGAGGCAAAATTGTCAGCAAAGGAAACCTCTGTTGAGCAAAATCATGGCTGATTTGGGTCTTGGTATTCACAGGCAGAGCATAAAATAATTGTTTTCCTTTGGTAAGGGGGAAGATATTTATGGGTATTTATGTGCAGAGTTTGACATAGGGATGGAGACAATGCATACAGGAGAGAAACCCTGAACACAACACAAATTTTTCTTTACTCCCAAGAGGTCGTACTGGAGAATATGTCCAGGGAGGCTGTGAACTTCCCATCCCTGGAAATGTTCAGGTGTTGGACAGGGGTCTGAACAAGCTGATCTAGTGGAAGGTGTCCTGCCCTTGGCAGAGGAATGGAATGAGATGAGCTTTAAGGTTCCTTCCAACCCAATCCATTCCATGATTCCTTTTTTTTTTTTTTGATGCCACTGATTAACCAACCCACGTACATTTAATCTACACTCATTTCCCCTAAATAGTAAAAGTTACATGTCTAGACAGACTTAACTCTCCCTTGATTGGGGGTAATATCAGATATGGATCCAGGAGGGTGCTGCTCTTCATTTCTCATGCACAGCTATTGCAGGACAAGCTGAATCACCCTGTGCCTGTTTCTCTGCAGGTGTTACCTGAATAACTTAAATGATATAGTTGACTTCCAGCCTTGTCCAACACTCATTTTCATCTTAACCCAGTGGAGTCTTTTATTGATCAGTCTGAAACGCAACATGAGTTATTTTCTGATAGAAAAAGTGCAGAAGTGCTGCAAAAGTAGAGGTCCTGTGGGAATTTTACCCACTGAAAGTTGTTGCCTGCTCTTCCATTGCCCCTATTAGCAGGATCTCATCCAGTACCAGTTTATCTTGGAGGTGGGGGTCCTGGAATTGCCTGGTTTCCCCATCTAAAGCAGTCCTAAGAGTTTACAGGAATTCAGGGCTTCAGCCCTCTCATAGACCCAGGAGCCAACCAGGTCTGTCAGAGCTCCCAGCTTGCAGATACTCCAAGAAACGCCTACAGCACCTCATTTCAAGGAGGCTGAGGGTATACACAGTCCCCAAAAATCTGGAAAAAAATTTCTAAAGAAATCTGAATTACCTAAAAACTATTATTTTCAATATTTTTATTTAAAATTTTTGACATCTCTGGTATTCTATTTTAAATTCAAATTCTCCCTTCCAATAGAAATAGTAGACTCCTGCTTTTCCCAGCATCTTTAGAAGGGAAAGCCATGCTGTTGTCCATGAATCAGGGATAGATGACACAAAGCAGGGAAGAGTTAACTCACTAAAGCTTGCACTAGGAGCAAGTAGAAAAGAAATAATAAAAAAAAGTCCATTTCCTTTGGCTATCTGTCCTAAGACAGATTCAGTACAGCATTTTGGTTATCTAAGCCTGTTTCAGAGAGGAAAATGAAGACAAGCAACACTGAAAAAGTGATGCAGGGCAAGACTTGCAGCTTATGAATTAGGCTGGATATCAGCTGTCCTCAGTTCAAGTCTGCATCCTGCCACCAATTCCCCTCTCTGACCTTAGGCCACTCATTTAATGTCTCTGCCCCTCAGCTCCTCACGTGCAAAATGAGAATGCTAATGCAGCTTTGCTCCCTCCCTCAGCCCACTCTGCCCACTCAGGCTTCAGGCTGCACTGAGGCTCCTTCTAATTAATTATTTTCCAAAAGTGCAGCTCCGTCCTGGCTTCCCAGTTGCCATTGAAACCATCCTTGAAACAAAAAGGTAACAGTGGTAGTAGTAATAGTGATAATAATAGAGGTAGGAACAGAATTGGATTTAGAAATAGTAGAAATAGAAATAGAAATAAGAAATAGAAATCAGAAATGGAAATGAAATAGAAATAGAAATAGAAATAGAAATAGAAATAGAAATAGAAATAGAAATAATAGTGATATGTTGGGGAAAATGATAGTGATAGTAATATTAATAGTGGTAGTAGTAGGGATAGATATAGAGATAGATTTAGAAAAAGAAATAGAAGTAAAAAGTAGAAATAGAAATAGGAAATAGAAATAGAAATAAGAAATACAAATGAAATATAAATAGAAATATAGAAAAAGAAATAGAAATAATAGTGATATGTTGGGGATAATGATAGTAATAGTGGTAGTATTAGGGATAGATATAGAGATAGATTTAGAAAAACAGATAGAAGTAAAAAGTAGAAATAGAAATAAGAAATAGAAATAGAAATAAGAAATAGTTATAAGAAATAGAAATGAAATAGAAATAGAAATAGAAATAATAGAAATAGAAATAGAAATAGAAATAGAAATAGAAATAGAAATAGAAATAGAAATAGAAATAGAAATAATAGTGATATGTTGGAGAAAATGATAGTAATAGTGGTAGTATTAGGGATAGATATAGAGATAGAGACAGATTTAGAAAAAGAAATGGAAGTAAAAAGTAGAAATAGAAATGGAAATGGAAAAAGAAAGAAATAGAAATAATAATGGAAATAGAAATAATAGTAGTGATAGTGTCAGAGAAAGATGGTAATAGTGATAGTAATAGGGATAGATATAGAGATAGAAATAGATTTAGAAGCAAAACTGATAATAGAAATAAAAGTAGAAATAGAAATGAAATAATAAGAGCACCTAAACTGGCTTCATTTGTGAGGTGTTGAGGGTTAAAGGGAAGAAAAGAAGGAAAGGAAAAGTGCAGTCAGTGCAGAGGAGCTGTCATGTCACACAAATTGTCAGCTTCCCCACTATCACAATCCCTCCTCCGCCTCACGGAGTTAAATTCTCCCTGCCTGCAGGGAGGCGGCTTTGGGGCTCGGCAGCAGCTCCATCCACATGGAGATCACTCATTTCACACTGCCACTGGGCTTCCTCACTATTCTAATACAGAACCCATTGCACACTATGACTAATAATGTTGGCTCTATGAAAGAATTATTTATATAGAGACTGAGAAAGGCCTCCTTGGATTTCCAGACAGGACAGTCTTGATTTGGAGAGAGCAAAGCATAAAATAACTCCAGGGCCATTTCAGGCTGCCAGAGTCTCCAGGAGACAAGCTGACAATTGGTGCTTGAATTTGAAGCTGTGGATGTGTGTGCTGTGGTAAAGCCTCTTCCCTCATACCCTGAAGTCTCCTATCCTCAGAAATAAAGAAGGGACATATAGGGAATGCCAGTCAACACGGGCTTATGGAAAATAGGTCCTGCCAAACTAAATTGAGAGCTCTTTTTCTGATGAGATTACAAGTTCAGTTGATAAAGACAGCAGTATTCAAGCAATAGGCATCTGTGAGGAATTCGACTTGCTACACTATGACCTCTTGATTACTGAACTAGGGAAAAAATGCACAAAATTAACATGATCCACCTTAAGTGGATTAAAAATAGGCTGAGAGGATCAAAATATGTTTACAGAAGTCACTGCTGAGCAGGTCTGTTTGTAGTCTGGTCGCAGAGGGATCAGGTTATCTATAAAAAAAAAAGTTTAACTAAAAGTTGTCATTCGGACAATTGGTGATTGATTTTCCATCTCTCAGAGGATGATAAATAATGTAAGAGGACATATCCCTTATGTAGTGTGAGCAGAGGATCAGCCACGGAATTGTTCAAGACCAGGTTGGATGGCGCTTGGAACAACCTGGTCTAGTGAAAGGTGTCCCTGCACATGGCAAGGGAGCTGGAAAGAGATCTTTAACATCCCCTCCAACCCAAACCATTCCAGGATTCAATTAAATGAGGTACATTTTGTTAGGACTGTTATACTTCGAGATATGCCTGGATTTACTAGGCAGAGTTTCTGTTCTCACAGCTAGTGACTGAGAACAGCTTCTCATCATTATAGATAATCACTGACAATTATTTTTGTCAGGATAAAGATCTTACAAAGGAGCTAATGTTATTTTGCTCCATAGACAGAAAGATTTTAAGTAAGAAGACATTGTTTTTCGTCTAGGAATGTCGCTGCTTTTGGTTTAGGTGTCTGCAGTGGCAGAAGTTGTTTAGACTTTTGTATAGGGTTCACAAAGGAAACACAGATGAGGAAAACACTTTGCTTGGCAGAAAAAGAAAGAACTTTAAACCAGCTGAAAATTAAAACGTGAATGGTGGGGGACTTAGAAAGAAGAAAGAGAAAATGTGTACGACCTCACCCCTCACCCTGGGAAAGTTACAGGTGGCAATGCCATATCCTGTGACAGCAAGAGGAAGGAGAAAGCCCAGGAAAGGAAACAGGACAACAAGGAACACCTCTGACACCTCTATCCTCTTCATTCATTCAAAGGTGTTTCAACCCTCAAATGTTAAGAAAATTCTCATACAATTCAGTCTTTCCTGCCTGATTGTGTCATGGTGCAAAGCTTTGGAAAGTAATCTTTGAAAGCTCTGACTCCATGGTCAGGAACCTAAGCCATGTTTTTCTTATGAATCTCAGGATCTGCTCCTCAAAGCATTCCCCTCGATGTGAGAGAAGTTTCCAGTGAAAAATAATGGATGCAGCAGCACCCAAAGTCCATTCAAGTCTATGAGGTCCATTCTACAGACGTGTAGTTTATAGGGTCTAAAAGTACTCTAAAAGAGTACAGTTTAGCAACTCCAAAAATTCTACTTCAAGTAACTTTTAACTCTTGCAAAGTTTGTGAGGACAGTGTATTCTGCATGGATCATTTTAATGGGCAGATTGAAAACCTTGAGTTCAGGTGTAAACTTGCCCTTCAGATGAGCTCCAGCTCTACTCTGTGCAAATGGACAAAAACTGGAAAGGATCACTTGCATTAAGGCACCAAATTCCTCCTCTGCTCTACCAAGAGATGACACATATAGCTCATTAATATTGCTTAATAAAAGAGGCGTGTTACAAGGATGATTACAGATTAGAATCATATTCCTGTGCTAAGATTGCTGCTGAGGCTAAGCCAGTACTGCTCTGATCTTAATCGCCATCGATATTTCAGAAAAAAAAAAAAAAAAAAAAAACCCAAACCAACGAGACTATCCTTTAAAACCACTGCACATATTCTCCTCACACCTCTCAGGATGTTTGCTTTGGTGAGGCAAATATCCTTCATCTCAAGGTTTATTTATTGGTTTATAATATTCCTGTGTTGCATAATAGAGAGATGTCTACTAACACTCTAGAGAAAGAGGGATTTCTCATGAATTTTATACACATAATTTCCTCTGGGAAGTGCTGAGTATGATACCTTCTGAAGGACTCTGTGGAAAATTCATGCAAATAAGAGAAAATGGATTCATGGCTCCAGCCTGCAGTTATGTTGTGAGCAGGGTTTTGTGAAACGAAAGCACTGAGGGCTGAAAACGTGGACCCTTTCTTTACACACAATGGGCTGTGGTGCATTACAAGGACTCACTGCTGCTGCTTGTGAGGTCACTGATCAAGGCACTCACAGAGATAATATTCCGCCTCCTTGACACCTTGTGAAAAACTCCCCTGCACCTTGCAGTGGTGAAAGTGGATTTATTTTGGGCTAACAACAGTCCCTAGAAGGACCTTTCAGCAGACCCATGGCCATGAGCACTGCATGTTTTACACATATTCTGCCTATTCCTGCTGTTCAGGGGACTGTGCAATTTGGTGTATAATTATACTGATCTCTCAGTGCTGCTTCCTGAGCTTGCATCTCCATGACCTGTCACCTTTGAAAGCTTCAGGACTTGCCCCAGTCACACCTTGCCTGCTTGGACTAAGCTCTGCTTAGGTCAAAACACCTTTAATGCTGGCCTATGCAGTCTTTCAGCGCTGAAAATTGAACTTCATTGTGCTTTTCAAACCAGAATATCCACATTATCTCACAGATATAAATGAAATCAGCCCCACGGTTTGGTGTGAGCAATGCTAGTAGAGCTGAAAATCATCTGTTTACTCATAGGCACAGACAAGAAGGGCAGAAAAACCCCACAGTTGTGGGGTGAGAGCAATAATCAGCATTTCAGACTTCTGCTTAGCACCCAATTTATTTAAATTTCTCTGTAGGAGAAAGGCTTTGAGTGTGATACATCTGTCTCTGCAGCTGGCGAAGGGTCTGGAGAACAAGTTTTGTGAGGAGAGGCAGGAGGAACTGGGATTGTGAAAGGGGTCTGGGGACAGGAGGGGGAGAATCACTTTGAGTGACATGACAAGATGAAACAGCTTCAAGTTTCACCAGGAGAGATTTGCACTGGATGTAGGAAAAATTTCTTCACCAAAACACTTGTACAGCCCAGGCAAGCTGCCCAGGGCAGTGATGGAGTCCCCATCCTTGGAGGGATTTAAAATTTGTGAAAATGTGGCACTTGGAGACGTAAGTAAGATTTTTCCTTTCTGACTTTTCCCTGACAACCAGACTTATTGTAGAAGTCACTGACATTCCATGTTAGATCCCTAAATGATGATGAAATGATCCCTAAAGGATGACAAATATTTTGACCTATATTTTTTTGTAATTAAAAATTAAATATTTAACTAAATTTTAAGTTTTCTTCCTCAAACACAATTTATTTTAAAATTGTCTTTGGAAAATGCAGTGCCTTAAGCTTTTAATGATCCTCAGAATACTGATACATTTTTTAAGGAACGTTGACCAAAATTGTCTGTTTTCCTGACAAAAATTCTTCTTGCTCTAGATGCCTGGGACAGGCACTCTTGGTTTGACTGGGAAAGGTGGAAACATCCTTTTATGAAAAAGAAGTTTGCTGTTACTGACAGGAGTATTTCCACTCATATTGTGCCTGCTGAATGCAGGTGTAATTGCTTTCATTTCTTCATCTGAACTTTGTGCGTCCACTGAGTGCATGAAAAGAAGCGTTTTGTGTGTCTTCCTTTCCCATTCCATGTAGGTCATAAAATCATTAAGGTTGGAAATGCCCTCTGAAATCAAGTCCAGCTGTTAATCTAGCGCTGCAAAGCCCAAAAATGAAACCATTTTCAAAAGGACCACATATAATTTTTTTTAATTATTATTTCCATGGACAGAAATGGTTGCATTTTTTGAGATATATTGTCAAGCTGGATGTCCAAAATGATTGTTTATTTCTTCCTATCTTCCACAAAAAGGAAAAAAACCCCAAAACACTAAGTGTTCTTTCAGAATGAACCATATTTCTACTTTTTGCTGTAGATTCTTCCACTTGAAAAATAATAAATCTACAAGTGGGTCTTGAGCTTCTGGAGCAGAACAACACTTCCATATCTCTGGAAAAGTAGCTAAAAACAAAGAAAAACTCCTACCACATTTTTATTTTATTTCAGGAAATATTTAAAAGAGACCATGATATTTATAAGTGACAATTCCCATTGAATATTGCACAGATGTTACTGTGAGGTCAAAAAGACACACCTGATACATTATTAGTTATAAATTTGAATGACAAGAGACCAGGAATTTAGGGGGTTAGTCTGTGTAAAGATGCTGTATCCCCACATTTTATGTACTGGTGGGCAAGTTGAAACAAACTGCAAGGTTTTGTCTCTAATAAATCCTCATAATCTTCAAGACAACAGATAAACCCTGAGTTTTGTTCCATCTCAGAAAATATCTCCTCATGTCTTGAATTCCTATTTTCAAAATGCAGCCTGGTGACTAACACAGTGGAGAAAAAATAAAATGGAAAAATGTAGAAATCCATATTCAGGACAAATAAGTGAATCCTCAGAGGGGTTAAGCAGGCACAGAGGAGCTCTTCGGATTCACACCAACTGAGCATGTGATGCCAAATATCACTAATGAAGTCACCAAGCCAAATAATGCACCCATCCTATTCCCTTATAATCATTCCAATGCCCCTCACAGCTGTTTCCAACTGTGTCTCTGATCTCCTTGCTAAGACATTTAAATCTCCTGTTTCATTTGCATGGTTATCCACTGAAATAGCTCCTAGTGTTTCTTTCCTTGTTTGCAAAACTGAAGAGAGGGGGGACGAGGAAGGCGGAGGGGGGAGGGATGTAGAAATGTGAGGATTTATCTACATGCAGGAAAATTATTCAAATCTGACAACTTACTTTTGTTCCACGAGAGACTCGCTTGGAGGCTTGGGCTCTCACGGGGGCAGATAGCCTTTTTTGCAAAGTCTTACCATAATTAGTATTTCATCCCATCTTGTTTGGCATCCAAGTGCTGTGCTGGATTTCCTTACCATGGAGCTGGCTGCACTAGAGGGACCACGACTTTGTTTTGTTGATGGTGTTGATTTTGTGTTTTATTTTATAACCTATGAATAGGTTCTCAGGTCAGCAGATCAAGAACTCTGCAGGAAAACAATCTGCAGGGCAGTTGGGCTGTGGAACAAAGAGCAAGACCCAGCAGAGAGCAGGAAAGAGATGTCTTGTGATGGGGACATAGGAAAAACTTGGCTAGTCCACATCAAAAACGCACTTAGCCTAGTGACTAAAAGTGTCCAGAGTGCCAAGGGAATAATAAAACAAGCAGGACAGCAAAGGCTGTGTGTCCCTGCTGTATTCTCCTACTCTCCTATGACTTGCAGCTCAGAGGAAGCTCATTTCTATTTAACATTCCTTGATGATTTCTTGCCATTTATTTGTCCTGCTGTTTTTTATAACACATACAAGTTTTGAGTGTCTTCTTGATATCATACAGCAAAGAATGCATTAGTTTGCTGAAGTGTCCTTTGATAAAACAGTGCTTTTGAATGTTTCAAAGCTGTCTCCTGAGCTATTTATTTTATGCATAGTCCTTTTACTGAGACAGAGTGAATGGGCTTTCCTCTTCTACCGTGCTCCCTCTTCCCCCTCTGAACATCCCTTTCCAGGATACATTAGTCTATTCAATTTGTAGGGAACTGTGACCTGGAAGCAGGATGTTTTGGAGGACTTAAAAGCTAATTTTTAAAGATGGTTTAGGGCCTGTAAGGAATGTGTATATATTGTTTAATATTAAGCCCTAAAACCTGAATTGGTGTATTAGCTTCTACCTTACCTATTGTACTCCACATATTTTCCTCCCCTCCATTTCACCCATTTTCCTCCCCACCTTTTTCTCCTGCTCTTGATTCATTAGCCTCCTCCTTCCACAATTCCTAGCTCTCTTTTCTCCTGGAAAAATGATCCAGCTTGCCTGTTTGTTTTTTCATCCAATAGAACACATTGAATTGCAACTTGGACAAGTCTCCGGTGCTCCCCATACAGTGATGGGTGCATCTGCTGGTGTAAAATAAATGAAAAGGAGAAAATAATAATAAAAGATTAATCATAAGATATAGCAAAGAAGTTGGAAAGCATCATGCCCACATGGTCTATTAATTCTCATGCCACGTCCAATTTTTTTTGCATTTGTGCTGATTCTGGCTTGTTATTTTGCTAAGTCAGAAAGTTGAAATCTCACTTTCCAAGGCAATTGCATCTTACTCTCTGTGTGGTTCCCAAATCCCTTTTTCAGCTCTGTCATAAAAGGCTGGGGTATACTAATGGCCATGTTTTGTTGGGAAGAATCTCTTATCAGTATCCTCAGCCATTTATACTCTGCAGAATCCTAAATTCCTTTCCCACTACACCCCAAGGCATGCAGCACGTATTCTCAGCGTGAGGCAATAAAAACATCACTGTGGCCATAAGGCAGACCACCCTTTAAAAAAACCAACAGACACAACAGAAAATAATATTCATGTTCTAGGGCCATGGAGGCATCTCTTGGGATACTCAGAAGCTGAAACTGTGATGCACTGTGGATGAGACAGTTTCATTTCAAGAAGATTTAATAGAATCATAGGATGATTTGGGTTGGAAGGGACCTTAAAGCTCATCTGATTCCACCCCCTGCCATGGATGGAGATATCTTGCACTAGACAAAGAAGTTTATACTAAACTGTGTAATCACAAGCCATTTCTGAGCTACCTGAGCTTAAAACCAAGTAAAGAACTTAAAATGTAAAAAATCAGGTAAAATCAGATAAAAACCAGGCAGAAAACCTAAAACTCCTTTATCCTCACTTATTTAGCACTGTCAATATACTTGAGAAGACTAAAATCAACATAAGTCTTCGTGCTTACCCCACTGATAAGGATGGTGTTTTTGGGGAGGAAATAATAGGTTTTCCTTATGAGGTGCTGAATTGCTGCACTGGAGAAACTGCAGCCAGCCTTGGGCTGATGCTGCGCTTTTCTTGTCATTTTGAGAGGAGACAACAGAATTGGGATTTTTCTGACAATAAGCAGCAGAAAGACTCCAGCACACAAGGAAGAGAGGTGCTGTCCATGCACAGCACACTGTTAGTGGGACACTGCAAAGTCCATAATTTCATTTTTTTGTCTTCAGTGGCCATGCCTTTGTAAGAACTAAATTTTCAGCAGACACACAATGATTACAAAAGGAGCTACTCCTACCAGAGAAAGGGAAAGAAAAAACCTCGGAGAAAGGGGTGTAGGCTATTTACTCCCTCAGCTACAAATCAGCATCGAACTGGAGTGTAAGGAGTGAATATTAACATTCAGCTGGCTGTTACTGCGAGCCATAATAGACATGAGCATTGACTAGACCCAATATTAGTGATGGTACTGGGAAACCATCCTGCTTTTGGCTGCCTGAAGGCAGTAGTGATCCCCTGCTTGTCCTATCTGTCAGTCTATTTGATCTCCAAATGAATTGCTTTTGATAACAGCTATATAAATGCAGAACTGTTCCGCTGGGCCTTCTTAAATGAGACTCCTCTCTTTCATCTCCCAGTCATTTCAAAAAGCAGATAGACTTGTTAGAGGTTTTTAATGCAATGATTTATGTTTTATCTTGCCTGGTTTGAGGCAGCATTTATTTAGCACTAAATTCTTCTCAAGCCTATATGTGAGGGAGAAAGGTTCCAGCACAATATTTGGGACTTAAAATAGTGTGTCTGTGTGCACATGTGCATGTGTGTATTTGTGTGTGCACATGTGTGCACTCTGCCTCATCAGAGGGAAATAAGGGATGTGCTTTCTTTTTAGGAATTCAATGCTCCAATTCGCTTGGACCATTGCACCTCCAGCCAAATTAAGAGGAAACAGGAAGGAAACAATATTTAATAATCCTCTGACTAATAATGTTCAGTCCATGGCAAATAACAAACCCTTTGGAGAGGAAGAAAGTGAGCAAAATGATGTATTTTTATGGGATTTAATAAAAGAGAAAATCTCTGTCTCTTTTTAAGTTATTATAATTTTTTAACATTAGCAGGGTGGTTTATCTTTTTCATTTTACATTTTCTTGTTGCTGAGAAAGACATGCAGCTATTGGATCTAAACAGCTGATTTTTAAGACTCCCATGTTAGAACCATGCAAACATAGAATGGTTTGGATTGGTAGGGACTTTACAGATCTTCTAGTTCCAGTTCCCTGCCATGGGCAGAGACATTTCCAAGCCCTGGTCTGATTTCATTCATAAGGAAATAAACAATACTCTTGCTGATGTCCATGCAATTGAAATAATTGAGGTTCTTTGGAGTAATCCAGGAATGTTAATCCAGATTCCATATGAAAGAACAAGTTAAAATTTCAAGCTTGGGAATTTTTTTCCCCTTTGTTTGACTGTAACAATGGTTGCATTGGTGGTACAATTCACCTGTTTATTCCAATTGTGAAAACTTAAGGTATAATGGGGCATCCACAATGGATGGAAGAGAAAGTTCTTGGAAGACAACTGCCCTAAATATCTTTGGCACAAGGAAACAATGCTCTAAAGAGGCTAATTTTTGAAAACAGTGAAGCTGGCTGGCCTGTCACATGGACAATGCTCTCGGGCACAGGGTGGGATTGTTGGGGTGTCTGTGCAGGGCCAGGAGCTGGACCCAATGACCATTGTGGGGTCATCCAGCTCAGGATATTCTGTGATTCTATTACTCAAAAACTTCCTTTCTGCCATGGAAATACATAATACAATAAAAGGACATTGCTGAAAAAAAGGAAAATATATGCAATTTAAACCATCTGTTTAAAACAAGGTGATATCTTTGATGCAACAAGAACTGAGAAGTAATAAGAAAATCAGCCTATTTATCTTTGAAACGGTGAGATTCACTTTTTGTCTCAGAAGGAAAAAGGAGATCTGGATTAGTATCAGTGTCAGGCACATGAGTGACTCCATTCTCTCAGATCCCAGGTAGGGGTTGAAGCATGAGGATGCTGCAGAGGACATCTCCAAGGGTTTGTCTGTTGCACCAAGCTTAGACACATATTTTACAATGGAGATCAAGTGGCACCTTGGTTTCTTTCCCTTAGCTACAGAAGGATTTTAGGGATGTCAAACTTGTATATACAAATTGGCCCTTCCTTTTCTGTTCCAGAAAGGGTTCTGTTCTGGTGCAGCTTCATTAGTCAAAAAGCTAAACATTGTCTCAACAAGAAAAGAGAAATCCTGAATAGCCTGGTGGTTCAAGACTCTTCTGACAGCTGTTGGCTTCAGCTCAGTTAAGTTGAGATCCTCTATCCCACTTCTTGGAGCAACTTTCCATGCTATAAGGATCTAGTGGAAAATGGCCCTACCCATGGCATGTGGGCTGCAACTTGATGCCCTTTAAGGTCCCTTCCAACCCAAACCAACCCAGGATTCTTTGAATTTTGAAGATCTGTCCTTTAGTTTAGGTGCCAAGTGTCCAAACTGCCACTGCCTGTCAGGTGAGCAGTGACCACCGTCCTCAGTACTGCACAACAGGATCCCTTAACTTGAATTGTGAGAAGAAGAACACACAATAAATATTCATTTTCCTAGCCTAAAATGCTTCCAAAGAATCAAAACAAATATGTAAAGAAACAAAAAGCTCAGGTTTGTTTTTTTTTTTTAAATCATAAATATAGCAATTTGCCATTAATATTAAAAAGTAATTTCCTGCAAATGGATACTTGAAAATGTTATCAAAGCTTTACATACCCATGCTGTATTTGTATTTATATTTTTTACACATGTATATGTTATTAATGGAAAAACTGCATGAAGATTCAGAAGGCATTTTTTTCTAAATTTCATTATGAATTATATGAATTGCCAAAATATAAAAGTAATATGGGAGGCAGGAGCATGTTTTCAGAAATCACCTCCTTTAAGAATGATGTCAAAGATTGATGTAAAAAGTTGAAGTGGCTCAATTCTGCTCTTATCAATGTCATGATAAGCTTTATTTGCTTTAGAAGAAATAGCATGGATGAAGACTATCAAATTAATTTTAGTCCAGATTTATGCACACATACATGCATACATATAAACCCCACATATATATGTATTTTTTTTCCCCAAATCCAATCCAAATCTCCCCTGAGACAACTTGAGGCCATTTCCTCTCCTCCTGTCCCTGTTCCCTGGGAGCAGAGCCCAATCCCCCTGGCTGTCCCCTCCTGTCAGGAGTTGTGCAGAGCCACAAGGTCCCCCCTGAGCCTCCTTTTCTCCAGGCTGAGCCCTTTCCAGCTCCCTCAGCCACCCCTGGTGCTTCAGCCCCTTCCACAGCTCCATTGTTCTTCTTTGGATCTGCAAAGCCTATTAAATCCATAAGAAATTGATCCAAACATAGCTGAAGACAAAAATATTATCCTCAAAAATTATGGATCAGGGAAGGCCAAAAACCATAGGCTATGTGTGTGCTATACAATTAGGTAGAGGAAATTTCCCTGACCTTTAAATCTCATAGTTCCTGGACCAGGAAAATTTTCAAACATGCATTTTGTGAGGGTCCACACAGAGGGGAACAATATATATAATGGCTCAACATCATGAATTCACTTTAGGGATTGTGATCAGTCAGGGAATATTTAATTTACCATCAGACATATCAGCAAGATTACTCTGGGCGGAAGGTGGGGGTGATCTAAATGCTTCCTTCTGTTTTGTGTGATTTCAAAGAAAAAAGTAAAGTTCCAAATGCTTACATCAGATTTACAGAATATGAGGAGAAAGTGATATCAGATTAAAACTTCTGCTATTCAGGTAGCGTAGAGAAGAGAAGACAGACACTTTCAGGAAAGTTGAAAAATTATTTGAGTAATGAAATAAAAGCACTAATAATCAGTTTTGACAGATGAGAAACTACAGTATGGAGACATTAAATCCAGAATTTTGTGTTTCATTTATGTATATATGGATACATAAATTTATATATGAGAGCTCCTGCTGTTATAGAGGACTCAGTGAAACTGGGCAAGTTTCTAAAGAGCACAGTATGCTGCAAACATGGCCTTAAGCTGCACAATAAAAGCTGAGTGCTGTTGATGGCAGTAGAAAAACATGAAAATGTTCCATTTGAAATGTCTTCTTGTTGAAAAATGTTTCTTAAATTGGAGTTTTCTATAGGAAATGTTCTTATGAGAAAAATGGCTTCCATTTTTGGCAACTGAATATTGGCCAGAATTCAATTTTTTTCCCCGGCTATTGGCTTCCTGACAAAATTTTAAATACTTTCCAAGGCAAGGCTATCTGAAAATGCAGAATTTCAAGTTTTTGTCTAACTGCTGTTTTAGAATAAAACACCTTTTTTATCTGCCAGTTGTCTGTCTTATAGGAAGGCACCAAGGAAGGGGGTGAGTTTGTTTGCTGTAAAGCCTTATTGAAAATGTGATGGACCCTGCAAAATGCATCCTTAAACTACTCATGCCCAATAAAACGGTGGCAAAGCCATGAATTACTCTTGGCTTTTCCAAACAAAAGGTCAACACCTTTCCCCTGGTCTCATGCAATGACCCATGGATATTATGGAGCGGAAAATCAGGAATAAAAATTCATGTTCTGCTTCTGTTGCCCAACACAACAGCTCAGAGCACCTTGGCAGGGGAATTTCCACACATGCCAGCAGTGAGTTCCCTTTTTACCAAAGGGAAAAGCAGACTCCACCCTGGTAGTATTCTTTTTTGTTTGCTTTCATGCTGCAAAGGTTCAGGCAGATAATTTTGGGCTGGATCAGGGAGATTGCAGGAAGGAGAAGGGCTGCAGCACTCCAATATTTTCCCCTGTATAGCATCACTTATTAAAATCCTGTTGTCCTGACCATTGTTGCTGCAATTGAAGTCTGGTTTATTTACTTGAAAATCTGATTTGTTTCATTTTATTACTGTGTTTGCCAAGTAACTGATATCAGATTCTGCAGGAAAGAGCTGCCATTTACCAGCAGGCTGTGATGGCTCTGACACGGTCTGCAGGACCGGCTCCGAGGCTTGCTCTGCCCCCGGGGCTCGTGCAGAAATAAGATTACTGGCAATAACTGCTTCAACTGCTTTGAATAACAGACACAACTCAGAGAGCATAAAATTAACATAAACACAGCATCAGTGTGTTCCCTTGGCGGATACGAGACAGGCAGGATATGGAAAATTGACTGAAATGGGGTCAGGCGCTGCTGAAATCGGCAAGGCAGGAAGCTCTGCCGAGCAGAGGGGTGCTGGTGCTGCTAATAAATAAATAAATAAATAAAATGGTGGCCATGAAGTTTTAATGATAACACATTTGGAGGGGTTGGCATTAAGAATGCAGCATCAATGGCAGAACACCCAAAATGTTGGATTTCCAGGGAAATCAGTCTTTGCTGTCCTTTGGCTTTTCACTCCTGATTGGAAGGAGGGAGGGGGAAGAAATAACAATAATGATAACAGAAATAACAGCAATTTCCTGTGGAAAATTTCCTGCTTGGTTTTTGGGGGTGAGGTGGAAAGAGAAAAGATGAAGGGAGGTCACAGGGTGATAATTTGAGGAGGATGCCTAAGATTTGTTAATGAGTGGTATCAAGTATTTTGCAGCACTCATATCTCTTTTTATTTATCAAATATTAAAATGGAAGATGCTTCCTGATACACTCAGTAAAGAAGTACATTAAGAGGGGAAGGCACAGCAGCTCTGATTTTGCAGTTTTTATAATGAGGTAGTGCAGATACCACTTAGAACAGATTCACCCATGGAGCTCTGGATTTCCAAGCCCTCAGACCTGTTCATACAGAGAGAGTAGGAACCAGCACATGCTTATAATCAGGAGCTCCTCAGCACCCCAAGGTACTGAAAAAGACCCATAGTGAGTGTGTTTATCTCTTAACCAGCAGGAGATTCGGGATATTGTTTTCAAAGCAACCTCCCCCTCTTTGAAGAAGAGATGCCAGAGGAGGGGAATCCACATTGGTGAAGCTTAGGTGGTTTTCACTCAAGAAAGAAAATTTTTAGGACTCTGTTCCTGCTTCCCACTGTTGGGAGTTTGTCCTTTGGATGAAATGGGGACTCTCCAAATCTCAGGATAAAAACCCTTTACTGAGCCAAATTACAAAGTAGAGCCTGGAACCCATGTTCAGAAAAGATTTCACCTATAGCTACTTCAGACTGACAGCATCCCATGTTTCAACAAACTTTAGCCAATGATAAAGAAAATGTAAAAATATAATGTTTTCCAAAAATTTGTCAAAGACGGAATTCCATGCTTCAACAATCTTTAGCCAATGATAAAGAAAATTTTAAAAAATAATATTTTCCCAAAATTTGTCAAAGATGGTTTGGCTTTCTCTCTTTCTTTTGTTCTCTTTCTCCTTCTCTCCTGCAGAAGCTTTTTCAAGGCCTTGGAGCACTGGCATGTTGTCAAATACAAATATTTGCCTGAAAAATGATTTGTTGATGGTCAGAAATATTACATGAGGTTTTCAATGTCACAAGTGAAGGAGAACTGCCAGAGGTGTGTGCTAACTTTAGCAAACAACCTTCAAGACAATAAACTGCCGAGAGATAAAGGAGAAGGACCCTGGCTAAGAGCAAAGCATGGCATAAAATACTTTTTTTTTTACTGAGGTTTGTATGAAGAAATGTGGCCTAGATTATTGTGAAGTGAGTTTTAAGATTCTTGCCATAATTTCTTTATTATTATTATTATTATCATCATCATTATTATCATCATCATTATTATTACTATTTTCATGACCTTTATAATTTCCTGAATTGAAATAGGGTCAGAGAAGACTCTGACAAAAAAGTACTTCCAGCCTAGCCAGCAGTTGCCTTTAAAAAAATAATTAAAATTATGCTATTGTGAGGTTTCAAGGCCAACAAAATTTACGAGCAAGCTTTGGATGTGAACTGAAACCCTTGACAGTGTACCCTTGTCTGTAAAAATAAGCTCCAATGACCCTAAGTCCCTTGCTGGTAGATCCAGAGGAAAGGGCAAGTTTCAAAAGGCCCGGGAAACTAAACTACTTTTTGCCCCTTAAAGGTGGTCCTTTCAGGTCAGAAGGAAGCCTTGTGGGTGTGGAGCACTGCTCTAGCACGCCTGGGGACAAATAAAGGACTTTGTTCTCCCCAAGGCATCAATCCAGCATCTCTCACCAGCACCACATTCGTTAAACAAATAAGCAGATGAATGTACCAGAAGAACATGTGAGGAAAAACAAATCAGACTTATAAAACATCTTGGAGTCCAGCCATGATTTTCCTATGGAAAAAACCTTCATTCCAGTCTCCTTCTCACAAAGGACCTTTTTCTCTCTTTCTGTTGGGCTTAAACAGCATTTAGTTGATTTATTCAGTAATATAATTGATTCTGATGACAGTGGCAGGACTAAGCCCTCAAAGCCTGCAGCATGCTGGCACATCATGGTCCTCATTCATGGAGTTTGACTGCAGCTCCTGTTTAGATGCAGAGTAGTCGTGGGCTCCCTCCATAATCCATGGGAAGGGATAGGCTTCTCCAGAGACTGGTGCACCACTGGCCTGGGCTAAATTGCTCCCTGACAGCACTTTTCACAGTGACTGTAACTGGGATTGCTGGTGACTACATAGGGTACCAGTCAAGTTTAGTTTATTGGTAGAAATCGAGTCAAAATTTTCATTGTCTCTTGCTCCTTCTTTATCTCCACTTGATAGTCTCTGGTATCAAACATGGATGGAAATACGGATCAAAAGCTTTGCAAATCAATCATTTTTGTTTGGTTGTTTTTTTTCTTTTCTTTTTTTTTTTTTTTTCCCACAGAATCATAGAATTGTTTGGTTTGGAAGGCACCTTAAATCTCATTCCAACCTCCTGTGTGGGCAGGGACACCTTCCACTATCCCAGGTTGCTCCAAGCCTCATGCAGCCTGGTATTTGACACTTCCAGGGATGCAGGGGCAGCCACAGCTTCTCTGGGCACCCTGTGCCAGGGCCTCACCACCCTCACAGGGAAAAAACATCTAACCTAAATCTACCCTCCATCAGCTTAAAGGTCTTTGATAAGTTGTAGCTTTAGGTAATCAAATTCTGGTAAATTACAAAGGCTTGTACCTTTTACGATCATCTTTATCTTCATTGCATTGAATTCTCATGTATATAAATCCAGATTTGAAGGATTTGGCTGAAAATTAGACCCGAAGTGAGATGATTAAAAATATGTTAAAAACAGTATAACCCATTTTCAAAAATTATCTAAATGTTGAAGTTCATCTCTCTGTGCTTCTGTCTATCTATGTCTCACCCACAGTGGCCATTTTTACATGTGCTCTGTCACAGACATTTCTTTTATGAAAAATCCTCTCTCAGGATTTTTCCTGCTGAAGCTGAGAGTTTCAGCAACAAGATGTAAACAATAGGTTATCTGCTGCTGTGGAATGCAACAGGTCTGTCTGGATTGGCCCAGCTTGGATGTTTAGAGATAATGGCCAATCCAGAACGGAGCTCGCTCAGACACAGTCCGAGAGAGCGACGTTTGTTATCATTCTTTACTTTCTATTCTTCGGTTAGGTAGCAGCTTCTGGAAACCTTTCCTTTCTTTTTCTTTTAGTATAGTTATAATAGATGTATATATCATAAAATAATAAATCAAGCCTTCTGATAACGGAGTCAAGGATCTCGTCTCTTCCTTCACCCAAGAACCCTTGTGACAAACCGTCACAGTGCTCTTTACTTATTCCAATAGAAAATAAGTACATAGCTTAAAGAAGATTTTAAATTTTCACAGAAAGATTTCTTTTAATAAAAATATCACATAATAATCTGCTCTCTGTTACCTGGTAGCTTCAAGTAAGAGGAAGGCTTTCTAGTCTCTAGTCCTCCAAATATGATCTGATTTTATTTGGGACCATCAAAGGTTAAAGTTAAGAAACAAGATGAAAATTACTTTAAAAGATCACTGAAAATATACAGTTGTTGAAGTATTATGAAACTTCTGTAAACATTTTTAGAAGCTGTTAATATAACTCTTTGTATCAGTTACTGTTGAGTAAGAACCCAATTCTGATTCAAATAAGACTGACCAAACGTTCTTGGTTTTGGGATATTAATGAGGTGTCCATCATAGAGAGGGTTATTTTCCTGTCTTTTGAGCTCTCTTGACCGCAAATATATACTGTATAAGGCCATATGTATATTTTTTCCCAAGACTAGAAACTCAATTTACTTTTTCTTTAGTCCCCACATTTCCGTGTGCTGAAATTAGTTGAGATCTGCAGGAGTGTTGAAAAACTTTTCACTTAAATGGTAGTGCTGAAAAAAGAAAATTAAAAAAAAATACATTTTTAATTGGATGAGTACCAAGAGAAAAAGAAATAAATCAGCCTACTGGTCTCCTGAATGTTGTTCTGAATATGAATGAAGTAAATAAAAGTATTTTGCTTGTTCACAGTAATGTTTGGGTGCTAAACAGAGTCATGAAAGGAAGCTGCAACAAGGTGGGGGTTGGACTTTTCTTCCAGGGAACAATAGACAGGAGAAGAAGAAATGGCCTCAAGCTACTCCAGGGGATGTTCAGGTTGGACATCAGGAAGAATTTTTTCATGGAAAGAATTATCAGGGATTGCAAAAGGCTGCCCATGGATGTGGTGGAGTTATTATCCCTGGAGCTGTCCAAGGAATGACTGGAGGTGGCACTCAGCGCTCCTGGCTCTGTGATAAGGTGGGGATTGGTCACAGGCTGGACTCAATGATCTTGGAGGTCGTTTCCAACCTAAATGATTCTGTAATTCTGTGATTAAATTAAAAAATATTGATGTCCTCACAAACACATTCTGGAAAGGAAATTTTAATTGTTATGGTACAATGCCATTTAATGCCAAATTCCCAATGATCTGATTAATTCCCTCAAACGTCTGCTAATCTTCCTTAATTCAATTTTCCATGTTGAAAATAACATCAGCTGCTTGCTGGTGAGAAGCTTGGTGTGAAACAGGGGCTCATAATCAGGTGGCACTTGGCCAAGATACCCAAATCAACACCTTCTTAACTATTCTTAGTCCTGCTGATGATGGTAGACTCAAGCCCCTGGTTCCATCTATGTTTGTGAGAGATCCACAGCTTTGGAAACAGCTTTGCTTTTATTGGATTTATGTCTTGAATCAGGCAGGTAGTGAGCCATCAGCCATCACAACTATTCAATTTATAATTTAGTCTCTAGAAGCAAAGTCTCTGGCAATATAAGTTACCTATTCCATGTTTAGAAATCAGTTTAAGTGGGGCAAGGCATGAGAATCTGGTGAGAGAGCTGTAGCACAGACAGAAACAAAGAGTTATTTTGCATTATTTAAGCAATATTGAATGTCCATCAAAAAAGGAAATCAAAAACTCTAACAGGAACTGAATGTAACCCATCATCATAAAGTGAAAGGAAAGTAGCATTAGTTTATCCATTATTTACCAAACTTTTTATTTATATTTTGGCCTAGATAAGTTCCATTCTCTCCTATAAATATATATAGGCTCATTTTCCACATATCAAATGATGAATATGTCCCAGTGAAAATTTGCCGAAGTTCTCAATTCTGACACTTTCTATATCATTGCTAACTTTTCTAGAAACTTCAGTCATCAGCATTTTCCTGAGTTTCTTCTATTGTTTATTTATTACACACTTCTAGAGATCTTCTAAAATCAATAATGAGAAGTGAAAGTTCTTGGACAGGACAACTGATCCCTTTTTAAAATATGTGTCAAAAATGGGTTAGAAAAATTGCTCTGAGAAAGTGTCTGTTTCTTTCCATTGACCATAAAGAGGTGCTGGAGAAGAAATTTGGTCTGACATCCTAATTTCTAGCACAAACTAAAGTGATCCAGGTTTAATGCCATCACTCATTTATATCTGAATATCTTTAGTTCTTCTACCCTCACTGCACTGCTTTGCCACTTGTGGAAAAAGCAAGGAGTGGAGCCCAAGGCAACAAAAACACCTCTTGTTTTCTTTGAGACTGAAGGTGGAAACTCTGTCCAGACATTGATCAAGTGAATAAAAACCAGAACAAAGTTAAGTACATTTTCATTGTTCTTGTTCACTTTATTGCTAAATTTCCTGGCTCTGTGGTGAGTTTGTTGAGACCTGAACTGGTTCTTTCTGTATGCAGAGATATTCACTCCTGCTGAGGCTCTTACATATTTTATTATTTATTTTCTAGTAATTAGTCTGAACCACTGACTCAAATAGAACTATCCAAGTGAAAAAGAAAATATAACAAAAGTCCCTCAATATGTTGCCTTGGCCTGGGGCAATCAGCAGCTGACGGCTAATGGGACAGATGATGCTCCTCTCCTCAGTTCATCCATTTAGCTGCTTGTTTAAGACACAAGAATGTCTCTGTGCCTTGACCCACACTTTGACATTTGGAACTTTCATATGTGTCTTGGTCAAGATGGACAGATATTTTTTCCTGACCATGGGAAACACCACTTTTTTTTTAACCCAAACCTCAAGTCTGAAGTATTTTGCTTTGCAAATACAGACATGACACCTTTCAAAATTAAGATGTGCTTTCCTCTCTTTGAACAGTGGTTACAAGGGATATCTGCATCTCTGAATGTACTGTAAGCTCCTGTCCTGGAAAAGCAAAAAGTGCAAATGGCAGTTCCATCACACCAAATCTGGGAGATGCAGCATGGAATTAGAGAAGGAGGAGAGAGCAGCCTGGATTATGCAAGGGATGACATCATGTATTAATAAGACTTTACAAACTGAATTAGCTGGGGAGGGGGAGGAAAAATAAGACCCTGCAATGAGGTAGCCACCAGGTAAGGACAACTGCAGTTGCTTCTGGTCTCAAGTTTTTCTCTCTCGGGACAGATGTGAATCACAGATGACACAATTTGCCTGTTGGAGACACCTCTGTCCTCTTTGGGAGTTAGCTGAGATCAAATAGCTGAATTTAAGGCAGATAAAATGTGATGACATTAATCTGAGCCTTTATTTGTTAGTTCTCTCAAACTTGAAAATTATCTATCATCTGGGGACCTAGATGTCTGCAAATTTAACAGTGGGTAGTTAAAATCACTGAATGAAAAAATGGGGATGCTCCCTTAAGTTCCTGGTTTACTAAGGGCCTTACACACTGGAAGATATTCCACTTCTATTGCTTACCTAAATAATAGTTCAGTATAACTATTAGAAAGTGGTTTATAGCCACAATTTCACAGAGCTTTTTAAAACACATCAGATGTCCCCCCTGCACATGTCACGTGTCCCACCTATTTTTTTCCTACTCCCTGCCCTCTGGTACATGTCAGTGCTGCTCCCGAGGTCAAACAGAGTGAGAATCTGATGGCAGGAATCAACACTGATTTCCACATTGGCTGTGTTTATTTCTGTTGATTTCCCTCGGGGATTTGGAGGTTTGTCTGTTTTGTTTTCTTCTCATTTTCTTCCAAGGAACTTTGCTGCTGCCTGTAAGGGAGACAATCCAGCTTTGCTGGGCAAAGGGGAGCTTGGGGGCACCCTGAAAATGTTGAAAACTCTTTGCACTCCTGAGTGTTTGCTTAAGAAAAATCAGATTACACAGCTGAGTGTTGGCTGTGCAGAAGGATTTGCACCTTGCAAGTACAAAATCTTTCTACTCTCCTTTCCAGAACTCCAGTACTGTCCCCAGTGCACAAACTCCTCTACAAGGCAGAAACTGCCATTAGAAATCTAATCTGCAGGAAGTTATGTCAGCAGTCTAATAAATCATCAGAATCTGCTCCTAATCCATAAAATGGTGTAGACTACCTCATAACTGTGTCTCTAGTACAAGATTATCTTTTTGTTCCTCCAAACTCCTTTATCCTTCCACCCTCCAGTCTCCCCTTTGGACTGGAAAATCCCAGGCCTCTGGGAGGAGGTGCTGATGAAAGAAAAATTGTAATTGGGCTACTCATCCCCTTTTGAAATTAAGGAAGCCAGTAAATCAAAAGCACTATCAATGATGAGGTGCCTGACTCAAAATTAGGAAGGACATGCAGTGACTGATATTATAGACCATAAAATAACAGAATGGATTGAGTTGGAAGGGACTTTAAAGATCATGTAGATCCAACTCCCTGCCATGGCCAGGGACCTTCCACCATCCCAGGTTGCTCCAAGCCTCGTCCAACCTGCCCTTGAACACTTCCAGGGATGGAGCAGCAACAACTGCTCTAGGAAACCTGTGCCAGTGACTCTTCACCCTCATCATATAATTTATTTCTTATCTCCAATCTAAACCCACTGGTTTTCAGTTTTAAACCACTGTCCATTCTCCTATCACTACAGACGCTGCAAATTATTTCTCTCAATCTCTACATCATTTTTAGGATCCTTCAGCTTCAATAACTGTACGCCATCTGATTTAAAGATGCTGCAATTCCAACGTGGCTGTCCACAAGAAATCCTGAAAAAGGCAGCTACTCTTGAAAGTGACTCCAGCTAGGGGTCTAAACCCAGAAACATCTGAATTCAGCAGCAAAGTATGAAAAGTTCTGCTTCTAAAATCTGATCTCTCAAGAAAAATGGGAAAGAGGAAAAAATTTTACTTATTCTCTAGGAGTTCTTTTTTTTCCTCTGATTGAAAAATAAGTAAAAGGATGGGATTTACTCCTTAAACTCAATGATGCTTGTTTCCATCCCTGCCTCCTGCCCTTTTTCCCCCTGAATCATCACTCTCCATCACTTTCCTCAGATCAAGCTCTCAAATTATCTTTTATTTGCCCAGCTTTGCCAGCTCTTGCTCTTACCCAAACTTTTGCCTTGCAGTCTTCTGGGACAGCTTTTAGTTTTGATTTTTTTCCCCCTTCCTTTCCCTGTTTTTTAGTGTAAACTGAACTGCTGAGGCCAGAACAAAGTCATCAGTTTTTTGAGATTGTCACCTGAGATCACCTTTCTGCCTGCAAACTCTCACGTTACCTGGCCAGAACAGGTTTTTATTTTTGCTGCTGGATTAAATGCACTGTAACTGCTGCCACCAACAGGACATTTTACAAAAACAGACGTTTTTCCACCCACTGCTCTAACAGTTCTATCTCAGAAAGAGATAATGACTAGATTAGAAGAATTTACATTCTAATATCAGTTTATTTGCTGTAACAAGCTCCCTTCTGTACTGTCTCTCTCACAACTGTCCCTCCAGATGATCCAAGTGGAACATTCAGCTTTTTCTCATCCAGATTGCAAGAGGCATCTGAAACCTTCCTATTTTAAATATGTCCATTTTATACAATGAACAAGGAAAAATAACAATGTTAAGAGAAAGGAGGAGTGAAGAAAACATGATAAATACTTTCACCTGAATCATTGATGACTATGACCTAAAGTCACTGCTTTTAGTGAAGAAGTTCAGCAGTAAAATCTGTCTCCCAGGGTTGGAAAAAAAGCTCTGTTTTGTGCCTGCAAGTCCTTCTGCTGCCTGATTATTGATTTTCCAAAACTGGATGCCTCAAAGTGAGAATTCTATCAGGAGTTCACAAGTTGCAGCACCGTGTTAGTACAAAGTGCTGAACATTGTTTTTCACATGCTTTAGGATTCTTATGGGCTATACTCTAAGTTTATCTCCAAAAGTTTAAATGGCTTTGTCGTCTCAAAAAGAGAATTTCCAGAGAAAAATAAAGCTAAGAATTTTTTGCTATAAAAATGAGATGCAAAAAAGCAATTTTCCTGTTAGTTTTTTCTAAAACATAAAAAAAAAGAAATATTTAAGAAATCATAAGAAATCAGGAAGAAATTAAATTGAAATAAAAGCATGGACTTAATTGCAATTTTATATACAAAGAAAATGTTCCTGTCAATGTACTACTTTGGTGAATATATGCAAACTCGCTCTTGTACTAATAAAAACCAGAGTATTACAACTCTTAAAAGTCAGTTTGATTTCCTTTTTGGTTTTTTTTGTTTTTAACACATACTTGTCTCACTACATTTAGCTCAATGTAAGTTACACGAGGAGTTTCACTTTGGCTGCTTTCAGGGTTCCAATTAGCCCCAGATCCACTGAAATTCAAAGCCCTCCTGAGTAGGGTGAAGGCATGTTTATTTGCATTTTGGAAGGAATTTTTCCCATAAAAATTACTTGAACATAAATTGCTCTGCCATGTTGTCATTTAATTTTGTGGAGAAGAATTCAATGGGGGATTTGGATACCTCATGGTTCAATTTGCATGTCGTTGGGATTAAAGAAATTATTGTGAGGGAAGGCAGGATGAGGGCATAGAGCACAACAGATAATCTGGAATGATTCTTTATTTAATTCTGGAACAACAGTGTTGAAACAAGGCACTATTGTGGAGTTGCCATTGGACTGAAGCCTATTTCGTTCAATTTCCATGTACAGGGAAATTGCTCCCAACTCCCTCAGGCAGCTTTGCAGATCTGCTCAGGGATACTGAGGAAAATGAATCTGAATTAATTTCAGAAGTGGATTAGTTCAACTAAATTAAAACACCGTGTGGACTCTCTCATTCAGAATTAAAGTGGCTTTAATTCAGTTTTGTTTCATTCAGTTTAACATTGGGTGAAACAACAAAGTTTAGGCTCCTTTAGATTGATGTGCAGATGACTGCAATTTAAATTCTCACATTCAATTATTTTGGAATTATTGACTGTCTCTTCATACAGAATAATTTTGTGTCCATGACAGATAGAACATGGGATACAAGGATCTCTGTCCACAGACGGGACAGGGACAGTGAGGTGGATTCCTTTCCCACTCCAGCTTCTCTCAGCCTCTGCTCAGGAGAAACTTGCAGGAAGGTCCTTGCAGCCCTGTTGTGCATTTAGTCCTAGGCTTTCCTCACAGCCTGGTTAATGGAAGGGTTTAGGAATGGAGACAGTGTGAAATGGAATAAATTTTCAAACTTTTTTATTAGAAGAATAGTTACAGCTTCCAAGTCACTTGTGGCATGCACTGTATTTGTAGTGTTGGCTTTCTATGCCATTGCAATTCTCCAGAGCCTCTTGCTCCTCTCACCTCTTTTTTATGAATCACTGCATTTAAAAATATGGACTATTTTAATCTAAAAAGGCAGCAAAAGAGAAAACTTATATTCAAATACCTTGGGGATATAAGCAGACCTGTTTTCTCATGGACAAATTCCCCACTTTATACTTGTGAGAGACCAAGTTCATGTTGACGGTGGCGTATTGCTGATCCGTGTCAACAAGAAAATAGGGCAAATCAACTAAAAAAATCCTGACTCACATTAAATCAATTAAAGTTATTCTCCATCTGGTTCTACCCAAGGGGTTTGCACTGATTTAACTAAATTGGTTTCTAAACTGATTTAGTTAAATTGATGCATAAACTGTGGATAGAACAGCCAGAAGAAAGTACAAAAGAGTCTAAGTCAAACAAACCCAAGTGAGGATGAGATGTAGTGAAATAGTAGAGGAAGAGATTAAGTGGCAGCATAACCTTTAGGTGTTGTGTGGAGGGATTCTGAGCAGAGCTGTAAATCTGACAAAGATGTGAACCTCTGGCTCTGCCAACAATGGCTGTCAGCCTTAAAGCACTGGGTGGTGCAGAAATGAACTGGGAAACCTGAGGAACATGCTCAGAAATATCCAAAGTGCTGGCACTGAAGATGTTGATGTACCCGGAGCTTCATCCAGGCAGTGTTGACCTACAGAAAACAAAAAAAGATAGTGACAGAAGTGTATAAATCATAGAATCACAGGATAGTTTGGGTAGAAAAAGACCTTAAGGATCATCTCATTCCAACCAGCCATGGACAAGGACACTTTCCATTATCCCAGGTTGCTCCAAGCCACATCCAGCCTGGCCTTCAAAACTTCCAGGGATTGGATGCCAACAACTTCTCTGGGCAACCTGTGCCAGGGCGTCACCACCCTCAGGGAAGAATTTCCTCCTAATATCCAATGAAATTCTACCCCCTTTCAGCTTAAAGACATTAAGTGTCTGTATTTAAGGAGGGTGGTTAATAAATGCACAGCTGCAGATGTTGGAGGTGACAGAGAAGAGGTAAAGGCAAAAGCCATTCCTGGCTGAACTTTGGCACGAGGTGGTAATCTCATGGTTAAAACTATTCCTAGACAGCCAAAGTTCAGATCCCAGAATTTCTTCTGATTCCTCTTATCAGATAGTAAAGAAATTATATCATGCACCTATCTCAGTTCATCTGCAGTGGTCACCACCATGGTGGAGCTGGAACTGTTGCCAGTGTAGCTTAGACAAGGGAACTGAGCCCTTCTTAGTTAAATTCTGGATATATTTTAGGAGCTAGCTTCAGCTATGAACCATTTCCCTGCCCATGGCAGGTGGGTTGGAACCAGAAGGTCCTTAAGTAACCCAAGACATTCTGAGATACAGTGATTCCCAGTGGGCACTCCGGGTGTGATCACATTATTCTGGAGGTCTAAGGGAGTTTAATCACAGAGTCCCATCCAGACAATGACAAGGTTCCAGACCAGAGACTGTCCTGGAAAAGTTTTGTTTACTAGTACAGGTGTGTCCTTTGTGAGTTCTGTAAATTTAAATTAGAGCCTTATCTTGCATGTGTTTTGTGTATGTGTGGCAGTTTGGGAAATGGGACACAGAAAAGCCAATTGTAGATATTTAGAATGTCCAAGATCTGTTGCATTAATTTTGGATCCCTGTTCTTTCACATGAAGTAAAGAACCAATCACAGATCCTGTTCCTATGAATTAATTTTTGTTGTGTTGTTTTGTTATGTCATCCATCTCATTTGACTTAAGCAAGAGATAAAGTTATAAAGATCATGTATCATTAACTTGTAGAACTGCTTCACCAAATCCCCCTTGGGTTTGGAATTACAATTGCAGTAAGTGCCAGCATTCTCTATTTCTTTTCATCATTATTCTGATTATAATTTCCCTGGGTGCAAGCCAGGTTTTCATACAATTTTTGGACAACCCTGAGGACACCATCAGTGTCTATGATGATGGGACAAAGAATAATTATGCACAGCATGAACCTTCCTGATGTTTCCTGATGCTTTGAGGTTGTGGTCCACAAGACTAACACAATTTATTTCCTGTTCAATCCACATAAATCTTTTAGTTGGCACCCATGAACAGGTTTGGGTCTTCCTGCTTCTCATGCAAGCCAACTTCCATCAATGCACTCTGCTGGACATACAAAGTGCCAAGACCAGTCATAAATGATCCACATAGTGTCTGGAACGGGCTGTGTTTTGGATTTGTGACCTAAGCAGTGCTGATACTGCAGGGATGGTTTAACTACTGGTGAGCAGCACCTTCAACAGGGTCAATGCTGTTCCTCAGACTGCCCCACCAGTGAGTAGTCAGGGTGTGCAAAAGAATTTTGGAAGGAACACAGCTGGGACAGCTGAGCCCAAGTGACCCAACATTCCAGACCAGATTGGTGCCATGCTTATCGATAAAGTCTAGGTGAGGAAGGAGGGAGGGTGGGGGATCTTCTGAATCGTGGTGTTTGTCCTTCCAAGTAACAGTTATAGGTGATGGAGCCCAGCTTTCCTGGAAATGGCTGAGCATCTCCCTGTGGATGGGAAGTGTGAATGAATTCCTTGTTTTGCTTTGCTTGTGAGCAAAATCTTTGCTTTTGACTGTCTTTACCTCAGTCCAGGAGTTTTCTCACTTTCACTCACTCTTTGGGACTATCAGCTGGATGCCAGCTGGAGTGGCCTGAGACAGCACAAATGGCCTTATAAAGTGACAATTACAAACTTACTGACTCGCTGTAGTACAATAAGACCAATATGAAGTTGAGAGAGCAGTTCAGCTTATCCCAAAATATACATTGGGAAACTGAATAACCCTCTGTTCTCTGTTGCCCAAATGTAGGTTGAGGTTGTCCTTACAGACTGCCAGCTGTCTCCTGAGAAGGGTAGAGGTGTCCCTTAAGTCCTGTGTTGTGTCTTCTGGGCCCATGATGATATCTCTCCAATATTTAAAATGGCACTATATAATAAAAACAAGGGCAGTTGAAATCGATTTGTGGAGTTCCATTATTACTTCCTTTGACTGGAATGGGAGCTTCAACACACAGATCATATCTATACACCTGTGCAGGTGTATATGTATTTAAAAGTAGATGTTTGGACCCAGAGCTGAATCTGACTTCTTGTGCAATATCTGGAAAATAAGTTAATCCCCATGAATTCTTGTTGCCTAATAATAATATAAAGATGATATCCCCATAAATTCACACCCTTGCACTCTGTCAGATTGCAGATGTTTTTCCTCAGGCTACTGCCCAACAAAGCCTTAGGCAACAGACCTGTTAATCTCATGCACATTTTTTTACCTCTTATTGTGAAAAAAAATACTCTCCCAATCCTTGAGTCTTGGCTTTTCAAAGCCTATGCCATCCATACCTAGGATAAGACAGACTTATACACAGCAGAGCTTCTGGGTAGAGAAGAAGGAGGCAAATATCAACTGAGATGTGAGCATAACACACAGAGACACTGTCAAGACACTTGGAGAGATCCAAACAGCAAAAATACTTGGGAAAACTTGCTTTCAGTTTCAGAACTGGTTTCTACTGCTGCTGTTCCTCCTGAGCAGGATGTAGGGTATATAAAAGTGATGATATGCATAATCTATAGATCAGAGTATTAAAGCCTTGTCCCAGCAACAGACCCCCACTGAAGCAGGGACTCCTTCTAGCCTCCATATCCTTGGCACTGACAGAGGACTCTGCTTTCTGTCAGTGTATTTGTGCAGTGACACATATTGTCTAGTGATTAGATTAACGTTGGCAAAGGCAATATGAAAAACCCACACAGATTACCACTGTCACCCGCAGTAATTACATTTATTCATTTCCATTTAGCCAAGTTTTTACAAGCTGAGCAAGGGGCCAAATAAGCAATAAACACAGAGGCAAGAAATTAAAATGCTGATCCGTTCACTGTGAAAACAATCAAACTATCATCTTTCTTTAGGCAGCTCATTCATCATCCAAGAGGGCCACAGTGTGCTGATATGGAGGGCTGGAAATCTAATGTTATTACATGTAAATTCACTAACATGAAATTACTGCCCCTGATGTGATTTTACTAATAAATTAGTTCATTTCTACCTTTTTGCAAGAGACTTTAGGGACCATGGAGAATTGTACATGAGTCTTGTAATCTTGCCTGCTTTATTTCAAGTGAGCAGACAGTTTAGTTCCTCCCTCCACCACCATCCCCTACTTCACCCTGTGGCTCTTGCCTTGGCACTGTTTCATTAGGGGATAAATTGACAGTCATACTTTTACTGTCTTGGGGCCAGTTTATTGCCTTGGGTCCAGGAGAAGCATCAGAGGATGGAGGTTTCCTGGCATTGCATTTTACTGCTGTGACACTGATCGGGAGAAGCAAGTGCTGTAGAATCATTAAATGGTTTGGGTTGGAAGGGACGTTTAAGGGTCATCTAGTCCAACCCCCTGGCATCAGCAGGGACATCTTCCACTGGGCCAGGTTACCTGGAGCTCCTTCCAACCTGACTAATGTTTCCAGGGACGGGGCATCCACCATCTCTCTGGGCAACCTGTGCCAATGTTTCAGCACCCTCACTGTATTTTCCTTCATATCTAGACTAAATCAACTCTGTTTTAGCTTAAAACCATCACCCCTTGTCCTTGCACAACATACCTTCCTAAAAGTTTCTCCTCCTCTTTCTTATAAACCCCTGTGAGCTCCTGGAAGGTGACAGTAAGGGCATGGCTCTGCATTAGCTGTATGTGTAGATGGAGCACTTGGGTCATTGTTTAGTGGTGGACCTGGCAGTTCTGGGTTAATGGCTGGACTTGATAATCCTAGAGGTCTTTTCCAGCATTAATAATTCTATGTTTCCAAGAGTCAGCAGTGAAAACTCACCTGATGGTCCTCATGAGATCCACCTGGAGCAAATCCACCTATAAAAATTCCAGTTTTATACTGAACAATGTTCAAGACCAGTGACTAGATCATCATGTTTAAACTTTTTAGATTCCCTATACCTGTATCAAATTACCATTTGCTTATTTATTTTTCTAAATTAATATATTTTCATAGTAATAAATATTAATATATTTATAATATATGTACCAATTTATAGCATTGAAGAGGGAAGAGAGTGTTTCAAAAGCAGCTGCCAGTTCTGAAGTCCCACATTTGTTATGTTTTCATTCGCTTTGAGTGATGGAGTTATTTAATTTTCTCCTTTTCTTACCCATTCCATCTCTGCCTTGCATGCTTAGCATCAAGGGCACATCTATATTTCACTACATGTGTTTTAACATTCTTTGGCTGAAGAAAACCCTGAAGAGGATTTGTTTTCACCATTTCTACCAGATAAATACAGATATTTATCTGCTATAATAGAGCTGTCAAATAATTGTTTAAGCCTGATATAGTTATTTGAGTTTTTCCTGTAGCTAGTGGGGAGAAATAAAACTTTTTAAGAGAGAAATTTTGAAGCAGATTACTATCTGGAGTGCCTAAAATAATAATAAATATGCGAATATATAACTATATATATAAAACATATATATGGGAAAGTAGAATGTCCTTTTGCTATGACTGCCTTGATTATTTCCACTTAATGTACTTCAGTTCACCATAATTCATTGGTTCATTTAACCTCTGCATGCACAAACAGGTTATTTTCAAACCAGAAGCTAATCTCTAGGAGTGCTCCTGATATTTTCTACTTATAAATGGGAATGAGAATAAACCAGACCTAAGTGAAATACCTTGAAATGGCTACAGCATTCAGTGTTAGGACTTCAGCCTAAATTGATTTGCTCTACAAATCCAATCCTGTGTGTCCAGACTATAAACTAACAGGGACATTGCCCATGTCTTCCTTCTGAATCAAAAAGTTGTCTAATGCTCTCTCTGAATTTTGAGATTCCTGAGTAATATCAGTTGAATCTCACTTTAGGAAATAAATTTTAATTCTGTGTCAACACTTTGATATAACACAACATTGACTTTTGCAGAGTAATCTCAGGACAAACAAAATCATAACATTTCATTCCTATTGTGAGGAGTGCAGCCATTGTAAATAACTTCTGACTGAAAGGCCATTATTTCATTAAGGAAACAACTAAAATTCCCAATAGTCTTTCTACCCAATAAGCTGACTATCTGTAAATCAGCCAAATTTGCTGCCAATATGGATGAGCTGTTGACAAGTTTAGGACTTTGTCTTATCTCAATCTTCTTAAAAATGAAATTATACAGTCAGAAGGACCTCAATATATTGGAAATTTTTATCCAGATCACTGAGATTTACCTACCTGTCAAGGCTGAATGGGGTTGGGATGACAAAAATGGGGGCAATGATCAGGGCAAGGGTTGTGGTGCAGCAAGGGAGATTATTCTGTCCTCACCTACTCTGAAGCAAATTAGAGGCTTGTTCCAGCCAGGCCTTCAGATTGTCATAAGAATTGAAACAGCATTAAAAGATTTCAGGCTTATAAAAGACCCCAAGCATCCAGTTAGCAGCAAAGTGGGACATGAATTCAAGCAGCAGCTCACCAGACTAACCCACTGTTGGTGAACCAAAGACTGGCTGGCATCAGGGACATCTAACCAGCCATCAGAGCAGTCCAAACTAGCCTTGGGTTCATAGGGGAATCCAGACAAATCCTGGACTGGGCTCAGCAGCACTGACCTTCTTTCCCCATCAGCTGGAAAACTTTGGCTCCTGCTGACTCAAGTGCTGGGATAGCTGCTGGTCCATCCCCAGTTCTCCATGTGGAGATGTTATAGCTGAGTTGATGGACGCACCTCAAATGTGATCACACTTGCCCCACCTCACCTCAGGTACCTGAGAGCCAAACCTTTAGTTGAGGATTAAAAGTGGATGGCAGAAGCTGCAAGCCACCCTCAGCTTTTTATTCCATCCATTTAACAGAGAATTCCCATTCCAAAGGAATGGACATTGGATTCTATTAGGCCCTTCTACAGTTCTCATTGTGCACATAAAGCAAATCAAAGCTTGTGCCAATTAAGCTGAATACACTGTGTTTATAATTAGAGTCACCCAGGACTGGATTCCAGGGAGGATCTGCTCCAAGACAGGATCAGGTATCCCTGTGTCAAAAACATCAGGCTCTCTCAGAGGGCAGGAGAGATGTTTAGGCATGTAACAACCTCAGTTTTCCTTTTCTGGTCTGTGTCAGAGTCCACAAGAGCACTGAGTGATGTCAAGGCCTAAAAATATCGCTGAGGCTGAAGTTGATCTGTACTGAGCCCAGGAGAAGCCTTGGTCCTAAACCCCAAACACTCAGTTTGGGTGCCCAGGAGCAGCCTTGCTCCTCAATTCCAAATACTCAATCTGGGCACCTGAGAGAGACTGAGCTTGCAAAATGCGATAGGAAATCAGGTCACTTGTTCAATGTCCTGTACGTACAAAATGGTGAAGCCAGAACTGACTCCAGGTTTTTTGACATCCCATTCTTTGCTGTGTTTATTAGATCATGGTGCCTTGCTGGGAAAAATCTCAACATCCTCATCCTGCTTTGGCCCAAAGTGATCAAACACCACTCAATGCCAATCAAGCCTGCCGAGGTATTAAGAGGCAGCTATGTAAAAGTATCAAGAGATGCTGTGTTTGCTTTTCTTTATCCCTGGGATAAATCCAGAAGCCTCTCCTTTGCTGATTTTGTATTATGCATTTGAAAGTGTTGGAGCAGATCAAAACCCGAGGAAGTGAGAGGGGTATTGTTTTGTGCAAGGGTGTTTTGAAGCCTCGGGTTGCTTATACAGCAAAATAAAGCAGTGCTGGCTTTTTCTTTTCTTGCAAAGATCCTTTAGGAATTAATCTGGCAATTCCAGCACCAGAGAAGGGCTCTTCCTTTGCTAATCACCTGGCTTTATTCGGCTCTGAAACTCACTTGGAAGCTCCCTGTGTGTGCGTTAACCAAAGGTACAGGATTATGTTTGTTTAATAATACAGTGGTGTCTTGCTGAACAACTGTAATTTCCATGTACTTATTGATCTTAATTTATAATGCCATTAGCTTTCTAAACTGCCATTAACTAATGATGGGCTCTGTAGGCTTAACAGCTCTTTCAAATCAGTTGCTGACAAGTGGGCCCCAGAAGCATTTGTCAAAAGGGTAATGGATCCCTATCAGAGTGGCAATAAATTAGGTTATAGTCTTATCAAATTAAACAATGGATGAAGGAAAATTAGCTATCAATAAAAATCTATAAAGCTGCCCTGATTATTCCCAGTCAATTATATCAATTAGAGATCAAACAGTGAACCCCCTGCAGTACGTTAAATAGAACTAACCCAGGCCAAAGGCGGCCAAATTGTGTTACAAAATGCAACACCACGGGCAGCTGTAGGAGATAATCATTGCTGTCATTGACAAAGGAGCTGCTTTATTAGAAAGCTGGATGTTGCCTGCGGGCAGGCTTCTGGCAAGAGGACAAAGGCTCTGTGATGAGGAAGGAGGAAAAGGCTTGAACCTGGCTGGCGGTACCAGGAGTGTGTTTTGGGCTGATAGCTCCCCCAACTTTTGTCATTTAAAGCAGGCTGGGCTCCATCAGCTTCTACTGAGCTCTCAGAGAAGTGACTTTGTCAGGACACTCCTCTTCCTCTCTCCCTTTGTTTTGCAGAGCTGTGATGTTGATTGAATTTTCACTAACAGTACACAGCTCTATAAAGATGTAAACTTGTGGTGCTGTTTTAGTCCAGATTGTAACTTTAGGAATAAAGGGTGGTGCTGAGGGGTGATATTCCAGCATCTACTGGAAAAAATCCCACCATACCCTAGAAATTTCCTCAGAAGCCTGAGTCAGTCTTTCTTTCTCTGTCAGATGGACTTTGCACCTACAAGGAGAAGAGGGTCTCCTGCCCCTTTCATATTTCACATTATTTCATTAAGTCCCTCTCCCAGGGCTGTCCCAGGTTGGAGTGGGTTGCTTGTGGCCATGCTGTTTTATGCTGCAGCTTGTGACACGCAGGGATTTTCCTCTTCTGAGTTGCAGAGTGACCTCAGGGCCCCAGGCTATTGGAAAATGCTCTGAGGGCTGGAGCCCCTCTGCTCTGGAGCCCGGCTGGGAGAGCTGGGGGTGTTCACCTGGAGAAGAGAAGGATTCATGGAGACCTCAGAGCTCCTTCCAGGGCCTAAAGGGGCTCCAGGAGAGCTGGAGAGGGACTTGGGACAAAGGATGGAGGGACAGGACAAGGGGGAATAGCTCACCACTGCTAGAGGGCAGGGTTAGATGGGATATTGGGAAGGAATGCTTCATGTTGGTCACTATTGCCAGTTGCAGCAGCTGAGTAGAGACATTTTGATTCTTCCTGCTTAAAATGTTGGCTCAGATGCAGGAGAAAACAGGCTTCTTTTTAAAAATTAAATACTGTTTTGCTCTCTACCTTTCTCTTCTAAAAAGACCTACAGACACAATTGCATCAGCACTGAATGCCAGCCCATCTTCACACAAAAAAAAAAAAAAAGCAAAGAGACATAAGAAATCACAGAGGCTGAGAAATGAGACACCCAAGATAGGAAATATTGCAATTAAGGTCATCAAAGTATCCCTAAATCAGCTCATTTGTGATAATACTTCAAAGGATAATTTTGGATATTGTGGTGGTCATTTACAAAATCTTCCAAGAGGCTCTTTATTTTTTCCTTCTTTGAGCAAAATGATGGTCCAGCAGCATAAAAAATGTATAGTACAGTCATGAACCCAAAGATAGGGATTTTTTTTCTCCATTATCACAGCCACCGCTATTACATAAAAGCTTTCATTTTTTTCTTTCTTAAATATTGTATTTAATCCAGTGGAAGCTGAGTTTTAGGGGTGCAATCCTCAAAATCTGGATTAAACTCCCAAAGATACCCAAGGTCGCCCTAAACCTCACTTTTCTTCCCACTGAAATCAGCAGTGTGGGGCTCTGCTTTAAGTTCTGCAGCACAAAGCTGCAGGTGTCTGCATGTGCACGTGCGAGTATTTTTGAAGGATTACAAAACAAAACACACTCTAAGCTCACGCTTCTTCCAGCAGAGGAGGTTTAAGAGAACAAAAATTGATTGATGTTATTCATATGCACTACAGAATACTGGAAGGCTTTCAAATGCACAGTGATGAGACTAGACTTGACTAGAATACCTGTAATATTTCTTGCTGAGCAAAGCACTTAGTAAATGGAAGTGAAGATGATCAAATTTGGTCCTAAGGGATGCCAGGATATAACTGCTCGAGTTTTTGATCCTGTTCAGGCTTTTGAATTTGCTTTATTGTGTGCCTGAGAGTCACCTCTTTCAAGACACATGATCTCCATCCTTTTTGAAACCAGGCTTATGTGTCAGTACTTGCAGGGCTGGGGTGTGACTGCACATTGGTTTGTAGTAAAGCCAGCAGAAAAGGAGGAATGGTTTCTGTTGGAACACGCCCCTTTGAAATTTCCACTTCAGAAATCCTGGCTGTGTGATCAAGATTTCTTTCTGTGGGCAAATGTTGGTACATAAATAAGTATAGGAGTCTCTTTTTCCATTTCCCAACACTCATTAAAACAACAGAGATGAGGAAAGCAAAATAAATGTACTCTTCATTCAAATTTTCAGTGTGGAAACGTTCTGAAATGCAGTAACACTAAGAAAAATCCATGTGCTTCTTTCAAAAACAGAGATTTTATGTAGAAAAAAAATATTGACAGCTCAGTAATTTTAAAAAATGATTTATTCATTTCCTATTGGAAAGAAAACGTGCTCTAAATTTTTTCAAGAGCTGGGTTCAAGAACTGACCCCTCTTTTTTCCCTCAAAAATGGACTGAAAGCCTTTCTGAATGTAACAACTAGGAAACATTGGAAAGGAGTGTCTGGGAAGGCTGTGGAATATCCTTCACTGAAAATCTTACACAACATGTAAAAAAGATAAGAAAGAAATTGGAGACAGAGTGAGGGATCTTTGTGGAAGGGCAGACTCCAAGTTGCAATTTTGGAGTATTTTCTAAATTTCTTTTGATGTCTCTGCTCTGTAGCTGGTTAAATAAATGCTCAGGATTGGTGCCAGTGACTATGTCAACACTTATTAAAGGAGCTAAACCCTTACAAATTGATGGGCCCTGACAATATTCACCTGAGGGTGTTTGGAGAGCTGGCTGACATCCTGGGGAGGCCACTCTCCATAAGCTTTGAGAAGTTGTGGAGATAATAGAATCACAAAATCACGGAATCACAGAATGGCTTGGGTTAGAAGGCACCTTAAATGCATCCAGCTGGCAGCCTGTCACAGGTGGAGTCCTCCAGGGTACAGTATTGCTCCCTGCACTGTTTGATGTCACCACAAATGATTTGGATGTTGGGATTGGTAGGTTTCCTGATGATACCAAACTGAATGGGGAAATGGACACTTTGGAGGAAGAGCTGCCCTGCAGGAAGACCTGGATAGGCTGGAAGTGCAGGCTAACAAGAACCTATTGAAGTTCAGCAAGTGTGAGGTCTTGCACCTGGGAAAACGTAATCCAGGAGTACAGCACAGGCTGGGATCCAGCTTTGTGGAAAGGGACCTGGGAGTCCTGGTGGACAGCAAGCTCCAAGGGGTGAACAATGTGTTCCTGAAGAACAGAAAGCCAAGAGGATGCTGGGCTGCATAAACAAGGACATCATCAGTAGAGATAAACAAGTAATTATCCCACTATTCTCAGTGCTTTTCAGGCCAAACCTAAAATACTGTGTTTAGTTCTGGTCCCCACCATGGAGAACAATGTGCTCAGGCTGGAGAGGGTCCATGGAAGTGACACAAAGAAAGAACTGGGAATTTTTCTATATGAGGAATGGCTGAGAGAGCTGGATTTGTTCAGCCTGGAGGAAAGATGGCTTAGGGAGGAACTTATCACCATGTTCCTGTATTTAAAAGTCATCACAAAGGAGGTGGAGGCTCTCTTTTTACAAGGATTCACATAGAAAAGATGAGGGATAAGAAAGGTGGGACCAAATGTTCCTTGAGGTCCTTTTCATTCTGGTATTCTGTGATTAATTGGAAATAAATGTTAATTGACAATGATTCTATTTTCAGTCCTGGGAGCCAGCTTCCTCTGTATATTCCTGAGTAATCCACTTCACCGCCCTGAGAAAGTTTGGTCTCAAATTCTTCCCTCTCTCCTAGGGACCTGCTCATCCTCACTTCCTGCTCTGGCAGCATCAGCCAGAAGAGTATTGGGAGGCCAGAAAGCAGCTAATGGTGCAAAGCTTCCTGGAAAAAAAAAAAAAAATCCTAAAACAGCGCAGGGACTGAGAAATTTGGAGTCACGTAGACACTCTCCTGCAGAATCCTGGGTCACTAATCTTCCCTTTTACCAGAGCACCTCTGCAATTGGATTCCAGGACTCCTTCCCCAGCAATGAGACACAGCATCAGACACCAGACGCGGGGAAAGTGGGGTGGATGCACAGAGGGGGGAAGGGAAAGAAAGTAATTTAGCATCTGGCGAAATGGATTGTGAGCATACAGAAGATGTTATACTATTAAGACTTCTCTCTGTCTCCCTTTCCCTCTCTCTCCTTCTTTTATTAAAGGCCTAGGCAATTTAAAAATGGAGACTGTATCCCACTTAATAGCCTTGCTGTTAATCTGCTCACCAGTCAGCTCTCAGCTCTAAGTATCGAACGCACGAAAAACCCTCCTCCTGTCACCAGCTGTGGTTAGGGAGTGACTGTCCTCAGGGGCTCCAAGCCTTAAAAATAAATAAATAAAAGAAAATTCACCGCTGAGAAAAGGCAATAATAGGAGTCTGCTGTTGTCTAACCTGCCATATAAATGAAACAATCAAAGAAGACAACAAAGGAAACTCCACTAACATCCAGAGGCAAAAGCAGTTTGCTGTAATATATCCTGTCTTGGGGAACTATTTTTAGCCAAGACCCTCTTTTTTAACAGGCACACACAATTTCTTTCTAATTTTGATTAAGAGAGGAGAAAAAAACCAAAACACAACAACTTGAAGACAGGTAGGGAAGAACGTGAAGAGGCAGGCTGCTACAAGAGAGAGATGAATTAAAACAAATTCTTGTGCAGGTACAGAAGATAAAAATAAAAATTACTTTGAATGTTTAAATAAAAGCAGCTTGTGATCTGAGCACTGTTCAGCTCTCTGAAAACTCAGCCACTGCTGGTATTTAATGTTTTTGCTGTGATCACATGTAGGCACTAATGACCTGGAACACTGTTGTGTTTGGAGCTGCATCAGCATTTCTCAAAAAGATGTTCTGACCTCAAATATATATATAAATACATAAATCCATTTTAAGCATTTAATATACATAGATGCATACCTGCACACATGTGAGCAAGCACATACACATGTAGTTAATAGCAAGTGTCGTGTACAAAAAGCACACATTTAAATCTTAATAATGAATTCTCATTAAAAAATCTTTCTGAGATTTAGGATGGGGAGTAGTTTGGAGATTTCTCTTTCCAAGCTCAGTTTCTGAGCTCTGATTTGATCAAGTGGTTATGCATCTCCCAGAGCTAAAAAAACACCCAGATATTCCCTATTCAGGGTCCAACTCTGAATTAGCAACTCTGGAGATATGAACCTGTGGAGGTTACTGAGGCCACCTGAGTGAATTGTGGCTGGCAGCCCCAATCCACACGTGAGAGCACAGTTTGAGCATTCAGCTGGTGGGGATAATCTTTTAGTCCTGCCCCACCAATTATTTGCTTTCTTGGGACTATCTAAGAGAGCATGAATGAGCATTATCACATCTCTGTTGTGTTTCTCTATAAATGTCATCCCATCTAGCTTTATAGAAGACTGCTGCTTTTAAGCTCATTGTCCTTTATAAACCTATGACTACCTTTATAAACAAATGGCTACTTCTCAGGTCTTTCTTCTTCAGATGACCCTTTCTTCTGCAGGTGACCCCTTTTTCTGCAGATGACCACACCCCAGAAGTGTCACGCCTCTCCACAGATGATATGCAGAATTCTGTCTGTGACAACCTCAGCTGTAGGCAGATGAACTTCATCCACAATGCACTGTGTTTTGGCCATACTTTGGCCCACTTTCAATAGGGTAAGTGAATTTTATTCTCTAGAGAAGTTATTCCAGGGTTTGCAGATTGCAACACGTTCACAGGAAATGTGATTGCAGTAATGTTAATCTCAGGTTGACCAGAGGGTTCTCCTTACCAAAATCCCAACCCAAGCTTTGCTCATTAATGTCTCTACATTGAGTACAAAGGTTGGTGATTTCTAACACATATTCCTGAACTGGCCTTTAGAGAAGAACACAACTTAACCTGCTGTTAACTTCTCTGGCACCAGCACATGTTCCTTCTGCATTGCCTTTTGGAGGCATCTGACCAACTCTACTGCATGTATGGGGAATACAAAACCCTGAACTGGACCACTTGTGGTGATATACATTTGGAATCAAAACCTAAAGTTTTATCCATTCATACCCTTAGGTCTAGAGGTGGTAGGATACCATGTAATGGCCTCGAGCAGAGTCATTGCATAGCAAACCTTCCCTATAAATTCCTGTTAATTGGATAACAGCCCTGGGCAGAGCATTAGTCAGTGAGGAAATTTAAATGTAAGTTGGCAGCTTGGAGGCACCAGCCCCTTCAAACCTACTGGTCATCTCCTGAAAAGTTATTTAATAAAATACAGCTTGGAAAAAAATTAAAAGTTTCTGTTGTTGCTGGCAGTCTTGACTGAAAGCCAAAGCTCTACAATGGTTTTCTTGCTGCTGGGAATAAAAATTGCTGTCCACAACTGTCAGAACTTTGTTTTGTGAGAGGTTTCTGGAAACTCTACAAATTTACATAGAAATACTTTTATGTTGAAGGTACAAATCTTTTGTTAAGAGTCATTGCTGATTAATAGGTCATCTTTAATAAAGATTAGCCCATTTTTGCTGTGCCCAGTGGGTAAATATTGGGCACACCACCCTCTCTAATATCCTCTATTACTGCACTTATAACCATTTATAATTCAGAAGCCTTACATCCAAAGCACACTTATTCCTGCTATTAATCATTCATCAGCCTCTGATAAAATGTTAAAATACCATCCCTTTACATAAAGACTGACCAGCAGATTGGCAGATCAGGCCAAATGCAGTTGGCAGCAGGAGCTCACATCTCACTAGTCTTAATGAGATGATTGAGATGTAAAAGTTAACTGACAAATGAGTTTGAGAATCAGAGTTGGATGGAACAGATGCATCCTTTGGCTGGTTGTTGCTACCTAAAGAAGCTGATGTTTCTAAGTTTTCATGGTCCAACAGCTGCAGGGATTCTGTGATTCTGTGATATGATTCTATGATATTCCCATGGTTCTGTTCTGAACTGTCTTTTACTTCCTGACTAGGCCAAAACTGCTTCCTTATGTCCCTGCTTTACCCTCTGATGTTTCTCCTGTCAAGCATGGGTATCATGGCAATCTTCTCCCAGGAAACAAGCATCAGAAGAGGAGAAGATGGCCTCAAGTTGTGCCAGGAAAGGTTGAACATTAGGAATAATTCCTCCACTGGAAGTGTTGTCAAGCATTGGAAGAGGCTGCCAGGTCAGTTGTGGAGTCAATATTCCTGGAAGGATTTAAAGGCTGTGTAGATGTGGCACATGGGGACGTGGGCTAGGGATGGCCTTGGCAGTGTTGGGGGATGGTTGCCCTCACTGACCTTAAAGAACTTTTCCAACCTAAACGATTCTTTGATTCTAACAGTCAGCTCACCCAAGGTGACCATTAGAGGTGTCCAAGGCAGGCTGGATGCAGATGTCCTTGCCTATGGCAGAGGGTTGGAATGACATGATCTTTAAGCTCCCTTCCAACCCAAACCATCCTATGATTTTACGATGACGATCGCGGACTCACAAAGCCGGCGACCGCTTTTCCCTTTTCCCCCTGCATCTCCCAGCTGCGCCGAGATTGAAGCCCCACTTCTACGAAACACTCAACTCCTTGCTGTTAATTTCAAGGCCGGCTGACAGAGCTCAGCTTGGATTTGGTGCCCGTCGGGAGCCGGGAAGCAGTTTCCACTCACAGATCACACATCGCTGAGTGATGCTCGGAGAGCCCCTGGCTCCCGCAGCCCCGCGCCCTGCGAGGTGACATTAGCGCTGGGTAATGATGTGTAAATGTGTCAGAACTGTGCCACCTAGTGAAACCGCTGCCTCCTTCCCCGGGTGGAGTCACACTGCTCGCTCCGCAGCAAGCCCCGGTATAATTAGCGTTAATTTGGTTTCTCGGTAGCTGGCTGCGGCACAGCTTCCTGCTCAGCCACTCTCTGCTGCTCCTGAAGATGCTGCTTGGTGTAATCAGAGATTCATTAGGGATTTGTTTCCTCCCTTTCTGATTGCAAATAAAATTATTATATATTTTTTAAAGATATCTTATAAAATATATTTTCTGCATAACAGAACTAATTGAAAATGGAAAAAGGCTTTGGAGGGGAGCAAGTTATTAATGATGTGCTGGATTTTTTTATACCTAACAACTACTGCTGACTGTCAATTTTTTGGACACTTTTTTTTCCTCATTATACAGTGCAAATTCCTTACTAAGAGAATATTTTTCTTTTGACAAAGTTTTCATTTCCAAAAAATGTTGATTCTGTTTCTTATTGCCAGCTCCTCCTGTTTCAAAAGCCTTTAAAGTAAAGTTCCATGTTTCATTTAGAAATATCCATTAAAACCATGGTATATCCTGTAAAAAAATGTGAAATTGAAATAAACTATTTCTGGTTGATTCAAATCAGTTTTGGGGAATTATTTTTTCTTACTTTATTGTTATTATTGTTCTTGTGTTTCTTGAGATTTGGTCTTTTTTTTTGTGTGAATACAATGCAACAAAAATTTTAAAAAACATATTTTATTTTTTGGTTAAAAAAAACTATTCCAAATTAACTTTCCTGGTAACAGTGCCAGCAATATAGATATATTCTGTATAACCCTCCTCATTTTGACATAATGTGATAGTAAGCAGAGAGAGAAAATGTCCAATTAATTAATCAGAGAGAAGATTTAAAAGAAAGAGAATGTTTCACTTTTTTTAACTTGTTTTTCAGGTTTTTGTTGGCTTTGCTTAAAACCTAATCACATAGAAGGAGTCATTGCATTGAGATATTGTGGAGGCTTAAATGACTAGTAAAAGCAAAACCAAACAAAACAGACCATATTCAGAAAGGTTAATCACAGAATCACAGAATAATGGATACTCTGCATTGGAAGGGACCTCTGGAAACCAATTCTTTGCTAAAGTAAGGTGAAAATGGCTGTCTTAAATTCCTGTTTTCCTTCAGCTGGTAGCATTCAGTGTGAGTGGCGATTACCTTAGACATTTCCAAATCTTGGTAGTTTCATCCTTTAACATTTTTGGAACATCACAATGTCCAGAATTGAGAAGATTTCAATGCAAACATCAGGAATCATATCCCATAAAACTCAGCACTATTTTGCTGAATGCATCAACCTAACTAAAAATACATATTATTATTGAGTTAGAATGCTTCTATTTGGGCAAGATATGTGCATTTAACTGCAGGCTTCTCCACAGGAGCTGGTCACCCATGACTCCTTTTAGAGTCATTGCAAAGCAATTGGCACTAGAAGTGGTTCATCTCAGCTTAGAGTAGGTGCCTGAAATAGGTCAGATGAATCACACTCTGGTAGAAGCTCTTTCCTTACTGACTGGAAAGGAAGCCTAGGATTGACCTCTTTACATTGCTCTCATTTTGAAATTTTGGGAAAAAAATTCCTATTTAAAATTTCCTGGGGTTGAAATTGCTGAAATTGCCAAAATAACATGTTCTGCATCCTCAAAGTCTGAGTCATCCTGAAACATTCTCCTTGAAAATATGGCTAATATTTAAAAAATATTAGGAAGGCATATATTGAATTGAAAAGTAGCATTGGATTTATCTATATTGATACATGAAGTTGTTTAGTTTAATATTAAGATCTTCCACTTGTTTTTTCAGTATCTATTTAACAGTTTTCTAAATGAGGTCAAAGTCTTTATTACCATTTTAGAGCCATGGGAACTGTGGGACAGAGGGTTCCCAGAATCACAGAGAAGAAGAGATAAGGGTTGTCTGGAGGTCCACCAGGACCAACTATTACAACCACTAGACCATGTTCAGCCAGAGTTTTTTCCAACAAGTCTTAAAATCTTCTGAGGATGGAATTTCTATGAGGTCTACAAGCCCCATTTCCAGTGGTGAAAAACCTCATAATGAAAACCTTTTCCTATCATCCAGTCTGAACCTTCCAATCTGCAATCCATGGTCTTGACTGTTGTATCTATAGACAATGGAGAAATGTTTTAGTCTTTTTTGTTTGTAGCTACTTGCCAAGTCAGTATGGGCTGGTTTTAGATTGCTCTTAGACTCCATTTTACCATTCTAAATAAGAGCTGCCTCTGCAAAGTCTCCTTGTTCATAATTTTCTCTAAAGCCTTTATTATTTAATTTCTCTGTGTACAACTGGAACAGGAGCCCCAAACTGGACATGATGACCCACAAGTTACTTTGGCAGATGAATAAAAAAGAAGAGAAGAGAAGAGAAGAGAAGAGAAGAGAAGAGAAGAGAAGAGAAGAGAAGAGAAGAGAAGAGAAGAGAAGAGAAGAGTAGAATATTTACATTGGAAAGAATTCGCAATAATCATCCAGCTCATCAATTCTGACAGTATCAGAAGAATGTTGTCAATGCCCTTGTCCAAATGCTGACAGGCTTGGGGCATCAACCACCTCTTCAGGAAGCCTGTTCCAGCGTTTGACCTCTCTCTTAGAAAGGATGTGCTCTCCAGTGTCCAGTCTAAACCTCCCCTGGTGCAGGAATGAATCATTCCCAGGCTTCCCATCACTGGATACCCGGGAGAAGAGCTCATATTCACCTGCAGACTGCCCTGACTGGCTCATAGCTCTTTGGCTCCTCCTTAGTGTCTTTCTTGAGGATTGGAAAAATCTTTTCCCATCAGTCATTTCCAGTCAGCAATACCTCCATTTGTAGCCATAATTGTTTATAAATGATAGACAGAGACCTCACCCAGCCACATCAGCTGACAGTTTTAGTATCTTCAAGTGTATTCTACCTGATCACATGGATTTAATTGAACCCCCCTGAGTAGTGCCTTGTCTGCTCCTTTCTTGCTCCTGGCTGCCCCTCTCCCTGCCAAGCTGTGTCAACCCACCCAAAGGTCTGGAACTGTCTGGGCTTCTGAAAACTGATCCTGAGAGGGCCTTTTGCACTTCAGCCTTTTCCACTCTGCTGATAATAAATCAGACTTTCTCCTGCAGCCAGCTATGGACTTGCATTTCCCCTGAACTTCCCTCTGCTGCTGGCACACCTGTGGATTCCCCCCTCTCTGCTGTTATTCTACTCTGTCTTAGTGCCAGCTGGGCTTTGGTCTTTTCCTTTCATCCCTAAGAGCACAAAAAAAGCTTTGATGCACCTCCTTTGTTTCTCTTCCTTATTTTTGCTTTGTGTGTGCTCCCTTCTAGCATTTTAGCTCATCAAGAAGTTCCTTGATTAGCCAAGCAGTCCTGGTGAATTTCTTTCTCTTCCTGCACACACAGAACATTTATTCCAGAGCTCTTTGGTGAATTTTCTTTAGAAGTATGGCAGCTCCCCACAGCAGCTCCCTCTTCTCTGCCTGTTTGCAGAGGAGTCTGTACAGCTCTTTTTACTGACATAGTTTGTTCTCCAGAAACCCACTGTTCTGACTCTGGGACCACCTTCTCCAGCCTTCTTCCAGATCCTGCAGCCTTACTGAATCCCTGCTGTCCCACCCTTCATCTCTGGCCTTTCACCTACAGGAGCGTGCCTCTTGCTGACGGAGTGACGAAACTGTCTTTTGTCCTCTCAAAAAGGAAAGAAGCTGAGAAGTTTCTCTCTCGATTAGGTGAAAAATCACCTCATAGGCTTAGGGGACTTCAAACTTAAGGAGAACTAATTGGACAGAAGCCAAAAAGTCCCGCTTGGGCAATTTACTAGAAAAAGAAGAGAACAAAGAAACTAATAGCTTTTGTAAGGGGTTTTACTAAAAAACAAGAACTTCTAGCACCTGGCTCATTTTTTTTCTGTTTGTTATTTTGCCTTTTATTAAACCTTTTTGTTTCCGACACTGCAACACAAGCCATCCTGCTAATTTTTATACCTCCAAGGGTAACTGAGCTATCCTTAGTGTGTTATAGACCTCCAAAAGCTTATTAGACCTAGCCCAAAGAAGCTACTATAACATTCACCACCAGTTCTTCCCAGCTGATGACCAGCAGGGCTAGCAGAGAACTGGCCCTGCTTATCCTTTCTAGTATTTAAATCACTGAATACCTTGCCCAAAGCCACCCAGAGTCAAGAATATAATCTTTTTATTTTGCTTTCTGTTTTGTCTTAAATAAAAATGTTCTACAAATATGTGCAAGCAATGAGGAGTTAGGAAGCCTCTGAAGACATCTTCCCATCTTTGTGCCTTATTTGCTGGAGAAGATGGTTAAAAAACATTTTATCTTACTTGGGAAAAATAGCTGTACATTTGCCAAGGTCAGCAAGATGCAAAGCAATTCACCGAGGGCTATATTCTCCTCTCTGATCCATTCTGCCAATTTCCACTTCATATTCAGCAATCTGTCCACACATGGGCCTCCTAAGGATGTCAGCAAGAATTCCACAACCACAAGAGAAGAGCTGGGCCCTTCAAAAGTTAGTTGCTCAAGTTAAAACCACCTCAGGGCAGTTTTGACTCATGCATTTAGTTCCTTTGACTGATGAATTTTGTTCCTTTTGATAAAATTATATTTATTCACAAGCTGCTGTTTTGTCTGTCAGGACAGAAGAAGTGTAAATAAAATGAACACAGAGCTGGAATGGGTTGCTGGGATCAGAATCTTGCTCACTCTATAACACAGGCAAGCAGATCATATGGTGCCTTCATATCTTTTTCAGGTCTCATCTTCAGGCAGATTTTGGCTGTGTCCTAGTGGTATTACTAAAATGTTGTTCCAGAGTTTCTTTTCCTTGGTGGTTGGGAACCTAATTTTCAGCCTAAAATTGTTTGTAAGCAGTTGTTCTTTTGCCAGCTTTGTCTATTTGTTTAAAAAGCTTTTCTCCCATTTGGCCTTCTTATTCTCTTCTCTCCTCTGTGATGTTACTCCTTCAAAGCCTTTTCTGCAAAACCAATGCAGTCCCGTTCTTCTTGCCTCTTTCCATGTGTCAGTTTCCTTCTCCTTGTTATCTACAGTGGCCTTTTTTCCCATCTCTTCCAATCTGCAATCTTTTAACTTGAGTGTATATGAATGATCTGTGTGAGGCACATTTCTGGGCGCAGGCAAATAACAAAGCCTTGTCCTTCTTAAAACATATTAAATGTCTTGCTGGACAACCTAACCTTCCTAAACCCTCCATTTTCTTCCTATTTTCAATGGGGTCCTATTGCTGCTCCTTCACTTTGCCCTGCTTCACTCAGCCCCTCCTTCTTTGCCTTCTCTGGACACATCCATCCTGCCTATATTTTTTTACTTTAGTGATATATATTTTAAAAAGGAAAGTACCCATGTATTAATTTGTAAAGAAAAACACACAATAGTATTAATAATGTAATCACATGGAGAAGAGAAGAGAAGAGAAGAGAAGAGAAGAGAAGAGAAGAGAAGAGAAGAGAAGAGAAGAGAAGAGAAGAGAAGAGAAGAGAAGAGAAGAGAAGAGAAGAGAAGAGAAGAGAAGAGAAGAGAAGAGGAGAAGACGTGACCTGCAATGATCATCAAGTTCAGCTAGAGAAGGACTTGATTTTAGGTCCTGCAGTCTTGGTTCCCCTTGAGATTCATCTTTCTTCATTGCCAACCTTAACACCATGTCTGAATTAGATGAGAAACTTTTTGGATATTGCTTTGCTTGAAGATGCAGCTTTGATTCTGCAAGGAGATAATTGCAATATACTGAACCATAGTAAAGTCTGGCTTCTCTGTACCTGTTATCCAGCTGTGGCCTAACCTGGGCCTTTCAGAGAAGAAGAGAGAAGAAACTGTGGTCAGCCAGCATGAAGAATGCCATTTTTCCCAAAGGAAACTTCATTGCTGCTATCTCTGTAGCTTCTTCTTCCATGTCTTTCATGAACTATTCCTCTTCCATAGATCTTGCCAGTTTCTCCACACTTGCATCAGACCTTCACCATGTCCCACCTCCCTGTCTCTGCCTCCACACTCTGTCATCATGGAGTTATTTAGGTTGGAAAAGCCCCTAAGATCATCCAGTCCAACTGTTCTCTCAAACCTGCCATGGCCACCATTAAACCGTGTCCACATGGCTTTTAAATCCCTCCAGGGACAGTGACTCCACCACTGCCCTGGGCAGTCTTTTCCGATGCCTGGCCAACCAATTGGTGGAAAAAAAAATCCTAATATCTAATTTAAACACCCTTTGGTGCAACTCAAGGCTATTTCCTCTTGTTCTGTTGCTTGGTAGAGCCTTCCCAGGAAACAAAGAGGCAAGACCACTGTCTGAAATCTTTTTTTGTCTCTTGTCATGGCTTTTTCACCACTCCAGGAGCCCCAGCTATGGGTCACACAGAGAGTGAAGAAGAACAGGAGGTGCTATTTACATGTCAGAATAACTAATAGGAACATTCCTGTGACTACTTCAAAGGAACTTCTCATTCATTATCTTCATTATTAAACGCTTCAGTGCTGCTAAGAAGGAGGGCAGGTTAATTGGAAAAATAATGTTTAAACTTTATAAACAGTACAAGCATGAAACTCATCATTTTAATAAGTGTTATCTTCTCCTGGATCTAATAGATCTTAACTGATGCATGCTATTGTTAAGTTTAATTTAAGAAACTATCCCTAGAGATGTTTTTGAAATCAATGGGAGACATGTTCTCAAACAATGTTAGAAATATTTGATTTACCTACATCCTTGCTGCTGAACTAGTTTACTGAATAAAGCAGCAGAGAAAAACCTGCCACTTTACCTTCTCATATTTCATGCTAAAAGAAATGGGAAGCTATTTAACCCAATATGTTAAAATATCAAGTCATCCACCAGTGCAATTCAGTCACCTCTGGAGCAGCTGTATAATACTGCAGAGCAATGCTTGAAACACGAACATGTTAACCAGATCCAAATAAATTACTACATGAAATTAACCCTTTTCTCTTTCTGAAAATAAAGAGTTGGTTAGTCTGTCATGCTGCTGCTTCATAAGGATTTAAAGAATAAAAAGCATGACTCTAGGTTGTTCCCTTTAACCATTCACTTATTTTATTAGGAGATAAGGTTGTCCGTCTCAGCTCCAAGCACATGGCTGTGGCACCTCTTTTGGCAGCTCAGATGCTGAGCAGCAGACGCCAGACAGAGGAAGTCACCTGAAGGGAGTGAAAAGTGTTTTGAGAAAAGTGACAAGCTGAAAAATCTCAGGAGTCAGATGGGCAAGGCCAGGCATCTTAACAAACAGGGCTTGTGGGTTAACGTGTACTCTTTGAAGGGATTTCTTTGTAGGGACTTGTGTACCTGAAGCCACCCAGTAAATCCTTCCACAGATACAGCAGAAGTCAGGGTGATTCCAGCTTTGGAGGGCAAAGAGCTGTGCCATGAACCAGCACAGAGCTGGTAAGACTATGTTGAAGAAACAGCTTGGAGATGTGATCATAAGTTAAATACACAGTTTGCTTATTTTTCAGTAATTCCCTTCTGAACTAAACCACAAATATGCTTAATCACCAGATCGCTATCTGTGATCAGTTTTTGGATGCACATTTGGGGAGGAAAAAAAGCATTTACTTGTCTAAACACCAGTGCCAACATAAGCAGAAAAATTTCAGATTTTCTCTAAGATTTTCTCTAATTCAATTTTCAGGAAGTTTTTTAGAAGGAAGAATGGGATGTTCTTTGGGTAAGTCATACAAAAAGTTTTAAAAAAGAGACCTAATACAAAACCAAAGCTCATTTTTCTTGAAAGAAGGCCTTCAGGAGGGCAAGTAAAGTGCAATATCTGAAAGTTCAAGCATTCTGAGGAGTCAGGCCTCAAAAAGCATGAAGTCATTTCAAATCCTAAATGAGGAGCAGATTTCACAATCCTTAATAGTGGAGTAGGTTCCAGGTCCATTTTATTTGCCTTCTGGTTTCTGAGCCTCTAGTGTAGCCCATATAAAAATGATGCCCTAAATCTTTTATTTGCAAGTGGGAAAGCCAAATAACTGATTATTGTATAAAATAGGTCTGAGCTCTCATGATGCTTTGGACAGGAAGCTTTTGGAAGACACCAGACTCAAAATCTGTTAAGACCAATGTCTGATTGCCATCTGAGATTACTCCTAGATCCTCAGTAGTACCACATGCATAATGTGATGCTTAAATAAAATTTTAAAAAATAAGAAAAGAAAAATAATTGTAAACAAATGTCACACTTCTTTGTTAAGGAAATGTTGTAGAAAAGCATTTGAATGTTTACAATTAGAAAGTTTTGGGTGATCTTGTCCAAAAGTTCAAAGGACCCATCCACAGGTTCCCTTGTAGCTGAAGAAATATCGTTTTGCACTGCTCAGAAAGTCAAAATTGACCTCTTTAAACTCAGAAACAAGGCATGAAGGTGTCCTAAATTAGTTGTTACCGTTGAAAGCTCTGCCTTCACAATGGACATCTCAACTCTTTGCTGTGAACAAAATAAAAATGGCTCTAACTGGTTTTAAATTACAAAAAGCATTCCCTCCATGAGTTTCTGCATTCAGTATCTATAGCCAAGAGAAAGAAAATTTCTGATCAGGTTTTGAGGTACATGTTCATGTTTAATAGAATCTCCACTCCACAATGTTTATCCTATTAACGTAACCATTATGGAATAACAGGGATGGTTCACTTCCAGGCAGATAAAGTGACTCTGCCATTGCATAGGGAAGGAATGGCCTAATCTGGCCAATTTGGGCATCTGTGCTGAAATCTGTTTGGGATGACTTTTACTGCTCACTGTGACCTCGCTGTGTGTGAAAATATCAGCCATCTGAATTCATCCTAAACCAACCTTCCACCACATGCCATGCCCTGGAAACATGATGCACCATAACACCCTGCAAAAGAGCGGGCAAAAGCTGAGCTGGTTCAGCAGCAGGGACTGGCATTTAAAGCTCAACAGAAAGGAAAATAAATGAGGGAACATAAGCCAAAAAAATACCAGCCTTTAACTTTGGTCTAGTTTAACAAATGTTTCAGTTCCTACAGTAGGACCCTGAATGAATAGTTGGGCTGAGATCTGCAGAGCTCAGTGTAAGCAGGGAAGGGAGCAGCTCTCCAGAGTTGTTCTCTCACCTGATTAAGGTGCTTTAGAGGACCAGGGGAAGCAATTTTCATGCAGGTTTATTTCCATTCCAGAAATGCCATTATGCCACAAGGGGGTAGGGGTGTTCTGTTTAAAACCTTGCAACGTTTTCCTACAGACCCAGCATTTCAATGGGAACAGTGTTTGGTATTATAAAAAGCAACACAGATTGAATGTGCACAGACATTTTCTATACCATCTGCATTTCAACTATTGCTTTCCTTATAATTAACATCTGTTCATAGATATCAATCTGAGCAGCAAGGATGAAGTTATTTAAGAACCGTCTATCTTTCAGCCTGGCGTGTTCCTGGGGATGGTTCTGGAGGTGGAGAATGGGTTACCCCCAGGAAAGGGGATTTGGTTACAAGGAGCACCTTTCATTAATCTAAACAGATTGCCAAGGGCTTGGCAGCACCAAAATGGACACAACTGGATCTCATCAGAGAAAGTGCCCCTCAAGCACAGAAAAATTCAATAGCATTGGTGGGATTGGTGGGGTGTGCGCACTCACTCACTCATTGGGAAAAAAACAGCCAAGAAAATACAGATAAAAGGCCATAGGTGATCCCTGAAGATGGATATTCCAGAGGACAATGCAATCATGTGATCTTCTTGACTCATCTGTTAAGAGGAATATTTAAATTAATGTTTTAACCTTTTTATTTTGTTTCGCTCAATATGACCCTGAAAAGTCTTGGGAATATTGTGGTGGAAGAGGATATGGCACCCAGATATAGAGAGAATCTCTCTCCTTAGTTTCTTACAGTGTCCAGGAGATAAAAGCACAGCACACAAATTCAGGGCAGGATGGAGAAATGCAGCTGAGAGACCGGGTAGATATTTTAAAATTCCCAGAATTGCTGCTTGCTGACATGTGTTATTCCAGGGTTAATGGGATCCACCTGCAGCCAGCTTTCTGCTCCCCCATTTCTCCTGGCAAACAAGCAATTGAAAACCTTCAGTCCTCCTCTGGTGAGACACCAAACAATATTCCCCCAGTCCTTTTCAGCCAACAGTGTCCAAAGAATTTTTTTTAGCCCTGATGAGTCACACACATCATAAGAATGGGCTAAATATGTCTTTTCATATCTCTTTTTCTAGAAATACAAATTTATTTCCCTCGAGATTGTCTTACTTTACAGCACTTTCCATAACTACAACTTTCAGCCATGAGGAAAAAGCAAGCTTAATTTCTGATATACTAAAGGGAATTAATCATATTTTCTACACTTAAAAATGTTTTTTATTTATATTTTTCTTTTTTTTTAAGAAAAATAAAAATAAAAATGAACCATCAATACTAACATAAAGACTATCCTTTCCTTTTAGTTTTATATGACTGTGGATCAATGCAGTTGTCATCCTTCAGAGGGAATGACATGCATTTTTCTTTTCCACAAGTGGTCCTTAAAATTCATAACCTCACCTGTCTCTGCCAGGAGAAATATTTATCTCTTCCTATTGCCACAAGAATAGTCTGGGGTGGAGGAAGGATGAGAGTGACTTAAGCAGGAACAGGAAGTAAGAAATATTCAGGCCAGTCTAGTTTTGTGGTAGACTGCAACCGCGTCACCTAATCCACGTCACCTGCAGATCTCACCACCTGCTTCCCCAAAAACTCTCCTAGAGTGAGTCGTGACATGGGAAAAATGGGACCCTACTGCCAATCAAAACTTTTCATCTTTCTCCTCTGGGGCTCTGAGAGAGTTCAGGCCCTGGACCATTCACTGAGGAAATTCTTTGGTCCCAAGAAAGTTATTCTGCATCACACCAAAACAAAGCAAAACAATCTTCAGGGACTATAAATAAAAGATCCCTCTTTAGAAATTCCTTTAGGACCTGATCTTTTAAATAGTCTTTCTCAGGTCACAAAGTTTCAGTAAGGAAATGCACAGGAAAAGAAGCACTTTCATTTAGAAGTGGAAGACTTTCGTACATCTGTTTTGTAGAAAATAATTTGCTTTTTGAAAAATATTCTTGTCATTTAATTGGTGAAAAGTGGATTTTTTTTCAGAAAGTTTTGGCATTAACCATCTGGTCTTCCACCCTAAATTTGAGACCAAATCATAGATATATCAGTTTTAGTGGAATTTTCTTTTCCAGCATTAGAAATTGGATCATTTTGTCAACATTGCTCAGCCCAGATGCAAAGACTGAGCTAGGGAATAGAGACTAGAGGTAAATAAGAAGAAGAAACATGAAAAACAGATTAATCCAAAACATTAGACAGAAATTAGTGAGGAGAATTTTTTTTTTTTAAGTGTGAAAGTCGCTCTTCAACAAAAGCAAAAAATTTCTTTTTACAAATGTTGATGGCATTTGCTGGAGGGAAGATGTGAGAGGGCTAAAAATGAAGCAGAGCATTGTCCGTTCACCCCCATCCAAATTGTCTGTTATCCAGACCCTCTGCTCAGCACGAGCAGTTTTGTCCTAGAAAAAAAAAAAAAGAAAAAAAGAAAAAAAGACCAACAACTTCCAGCTATGCTCCAGGAGGAATTTCATATGGAGCTAACTAAGGGAAATCGGCGTCTCAAAGCTGCTTTGGTCCTGCAGGCCAGTGGGGTAATAAGTGACAGATCCAGCAGGCGGGAGGGACGGAGCGCGGAGCGCGGGCAGGTGCTGCGGTCACTCTCCTCCTGCCAGGAAACGCAGGAAGAATGCATGACCAATTCGGTTTCAGAGCAGAATACTCTCTTTAATGGACAGAAAACACTAACCTTTTATTTTTTTTCTCTTCCTCTCCCTCTCTTCCTCCCCCCCGCCTTTTTTTTTTCCTCGGATTTAACCCTTTGGAAGGACAAAGGACAAAGCTGACATCTCTGCCCAGCCTATTTTTACCCATCTAAGAGTTTCCATGTCACCTAAGATCCTGGACAAATACACTGTTGTGAGAAGACAAAATAAACATCCTGAGAGGGTCAGATTATCTGAGTGAAATTAAATCAGGCTAAAACATCCAAAATACTCCACCTGTTTTTTTTTCTGACTTGCTGCAAACCTAGCAGGAATTGTATGGCTCTGACAGGCACGGCTGGTATTTAATATTTTGGCTACAGGGGATCTCAAAGGAGGAGAATCTTTGGCTAGGAAGGGAAATTCTGAAGTGGTCCAACACCAAGGGAAAAGCTGAAATGATCAGATTTTGGTACAACACTTAAGCACTGCTGACAGGAAGGACCAAGGTACTTTGTGCAGGATCAAACCTATAGCTAGCTGAGACTGACTAAATAATTTGGTTGTCATCAATCCCAGTCACCACCAGTGATGTTATTTCAGTGTGTCTGCCTGGGAATACATGTACTTTTTCCAAAATATATGCAGGTTAAAGTTAACATGTAGGTAACATGAAGGAGATGTAATCCCAGTGTAACAGCCCAGCAGCTTTGCACACCAATAGCACACACAGACCTATCAAAAAATTAAAGAATTTATTTCCTAACTTGACAGTTTGTTCCTAAATACAGATGAAAGGATTCAGAATACGCCACATGGCATAATACCATTGTACAAAGGGGTGTTTTTTCCCTGTGGAAACTTGGAGTTAATGTGAATGATTTGTGTGGTCTGCTTAAGAGTCTCCCCTCTACATCCCACAAATGTACACTGAAAGTTTTCCTATCCCTACAGTATACTCAGAGTTTCTCAGTATGTGAAATAATGGACTAAAACAAATAAAAATCGCTGTAAGAAAAAGATTCATTTTATGACTCAGTAGTTTGAAATATAGCCTATGACAAACCCAAGATATTTTAAATGCAGGACAGAAGAATGACTTCACCTGGATTAATTTTTTGAAAGCCCTTGATTCATACAAACTCCTCTTTTTTGAGGTTTGGATTCTACAGTGAGAGAAAAGAAAATATTTTCCTGTTTGTGTGTGCACATGCACGTTTTTAATATAAATTATACAGTTTTGGTTTATGTGTGGGTAGGTATATGCATATGCATAGGCATATGTATAGTGCAATTCACAGTTTTTAAGATTTTAAAAAATCAGTGGCTCATAGCTGAGCTTTAAAATAAACTGGTTTGATTTCCCATATTAAGTTAAAAAAATAAAATAAAATGAGAGACTAATGAAATTAATGGTTGCTCAAATCAGGGACAATTAAAAAGCACACATTTCTTTTCCTAGGGTACGAATTGTATTCAATGTTTGCAGCACAAGCCTGTAGGATAAATAATGTAATGGGTTTGGTGATTTGATAGTAAAAGCAGAGCAAAATCCTACAGATGTAGCCTCATTTTTCTCCACACTCCAACTGCTCAGTTTTTTTTCAATTGCATATTTTGTGCAGATAAGAAAAAAATATCAGATTCTTTGTCTAGGAGAACCAATTTCCACCCTAAGAGGTACTTGCATATTATTATAGGAATTTTGGAAAGTGGAACAAAGAAACAGAAGACCAGTGACTGTGATTGGGGTTTTTTTAGTGATTTGAGATTAAATTTACAGCTGATATCTTTTGACTTTTATAGGTTTTATCCCTTCAGTAAAAATCCCTTAACTTTTGCACATTTTTGTGCACCAGAGCCTGATATTCAGAAGCTCCATTTCTCACTGGCACCAGGGACAACATTTTTAAAGGCAATGAGATGCCTAAAGATATAAATTGGAGGTCTAATGGGATTTTCAGAAGTACCTCAGTGCCTAACTTCTGGACTTGGATGCTTCAACATCTTGGAGAAAAAAAAATCTATCTAGAGCTCTCAAAAAACTTTAAGTACTTGCAACCACTGTACAAGCCCCTTTTTAGAAAACCAAATAATGGAAAAATACCATCAATCATCAAAAAAAGATCATCACAATTTGTTGCTTTGCTCCTGAGTTTAGCACTTTAACAAAATCAGAGCAACTTTCTCTAAGTAATGTAGAAAATGTCTCATATCTCTTAAAACTATTCAGGCTGATGTTGAAACCAGGATTTGACACAGGATCAGGTCTGCCATGGCCAAATAAATTCCCATTTTTCAGCTAAATGGCAGGAACTGAAAGCAAGTGTGCCCCTCCATACTTTGCCTGGCATCTGCCACAGGTTGTGGTCACACTCCCAAATTCTGCCTGGGACAAGCTGCTGCTCTGTGTCCAAGCAGGATGGTGCAGCCATCCTGCTGTCCTGGGTTTGGTTGTCATCAGCCCAGATTTTGGGTATCTTAGTGGGACACATTAAAAGGAAACCTAAAAACTCAAAGGATGGTAAATGAGGAGATGAGGCACCAAGAAGTTTTGCTGTTGTTTGGTACTGAAAGAAATAGAGGATGAATCCAGGCATGCCTTCCTCTGCATCCTCCACAGAAGAGAGTTATGAGAGCAAATTCACCTGTTTTCCAGATGAAGAGAAAAATTCAAGCACTGGTAAACCCAAATATATTCTCATAAGATCATGTAACTTCCCACCAACTTTGGAGACGAGTTAAAGTAATCCAAATGAGAGGAAGCCTGGAATTATTGAGCAAATGTTCTTCATTTTTATTATTATTGTAAAATGCCGATGACTCAAACTGGAGCAAGTCTTGGGAAGATTGTTTCCAACGCCCTTACCTTTCTAGCTGCAATTTTTGAGACCCAAAAAATGTACTAAGTGTCCAGCTCTGAGGCTTCTAAAAAGAAAAAGGGTGAAAAAATATCTCAATTTTATAAGTAATTTTTCTAGCTTGGAATTTCAGTTGGTTTGAACTTTTACCAAAGATAGATTTAAAAGAAGATGAGAAGCAAGGGATGGGGGAAGGAAGTGGCAGAAGTGGCGGAAGTGGCGGAAGGAAGTGGCGGAAGTGGCGGAAGTGGCGGAAGTGGCGGAAGTGGCGGAAGGAAGGAAGGAAGGAAGGAAGGAAGGAAGGAAGGAAGGAAGGAAGGAAGGAAGGAAGGAAGGAAGGAAGGAAGGAAGGAAGGAAGGAAGGAAGGAAGGAAGGAAGGAAGGAGAGAAAAACTGAACAGTATTGACAACTCAATTGTGGACAATTCAATCCAAGTGATTTATTTGTCCAGGAGTGGTGCCAGGACAGAGGTGACCCTCTGTGAGCAGCAGGTCCTGTGCCGCAGGAGTAGCAGATGCCTCAGCCTAGGAGTCCAGGGCAGGGAGTTAAAGGAAAAGAGGAGACACAACTTCTCTCCTAATGTCCTCAGAGTGACTGCCCTGGCCTAAGGGATCACTGTTTCCCCAGCACAAGTCAGAAATTTCCTAGGATTTTTAAAAACTTCCTTTTAAGTCCCTCAGTCCCATTAATCTCAAACTTTTGTGTGAGAACACTGTTTGGAGAAACCAGATGGGATCACCTGGCAATCTGTGTCCAGCCCTGGAGGTGAATTTTCATCACCCAGAGCTGTGGCAGCTGTCTTAGAACGGGTCCTGCTCCCTCCTCCTGCCCTGCTCAGCACTAATCCTCTCCAGAGCTCTGACTACAGGGCTGCCCTTCTTGATCCAAAGCCCACTTGCAATAGCAATGATCAAAATGACTTTATCTTGCCTTAAATAATCTCACATGGGTTCTCACAATCCAGCTCTGTTTTCATTGTTCAAATCCATAATATCAGGCTGGAGCAACTCCTCAACAAAGCTGCTCTTTCCTGACCCCTTGACATCTTGGGCAAGGAATATAATGACCTCCATTGATTCAGCTGCTGGTAGCAAGAGTGAAGGGGAAGAGGTTTCCCATTTCCTCCCCAGTGAGGCTTCTGCATTGGTGGAATTGTTAAAGGATTTTGTTTTCTGTCCAAGAAAGTCTTTTGCTGGTGCCAGGGTTGCGTGCAGGAATAAAAACAAGGAACAGAGGCGAGGGGGAGAGAAGTCATTTAGACAAGGGAAGGATTTGCTCCATGCAGGATGTCCCTCTGTTTGGAGACAGATAGAGCTGGGATCAATCTCATTTCGTAGAATGGCTACAGTAAACACAGGCTACAAGGGGAGAGTGCAGCACATGGAGAGTAAATTTACTGCTCAGTCTGAAAACTCAGACTCTACTCTGGGGATTCAAGAGAGGTGGAAATCACATCCAAGACCTTTAATGGTGGAGCTGGGAGAATGGGCACCCTTCAGGTTAATCTGCAGGGGGTTTGGATATGGAATTCTTGACAAAAAGGTCTCTGCAGTATGTGATGAACCTCTCTAGAAGGTACTAGAAGTTGCTCAGGTCCATCTGTGCTGCCACCCCTCTAGGTCACACCACCAGCAGCAAACACACCCAAGATCTGCACCCCCACAACACCCTCTGTGAGCACAGCTCATGTTCAGGTAACAACACCTACTTGGTGGAAACACAGAAGGGAGGAAAGATTAATAAAACAGAACTAGTGGAGGAGCTGGGCATAGTCTCACTTCATATGTTAGCAGCTAAAAACAAACACACATTAAAGTAGGTGATATATTTTTAGAGCCTTTTAAAGGAAGTCTCAGACAGACTGAATGAAATAAGGGAATCTTGCTATAAATGCAAAGTAGGTCCAGAGTTTTTTCTTTTTTCTGGTTTGTTTTATGTCTCTGCTTTTAAGGAATACTTAGCAATACCTGAGATCAAAAAGCTTCTAGAGCCTCCTCAAATGTTTAGCAAACAAACTGTAACTGGAAAGAATTTCTACTTCCTTTATGTTTCTATTCGTTACTTTGTCTCCTGCTCAGTAGTGATAGGTACTTGTACATTCCACAGTGTAATTTTGCAAGAATATCTTCCCCAGGTTTCCTTATTATCCCATAGTGTAACTAACACACATCAATAGATGTATTTGTCATCAGATGCACAGTGTGTGGTGTAAAAATACAGCCAGAGGTGTGCATGGGAGGAAAAGAGGAGCATCTGCCTGTCTGCTGTAAATTGCACAAAAGAAGGAACCTTTAAGATGATAAAATCATGGAATGGTTTGGGTTTGAAGGGAGTTTAAGCCCATCCAGTTCCAATCCCCTGCTGTGGGCAGGGACACCTTCTACCATCCCAGGTTACTCCAAGCCCTGTCCAACCTGGCCTTGGATTCTTCCAGGGATGGGGCAGCCACAGCTGCTCTGGGAAATCTGTGCCAAGGCCTCCCCACCCTCACCGGGAAGAATTTCTTCCTCATGTCTAATCTCAACCTGATTTTTCAGTTTAAGGCTATTCCTCACATGATCACAAGAAGAAAATTAGACAAAGTTAGACCCAATGAGTAATATTAGAGTTTTTTATGGTTTTAGCTCATGAGACACTTGAGACTTGTAACATTTCTTCCTGGGTTGGGATTGGATTATTTTTAAAGGCTGGGCATTTCTGCAGCCTGGAGAAGCTGCACAGCCCTGCAGTAATGCAATCAATACAAGTTAAAGCCAGTGTGAAACATTATGTGTTTGTGAGTCAATTAGATTCATCCACCAGAGGTCATTAGATGATCAAATGACACTTTCCTACTGTCTTTATAAGTAAAGATATCAGCATTCTGTGCTATAAAAAATGCATTCTCATTAATAATAAAAACCTTAAAGGAGAAATAGAAGTGTTATGAAGTAAATTATCATACAGGGAAGTTCATGATTTTAAATAGCTTTGATAAGAAAACAAAAATAGGTTCTGGATAATATTACAAAGACAAATTAGAATTCTCATGAATTCTTATTCCAAAATGATGGGAGATACTTAGAACATAAGTTTGACTTTCCATTATTCAAATGACATATTTCTAATTGTATGGTCTGTATGGCATAAACTCTGCCAAGAATGGCCCATGACTATATCAAATATGATATAATATGAGAGAGGTGCCTAATTATGCTTGTAATGAGGTGGCATGAATCTCCCAGCTTTCATTGCATACCTTTACACCAATGGAAAACAGAAGTCCTTCTGCCAAATAAAATAAAGTGGATTTAGATACAAAGAAAAGCTTTCTGGTTTTTTCCTGTCTAGTTTCTCCCTATCCTCACATGGACTTTTTCCTTCCCTTAGTTTCTCTACTTGTGAGAGAACCTTTCTCTTTCTTCTCAAATACCCTCTTATTTCATTTCACATATCACCTAAATGTACTATCCTTCTGTTCTGGCTTAAGTTCTTCAACTCCTCCATTTCTCATTTTGTCTTTACAATTTCATTAATCTGGGGCCTGTTCTTGCAGTCAGTGCTGAAAGAAATGAGCTTCATGCAGGAATAATAACATATCTGAGGATTTCAGGTCTTCTGGAATCACTTGGGATTGCTTCTCAGTTATAGTTGTTCTCTTCAATGTATTAAAATTGGTAGAAGATAGTAGGAGATATGTGGGATAGAGAAATTCATAATCTATCAAATACCTTTTATCCAAGTTTTCCCCAACATATCACCCTCCCCTTCCCACTAAGTACCAGGTATGTTGTTCACAAGGGAAGAAACATTTAATATCTTTTAATATTTTAATCAAAGGGTGAAGTCAAAGCTGCTCAGAGGGCTCTGGCAGCTGTGATTTGGGTTTGCAGCCATATCTCAGGCAGTGGGACAAGCAATGAAGGCACAATGAAAATGAGCTAAGTCTTTCCTCTGTCCCAGAAGGATAAATTATTTTAGTTCTTGGGTCTGAGATCTCCATCTTCCCTAGGAGATCATGGTTCTTCTGAGTCATTTGGGAGTTTAGCTGGAAATGTCAAGTTTTAGCCTGAATAATTTTTCACTTTTAATCTCCATGTGTCATCTAATCTGCCAAAAGGATTGAAACTGGGCAGAGGTTCCCATCTGTTGCTGAACAAAGAAGTGACTGATTTTGCAGAGCAGAGAAGAGAAATCCCAGGAAGGGGTGGGAGGCCGAGGTATGCTGAAGCTTCCTACCCAAGAATGATCCTGTGATGTCAAAGGCTTACGGGCAGAAGAGCTCTAGGACTGAATTTTTGGCACCGTCTGCCATGATCCTGGAATTTCTATGGTGGACTTGCAGTCCTTGCACAGTGAAAGCAGACCTACTAGAAGGAAGTGAAATCCTCTCCTTTATCTCCACAGTTCTTCCACAAGGAGTCTCGATTCTCAAAGGTGCAGGACACCACCAACAGAAGAGATGCAAGTACACCTATAATATCACATTTAAATTAAAGAACAATAGAAAAAATAAAATGTGGGGGGAAAGGAAGATTGAAGTCTGGGGGTGAGGAGAAAGCCACTCTGGATTCTGTAATTTGAACTTTTATTTGTTTAAAAGTATAAAAGAAGGGGGAGGGAAATAGTTATCTCCTTACTGGTTAGCCATGCCTGAGGCTGCTGGTAAGAAGTTTAGGATCATGAAGAATCCCATTAGCTGCAGGAAAATGATTCAATTTAGCATCATCTAAGCCTGGTAACAGTGAGTTGAGCTGAGCTTGATTTGAGAAATAAAACAATAAATAATTGAGAAATAAAATATTACATGTATGTATACATATGTATGGTGGTTTAAATTAGGCAGAAGCTTTTGAATATTTAGAATCATGGAATTTTTCAACGTCCAAAAGGTCTCTAAAATCATCAAGTTCAACCACTCACCCAGCACTGCCAAAGTGACCTCTAACGCATGTCCCCAAATGCCCCATTTTTGAACACTTTCAGAGACGGTGACTCTACCCTGGGCAGCCTGTTCCAATGACTGAATTTTTCATAACCCACCCAAAGTATTAATGAACATTTTTACTCTCCCAGTCACAGAGTCACTGCTCTTTCCCTTTGAATTTGGCTGCAACCTGACAAATTCAGGAATGATCAATTCAGATTTTGTCCCCTATAACCTCTTAGCAGTGAGTGCCTGCAGCAATGAGCCTCAGTGCATGTCCAGGCAGTCTGGATTGCTTTCTCTGTTTTTGAGAATTCCTTAATCTGTGTGCCTTTATCTTGTTACTAGCTGTACAAAGGAGCTCTGAGATCTGCTCTTTATAGTTTTTATCAGTGTCTAGGAAAAAAAATAAAGTTAATAAAATATGATCATCTCTAAACTCCAAACTAAATTCAGTCAGCCCTTACAGCAAAGGCTCATTTCTACCTCTGGCCACAACTAAAACCACTCAGTGAATACAATAAAACCTTTCCATTGTTCCTTCTAAGGGTGCAATTATAGTAGAACACTAATGGCAGCTTCTCCAGTCTGCACCATTTCTGGTGGACTCATAAACTCCCTCCACTTCATCTTCTACCCCCATGGCAACCCCATCTCTCCCCACTTCTCTGTGGATTCTCAAAGATCACCTCTCCAAATGCTTTGCTAGAGACACTTTAGGAATAGTAAATACTCAGAGTCTGATAATCTGGCTTGTCCCACTTGAAGTCTAACAGGTTGTTCAGGCTATGAACACATAGAGGTTTTCAGATCTGGATCTTACAGAAAAGGGAATATAGAAGTCAAACCCTAATCTCAGTTAGAAACTCACACAACATCACCTTCTCCAGTGACCAGATTCTAACTGGAGTCAGTGTAAGATGTTCCAGAAGGAGATTGCAAAGTGGATGATTTTAAGATGAATCTCCTACAACAGGTATGGGATGTTAGTTTATCTCTGTGTTTCTGAATTGTTGGTTGCATGCTATTTTTTGGTTGGTTTCTACACTAAAAAAAAAAGAGGGTTAAACCAAAATCTCACCTCACTCTAATGAGCTCTCTTGGGACCTCCAGCAATGTGTGTTATGTCATTTTAATGGGGCACAGCAATTTGCTGTATCAGAATAATGAAACATAGACTCCTAAGGCTGGAAGGGACCTCAAGTGGTCACCTCTTCCATGGCCCAGCCCCAGGGCAGGATCAGCTCTACCTGTGTTGTTTCTCAGAGCTCATCCTCTAACCTGTTTGTAAAGGCCTTTAATGAAGGAGATGCCACAGAAGGTCTGGTTTGAACACCATCACACAGCATTATTTCATCCTGAACAACACATAAGTGACATTTTTTAAATAAAACATGCAAGCTGAAGCCAAAGAAGACGTGTGCAATTTTAATACTTTGGGTATGTGGAGGAAAAAATAAAGAAAAAAAAGAGACAAAAAAGAATTATGAAATCAAGGAAAATAGTAAGAAATCATGCAAATAATCTAATGACTGGTGAATGAAACTGATTATGAACTGTTGGAATTGCTTCAAGTGCAGTTTGACATAAGCAGTGTTTATGGGAGTGAAGTTTATAATTGAAACACAGAATTACAGAATGAGCTGGGTTGGAAGGGACCTTGAAGCTCATCTCATTCCATGGGCAGGGACACCTTTCACTAGACCAGGTTGCTCCAAGTCCCATCCAGCCTGGTCTTGGATACTTCCAGGGATGGGTCATCCATAAATTAGCCCTACATATGCAGAGATATTTTGCTACAGTAACGGAAAATGATACCAAATGCCATGGATTAATTACATATAAAATGCCTTCTTTTGTTAATTAAACAGTTTTGCCTTTTAAATCTATTAGAAAGTCTCATTTCAATTATTCAAAAATAAAAGACAAATATGTGTCTGATGTACCTCCCTTATTTATACACCAGTTCTTATCCTTTTATTATTTTTAGTGGTATTTATTAGCTCTGTTTACATCCTTTCCATTCTCTTCTATTATACCTGAGATAAGGATCAAAACTGAAATTCAGCTAAGGATGAAGAAATGGTGGGGACTCTTGAGGTCATGTCAAATATGTGGGGTTATGCTGCCTTCTTACCTCTATGTAAGTAGCAGTCACATTTTACCAATTTTTCATTGACAAAAAATTGATTGGGTTATTTTTTTGCCCTTGAAAAGCTTAAATAATCATGATTGCCCTTAGTCCCATTGGTGGTGTATTGATACAGCCTATTTCCCATCTGCTTGTTCCCCCTCCCTGCAAAGAGTTTTCTCATTTACTCTACCTCGTGTCCAGTCTTTAAATATTAAAGATACTTCCCCCTCACCTTTAAACCCTCATTTACTATTTTCACCTGAACAAGCTTTATTTTGTGGCTTTGAGGATGCTTAATTTTGTGGCCTGTATAATAAACAACATCCAGAGATGCCAGAAGATCCATCCTTTTCTGGGAGAGGTTACGTTTGTCTCTCCCACGCAGATTTTTTATCCTGGTTAGATTCAGCTTAGGGAAATCAGTCTTCCTCCAGGCAGGCAGGGTTTGGGTGAGGAGCGAGAAGCGCATCCTGCCTGCAAATCACAAGCAGAATTAGGTCAGGAGGCCACGTGCACTGCGCCCAGGCAAGCAGCAGTTTGAGCTCTGAGATCGATTCAGCATCATCCACCCGCACTGGGCTTTTTACAGCTTTCGTGGCAGTGATGAAGGCTGGGAATTTCAAACTGAAATTTGAAATTCAGGGAAGGGTGAACAATTCCCTGGGATGGCCAGAGCAAGAGCGAGAAGCAACGTGACTCATGGGTTTATCACATGAGGTGGGTGTGGGCTCCTGCCCCTGTTCAAAGGATTCTTTATTTTGCATTAAATGCTTATTTCATGTAACAGAGAAACAATGCTGGGAGCAAGGGCTGGAGCAAAGGCTTCTGCGCTGAAAATGTCATCCCCAGTGTCAAAACTTTCCTTCCCTCTGCACTTCTGAGTTAGCAGGGTAGAAAGAAGAACAGAGCTTTTCTGTGATGTTTGAAGGAGGAAACTCTTTAGCACATCTTTATAAAAACCCAGCTGAGATATTGGCTGAAGATTTAATTGGAAACTCGTTTGTTAGCGGTGAACTTCTCTTGGGAGTATGAGGTGGGAAAGTCCTGTATCAAGGACTTTCTTGATGCAGGTCACTGTGGGATTGAAAGGGCCCCACATCTTAACAGACAAGATGTGGGGTCTTTTGAGGAAGAGGAGTGAAGCAGAGTGAGGGGGAAGCAGTAAAAGCAGTTTATAGGAGGACATGAAAGGTAAAATGAGATCCTCACTTACCTACAAGCACAGACAAGCCCTGATGGATCTCTCTTCAGAAGCATTCCTGCCCGTGGCAGGGGTTTGGAGCTAGATGATCTTCAGGGTCCCTTCCAACCCAAACCATTCTTTGATTCTATGATTAACATTCCGGTGCAAAAATATGAGGATAACGTATTTAATTTTAACCTCTTATTCCACTAAGTTTAGGGGTAATTACATTTCACAGGGATGTGTAGTGACTTTACCTCTCTCATACTTTGAACACAATTTCTCTGAAATATCTTCAGTTTGGGACTGGAGATTCCAGGGTCATCCCAAAACTGAACAGGGAATGGTCACAGCCTCAAGGCTGCCAGAACTCAAGGAGTATTTGCACAACTCTTCGAACCACACAGTATTGTTGGGGTTGTCCCGTGCAGGCCCAGGAGTGGAACTCAATCATCCTTGTGGGTCCCATCCAGTTCAGGACTATCTATGATTCTGTAAAGGGGCAAAGCCTGAACAATTTGTGTTAAAGAAAAAGCTTTTTTTTTTCTTTCAGACTTTTCAAAACTGTCAAATTGCAAAGTCAAGACATGATGTAGTCAGTCTCGTTGCTGCTTCTTCATTTTCAAGGCACTCTTGTTTCAGAAAGCCTGTTCTTCTGATAATAATAATAATAATAATAATAATAATAATAATAACCACAATACTCCTTATTATTTTAAAAAAAATTGAAGAAGCAATGAAATTTTCTTGGTGCAGGGCTGCACTTGTCTTCAGGCAGACAAGAAAGCAGACTCCTAATGCTGACACCAGAACCATCTTTCTTCCCTGCTAAATCAGAAGCCTGGAGCTGCTGAAGGATATTTACACCTATTTCAACAGAAGCAATATCTTATCACCATATGATGATAGACAGTAAATAATAGTAGCCACATGTGATAAGGTTGTCTTCCAATATGTGTATATATGTGTCTATATATCTCTGTATACCTATAGGGTAGATATATACCTGTGTAATTCCTAATATCTGACATGTAGTACCTATATAGTAATTCAAATCTTATACATAATTCTTGGAATTTCTGTGTCTTTATATGCATATTATATATCTATATCTATACCTATCTATCTCTCTATATATATGCAGATCCATATATCTCTATTTACTTTCAACTATCCAGCTATAAATATATACACTCAGTGGCAGGCACTTGTATGCAATTTACATATTAACAATGGATTCTATTCTGTGAAACATCTGTGTAAACACTGAGTTACTTACTGACCTCATTGGAAAGGCAGAGAACAAACTCAGGCCAAATACATTCAACAGACACGAAAAGAACCTGAAATGACAGGTCTAAATTCAGCACCATTAAAATACAAAAACCAGGCGGGTTAAAAGAAGTCAGATGGTCGGCACCAGAGCTGGGTTATGTATTATGCATGTGCTTCATACAGTTCTATGTGTCGGTGGATTGGTATCCAAAGAAATAAGTTAAAGTTGCGACCTGTCTGCTTTTGATTTACTGAGGTCAAAGAGAGCGGATACCTCTTCTTCACGGAGAGTTATGTATGTAAATCACTGCCCAGATAAGCCAAGTGTGGGCAGTACCTCCTTGTTACTTGGGAAAAAATTCCTGCTTGGCTCCCGATTGCTGCTGCTCTGATACAGTGATGGATTTGCTGGACTTTTCCTTCTTTTTTTTTTTTTTTTTTTTTTTTTTTTTTCCTGGTGGAGTTTTGCTAAGGGTTTGTTCACTGCAAGCCTGGATGTGAGTGTTTGCCCCTCCTGAGCAGTGGCATTGCTGAAAGGAACAGAAAACGAGCTCCATGTGAGTTTCAGCCGAATTCTCAGAACGGCTCTGCCATGGTGAATGAGAGTCCTGGGAAGTGTTTGTAGCCTAACACACACACACAAAAAAAAAAAAAAAAAAAGAAAAAAAGGGGGTTGGTATCTGGGCCAGAGGGTGAGAGCTGTTACATGTGTCCCTGTCTCCTGCTGCTTGGGGCCACCAGAGTTCAGGGAATAACAATAAAGAATTAGAGAGCAAGAGGCACGTGTGCTGCAGCTGATTCTGCCTTCTCCGAGCCCAGCCATTCGTCGTGCCTCCTGCAAATGAGTTATCGGGACCTGGCAGATGGGACTCCGGGTGTGCATGTGCCTGCCAGACAAGGGGACTTTGGTGTCACTTAACTTCTGCTTTATTGTGGCAGCAGCTCTTTCTGTGGGATCGTCTCACTCATGGCTTTTTAAATACGTCAGGCTTTCTCTGGAGAAGTAAATGTGAGAGCTGAAAGAGGAAAACAAACAAACAAAAGGGCTCGAGCCCCAAACATTAGGCAGACGCTGGTAATTGCATTTACTGTGACACTTTTGGCATTTCCTCTTCTTACAAGGGGAAAGCTGCATCTGAAGTGACAGTGGGAAATAAAGAAAGGGTTTAAGTGTTGATCTTTTGTTTTAATGGTGGCTATGGTGGATCGATGCAAGGCAAAGCCTGTGGGTGTCACTGGAAGAACTCCAAGCCTGAGTTCAGATTCAAACCAGAATAAAAAAATAATGTGGGATTAATCGTTCCAGCATTAGCTAGACAGAAGTTAAATATATCAAATATTCCTAGATGTTAAGAAGAAATTTTTCTCTGTGAGGGTGGGGAGGCCCTGGCACAGGTTGCCCGGAGAAGCTGTGGCTTTCCCATCCCTGGAAGTGTCCAAGGCCAGGCTGGATGGGAACAACCTGGGATAGTGAAAGGTGTCCCCAGCCCATGGCAGGGGGTTGGAACTGGATGATATTTAGGGTCCCTTCAAACCCAACCCATTCCACGATTCCATGATCCAAGTTGCTCTCTACAGCCATGGAGGACACAGGGACGGAAGGGAGCAGGTTCAGTTCAGGAGGCAGGTCTCCCTCTCAGAGCTGGTTTAGAAGTGAAGCTGTGAGCTCAGGCCCTCACCTGACATGTACATCCCAAACTTGAGGGAGAAAGGGATCACATTTGATGCTGGCTCCCATTTTAGTCAGGTTATTAGCCAAGTTTTCCTTTTCTGTTTGCAGCATGAGCACTGGGAACAAAGGGCAGGAGCAGTGGGCACTGTGGCACATGCCTGTGAAGGCTTTTATTGGGGTTAATGGTGCCACTTGCAGATTAAAAGGCAGCAGGAGCTCAAACATGTGCAGATTCCCATGGGCTTTGTGTCTATCCTGGGAAAAACTGCCCCTATGTCAGGATTACAGGGCAGCAAGCCATTAGTGTAGCAGGGCAGTGAATAAACAGAAAGGGGTTGAAAATTTTCAACAAAATCTTTGGAAGGGTTGGCTGTTTGTTGAATCCATAGGTTTTCTGAGAAAAAAAAATAGCTAGTTTAATATTAAAGAAAAATGAGAGGACAGTAGGGATGTCGAGAAGTACAAAAACAGCACTCTTGCACTTCACTTAATTTTTTTAAAGGGTTTTTTTTGTCAATAGACATTTTCAGTTTTGACTTTTAAAGCAATTTATATTAAAAGGAAAGACCAAAAGAAGAAATAATTTTGATCTGTTAAAATGAAACAGTTAAACACACTAATCCATAGCTATTCCTGGAACCTTTAGAATTTCTGGTTTTTCCCAGTAAGTTTCAGAGGGGTCAAAGACTTATGGATTTATTTAGCTTTCTGAAGATTTGGCCTGCATCTTGGATAACAACCAGACAGATCAGGAACTTCACCATATCCTTGGATTAAAGCAATTGAGCAGACTGAATTATTACTGGTTTTGAGTTTAATAGATACATGGGCATACTTGTATATGTACATAGCGCCCTGTTGGGCAAAAAGGGAAAAAAAATCTATTGCAAAATATAATAAAATAAAAAATAAAATAAAAATGCTTTGCATCATTTAAGCCCCTTCTCTGAACACTTACTGTGAAAATGTCCATCTACTCAAAAAAGCTAATCTTCACTCTGAAGCAGTTTCAAAACATATTCTTCAAGCCATCATAATTATTCATGCTATCTACCCTCTTTTCATATCAACTTCTGCAGGAAAAGGAAATGGCTTTTTCTTTGTGGTTAAACCTGCAAACTCACCCTATTATAAAATTACTGGTTCTACCCTGACTGCTTTGGAAAATTAGTTTGGTTGGCAAATTGTTGCATTTATTCTCAGGATCAAGAGAATCATCTAAATTTGAAGAAAGCACAGACTTTTTTCTTTTTCAGTTTTATTAAAAATTACCTTGAATATTGTATTTACTTCTCTTATCTCCATTTCTTTAGCCCTAAGGAGGAATATCATCAGTTTGATTCTAATAATGCCTAGTGGGTCTGCTGTAAAAACTCTTTGTAAAAATGATCTCTCTACCCAAAAGACAGCAGCTTAAAAAGGAGAAGCAGATAAAGTATGATTAGAGCTGGTTCTCTTTTTCCTGAAATATAAACAAACCTTGATATCAAATGCCACCTTCTCCTTAAAATGCTGACTTGTCTGAGCAATCCTGTTTAAATCCTCATGGAAGGTATTATCAGAATATTTTATAAAATTTTATTGCATATTGAAAAACAACTGTCAGGGTTTTTTTTTTTTTTTTTTAATGTACCTTTTCTTTTTGAAAAGAAAAAATTCCAATGGACAATTAAAAGCTTGTTTTCTGGTTGCCCATCCCTGGATATTTCCAAGGCCAATTTGGACAGGGCTTGGAGCAACCTGGGATTGTGGAAGGTGTCCCTGCCCATAGCAGGGGGTTGGAACTGGATGAGCTTTAAGGTCCCTTCCAACCCAAACCATTCTGTGATTCTGTGATGATGCTATGAAAATTGTGTCTCACCCTCAGTGAGACAATAAAAATAACAATAGAGAATAAAAGAAAAATTCTCTTTTCCCCCATCCTGGGACAAGGATGAAAGAAACATTGACTTAAATTGGGAACTCAACATGTGGGACACTTTTTTCTTTTTCCTTTCATTTTACCTAAAAATCAGGAACTGAATGTTGCCAGAGGTGCTTGAGGGGTCATCAGTTCAGCCTGGTGTGACAAATCCTCACTTTTCTGTGGAGGATTTTTTTTTAATGGCCACATTCAGGATGACCTGATGGCTCTGACACTCCCAGCTCCCCATGCACCTCACCTGCCACTGACTCCCAGCTTGCAGCTAGGGACAGTGCTGTGCTCCCTAATTATGAGCATGAATAAATCCAGGGGAAGCTTGGTACCATTTAACTGCAGAGAAATGCTCAGCTCTGACAGCTCATTAAAGAAAGCACCATCTTTAAAGGAACTGATGCAAAAGAGAACATATGAAGCTTAACCCTGAGGTGGATTTGGCAAGGCAGAGCAATGCCAAATGTCCTTTATGGATTGCACTAAGGACCTGTGGGCTGCAGTAAATGCCAGGTCAGGTGTATGGAGTCTGTGGCCTGTGATGTGTTTGCAGTGGATAGCAACTGGGTTATGCAGAAACATTAAATAACCTGGAATTTCCCTGCATAAGGACCAAGCTGGTGGAGAGAAACATTAGGACACAGTAGGTCAGACAAATTATAAAGAAATTATGAAACTAAATATGCACTCATATCAAAGGTCCTCCTGATATGTCACTGGTCTGTTGGATAACTTTGGGCAAGACACTTTGATAGATAAAACCACATGTCTTTACATGAGACTTCTACTCCCAAATCATGTAGGTGCTTCTGAAAATCCTGCTTTTATATCTTTCTACTTGATTTCCCAATCACTTTCAATAATATCTGGTTATTTGGTTTTGTAATGCAGTTCTGTTTTTGGGTTGGGTTTGTGTGTGTGTGATGGAGTTTTTAAATCCAAATTTTGCATTTTACATAAAATAAAGATCACTTTAACATGAAAAATTACATAGAACAGGGAAATAAATATTTCAATCCAATAATGTTAAAATAGTGTGTTTTGACACTTCAATTTCAACATTATTTTCTCCCTTTTTCTCTCTTTCTATATATTTATTTCTTATTTATTAAAAAATGAGAATTTGTAATCATTACAATTCCATTTAGAAATACATAATTAAATTTCATGTCAGCAATAAGATTGCTTTTCGACAACCAAGCAAGTACCTGAGCTGACCCAGAAGCTACACAGGTGAATTTAACACTTCATAACATTGTCAGGCACTAGAACTCAGTTTTGTCTACGGTTCAGTCTTTAGAGTGTCTCTGGACATCTAGAACTGTCCCCCAAAATGTTTGGGCCTGGCTCAGGAGGTGGAAGTGGTCATGGATCCTTCCCACAAGAATTCTTGTTATGGTCATCCATAGTTTCAGAGGTTCAGAAGATTAAAGAGTCTGGTGCAGGATTTCCCATGACAGCTGGTCTCAGCACTGAACAACTCTCTGGAGTGTGCCAAAATACAGGCAGCACCAGAATTATTTTGGAAGCTTTATTTGCTTTCATAAATGTATTGGGGTGTCGGACTGCTTTCCATCCTGCAATATTCCAAACTCTCAGCATAAGTTCATTAAAACAGAAAAATGCAGCCCTGGCAAATAGTCCTTGGCAGTGATCTGTACTCAAAAGCATCAAGGGTTAAAGTTTGATTTCAGCTTAATTTAACTGCCTTGCAATAGTTTGTTGATTTTTTTGGGTTTTTTTTTGTAACCTCTAACTTAATTTCTCTCTGTCCACACGGGGAGAAAATCAGTTTTGACCTGCAAGCTGTTCCAAGCTCTAGCACAGGCTTCCTCCCTGATTTTGGATGAATTGGTTAATCCTGTACAACAGCTCCTCCACATCACCAAAAAACAAGCAGTGAGCAGCCACTGTCAGGATAGATTTAATAGATTTCCTTACAGGTGTAGTTAGGAAATGCACAGACTGACAGGGAGGCACCCAGATAAAGTTTGAATTATAACATACATTGGTAGAGTTTTGTTTCCTAAGGAAATTTGTCTAATGAAACTGATTTAAGGGAACAGAGGGGGGATATCTTAGAATCACAGAATCACAGAAGGACTTGGGATGGAAAGGACCTTAAAGATGATCTCATTCCAAACCCCTGCCATGGACAGGGACTCTTCTACTATCCCAGTTTGCTCCAAACCCTGTCCAACCTGGCCTTGAACACTTCCAGGGCAGCCACAGCTTCCCTGAGCAGCCATCTGGGGCCATCCAGTGCCATCTCCCCTTGGCATGGTGCAGAAACTGAGGTTACATCTGCGTGCATATTCTTGTACATCAAATATCATCTTGCAGTTGCAGGGCTGTGCCGCTCTGAAGAATCATAAGGTTTGTATTGATCCTGTATCTATCTGTCAGTCCCAAAAGAATGCCTTGGATGTTCCAGGGAATTCAGGATGACAGTGTCTATGCACTTTCAGGCAGTTAAATTGGATCCTCCATGATGAGATGGCCGTGGCAATCACATGTCCCTCCTGTATCCTCATTTTTGCAGAAATACTATTTAAGCCCCAACTGGTGGAATTTTCTACTCTATTCACAATTGATACTTTACATTTTAATACTCAGCATCTTATTCAGTAACTACCTGCACTTTTCTAAATTAGTTGAGGTTTTATGTTGAAAAGTTTTCTTGGAGGTAAATTCCATGATCTAATCATGCATCTTCTCACTGGTTTTGATTTTGCCATTTGAATTTTACTCTTCTGTTGATACGTCTTTGAAATGAGGACACTCAGTTAGAAACTGAGGGGCACAATAAAACCTTATCTTAGAGGGAACATAGCAGGGATGGAGAGGTCACCTTAGGGGAAAGAGGATAATACAGAGGGGCACACAAGGAATACACTGGCAAGAGATGTGAAATAAAATTCAACTTGAAAAACTCAAGGTAAAGGACCCTGAATAAAAAAAAAAAAATCAGTTAATGCAAAAAGATTGTGTGGCAAGTGAGACTCAAGCAAAAAAAAAAAAAAAAAGGGCAAAATTACTTGAAATAAAAGTGATCTGATAAATAGCCATGAGGTTGTGTCAGGACATAGAAAATAAAATGTTTTCAGAGATAATATTACAAAGCTTCTAACTCATTTCCTTGTATCATTCACCAAAAGGAACCACACAAATTTTAAGTTCTGCTCCAACACTGAGTGAAGTCAGTGGCAGTTTTGATGGACTTGTCAAGTTGGGAATTTTGCCCACACCTTGTTTGGGCTGGGTGGGTTAACTCAGGAAGAGAACTCAGAGCTCTGCCTGTGTGGTAGTGAAGAACAAGGCTGAGACATCACTGGAGAGGCTGGGGAGGGCTGTCTTATGAGGACAGATCTGAAAAACGAATATCCATGTAGCTTGGCTAGGAGATGACTAAGAAGATATAGAAAAATTGCCTACAGTCATTTGAAAGGTTTAAATGCCAAAGAAAATGAAGAATTATTTAGGGTGTGGACATTGCCATGAGCAATGGAATTAAATTAGTTAAAGGAACGTAGAAGCTGACTACCAGAAGGAGAAAAAATAGTCCTAAAGTGACTTTTAAACAACCTATCACTGGTAGAAGCTCCATTAATAGGGTCATTTAAAATTAAAAGGGGGAAAAAAAGGAAAAAATCCTCATAGGATAATTCTTCAAAAGCCAAGGTATGTGACAAGGTGATCTAAAGACTTTAAGGACAGAGGAGATCATAATAATACACTTATTGCACAGGAGGTCAGTCAAGAGAATTCTAATGGCCCCTTCTGGCCTCATGGTCTCTAAATCTACACAAGCAGAGGTGGACAACAACTTCAGGCCAGCTCTCAAAATTGTTACTGAAGTGAAACTCCCAGTGAGCCTGAGACTGACAGCTGGTGTTGTGTGGAATGGGAAGGGAGCATCTCAGAAACATTCATCTCTACCTCCTCCCTGCACACATGGCCATATTTTGCTCTTTCAACCAAAAGCCTGTGTTCTGCCACTGAATGGGTTATCATTGGTAGAGTATTTGTGTATTGGGACCAGTGAGGGAATCCAGTGGGTTCCAGCCTGGCTGGGTTAGTACAAACTGTTCTTTATTTTCCTAGGTTCATGACTGCATTGACTTAACTTTTCATCCTCCAGAACTGCCCTCCCACCCTACACAGTCAATCACTGCAAACAGAACAGGAGCACTGAAGCTGGGAATATTGGACGCAGGCAAGAAAATACTATAAACTGTAAATCAAAGATGATGTCTAGTTTATGAGAATTTTGCCTGAAGATATATTTTTTATTCCCAAAAGCCTCTTTGCTAAAGCATTTATTACTGATCCTAATTCCTCTTGCAAATTTAGTTAATACTCATAGATATCTTTTGCATACAGAGTAGCACACATGCAGCTACACTAATGTCTCTCAGCTGCTGATGGAGGCCTGAACAGAGCAGACTACAAAGTGCTTGGGCAGACAGCTGAGAGAAATATGCATAAAAAAAATAAAAATTTTGTTACTTGACGAAATAATTTGCTTTTAGTTCAAATTCTATTGTTCTTATTAGACGTGCCATGAGTGTACTGTAGCCATAAAGGTTTCCCCAATTATCCAAACCTGACTGTAAAGTGAAAAGGTGACCAATATTGTGGAGTAGAAGAATAAGGCATAGATGTGACTTTCATATCTTAATTTTTAGTTAAAATCTTAACACAAAGGGCATTTCCAGCCACCACCAGCATAAATTAATTGTTTCCTCCCTAAGCAGCCTTGCCCTTCTTTTTCTTTGCATTCCTTTTTGTGTAATCATTGAATCATGGACCTGTTTGGGTTGGAAGGGACTTGAAAGCCCATCCAGTTCCAACCTCCTGCCGTGGGCAGGGACACCTTCCATGATCCCAGGTTGCTCCAAACTCCATTCAACCTGGCCTTGGACACTTCCAGGGATAAGGAAGCCACAGCTTCTCTAGGCAACCTGTGCCAGGACCTAACCACACTCCCAAGGAAAAAAAAATATTCCTAATCTAATATCTCATATAAATTTCCCTTTTTTTTTTTTTTTTTGCTCTTGTCAGAAGTTCCTCTTCATATTTCTGTGAGCTGCCTCTAAGTATTGAAAGGAAAAAAACTTCACTTTTTCAGAAGTCACGGAGCCTCTACCTACACAGGTAGGAAAACCAGCTGGGTGATGAGGGGCTCAGGAGTCAAGGATTTAGTCCTAGCTCTGAGCAACCTTGTCTCACTTAAATTGCCCAGTGCAGATGATCTCTGTTAGGCAATCCTGAGAGGTACTGGGCTGGAAAACTGAGTGTGATAAGAGTCTTTGCTGCAACCCTAAACTTTGCATAGAGGAGCATGTTATATCCCAGTTCAGGAAGGGAAGACCTCTAGCAAATTCACCTAGAAAAATATTTTATTGTCAACATCATCAAAATAAAAAGGTGCTGACAACACGCAAGAATTATTCCAAGAACAAGGAGATCAAAGCTGGGAATTGTGGTATTATTAGGGGCAAGTACGAGGGTAGAATAAATAAAGCTTTGCTCATAGATGGTTAACAGAAGCATAATAACAGTATGCAAATATTCTGAGTGTAATTGTCAAGGCTTGAACAGTGAGTATTTAGGAACTGAGGGAAACTTTCTTGGGGTGCATTGGGCAGCAAGTGAAGCTGAAGGGGTGAAATAGCATTTAAATGGGGAACTATAATAGGCAATAGTTCCAAGTTCAAGGGAATTTTAAACTTCCAGAATTTAAAAGTTTGGGTTAATCAAGTTGTCCATGTTGTTAGTAAATGGGAATAGCAGCTCATTTGGAGAAAATAAAGCTGACTATCTTAAAAATAATTGAGAACCACTTCCCTGAAAGAAAAACCTGCCTGTAGTCTCTGCATTGTTGTGTAGATGCTCACAACAGTACAATTACAGTTGTATTCATTGCATTGGCACAGGAAAATTTCAATGAATTGGTGTCTCTCTTGCTGCTATATGAGATTTCCAGAATTTTGGCTCAGTTATGACACTATTATCTCAGTTTGATTAACCCATGTGAAGTGTGTTATTGTTAGGACTCTGTGGGCTGAGAGGGAACGGAAATATTACCACCCAGACATCTTGTTTGAACAAGGATAAAGATAAAAGAAATCTTTTTGAGATGCTATCTGATGCTGGAAAAGTATCAAATCTGTGTGCACAAACTGAAAGTGGCTTATTTAGCCAGTGGGTAACGTTGTAAGAGTCCCCACCCTACTGATTAAATCTCCAAGTTTGGAGTCCTCCAGAAGAAGGAGTTGATGTGCACTTGGAAAAAGAAAAGAAAAGAAAAAAGAAAAGAAAAGAAAAGAAAAGAAAAGAAAAGAAAAGAAAAGAAAAGAAAAGAAAAGAAAAGAAAAGAAAAGAAAAGAAAAGAAAAGAAAAGAAAAGAAAAGAAAAGAAAAGATATTTTTAGTTTTCAAACATTAACTAGCAAGAAGAAATTATTAGAATGAAATGTTCCTGTCAGGGACAAGATTAGTTTCTTCTTTAAAAAATGAAAGAATTTATTTGGGGGATAATACCCAGTCTTGAGAAAAGTTACCCAAAGAGCAGCCAGGCTGAAGTCTATTCTGGTACTTTTTTATGGTGATTGTCAGGATCACAGAATTATGGCAGCTGGAAAAGGCCTCTAAGATCTTTGTGTCCAACCATCACCACAGCACTGCCAGGTCCACCACTAACCCATGTTCCTGAACACATCAACATTTTTGAACACTTCCACAGATGGTGACTCCACCACTATCCTGGGCAGCCTGTTGCCATGCCTGACCACCCTTCCAGGGAAGAAAATTTTCCTAATATTCAATCTAGAACTCAATTAAGTTCATGTGCAGTGGATGTTGATCAGAGAGAACAAGAGATGGAATAATGGATTTATGAAATGTTAGTCAGACGAGGCACATGGCAGGTCCTTCACCAGCCTGTCCTATACAGAGATTGGAGAATTCATTTCAGTGATTTTGGTGCATAAAGACCAAGGAACATCCCTTTTTCTGGGCTGTGCTGTCTGTAGCATCATGGGATGAAGATATTTTGTGAAAGAGTCAAGGGCTGCTGTAGGGCTGCAAAGAGCAGATGAACCCCACATCTTGATACCTTCCCCTGACACTCAGGTCCCTTTTCTCCATTCCTTCTGCCACTTGTGCTTCCCCTCTGAAGCATCAGAGAGAGAAATGAGCACCACCTTTTTTGGAGGAAACTATTTTGGAGAGGGGCTAACCAGGAATAAGCTGCTAAAGAAATGTAAAAATGTGAAACAAGCCAAAATTCAGCCCAGCAGATGCTCCACCCATTGGCTTCATTTTGCTAAACCCCACCTTGTGCAGTCTTTGTAGGTAAGAATCTCCACAGGTATAATTTTTATTTTGCTTTTCTTCCTTGTGCAGACAAAATGTGGCCAGTTTCCCTGGGTATGATCTCACAGATCCTTATCAAATCATTTCTTTGTGATAAACAAAGGCGATTACATTTCTCCATTTTATTTCGAGCCACAATTTCAAGACCAGATTATGGACACAGACCTGAGAAGAGTTTCCTGACCCTCATGATCAGAGTGCTGCAATAGATATTAACCATGATAGGTGAGGCCTCCTGAAAACTCTTCAAATCCCTTCTTAGAACTTGCATTTTATTTCTTTTCCATATTATCAGTGCTAATCTCTTCCGGTACCTAACGCTTTTCACGGGTACACACTCCTCCTTATTTCACTGTGCCCTCGGGCTCTAACAGCAACCAAGCAAATGCTTCACCTCAGGTTGTGTAGGTGAAGTCTCTCATTGCCAAAAAGGTTAATTTTAGCAGTACCTTCTGTGAGATGATCACTTTTAAGGCACCCACAGTCTGGGATAGGCTGGATACAGCTGTTATCCACACCTGGAGTTCTGCCCACTTATTCTCATCCTCTGAATCTCACTTCTTTCAGAGAGGTAAAGTAAGGTTTTTAATTCAACTTCTAACTGAAATAAGATATTTAGATGCATCAACATCTTTGTGCCAAGGTGTTGCACCTGGTTTTTAGGCTCAGGTCTTTCTCATCAAATCTTTTGTTCCTGTATGGATGTTGCAGGTGCTCTACTGGACCACTACCAGAATTACTGGCCTGGATTTAGGCACCTGTGTTACCCTCCTAATATCAAATCGCACAGCCCTAAATTCAAAGCAAACACAAGGTAAATCTTCTAATGACATTTAATTTCTTTCAGTAATTTGTTATAGTTTATAAAATTTCTATCAAAGTAGTATATGTAATATATTTCTCACCATGCAGTCGGCCATAAATCACACTGAAGATTAATTTTTATAGTACAGATTTTTAAATTTCTTCTAGATGAAGTTCAATTAATTTCATTTCACTTTGAGATGTGGCATTTCATGTAGCTTATCAGAGCTAATCCATTGAAAATCTTACTATATTTAATGGATAGGAATAGCTACTTTCTAAAGGTAATTTATCTTCAAATTTTAGATATGTACTTGAGGATGAGAAAATACACAATCCTGGAGTATTTTTTTCCCAGTTTTGACTGGGGAGAGGATTTTCTGTGACTGATTTTGACGCAGAAATTTAAATTGTAACGATCTACCTTCAGTCAAATGAATCTCACTCCTAATGTTTTAAAAAAATAAGGAAACCAGGATGAACGAAAGAATTATGGGGAAAACTAAGATCTGAAGCACCATGCAGAGATACCTGAGCTAAATACCAGTCTAAAGTGACTGGATCCTGGAAGCACAGAGGTGCTGGGATGACAGAGGAGCTCAGATCAGTATAGTGAAGTCTCAGTGGAAACACTTCTCCATATGCTGGTAATGGACCAGGAGCTGATGATTTTTGAAGGATTGTTTTGAGGCAGATGTTCACTTTTGCAACCCTTCAGTGTAGAAAATGCCCAGTACCTCTTCTTATGATAGAAGAAAAACTACCAAATTTTAACTGATATCAGTATAGAGAACTAGATTTAAATTATCACTCTTATAGAATCACAGAATGATTTGTGTTGGAAGGGACCTTAAAGATGATCTCATTCAAACCACAGCTCCCTTCCACTATCCCAGGCTGCCCCAAGCCCTGCCCAGCCTGGCCCTGGACATTTCCAGGGATCCAGGAGCAGCCACAGCTTCTCTGGGCAGCCTGTGCAGGCCCTCCCCACCCTCACAGGGAAGATTTCCTTCCTATACCCTTTTTCCATAATTTCTTTTTTCCCCCTAAAACTCTGTGGCTTTGCCACAGCCTTTTGGCAGGTGATGATTTCTGCCACTAGAGGTGGTTGCACCTCACTGAAACTAGAAATAATTTGCTTGGATTGTGATATCAAACCAAAATCTACTTGGTTGCATTTTCCTGGGAATGAACAGGATTTTTGCTGATTTATTGCAGAGGATAATTTTGTCCTCAGGTTAAATTCACATTCCAAATGACCCAAGACCAGGATGTTAAAGGAAACAAAATATGATAGAATATGATGGAGAGTAGGTGTTTGAAGATTTTTGTGCTTAAAACAAGGATAAAAATTCTAAATTATACATAATTTCCCAATATTTAGGTTAAAAAAAAAGTAACAGAGAAACTATTTTACTTCACTGAAAGGTGTGAAGTGAAAATTGAAAATGAAAACTTTAATGTTGATGGGTTTTAAAATGATGAATATTTTTTAGCTTAAAAAAAAAGGTCAAATGGATTTCTTCCTATGAAACTTCTAGATTTCAGTAGATTTTTTTTTAATAAATAGCTTTTGAAATAGTCTTGTGATCACAAGTCTGTAAATTATTCAGTTACAAAAACACGGGATGTAGTCCAATTTGTGACTATTTTATCTTAGGGGTGAGTTCATAGTGTCCATAGTGTCCACAGTTCCTGAACACCAGTCTGAGAGGTTTCACCTAATGTTTGAACACCTAATATTAAAAATTAATTAAATTAATTGTTAATATAATTGAGGGGAGGCACATTTTTTTGGCAGCCCCCACTCCCTGCTCTTCTGTAACATTGTAAAATAACAGCATTGATCAAAGAACCAGAGTGTTGGTGGTGAACCACCAACAAATGCCAGCCCAGTTACGGGATCTTACAGCATTTATCTGTTAGAATATCTTCTAGGAAAGTCTACTCATGGAGTGAAATTTGTCCTGCTTGTTACACGTAGTAAAGGGCAGGAAAGCCCCACTGCTGCAGCCTCAGAAAGAACTTTCCCATATTCATTAGACAGCACAAGGGCCATGGGAGCAGGGAATGGCTGCGTTCCTCAGGAGGAAAGGCGGGATCTGACATCGCCTCCAGGAGACTTTTAATTCGGAGGCACAGACAGTTTGATGGCCATTAAACCTAACAGCTGGCAACGGGAGGAGCCAAGAGGGAGCACAGAGCCAAGGAGAGAGATTTCTGCTTTCCTGGGCTGAAGTGTGAGGGAGTTCACTGATACTCCACTCTGGATTTCCAATGGATGGTAACAGCAAGCGAGATGCTCTCACATGAGTCACCCTCCGTGTCTGCGGCGTAACAGTGATGGAAAGTGAACTTTTTGTGTTATGGGCTGGCAGAGGTTGTGCCAACTGCAGAGCTTGGGTGCTGGAAGCAGCAACCAAGTTGGCAGATGAAGCAATGATTGGGTTTTACATCTTTAACCAGCTCCTGTTTAGGGGGAGGGAAAGGGGATCCTGCTCTATCTTGATGATTTGGCTGCTTTAAACAAAGCTGTGATTCTTGGGGATTAGGAGATTGTTCTGTCAGAGCTCCCTTTTCACTCCTGCATCTGTTTTTAGTGGCTGTCAGTCACCGTTTAGACTCTAAATCTGGTATAATCCTTCAAACATTTTCCTTCTTCTTCAAACACAGTAAATGCCCCATCCCTGGAAGTGTTCAGGGCCAGGTTGGATGGGGCTTGGAACAACCTGGGATAGTGGAAGGTGTCCCTGGCCAGGCAGGGATGAGCTTTAAGGTCCCTTCCAACCCAAACCATTCTGTAAATCTGTGACATGATCTGGAGGTTATAAAATAGAAACTGGTGCTTTAGAAATGAGCCTTGTTGGTGTCCAAGCATGGTCTTCACTTAAGGGTTATAAATCAGTGTCTGACTTGACAGGCTTTCCAGTTTTAGTGCTGGAGTTAAGAAAAACAGTGCAGGATTTCTGTTATTTGTAGTCTCACCCATAACTTTGTGAGATTCATTCTGGAGGACAAAGATTTGGACACAAAAGTTCAAAGTCCCAAGCATAAGTCTGCTCTACACCACTCAGGCAATGTAAAAAGGAGTAAAAAATTGCATTAAATATCCTTTTTTTCACTCTTATTGGCCTTTTGCACTACTAGAGAGGCACTTGGAGGCCTTAGCATACATGACAATCAGTTTTAGCTACTTTTTAAACTCCCTGTCCTGTATACTTAAAATGATGAGCACTGCAAAGTGGAATCTGAAGAGAAACAGACACCTGCAACAAAAGGCCACACATTTTATATTTGATTTTTTTTCCTTTTTTTTTTTTTCTTTTCCTTAGATGCAACAATTAGGTCTGGAAAGGGAGAGGTGAAGATATGTGCTGGCAGGGAGCTCTGCAGCATTTGAAAACTCTCTCTGCGGTGGAGTCTCAGAGTTTATCTCTTACAGTTACCCTCTGTTGCAGGAGGAGTCCTGATGCTCCTGAGGGAGAAAAAATATCTCAGGAAAGAAGTTACCTCTAAGTATGGCACGGGCACATGTGCACGGGCACATCTGAGTGCGTGCGCACGTGGTAGATGTGCCTCATGCTGAAACCTTCACATATAAAAAATGTAAAATGTGACATCTCATAATATTTTCATATTGGGTAACTACAGAGAATATTTTGGCAAGGGTGCTTAATCTAAAATGTTCAATTTTAATCAGCTTGAACTATGGTCTGTCTTTCTGCAAACTGAAAACCACCAATCAATTTTCCTTTATCTTTTTTTCTGTTTTTCTTACCCAAGGCGATGCCTTTTGTAAAAGGGTATTTATTTTTAATGGATTTTTTAATGAATTTTTCAGTCAAGCTATTAATAATGCCATTAATTATAGGCAGCTTGTATTAAAGTGCATGCTGGCCTCTTAATCCTGACCCCCAGCTATTGGCTCCCAGCTAATCCAGCCCGGTGCTTGGCAGCGGTGCCGGCCGCAGCCCGTGGCTGCTCGGGAGCGGGGAAAAGCCGGGACTAAAGGATAAGGAGGGATGGGGAGGAGCGGGGAGGGGGTGAACGGGGGAAAACCGGGACTGAAGGATAAGGAGGGATGGGGAGGAGGGGGAGGGGGTGAACGGGGAAAAACCGGGACTGAAGGATAAGGAGGGATGGAGAGGAATGGGGAGGGGGTGAGAGGGGAAAAGCCGGGACTGAAGGATAAGGAGGGATGGGGAGGAGCGGGGAGGGGGCGAGGAGGGAAAAAGCCGGGACTGAAGGATAAGGAGGGATGGAGCGGCGCTCGGAGCCTCCGCTTCGCCGGAGGGGCTGAAGTTTAAAGCCAGATGATGTGCGGGTGCAGGGGGGGGATAATCCTGGAGATACTTGGGAGGACCTTTCCCTGCGGAAGGCTTTGCTGTACCCCGAGCCCTGGCAGGTTCGATAACCCCCAGGAGCCCCGCGCCGCCTTCACCTGGGGCGCCGGAGCGCCGCGGCCGCGCCGCTCCAATCTGCTTAAAAGATCGGGCAGACAGAAGGCTCTGGCCACATAATAGATTCCTTTCCCTTTCCCCAGGCTGCTCATCTGACAGGATTGTTACGAAACTTGCTAATTATCGGCTGGTTGGAAGATAATGAAAGGGCCCCATCCTGCGCGGTCAGAGGAGAGAAACTCCTGTGATCAGAAGCAGGAGCGGATCCAAAGAGTTTCCAGCCTTTGTGCATGGATGCACATCCCTGCGTTTTGATTTCTGGGGTGACTGAAGATGTTAGAGAGATCTTAGAATTCATCGTTTCGTGCTTATGAAGTTTTAACCCTTTTTTCCCCCTTAAACATAATTTTTATTCCTGTACAGAGTTTTGTTTGCTTTACCTTTTCACTTTACAAGGTCTATGTAAATTTCAAAAATGAAAAAAAAAAAATCAAAAGGTGCATTATTCCCATTTTAAGTGCTTGTGGAACAAAGGATGGTGCATTTTCCCCACTGCAGAACTGTCTCTAGGCTGCTCTCCATGGCTGCAGGGTGCAAGTTTCATAATCAGGAGCTCAAGGAGGAAAAATCTTATCTGATGAAGATCAGGCACCCATAGAGATGTTAATCTGATATTTTAGGGTAATTAATTTGAGCATTTAAATATGTGTTTTGGCCACTGGATTTGTTAATGGTTTTTTAAAAACAACAACATGAGGGGCATGAGGCAGATCCTGACCAAAGAAATAGGAAATTTGTAGCTGGGATGATTTGGAGAGAAAATAAACTGAGGAGTTCATGTTCTTTAGTTTTAAAGTTTCCCTAATTTTGTCTTTGTTTTTGTTTTTGTAATTATTACAGAAATGTGTCCTTCAGAATCACAGAGTCACAGAATTGCTAATACTGGAAAAGACCTCTAAAGCTCATAAGGTCCAGCCATACCTCAGGAAGATGTTTGATCCCTGGTGTGTGTTTGGGGCTTCACTGCTCAACACAGGCTTTGGAAATGTTGTCTGTGCATCCTGAGCCCAACTTTCCCTATGCCCAACACCAAAACCCTCAAAGTCTTTCACTCATTACAATCACTGAGCAAGTTTTCCAACTTTTTATAGAAAAAGCAGCAGCAGGCTTGGGAAACACGCGGCCCCTCTGATACCATCATCCTGCATTAATTGTCTGTCCCTGTTTGCTTTCCAGTGGAGGAGCTTTGTGTCTCAGTGATGGCCTCTGGATTTAGGGTTCAGCATTTAACAAGATGGGCACAGGTATGATTTCAGTGACTGCACAAGGAGTTATGCCTGGCAAGGATTTGCTCTTAACACTATTTCTCTATTTTTGTTGTATTTTTTTCTCTATTGTAAACAGATGACCTTGATTTTAGTAGAATCACAGGAAAAATCAAACTAGTGTAAACATTTTCCCAGAAAAATAACTAGCACTGGATTTTGTAACTGCTGTTCCTCAGTTTTTCAAAGGGCTCACAGCTTCTGCAGGTATTTACTCACCAGTGCTGCTGTCACCACATCCTATTAGAGAATAAATGCCAAGTGAGGAATAGAGAGGAGAAAAGGGTAGAGGACCACTACAGGTGGGACCACCACTCCTAAATCCCTCCCCAGAACATCAATGTGAGGAATTCAGGCACTGCTCTAGAGTAAGATATCCCTGCACATGGCAGAAGGTCCCTTCCGACCCAAACCATTCTGTGACTCGCTGATTCTACACTGCAATGTTCTGTTGTAAAACACCAGCAGATTAAGAAGGTGCAAATGCAAATGCATTTTAATGTAATAAATTAAAATATCAAGACATTCTTAGTCTTTTTCCAAAGTTAAAATTTTAGTTTTAGGGTTTTGGGGTTTTTTTTTAGTCTGTGTGAGGATATCCAAGATTTGCTTGGTGGAAAAAGAACTGAAACAAATGTATAGTCTTTTTAAAGAAAAACAAAGGAATTATAGAAAATACTTCAACAGTGCCTTTTTTTCCTATATTCCTAAATAAAATATATTTCAAGACAAATGCAACAAATAGGTCTTTGTTATTTAATGTGCTTTATGTATTTCATGCTCATTTTTTTCAAAATTAGAAAAACAGATACACAAGTGCAACAAACTAGGAAGGACCTCGGGGCCTTTTATGGAATTATAGACTCATGGAATTGTTTAGGTTAGAAAAAATGTTTCACATTTAGTCCGAGTGTTTAGCCAGCTCTGCCAAGGCCACCACTAATCCACATCCCCAAGTGCCACAAATACACATCCTTTAAATCCCTGCAGGGATGATGATTCCAGCTCACTGGAAACAAAATGGATCAATTTTCAAATCCAAGGGAACCACTTGGATATTTGGGATGGGGTTCAGCTGTCTCCCTCTTCCCACAGTTAGTCCATACAGTGATAGATATGTTGGCACTACTGAATTCATTGCTGTACTTGTACCTAATTTTTAAATGAATCACTTTTTTTTTGAGATTTACCTGAAGGAAGTTCTGAAACTTTTGAGATTCACCTGTTGGTAACATCCTCTCTGCTTGCCAGTTTTCTGGGAGATCAGGGATTTCACAGTCCCCAGTGAAAGGGATGTATCAGCCTGTCATTCTGAAGGTCAGATTGAAACTGAGTTTGATCAGACAAGAATGAATGAACAACCATGTGTTCTGGCAAGATAACTGTAAACATATCTAAGAGAAGTGAGTGAGATGGTCTCAGCAAAGTTTCCTGAGAATTGTGACTTTTTTCTTGCCATCAGAAGGTTATAAATAACTTCAAAATTTGTTATGAGTTAAAAATGTCCCAGTTTGGCTCCAGCATTGGCTGACCTTTCACTATATATACATATACACATACATCATTTTTGATAAAAGTGAGGACACTAATGATTGTCAGAAGCTTTAAACTTCATTTTAATTTTCCCCTCACTGCTGCAGGAGTATTTTTACCAATTTTTATAGATGTTTTAAAAGTACAGGAGAGGATAAAACCGATTCAAATTATTTTTGGGTATATTTTTGCATAATGTAACTGGGAATCTTCTCCCACAAGATTTCTCTCAGTTTGGGATTTTTTTTTTTTTCCAATTCACACTAATTTAGTAATTTGTATAAGTGAGTGCCTAGTTTGGAGGGTAAAGGGAGTTACACGTGTGCCCAAGCTCTTGCTAAATTGGCTCTTGATTAATTTTTGTACATCTATCTTATTCCTGGCAGAGCTCAGGAAAGCTGTCAGTCCCTTCCTGCAGTGGAAACCTGAAAGGCTTTCAGCACATTAGAGAGTTGGCTTTTCAGGTCAAGGCTGAGATCCAGTGAAAGGGAGGAGGAATTGCATTGTGCTTGCTTGACCTATGCAATATTTTATTTTTGGATAAACAGAGCACTGCAGCTTCCAGTTCTTTTCTGATCCATCAGGCTTCACAAAGGCTACATTCAGCAAATAGGGCACACAGTTTCAATATGTGCTCTGTTTCTCTCTCTATCCATCTCACTTATTTCTTTTTGTAAACCTCCTTGTGGACTATATACATTTAATTGTAGATCTCATTTTATTCTTTTTTCTTTTCCTTCCTTGCACATGAAGTGAAAAAAAAGAAAAAGAAGAATGATTGGTTCTGATTCTTCGCTGCTTGCCTCAGTGTGGGTCAAGGATTTATAACCTTAGACCAAAAATTGCCTTCTGACAGGAGCAGTTTAGCTGAAATCATGCAGTTGGATCATGTAAATCTGTGTAACTATATTAATTTGAACAGACTTCTCAGATTTATACCAACTGAGGGCCTGGCTTAGAGGAAAAACTTCTAAGAAGAAGTATCTTCTAGCTGGGATAAGCAGTTTGGCTCCTAACAACCAATTAATTTTCTTTTTTAAAGTACAAGGCAATACAGTGCAGTGTCCTGAGTTGTAGGGTGCTCTTCCCCTGGCATTTAAATGGGAGCCAACTTCCAGAATACTGGCTGGCAGAAGGGAAACAGGGCAAAGTGTCATTCACACACGGCTCCTGATTTCTCAAAACAAACAAACAAACAAACAAAAAAAAAAACCCAGAAAAAAACCCCCCAAGGAATAAAGAGAAAACATTCAATATTTGCAAAATAGATTTCTTCTTGTGAATCATTTGTAGGATGAGTGGTGCAACTGCTCATGTAATTCCTGAGGAGTTTTTTGTCCACTCTGACTGATCTTTCCAAGACCAAGTTGAAAACCTCTCAGAGAAATAATCACTGAGGTTAAAAACAGTGGGATTTTAAAGTGTGGATAATTTCTACCAGTACATGCCCTAATGCCATCAAATCTGCAAGTAATAATGGGTCCTCAGAAAGGACAGTGAGGTGCTGCCTATTTTCCTGGAATGAGCCATAAAGCAGCATCTGGGAGCTTCTTTTTTTCTGTACTGATAAATTCTGACTGATTCTGATGGTTTTGAGTTTCCATTTTAGCCCCAGATCAGAATATTGTAATGTTCTTTCCTTTGTCAGGAGATACATATTTTAGATACATTATTTAATTTATTATTAGCACCCTACTGCATTCCTGCACATGCTCAAGAAGATTCTATCACCCAAAGTTGCAAGATATTGAAAAATAAAACCCCCCAAAAATTTTAGGTTTTTTTTTTTCCCATGAGGTAGAGTTGCAGTCTGTACTAATCCTTCATGTACAGTGAGAATCTCTGGTGTTTCACTCATATGTGGAAGATTCAGACCTTCATTAGGGATACCTTAAAATAGATAAGATTTGGTTCAAACTTTACATTTTGGTTTTAGCCTGCTGTTGCCCTGGGCATTTTTTTACACAGAATTCACATTTTTGAGGATGTCTCTTCTTTCTTTATAAGATATGGACACTTGTATTGTAGAATCACAGAATGGTTTGGGTTGGAAGGGACCTTTAAAATCATCTAGTTCCAACTCCAACTGCTAAAAATGTTTGTTCATGCTAAACACCATGAATGGTTTGATGCATAAACTTATATAATTTTATTTTGATTTGCAAACATAATCAAGATTACATTCCATCATTTAAAAAATGATAATAAAAATAATGGTAATACCCTATAAAGTATCATTAAGCAAGAAGGAAATGTCAAATACTGGCACATTAACAGCAGATCACAGTCTCTGTTTTTCCACCAAGTCTGAAATAATTTGCAGGTTGAAATCATTTCACTTTCACAACAGATGGGAAAAATTCCTGATTCTTCCCTACAGAATGAAGCATTGAAAGACGAAGAAGCTGTTGAAGTGATTAAAAACATCAGAATAATTTGTTAAGCATTTTGACACTGTGAGTGTCCAACCACAGTTGTGTCCTTCTGGTGCAGAAGACAAATGGCAGCGAATCAAGATCTTGTAGTGACTCAGGATTTGCTGTGCCTCTGATTGGAAATTACTCTTTCTAAGACTAAATTATCATGAAAAGGGGCTCAGCATAACAGAACATTTTCTGTCTTTGCCTTTTTCTTTTCCTTTCCCAGTACTTCTTATTCTAATAAGAACTTTAAAAATGAGAACCAAATGAGCAACAGAAACCGCAAAGCAGCATTTTCCAGCATTACTGTGCATCATGGACCTCACTATTAAACTCTTTTCTTTCCTCACAAAACTGCACAATATTCACATCCTCTTGGACTGTGGATGGTGTGCCTCTCTGTGCAAGGCAACCAAGTCAGAAGAGCACAAGGGCCTTTCTAGGGCTTATGGCATCACTAGAAATCGAACAGTATTCATTTGCAAGGTCTCAGAAAACATGGTGATAGGTTCTGTTTGATATATATTGAGATATTCCTTTACTCAGGGAAACTAGAGCTTCCTGCAGGACATGAGTAGCTCATTATTGGAGCTTCTCTAATGGCAGGTTTTCATGTGCTGCTCATTTTCCAATGTTTTTCCTCTGCAAACTACATGAAATCCCCTTATATGAGCAATGTTCTGACTCTGGAAGCAATCACATATTTTTATAGCCAGGGGAAAAAACACACCCACATTTGATTGTTGAATCTAATTTTCTGTGTAAAACAGGTGATAAAGTTTTACCTATTAACATCTGTTTTGAGCTAATTATCCATTTCTGGCTAAATCATATCCCTTGGTGAGCCAGTCTTTCTTTATATGAAAATACCAAAAATTGAGGCATTCATGGCACCCTTTTGAAGTTTTTGTCATGTTTTGGCCATGATAAGCATCGGAGCCCTCTTCCTATTTTTCCCTTGTCTAACTTCAGCATCTTCCCACCAGACTTCTCTAGCATATTTCTCTGTTACAATAAAGGTTTACTTAAAACCTTATATTTTATTTAAAAGACACAGATTTTAAATTAAAACCTTCCTGCAATCTTCTTTGCAGACTGTTAGACAAAATGAGGCTCTTAATTATCCCACTGTTAGACTTTTCTCTGAGCCACATCCAATTTAGAGCATCCCTCTTAGATACAGACTCTAAATGAGCTATGGTGGACTGAGATCAGTCTGAGCAATGCAGTACACAAAAGCAAGACTTGTTCATTGATCGTCCACTTTATTCCTGTGTTTCTTGCCCAAGGATTACTGAGTCTGCCTGACTCAGCACAATTTTGGGCATTCTCATCCAGCTACATCTTCTTTTGTGTGACGTCTTCTCCCAGTTATCCAGAGGTAGGACACCCGGGAATGGTTGAAAGTGGCACCAGGGTAGTTCTAGACTGGGCATTTGGAAGCATTTCTTTACGTAGAGGGTGATCAAACATAGAAAAGCTTCCAGAAGTTGCTGATATTCCAGTCTGTCAGGGTTTAAGTGGCATTTGGACAATGTCCTTAACAACAGGTTTGAACTTTTGATCATCCCTGATCCCCAGGTGAACTAGATGATCATTACAGGTCTCTTCCAGCTGAAAATATTCCAGCTCTAAGGTGGCAGAAGGCCTAAATGGATGAACAAGGTGCTCCCAAAAAGCCTCAAAATGAAGGCTCAGAAAATCTCAGAAGGAAGCATGCAAGAGCTGGAAGCAGGTTGGGGTGGTCTAGGACAAGTGACAATGTCCAAGTGCAGGAACAAGGGTAGTAAAGCAAAAATCCACCTGGAGCTGAATTTCACAGGTGAAGTGCATCAGGAAAAACTTCTGCAAGCACATATGGAGCAAAAGGAAGCCCACAGGGAATTTTGGGTTGCTTTTGAATGAGGTTGGGGTTGGTGACAAAGAACACTAAAAAAGATGGAGTACTCTATGCCTTCTCCATCTGTATTTATTAATCAGACTGCCTTTCATGAATCTCAGGGCCCCAAGAGTAGGGGAAATTCCAAAGCAAGGAAGACTCACCTTCAGTGGAGGAGGATCAGGTTTGGGAACATTTAAACAGACTGAACATACACATGTCCATAGGAGCTGATGGGATGCACCTGTGAGTGCTGAGGTATCTGGATGAGGTCATTGCAAGGACACTTTGAGTTTTCCTTGAAAGGTGGCAGCAGCCCTGGAAGGTTCCTGAGGACTATTAGAAAGCAAATGTCACTCCTATCTTCAAAAACAGCGAGGAGGAGAATCTTAACACCTCCAATGGGAAAAAAAAAAACCAAAAAACAAGAATTTCTAAAAACTCCACCTTGGGTAGTCAAAAGCAGCAACCAGAGTCCCATTTAATTTTCTGTTCTCAAGATAAACACATTTCCCTCCACATTTTTTCATACATCTCTGCATGTTCCAGCTCTGTAACTGTGTTAGCAGTAGTTCTTGGACTTTCTCCAGTTTTCAATCTCTCTCTTCCACAAAGAAGCACAGAACCGGGCAGACTATTCAGATGACTGGACACAGAATATTCAGACTATTCACGAGAGCCAAAGAGTGAGGAAGAGTTGGAAACAATCCCTTCTTTTGACCTACTGGCTGCAGTCTTTTTGTGGCAGGCTGTGCTTTTTAGAAGGTTGACAATAGAAGAGCTATACCTGCACAGGCCTGGTATGGGTCAAATTGTATTTACTGTCCAAGGTGGAATAAACCTGGAATGGATCCATTTGGCTCCAGGGTGAGATACAAGGGATGATACATCAACCTATGGGTGCCAATGGTCAGAGGGCATATTTTTCATTTGCGGCAATTCTGCAGGTAATTCATGCCAGCTTTAACTTATTTCTCTAGAAGGTAACATGATTCTCATTAGCTCAAGTATGTCATGGGCTGAGAATGTGCACAGAATCTCCTACTGTGTCTCAGCTGACTCACAGCAACACTCTCCTATGATTCTGAGTCCTCAGACCCAGTTTTCTATTTCTTAAGTCCTGGTAAAACAGAAGAGATGAAAGCAGCTCTCTCTGATATGTCACGAACGTATCAGACACAAACCCTGGAAGAGCTTCAGAGGCAGGTTTGGTTCTGAAGCATCCTCCCTGGTCAGCTGCTTTGATGAACGGATCCAATCCTGACCTCAGTCACACACAAAATGTGGATCCAGGTCTGAACTGGACTCTGCCTGTAATGTGTAAACTCACATCTGTCTCAGCTGTTAATAAATCATTGTCTGAATGAAGCTTGGACAGGTTTTCTCTGATCTCTGCTTCGTTGATATCTCCTGAAAAAAGAACTTCTTCATTCTGAAAGCAGCTTCTCTGTTTAATCTCTTTGCTCTTTTATGCAGCCATGAGAAACCTTTCTGTGGAAAATCATACACTTTTCAACATTAAAATTTGGCTAACTCTTTAGCAGAAGAGCTAAAAAAAAAAAAAAAAAAAAATAATTTTGTTCCTTACTGTCCTAAAAAGCAAATGTAATATGCAGAGGGAAAACCTGCTTACACAGAGCACACATATTTCTGGGCATCTCCGTAGTGAGCAGAGGGAGGATGTTCAATTAGTCTCTTTACCACAAGCTCCCCAGTTAGTCTCCCTCTGGAAAATAGGTGAGAAATTCTTATATTCCTCTCAATATGTTAATCAGACAACTGGTATCACAGTTCTCTAACTGTGTAATACCAGTCCCCCTTGGCAGATATATTTTATTTGGATAATGATGTGAAATTTAAGATCTACGTTTCAATTGTAGAGAGCCATAGGCAGTTGTCAATTTTAGTGACAGACATGAACCTGGAGCTAAATTCCTGTGCACAAGCAAAAATTCCAAGAGGCGTAGAGCAATTCTGGTCCCTTAATAGAAATACATTTTCTCCCATTGAGGGGCAGTATTTTTAAACTGCATGTTGCTTCTCCTGGTGCTGCCAAATCCCAAATGTTCCCAGATGCTTCCTTTTATCTGGACAGTTTGGTGGCCTCAGCTACCAAAGAATTTCCTGTGAAATCTAGTGGTTATCTGCTTTTCCTGCCTAAAGTGGCCATTGCTTTGGTACCTAAGCACTGACACATTATTCTCCCGCACTTTTTTCCCATTTTTAAATGCAATCCTGCCTTGTCATGACCCTTTGAACTCTGTGTCTTCCTGGGCAGATCACAGAATAGAGTCACAGAACTATTAGGGTGGGAGAAGACAAGGAAGAAGATCATCAACGCCAATCTCTAATTTTATGAATATAATGATTTTAAATACACACTACACTCTCTGTGTCCAATTCACTTCAAAATGTCTTAACCCTAAGACAGCTTCTGTATCCAGTGCAAAGAAGGGTTTTCTTCAACTAGCTAAAACTTGATGAGTTGTCCAGAGTGGTTATTTAGACCTCTCTTTTCTTTAAATAACAAATTTTAGGTATAAAATTTCAGGTTTCTTCTTTGAGATCCCTTCCAACCCAAACAATTCTGCAATTCCATGATTTTTATAATTTATTCTCCCATATTATGCAGCTGTACACACAGAAAAGGTTCTCCCAGACCTTCCTCTTCTCAAGGCTGAAATGAGTCGCTCCAAGCCTCTCTGCAGTCCTCACTGAGAAAAAACTCCCTGGAACAAACATTTCTGCAACAGGATGAGTCCTAAACTCCGGGCAAATTAATTTTCTCCTACACAGACTCAAAGATCTCCAAGCTAGGGGCAGATTTAGGCATCTGCTCTCTGGCTGACAAACATTTTAGCAGATATTCTGGAAGCAGCTACACTTGTTTAGAGGTTAAGGGAAAGAAATCATGTGATCAGAGGTAGGTGGTGACCATTAGCTCAGGTTCTAGCAGTGTTTAGTTTCTGGTATAGCTGCAGCCATTGCCCACACGGGTGCTGGCTGGTGGCACTTGTCACCAGAGCAGGGATTTGCACCTGACTGAATCATCCCAAACGCCTCCAGAGAGGCAGGAGGGGAAAAGGTCCTTCTGGGATGCAGTTTGTCTCATCCTCAGGCACATTTCTAAAGCAGGTCAGGTGGGTCAAGCCCTGGAAATGTCTGCTCCTCTCTGTGGCTGCAAAGTGATTAAAGCAGACATGGATCTGCTGGAGGCGTCTGGAGGCAGAGGGGAGCACACACAGCCCAGGTGAGGGTGGGCACCTCTGATTTCACTGTTCCAAGTCCCCAGGCACCAGAGACTGAGACCTGGCCAGAACAAACATATCCTTCTTGAATGGCTGAAACTCTCAATGCTCACACCACAGGCAAATGCCAGCCCTGAGCACATCTCCCTAACTGAGTGCCACGCTCAGGGCTGATTTTTGCTCTGGGTCAGTGATGAGCCCGTGGAAGTATGGTGTTCACAATCCCCTTTGCTCCTGCAAAACCTCAAATCCTCTCTTCATTTCTATAGGGTGACTGCCTCATTGGAGCCAAGCACCTCTTCTACTGCAGAGGCTCTTCAAAACCTTCCTAGGCATGTGTATTTGCCAAAACATTTAAACACTGAAGACACAGAGTTAATATTCTTTGGAGTCAGACACCACTTTACCTATCTGCCATAATGTGCATTTCACAATGAAATTTCCTCGTTTTGGGCACAATCTTGTCATGTTAACACCTGCAGGTGTTTTAATATCACCATGAAAGTGGCAGAGAGAAGTGTCACCATAACTTAGATTTCTGTCACAGAAGCAGTTTCTCCTCTGAGCTGTTTCCCCACAAAAAGCCCAGCACTTCAGAAGAAAGCAATGTGTGCTAGAAAGGTTTCCATTTTCCCAAAGAATCAAGGAAACCATGAGCTTTAATCATATTTATGATCCCTTTAAACTGGATTAGTTGTTCCTGATGTTAACAAGACCATGGTGCTTTTTGTCACGTTGGGCTTGTGATGAGCTTTAGCACATCCGGATTTGAGAACAGAAGCTGACAGGTTTTTATTCACAATTGTTTTGATAGTAGATTTTCCTTTTTTTTTTTTTTTTCTCCACCATTCTTTCTTCTTCAGATTCCATCTCTATTGATCTTTAATGGCTTCCAGATGGGATCACGTTTGGCCATTTTATTGGCTGAGCTCTGAAAGACTAAGCAAATATGGTGTAAGCAAACAGCCCATTAGCTAATAAAAAATAAAAAGGCACTGCAAATATACTAATAAAGTCTGTAATGTCATAATATATTAAGGAGATGACAACTGCACAGGAAATGGGCCTGGCCTGGCTGCATGGAATAATGAGGGATTTTTAACAGCTTATGGTAGAGGTAACAGCTGCTGGGTAAGAGGGAAACATTGCTTACATTTTATGTTGTAGATGAAACAATACATTAACCGGCCTTCCTGCTAAGGCCTTGACTGTCAGCTAATCCTGCAATTCCTTTGTGGGAGAAGGAATCTCCCCACCCTTCTGGTCTCTACCAGGTTGGAGATGCCAGCAGCAGGAATGTGTTGTTGAACACCACAGTAACGTGCATATTGTGCCACACAGTTTATCCCAGCCAGAGAGGAGACCTGTCATTCCAGGCCCTTGTCCCAGGCCCCTCTCCAGCTCTCTTGGGACCCCTTTGGGTGCTGGAAGAGGATCTAAGGCCTCCTCCCTGGAGCATCTCTACTCCATAGTGAAGACCCTCAACCTTCTCAATCTGTCTCAATAAGACTGGGTGTTCTGGCCCTCTTATCACCAGGGAACAGCCATTCCTGCATAAATCCTTCAATGAATACCCTGGAAAAGGGACTTTCAGTTTGAGCAGCACATAGAGGCATCAGCCTGTGTGTGTGTGTGTGTGTGTGTGTGTGTGTGTGTGTGTGTGTGTGTGTGTGTGTGTTTGAACAAGCATGGGATAGGAGAATGTCTGTTCCAGAGCTCTCGGTGTCTGCTGTCATAGGAAGAATGACATAGAACATTTTGGGGTGTCTCTGCAGGTCTAAGTACCTGATAGGACAAGTGTGCATTAGAGGTTGTAGTGGCAAGTGACAAAGCTGAAGAGAAAGAAACCTTCCCCAGTCCAGAACAGGTGTATACTCAGAGAGAGCTGCCTGAGTGTTTCAGGCAGACCTTCCCTCATCCTAAATCCAAGGTTTTGGCTGTCCACAGTTGTGGCAGAACTGGGAGTAAAACTCACATTTTGCCCTTGCAATTCTCTTAACTCATAAATCTCAAGTTTCTTTCCTTTGGAGCAAGCTGCATTAAATTCCTGAGACACAGACTTAGACTACCTGCCATTGAGGTCTTGTGTGTCTTCACAGTGTCAGCCCTGGAGGCCAATAGTTAAAAAAAAAACCCAAAAGCCTGATTTTTTTTTTTTTTTTTGTCTGTTTTCTGTTTTATTGCTTGGAAATAATAAATATTTGGTTTCTCTGTCACTTCTGGTTTCCTACTTGCAGTTCTAATATGAATGCATACAACAGCACAGTGTTTCTATGTCTGTACAGAAAATGACAATAAGATTAGAACATGGGCTTGATTATAAAGGCACCATTAAATTTTGGCGTCATCCACTTTGTGCACTCCCCTCCTTCCCTTCACAAACAAATGGTGCTGCTGGTTGTTTTTGGCTGCAGAAATCTTCATTAAATTTGAGGAATTAAATATAGCACTTTAGCTAATTAATTATGGTTTGATCATTTTGACACCTCCAAATGACTCAGCCACATACCTGGAAGCTTTGTCAACTCAATTGCATCTTTATTTTTGTTGCCTTTAACCAACAATGAAGACTAATGCCACTCTTTCTAGTTTTCAATCACCTCTACAGAAGTGCTCCCCTGGCAATGTGCAGGGACAGACCTAATTAATCCCTCATCTGCCCTGCGCCGTGTCTATACATCACACTGGCAGTTGGAACTGCTACTTGTTTTAAGGCTATTGCTGCAATGAAATGCTCATCTGTTTTTCAATAATTTTACCACAGGTGGTGATTTGTAATTAGAAAGGGCAGAATCCGAATTTTGATTTTTTTTCTCTTATTATCATTGTTTTTGTTATTGTTATTTGTTAGGAGAAGCGAGGTAACAGTGATAATAATAATAATAATAATAATAATAATAATAACAACAATAATAACTGCTGCACAGCAGGGAGGGAGCATTAACTTCTGGCACCATGAACAATAGTGGATTTTGAGCACATTGGGAGAAAAGAACAAAGATTTGCACTGGTGTATCTGCACACAGGTTAAAGACCAAAGACTTGGAGAAGTCAACAGATTTTTGCTGAACAGAGAGGAGCTTTGGAAGCTCAGAACCTATGCAGAGCACTGAGAAAAGCCCACTACCAAGAGTCACAATATTTTGTGTTGGAAGGAACCTTAAAAATCATCTACTTCCAACCCCCTGCTATGGACAGGGGCACCTCCCACTATCCCAAATTGCTCCAAGCCCTGTCCAGCCTAGCCTGGGACACTTCCAGGGCCCCAGGGGCAGCTACAGCTTCTTTGAACACCCTGTGCCAGGGCCTCCCCACCCTCATAGGGAACAATTTCTTCTTAAGATTTCATCTAAATGTAGCCTCCTTCAGGTTAAGGCCATTCCCCCTTGTCCTGTCACTCCATATCCCTGTGGAAAGTCCCTCTCCATCTCTCTCCAAAGCTCCCTCTAGGTCATGGATGGTTTCTGTAAGCTCTCCCTGAAGCCTTTACTTCTAACTTTTCTACATTTTTCTCCCAAGGTTTTCTAGTCCTTTTTCTACCTTTTTTTCTGCCATCTCTCTCATCTGTTACCATTCCCTGCGTCAAAGAATCTCCGGTCTGATCAGCTGTGGGTGTACAGATCCTTACTCTCTGACACCAGAATTTGGAACTGTGATTTACCTAACAGCAAGGCATGTGCCAAAATTCCTGGATTGCTTTAGAATAACATCACAGAATCAGGGAACAGCTTGGGTTTTAAGGATCTTGAAGAACACCTCATTCCAACTCTTCCCTGGGCCATGCAAGTTGTTCAGGCTGAGAATTTTAGAGATCTTGGTGTGTTTCAGGAGTATTTTCAGGAGAACATTGGTTCTAATGCTCTTTTATTTCAGTCTATAGGAATTTGAGATCTTAGCAAATATTTCTGTCTTTAGTACTCTCCTGAGCCCAGAACATTACCTCATGTTCCTCTACCTTCCTTGTTGGCTCCTTGTTTCCTTTGAAAACCACAGAGTGATATAGGAAAAGGTTCAGCTCCTACTACTTTCTGAATAGGCCCCTGGTGCCTTTAAATGAAGACTTCACTCACATTTCATGGTAAAGCTGAATTAATTCAGCTTTTCATAAGACAATGAAATATGAATTAACTTAAGGAATATAAAGCCCTAGCTCTTATATTAGCACAGTCCAGTGAGAGAGCTGGCTTGCAGGCCTTTCTTTAACTGTTTTATGTGAGCTGGAACAGTTTCAAAAGCACAGACCTATCCCACACCATCCTATTGTTTCAGGAACAGCAAAATCTGCAAGGAAGTAGAAAATCTGGATGCAGTTCCAAGCTCCAAAGCAGACATTAAATCTCTCTCTGCTGGTTATGAGGGATGTACCACCCTTCTGAGAGGTTTGACCCTGTTGTGGGGATAAAGGATTGAGTAAAATTGAGTTTAAAGTCTCCGTTTTGTGGTGTTAGAGGTCTTTTCCAAACTTTGAGATTCTGTGTGTTGGTGGTAGGGAAAGGAGAGGAGTAGGTTGGTTTGCTGCTTCTGCTGCCAGCGAGGATGGGATGTGCAAGAGAAATTCATGTTTCCACTTGACCAGACCCCCTTTCCATCTCAGCAGCCTCAATGAACCTGGTTTTCAATGTGTGTACCTTAAGTAAAATATTTTCCATGATGGCAGCCTCAGCACCTTCCTGGATTTCTCGTACTTAGATCTGACTTTTGCTGGCCTGTTGTGGTAATTTGGTGTTAGAAAAATCTTCCCAGCTGGTATTCCAGGTAAGGTGGGTTCTTCACCTGTGTTCACAATTCCTTTCTAAATGTTTTCCATTCAATCTCATCTGTTCTCCTTGATCTTCTCACCCGTGACCTCACCTAAATCTTGATCTTCTCACCCATTCCCTGACCAAAATCCACCAGGACCTGAAGGACAGAACTGTGTGAGCCCTGAATATTAGATCAGCCTAAAAGTCTTGAGTTTGAATGTTTTGGTTTTTTCCTTGCTTTAATTTTGGCCTACTAAAGGAGAAATAGATTGAATGGGAAAAAAATATAAAGCCCAAGAGACAGGGCTGTACTTCCCCCTCCTCCCTGTCCCCAAACCAAATTCAGGAACTGAGCACCCAGACAAGTCTCAGGCTCTGGGAACTACCAGACAGACCCCATGTGTTTTTCTGGCTCAGCTTATTCCTGAATATTGCTTTTCTCTTTCCATTTTCCTCTCTCTCAGGGCACCATGCCCATTTCCTAATGTTCTGAAATCTCTTTCTACGTGGCCAGGCATTTTGTTTTAATTTTTTTAAATGAATTCAGTTCAGCGCCCACATATCCCCTTAACCACGGATTTGTACGCTCAAGAGAAGACATGGAGAGATGTTGATGTTTTTGGCTGGCATTCATGCCCTCAGTACCCTTTTTTTTTTTTTTCAGTTTTTTTTTTTTTTTTATGAATATACATGTTTTCTTGGCTGTTTGCACTGGAGCCCATCTGTTAGAATGGCATGGTTCCTGCTCACAAGTGGAATCAGACCCTTGCTGGAGGGGGTGGGTTTCAGGCACTGCTGGGATTTGAAGCAGCAGGAGCCCTCCAGGAAGGTGCTCCCCTGTGTCAGCACCGGCACCACCTGCCTCCCTCCACATCCATGCACCAGTTGACACCATGGCACCAAAAGCCAGCGGGGCCAAGTGGGTCAGAGGAGGAAGGCACAGGGCTTGGGGGCTGCCAGGAAAACCGCTGGTGTTGGAACAGTGTCCCAGAAAGAACATGGGATGCTTTAAAAAACCCACATGTATCCAACAGCTGAGAAGGAAAACAACACTGGTGTGAGCCAGAGCAGGAGACATCAATTCCTAGACAGTTTAAGGCATCAGTTGAGATCTGAGGAGCTGATTTTTTCTGTGTTTGAATAGACATCTGAGACAAATTGCTCAGGGTTGGGTTGGAGGAAGGGCCATTTGCAGGCGACACACGGTAAGGAGCATGTGAGCCATCCTTAGTCATTTAGGCAAAAGAGACCAACACCTCTGCTGAGATAGGTGATACAGGAGGGCCTGGAGTGTAGGGATGACTCTGGAATATTTGGTTTTCATTAAAAACAACAATGAAAACCCCCACCTTTTTTTCTTTTTTCCCCATTTCCTCGCAAAGCCTTTTTCCTCTCCAGAGGGAGCTTCAGCGGAAACAATGTTGGCCAAGGAAATGGTGGAGTCGCCATCCATGGAAATATTCAAAAAGCATTTGGGAAAGTTGTTTAGTGTGAATATAGTGGTGCTGGATTGATGGTCAGAGTTGGTGTTGTCAGACATCTTTTCCAACATGAATAATCCTGTGATTCTCCAATTGAAATGTTTCTCCATTTGGTGCCTTGTACTGCAGTTAATGAAAATTCAGATCAAATTCATAAACAGTGTGTGGCCGAAAAACCCAAAATCCAGATATTAAAATGTAGTCCATCAGTTTAAATTTCTTTATGGCTACAGATTACAGTACTGGCTGTTGCTGGATAATTCTTAACACTGAGTTTAATATGGTCTTTAGATTTCTTTGGAGAAGTTCAAATTCTGTCTTTACCTGTTCACCAAGATAAAATTTTTTACATAAATTTTCACTTTTTTTTTTCCCCAAACTTCTCTTTCAGCACTCACTCAACCTGAAAATGGGAGACACATAAAAGGTGTTATGAAAAGAAAATGGATAAATCAGAACTACCCACAGTGTGACCCTTCTTTCATGATCCTGGAAAACAAGTGTACAATGAGGAGGAAAAAAAATAGTGAGTTGAAAGATTCGTAATTGATCAAACCAGAAAAACTCAAAGATGAAAGAGAAGGAAATTCCACTTTTTAAAAAAAGATAAGTGGACAAAAGTGTCTTTGGTAACTTGTGCCTGGTTTCTCTGGCTGGATATCAGGTATGTCCTGTGCTCTCTTTGCAGAAGGGATTTCCCGTGACACCTGCATGGATCTTTGCCAGGGAAAGGTGCAGAACTGGGCCACAGTCAGCTCTCAAATGTAGATTATTTCAGGTGAGACAGCCTGGCTCATCCTTTGGGCAACAGAACAAAGATTTTCCCCCTGACATTAAAGATGCTGATTACCTTTCTGTCCCCAAATTTTTTGAGTTTTAAATTTCATATTTCAATCACAAATACAAAACTCTACATATTGTAAGAAGCAACTGGCCTGTTTACAGACACATCCAGGCTTCTTTTTTTGGGAATATGGCTTAAAGTGCTTCGGGAAAGCAGTTAAGTCCAGGTGGCTGGTGTGCTAAAGTGGGGAGAATGATTCCAAGATTATAAACAACAGGAAAAATCCACAGAAGCATGAAAATTCAAATCCAGGATTTCCCCAGTTTAAGGTAGGGTTTTTCTCAGACTTTCAGGGTAATTTCTGGTTGTATTAATGAGAGAAGGAAGACCTCAAAATGTTGTGAGACAGCAATAATTCTGCTGTTACACCAAAGCTGTGTGTGTGGTCCTCATTCAGTTAAATTTTGGCTTTTTCCTCGTTTATTTTATTTTATTAAAGTAAAAAAATTCGAACAAAAATTACCTGTAACCTTGTAAAGGTGGTGACCACGTTAAAAATAAAAGCTATTAATAATCTGGATTTATTAGCTAATAGCCAGAAGATACAGAGACTAAATAACTCCCTGGTCTCCAGACAGGGGTGGTGGGATCCACTCCCATGGTTGCTCCAGAAAACTTGCTTTTCAGCTGCTCAAGCTGTAATTATTTAAACTCTGTTAGTAAATTTAATATCTGTCATTCTGGCTCCTTTTTCTCATGAACTGTGAATTTGGACATATCTTAAGGGGAAAGGAATAAGAAAACCTAAATTTCTGGGTAGTTCTGTCCCAACACACCCTGTATCAGAAAGTAGGATTCCAATTTGTCTTCTGATTTAAAGTTCAGCAGCTTCTCAGGTGATTATGTAGTAACTTTCTTTCAAGTTAATCCTGGATATAAGGAAAATAGAAAAAAACATACCAGAGCTATTTCTTACTGGACCTCTTTTGCTTTTCTAGCATTAAGGTTGATAAATATTAACCAAATATTTTGAGTTAAATGTATGATTAATAGTTCTTATTCTAATCTGAGTCTCTGGGAAGCAGAGAAGCCTAAATTCTTCCCTCAGTGGAGTGAGAGCATGGTTCCTCCATTAATTCAGGACACTGGTGGGACAATGAAGGAATTGCATGTTGGCAACTCACATTTCCTCTAGCCTCTGGATAAAAGATTTGAGTTTTGTGCTTGCTGCCAATCCTTTAACGATCTTACACACCCTATAATCAACCTAAAAATTTGGAATAAAAGGGGGAAAAAAAGAACTGAAAAGGAAAAGGAAAATCCTGCGGGCTGCCTTAGCCAAATATCTTGGACTTGAGAGCTATTTGATCATTAGTCTAAGTATGGATAATCAGTGTAATGGTAAATAAAGAAATTATACACTGAAATTGAAAAATCGCTTGGTAAAGGCCCAAAGAATTATTTCTTTTCTGGAAGCTAACATTCCCAGTGAAAGGAAAATGCTATTTCCCCCTCATTGTGGATCACTTCTTGAGGTGTTTCTCTGCTTTGTGTGTCTGTATTTTTACAGCACTTCAGTACTGGGATTTCCCTATGAAATGTGGCTTCACAGGCTGCCAAAAATGTTGAGATGTACAGAGAAGCTACATATTCACATGAATAGTGAACAGACATTAAACTCAGCTCAGGCTTTTAATATTACCTTATCTTCCACATTTGATTTCCCCTGTTTTTGGGTTTTTTTTTGCCTAAGTTTTGTCTTTTAGATTGTCAAATAAAATTGGAAATATATTTTCATTCAGGTTTGCATTGCTAATCTTTGTGCTGAGGATGCTGTGGGAGGCTGAAGAGTGTTCACAAGAGACCAATTCACAAGAAGCCACTGGAAGAAGAATTCCAAACACACATTTGTAGAAAACAGGGATTTGAGCCTGAAACCTTTGCAACTGGGGCAGGATGATGCAATGACAAGGTTTGACTGTTGATAGGCAGGCAGGGCAAAGGAGTTTTCAGACTTCCCACCACCTCTCTCAGTTATATCTACATTGGAGTTATAAAGGAAAATCTTTGCCCCAGAAAATTCACAATCCAAAAATGAACAGAAAGGAAAAATTTGATTAATATAATCAAAACATCATGGAATCATAGAATGCTTTTCTGTGGAAAGGATCATTAAAGGCCATCTATCCCAACCCCTCTGGAATAAGCAGGGATATTTTCAACTAGATCTGGATGCTCATAGCCTCAAAGAAGGTGTGGGGGAGAGAGATAGAGATCGATGAGGAAAGGTTTTTGGAGAAATATGGAGAGAAATGAAGGAGACACGTGGAAGAAGACATTACTGGAAATCTGGAGGAAGGTGCCCTGTGAAAGAGGAGGTGCAGCTCTGTGAGGACTGTGACCCATGGGTGACCTCTGCCAGGGCAGGAACAAAAAAAGTCTGATGTATACAGCTTCAAAGTCCTTTTATTTTTAGGTGCGCTTGGCTGGATCAGGGTGCTGTGGTACAGGCCTGTATGGAATGAGGAGAGATTCACATTGCTCTGAAGCAGTGATGGTTGTGCAGCTTTCTTAACCTTGGCTCTAGAAATGCAGCAGTCACACAACAGCATGTGGCTCCATGACAGATTGAAAAAATTAAAATAATTCCAATGCATACAACATCTAAATCCTCTTATTTTAAGTGCGAGGTCCACACAGTCACTGATACTAGAAACAGACTACTCTGGTATCTTCTCAGTATTCCTCTGGATGTTCTACTCTGTGTGATGTGATCATATTTCTGGTGATTTGCTCAAACCTAATCAAAGAGCTATTTACAGCACTGGAAATGAAAGTTCACCTCAAATTATCCAGAAACTGTCTTCAGTAGAAAACCAGTTTTCTCTGCTTCATATAGCCTATTGTCTTGATAGTCTCTTTTATTTTATCAAATCAAGTATTTCCCACTTTTAATAGGATACTGGGCCTTAAAGCATGACCTCTACCTCAGAAATTAAAGACCACAGTCTTTAAACATCCTCTGGAGACAATCCCCATCTCACTGTTTAGCTGCAGCTTTAACTCTTCAACCTGTTTCCATCTCCTTTTTAATCTCAGCACCTCTCTTGCCCAATTTTAGTTCACCTGAATTTGTCCTGGAAGAAAATAAAAGAAAAAAATTCTGCTTTTCTACAGGAAAACCCATCTCACAGCTGAAATTTATCTGTGATATTTAAACACTGTTATTTCATTTAAGTTGAGCAGTTGTTAAATGTTAATAATAGGTGTACAAAGAAAGCAGTGCTGGATGTGTTTCTTTTTTTGTGTCACCTATCTTCTGAGAGCACAGACAACAAATAATGTAACTAAAATCATAGAATCATGAAATCATTAAGGTTGGAAAAGACCTGTAAGGCCATCAAGTCCAACCATTAACCCAACATTGCCAGATCCACCACTAAATCATGTCCCTCAGCTCCACATCTGCGCATTTTTTGTGCACTTCCAGGAAAAGTGACTCCACTATTTGCCTGGACAGCCTGTTCCAAAATTCAGCACAAAGCAATGGTGGGTGTGGCTTCATACCATGTATTCTTGTATTCATGTATTCACCCAAACATACTTTGGATGTTTGTGGTATATAAGAAGTAATATCCCCTTTCAAATATAATAATGTACTTTGCCTGTACAGTCAAATTCTCTATAAAATTCTGAAGACATAAGGGGAAGAATGATGTTGAATCCCCCTGAAATCTTGAATACTCACATATTATATGGTTACCTTCATGCTATACATGAAATTTGTGATATCACAGTCATATTGTCCTCATGATATCATGTGACCCCTTTATACAGAGCCATTTTTCTAGTATGGTGGGAATAAAGTTCCACCATTGTTTTTAGTGATTCGGTTTTCTGGAGATACTTGTCAGTACATTGGGCACAAGAGTCAGGAACACTTCCACCCCACAGACTAAGATCATAATTTGTACAAGAAATGTCCAACCACCTGAGTTTATTGAGACCTCTATGATCATGCTGAGGGTTGTGTTTTGACAGCTAGAAGCTGAAATGTAAATGGTAAAATAAACAGGATATAACCCCATAAAGGGGCAGTAATTAGTAACTATGTGCTAGTCACAGTGCGTGATGTACCAAGAGACAAAATTTTTGTTTTCATAACAGTACTCTGTGTAGGAAAAAGTGAAAAGGCCAAGTCCTAGATCTCATACCTCTTCCTCCTCTAATTTGTGCAGCTTCCACTGGTCCAAGAACCTACCAAGACCTGTTGCAGGATAAAATAGAAAAAGGGGGTTGAATAATTATGGAAATTTTCCAAGAGTGAGATCTGTAGGAGTGATTGAAAATCCAGTGGCGTCCTCCATGCAGTTAAATGTGGGTGGACAGAGGACTGGAGGACATTCCCATTGATGCACAGAGAGAGCAATCCTGAGCTGTCAGCAGTGGACAGAGCACTGACCTCAGAGGTTTTACCATCTCTAGTTTTAATGGCTCCTTGAGCTGCATAGCTTAGGAATACAGGGAGATGTATTTAAATGATTTGTGAGGTTTGCACATCCAAGGAATATTTTAGCTGTTGTGACATCCTGTAATGGGCTTGGTGCAGAGAAGGCAGGAAAAGCAAACCATCCCCTCGGCCTGAATTTGCCAGGAAAGTCTCTGCTTTCTCCACTGATGAAAGCTGTCATTTCTCCTGTAGTTCCCAGTGTATGTCACTGGCAGAGAGGAGCGAGAAGGAAAAAGGGAAAAAGATAAAGAATTAAAAAGAAAAAAAAAAAAAAAGAAAACCTCAAATCCTAAAAGTCATCATAACAAACTTGCCGCCGAGCGAAGTTGCTGTTTGGCTGAGCGTGGTGACTGCTGTGCTGTGACAGATCCTGTCAGGGAGGCACTGCCCCAGCTTGCAGGTGTAAGCATGACCTATCAAACTGAATGGGAGCTGACAGAAGGGATTTCTGCGACGTGAAACGGAGAGCTGACATGAAAACAGTGACGTGTGAGGGACCGAATCACCGCGAGCACAACTGTCACAGATGATGTCCAGAGAAATGACAGGAGAATACTAACTTTACTTGATGTCAGTTTAGTTGTCCTTTGTGTTTGGAGGAGTAACTGCTAGGAAGGGAAAAAAAAATTAAAACATACAAGGGAAAAATAAAGAGTGGCAAAAAATCCACGTACGCATCCATTTCCGCTCAACATCCAAAGCAGCTTTTATGTCTTCTCACAATATTAATAGCATAATTTTATTTTTTGGAATTTTTTTTTTTACATTCCTTTTTCTGGCTAGAATGGTAGGCTTACATAAACTATTTTAAGACTGGTATTTTATTTAGTCTACTGGCAACACCAATGAAGACCTGCTGCGACCACCGCTACCAGCTAATTACTGCTACATCTACAAGGATGAAATCAGTTACCTTTTCACAGCTAGAAGTGAATATTTTCAGTATTTTCTCAGTATAAAAATTAAAACCATTCCCTGAGATATCTAAAGTTTGTGTTATGTTGTTTTGCAGACTTACTGCATTGAAAACCACTTTGTCCCTCCTCCTGCCATGATTTTGGATAGCTTTTCAACTCTCTGGGCCAGGAACAATCTCTTCCTTGCACTTTTCTAAGTGCAATAAAATCTCACCTAGAGCAGGCATCTCTAGTCTGTGTCTCAATGGAAATAGCCTCACTGTAGAGTAGAAATGGTTTAAACATGTTGAGATTACAATAAAAACATAAACCTTCTCATCTTCTCATGGATTACTCAGCCTGACTGGGAGTGCTGATGTTGGACAAACCCTAAAGACCCCGAAGTTCAAGAGACAGGAGATGAGTCACGACCTCCCTGCTGCCTCTGCCTGTGCCAGGTTGGATGTCAGGACTGGCATGAAGGCAGTGAGGTGTGAGGGCAGCCCTTGAAAATAAAAAGGCTCCCACTTCTCCCATGGCTCCAGCTAGAACACACCAAAAAATTCCTCCAAGCCTGAAAGCAAAGTGGATTCTAAAATCCTTCCTTCCTTAGTGACCAGAGTGCCCCAAAGTAGATTCAAACCCATTATTCTTATTTTTCTCTGAGCAAGCAGACATTGCTCAGGACAAATTACAGATGATGAGTAAAATATAGACTGGAGAGAGCCCCAAATGGTAAATTTCTTACTCTGTTGTTGCCTTAGTGATTTGATGTGGTTTAAAAAGCAAACAACCAACGAGATAAATATCATCAAAATTCAAACAACTTTCAGGGGCAGGTTGGATGGGTCTTGGAGCAACCTGGTCTAGTAGAAGGTGCCCCTGCTTATGGCAGAGGGTGGAACAAGATGAGCTTAAAGGTCTCTTCCAATCCAAACCATTCTGGGATTCTATGGATGGGGGTAATCAGAATATTTTTGTCTGACCTTGGGTGAGTCCCTTTCCTTTTTTCACCTTTTTTCCCTGGATCTCAGCTGCTAGATCCATGGAAAGATCCATTTTCTTTCTGAGTCAAATTCCAAGTCTACAGAAATCTGTAGGAGTATTTCCACTGACATCTCAAGGCTCTGGACCAGCCCATCAGGAATGGTGCCATGCCTCGTTCAGACGTGGAAAAATTGCATTTGAAACCTTCAAATGCTCCTACATTGTAAATAATAGTCAACATTTCATCGCATTAATTCAGCTGGCTATCAAATCAGATCATGGTTACAGCTGATCAAAGCCTGAAACATTTGCTTATAAGCACTGTCTTTATTTTCATTTCTTCCAGTTGAGGAGGAATAAAAGCCAAAATTTCAGAAATGTCTTGGAAGGTGGAATTGTTGAAGCATTTTCTTTTAGAAAATTCATACAACCTTATTAAAATTCTATATATACACAGCTTGAAATGTCTTTTTGTTTTCAGGTTAATGACATGTTGAAGCAAAACAGACAAAATTATTAAATTTGAAACTATTGAAACAGTGTCAAATTATTCTTGATGTGCTGGATTTTGTTGAATTACTGTGAATCAACAGTATGTTAAATTTAGTGAAACCCCCCATTTTCTGACAGAAAACGATTTTATCCAAAACCAATTTAGTCTTTTCTAACACCAATTAATTCTGATCATAGAACAAATCACATAATAAACAGTACATGTGACCAAAGGTCTAACAAGTTGCTCAGAAATGTTGAGATTATGTGATAGATTTTCTTTCTTTGGGAATCATAAGCAGATAAGGCACCAGCCACAATATGATAAAAGACTTGGAAGAAACAAACTACCTGTAAACATTTCCCATTCATTATCTTGGATTTCTGTAACCGTGTGACAAATCATTAGTCGTAGTGTAAGACAAGCTTTAAAAATGTAATTACTTAATCATGCAGTTAGTTCCCCATCAATCCTACCAGCACTTGTTCTTAACTAGCTTTAAAGAACAAAATTAGGAGTAATTTGTAAGCAAAAGTAATTGAGGGAAGGCTGATATTGCCAAGGTGTTGACAGCAGTGCACATGGTGCTTTTTTTCTTTTAATTCCCTGGCAAAGCAGTGGTCTGCAAACTTTGCTGAGCAGCACTGCTGGCTGGTGGAGCCTTAAAACCTGTCCTGGTGTCCCAGGATCAAGGTCAGGAATGAGAATTTCCCTCAATTTGTGTCACCACCTTCATGGGCAGCAGAAAGGAGGCACGGGGCGAAGAACGTATGGGTCCATGAGATCTGGATATTAGTTCTGCAATTAATCCTGTTTGGATTTCAGAGATTGCAGAGGTTGCAGCATCTGTACCAGCACAGAGCCAGAAAAGGCAAAGGATATGTTGAGAGCAGGAAGAAACAGAGCTTGTAGTCAGTGGACTTCATATTTCATAAAACTCCAGGGGATCTAAAGTAGGGTAAAGTAAAAATGGCTGGTGAATGGAAACTTTTTAATGTGATCTGTTCCACTGGAGAGTGTAGATTAATCAAAGCTTGAAGTATCAGAAGAGGGGGCGAAAAGTATTTTTAACCCTCTTTTTACCTGTGAATGTTATGAAAAATTATTTGAAATTATTCAAGAGTCTAGTCTTGTCATTGGCAAGGATGGAAAAGTCTAGTGCCTTGATTTGAATCCACTTGTGGGCTGCATTGTCTGCCTGTGGAAGAGACAGTGGGGCCAGCAGGTGCAGGGCAGGGATTGTCCTTCTGTGCTGGGCACTGGTGGGGCCACACCTTGAGTCCTGTGTCCGGTTCAGGGCCCCTCTACTCAGGAACGACATTGAGGGACTGGAGAATCCAGAGAAGGGAATGGAGCTGGGGAAGGGGCTGGAGCACCAGGAGGGGCTGAGGGAGCTGGGAAAGGGGCTCAGCCTGGAGAAAAGGAGGCTCAGGGGGGACCTTGTGGCTCTGCACAACTCCCTGACAGGAGGGGACAGACAGGGGGCTGCTCCCAGGGAACAGGGACAGGAGGAGAGGAAAGGACCTCAAGCTGTGCAAATATTTATGAAACCAGGCAGGAAAAGGAAAAACTAGATTTTTATTAAAAAAAAAAAAAAAAAAGATGGATTTTTGCAAGCTTTCTTCTTCTTGGGAAGTTTAAATTGCCATGCAGGATACTGCAGATGGAGGTAGACTGTTCAGGGGATTCCTCTACACCTGTCAAGTACACCATGGAGGAGAAAAAGACCGAGAATAGCCAAGTCAAATGGAAAAATAAAAGTATAGTTTTCCAAAGGAAATATGCCTACTTTTTAATCAAATATTTAATGAAAACTTACAGATGTGTCTCTTTTGAAAATTGGTTATTTCTGTTAGCGAAATTTGGTCATAATTTGGGAGGACAAGGAGGTGTTGGATCAGTTTTCGCTCTTTTGCAGAAGTCAGCAAGGCATGATGAACTAAGGAAAGACCAAAATTAAGAGTTTTCTGACACTGTGATCTGTGCCCTCCCAAATGCTTGCAGGGATAAAATGGAAGAGAGTGTTTTTCCAGAAAAGAGAATCCTGCTCAGGTTTGAGGGAGAAAGATATTCAAAGGGAATGTGATCTGAAGAAGCAGAAATTGCTGGTGAAGGTGAAAGTTCACTGTAGAAAGTGTCTCTATCCCAACTCAACTGAAACTAATTAAGTGATTGCAACCCATTTCTTTTCAATAATTGTGCCTGTGGGTTTATTTAGGGCATGATGTTGAATGATCTCTAAAGGCACAGTCCTTGTGACACCTGATAATGATCGTAGTGTGTTTGTGTCAGCCACCTCTTGTCTCCACCAACGGTTGTGGGGGTTTAAGAAGAACCACACAATCAGCTCATTTCAGTAACTTCTAAATTACTTGAAACTCTGGCTAGTAAAATTTTGCCTTTTTCCCATGCTCCAGTCTTGACTGTGAGTTGCAAATAGGGAGGGAACCAAAGAAATGTTACTTTGATAGGGCAAGAACAATTTGACTCCAAAATGTAAGAAGAAATATTTAGATGAGATATTAAGAAGAAAATTTTCTTTGTGAGGCTGGTGAGGCCCTGGCACAAGTTGTCCAGAGAAGTTGTGGCTGCCCCATCTCTGCAAGTGTTCAAGGCCAGGTTGGATAGGGCTTGGAGGAATCTGATCTGGTGGGAGGAGTCCCTGGCCATGGAAGGAAGGCTGGAACTTGTTGGTCTTTGTGGTCCCTTCCAACCCAAACCATTCCAGGGTTCCATGGAGTGCTGCACACTCAAAGTGTGGTGCTTTGCATCGCAGCAAAGAGGCATTGGAGGAAATTGTCCCAAGCAATGCACTCAGGTAATTGAACTTCTTTTGCTTAGAGACATTGTGTGTGTGGACCATGATTTTCATTTGCTGTTTTAACCAGCAGGTACTTCAGCAACAGGAACAAGAGTGTTTGCCTCTAAGGAGGGGGATTTTGTACTCAGTAACATTTAAGGAGAGATGAGCCAACTTGACACATCCAAAACAGAGGAAAAAGGCAAAGTGAACTCGCCCAACAGAAACCATTATCTCCTCATGAACTCTCACCCCAAACTCCACACTTTCTAAACTCTAAGGATGGGTCTTGTTTAAACAATTCATAATGTGATGGTATCCAGTATTTAATAAAAGCACTGAAACTCTTTCACGGTGCCACAGATTCACTTGCTGAACATGTCATGAGGCAAAATTTTATAGGCATTGTAAAATCTTTTTACCACACACAGCTGCATTACCCAAAATGACTCAAATCTGCAGGGCATCTGAAACACACACTACAGCAATAATAGGCTTTGCTGCTTAAAAAGTGATTATGACTAATGCACAAAAACAATTATCACCAAGCTTAATTGCAAAGGATTAAGCACAGCATATATATGTATATAACTATGCATACATGCATTTAAATTTATGTTCATATACATCATATTCCATATTTAAGTTCTTACTAGGAAAGAGGATCTAACAAAAAATAAAAATTTGAGTATTTCTGGAAGAAAAAAAAAAAGAAAATAATATAAAGCAAAAAATAACCCCACAAAACCAAGAAAAATCTTGTTCAACAGAAGATATGGAAGTCAGCCAGAAAGCACAGACAGTGATCTGAGTGTTAAGGGGGTTTACTGAGAATGATTATATTGAGTTGTGTTTGAGCTGAATGTTCATTGACAGCATTCTAATATTGAGAGTGATCTGCAATTGATCCTCAGGTGAAGACAGCAAAACATAAAAAAGGTTAAATTCTATTTATTCTTTGCATTCCCAATGTAAGTTTTAAAATAATTTATAAGCCACAGGTACAACCTGTGTTTTTTATTTATTCCCATCCTTGAAAGTGTCCAAGGCCAGGTTGGACAGGGCTTGGAGCAAACTGGTCTAGTGGAAGGTGTCCCTGCCCACAGCAGAGGATGGAATGAAATTAATTTTAAGATCCCGTCCACCCTGTCCTATCTTCTAAGGTTTCTAAAGTCTGAATTAACTTGTCATTCATGATTTTTTGCTAGCTGCTTTATGAAAGAACTTATATTTTTTGCCTCAATAACCGTATTTTCATGGACTTCCATTCCTAAATTATCTGCCCCATGAACTGATATTCTTCCAGGCTATCAAGATTGTCTGGCAGTATGATCTGGAGAAAGGTGCTGTATTCCTACACTGGCTAAATCCAGGACAGCACACAGCATTTCACACCTGGCTACTGCCCAGCCCCACCAGATCAAGTCAACTCAGTGTGTGCATAAACTTTTCCTATAAACAAGCAGAACAGGTACCAACTGCTTTATTACAATCATTGTTTGATGAGGTTATTGTTTTTGGTTTTTTTTTGAGCTTCCAGCTGTGATGGTCCTTAAGGAAGGAGGCAGTTGTGATTAAAGCAGAAACAATTAGGAAAAATGAGCTAAACCCTCAACTGTTGCCAGCTTCATTGACTTCAAGAAAATTAGGTCAACTGATGTCAATTGGGGGCCCCACCAGTTGAGTTATCTCTTCCTTCTGCTCCAGGCTTTTGCTGTGACCTTCAGTAATTACACCATGCAGCAGGCACACAAGTGGAGAGACTAAGTTGTTTAAAAGGAGGTGGATAAAAGAGAAGAAAAAAATACAATGATTGTTATTAGTATGAATTGCAGTAAGGCCCATAGGCTGAGAAAGGCAATATTTGTATTGTGCAATCAAACATGGGTAGGATGATGCCTGGGAACACTCTGTTCCACCAGCAAGGCTCTGTCAAGCAATCCTTTCACCCCTGGCTGTGGATCACTGTGTTAATAACTGTGTCAAGGCTTCCTTGATTGTGCTGCTACAGATGAGTCGTTTGATGCAGCTTTTTAGACTCTGAGGCTGTGTTTGAATTAGCAAACCTACAGCAGCAGGTCAGTGGCACAGTGTATCTCCTCCCATTAAATCCTTAGCACAGCCACTGGGTTGTGTTTAGCTGTATTTTTATAGAAAAACTCACACAAATGGTTTGGGCAACAGCACTGGAGCACTGCTCATCAGCAATTTGGATTTGAGGGTGATGGTGACTGTGTGTGTGGATATAAACACTGCTGTGCCAGGTGCTCTGACTCACAGAATTATCCCTGGCTCTGTTGAAATATGCAACATATGAAGCTGAAGAAAATCCAGTGTAGCTCTGTGCTGTCTGTATACTCAGATATCTCCTATTGAAAACTGAGGTTCCAGGATTTATGGTGAACAAAAATTATATATTGACTTAAAGACCAGCAAAATGCAGGCATTCTGCTTGGCTGCTCTACAGGTATGGATCTTAGGATTGTTTTGGCTGGATTTATTCTTTTTTAAATAATTAGAATGCCAAAAAATTTGGTGCCCATAGTGATGCTTCATTATTTACATTTTATTAAAGACTGATTTCATTGAATCTAAAATTTAGGCATGTGGCATTAACTCAACACCTGCTATAGTAGAAGGAGAGACAGACTTCTTCAGAAGAAAATTTGCCCCACATCTCTTAGATGTGTCTCTCCAGATGGGACAAATTTCCTTCTGGATGTGCACGTCCTCCCCTATCAACCACTAAAGGAGCCCAGATGAGTTGCTTGGAATATATGCCTGGTGTTTTAATGATAAAATTAAGGAATTAATCACATTCACAGACCTGAGGTTTGTAAAAGGAGGCTAGAACTTCCAAAACCCTAGGAAAGTTAATGGGAATTAGGTGTTTAAAGGCAAAATTAGGGTAGATAGAACAGGGCTGGTTCTCCTAGAGAAATATAGATTTTTTTTCTGATTTTTTTTTCTGATCAGACTCACTCCACATGACATTCTGATTAGGTAGAACTACATCTTGAACTTTTGAAGGATATCTTAAAAGTTGAAATTCAGTACTGGAGGAAAAGTTATGCAAACCCTAAAAAAAGTTTAAAATTTATGTCTTTATTTTTTTCATAGACTTTTAAATATATTTATGTGAGTTTTTTCCTATTAATGTTACATTTGAAAAATTCATTCTGGTTTTGTTTTTTTTACCGGTGATAAACTAGACCTTTCTTGTTAAAAATCTGGTGTCTTTTAAAAATTCAAATTTGAGAAAATGTCAGCAGAAAAACCTGATATTTTACTCAAAGGCTGCTGTGTTTTGCATTTGTGATGGAAAAAAAAAAATCAGGAAAAAAATTTATTAGCTCTTTAGGAGAACATCTGTTTGTGATTGACTTAAGTCATTAGTCTGGTGGTTTTGTTTTGCTTCTTTTTTTTTTTTTTTTCTCTTGAGAACCAAACTTCAATCTTGTTCCTATCCTTTCTAATAAAAATCTCCGATTTTCCCCTATCAGTTTTGAAGAGACCAAAACGTTCAATTTTCACGAGGGGGAGAAAATAGCAGTGATTAAGTCGAGCTGTACACCTCTCAATAGAAAACAGATATTTTTTATGGAAAGCGGCCACAGCTGCACATAGCAACATGCATTAGTGCATCTTGGAGGGAAATGAAATTGAACAGCAAGACACGATCATAAGCCTATCTTGGAGTGTAGTCAATTTGTCCAGTAAATATTGTGGCATTAACAGTTTTATTTGTTGATCATTTCTGATGTTAATGGTAATGGGCCCCTTTGGTATTGGGATATTTATGTCTGACAGCGTGGTGCAATTTACATTAATAAGACTCATTAATTTCAGATAGTTTCTACTATGGAGGAAGGAAATATTAGAAGTGTTTTGTGGTGGTTTTTTTCAGCATCAGTCTCTCTCTCCATGCAGCACAGAGGCACTAAACTACATGGCTGTACAACAATGAATGCTCTCTTGTTGTTGCTATTAATGATTTCCTTGCCTGCCAAAGTTGAGGGTGGATAGCTGCCTCTTGGAGGAACTATCTTGCTTAGATAGATTTTCTTAGATTTTTCTTCTTTTCCTTAATTTTTCTTTTTTCTATTCCCCTGCATTTTTTTTCTTTTTTTTTTTTTTTTTTTTTTTTGAGTTTTTGTTTTGGTTCTTTTTGGGTTTGGGTTTTTTTAAGTTGTTTGGTTCACTGGCTTTTTGGTTCGTAGAATTCATAATCTCAAGCAAAACCAAGAAGCATTTCTATTTCCTCCTCCCATTTCCTACATCTTCTTGCCTTCCATGATGATGACAATCCTGGCCATCATTTAGAATCTGGATGCTAAAATTAATTACAACTTTGTGGGAGGATCTATAGGAGAAATCACAATTCCTTCCTTGAAAATGGTAGGAATGACTCAGTTCTTTCCTGCGTTCAATTTTTATAACAGGAAATAGAAAGCTAATTACTGGTTATTAAGGGCTTTCTAAATCTCTCTCTCTTTTATTTGTTGGACAATGAACAGTTACTTTGTATGAGATGGGAAAAGTCAAAGCAAATAATTTATTGGGACTGATTTCCATAATGGGTTTTCAGGCACAGGCTCACAGCACTGGCAGCTGACATGACAGACACTGTCCTGCCTTAGCTGCAAAATGGTTTTCATTCTTCATGAAAATGGAAAACTCAGTATTTTAGCTCTTTAGAACTGAGACAGATGTACTGGACAAAAGGGCACTGACTCACACTGTCTAATTCCACAATGTGAAGATTTTGGTTTCATTTGGGTTGAGGGTTTGTTTTTGTTGGGTTTTTGGTTTTTTTTTTTTTTTTTTCAATATCTTCTCTTATTTTATTTTGCAGTCTCTAAAAAACATAAATTTGAAAATGTGTTTTTTTCAAGAAACCCAGAAAACATGATACTTTCCTAAGGAACTAATTAAGTAGTTAATTGCATAGGTAAAGCTGAGGAGTAAGGCTTTGGAATTAAAATGTGAGGGTTTAGTTCTGGAAAAAAAAAAAAACAAAACAAACACTGAGGGTTTTAGTCAGATCTGATTGAAAAAAAGAGAGTTGGGGTTGTTCAGCCTGGAGAAGAAAAGGTTGCAGGGAGACCTAAGAACCCCTTCCAGTGCCTAAAGGGGCTCCAAGACAACTGGAGAGGGACTTTGAACAAGGACATGAAGTGACAAGACATGGGAGAATGGCTTCAAACCCACGAACTGCAGGGTTGCATTATAGATGAGGAATAAATTCTTTCCCCTGACGGTGGTGAGGCCCAGAAAAGTTGTGTCTGCCCCATCCCTGGAAATATCTGAGGCCAGGATGATAGGATGGTTTGGGTTGGAAGGGACCTTAAAGGTGATCTCATTTCATACCCTGCCAGGGTATGGGACAGGGACATCTTCCTCTATCCCAGGTTGCTCCAAGCCCGATCCAACCTGGCCTTGAACACTTCCAGGGATCCAGGGGCAGCCACAGCTTCTCTGGACACCTGTGCCAGGGCCTCACCACCCTCAAATACTTCCTATACCTTCATATTCTCTCCAGGTGTTTCTAACCACCTTTTTTTTCCCATCAGTTCTTCTTTCACTGATCGAATAAAGAGATGAGGTTTGATGAGCACGAATAGCCCTGCACAGATTTCCCCTTTTTCATAACTCACTGACAGTTTCATTATTTCTGTTCAAACGAACCGGAAGCTTAAATTCACACTCTTCCCTTTTGCCTGACCGCGGGCAGATGCTGAACAGCAGTGGGAAAAATAACTGTCTCCCCGTTTCCCTGGAGCTAACCAAAATTGCTACCCCTGGAGCTGAGTGAGATTTCAGGGGCAAGCTGAGAAATGCACATTTCTCATGATGATGTGCTGATTAAACTTTCCTTTTTTTGTGTTCATGTCCTTTATTTGCATCAAGGACCAGAGTGGCCCTGCCTGTAATGAAAACTGCCCCTCTGTGGGTACTTTCTAATGCTGCCAACAAAAAAATGCAATAAAACAGTAAAAGGAGACATAAAATAAAAATAACAATGCAATGGAACAAGTTTACTATGCTGAATTAATGTCCTTATGGTACCATCATATTAACGCTCCAATTCATATTTACATGGTGACTGCACAGAAATACAGATTTTTATTTTCTCCCAGTGTCCCTCCTTCTTTGCAGCTCTACAGTTGTTGTTCATATGAGCATCTTGTCAATGTCACCTACTAAGATGCACCAAGATGCAACTTTATGAATGCACCAGGCAATATCAGGGCAAGTTCCCTGCAGGCTGGGGAATGAACAGATCAAGAGCTGAACTGCCAAGGAGGACTTGGGGTATTTGGGATGTTTGGAGGTGAGAGCTGATCATGGACCATCTGTGTGCTCTGGGACCCAGAAACCCCCATGCCCTGGGCTGATCCCCCCTGTGGGCAGCAGGGGAGGGGGGAATTCTGCCCTTCTGCCCTGAGCAGGTGAGACCTCACCTGCAGAGCTGCCTCCAGCCCTGGGGTCCCAGCACAGAAGGACACAGACCTGACACGACCACTAAGATTATCAGAAGGATGGAACATCTCTGCTATGAGGAAAGGCTCAGAGAATTGGGATTCTTTGGCTGGAAGAAGAGAAGGCTTCAAGGTGACCTGAATGTGCCCTTCCAGTACCTGAAGGAGCTGACAAGAAAGGTGAAGACAGTCTGTTTTCAGGGTCATGGAATGATAGCCCAGAGGGAAATGGTTTCAGACTGAGGGTAGGTTTATACAGGATTTTAGGAGGAAATTCTTTATTCAGAGGGTGGTGAGGCCCTGGCACAGGTTGCCCAGAGAAGCTGTGGCTGCCCCATCCCTGAAGGTTTCCAAGGCCAGGTTAGACAGGGCTTGGAGCAGCCTGGGATAAAGGAAGGTGTCCTTGCCCATGGCAGGGGGTGGAACAAGATGAGCTTTAAGATCTCTTCCAGCCTAAAGCATTCTATGATTCTGTGATTCTAATAAACCACAGTCAATAATCCACTTTTATCAACACAAGGATGTACCTTAAGACAATTCATCTATTTAGGGGCAGATTCACCACCTATGAGAATTAAGACCTAATTCTGGCTGTCTTCTCCAACCAAACCTTACCAGTACTTGAAAGGGATGTAGTCTTTAATGTGAGTGAATAAGAATCAGAGACTTATTTTTCATTTTTTAGGATAGGTGTAGATGGGAATCATATTAGATTGCACCCTAATATAAAAGTCTATAATTATTTATTTGTAACTGTGCCAAAGTTGAGATATTTGGCTCGAAAATGATTTGTCCAGAGTTTACATCCAGCTGCTTGCTTTTTATTTTTGCTTTAACCTTTTTCCTCTGGAAGGGTAGTGAATCTGATTTTGATTTTTTTTTTTTAATCTTTTGAAATGTTTACACTAAAAGACCTTACTATTCATAAGAACAAGAAGAAAGAATCATGAAGATATTATTAGTCCTGCTTGAGGAATCACTTAAAACAAGATCAGGGATGTTGTTCATGTGAAACCTTCCCAGATTTGGCCAAGTTGTAAGCTTTTGGAAACTGCTCATTAATAAGACAGTGCAATTATCCAGTGGTTTAGTCTGAACTCAGCATGATTCAGCCCCTCACGTCTCCTGCAAGACTGTAGATCCTTGTCTGCTTTTCCCAGCTCCTGGTCTCAGGGCTGGGCAGCCTGGCACTGGAAGACTGTAAAGTACATGGAGACAAGGCAAAACCTTATGAGCAGTTCAGCAGGGGGGTTTTGATGTGGTGGTAGAGAGCTGCAGCCAACTCTTGCTGCTGGATACCTCTGTCAATGGGAGCTTGGGCTGATTCCTGTGGGTGGATTTTTGCTGCCAGAGTGCAGATCAGAGGAAGGAAAAAGAAACTGCAGAGTGCATTAAAAAATTATGGGATGTAGAAATACGAGTCTGATTTTGTTGTTGTTTCTAGGTTTTAAACCTTAGGTGATCACCTAGACTGAGAAATAATTCAGGGTTTGGGGTTTTTTTATGGAAACCAAACTACAGCATGCCGTTGGAACCAGTGCAGAGGAGAACACAATGATCTGAGTGCTGGAGCCCCTCTGCCCTGGAGACAGACTGAGAGCTGGGGGTGTCCAGCCTGGAAAGGAGAAGGCCAAGGGGACACTTTAGTGCCCCTTCCAGGGCCTAAAGGGGCTCCAGGAGAGCTGGAGAGGGACCTGGGACAAAGGATGGAGGGATAGGACAAGGGAATGGCTTCCCACTGCCAGAGGGCAGGGATGGATGGGATATTGGGAGGAAATCCTTCCCTGTGAGGGTGGTGAGGCCCTGGCACAGGGTGCCCAGAGAAGCTGTGGCTGCCCCTGGATCCCTGGAAGTGTCCAAGGCCAGATTGAATGGATCCTGGAGCAAAGTGATCTAGTGGGGATGTCCCTGCCCATGGCAGAGGGGGTGGAATAAGAGAATATACTGATAATATACCTTCCAACCGAAATCTTTCTCTGAATCTACGATTCTATGCTGTCAGATCTTTTAAAAAATTATCTTAAGCAAATAAGGAGCAGTTGTATGCTGGCAACCTTCATCCTGGAACTAATAAATTTCAGAATTTTCATATTTAGCATTCTGGGAAGATTCTTTATTTGCTTAATTTTTTATTAGCTGAAATTTTTGTCTGTCACCATCCAAGTGAACCCACTAATTTTTCCCTGTAGTCCTGAGTCTATCCATGTCCTGTTTCAAAGAGGAGGCACTTGACTACTGGGCTTCTCACAGTGCCCTAAAATCTGCAGCCTGTTTTCTCCAAGAAAACTGAGGAAAAGGAAATAAATTAGTTGTAACCACTCCAAATGCCAATTATCAAGTTATATATAAATATTGCTTTTCCCACCCAGTGACACAGACAGCTGCTTAGAGGTAGCAGTACAGAAATCACCTCCTGAAATGTGCCTATGTCCTTGACAAGAGCACCAGGATATTTTCGTGGGACAGCTGCATTTGCAGTTGTTCCTCCATCTGAACATATTCCCTAAGTGGATTTGCTCTTGGTTCTCTGCTGAAAACAAGGTTCCCATTCTCCGCGGTGACACAGCTTGAAATAAATCTACGTTACCTAAAAAAAAAAAAAAAGAAAAAAGCCACCGTTAAGAGTAAATTAAAGCAGATACGTGGGCTTTGATCAAGTTACAAGCAGGCAGAAGTGTTAATATACTGGAGCATTTTCACAGCGGAAATGAATTACACCATGGGCCATGCAACTGTAAAGTTGAGCGGAAATTGTAACAAAAAAAAAAATCAACGACTGAGTCTAAACTGTGAAGGATGTTGGCAAATGTCCAGGAAAAGGTATGGCTGGTGCCAAGCTTGCATAAAAGAATGGTTTAACAGTCACTCCAATTGCTATAACTGCTGCTTCTTTTTTTTTCTTTTTCTTTTTTTTTCCTTTTAGCTGTTTTTCCTATTGTAACTAATCTCATTAAATAAGGCCCATTGTCTCTCCCCCTCAGACAACAGGCTAATTCAGAGCTGTGCCATGCATTGAGATCCTCCAGCAGGGTCTGAAAGGGACAACAGCACATCGTAAAAAATAGGATGGATTGAGTGTGTTCCACCCTGAAAGGCAGGAAAAAGCCTTCACAGCATGTCTGAAATTCAGCACCATTTGAAGACATCTATTGGAAAAGCTTGTGTGAAATCCTATCAATGTTTAAGATTATTGGGGGGTGGGAGAGAGTAGAGTTTTGGGCATGTCTGATGATTCCATAAACCTATGACAGTGTGACAAAAGAGGGGATCAGCCACCAGGATTAGTGTGAGGGTAACAGAAGGAAGGCAAAATGTAATGCAGAGAAAGGTCAAGTTTGAGGATCTAATACAACTCCCTCAATGGAAATGGCAAGTTTTGAATAAATTAATTCGAGAATTCAGGCAACTCTAGTTATAAAATACCTCATCACTTATCCACCTCTTCCCTTTATTAGAAGAACACTTGGTTGAATGAATGTTGATCATGAAAAAGCTCCTCAGAAGGTAAAAGAAATAACATAGAACTTAGTTCTATCAAGGACACAGAGATAGATAAAATAACATCCTTATAATCCTATAATTACTATGTGTAGTAACCAGTGTTTGTAACTAAAATTCCAAGACAAATCTAAGTATTTGGTGTCATAAATCATTCTGACACCCTGGGAGAAGACACTAACCCCCACCTCTGTTCAACTCTCTCTTTTAGGTGGTTTAAATGTTCAGGTTAAGCTCTCTGCACCTCCCCTGCAGGATCTTATAGAAAACTGATGGCTAATATACTGCATGCCCTGTTTAAAGGGAAAAATAATTAAGAATTTGACTTACAATTTCTTTATCTGAGTGTGACCAATACCTTTCAATCTTACTACAGTCAGCCAAGATCTTTTGGACTTTTGACCATCACTGAGCAGCACATGCTGTTATTGAGGAAAATTTCCCTGGTTAGGAAAAAACCAGCATATGGATAGAAAAACAAATGTATGGGCAGATAATCTTCAGGTATGAATATTATCCTCAGTGCAACGAGAGCTAAAATGTCAACTTCTAGGTGAGTTTCCATTCAGTGTTGGACCTGTGGAGGACACTAAGTGGAATCCATGTGAGTTGAATAACTTTTATTCTGGAGAAGGATATTCTTGCTAAGGAAATGCAGACAGGAAAACTGAAACATCACAGAACCTGTAGCATAGGAATAAATCACAAATATTAAGGTAGATTGATAATAACTGTCATGTTCCATCCCAGAAGCTTTATCCCTCAGCCTTGGCACTTCTCTGCACAGTGGTTTACTTTAGTGGTTGCAGTTAAGAACAGCAAGAATCTGTTCTTACCATTTCCATTAACATTTTAGGAAACAGAGGCATTGTGGTCAAATCAAACTCAGCTGGACCATGAGGTAAATCCCTCAGCCGCAGCCAGTTCGGATCCCATTTTACACAGAGCTAATCTAGATTTAAACCTGCTGAATTAGACCTGAGGTCTCACAGTCAAATCAGCGAGAGCTGACTCAGATTTTTTTTTTCTCAGGTGTAAGAAGACTCTGGATGCTCATCTGGTGTGAGCCATCTATGTACAGCACTGGAGTCATCAGAGATATTTATATTTAATTATCTATATAGGGAGATACAATTATTCATAATTTATACCTCTTGATCTGCATCCCCTGTGGTTTTAGTGCTTTACATAAAAGTTTAGTACCTGGACAGTTGCTGAGTGATACATCTGGTCTGGTGGTTAAATGACAGAGGTGTTTCCACAAACTTTAGTTTAATCTATTTGCAGAGCCAGGAAAAATATTGCTGATTACTTTAAATATTTGGATCATCCAATAAATTGTTTGACTTTAATAAAAGTACTTTTCATGTCTTGCCTGTGACGTTGCCTGGGTAACACACTAGTAAGTGGGAATGCACTGAAGAATTATTTGATAACATCATGGATGTCTCCTGCATATTTGTGTAAATTGATAAATTATGAATTCTTTTTATAAAAAGTTGTGGTTGTGAAAAGGTATGGCCTTACCGCCTATCTGAAAATTCCTCACAGAAATTCTGAGAATTTCCATTCAGCTACCACATGTGAATTGCAAGGTAGATAATTTCCATGCATTGACATTCTTTCAAATATTTACTGTGCTTTGCATTCATTTATAGAAAGAGTTTGTTGGGTTTTTTTAAAGGAAAAAAAGCTTACACACTGTGAAATAAGATGAGAGTTAAAACTTTGTAGGATGCAAAATCTTTGGAGAAATTTTGATTACTTTGTGGCTCTTACACATAAAAAGGAGGAAAAAGGAGCACTTCTTGACACAATACCAGGAATAATGTGCATAATAGACAGTTGTAATTCATGCCCAGGCACATTATTAATACCAGCTCTTATGTAGGCTCACACAGTCAGAAGAGCCCATGCTGTTCTTCATTTTTCATCCACTGCTGCTGTTGGGCAGTACTACCATGAGAGTGATCCACAGGTTTTTGGTAGGGTCAGGCTGCTCCAGAATATCACCCCACCAAATCTGAGAATCACAGAATCATTTGGGTTGGAAGGGACCTTGAAGCTCATCTCATTTCAACTCCCTGCCATGGGCAGGGGCACCTCCCACTATCCCAGGTTGCTCCAAACCCCATCCAGCCTGGCCTTGGACATTTCCAGGGATCCAGGGACGGCCACAGCTTCTCTGGGCACTCTGTGCCAGGGCCTGGCCACTCTCACAGGGAAGAATTTCTTCCTAATATCCCATCTAAATCTACCCTCCTTCAGCTTTAGGCCATTCCCCCTTGTCCTGGCAGAGCTTGCCCTTGTGAAAACTCCTTTTACAGCTGTATTGAAGTTTCTCTTGATGTACTGGGAGGTGCTGTTAGGTCTCCCTGAAGTCCTCTCCTCATCCATCACCAAAGTGATCAGCATGGTTTGGGTAACAGATAATTATTTCATTTATGAAGTTCTTAGACCTTCCTGTTGCTTATTTACAGGCAGCTTTTCTATTCCTTATTCATAGTCCAAATACATTTACCCATCATTTTACTGGTATCTTAGGAATTTCTAACATTGCCAATTCCACCCACGTGCCAATAGGAAATGATGGTGTTTGGGACAGGAAGAGTGGGATCAACTTCAGCTAACTCCATCAGCCACAAAAATGGATTTTTAAATCTCAGCCATTTACCTAATCTCCTTTTAACTTCTTTAAAGCATCAGCTCCACTTTGAGGATGTTGGTTTCAAGCATCACATTTTTAATCACTCACAGGTGTTTCCACACTGCCTCACTTTTGCCAGTGGCACTGAGGCAGATTTTGGAGGGCAGTTCAGCTGTGTGAATGTGGAGTCTTCCTTCAGGATTCATTGTGACATTCTTCCCATCCTATTGACTGAGTTAACTCACTCTTAGACCAAAACTGGGATCCAAAATGCACACATGGGAACAAATATCATACATTTCTGGATTTAGGAGAGCTGAGCCACAGCTCAATGATTACACTGTATGTAGTTGTCTATATGTGGAGTCACTATCCTGATCAGATTTAATTTCATTTTAATTAAATTTTGATTTCTCTAATATATACTTTTTAAATTGTGCCTGTCACCAATTGGCTCCCAACTTTCACTGCAGTTAAAATAAATGGTTTCTAACTGTAATACATTTGCAATTCTCAACCTGACTTGCAGAATAAAACTCCAAACCCAGAAGAAAATCTGATCACTCCAAACCTTGTGAAGGAAAATATCCCCTTTTTATTGAACTTCATGCTCTGTTCTGGCTCACTCTTATTATAAACTGCTGTTGATTATCTAATTCTTCTGGGCATATGAGCAATGCCAGAATGTCGGTTTTACATTAAAAGGATGTAGTTTAAAAAACAAAACAAAATCCTAAATACAGAAATAAAATATGTGTTTAATTAGGGCTTTAATCTTTCCTGAGCTCATTAAAGAAAAAAAAAAAAGTAGGGAATGGATGCCCATAGGGTCTGATAATATTTTCCTAGAGTGAAAACTGCTTCTACAATATATATTAGTAAACATCCATTTGTGTTAGTAATTAACTTCAGTGTTTTGGTATCCATTTATTTCTCCTGATTTCATGTTCTGGTCCAGATCATTGTTAAATGAGCAGCACCATAATAGCCCTGATAGAACTGTTTGGACAATTGTTTTTCAGTTAAAGCTGAGCCATGGCAGATCTCTATTTGCCCCACAGCTGGGCTTGGAGATCTCTCCAGACCTTTGCTTTTGGGCAGATGATCTGGACAGAGAAAAATTCTATAAAAAATTCATATATTTTGAGGCTAGTGAACCCAAAATTAAGAATATTTCATTTCTCCAGGAAATAAAAATTGTGTTTTCATTAGGCTGCAATAACAGTAAAAAATATATAAAGAAGAACAGGGGAAAAAAACAAATAAAAAGAACTATTTTAGGGAAAAAATGTTAATAATACACAGAAAAAAGGCTTCTAGTATATAAATCTGTAAGCACAAACTGATAAGCAAAGCACAAGAGGCATGAGGAAGCAAGTGAAATTCCTTCCTCCGTTAAAGAAATCTGATTGAAAATATCTGATGAAACCATAAATAAATAATCCCAGCATATAAATCTGGAGGAAAGAGGGAAATATATTGAAGGAGTAAGGATCACTGTGAAATTTCCAAATATTGTCCTGAAAAACCCAGAGATATTTTTCAGTCACCGGTGTTGAATACGTTTCACTGACAGGTGGTAAATGTATTTCAAAGACAGGTGAGGAACAGACTGAAGGAAATAAATATTACTAAGTCGTTCAGAGGAAACTGAAAATACTTTAGTGGCCATGTGAAGGACCAAAACAAAATATAAAAAAGTAAATTAAAATGTTAATATTGTTCCTTAAATTATCAAATCTGAGCATACCTGTGCATGTTCTTATGTCTATGTCCCCTGTCTACAGATTTGTGGAGTGCATATTTAATGAGAAATGCAGAATTGTGTGTGTTGTTTTACATCATTAAACTCTTTTTTTCTCAGTCCTTTTCTAAAGGAAATATTTCCTATAGATTATTTACTATGAAAAAATATTTGCAAAGTTATGAAAAAAAATTAAATACCTCACTAATGTAAAAAACCTAGAACTGTTCTAACAGTCCTAAGAAAAATGAGCAGGAGATATTTTCAAACCATCCTGTCCAGTCAAATATTTTTGTTTCAATTATGTCTTTCTTTTTACTCAAGGTAAAGGTGTTGCAAGGATCTCTTTTGAGCATGCAGCACCCTGGATTTTTGTGTGTGAACCCTCAGCCTGTTCCTGGTCATTTTTTTGATGACTGCCAGGCAGATTTGTCCAAAACCTTGGCAGAGACCACGCCAACAATTACAATCTATACCAGGCTTTGGAAAAATATCTCAGTCTGTGCTGGATCCTGTTAACTGCAATAGACAGAAAAGTGTAATGCTAATTTTCTGTGTAATATTGGCTGAACCAATTAGGTTTTCAAACCTTTATGCCTGAAGTTAAGCATATAAATTATTTTTAAGGTATTTAAATAAAATTGGCTAGGTTTTCTGAGAATCTTCTCAGTCAATTTGCTTTAGACTTCATTAAAACTTTAGGTGATCGGTGTAGCAGCATCATCCATGTCTGGGTTAAACTGAGACTTTTCCTTTTTATATTTTAAATCCCAATTTGGATTAGGAACTCAATTCTGAATTATGTCCTGATCTTATTTCTAAACTTGCCAAGAGCAAAATTATTATAAAGAATCCCAGACAGATATCTTGTTCAGGACAGGGACTTAATCCATACAGGAAAACAAGAATTATCCTGCATATTTTAACATGGAAATTTCAGCATGTGTTTTCATTTGAAACCAAAAGTTTTTCACTTTTTTTTCTCAGGGCAAAATAAGATGCACTTCCTTTCTCTAAAGCTTCATATGCTTATCTGGGAAGTGGGCACCAGATGCACAATTTTGCTTTTATTTGAGTAAACTGGGATATCCCAGCTGACTTTCGTTACTGGTATTATTGCTGAGCTATTGGTCTAATTGGTATTGGTATTATGACTGGGATATTGATATCATAACCTGAATACATTTTGACTGCAAATTTGACCACAGAACTCTTTGCTAGACTTGAGTAGTTATTCAAAAATATGTAGCATGATACATGATACATTTCTGTGGGAACTTGGTCTTAAATAACTGGTCTGTTCCAAACACAATGTTTTATTCAGGTTTCTAGGGTCTTGGAATTGGTATTTTATGACCGATTAGGTTAATTGCTTGGGATCATCCATACTGTTTGAAAGATCTGTCTTCAACAGGAATGGGTTTTGACTGTCAGTTTGCCAAACAGACACAGGGAGATCAAATTTATCCAACTGCTGCAAGGTTGTAATGTGATCCCATTTATATGTGCATACCACACATAGCAAAGTGGAACCTCAGTTCCTTATTAGAGTCTCTGAGTGCTGCAATAAAGTAAGTGAAAAGGATCAAAAAGACAAGAGAAAAATATAGCTCAATTTTCAGAGCAGCCACAGCTTCCCCTGAGATTGAAACTTTATTGTTTTAGACAGTGCATGCAGATACAGTATTAAGTGGTCGTTGCCCCTAAAAATCACAGAATCATGGAATAGTTTGGGTAGGAAGGCACCTTAAAGAACATCTAGTTCCAGCCCTCTGCCTCGGGGTGGGACACTTTTATCCTGGTTCTGGCCAGGAGAGGGTTAATTTTTGCAGTAGCCAGGAAGGAGGAGGTGATGGCCAGGACTTGGAGGTGATTCTACACCTCCTCTCATCATTTTCTGGGAATGGGATCCAGGTTTCCTTCCAGGCTGGCGTAGTGTGGTAGAGGTCAGGTATTTTCTGGGTTTGGGGGTTCCTCAGGCTTGAGCAGTAACATTTCCTTTCTTGTACCCTCTGTCATCACAGTATTGTGGCTGTTACTGTTCATTTGCTTACCTCACTGCTGTTCCCAGTAAATTGTTCTTACCCCAATCCACTCTCTTCACCTTCTGCGCCTCCAATTCTCTCCAGCCCTCTGCAGTGGAAGGGGAGAGGGAAGTCACATGGCTTGGAATGATTTAAGTGGGAACACTAAATCAGAGCATATGATTCCTAAACCGTGATACATTCCACCAGACCAGGTTGCTTCAACCTGGCCTTGGACACTTCCAGGGATCCAGGGGCAGCCACAGCTTCTCTGAGCAGCCTGTACCAGGGCTTCACCACCCTCACAGAGTGAGAATTTCTTCCTAAATACAACAGGAATTAATACAAGAACACATAACCTCTGCAATAGATAGTTTGTGGAACAATTTGCCAAGAATACAAATAAATTAATCTTTAAGTGCTATCTGAAACTAAGAAATAGCAGTGCCTCTCTGAAGCTGTGTTTCAACTGAATGAGAAGTGATGGGCTTCGTGCAAGAACCTGAAAGTACAAGGTGTGAGACTCATCCTGCACCTTATTGAAAAGTTGTGCATGTAACACCAAATTTTCCTATAGCCTGTGGAGGTAACTCATCTTTTCCTAACAGCGATGTCTCAGCTAGATGGGATGGATCACTTCCTATAGAATGTCCTTTTCCAAACAGTTTGGTGAGCAGCAGCAGAGGAAATGAATCCTCCCTCATGATCATCTTTATGGAGCCCTGAACCATCAAGATGATGGACTTACTTGGCCCCTGACAGCAGTACTGGTAATTGTGGTGGGATCTGTGTAGCAGCAAGGATTACTCCACTTGGTGGTTATACCCTTCACTGGATGGAAGACAAGCTTTCATAAAATGAGGCAGAACCATTTAATTTTATCCTTTTAATGTAGCTGCTATTTTGTTGAGGCTTTTCTTAATCAAGGATGGAATTTTAATGTGATCTGGAAGTTGGAGAAAAAGCTTGGAAGCATTGTTATTGCTATTTATATCATTGTTTAGTTAGCAGTATTGGGAGGTAGTAATATCATCCTCTGCATTATTAGAGTGAAATAAATGTTGGGAAACATTGCTCATGACAGAACGAAAACAAAAAAGATTAAAAGAAGAGAAAAATGTTCTCTCTCCTGTTTTTATAGTAACAATAACATCTATAAACCAGCCCAAAGAATAAGAAATATCATGTTAGAAACAAACATGGATATAAAAATAGTAACAAGAACAACCACCAAATCTGCTCTTCAGACAGAAAACAAGGTAATTAACTCTGCTCCCATCCTGATGGTTTCATTTGAATTTATGCAATTTCCTTTATTTTCTCCTTTGTTTGTTCTATTCTCCTTTACCCGTGTGCTTTCATAATTTCTGTTGTTTATTCATGGTGGAGCTGGTTGGAGCTTTCAATCAAAAAAAGAAAAAAAAAAACAGAATAGGAAAAAAAAAGAAAAAAAAAACCTAAACAACTGCACTATCCTCCAACTGGCCAACACGGAGGTTGGAGACCACACGGGGATCAAAGCGATATGAGGACAACAGGGGTTTCATTAAAATGTTCTCCTCGCTGCCTGAGGAAAGAGCAGTGAGGACAGAGGGAGAGGGGGAGGGGGGAAGGGAAATCATCTGGTCCAAACAAGTTTAACTAAAAAAAAATCCAAGCAAACCACCTGTGGTCTCCTTGGAAACTGGATTGCAACCCCTCCAGCCACCTTTTAATGAAACCCCAGAGCCCCTTTATTAATTTATTAAAGAATCTATTTTCTGAAGATTCATAAACCGCGCATAACTCATATTCCAACACATCTCTGCTATGCTAATAGCGCGTGCTGCCATGAATAATTAATTCTTTAATTAGTAATAATTAGAGGTTGTTGTATAGGTCAAACCATTGGGCTGACAGCATGCTACTGTCAAAATGTCATTTGAATTAACAGGACTGTGGCCCTTTCTACACAGAATGGTTCGTTGTTTGGGGTCGGTTGTCCCCTCCCCTCCAAATTTTATTGTTTTAAGGGTGAGTTGCTTTAGAAGATGTGGAACACATAAAAGGAAATGTTTAATAGCATTTAAAGGACAAAAGAAAAGGCTGCAGACCTCCATCAGATGCTTATAATGGTGGATCTTGGTCTGGGCATTGTTTGTTCCCTTTGTGGGTAAAGGAAAAAAAAGGGGAAGGGATAGAAGCAGTTGCACTGACATTCTGGACTAAGCCAAATCATGGCTTTTGGGTCAAAATCACAAATTTTTAGACAAAATCACTGTTCACTCTCCACATCCCTGCAAGGGCTGCGTTTGTGGGTCTAGTTCTTCTACTCAATGGGTAACCAGAAGAATTTAATCCTTGTAACTGCTGCACCAAGGTGTAGGTTCAGCTCCTTTCTGTTTGTAGCCTGAAGGAATCTGAACCATGTTCCCCCACTTTTTCAAGGGAATATAGAAGCCACTGGTATAGACAGGCTTGAAAATTGAGTTTTAATCCTGCTCTGCACTATAGGAAAAAAACTGTCCCCACCAAGAAAAAGGTGACAAGTCACCCTATGATTTGAGCCACTTGGTTGGAAAGAAGACAGTTAAAAAGTGAAGGGAAAACACCAAATTTATGAGAGAAATATCCTGAAAGTATTGATTCTGCCCCTATTTTTTTCACTCCTGGTTGCAGCAGCTTCTGGAGAAGGATGACAGCTCAAACCAAGGGTACAAATTTCCCAGGAGAGTTCTTCCCTTGGGACACAAAATGCACCAGAATTTCTCCTTCTAGGAACAAAGGGCTTATCTGAGCTTTGGAACAGGCTCTCCAGGGAAGTGGCCGGCTCACCATCCTTGGATGTGTTCAAAATTGGCAATTTGTGATATGGTTTAGTGAACATGGTGGAGTTTGGGCAAAGGTTGTATTTGATGATATTGGAGGTCTTTTCCAACCTTAGTGATTCTATGAAGTGATGGGTTGGCTGGACCTTCAATCTGATCTAACACAGATGTTCTGTTATAAAGAACAATTCCTATATAAAGAATCTGATGCGTGTAAATATCCTTTTCTGATTAAACATCCTTTTCTGATTTCTTTGTATCTTTTTTGGCAGAGGGAGCAGATATCTTCAAATGCAGTGGGGTTATTACCAAAGTTGCACCACTGAAGTGCTGGGGGAACATAAATGCTCAAATGAATGGCAAGAATCTGTCCTGATTGGAAGGAAGACAGAAAATAACTGCAATGGTAGCACAAGATAGAGAAAATGTGCATCAGATGAGGTAAATCACCTGGGCAGAGACCCACACTATCACAATTCCACTGAGCTCAGCTCAGCTCAAAGACTCCTCATGTTGCTGCTGTGCACGACAGACCCACACACAAAGCTCTGGTGGAGCAAGGGATTTGAATCATGCATTTCATTCCACTTGAAAGACCTCAACCTGAATGGGTCGGTGCTGATGCAGTCATCACAGAAATACAAACACACAGCCTTAATCCAAACTAAAGTGAATGAAATTAAGTCCTTAACTCACAGTAGAATGGATTGGAGCCCAAGAGCCCACTTTTTTCCATTCCTGCTCTGACTAAAAAACACACATACTTTCTTTCTAGGAACAACCAGAAGCCTTTTTATTCCTCTCTTCCTTGCCTGCTAACAGAAAAAATTAATAAGTGGAGGCTAAGCAAATGCAAAAAGGGCTTGAGAATGTTTTCCAGTTAAAAGGATATTAGAAAAAACCTTTTCCATAAAGAGGGAAAAAAGATAGAAAAATATGACAAGATAATAAACACATAATAATAATAATATTCAGTGGTGTGAAGTGGCAGCTATTTTGCTGCTAGTCAAAAAATTATATTATCAGAAATCCTTTTGTATCATTACATATTGATGTTTAAAAAAATATGAAACAAAAAGAAAGCCACCAGAGACTGTACATAAAGGTTGTTTTCTGTTGACAATGCAACAAGGTCAAGAAGGATTTTACATGAAAGCTCTTTGAAATCTATATCAAGGGTCTGGTTTGTAAAGCAGAACAAGTGTGGTGGTGGTGGTGGTGAACATTGTTGTAGATGTGCTGCTTGCAATACTGGGGACAATTTATGTTCTCCTTCTGAAAAAGTACAAAGGTTTATTGGTGTGCAAATGATTGAAATTAATATGTTAATCAGATTTTCAAAGTCAGCAGCTTGTGTTGGATTGTGAAAATACCCTCAGTGGACAGTAACAGCAATAGTAGAGTATTGGCATCAGTGTTAAAAATGGGACAGAACTCAAAGATTTGTCACCAGAGGAAGCATGATCAGAGCTATGAGCACAGTTATTAGCCCAAAGTTAGACAGCAATTGTTTTCCTTAGAGAACATACCTTAGAGAACATAGACTCATTAAGGTGGGAAACAGCCATCAAGATCATCAGTTCCAAACTTAAGACCATTTATCTCCATGCCCACTAAACTACATCACTCTACTAATTTTTTAACATTCCCAGGGATGGTGATATCTCCCTGGGCAGCCTGTTCCAATGCTTGACCACTCTTTCAGTGAGTAAATTTTTTCTGATATCCAACCTGGACCTCTGCTGGCACATCTTTAGACCATATCCCCTTGTGCTATCATGAGCTGCATGGGAGAAGAGGTTGAACCATACCTCCCCACAGCCTCATACATGTCTCTAGTCTAGAAAGCACACATTGATTAATCCACATGTCTCTTTTTCCCCATCAAGGGCCCAGGAAATACAGGGGAACAGATAAATGTATGTTCTCGCACTGTTTATTTTCTACCCCTTGTGTGCCCTTTCCTGGCAGAAGACCCAGTCTTTTGCTTTCTCTACCCACTTGATAGGTCTTGTAATTCTCCCCAACAAAAGTCCAGAACCACACATGGCTTTGTGGAGCTACCATGAACTCTGTGAACCACAATCTGTCTCTTCTGTTCCTCCTTCTGTCCAAAGATCTTCCCTTTTTCTGTTCTCTCACAACCAGCTGCACACCATTTCTTCTTAGGATTTTTGCCACTGTCTCTTAATCTCTTTTTGTATGACAGAATTGTTCCACTTATTTTTTTTTCTTTTCCACCTGTTTTTCTATCTATTATTTCCACAGTTCTTTTCTTCAGAAAACTTGTTTTTCAACTCACTCTTCCAACAAAGAAACTCTTATTTTGCCTTGTTTTCATACTTTTACAGTCATCTGCTCAGTTTCTTGCACTCTTCCTTTTCAGTGGTTATCAAAACATCCTGAATCACAGATGTTTGGTCTCTTAGACCACGCCCTATCTCAGGTCATCTTTGTATCCAGGAGTATCCTTCTGCTCTGTTAGAACTGGCTTTTAGCTGTGCTCAAACAGCTTCTACCACATGGCACCTCCCAGCTCATTTGACCCTTCCACTGACAGTTTAATACTCAATGTCACAATTCTAATGCACTAACTTTCAGACTTATTATTTATTTGACCAGATCTTTTTGTTTTGGTCATTATCCCTGTGGATGAACTATCACCATGTATAACACAATGCAGATAATGCAGCCCCTTGCAGCAGGCTTCCTTTGGAAGGATTTGTGTTCATGCAAAGATTTGTGTGGCTTGTTCATGCACAGATCTGTAGGTCCTGCTATACAACACCAACCCTATTACAGAATCACAGAATGGTTTGGGTTGGAAGGAACCTTAAAGTTCATCCAGTTCCAACCCACTACCATGGGCAGGGACCCCTTTCGCTGGAACAGGTTTCTCCATATCCCACCTAACCTGGCCTTGGTTGGATGTTTTAGGTGAATTGAAGCTGTCTCTTTTAGTGACCTTGAGTCAGCAGCTTCTGCCAGGCTTGTCTGTGAGAAATGGTGAAGCCAAGAACACAAACTAAACTTTTGGGAGCAGTGCCAACTAATGCTATGAAGAGTCTGTCTGGACAAGGATCTCAAGCAATGATGGCTCTCAGTTCAAATCCGAGGTGCTGGCTTAACTTCCTTTGTTTAATTTGTCATGGGAATATCAGAAGAAAAAGCCTGCTTTTGACTTTTTTCCTTAACTTACTGTCCATGACTAGAAGAAGGTCCTTACCATGGGTCCTAAATTATTTTTTCTTTTTTTAACTTTTTCTTTCTTGTTTCTTCTTTATTTTTTCTTCTTCCTTCTTCCTTCTTCCTTCTTCCTTCTTCCTTCTTCCTTCTTTCTTCTTTCTTCTTTCTTCTCATTCCTTTTCCAATAGGAGGACTGCAATGCTTCACGTATTTCATAAAATGTACTGGTACCAAACACAGATCTGGGAGGCCCAGGATCCAAATTTCTCAGTTCCTGTCTGAATTCTAAAATTATTTTTGTTTTGTGCTCATAAATAACCAGACCTTCATCCTGGACACAGGATGTGTCCTGGTTAGCGTGGTATCACTTTGGCCCTGACATTTCCCCTTTCTGGTTATTATCAGAGTTATTATAGATACACAGGTTGATTAAATCATAAAACATTGCCCTGAGGTGCCCATTTTATTTTTAGCTCAGAGGAGACTCAGTAGCCTTGGGGAGCTTCTGTGTGACTCCCGTGGATTCCTCCCATGTTTCAGGCCTCCAGGGCCAGGGCAGCAGCACTGGGACATTACTGAGCATCTCAGCATTTTAGGACATCTGGTCACTCCTTCCCAAAGCTGTAAGTGAGCAAGACTTGCCAGGAATTTAATAAAGGGTTTCTTGACATTTCTTTCTTGAGCAGAAAAGCCTAAATGGTCTCTGTGATTGGCAGTGCCACACAGAAAGTCTGCATTGTGGTTGAGCCACAATTCTGTCATCCCCATTCCTTTTTCCCAAACTGCAAAGCAGAAGTACAGGGCTATTGTGAAGACACCTAAAAATCGCTGTATCTGATCATGCCAAAGATTCTCCAGGTAGGAAACACAGAAAAGTAGAAATTTCTCAAAAAAAGGGAACATTTTAATCCATTCACACTTTTATTCAAAGAGTCATTTCTGTGCAAATGAAATGCTGGTTGGGTTTGATGGGCTCTTAATAGACATTGTCCCACTGAGAGTACTGAGAGTGGGGCTGCAGTGATCCTTCTGCTCTGCTTTTGGGTTCCAAAGGGAACAGGTAAAGTCAAAACTCTCAGTTTCAAGCAGAAGAGCAAAAAAAATCAGCTTGAAGAATCTGTACATCTTAGATATTTTTTTGTCTGAATCACTGGGTTTTTATTCCATAAAGAGTATGTAGATGACATGTAAATGTTATGTAAATTGGGTCCATAGTCCATTAAAGCGCAATATTATAATCACTAATACCCTATAGGCATGGACAGATCAACCAACCAAGTTTTATTTGATCTTTGTCAGAGGAACTGAGCCCTTTTATGCAATATTTTGTGTACATGCCTTTATTGTGAAGATCATCATTTCAAAATTTGCCCATTTGGGATAAATAGATGTTGTTGATGTGCATGCAGCAAAGTTCAGCCAGGGTATTAGTACCAAAAATACTATTTATAGACTGACCAAAATGAAGGAATCTTGCCTTCCATGGAGAAATTTCATCTGAAGTGATCACCTAATCAGCAGACTTGAACAGCCTCAAATTGGATACAGCACTTAGCCTTCAACACCTGCTACTTCCACTATCCAAATGAAATGGAAACATGGGTATACAAAAGAACACTGGAGGGCTGTTTGGCCCTTGCCTTGGAAAAATATATTCCTTACTAATTGGCACAACTCTGTTAATAAATATTCCCTGGTTTACACAGCCCTCCTGTTTACTTAATGAAATGGTAGTTGAGGGGTTAAGGGGTTAATTGGGGAAAGGAAATGAATCTCCAAACGTATCCAAATCTGATAAGTGATTTAGACTAATTAATAATTTACATGTCAACATTTTTCTGGGTGCCACATGCACTTTGGGAATATAAATAATAAAAAACAAAAACTAGGTAAACTCACAGCAAATTGAAGGCACCAGTTGAAAAGAATTGAAACTTTGTGTATTGCAAACTCTTTCCTAAGGTTTTTACAGAGCTTTTCTTGGAATATTCAATGATAAGTGTGTAAGGTGGTAAACTATGGAATAGTTTGGGTTGGAAAGGACCTTGAAATCAGCTTATTCCAAGCCCCTGCTTGGAATGCGCAGGGACACCTTCCACTATCCAAGGTTGCTCCAAGCCCTGTGCAACCTGGCCCTGAACACTTCCAGAGATAAGGAAGTTTGTAAGCTTGTCTTGGATGCTTGTTCAAAGGTGGTGAGCAATCAGATCTCCATCAGTAGGAGTTATGCTAAATACTGAGCAGAATATACTATATTTCTGCAATTAGTTCTGGAATAATAATATCTTAATATTAAGATCCAAACTCATAATATTAAAGATCCAGGCTCCATGAGCAGGGAATTGTCAAGCTGCATTCTTGAATATATGACAATTATATGTGAACTAGGAATCAGAAACACAAGATTAGAAGTCTGGGGTGTCAGGAATCAGTGACATGATTAAATTAGAAAGGCACTACTACCTCAACCCATGCAAACCTGATCTTAAGTGCAGAGTAAGTGAATCTCTCTTTTCCAGCATGAAGCTGTGCTGGATTTTCATTCCATTTCATATTATGCACTGCATAATAAAACATTTCTACAAAGTTTACGTACATTTGGGCAAGTAGATCCATATTTTTAATTCTTATTTGAAAATAATTAACCCTTAATCAGTGAGAAAATGTTTTTGGGTTATATTTTGAATCTTTAATTGTTCCTTTTCTAGATTTCAAAGAAAACTAAGAGAAGATAACTCTTAACATTAATGAATGCATATCAGATTCTGAAACTTCTGTTAGATAAAGTATCATCTTTTTTTAGGCAAATCTGTTGCTGTTAATGTGTTAGATCTTCTATGGAACACAGTTCTTCCAGGCTGAGATTACCATGTTTAGTGGTGGAAGGAGCAATCCCTTCATATACCCTGAAACAATGAGATGGGATATGAGAAGCGCAAAAAATATAAATAATTGAGTGTTGACAGTTAAGAATTTTGGAGATATACGTTCTTTCCAAAGAGAAGATAAATATGTGGATTCATATTGAGAGATAAGAAAAGTCTTTGTCTTAAAATCCTCCTATTTTGAGGACTTATCACATTTGCTATGAAGCATCTTCTTGGTTAAGTGATTATCAGGCATTCTGTTTGTTTGAATGATGGGAGGACAGAAGATGCATTTAGCAATCCTTAAACCATCCCTGACACCACCAGATGAATGTCAGGTCTAGTCAGGAGAAACAGAAATGATAGGCATTCCTCTGCCTCCTTGAGCAACTTACTCTATTGGAAATGACATTTCCCCTCACGAATGGGTCCTGTACAAAGGCTTTTGTACCACAGACGTGGCACAAACTTCTGTGGAACTCTCCAGAAGGGCATGTGCACCAAAGTGGGTTTCATCTTGCAAAAATAGTCCCATAATTTTCCTTCAGTAAAGCAACTGAGGTGCTCAGCTTAAAGGATTTCTATTGTATCAATAATAAATTCTCCAAGAGAGAAAAGTACCTCTATACATTTGCAACTTCCAGACTATTTCATCCCGCTGATGATGGGATCGACTTTGGAACTGCCTAAATTGACACACGGATTTTCTGTTTAAAATAATACACCTGAATTCTGCATTAGGAATGGTGAAAAAAAAATTTTAACTAGCTACAATTGTTGACATGCAGGACATTTGCAACACCAGTTAATGAATTTATTAATTATTTTCCTGTTTATTTCATCTTTGTCTGCCTTCCTGTTTCTTCTGCCTGTCTCTCTACCCAGCTATCTATCTATTAATCTTCAAACCATGTATGAAGTACAGCTAAAACCACAAAGCTCTCATTCAGGGTTTCACATATCCAAGGAACCTAAGTGCTCTCCTAACACTAACATTCCTCTGGCACACAATTTATAAAACTTCCCTTTCTTTTCTATAGACTTTGACTATGTGCCCTTGTCAGGACATGTGAGGTCACTGATGTTGTCAAAGATGATCCTTGTCAGTTATTGAAATGAGAACTAATTTGACTTAATATAAGCTGACAGACAAAGTAGTTCATTGGTAAAAGAAGCCAGTTCCAGAAACTGGTGCTAAAGAGGAGTACAGGAGCAAAAAATGTGCATTTACTCTCTCAGTTCAGGGTTTGAAAACTAGACTTTTAATAGGGCTTAGCAAAATGCATCCACCTAGATACTGGTGAGAAGAATGTCTGATATCATACTTCTTTCACTGTATTTACACTTTATATATGGCTTGTTGTGGCTTGTTATTTTACAATTTTATACAGTTAATTTCACTGCAAGAAAATTACCTCTATGATTACTGATACCGTTGTAGAACCCATGAGACACTGACATTATGACCTGGGAACTATTCTGAAAAATCTATATCCCAGCAAATTTTGTTCTGCCAGGATAGAAAATTACAGCTGTGTGGATCACACAAATCAGGAATTCTTGATCCTTATTGTGTCAAGGAAAAAAAAAAAAAAAAGGTTGATTTTCTTGAAAGTGATAAGGCTGATTGGCTTTTCTTCAGGTGCTAAACTTTCCTGAGCAGAGGTCTGTGTTCTCTGCACCCAGCCCCAGCTCTCCTGCCTCTGTGAGTAAACTAGAGATGAACTTTAGTGCTTGTGGGATTAAGGCCAGGGAAGACAGGCAGTGCAAGGAAGATTAATGTGAGTCTGCATGCCATTAAAATTAATCATTTAAAATTAAAGATCCCCTATCTTCTGCTGCCCCTTGAATGTTGTTGATATGACAGTGTCATAACTGATCTATCCAGCTCGTGTTTATCTCTGAAAAGATAAATTGAGATATTCCATTTCTATGCAGTCCCAGCATGATCTGAATCCAGCAGATTTCACATATATGTGCACATTCCTTTTTTACAGCTCTGACTCATAAAAAGGAAAGGAAGAAAGCAAAGATAAAATAATATTAAACACTAGACCCTAATATTTAGCAAGTGACTGCCATTCCCAAGGATCCTATAAAGCTTTCTGAAAGTGACATCTCTTAAGCATTCGCTTCACCCATCAGTGAAACGCAGTCACCTAAGGCTGCTTAGACTGCTCTGAACATTTCCCTTTAAACAGCTTTGAATGGAAATTGTCTCTTTGTTCAGAGCGAGAATATTTATGGAAAATATTCATCTCATTGAATAATAATAAAAAAATGTTGTTTTCCACTGTCAAAACAAGCTTGTTTTGTTGTTTTTGCTTTGCTTTGGTTTGTTTTCTGTCTCAAAACAGACAACTCTTGAGAGTACATTTAGAGGTAATAATGCTTTTAAAAAGTTTTATAGGAAAAAAAGGATTTTTTTTTGTTAATTGCTGAAACCCTCCTGTTAATTACTGATATCAAGCTTTCATGCCTTAATTTGATAGATAAACTACAATGCACTTATGCATAAGGACCACTGAAGTACCTAAAACACCAAATATACTTCCCAATCCTGTAACAGAAGTCACAGGATCTTCAAGTCCTCAGGATTAAATTCAATAATTTACCAGAATTCAAAAATTAAATAATTAAAATAATTCAATAAGTGAAAAGTATTGAAAAATGAGAGAACTATGTAAAGTTTAAAGTCAGAAAAATGGGCTGGCCACAAAACTAGGGCTGGCCAAGCAGTGAATTTTTGGAGTTTGATGATATATGTATAAAGGAAAATGTCTGAAGAAAATAATATATCAAGAAAATAAACTGGAAATGCGCTTTTTACATTGGGTTGAACAAACGGAACTGTTTTACTTAAATAAAGACACTACAATTTCACTTCTGACAAATTATATTCATTTTAAATTTGTAAAATTATTTATATAATATTTTGAATTGAAGAGTCTTCTAAGTAGAAAATAAATAATTATGGTAATATATTTTCAGTTTATAGATTTTCTTTACATATGTGCACCATCCCAAAAAATAAAAATATGAGAATTTCATTATTCACTGATAATATTAAGGTCTTTCTAAGAAGCTTTGGTTCAAAACTTCCCTTCAGAGATCCAATTCAGAAAACCCTGAGAACTATTACATCATAAATATATTATAACCTGTATAATCCATTATTATGTATTTCATAGAGAGAGATCTTCCTAAGACTGTTTGATGTGTTAACCAAAAAATTACTTATCTTCCCTCAGATCTTAAACTATTTCTGGGTTTCTTTGAAGCACTGTTGTTTTTCTGGCACCTTGGCCTAAAACAAAAAAGGTCAGCAAAGGAGCCTAAGATACTGAAAACCAACCAACTTGTTTTCTGGGAAAGGAGCAGTTTCAGGTGTTCCTGTGTATCAACAGAAACCACTTCTTTTCTGTTCTAATGTTTCAGTGACTGTGATAATAAAGATGAAGGGATGGGCTCTAGTATTGGCAAACAGAGATTAGGGCAGGTCAAACAGACATACCAATACATTTCCCTTTTCTTGATTCAAGACACACGGTGCAAAAATCTCTCTGTTTTCCCAATGTGTCTGAATTTGTATGGATATATTTAGAGTTTTATGTGGCATGGCTTCTTCTGCAGGCAGGCTCCTGTATTATGCATCAGATCCATTCTTTGTACTGTTTTATGGCGTGTAATTTTCCCTTACAGTACAAGTCAGATTGCAACAGTGATATATTTAATAAAAAATTAGATACACTTCTACTGCCTCACTTTTTTTTCTTCCCTTCATCCATTATACTGACCACATCAAGTCAGTGTTTAAAATAAAATTACTCAAATCACTGATGAATAAGTAAGATACTCGGCATGCTTCAGCTTCTGTCTCAGCCATGAAGGATAAAGATGTTTTGTAAAGAGCTAATACCTGCCACACTCCTGAGTTATGGGTCACTAAAGAAGCTGAACACTCACCTGAGGGATAAAGCTATCCCTCACCTAATATATTTTCCAGAAGTGCAATGTGCCCATAATTTCTGGATGTCTGTAAACTCACGAGTTGTTACTACTGCTCTAGTTTGGTTCAGGGCTTCTGCCCAAACCCATGTTTTGTGAAATCTCCTTCCCTTTCACCTCTTGCAATTAATGTACAGGTCAAAAGGTTAATCAAAAAAATAAGCCAGCAAAATACATGCCCCGTTTAACCCTATAAAACCAGTGCTTTCAAGTCACTTTTTTTCAGGAGAGGAGTGAAAATGGACACCTCCTGTCATGGTCTGAAGATCAAAACCTTTGGGATAGTGGAGATCCAAGCCTGGGAGTGCAGGTGCTGAAATGTGTTGTCTCACAAGTATTGAACCCTATTGCCAGCACCTTCTACCCACTACTGCCACTTTTTTCCAGTTTCAATTCACTGTGCAGTAAAACAGGCTTGAAGTTTACATATAATCAAATTCCTGTGTAAGACTAATGTGCAGTATCAAAATAGTTGTAATCCTTTGCTCATCAAGAGCTGCCTTCTGTCTCAGTGTTGATCTGTGTTATTAATTCCATAACTTCTTCAATAAATTCCAGTCATGGAGCAAATCCCTCATGTGCCTTCATTTCTAACCCAGAGTGGACACCCATCAGAGGTAGTCTGGGTAAAGAACTCACTGAGGCACAAGAGCTGGGTGTGACCCAAACCAGCCTAATAGCTGGGCTTGTGTTGATAGTTGATTGCACCATGCAGTATTCAGAAGTTACTTTCAATCTAAATTATCTTATGAATTTATTATCGATATTCTATGGTTTACATTAAGATGATAGCACACACTTACATTTTAGTGTGTTGGATTTTTTGTTCAACAGCAACTACAAAACTTCTTCTTGGGTAGGAAGTTATTACAAAAAGCTCTGAGGCAGGAACTGGAGAACTGCTGGAGAAAAGATTAAGAAAGTCCCAAAGGACACGAGACCAGAAACCATGAGAGGTTCACTAAAGCTAAGAAAGTAGCAGGGGCACAGAGCTGAAAGAAGCTTGATGTCTTTTCTAGGCTGGAGGATTTGGAATGTCTTACAGAACATGACAGCCTGCTCTTAAGTAGCACCATAACAATAGGAAAGGCTGCTCAGATGGGTTTGGGAATTACCCAATGCAGTGATGCTGTGGAGACATGGATGGATCATCATATGATAATGAATATGCAGCTACATCTACCCTGGGAAGTAAAAAAGTGCTAATCTGTGAACATGGGGAAATTGTCTTGGTTATTCCTGTTAAAATGGGAGTTTGGTGCCTGTTCTGGTTTTGGCGCATGCAACTGATCTTCTTCTAAACCATTCCATTTGGGAATTAACACAATAAAGTGCCTTTTTTTCAGTGGGTACATGTATGTGATCATCTTCTTTTGGAGGTTAAAAGAAACTAATAAATTATGTGGGTAAGAGGCAGCAAATCTGTCCTGGCACTGGTTAACCTGCATTTAACTTGTCATTAAAGCACCCAAAAAGTTTAATTGAGTCTCAGAGAGGAACATGGACTGAGATCCAGAAAGGGAAAAGGGATCTGATTTCAGTGCCTGCTTTTTCCATCTTTCATCTTTTAGAAAGTACTTATGCAATTGCATAAAGAGACAGCTGTGCCCCAATAGGAATCATTTTTTAACTCCTTTTCCAGCTGCTACCTGGATCACTGATCCTCAGAATGGATGGTATGGGGAGCTCAAATAGAACATTTTACCTTCACTGCAGTGACCAAAGGGAATATTTCCAGGTTGTAGGAGCTGATATCAAGGGAAATTTTCCCTACTCAGATGTAAAATATAAAGGAAGAGGAGGAAAGTTAGGCAACTGGTTCAAGTAATTAATCTTAGACTACAAACCAGGGAGGAAGATGTCTGGGTACCTCCAGAAGTGATACCTCTTCTGGCCTTCAGTTCCTGGTCCAGAAGCATGAAGTCTCCATTGTCCCATCCTATGGCTGTCAGCAGGTGTCCAATGTCATTCAGACAGGTATTGACCACATATAAAACCATAATTACTCTCTCCATATATTATTTCTTTTTTCAAAAGTGAGATGAATGAATCTCACAATCTCTGGATTTGATGAGTGGGCTTTGTTTTAACTCTCCATGGGTGCCAGTAGAAGACAACCATGTAGGGAATCTTTTCAGCTCTCAGGAATATGAACTTCATCAGAATCTGGGAAGCTGAAACCTATAAAACATCTGGGACAATGAAATCAGGTAATTTGAATTATTCTGCTTTGCTTTTATCAAATTCTTCAGGTAGTCTGCAATGGACTGGAATAAAATTGGACACTGTTTTTTAAATGGAGCCAGAACTTCCAGCCAATCCATTTAGACAGATCAGAGGCAGACCAGTGAAGTCAGAAAAGTGGCAGACTTAATCTGGAGTTGAGTCCTAAGCCCTCAGGAAAGAAGAGGACTTCAGAAAACCTGTGCTGTGTAGGATTGTTGTCGTCATGGGATTTCACAAAGTTCAAGAAGACCAGCACAGATGTATCTTCATTAAGGACTGGCTTTAAGGAGAAAAAGGTCTGGGATTAAGAGGTCCATAGCAGGGTAAGGTGCATTCCTTGTCACCCCATGGGACACGGCTGCTCTTGTGGCAAGTGTTTCCCAGTCCCTGGCTCGTGTCTATAGGAGACTGCTCTGCCCTATTTACATGTTCTGGGCTCTTCCTGCTGCCTGAGGGTGTGGGGCAAAGGGCCAGCTGGAATCCAGGGTGGCATTGCCTTCACCATCGAATGTGGTCATATCTATATTGCTCCCCAGGAACCAGTAGGGCAGAGGCTTTTCCCTGAATGATGCTGGCATGTTGGGCATCGCTCCTGACATGCAGCAACTCTTCCTCCCACAGAAACGGTGCCAACACCTCCAGACCACCTCCCAACAGGACTCTGCTTTTCCCAGGAATGGAGACAAGGTGCTGTGAAGAGCTCATGCCTGGCAGGAGCTCATAGCTGAAAGCCATCCCTTTGAGCCACCAAACTGCAGCAGGAGTTTCATCACAAAGCTCTCTCCAGAGCCAGCAATTTGTGACAATATCAGAGCAGAGCTGTTATCAGCTGCCTGTAACTCTTGCACACCAGGCTTGCCCAGGTGCATCCCCCCCAGCTAAGGTGTGGGACCCTGCTGAATACCAGATCCCTTTGTTGCACATTAGTGTTGGCTGAGCTGTCACCAGAGGTACCTGTGCATATGCAGAACACAGAGATTAATCCGATTAAACCTCCACTGACTTTTCCACATTCCTCGTGGGGCAGCAGCCCCTGTCTCTTCTCAGGTAGGTGTTAGAGCATGGGGAAGGTTAATCAAATGGTGTTTCTGGCGTGGAAACCCATCAGAAAGCATGACATAATGAGAGGGAGAGTAGGAGGGAGTGATTAGCTAAGCTTTAACCCACCATAAGTGCCTGATCCTTGACCTTTTGGTGTCAGTTTTAATTGTAAGGATGGACTTTAAAAAAAAATAGAAGTCATAAAGGTTAAATTATTGCATTCCCTGACCCCAGGTTTACAAATAATACAGGTTTCAGATTTTTTTCTGACATCTGAAGACCACTAAAGAATTTGTATGATTTATACAATGAAAGCTAATATGAATAACAGCTTTAGTGACAAAAAATATATGTATCTGGGAATTAAAACTAACAAATATGTTCAGATTGAAATTGATGTAGTCACATAATGACACAGATGGTAAATTTTACTGATATATATTTTTCCCTGGTGTAGAACACACAGTGGCAATCCAGCATGACAGATTGTATCCAAGGCTAAAACTGTGTCAGACACACAGTAATCAGAAGATGCTATCATATAATTTGCACTGGGGCCAGCCTCAATCTTGTAAGTGTTCTTTGTTCAGCTGCACTGAGTTGTTTTTCAGCTGGGTTTCCCTTCTGTAAAATAATTATTGTAGGTTTTTTTTGTATTAAGCTGTTTTTTTCAAGCAATGATATCCCTAATATTTAGCTATTAATATTATTGTTGCTAGTATGTAATGCATAATAGTACTAATTATTATTAATACTACTGATACCATAGAGTGGATGACTTCAGCCTGTTCTGCAGCCAGATCTGAGGTTAAATACAAAGATTTAAGTCAACACTGAATGTGCAGAGCTAGATATGAGATTAATTTCTGTTCAGCCATTCAGGCTAAATTAGACTCTCTAATTAGGATCCTGTTATTGAAAAGGTAAAAGAAATGTTTCTCCAGAGACATTTTTACCTTATCCCTTTCAGAAATTTATTTTAGGGTAGGCAAACAACATTGTGAGGCTGTTCAGCTCATCTCCAAAAGATTGACTCAAGTAAAATTCCTAAAATTGTAATTGCTAAAGTTAGAAAGGATTAATGCCTTCTGTGGCAATTAATACCTTCTGTTTTCACACACTACTCATACCCATATCTGGAATTTATGGATATGTAGGAATTTGTACCAACAGTTGTCATTCTGCAAAACCTTATATGTGGTTTTTAATTCATGTGGTGTGTGAATGATCCTTCCAAAGCTAAATTCTTCTCAGTGGGTCTCAAAAAACACAGAACTAGACATTTTCCCCATTAAATCTTCGCATCTTGAGTTCACGTTTACTATATGCCCTTTCTTTTCCCAATGTTTTAAGGGAAGCATGAGAAAGAACTGGTGATGAAGGGACTTTCTCACATTATAAAAGCCTTCAAAAATAATTTTATTTAAGCTATACAGACGTTTTCCTTTTGTGGTCTGTGTATGATGAGCAAAGATTCAGAAAATGCCACATACAAGTGGTTTTCTGGAAAAATTCCAGGGATGGCTGCTCCACTATTTCCATGGGCAGCCTGGTGAGTTTTCAAGGATCTATAGGTATTTTGGAATGCTGAATCTCAGAATGATTTGGGTTGGAGGGGACCTTAAAGCCCACCCAGTTCCAACCCCCTGCCCTGGGAAGAGACACCTTCCACTATCCCAGGTTGCCCCAAGCCCTGTCCAACCTGGCCTTGAACAATTCCAGGGATGGGGACTCCACAATCTCTCTGGACAAAGCTGACTCCTTTATTGCTCAAGGAGTGCTGTAAAGAGAGTTGTAAAATTAAAAACCTGATTAAACACAGTGACAAAATTAGTGTGATTTTAGGAACTAGATAAAAAGGCCAAAAATTTTGCAGATGGACAGGACTTACTTATAGAGGGCTGAGGGCTCTATGATTTAGCAGAAAATGCTACCCAAAATCCCTGGAGTAGGGTCTAGGTGATTTCACACTGTAAACAACAACAAAATGCATATCAATGATCATAACTAGCTATCAAATCAACTCACCCAGGAATAGAGGGGACTGTGTATTGCTTGAAGTGCTTAAATCAGAACAATTTGCAGATTGAAAGGTACAGTATAACTCAGAAAATTTATGAGCCAGGATTAAGAATTTTATAATAAAATTATAATGTCTTTAGGACAGATGATTTTAATGGTCCCTTCTGGCCTTAAAAATCTAAGAATATATGAAACTATTTATTTGTTTATTTCCAGAACACCTCCAGGAGGGGAGATATGAAGATACCAAAGACATGTTTGTGTAATGGCTTAAAAACAGAGATATGCTGATTTAATCCTGTACTTGTATATGATTGCTATAAATTAGCAGTGGGAAGTAGCAGCATTTATTATTAACAGTAATAGTAAAATAATAATGATAACATATTTTGCTTCTAATAGCTATCTGTCCTATCCCATTCTCTTCTCCTACTTTTCCTGTGAGTGCAAGAGTTTCTTGGAACACCTGAATCTTTTAATTTGGCTGTGTTTTAATGTTTTTTCCAGTCAAATATGACAAACCAAGAGACTCAAACCCTCCACTTCAAATGCTGCCCATTTTTCCATCATTCTCTTAAGCATCCTTTTAGTGAGAGGCAGTTTGCTCAAGGAAGTATTTCAGTCCTGGTGTTTAAATACTTGTGATATATATTTACATTTATAAATACACTTCAAAAATGTTTTCAAATTGATGTATATTTGGATGCATTTGTATGTGAGAGCTTGAATTTCTTAAAATTACTCTTTCTTTCTGTCTCTCTGTTTGTATGTACAGAGTTGGAAGACAGACTCTTCATGGTCTTGAGCACTTGAAGCAATGTTAAACTTTGTGATTGCAAAGCCTATTAAAGGGCAAGACAGTTTAGCCAGAACCTAGAGCTGTGCTCATCTAGCCATAAAAATACTTGTGATTTCATGTAGGTTGATGGAGGATGTCCAAAGGAAGTATTATTCTTTATAAAGCCACTGGCTGATGCAGTGAACACAACTTCCCACAGCATCTTTGTGGCTGTTCAGTTCTTCTAGTCAGGCCCCACATACAGGAAAAGTTAAATTAATCCAAGTCCAGAGTGATGCCATCCTGGAAGTCTTCAAGGCCAGGCTGGATGGGGCTTGGAATAACCTGGTCCAGTGTAAGGTGTCCCTGCCCATGGCAGAAGGACATAGAATAATTTTAAGGTCCCTTCCAACAAAAATAATTTCATGATTCCATGGTCTTCTCTCCCCTACTCCAGCATGTGCAGAGCTGCTCTCTCTTCTTAAACTGAGAAAAGGTTGAATAAATGTTGTTAAAAATTCATATGTTTCTTGTCTTGGATTAGTTTTCAGTCAGACAGTGCAGTCCCACATTTGGATTACCTGAGTCAAGGTGGATGGGAAAATGTGACTGGCAGATCCGAACAGACCCACACAAGCCCATGTTCCAGGAATATCTACATTCATGAAGAGGCAGAACCATTCCATTCTGTAGTATTCTGAAGACACATGACAAAACACTGCTTGTACTGATGCCTTGCCACAAAAAAAAAAAAAAAAAAAAAAAAAAAAAAAAAAAAAAAAAAATTTACTGATGCAAATCCCTCTTTCCTGTTAACCAGGTACAGAGGGTGCTCAAAACTATAGCAGCTGTGCTAAGTGGATCAGTAGAAGTGAAAAGGGGCAAAGACTGATGCCTGTACTCAGCTGATGATGGATTTCTCTGGCATAGATATAACCAGGCTGGCTTAGGCTGCCATGGAGATGCAGGCTCAGCTCATGCTGGTGTCCATCAGACTGCAGGCACCAGCTGGCTCATGTAAGGACAGTTTAAAACGCAAGTTTGCAGCTGTCTGCACCTTTCCATGCAGGTGTTAAATCTTTCCCCACCTGCATGTGCCTGAGGGAGGTCAAGTCATAGTTCATGGTGGAGCACAGGTGCTCAGGCTCTCCTGGTTCCTGCTGGCTTAACTTCCAAACATTCAGCTCCAGATGTCATAATCATGGAATCATAGAATGGTTTGGGTGGGAAGAGACCTTAAAAATCACCCTGTTCCAACCTCCTGCCATGGGCAGGAACCCTTTCCACTATCCCAGGTTGCTCCAAGCCTCATCTGACCTGGCCTTGGACACTTCCAGGGATGGGGCAGCCACAGCTTCCATGGGCAGCTCATGCCAGGTCCTCACCACCCTCACAGGGAAGAATTTATTCCTAATATCCAGTTTAAGCCTACTCTGTCTTTTTGAAGCCATTCCCCTTGTCCTGTCACACCAGGGCCTTATAAATAGTGTCCCTCCATACTTCCTGTAGGTTTCCTTCAGGTACTGGAAAGTTGCAAATATAAGGATTCATAAAGATGTAGAACAGGTTTTTAAAAGAGTGGGCACCAATATTGTGAATTACAAGGAAAAAAAAAAAGAATCAAAAAATAAATCAGTAGTCAACAATGTAAATCTTGCCTGTAAGAAGCAACTGCTCACCCATGTTCAAGCAGTGACTTCCACAAGCTGGTGGCAAGGGGGAGAGGCTGTGGCTGGAATTGCTTAGGAAATGTCACATGCTTCCCCCTGATGAATGTACACATATGTGTGTGTGTGTGTGTGTGTGTGTGTGTGTGTGTATGCCTGTGTTTAGCATCACAAAATCCTTGAGGTTGAAGAAAAAGCTTTTAAGATCATCAGGTCCAGCCGTGGATTTGTGCATATCTGCATGGGCTTCGTGCCAATAAACAAACCAGCACCATGGCACAGAGGTAAACTCTGGAATCTGACAGGCTTTGGGACTACTCAGATGGTCCATGGCACGTTGCCAATCCATGGTAGCCTGTGCTGTCCCAGACAATTCCCAGGCACAGCTCAGGAGCCAGCATGCACCAGGCACTGTCCCTGGTAGGCAGGTTGGAATTGGCTCTTTTATTTTGGAGGAGAGGTTGTTTAATACTAAGGAAATGTCTGGGTTGTGCCAGCTGGCCTCAGGGATGGAGAGCTGATCCTGACACTTCCTTAGCTGACGAGCAGAGATGTAGCCAAAATGTCTGGCAGGAGATTTGTCTTGGTCTCCCTTCTGCAGGCTTGCCTGGCAGTTAACACACAAGTTCCTTTCTCCTCTGCTGTGGCTCAGCAGTGAGGAACAAAAACACTGAATTTTGTTGATCCAAGGATGAGGAGAGGTCTGTGCCTTCATCATGACGGGAAGAAATGAAGTGAAGGGGCCAATCTGAGACAGAGAGCTTGAAAAGAAAACCCATTAGCATCCGCTAACTATAGTCCTGTTCCTAATATGGCCCAAGATTGTCTGTCTACAGAGAGGTGTTCTTGAGGATTTGGCTTCATCTTTTTTCTGCCCATGGCCACCTGAATGAGAGACCGATTTCAGACGGGAAAAATGATGGAAAGGGGTGGAGGGAAGAAATTTCCTTTCAGGTTTTCTTCTCTCTTTAATTAAATACAGACTTCTGTTTCTTCAAGTTCGAGATATAGTATCCATTTAAAAATAATAATAATTAAAGATTCTACTTATCATTTTATCTCACAGAAGGCTCACAAGGAGTTGTTCTATAGCCTGAGGCTAAAGCTAGCCCAGATATTAGCTCAACCAAACAGGGCTGTCATTGCAAGCCAGTCTGCACCCCTGCGATGTTCAAAAAAGAAGTTAAATTAATGCCAAGAGATGAACACTAGGAAAGCATCTGAACTGTACAGAAAAACAGGGATTGAGGAGGAAGACAGGGACAAATACCAGTATTTAGTCATCTGCTAAGGTGGACTTGGATTATGGGCTCTGAGGGAAAGAGCTCAGTGGTTTATCCAGCTTTCCTACAGTACCTGCTTACATCACCCTGACTCCCCAGGTACCAGGAAGAAGAAGGTCTTGTATTCAAAACATTGTTTATAAATGTCCTTTAGCTATTGCATCTGGCTTTCCTCTCTGGCTCTACAGGGAAATAGAACCTGGCTGCCTGAATAATGGGTGAAATTAATTCTTCTTTTCGGGCACACGCTCGGCAGCAATTATCCAAGTTCATTTCAGGCAGCACGGAAAGCTGCTTTGTGCAGCCCAGGTAGTGGGTTTGTAAGCAGCCAGGAGGGGAGCAGGGAGGCCTGTTGCTGAGGGGAAGCGTCACCAAGCAGCCTGGCAGCAGCAGAGCTGTCACTGCTGTGCCTTGCCATGGACCCTGCAGCTCCAAGGGGCAGAGGCACCACAATATGTCAGGGGCATTGCTGAGTTTCAGCTCAGTGGAGGGGACAGCACACACACACCTGGGGACTGGGGAACATCTGCTGGAAGAAGTCACTTGAAAAATAACCTTGCAATGGCTTGGGAGAAACATCTGCACAGCAAATGCCATGCTACCAGTAGTGGAGGGATGGAAAGGAAGAAGTTAGGGAAAGCATAAAGAACCATCTTGTGTCAATAATTCAGGGAGCTGGTGACAGCACAGGGGGAATTTAGGTCAGCACAAACTTCTTTGGCTCTACAGCTTTTGTGCACAGGAGCTGGTGCAGCAGCTGTCTAACTGAAATGTGCAGCAATTTTACACTGACCAAAGTAAACATCAGGGAGTCAAACTTTCCCCCTTTTCCCCATTCTCCACACTGAAACTCCTTCTCTGTTTTGTTGTTTATTTCTTACAGGAGTTTGCTCACATGTGTTTCCTACTCTGTACAGAAACAGCAGGTATATGGGAAGGATATGAGTATTTTAGACCAGATGAATTTTGTATCTTTCTAAGAGAAGAGGAATCTAAGACACAGGACAATATATTTTGTCCAGAACAAAACTTGCTGATATATATAATACAGAAAAAAATCCCAAACCTCACATGCCTTCACATTAACTCTTATTTTATCCATTATTTTGAACAACAGTGTCATTCAGGCAGCGCAAAGATTCAAATGAAACATCTTCTGACAAGATGCATTCCTCTGGGTGAAATCCCACAGGCTACATATTTGGAAAAGTCAAATTAGGTGGTTAATGTTGGTTGCATGTGCCTGCAGATTTGAAGAGCAGGAAACACAGGAAACAATTTCATCCATCTGAATTAGTAGAAGTCAAAATCACAGCAGGGAATGTGTTAGCAGTTTAGCAGTGCCTATGATTGAGAGTCAGAAATGTAACCTGGACTTGTTTAATTCAGTTTAATGACAGCCAGAGCATCCTAAAGAGTTATATTGGCATCCAGCTGTAGTTAAAGTTACGACAGGAGCTGGTTCCTTTCTGCTCACTTTCCACATCCAGCTGGTGTGGGCTCAAAGCTGACACAGGCCCAAGTACAAGCAGGGGAAGAGGGAGATCAGTGGGACAGCATTTCAAATTTGCAAGATTATTTTTTGCCTGTTGGCCTCTGCTCTTGCAGACACACATTATGAAAAGGCTGGGAGAGACAACATACAATATTTCAGCCACAGAGAAGGCAGAAGCATTTTCCTGAAATGTGAAATGGGAAGGCTCAGGGAAGTGAACTCGCGAGAAGAGTTTGAATCACAAGGGTTAAATGGTACAGATCTAAGGAGTATAAAAATTAAATTATCTTTAAAGTCCTTTCCAACTCAAACCATTCTATGATTCTAAATGATATCAAGGAAGGAGAACAGGTGTGAAGTATGCTGAGTATTAGAAAAGTGGAAGAGAAATCAAATGCAATTTGGGCAATATGGGTTTGGAGGTAAAACCAACAAAACAAAAACAACCAAGAACAAAAACAACAATAAACAAACAAAAAACCCCTGAACCAAACTGAACAATTACTCTGGATTTTGTGTCTTTTATTCAGATGTTAACTCATGGAAGGTGTTGGAGAAAAAACCCGGGATTATATGAAGTTTTCATTAATTTTTTTAGAGATACATTTCTTGAAGACAGCAGAACAACTATCCCATTCACCTGAATTCTTTCCTGATTAAATTTTTGATTGTTTTCTAGATGGACAATGGGAAAGATGGGAGAGGGGCAAAGGAAAAGATTGAGAGACTAGGAGAAGGAGACTGAGTAATCTCCATTAACTGCACATGAATTCTGAGATCATGGGGTTTCTACAAGTGAACAGATGCAATATAGTTAAAGAGAGATCTTTAACCTTCAGAGCGAGAACCTGCATTAAGTGAAGTGGAAAGACAGGACAGAAGGAATAAATCTAAATTAACAGGCTTCAGAGGACTTGTGTCACTCATCACAGTGCTGTGAGAAGGAGACTGAAGTCAAGAAGTCAAAAGCCTTAGGCAGGTATTTACTAATTTTATGTCTCCTTATCTTCCTTTCTTCTTTCATGATCAGCTCATTATGGCTGCATGAATCGGCTCACCAAGTTATTAGCACCAAAAATGTATTTGTAAAAGGAAAATTTTGGTTATGCTGCATACTTGGGGTCTTACTATTTGAAATATTCAAAATATTGAAATGACAGTGTCATGATGAACTTCTTTAGTTCATTGTTCTCATGGGAACTACTTCATGACAGTATGGGAACACTTAATTTCATTTGATATAACTCGTGAAGTAGGAGGCAATATTCGCTTTGTGTTATTAAAGGAATAGGACTCAAATTGGTGAGTTCCTTATCTTTGTGGCTGTCAGCAAAGCACAGCTTATGTATGTCTCTGTTCTTCTACCAGAACTTTGTTAACTCCTTGTCAATATAACTTTCCTTGTCCCATTGTTTCTCACTTTTTACTCATGAGCCAACTTCAGATTCTACGCACTTTCTTTAAAGTAGTCCATTTTTTCATTTGTATTTCTATACATTTTCTACTTTCCATGAGACAGGAAAACCAGAATTTAATCACATTTAGCCATCCCTGGAGCTACACCTTATTTCACAGAATCACAGGCTCGCAGAATGTTTGAGTCAGAAGAACCCTTAAAGCTCATCTTGTTCCAAGCTCTGCCATGAGCAGGGACACCTCCCACTATCCCAGGGTGCTCCAAGCCCTGTCCAGCCTGGCCTTGAGCACTACCAGGGATGTGGACACCCCTCGTGCTGTTTGTCACTCTTTGTGCTCAAAAGGAGTGTCACAAAATTAAAGATGTCACAGGACCACAGAAACAGCATTTGGGATACTGTAATTTCTCAGCCAAATGCTGGTCCAAATTAATGTTTAGAGCGCTGTAGACACAATGGAGCTGTGTCAGTAAAGGTTTAGGATGGGTGTTCAGAAGGTTTTCTTCACCCACAGAGTGCTTTGGCACTGAACAGGCTCCCCAGAGGAGTGGTCACAGCCTGCCAGAGATTAAGAAATATTTGGACAAAGCTCTCAGGCACATGGTAGCATTGTTGGGATGTCCTGTGCAGGGCCAGGAGCTGGATTTTAATGATCCTGGTGGGTCTCTTACAACTTAGAATATTCTCTGACTCTCTGATGCAATTTAAATGAGAGGGGAAAGCATCCTTGATACAGAATATGAGGAAAATATAAAAATACAAAAATAAGAATTTGGGTTTGGTCTGGCCTCCTTGATAAACCAAATGGACATCTTTCCACTTTGATAGATTTCACACGGTTTGCATAAATGAAAGGATCTGGGCCTTTTGAAATGAAAAGGAGATTTCTGCTGCATGCCAGCATGCTGCTGATGAGGGCTCATCCAAAATGCACCATGACCACGTCTCGCCCTCTGTTCCTCTGTAACACGTGTAGCAACCTGTGTCTGCACCACAGGAAAAGCTGTTTGAACAGATCGTCCTGGGGACTCAACACCGAACGCGGCACCGCGCTCGAGAGCCTGTGTAGTGCTTTGTGTTTGTGGCTCTGTTTATCATACTACAAGTCTTGATTATTCTAATGGCACTGGAACTCTTCAGAAACACATTGTTCATACCCCCAAGGAGTTTGCTGCGCACACAAACATTCTCAATCTACTGTATAAACAAATGTGTTATTCAGCAGACAGCGTCGGTTCTGCTGCTGATAACTGGGAAAGGGGATGACAACAGCACAGAGGATATTACCTCCACCTCTAAGTAGTTTGTACAGTTTGTTAGGATTCAGTCTCCATCATTTCAGTGGGATCTGGAGCTCTTATTGCTGTTTGCTTTGGGTTCCTCACTGTATTTTCTCTTGAGTGTTGTAAAACTTCATTTTTTTTTTCATGATCTACAGCTTTCTCACAAGGGGGAGAGGAGGGGCAAGCACAATCTCCCTCTGGTTCCCAGTGGCAGGACCCAGGGAAGTGGCCTGAAGTTCTATCAGGGGACATTTAGGTTGAATATTAGGAAAAAGATTCTTCAGCCAGAGGGTGGTGGGCACTGGAACAGCTCCCCAGGAAATGGTCACAGCACAAAGCCTGACACATTTCCAGAAGAATTTCTGGAACATTTCGGGCACATGGTGGGATGCTAGAGGTTGCTCTGTGCAGGACCAGGATTTCAACTCGATGAACCTGTGGGTCCCTTCCAAATCAGGTTAACCTATTATTTTATGATTTTTTCTTATTTGAGCAAGCACCTGCTCACATCTTTGATAAAAAGAGCAAGTTATGAGACCCACACTTTAGGAATGCATTAAACACAGAAGTTCTCTCTTAAAAGCACCCAAGATGCAAGAAGATAAGATCTGTCAGATAGTGGAAATGTTTTTTTCACTGGAATTGTGGTGGTGTTGACCTTCTCTGCTCCAGTTACCCTCTGCTGATTCCCAGAGGTCTTTTGTTAGCTTTTAGAAATAGGCCTTCTATTTCTAGACTTCTCAGATGCTTGAAGTGTTTCAATGTTGAATCCCATGTGATGTGAATGAATGTGTGGGGAGAGGGGAGAATGAAAGGGATAAAAAGGAAAGGAAGTAGAGAAGATAGATTCTCCAGTCATTTGTACAATATTACACAAGGATGACTGAAATGATTCAAAATGAAATCACTGAATTTGATAGGCTAATTATGGTTGAAAATATGTTTGAATTTGCATTCTAGCCTATAGAATTGGGAGCCAGTGGAGATTTTCAAAGGCTTTTGGGGGCTGAAATCAATTTGACTTAGCAATTTCATATTGGTTTGTAGTTTCTCACCATTCTCAGTGCAGTGTGAACATCTCTCTATCAATCTGAATTTTTTTTGGGAATACCAAGGTTACATCTCATTTTTTCCTTTGAATGAAGTGGGTAGAATTTGAGGTCACCCATAAACCAATCAAAATTACAATTTCTTACAAGGAAGTAGAAAACCCATTCCTGTTTATCCATCAGGAAATGTCACTCTGTTCAACAATAGTGACTAAGAGCTTCAACACTGCTCAGTTGTTTCAAGGAAATCCAGTCTGCACCCACAAACACAGATTCTCATCATTCCATCTTAACTGTTTTGTGGATACTCCACAACAGACTAAACTGATTTCAGAGATTCATGTTTTGAGTCCTTAGTTCTGATGTTTTTGATGTGTTATTCCTATTTTTTCCTCCAATATTATATTCTTTACATATACACCTGTCTTCTAAATGAAGAGATGTAACAAAGCAAAGTGTGAACAAAAAGGGCAGCATATAAATATAGGATTGTCATTACTTGCTCTTTCCTGCCTTCTTTGGCTCACACAGACAACAATTCTACCAGGAAAGGTTTATAAATGTGGAAGAAAAATAGAGAAGTAAAGCAAGTTGTTCAACTTGTACCGCTTCTTTTCTCATTGCAGCTTCAAGTCACTGGTGTCAGGAAGGTCTTTCTGATTGCTTAGTTAGTATTTTTATTGCCTATTTCATTTTGTCTTTATGTGTGCATGCCAAGCTTCATATTAACATTTAATATGTCTCTGGACTTGTGGTTTGGATTTGTGAGAGAAATTTGTCCCACCATGGCAAGATGACCTAGGTATTGATTCCTCTGTGAATGCCATCAGCAGCGAAGCCTTCTCAGAATTTTAGGCAGAAAAGACAAGAGCTGAGATCAGGCCAAAGCTGGAGGGAAATGTGGAGTTGGGGCAGACCATGGGAAAAGTCCTCAGATGCAAACTGGTCCTGAGCAAAGGCGAGCAGGAGCAGAGAGGGCCTGGTTCTCAGCAGAGGTCCTGCCTTGCCAGGGCCCTGGCAATGAGACAATCGTGGTTCTGGCCATTCCATGGCCTGAAGCAGTCTGCACTCCTGGCCCCCATCTGCCTGGATCAGGGCTGGTGCTCATCATGGGAAAACGAATACACAAAATTCACCCCAATTTACTATCACTCCCTGTTCTCTGGCAATGCCAGGATTCCAGCACTGATGCAGCTGATGGCCTCTGAGCCCTGCTCAGTGCTTGGACTCCGATAGGCTGAACAGAGCAACTCTGCACAGAAATGTCCATAATGAAGTTTAGAGGTGGGGTAAGAGCAATCCTTCGCTGACAGGAGAATGATCACATAAAAAATTAAAATTTCAAAATATTCAAAAGTGACATACAAAAAAAGGATTCTTAGAAGTCTCTGAGATAGATTCCAGGAAGAAAGGGACTACAGGGCCATATTTTAATGCTCAACCAGTGCTCACTTTGTCCTTCATTCATTGTCTTTTCCTTTAGACCGAGATTCAAATGAATAAATTTATATTTTCATCATGAGTATATTAACAGCTTTACACTGTCTTTGCCTGGCTAGCTAAAACCACTGTCTTTTTATTACACTCTCATAAATTTGAAGGCCAGAAGAACCATTATTTCACTATAGTTTGGGTTTTCCCCTCCTGCAAGGGACAGGATTTAAGCAGTGATCCCTCTATCAGGCCTCTAACTCGTGGCTGAACTAGGGAGTCTCTTTAGGAAAGACATCTAATCCTGATTTAAAGACTTCTTTAAAGACTACTTAACAACTCATCAAGCTTGTCTGAGGTTTCTTTGGTTTATAGAAGTAATGAAGTGAATCCCCCATCCTCCCCTCCTGGAGATACTTCTTAATGGAAAGTAAAAATGCCACAATTACAACACACCATGTGTGGGACATAAAACCTCACTCTCACTCCAGTGTCTGTATCGTATTTAATAAAGTACCAGCAGAGCAACAATAATGTACGCTGGGAATCAGGCATCATAAATAAAAGGAGAAAAATGTAATAATGGATAGTTGGAGAAAAATATGAAAGCAGCTGTAAGAACTGAAACAGACAAGGGAAAAAGAAAAAAAAATAGAAAAAAGAATAAAAATCCCTCACAGCCAGGCATGGAAATAATGTATTTTAAAGTGGGTGCACTTTTGGAAGATTCTTCCTGAAGAGAGGAACAGATACACAGGCAAGCATGTACACACACACACACTTGCCAGATCTTACCAGATGATGTAGTTGAGGCTGGCTGAACTTAATTAACTTGGATGAGTGCTTTTAGATTTTAACCTTCCTTGTTTATTTGCTTTCACTGTGCAGCAGTAAAGACTTTCAGACATGAAGGGAAGGAAGAAAAGGAGGGGTGAAATGACTCTTGAAGAAAACAATAAGCAGCTCTGTTTGTCCTGTTGGTTTTTTTAAGGGTGCAGGATAACTGCTCAGTTTGTGTAAGCCAATACTGCTCTGATACTGGTTTACACCAGTATAAAAGCTTTTCCTTTCTGGATTTCAAAAATAATTAATAAATCCTCCACAACCTTGTCTTCATTGCTAGAAACATCACTACAGGGACCTGTTCTTTGGCAATGAATCAACCTGACTTGGTTTACCACTTCCATAGTTCTCCTAGCTCCCAAAATAAGCTGTTCACATCCAAATTCATACATGGGAATGGTCCCTGGCTCTTGCTACCTCTCAGAACATGTGTGGGAACTACTTTGTCTGGGCTAAGGCTTGGCTGTGAATGAAGAAATTTGGAAGAATGAGCTCCAAAGCCAAGTTCTGTGCCCTGACTCTGGCTCTAAGAATTCACAAATTTAGGCGTTGCCTAAGCTCTAGAAATAAAAATTTCTATACTGACTGTATGGGTCCTTCATGTCTGAGTAGACCAGGACCTTTAGCTCTACTAAATCATGGAAGCTTAAAATGTTTTGGTTTTGAATGGGCCTTTAGAGACAACAGAATCATAGAATCATAAAATCAAAATCAAAATAAAATGGATGGCTTTAGATTTGGGAGAGACTTTCCTTAGTCTCTGAAAAATTCAGGTTTTGACATAGTCTCCAGCAAGATCTGGAAAGCTGCCTCTAACACATCTTTTTCCCAAGTCTTTAAGCTTTTTGTTGCTCATTGCAGAGGATTTTAATGGGAGGGATCTTTCCAAGGAAGCTGATGGATTCTTCTTTTGTTTGTTGAAGTCTGGGGGTTTCTGCAGAGATAACAATCTGTATTTGGGAAAGAGAAAAATCCTTCTGGTTAATGGGAGGAGGATGTGTGGACAGAGCTTAACCCTGATGAAAATAATTGACGTCCAAGGTAGGAAGCCCAAGGTGCAGCTGAGGTGGATGCTGGTTCCCACCTGCTCCCAAGAGACTCCTACTGCTCCTCTCCTGCCTGTCAGAAACAGACCTGGGCTGGGCTGAATAGCAACAGTCTGGAAATGTCTGTCATAGAAAATTAAAACAGCAACAGGAAGCAACAGAGGGCTGCAAATGTTGGTCCATCTGTAATGTCAGACCTTTGTTCTGGCCTTTTGCTCCTGGCTGAGAACCTCAGCTTTCTGCTCCTACGCAAGGTGGGTTAGTCCATCACATGGAAAGGCCCTGGCAAATTTGCCATGGGGAGGGGGAGCTCACTCCTGACCTCCACGCTGGCAGTCAGTGTGGATGAGCAGGAATCAGCATGGGTGAGGATTCGGTGTTCAGTGGATGACTGACAGCCCTGGGTACAAATGCAGTACAGACCCAATGTGTGAAAATGCCCTTCTCTCACTCAGCACAGCAGCTCCTTGTGCCTTATTGCTGCCCCAGAATTCAGAAACAATAAGAAGCACCCAGAGGGGAGCCAGCCCCGCTGAAACACCATTCTTTTACTTTCAGGTCTAGTGTATACTGAAGTTCCTCACTACTACAGTGAAGGTTTTCAATGCAGGTAGGACAGCCCAAAAAGGAGCAGATGATCCCACCGGGCTTCTCAGGTGCTGCTGTCAAGGCAGTTGGTGTCAGGGACCACAATGTGAAATCCAGGTGCAGTGATTTCAATTTATACTCATGGGTGGGAGGGAAAGGGGAAGGAAGGGAATGCAGGTCTAAGTTAATTTGTTAATTCAATGGAGAAAAGGATAATGCCTCTGAAAACTTGGAAAACTTCAAGGTTTCTCAAGCTAACCATGGTGACTCAAGACAGTCTGGGGTGACTCCATAGGAAGCCAGTAGAAGTGAGGAGGTGCCAATTGTTCCTCAATATCCCAGAACTGTGAAACCATAGAATGGTTTGTCTTGAAAGGGACCTTAGAGCTCATCTCACCCTGTCATGGGCAGGGACACCTCCCTCTACATCAGGTCCCCCAAGCCCCATCCATCCTGGCTGTCAATACTGACTTCTTGGAAACATGTTTAATGTGAAAGACTGGTTACTTAAAACAAACTAAAGAAAAGAAAAAAGATTGTGATAAAAGTGTGTGTCTCTTTAGCACCACAACCTGGCACTTGGTAAACTCTTGTTGGTAAAAGACCAAAGCCCTGGGCCCACCTGAGCCTGAAGTTGTTTCAACCACCAGATCTCATACACAAGGTACTACCTGCTCTCTGAAGTGTTTTATTTTAAATCAATTCTTGGACAAGAAACAGAAACAGTGTCTGGGCTGAAGATGAAAACTCCAGTTGTCCACTGATGATCTTAAAGGTCCTTTCCAGCCCAAACCATTCTATTATTCTGAGATTCTTTTCAGCAAATGGTTTGTAACCCTATAGATATCCAGTGGTGGATATTGGACTCTCACAAAGTCTCTACTTATATTAACTATTTAATGGATCCAGGAAGAGAATTGCAATAAAATGTAATAAATTATTACTGATTCAATTGCTGCATTTTCAGGTCCAATGACTTACAAACCAGACACCTGACTCACCCCAGATCTATGTATAAAATTTTGCAGCACTGCACAGCACTAGGCCTCTTTTCCCAAAATACAGACTGATTTTTCTCTCATGAGGTTCTTGCAGGGTGGTATCAGCCAGCTGTCACTGGAGGATCAGATGATATTAATGGCAACTGGCATGTCTATTCAGCGAGCTGAGCTCATCCCTGCAAAATCAGATGGAGTTTATTTCAAACAAAAAAAGGAAATCAGGAGAAGCCAAGTGAAATAACAAAACTGCTGCAGACTTGAACAATCCAGCAATTCATCACCTCAGTGAGGTCCTTGTGAATGTGAGGAAACCACAGAACAAGGCTGGGTCTGCAAAAGGTTTTTTCATCTCTTGCACCAAGGAATTTATTGAAGCTCAGTCCTTGCCTTCCAAAGACCCAGGTCTGAGCATCTGAGCCTGTGACTGCAGCAGTGCAGTAACATCCTGGCTGGCAGGAATGTGGGGTCTGCGGCTTGTCAGTCAAAATTCATCCTGCATCCTGCTGGACTTGTTTTCCATGTGTGCCCCAGGATAGCAAGCACTGGCTCTACCACTCCCCCAAGGCCATGCATAGCTTAAAGTGTGTGAGTAGTCCCATGGATTTCAGTGGGACTGCAAATGTGTTTACACACCTTAGCAGTTCCCTCATTAGTGCACAAAAACCGTATTATATTTCTGTCAAAAGGCAATTTGAAGTTCACTTTTCAAATGCCAAAGGCCTGTGCATTTACCAAGAACAACATTTAGCTTTTCCAGCCTCTGCTCCTCAGGGCCAGAAAACTTGTACAAAGGAGAAAAATCACCTCAAATGGGCTTTTCTTGTACCACGAGGAGGAAAGCAAAAAATCATTAGATAAAAAGGTGGTCTACATTCATGGTTAAATATTGGATGTGTAATTTAAACGAGGGAGTCAAGTTGAATGCAAAGCAATTACCAGCACTTAATATTAGTCAGACTAATAAAGCAGCAATTAAACCTCATTATACAGCCATAAAATTGAAGTGTAATAGATTGATTGCACCAAATGTTCATACCAATGTATGATGGCATATCATAGGCAAGGTGAAGTGGTTAATTTAATAGCAGATCAAAATAATTCCCTGAGATAGATTTAACCTTGTTGCATTTCTTGGCTTCACATGACATCCGTGACAGTACAAACAAATAAATAAACACAATGAAAGAAGAGAAAAAAAAAAAAAAGCCTATAGACCAGCTTGCTCTATGGCAAATACTCTCTATTCCATAGTATAATATTCCTTCTCCCAAGAGATCCACAGTTATTTGAGATTCTTCTTGCCAGCAGCACAATTTGGATCTTGCACAGCAGTGGTGCTTCATTGTTCACTCCTTGAATTGAATATGAGGCACTGAAGGAAACCAACATGTAAATGTTTTGCTGCCTGTTTACAGCTGACATGGAATTCAGCACCTTGGAGTATATTAAGTCCAGTGATTAAAAGAAATTGCTGTTGGAAACCAAAAGGGTAAGCAGTGAGGGGACCATTAATAAAAATCTTCTAAATTCCTCTAAAATCACATCTGAGCACTTTTACTTTGGCAATAGCTTCAGATTTAATCATTATATTCAATCAGTACCCATGGATCCAGCATGTTAAGTTTACTGCTTTTTAAATAAATATTATTTATGTACGTTCATGTGATGAATGTATTTTTTTAAAGTTTAAAAATTGCTTGGTGATTATAAAACACCCTATTTGCTAAAGAAAGAAAATCTGTGCTTTGGTTCTTATGGATTTTCACAACCCATTAACCTTAGCTTCCATCTTTGCATTCCACAGCATCATTACTACACCAGAGTCATCATGCAGCAATGAAGATAAATGAATCAGCATATTTTCTCCTCAGCAACATTTTCCTTGGTCAAGAGTTGATCTTCCCACGTGGACCTCATGTTGGCAGCAGCTGAAGGGTTCACAAACTGCATATCTTCATGATTAATCTTTAGAAGAGGAAGAAATTATCTGAAAGACAAAAGTACCTTGGGTTGTAAATGGATCCTGTGGCCAAGCAGGATTTTAAATCCTGATCTCCTTTACAGCTGAACAGTACACAGTAAGTATTTTCTGCAGGGCAAAAAAAAAATCTATTTTAAAAAATTAGAAAGTGAGGTCAACAGAAAATTTAATTTTGACAGTCAGGGTTGTGACAAAGATTTAAAACTATCCAGGCATTGAAGGAAAAGAGATGAGAGGTTTATAGCCCATCCCTTATTTTAGTGGTTTAGTTAGGAAATTTTCTTCTACAAACCAAACATGACAGAATAAGAAAACGGACCACTTTTAATTGAGCTTTGAGTTTCCACCTGGTTCTGTGAGAAAGTCATCACTGGCAAAACCCTATTCCTCTTGTGAGCCTTTCTCTATCCCTTGTCTATGCTGACCTTTTGTTCATGCTGATCAGTCGTGGTTTGAACTTGTTCTGGGCTCCTGCAGAGCAATGATCTCAGGACAGATTCATTTCTCCCTCATCCTAGAGAGCTGAAGTTCCTTATTTTCACATTCCTGAAAATTCCCAATGTCAGCTTCTGTAGGAATGTATGTGCTACGTCACTGCATGGTGAAATGAAATGGCTCTGACATCTTGTCCTCAGTTCAGCACTAATGGCATGGAAACTGAAGAACATGCTGGAGAGATGGGACACTGCACATACCTGTGAGACTCTGACATTTCCATTGGAAAATGGGGAAAATATTATATGGAAACTAAAAAAAAAAAAAAAAGAAAAAGAAATTACTTGATAAACCTACTTACACACCCTTTTTCCAGTACAGTTTAGGTAAGAAAAAATGCTTGATGCATACTAAAACCTGACACTTAAAATCCCTTGGAAGGGTGCTGGCAGCACAGATCTCATACTTTCATCTAGGCAGCAAATGTTCTTCTGCTCTAAAATGAGATTCTCAAAAGAAGAATTTAGCATTTCCATATTTGTCTTCCCCAACCTATGGACAGTTTTAGAAATTATGCCCACCCAATTTAAATGGAACTGACAAAAATATTGCCTCTTTCAGAAGTCAGACCTCATTTATACTAATAATATTTATTTTCTAAATATTAGTATTGGAGCTGGATATTTGGCACTTGTACTTAAACCTTGATCCATGTTTTGTGAAATGTCCTTTAGATTACAGCTTCAGCATTTAATTATTCTTCATGGTAATATATCAGTTTTCCTGCTGCATATTTCTATCATTTCATCCCCCTGTCCACCTCAATGTAAAACCTATTGGAATGTATAAAATGTGAAAATGCAATATATTGATATGGGCATTTCGAAACACTGTATCCAAAGTATCCAAGTTTTTGCTCCTTTTTTCTGAGCTGCTCCCTGTGAAAGCTGTTGCTCCTGTCCTAAATCAGTAAGGTCATCCCAGCCAGTGTGTGTTTTGGATCCTAAATGTCTCTTCTGGGCTGGTATGCAGCACCTTGAACATGCTGCTGCTTGTTCAGTCCTTATCAATATCTCCAACTCAAACAGTGCTGTTCTTTAAGGAGAAATCTTTCATTGGATTTATTTAGTCTGAAATGGACCAAAAAATTATGCAGAGACACGGCAACTGCCTTTGAAGAGGTGAAAGGATTGCTGCAAAGGAGGGAAATTAACTGTTCTTTATATAGCAGGTGGTTGGAACCAGATCTTTAAGGTCCGTTCCAACCCAAACCATTCCATGATTCTATGATATTTTCTGAGGAATGGAAAATTAAGAGACTTAAAACCAAGCCAGGGAGATTCATGAGAGGTCTCAGATAAAATATGCTGACTGCAGACCTGAAACAGATTGTCCTGAGGGGTTGTTGAAGCTTAACAAGTTTTTAAGAACAAGTCAGATAAGCATCTAACAGGAATCACTTAACTGTAGCTGATCCTGTTTGGGGGCAAGAGAATGATCTAAGCAAGGTGCTGAAATATCCTCCTACCTTGATTTCTCTGAAATTACATATTTTAAGAAGAAAGACTTTCTCCACGAGAAAGGAATCACTGACAGGCTGATAAAAGTGATTCTTAGTGCTGTTGGCAAGCAGGTCTAACCTTCTCACACCCCAGGATTTAATATGACCTTTCAGTTGAAGAAGGATTTGATGGGAGGTTAATGGTGTTTTGGTTAAGGTTTCCAAAAGGATAAATGTGTTTAGGAAACAGTAAGCTCTCTAACAGAATGTTAAATCCACTGAAGAAAGCAATTCTGAGTCAGGATTAAAATTATTTTCAAGTTATTTTCAAATGTGGGGTGGAAAATAACGTTAGAAAATTAGGATAATGTTTCAAAACGTGTCGTTCGAGTTGTTAAGGCAGTCAGTGTAGATTTGGTCTTAAAATAGCTTTAAAATAAGTACAACCAACAGCTCTCCAGCATGCTCAGCCCCCTCTTTGACTAACTTAGACCTGACAGCTCTCTCGTAGAAGGCTGAGGTCAGCTGGGATATCCTCTCTCCTGAAACACCCACAAGAAATCCCAGTGTGATGTTTGCAGATCTCTCTTTAGCAGCAAAGGAGAGCCAGGCTCTGTTAGCATCACGCAGGATTTGCAGGGTAATCCCAGCTGTGTGCCCAGACCAGGCATCCTGTGGATGCAGACACAACAATTCCTTCAGCTGATGACCCAGCTGCCTCCAGGGAGGTGGGAAAGGAAGGTGGGGACTGCTGTCCCAGGGTCAGCCCTCTCTACAAGCAGGAGCTGCAACCTTCTGCTCCCTCATCCCTCCCTCTGTGGTGGCAGCAGCTTTCCAGGCTGGCCAAAGTGGGATGTGGAGTGTGGGGTTCGCTGTTTCCAGGAGTGTATTCCTGTCAGTAAGAGACAAAACCAAACAGGTATGATCCTTCTAGTTTTAGGGAATAGTGAGGTGGTGGGAATAATTGTCCCTATTCTTTATGTGTAGATAATCTGTAAACCTAAGTTGAGGCTTTTACATCTCTATATGGTGTCACTTTGAATAATTTGAGAGGGATTTTTGACAAGGGGATGCAGCGACAGGAGGAATGTCTTCAAACTGGCATACAACAGGATTAGATTGGATATTGGGAAAAAAATTGTTCTGTGGTAAGGCCCTGGCCTGGGTTGCCCAGAGGAGCTGCGGCTGCCCCATCCCTGGAAGTGTTCAAGGCCAGATTGGTTGTGGCTTGGAGCAATTCGATGCAGTTGAACATGTCCCTGTTGATGGCAGAGGGATTGCAGATGGTCTTTAAGGTCCCTTCCCATCCAATTCATTCTTGCCTCTTTGATCTGACGTCAACCAGTCCAGCAGCTCCAGTACCAGCTGAGGACACCCATGAATTTTCAGTAATTCTTGTGCTTCTGATGGTTGAAGTGATACTTATGTACTGTGAGAGAGGAAGAACCAAGTGCTCTTGAGCAGAAGCAGTAACAATGTCCAGCTCTGCTGGTTCCTTCAAACTGAGAATCATCCCAGTGACCTCTGTGACTGAAATGAAGGAGGACATTCCAGCTCATGTTAACAAAAAACGCAGCGGATGCACTTGGAATAGATTTGTAAGCACTGTAAATCTTATCTGGATGATCTCCAAAGAGAGAAAGCTGCATTAGTCCAGCCAAGATGTAAAGCAGTCACAGCAAAGTGATCTGACATCCTCCTCAGAGAGGCAGAAAGATAGCCTGATTGCATCCCCAAGATGGAGAAACTGAGCTGATCTGGATTCTAAAGATGGTCAGGACACTCTGATCATACAGAAATGTTTTTTCACTGGCATAGACATATAAAAAAAATACAGGGCAAGAAAGAGACAGGAATAATCAGTGGAAGCAACACCAGAATTCCTTATCATAGGGCTCTTTTTCTGCCAGTAGTAACAGCCATTAATGAAGCATTAATTGCTTGTCTGAATTAAGCAAGCTTAAGTCATTGTGTACTGGCCACAAATTACACCAGTGCAGGTCCAAGTCTAATTATTCAGATCTACTTTCACAACATTAGGGGCCAGTTTGGATCTCCACTTTGGCTTCAAATTTGAAAGTTACTTTTTAGGAAGCATTGTGTTTGTGTATGTTCAGATGACCTTGATTTTCAGCTATGTGAAAATCTGTCACTTCTTCTTTATAAATATTGTTCCTAAAAAATCACCTTTGTGTATAAAGAAATTTTAGTAAAATATTTTTTCTATTGTTGTTTTTAGATATACAAGATGATATTTTTTTCATTTTTTTTTTTTTTTGTCAGTTGTTCAAGATTTCTTTGCAAGTGGGAAAATAAACAGAAATGAGGTAGAAGAAAGAAATGGAGAAAACACTGAAAGGCTTCAGATTGTTTTCACCCAACTTTGAAATTTTCAGATAGCTCAGGAAAATAATTCAAAATTATGTCAATGTACAGATATTACAAAAATCATTAAATGGATGCTTTTAAATCAATTCTACTTGTAGGATTAAAATCTGAGTGCCTTGGGGGACACTGTATGAGCAGTATTTGTGGACTGGCTGGAAATATGAAACAAGCAGACATGTCCTGAGCTGAATCCATTCCTATAAGATTTCCAGCCTAGGGCAGCATTCCTTGAAGGATATACATATATCTGCTTAACTATACATATGATGCTCCATCCCACTGAAGCCAACAGGAGCATTCACTACTCATCAAGTTAAGCATTTACATAAATCTCTGGGATAATGCAGTTTAATCAAAGACTCAAGTGCTTGGATAAATCTTAGGTTGTTCAAAGTAAACTTCAAAGCTTTTTACGTTCACTTAGCACCAATTATTACCCAAACAAATCAAATGGACTGTATTATATGAGAGGTTTTAAATTCATAAATGTAAGAGTACAGTGTTTTTTTCTATTCATCTACATCTTTTTTACCTCGCTGAGAAAGGATTCCTTATTAAAGCTGGTTAAAAAAAAAAAAAAGCCAGAAAATGCCTGGAACAAAGTAACTGTAACTGTAAAATGTCCTTAAAGGCCAATTAGGAATTGCAATACTGGGAGTTTTATTACAACTAACTCCTCCTTAATTATCAATCAATGGATTCTGTTGGAAAAAAATTCTCAAATTCACAGCTGGGAAAATGATGCTAATTATTTTCTGTTAATTAAGGCTGTGCTGGGATTCAGACTTGCCATCCTTCAAATACAGGATTGACATATCAATGCTAACATAATGCTTAGGGTCTTTTCCGAAGGCTTTATTTCTAATGATAATAAATTGGTGTCATGTTATTTTAAGTGTCTTAAGCTATCGTGCTGCTACCCAACCCTGATATATACTGAAATGTGTATATCTATCTTGGTATTCATACCAGGTTCTGATCTGGAAGTTGAATATTCATCATTTTGCACTGTAGCTGTTCTATTGTGAGGATGAAGGAGCATTAAATCACTTGGAGCTAAAAAGAGTAAAGCAAAAATATTGAATAGTAGCAGGATTCCCTAAATAACAAAATTTGAGAGAATTGAACACTTGAGTAAAATTCTGAACATTTATATTCAGTTACACAGCTTCTGTTGACCTTCACAGACCAGAATTGCTAGTCCAACCCCTGGTCCTCCTTCATTGTGGGAGTACTCCAAATTACAGGCTGCTAATTTTCTTTTTGTTTTTGTTTTTGTTTTTGTTTTTTTTTCTTTTTTTTTTTTTTTTTTTTTGTGGAAAAGACAACCAAACATTTTTTTTAGAAATCTCTTGCTTGCTTGATGTTTGATTCTCATGATCTACTGCATATCTTATAGCCAAGACTGATGAAAATCAGAAATAAGAGAGTGGAAACAGATAAGTAGAGGGGGAAAACCATGAAAAATTAATATTCTGCCAGACTTGGTGTGGTATATATAAGAAAGAAAGCTCATGAACTCAAACACGACCTTAGTATGCTTGGCCTAGGATTCAGAGGAGTTTTAAAGATCTGTTACCAGTTTGAGGCAAAATGGGCAGGAGGGTGGTGCTGTGTTTTGGGTTTTGCTCAGGATGAGAAATCCTTGAGTCTGTTTCTAAAAAGCAGACATCAGACAAACAGCTCTGAAAAAACACACTCCTCTACCAGATTCTTGGAAACCAGAATATTCAGCATTTTAAGATATCTGGGAAGATTGTAGAGGTGCTGCAAGCAACAGACAGGACAGTTTGGTCTCCTTGTGGGTTTGCCACCCTCATGACTACACAGGTAAGAACGGTTTGCTGTGGGATTTAGACTGCAGATCCTGTTTGAGAGATGCCGTAAAAATTATTTGATCACTCTACTGCAGTTGGCCAATTCAGATAAACCAAGGGACCAGGTGAGTGGGTCACCCCCTGAACCTCAGCATGTACAGGCCTGAAGTGTGGCCTCCACCTTCCTTCCTAACAAGCAGAGAGAAACAGGAAAGTACCTCCACAAAGTAATTTTTTCTCACTGGAAAATAGCATCTAAAGTCAAAGGTATTTCTCAAAGGTCATGGTGTGCTACATCTCCCCAACGACCAAAAATTGATTCTGTCTCCCTCCGACTTGGATGTTCACTTTTAAGGTGTCCCTAATCAGCAGTTCCAATATTTTCAGCCTATTGAAACTCAATTTTTTCAAAGTCCAGGACTGGAGAGAATGCAGCATCCAACCAATGAAGAAGTTTGGTCTTGATGATCTTGGAGGTCTTTTCCGACCCTAATGATTCTATGCTTCTATGTTTGCCACTTCAGGTGTTTTTCAGACCTGGAACATTAGTCTTTTACTTTGTGTACAAGAGGCTGTTGAGGGTATTTCTGGTGGGTGAATATTGAAAAGGCTGTTAAAAGTTTTTGTGAATCTAAACTCTACTAAAATCTCCTCCAGCTCTTCTGAAACAGAGTCTACTCAATGACCTAACTGGTCCTATTTGGTCCTGTTCTTCTACAGATATGTACTTCCATTTAAGAATTGCACAAATGCAAGTCAAAAAATGCATAAAGGTGAGTTAGGACAATACATTCAACTCAACTTTTACCATATCTTGAAAAAACATACTGAATGAAATCTGGAGTGCGTATCTTTACATCTACCTGATACTTATCTATCCCTAAATAAAAAATATTTTACCTGTGCTTACTGATTACAAAAGCTTTCTCTCAGCTTTTGTAATTCATTTGTGCCTTCCAGCAGTCATGAGTCATGGGCCTTTTACACTTGTCAAGTACACCTAATCCCTACCCTTCATGGCCCCAGAAATCCTAAAGATGGCTGAACATGTAATTGCCTTGAAGTGTAAAATATTTCCCACATTATTTATTATAGCATTGCCTGCTAGCACCTCGATAGTTAAGGTTGTGTCAGCATTTTTATTACAAACCCCTATTTTCAGCTGTAAAAATGTGCTTCAGGCTGGGACCAGGAATGCAAGTGATTTTATTTTTTTACTGTTTTTTAAAATAAAATTACCTTGGATTTTTTTAAGTTATTCCATCTGTAGTCAACAACACACCCACTCATGTCTATTTACAGCTGCACATGTGAGTGTATAAGGAAGATCTAGCATGGTATAAATATATACATTTAGATATCTTCAAAATAATCCCAATACCTGTTCACTTATGTTTTCATTTCTTGCTCATGCAAATTGTGTGGGAGAAATTTTAGTCAGAGCACAAACTTTATTTTGAGTTGATGCAGTGTCCTTTATCCAATGATGTCTATAGATGGCAATAATAAAATATTTATTTGGCTTTTACATGTTATATTTTATTTCTGCAGGAATCAAACTCTCTTATGGAATAATTTCAGCAAAAGTATTTTTTCTCTGTTCTTGGATCGTGAGCAAGACCAGGGACTACACCCAGGTGTTAGCCCCCCCAAACCCCAGTGATTCAGTCCAGTGTAAAAGATGACTCACACTTTCATGCCTGTCTTTCACACAGATCCAAGACTAGGATGCAAACAGCTTTTGAGATCTTGTGGCTGAGCACTCATTTATCTCTGACCACACTGCTCTTTTCCCACCAAGGTTGCATTGCATGAGTAAAGTTAACATCAACTTTGTCATAATTTACATCTCTCCTACGAATTGATTTTCTGAATCTAGTAGAAACTCTCACATAGAAGAATCTGCATACATAGCCTCTGCATAGGATGGATCATGGATTACATGATTACAGTTCTATGAAATTTGGAATTTTGTTCTGTCTTTATTGCTATTATTGTAACTGCTAGAAATAATAGCAATAATATGTGAGTTCTCATTACTTGATCATCCTTCTGGGTCCCTTTGAACGGGATATTTTATCATTCTATGATTCTAATATGACTAAACTTTGAAAAAATAAAAATATTTCCTCTGTCTCTTGAGTTTAGGTCTTTTAACTTCTTATGTTCTACTTGTTTTTCTCAATATTTAAAAAATAAATAGAGATTAATAAAGAGATTAAATATTTTGTCCATTGTTGTTGATGCGCAACAAGGTGTTTCTAGAACAAATGCTAACCTTAGTCCTCTTGTCATCCAACTGAACATGTGCCTTCATTCTGAAAATTGGAAGGGGAAGTTTATTTGTTACTTCATCCATAATAATGTGGTGCTCTAACCCTCAAAACATACAACTCCAGCTCAAAGCTTTTTAATGCCTTAATGCAGTTTATCTGTCTCCCCAAATATTTCAGAACTGCTACCACTTCTAAATGAAATAAAAATTAAAAAGATGTTTTTTGTTGGAGTTTTTTGGGCAGTTTTTTCTGGCTCACTGGTTGGATTTTTTGATGGTGTATTTGTTGTTGGGGTTTTTTGTTTGTTTTGTTCCTATTGTTGTTGTTGTTGTTGTGGGGAGGGCTATTTTGAACCATTCTGGACCCATCTTTGAAACGAATCATTATTAAAGATGTAACAGTTCATGGAAGTATCCAGAACACATGGATTCCCATGATCTTGATTTGAAACCTGGTGAGACTATGCTTTTAATTTCATTTCATTGCGAAGATTTAAGTTTGTTCAGCCCTTGGACTCCACATTCTGAGCAAGAATACACTCTGAAAAAAAATGGTTTCCTAATTCCCAGTCTAGAATAGTTGGGTTTCATGCAGAATTTCCTAGAGCATTCTCAGCTTAAAATGTGTTATCTCAAACTATTATCAAGCTGCAACTTGAACCGTTGTTAATATGTTCTAAATAGAGCTGATCCAAAAGAAAGAGACAACATTTTCAGCTGTGCTAAAACTCTTCAAAAGATACACAAAGGGAAAATAAATCAATGGCAGAATTCTTTATTAAAGTTATTCTTATACATCTGTTGATGATTTATGAATATTTTTATGAAAGACCATTGAGATTATATGCCTTCTGCTGCATGACTTTTGATATTATGTTATTCATAAAATTTTCAATTCCTTTGTTAAATCCATTCAGGAGTTTAACTCCTACTATTCTTAGGAAGAGGTGTTTCCAAAACTTAAACTTTAGATGACTAGAAATTTTCTTCTAAAGAGAAAAGTAGAATCTTTCTGGTCAAATGAAGATATGATGGTCTTCATATGAAGCCTAAATTCACCCTGATCTCTCTTATTATTGAATTAAAACAAATAGTTGTCTTTAAGTCTGATTCTTTTATCTTTAGTATTTTATCTTAGAATGGAATAGGATCTAGATATACCTGTCAAATTATATTGATTATATGTGAAGCCAAGGGCAATGTAACCATCTGCATTAAGAGATATTTACATTAAAATCCTGTTTTTCTGGATGTTATAAATATCTATATATATGTATAGCGGCCAAATTTTGCAAATCCTTATATCAGTGGTTTTGTCCTCATAGACAGAAGAGAATCCAGCTTAGACACAGAAATTTCATGGGTTTTTTTGTTTATGTAATTCCTTAATTTCTACCATGGTGTCATACAAGATTTTAAGGCAAAGGAACTCAGTTTATATAGAGATTGAGGCTGCACAAATGTAACACAGGAAAAATGCAATCTGGTCCTTATCCACACTAGCAAAAGGAAGAGAAAACGGGTGAACCTGGTCATGAAAGCACGGTTTTAAAGAACACCTGAGAGAAAACTGTTATTGCTTATTGATCACCAAAAAAGATGCAGCCTTTACCCACCAAGGACTCTCCATGGACACCAATTCATGCCTGTGTTTCTCCAAATTTCCCTTCCAGATTCAAGCAGTAATTCCTGTATGATTCCTGACACGTGATTCAAAGCTTTCCTTGCTTTGAGAAGGAGCAAATTCTTCCACATTTATTGAGGCTGATATGGAGAAGGGAGCAGTATTTATTTCTGACTCAAGTTAGAGTATTTTGGATTGGGATTTATTTTTTCTTGACTTAGGCTTCTAACATTCAGTCATTTTAGTACCATCTACAGAAGGTTGTCCTGAGAAAAAGGCAAACAAATCTAAAAGGAGATTGGTCCCACTTGATTTAAACAGAAAGACAAATAATTACCTCAGCTAATACATCCATTGAAATTGTAGCCATTGAGTTTATCATCTAAAAGATGACTGGTCCAAAAGCAATGCCCTTAGAAGAAATTTATTGCTTATTTTAACACAAAATAAAATCACAGCATAAGATCAAAATAAGAAAAGAAACCCTTAAAAACAGTAAAGATTTCTATATGTCTGTTGTATCTAAATCCCCACAGAGCATGATTTTATCCCAACTCCAAATGCTTTAGCACTTCCCATGCACCAGTGAGAGTTTATATTCTAGACTAAAGAGGATCAGAGACTGTCCTGAGATGGAAGGAACCCCCAAAGCTCATCTAGTCTAGATTCAAGGTGTTTGATCTCCTCTTCCCAAGCTTTGTGATTACTGACAAAACTGGGCCAATTCATTCAGATTTGGAGTTGGGGCACACAGTTCTCACCTTGTCATGGAAACTACCTCAAAAATCATAATCCTTACCTTACAGGTAACTCCTGCACTTGTTAAACTCTTCTTAATTTAAGTCCCCCATTCAGCTGAGTAACTGAAGAAGCAATTTCACTTGGGACACACAGGTCTCCAGCTCCAAACACTATTTGTGCAGTTTTATTCTGTTCTCTGAAGATTTCTTCTATATAGAAGGTGATATTTTATAGGATGACCTATAACCCTGTCCAGTCTGTAACAGTTTAATATCTTTTCCTTGCCTTGCCTGTTGTGTCTTCAGGAACTCTGTGTCTGCAAGACAAAAGAAAGAATTCTTTGTGGAAATAATTATCAAAAGCATCCTTGTTTCCAAAAAGAAGTTGCTTATACATACAGGAAACTATAAAAAAAAATTATGAAACTAAAGCTGCAAAAGGATGGTCTAAATTATGGAACACAATGTGTTATGTGTGATTAATTTTCTTTTGCGATTTGTAGTCCTGTGGTAACAGGATCTAATCCAAAGCCTCTTAGATTCAACAGGGCTCTTTCCAGTTCTGAAATTCCAAGTTTCAGACATATAATTTGGCACCAAAGGTTGTGTAAGCCTTACTTTCTTACTTTGAAAAATGCTTCTTATGAACCTGCTTTATTCTTTTTTTTTTTTTTTTGACAAACACAGCAATCAGAATTCAGAATGTGGATTCAGAACTCCCTCTGCACCTGAACTTCAGGGAGCTGAAATCTGGTGCTGGAGTCCTGACTTTGTTAACAAACAACAGGAATTTTGCTACTGGCTTGAATTAAATCAAGATTTTACTCTAGAAGACTGAGACCTAGGACTTATTTCTTGGATCAAACAAGAACACTAGCCCTAAACATTTATCTTTGATGAGGAAGTGCAGTTTCAAGTCAGTTTGAGCTTTGAAATCTACAGTTAGGACTTATTTCAAAGATGAGTTCACATGATGCAACAGGCTTTGTAATCTGGGAATTTCATGCTTAAAAAAAAAAAAATAGCTGGGAGCAGAATTAGTATGTACAGCATAATAAGAGTCCAGTTCAATTGCTATTTAGTTTGGAATGGCTGCTTTGAGAGCTTGTTGGAAAAGGGGAAAAAATGAAAATGTGATGAAAAGAAATATTTACTCTGTAAACTTTGCGTGCCAATAAAGAAATTATAGAAAGACTATTGTTAGTCCTGACTCTGTAATTATAATGAAGCACAAAAATGATCAAATGCAAGACCATTTACAGTTAATCATTTTGACATCGCTTTATTTTTCCTATGAACCATAGAAGAGAAGAATCAAACAATATTATACCACAGATTCTAAACCTTAGGTGGTGCAAATCAACTTAACTCCTTCACTTTAAACAATTGAGCCCCTTTGCCTCAGGTGGTGGCTTGGCCTCACATATCTTTGTTATACTTTGAATCATCTTTACTGGAGGGAAAAATACAAGTTTGATGTCAATCTGATCTGCAAAGACCTTGCTATGCAACAGAATCTATTCATAACTGTCTGGATTAATTCTTACAGATTACACAAAGAATTTAAAAACTGTTTTTCACATCAGAAATGGTTTCATTATTTAGAAAATTCATATTTTTTAACATGAAAAGCAAAACAACATTTGTGCTGGGAAGTAAATTACATTGCAATCGCACTTCCAGGCTCCTGGTGAGATCAGCATTCCATGGTGGTAAACATATAACTGGAATTGATCTCATGTAGTTATTACCATCTAGAAGTACATGAACTAGTCTGCTGTTTTCTCCAGCTAAGCTCCATCAAAAAACTTCTTATGCTTAAAATGGGAGAAGTTGGTCTGTAGATATGTTTTTCAAATAAAGGTAGTCTAAGAGCAGCTTATATGAATCACCTTTAGGACTCCAGCTCTAGCTGAAGTAAGTCTCATATTCACCTTATCAACTCAGAAAATACCAGCTAAAACGTATTGAAAAGGGGAAATGGGCATAAAAACTGGCACACAGCTGCACAGAGATAGTTAGATCCCTTCCTAAGGGATCCTTAAGTCCCATGCCCATTTTTACTTAAAAAATACCTGTGGTCTTATGATAAATTACTCCAAGAAGATCTTATCCTTCTTAACTGTGAGGACAGAACTCAAACTGCAAAACTACTCTGTTTCTCTTCTAGGGTTCAAGCTTCAGATTTGATATTAAACTTCTAAGCTGGTGTGTGGTGACATAAGCAGCTAAGATAGCAAATGATGAATAACCATGCTCATGAATGAGCAAACATGACTGCCTGAGAATTTCTAACATGAAAAGCATTTCTCCCCCAAATTTCTCTTCATTGAACCTTTTACTGAACCTTTTTTTAAAGCTCATTAATAGTTTGGAATTGGAATGAAGTGTAGTTATAGTGATAGTTAAAACTGCTTTTGCCATTTTCATATAGCTCCTGGTATAATCAATAACCTATATACAAAGGTGTCATGATTATTTGTGTCAATTTGTATTTGCAGGTTTCAGCTCCTTCTGTTCATTCCTTACTGCTGTACATGTTCTTTTCCCTCATAACAGTGTAAGACACCATTCTGGCCTCATGGTGCTTGAAAGATGAGTCAAATTAATATGTTTCCAGGATTCATGGGGAACTGATTAGTTGTAAGGTAACACACTGCCATTGTGATTAAGAATCCCTAGGGGATGCTGGACATCATTGGCCATGAGGAAAAAATCAAAGCTACTTTTAGTATCTACAGATGGGGCCACCTTCTGCTTTCAGCAATTGGACTAAATCAGGATTATCTCCATTGATTTCCATGGTGTTTGTCAAGATTTATACCAGATGAAAATGTACAACATTTGCCTTTTTGGCAATGGAGAGAAGATTATGTCCCTATGAAATTTCACTGGATCAAAGCAACTCCAAGAGAGCCATTTAATCAACACCTCCCAGATACCAATGCCATCACTCAGGCACTTTAATTCATTTTAGCATAGTTATCCCTTTTGGTGTTTGATGACAAATATTCCTTATGAATCTTTCTCAGCATATCAAACAGCTGTGATTTCTGATTCTTTACATCAACTGGAGAAGCTTTGCTAACATGAATAAATAGTGACAACTACTTACTCTTTATATTACAGGTACTGCAAAAGTTACTGGTAGCTTTACCAGGTGGGAAGAAATTTTGTGCCTGGATTCCTAATCAATTAATTTCTTTGCCCTTCTAGTCACCTATTCAGGTACTGAAGAGCAACAGAGTCTGGAAAACTTTTAAATACCGGTTTCCATTTTTTGTGCTTCTGGGCTGTGAAGCACTTGCTGGGGTTAGGGTTGTAAATACCACAGGGGTGAGGAGAGTGCAGTGATAACCCCTATTGCTTAATTCTTTGGATGGCACAACTGTGCACTGTGCCAGCTATTGCAGATAAATCTCAGAAAAGGCTTTTCTAACAAACAGGGTGAAGACAGCGGTCAT